>CM059814.1:31284060-32692185 GCA_030435695.1 Brachymystax lenok tsinlingensis
AATGGAAAGACATGAGATTACATTAATAAAGGGGCACTATTCTCCTCTGAATGCCTATATAGTAACATTAACCACTAAAAGTCTTAGCTATTGGGGGGTGGGGAGATCTAATAAGCTACCAGATGAAGTTGTTTTAAGATGGTCATATTGTACAAGTCAAGTTTCCATCCAAAACGTGGTGTAAACAATATGAAACATGATGAAAGTATTTTTAAGATAGGAATGTGATTTTAGTTTTCTAATAAGATAATTGTTTTGAGAACATTTTGCACATTAAGTAGCCACACCTCGAGTCAGGTCAGAGAGCTTGTCAGCGTGATGGAACCTCCCTTTTCGACCAAATTGGTTAAAAGGACTGGGTAAGAATTAGCATACCAGACCGGGAAACGTGAGGTGAGGGCTACATGTCTTAAATGGTTGAAACTTTCAATTTCAACACGAGGTGAAGAAGATAACCTCACCTTGAGACCAGAAAAGTGTGGAGCGTTAGCTACGTGTGGGAAATGGTTGAAACGTTGAACCAACACGAGGTGAAGAAATACACTCACCATCCTTTAGACTAGAAAGTCGTGAGACTGTGGTCCACACATTGAAATGGTTAGAAACATACCGTATATCTTCTAGAGTTTAATATGGGAGATGGTAATCATTAAACAACTTCTTCCGTCGTGCCCCAAATTCCTAATGAGTTAATTGTTACATAATTCATTTAATTGGGTAACAACTAAACATAGTTAGTGGGTTAAATAAATAACAGTCATCAGATTAATGAAAGCCAAGTCACAACAGTAGAATTCTGTCAACAGCCTCATTCCTATGTTTACCAAACAGTGGTCAGCAAGGTTTTTATCAAAACCTGTTCTACACTTTTGTTAAATTGAAACATTTCTGTTATCCTCCTTTAAGGAATTCACAGGAAAGACATAAGATGGTGATTTTCACAAGAGCACATTCAACAAGTGACGTGAATGCACTTTTTATGCATTAGCTTCTACACATGTTATAAATTAACTTTTAAAGCTCACAATATATGTACTATTTATTAATAAACATACTTGTGTACAATAAACCCTTGACTACAATGCTTGGTGCATAGCTTGTTTTTGTTTGCTTGTTGATCTGACAGTCATTGGCCCAAATTAGGGTAGCAAAGGCAGAGCATATTACTGGAAACTTCCTAAGTTTACCAGTAAACTACCTGAATTCTGGTAACTTTCAAGTAAGAAATAATAATTATACAATTACTTCTAGTGGCCTTTTGGGGTACTTCAGATCTTTGGCCCTCTGTGACCTTATCACATGTAACACATATTAAAGGAGTTTTAAGCAAAATAAATAGAATGACAAAGCTGTAAAACATTATTCTAAATATAAACCATCAACTTGGTGAATACCATTGTTTAATGAGGATTTCAGCAAATCCTTTATATATTTTTTTACACATTTATTTATTTATCTTTGTTGTGAATGTTTTGGTGGCAGTTGTGAAAAAAGTCCATAGTTGGAAGAGTTGCAGTTAATTGAAATGAATGCCATTGTTGATTTAGATGCTTTTTTCATTAGTCTATTTTCTCTTGGACCATATGGTCTATCCACTAGAAACTCATGGACAACATGGACACATCTTTTTTTAGTTATTCAAGTATACATTACCATAAATTACCTGTTTATTACCACATTTTTGTAAATTACCGGTAGCTTTGCAACCCTAGCCCAGATACATAACACTCACAGCAGGGAGAGCCTCTTCCAGATGGAATGATTAACTGAAGAAGTCATTGGCTCTTTCTCAATTAATCTTTCCTCAATTCCTCTCTCCTCGCCTCCTTCTCAAATCCTATTGGACTAAAACATACAATCTCCCTCCCCTGTGACTTTTTTTCCTCCATTTTGAGAAGGAGAAGAGGACTAGAGGAATAAATGAAAGAAGATTTGAGAAAGAGCCATTCACATTTTTTACTCTAAAATGTCTGTAGACTCAAACACGTTGGCCTTGGTCAAAATTAGTGCACTATGTAGGGACACAGACCATATGATCTCTCACCAGAACAAGGTGTAAGTGGATTGAGTGACGTATTGATGTTAGACCACACAGGGAGAGTTTGTACAACATTCAGAAAGCCTTTTGAAATACCAGTGAAAGCGGTTTTGATTGCTCTGCTCCTACTAGTAATGTAATGGCATAGGTTACAATACGAATAGGTTTCTTGGCTGGAGGGGACTGGAAAGACTTGGGTAGTGCATGTTTTTTTGTAAAAAAAGAAAATGTGAGAGAGAATCAGAATGTTTTTGATTGGTGGGCACTGTGTGTAAAAGCTATTAGGGGATAGAATGTGTGTGCAGGCATATGTGTTCACTGAGTGTACAAAACATTAGGACACCTTCCAAATATTGAGTTGCAACCCCTTTTGCCCTCAGAACGGCCTCAATTTGTTGGGACATGGATTCTACAAGGTGTCGAAAGCATTCCACAGGGATGATGGTCCATGTTGACTCCATTACTTCCCATAGGTGTGTCAAGTTGGCTGGATGTCCTTTGGGTGGTTGACCATTCTTGATACACACAGGAAACTGAGCTTGAAAACCCCAGCAGCGTTGCAGTTCTTAAAATACTCAAACCGGTACGCCTCACACCTACTACAATACCCCGTTCAAAGGCACACTCTTAGAAAAAAGGGTTCAAAAAGGGTTACAAAAGGGTTCTTCGGCTGTCCCCATAGGATAACCCTTTTTGGTTCTAGGTAGAACCCTTTTTTGACAATGGAGTCAACATGGACCATCATCCCTGTGGAACGCTTTCGACAACTTGTAGAACCAAAAGGGTTCTACCTGTATCCAAAAAGGGTTTTTCAAAGGGTTCTCCTATGGGGACAGCCAAATAACCATTTTAGGTTCTAGATAGCACCTTTTTTTCTAAGAGTGCACGTCTTTTGTCTTTCCCATTCACCCTCTGAATGGCACACACACAATCCATGTCTCAATTGTCTCAAGGTTTAAAAATCCTTCTTTACCTGTCTCCTCCCCTTGATCAACACTGATTGAATTGGATTGAAGAAATAAGATCAATAAGGGATTATAGCTTTCACCTGGAGTCACCTGTTGAGGGAATCCAATTTGCGAGACCAACTTCTCATTCATTCAAGTCTCAGATGCCTCTTTTCTCTTCATCACCCCCCTATGGAGTCTTCCTCCCAGAACAGCACCACAATGTCCCATCTTCAGACAGAAGAAAGAGCAACTATTGTTCATTGTTTGAAATGGAATCATAGACAAAATGCTTTTACATAAAAATATATTTTTTTAAAGTTTCAAATTATGTCTGGAGACTGGTGAGTGGAAAGTTTATTTTGACAAATCTGACAACATAACCCAATGCAGGCAGGAAGGAAGTTTGGGCTTCTTCAATGGAACGGTATGATTTCCCCTCAGAGTTGGGATGTTTGGAAGAGAGGCGGAGAGAGTGATCGAGATCCACAATGGTCTCAAATCTCATATCTCACAAACAGACGGACTGCATTCTCACTCGGGCTACCTTTTTCATTTTTATGAAGCGTACATGATGGGTGAATTTGAATATGATTGGCTCTCAAGGGGGTTTGGCTCTCAAGGGTGGCTAGAAATAATTGGTATTTCTGTCTGATGCTCCTGGTGGTATAACAGAGGTACTGGTTGTGTCCCAAATGGCTCCCTATCCCCTATATAGTGGAGGGTTCAGGTCAAAAATCAGTGCACTATATGGGGTATATGGTGCCATTTGGGTCACACAAATGTGTGCATGCATGCCACACATGATTTCACATAGCAGGATACCAAAAAAACAGCTAGTGCCAACCCTGATTGGGGACCTTTGGGTGAGTGTCTTGCTTTAAATAATTTCCCTTCACTGTGTGCAGTGCTTTCGTCCCAAATGGCAACCTAATCCCCAGCATAGAGCCCTATGCACCCTATCAAATTTAGTGCACTAAATAGGGAATAGGATGCCATTTGGCCCAGTCTGTGTGTATGCAGGCGTGTGTTGTGGGCGGTGGTGCGTGTAAAACCCATAGGAGGTTTCAGAACATCTATCCTTGATCCATACATTTCTAGAGTGATTCTGTCAAGCTGTCGGCCGGGGAAGTTTCTCACAAGAGTGGCAGAGTGGAGTGTCACATGGTTGAACTGTTTCTAGACGCTCATCAACTCCTACTGCTCGGAGATGACGAAGGGGGTGTGCGTGTGTTTGCGTGTGTGCGTGTGTGTGTGTGTGTGTTTGCAGCGTTAAAGGGATAGTTCACCAAAATTACACAATAACACATTGGTGGATTGCTGTCATACCTTGTCCATAGACTGGTTACAGGGTAAGGAAACAATGTCATTTTGTAATTTGAGTGAACTCTCTCTTTAACCTTCTACTGTAGTGGGCTAAACCAGGGTCACATTGTTTCTTGGTAGTCTTAAATCTACTTTGAAACCAAAAAAATATATAGTTGAAGTCGGAAGTTTACATACACCTTAGCCAAATAGTTTTTCAGTTTTTCACAATTCCTGACATTTAATCATAGTAATAATTCCCTGTCTTTGGTCAGTTAGGATCAACACTTTATTTTAAGAATGTGAAATGTCAGAATAATAGTAGAGAGAATGATTTATTTCAGCTTTTATTTCTTTCATCACATTCCCAGTGGGTCAGATGGTTACATACACTCAATTAGTATTTGGTAGCATTGCCTTTAAATTGTTTAACTTGGGTCAAATGTTGCGGGAAGCCTTCCACAAGCTTCCCACAATAAGTTGGGTGAATTTTGGCCCATTCCTACTGACAGAGCTGGTGTAACTGAGTCAGGTTTGTAGGCCTCCTTGCTCGCACATGCTTTTTCAGTTCTGCCCACAAATGTTCTATAGGATTGAGGTCAGGGCTTTGTGATGGCCACTGCTATACCTTGACTTTGTTGTCCTTAAGCCATTTTACCACAACTTTGGAAGCATGCTTGGGGTCATTGTCCATTTGGAAGACCCATTTGCGACCAAGCTTTAACGTCCTGACTGATGTCTTGAGTTGCTTCAATATATCCACATAATTTTCCTCCCTCATGATACCATCTATTTTGTGAAGTGCACCAGTCCCTCCTGCAGCAAAGCACCCCCACAACAGGATGCTGCCACCCGTGTGCTTCACGGTTGGGATGGTGTTCTTCGGCTTGCAAGCAATCCCCCTTTTTCCTCCAATCATAAATATGGTCATTATGGCCAAACAGTTCTATATTTGTTTCAACAGACCAGAGGACGTTTCTCCAAAAAGTACAATCTTTGTCCCCATGTGCAGTTGCAAACCGTAGTCTGGCTTTTTTGTTGCGGTTTTGGAGCAGTGGCTTCTTCCTTGCTGAGCGGCCTTTCAGGTTATGTCGATATAGGACTAGTTTTACTGTGGATATAGATACCTTTGTACCTGTTTCCTCCAGCATCTTCACAAGGTCCTTTGCTGTTGTTCTGGGATTGATTTGCACTTTTCACACCAAAGTACGTTAATCTCTAGGACACAGAACACGTCTCCTTCCTGAGCGGTATGACGGCTGCGTGGTCCCATGGTGTTTATACTTGCGTACTATTGTTTGTACAGGTGAACGTGGTACCTTCTGGCGTTTGGAAATTGCTCCCAAGGATGAACCAGACTTGTGGAGGTCTACAATTTTTTTCGGAGGTCTTGGCTTATTTCTTTTGATTTTCCCATGATGTCAAGCAAAGAGGCACTGAGTTTGAAGGTAGGCATTGAAATACATCCACAGGTGCACCTCCAATTGACTCAAATTATGTAAATTAGCCTATCAGGAGCTTCTAAATGCATGACATCATTTTCTGGAATTTTCCGAGCTGTTTAAAGGCAAAGTCAACTTAGTGTATGTATGTAAACCTCTGACCCACTGGAATTGTGATACAGTGAATTCTAAGTGAAATAATATATCTGTAAACAATTGTTGGAAAAATTACTTGTGTCATTCACAAAGTAAATTTGTTGAGTGGTTGAAAAACGAGTTTTAATGACTCCAACCTAAGTGTATGTAAACTTCTGACTTCAACTGTATATCTCACACACATGGTTATGGGCTGAAAAAAAGATGTACCATGTCAGATATAGTTGTACCATGTCAGATATAGTTGAACTGTATTCAATTTTGAGTTTGCATCATGATATTACACTTGATAAAAATCACAGAAGACTGAAATATAACAAAACATTCCACCCATGAGGCCACTTGACTGCAGGAAAAGGTTTTAAGAATTGCAAGTGCTCCATTGTCTGTCCAATTCACAGCACGCTATTTAGACTACTGCAGGTGATGTCGTTGTATTTTTCATGTTGATTTTAATGTCCCTTACATGTCACGAATGTCATAAGCCTACATTAATAACTATTTCTTAAAATGGCAAAAAATGTACACTCAACATAGGGCGCTTAAACTGTAGGCTGCTAAATTAACATTTGTGTGAGCGTGTCTTCTCTGTGTGTCTTCCTCTGTGTGTGTGTATCATCCTCTCTGTTTTGTCGGAGCGTGCGTCTAAGACAACTGCGATTGTCACGACAGCCCTGTCCGCCTGGTTGGATCTGTGTGTGTGTGTGTAGGTGGGTGGTGCTGGCTATCCACTCTGTGTGTCGAAGGACACAACGAATGCATCATTGAAGGTTGCACTCTGTCCTCCTGATGCCCAGTTACACTGGCTATGGAACCACACTAAAATATGATGTGTTAATAAAAACAAAACAATTTGTGTTATTTAGTAACCCAGTGCTGGGTAAATATTGGACAGAACACACACTGAGTTATTTTGACCCAGGAAGTTGTGTTGCTTGAATAACCCAACATGTTGGTTTGGATTACCCAAACAAGGGTTAATTTAACCATTAGTTGGGTTTCCTGCTTAGGTTATTTTCAGGAGGCTTGGCTTATTTGGGGCTAGTTGTTTTTGGCCACTCGTGAGAGTAAATGTAATTCCTGTTCATCAGGTTAAAGGTTATGAACAGTCAATCATGTTTTTCATGAAATTAGATGATATATAAAAGTATGAAAAATGACTGTTGCTTCTACACTGGTAAAGTTTGATCATAAAGTTACTGGTCCCTTCCCCCATGTCAAACAATTAGATTCATTATTAAGGGGACAAGGTGACATCACCTTAACTTTCATTTTAATACACCCATGGTAACATGATATTCTCTTACCTAATTTAAATAAGTTCCACCTTGTAACTAACATCGGAGAAGGCGTGTTTGCAGAGGGGCATGGTTTATGTAGCTCGTTACGTAGCTACTCTACTCATGTCAGCAAGTATATTAAAGTTTCCACTCATCTGTGTCTGTTGTTAGCTAGTTACTGGCTAGCTAGGTCTTCAGACAGCATGGAACAGAAACTCCGACGCAGTTGTTAAGTCAACACATTCGTCAGTGCTGCTGTGAACCGCAATCCAAATGTGAGATATAAAAAAATATGTAACTGATGCAATTTCAATGTTTGTGTTGCTTTGTTACTGCAACACTGCATCCAAGTTAATTGACATAGGTGTTTCAAAGCGCTGTCAGTCAAGGTGAGCTCTTGAATATAAGCTCCCCGCCCACTCAGTCTGTCTTTTCAAACTTCCTGGTAGTTAGCCATGAGAAAAAGTACTTTTAAGATTGACTATTCAGGACCTTTAACTTTGTACACTGCACATTGACATTTTCCTTGAATATTTTAGAGCATTACATATTCTAATATAATATTAAAAATATTATTTGCATATTGTATCAGTGATAACTAGCCCAACATTTGTATTTGCATTGGATCTTAAACTCATGCACTTGTGTAAGCCTCAGGAAAGCTACAAATGTCAGTGTTCAACCTTATCAAGTTAACCGGAATGACATTTACTCTCAGGGGGAGCCAATAAGAACGATCAGAAAAACACGCCCCTACTAAGCCACGCCTCCAATCTTCTGATCTGACCTGCTGAGTAATATCTCAATAACCCAGCATCCATAACCCACCCTCAACAACCCAACCTTCCTTTTTTTAAAGAAAACAAACCAACAAAGTGAGCCAATGCCTGCAACCCAGCAATTGGGTCATCCAAACAACCCAGCATTTTTTAGAGTGCACGTACCGAACGTCAATAGAAAGCACAAACGGGAAGTGTGTGTGGACGGTGTGGACGTCGTGTGTGTGTGTGGTGCTGTATGTGTTGACAGGTTAGGACTTGATTGATGGGTGACTTTCAGAAACCCAGTTTGTACTACATGAAATGTGACAACTTCAAGTATGATGTTGATAAATTACTAGGTGTGTGCGAGCATGCATGTGTGTGTCTGCGTGACAATTTGAGCCATACATTCCATGCGATAAATGACTACATGTATTAAGTCACTCAAAAAGGGCCTTCCTCTGCCAGAAAGGTTTCAGGAACTGCTAAGGTTGTAAGTCAGCCAGGAGGACATGAATCTAACTTTGACTTTATATTCAAAAATGACTTTATATTCTATAGCTTCAGGCTGCAAACTTTCAATGATTTACCACCCTCACACGTTTAACAGATAGAAAGAAGGAAAAAGAGACAATCATCCCAATTTTCAACAGGTTTTTCTTTTTAAAACATTCACACCAGGAAATCAGTCCCTAATCTATGGATTTCACATGACAGGTATTACAGATATGCATCTGTTGGTCACAGATACCTTTAAAAAAGGTAGGGTTGTGGACCCAAACATGCTCAATGGGTGACATGTCTGGTGAGTATGCAGGCATGGAAGAACTGGAACATTTTCAGCTTCCAGGAAATTAGTACAGATCATGCTGAAACATGAGGTGATGGCGGCAGAAGAATGGCATGACAATGGGCCTCAGGATCTCGTCAGAGTGCCCCATGGTGGTGGCGGGGTTATGGTATGGGCAGGCATAAACTATGGACAACAAATACAATTGCATTTTATCAACGTCAATTTGAATGCACAGAGATACCGTGACGAGATCCTGAGGCCCATTGTCATGCCATTCATCCGCCACCATCACCTCATGTTTAAGCATGATAATGCACGTCTCCAACGTTTACATCAGCAAACCACTCGCCCACACAATGCCATCTACCTGGTACAGTTGAAAGCGATATTTATAGCACACTTCGCCAGCGTGCCAGCGGCCATCAGAGGTGAGCATTGCCCACTGAAATCATGTACAGTTTTTTACAATCACTTATGGCACACTCAGTGAAACCATTAACTCATGTACCTAATCTTCAGACCATGTTTGCAAAACTGCAAGCACATTATCTGCTTTACACTCAGTTTGAAATTGTAAAACACACTTTTTGCAAAACAAACATCTACAACACAAAATCCATGTGTACGTGTGTGTGTATAGTGCATATGTTATTGTGTGTGTATGCATGTGCCTGTGTTTGTCTCTTCACAGTCCCGGCTGCTCCATAAGGTGTATTTTATGTATTCTTTAATATAATTTTACTGCTTGCATGAGTTACTTGATGTAGAATAGAGTGCCATGTAGTCATGGGTCTATGTAGTACTGTGCGCCTCCCATAGTCTGTTCTCGACTTAGGGACTGTGAAGAAACCTCTGGTGGCCACTCTGGTGGTCTTGTGGGGTATTATTTTTTTAAATAGAGTGACAGCAGCATATATATAATTATTTTTGTACCTTTATTTTACTAGGCAAGTCTGTTATGAACATATTCTTATTTTCAATGACGGCCTAGGAACAGTGGATTAACTGCCTGTTCAGGGGCAGAACGACAGATTTGTACCTTGTCGGCTCGGGGAATTGAACTTGCAACCTTCCGGTTACTAGTCCAACGCACTAACCACTAGGCTACCCTGCCGCCCCATGCGTGGGTGTCCGGTATGCATGGGTGTCCAAGCTGTGTGCCAGTAGTTCAAACAGACAGCTCGGTGCATTCAACATGTCTATACCTTTCAAATACAAATTGTGATTAAGTCAATCTCTCCTCCACTTTGAGCCAGGAGAGATTGACATGCATATTATTGTTAGCTCTCTGTGTATATCCAAGGGCCAGCCGTGCTGCCCTGTTCTGAGTCAATTGCAATTTTCCTAAGTCCTTCTTTGTGGCACCTGACCACATGACTGAACAGTAGTCCAGGTGCGACAAAACTAGGGCCTGTAGGACCTGCTTTGTTGATAGTGCTGTGAAGAGGGCAGAGCAGCGCTTTATTATGGACAGTCCTCTCCCCATCTGAGCTATTGTTGTATCAATATGTTTTGAACATGACAATTTACAATCCAGGGTTACTCCAAGCAAATTTTTCAATTTCCACATTATTCATTACAAGATTTAGTTGAGCTTTAGGATGTAGTGAATGATTTGTTTCAAATACAATGCTTTTAGATTTTGAAATATTTAGGACTAACTTATTCCTTGCCACCCATTCTGAAACTAACTGCATCTCTTTTAAGTGTTGCAGTGATTTCATTGGCTGTTGTAGCTGACGTGTATAGTGTTGAGTCCTATGCATACATAGACAAACTGGCTTTACTCAAGGCCAGTGGCATTTCATTAGTAAAGATTAGAAAAGTAAGCGGCCTTGGCAGCTGCCCTAAGGAATTCCTAATTCTACCTGGATTATGTTGGAGAGGCTTCCATTAAATAACACCCTCTGTTCTGTTAGACAGGTAACTCTTTATCCACAATATAGCAGGGGGTGTAAAGCCATAACACCTACGTTTTAAAACAGCAGACTATGATCGATAATGTCAAAAGCCGCACTGAAGTCTAACAAAACAGCCCCCACAATCTTTTTATCACAAATTTCACTCAGCCAATCATCAGTCATTTGTGTAAGTGACGTGTTTGTTTAATAATGTCCTTCCTTATAAGTGTGCTGAAAGTCTGTGATCAATTTGTTTACTGTAAAATAGCATTACCTGGTCAAACACATTTTTTTCCAATACTTTACTAAGGGTTGGTAACAGGCTGATTGGTCAGCTATTTGAACCAGTAAAGGGGGCTTTACTATTCTTAGGTAGCGGAATGACTTTTGCTACCCTCCAGGCCTGAGGGCACACACTTTCTAGTAGGCTTAAATTGAAGATATGGAAATAGGACTGGCAATATCGTTCGCTATTATCCTCAGAAATGTTTCGGCCAAGCAGATGAGCTTCCCTGACATGGTTTCTGACAGTTTGTGCAGAAATTCTTTGGTTGTGCAAACCCACAGTTTCATCAGCTGTTCTGCTGGCTGGTCTCAGATGATCCCGCAGGGTAGCCAGGTCAGGGCTGTACAATCCTCAATGGGGGTGGAGAAAGCACTAGAGAAATGCTCAACCTGCAGCTATACAGATGTGCGTCCCAAATAGCACCCTATTCCCTACATAGTGTACTACTTTTGACCAGAGCCCTGTCTAAAGTAGTGCACAATATAGGGAATAGTGTGCCATTTTGGACGCAAACTCTGTATAGCTGCAGGCTGAGCATTTCTCTAGTGCTGTGGCGATCGCATAGCAGATAATTCAGTCCTTCCTACCTTCCCTCGCATGGCGGTAGTTCTGTCTTTAATACCTGGGGCCTTTAGTCTTTACTGTCTTTCGTTTGACAAATGACCCTTGTTTGTATGAAGTGTGCCTCTGTTCTTCTCAGACCTGTAGACATATAACATATAGGGCAGTCAGGATTGGTTAGTAATGGAGAGAAGGGGGAGACAGACAGACAAAGAGGAATAAATAGAGAGGGGGAGTAGCGAGAGAGGCTCTTCTGGGTTTTTAGAGGGATTTAAAAGAAGCCATTTGGAGAACGGCACAGTATTTAGTTTGGAGGAACCACTGATCATATTATACTGCATAACCTGCCTTCAGTAGAGGATACAGAGATACATGTATCAGTACGTACATATACTGTACCACCTGGATTCGGTATATTGTAGCTAAATTAGTTTTTTACATTGGATAAAAGTAGAGACTCAAAAATACAAAATGGTATATCATACACTGCATTTGAGGAACAATGGGGAGGTAATTCTGATTTGAAAGTTGATCAACTTGTAAACTCACTTTTGAGAAAATGGCCTTTGAATGTTTTGGTATCTAGTGAAGAGCTCTTCTTGGTCTACACCTATTCAGCATCGTTCACAGCCTCTTAAGCTTTAGCCCCAACCATCTAATTTCGCTCTCAGAGCGCACACTTGACACTCTGGCCGATGATTTGTTTACCTCTGGATAACATGAAAATAGCCTAACCAGCTCTGCTAGCAACAATTTCATTATGCTTTTTTGCAGACGTTTACTGACACAGGCCATATTTAACGGGTGTTGTACACACATCACGTAACGTTAGCTAACGAGCCAGCCAGCTAACGTTAGCTAGCTAGCTAACAGTACACTTTAGCTTAACCCTCTGTGGCATGGTGTTGCCCTCAGGCAACAAACTACCTTTTTGGGCCTCACACCGCCCCTTACATTTTTTTGGGGAATAAAAAAAAGAGATAATATCCCCTGACATGTCTGTGTCCAATGAAATGAGGGGCTGAAGTGGGTGTGACCTTTTGTCTGGGGGTGGAGCAGTCTATTCAGGAAGCAAAGCCGCATGGGACACAGTGCCACCAACTGGTAAGATAAAATCACTTTTAAAATCATGTTTAAATTGTAATAACTTTATATAAAAAAAGATATGCATGAGTATGCAAAGAAGTATGTTTGATTGTTTAAAGACTTATTTTGGTTTCAATTATATATTTAAACTGTCTTTTTTGGGTGCAGTTAGACCACTTTTGTTCAAGCAATATCATGTACATGTAATCTGTACATGTAGGTGGGGGCGAAGTGACTATGCATATGTAACAAACAAACAGCGAGTGTACAAAAGGGGGGGAGGGGTCAATGTAAATTGTCTGGTGGCAATTTTAAGAATTGTTCAGCAGTCTTGTGGCTTGGGGGTAGAAGCTGTTGAGGAGCCTTTTGGTCCTAGACTTGGTGCTCCGGTACTGCTTGCCGTGCGGTAGCAGAGAGAACAGTCTATAACTTGCGTGACTGGAGTCTCTGACAATTTTATGGGCTTTCCTCTGACACCGCCTATTATATAGGTCCTGGATGGCAGGAAGCTTGGCCCCAGTGATGTATTGGGCCATTCGCACTACCCTCTGTAGCGGCTTACGGTCAGATGCCGAGCAGTTGCCATACCAGGCGGTGATACAACCGGTCAGGATGCTCTCGATGGTGCAGCTGTAGAACCTTTTGAGGATCTGTGGACCTATGCCAAATCTTTTCAGTCTCCTGAGGGGGAAAAGGTTTTGTCGTGCCCTTTACACGACTGTCTTGGTATATTTGGACCATTATAGTTCGTTGGTGATGTGAACACCAGGGAACTTGAAAATCTCGACCCGCTCCACTACAACCCTGTCGATGTTAATGGGGAGCATTCTCACATAGGTGTTCCTTTTGTCCAGGTGAGAAAGGTCCGTGCGATTGAGATTGCGTAATCTGTGGATCTGTTGGGGCGGTATGCGAATTGGAGTGGGTCTAGGGTGTCCAGGAGGATGCTGTTGATATTTGCGATGACGAGCCTTTCAAAGCACTTCATGGCTACCAAGTGCCACGGGGCGGTAATCATTTAGGCATGTTACCTTCGCTTCCTTGGGCACAGGGACTATGGTGGTCTGCTTGAAACATGTAGGTATTACAGACTCGGTCCGGGAGAGGTTTAAAATGTCAGTGAAGACACTTGACAGTTGGTCCACACATGCTTTGAGTACACGTCCTGGTAATCCGTCTGGCCCAGCGGCTTTGTGAATGTTGACCTGTTTAAAGGTTTTGTTCACATCGGCTACCGAGAGCGTTATCAAACAGTCATCCAGAACAGCTGGTGCTCTCGTGCATGCTTCAGTGTTGCTTGCCTCGAAGCGAGCATAAAAGGCATTCAGCTCATCTGGTAGGCTCGAGTCACTGGGCAGCTCGCGTCTGGGTTTCCCTTTGTAGTCCATAATAGTTTTCAAGATCTGCCACATCCGATGAGCGTCAGAGCTGATGTAGTAGGATTCAATTTTAATCCTGTATTGACGCTTTGCTTGTTTCATGGTTCGTCTGAGGGCATAGCGGGATTTCTGATAAGCGTCCGGATTAGTTTCCCGCTTTTTAAAAGTGGAAGCTCTAGCCTTTAGCTCGATGCGGATGTTGCCTGTAATCCATGCCTTCTGGTTGGGATAGGTACGTACAGTCACTGTGGGGACGACGTCATCGATGCACTTATTGATGAATCCGATGACTGAGGGGATGTATTTCTCAATGCCATTGGATGAATCCTGGAACATAGTCTAGTCCGTGCTAGGAAAACAGTCCTGTAGTGTAGCATCCGCGTCATCTGACCACTTCCGTATTGAGCGAGTCAGTCACTGGTACTTCCTGCTTTAGTTTTTGCTTGTAAGCAGGAATCAGGAGGATAGAATTATGGTCAGATTTGCCAAATGGAGGGCAGGGGAGAGCTTTGTATGCATCTCTGTGTGTGGAGTAAAGGTGGTCTAGAGATTTTTTTCCCTGGTTGCACATGTGAAATGCTGCTAAACATTTGGTAAAACTGATTTAAGTTTGACTGCATTAAAGTCCCTGGCCACTAGGAGCGCCATAGTAAAAAATTTTGACTATACTATCTACTGATACTTACAGAAAATGGACACAAGGACATTTTATGGGCTGAAGGAACATTATTGAGCAGTTAGGGTCATTCCCTCTGACAGTGAGGACAGTGAGCTTGAGGAGAGTGACAATGAGAACAGTGAGCAGATGGTCCCATTCAAGGGAAGAAATAGATTGAACCAATACCTGCAATCAAAATAAAAGAAATTAGGTACAAGATACTCGTCTTGGCTGGCTCTGACGGTGTCCTGCACAACTTAGAAATCTACACAGGGAGAGTTGTACAACCCCCTGAGCTAGCAGATGTGGGAGCAAGTGGCAACGTTGTCGTCCGCCTGGCCCAGCCTATACCCAAGCAAGATAACTACAAGTTCTTCAGTCACCGAGGTTGACATTTGGGATCACAAGCAAAAGATGATCACCAAAGTCCCCTGCCCTGCTGTGGTGAAAGAATACAGCAAGAATATGGGTGGGGTGGATCTGCTTGACTCACTGATTGCACTGTACCGGAAAACAAAATCAGATCAAAGAAGTGGTGCTACCGGCTGGTGTTCCACTTCCTGGATATGATCATCGTGACCACCTGGCTGCTCTACCGAAAAGATTATGAAGGCAAGGGCATGAGAAAGAAGAAACAAATGAAGCTGTATACCTTCAAGTCATTCATCGCTGAAGGCCTATGCAAAAGTGGAAAGAGTCTGGAGTGCAAGAAAGGTTGTCCCTGTTCCACAATTGCTGGTGAGTATGAGGAGAAGAGGGGAAGAGGAGAAAAGGACCCGCTGCTCCAATTCCAGTCCCTGATGTGCGCCTGTATGCCACAGCCCACTGGATGATTATGGCTGAAAAGAAAGGGAGATTCAAGGTACCAGAGTGCACAGGTACAGCAAAAGCCAAGTGGCGGAAATGTGATGTCCACCTCTGTTTCACATCCACCAGCAACTGCTTCCTGAAGTTCCACACAGAATAGGAAATCAAAGTGTGCTTTGTCAAAAAGAGAAACACTGATTCAAACAATTACCCACACAAACTGAAACACACACACACACTCGCACATATACCAGCACACACAGGCTAACCCCTACACACACACGCATGCACACACACGCACACGTCATTTGGATGTTGGTTCAAATGTTTATATGAAATGTGAGAAACATTTTTACATGGTATTAGTTGTAATTAGTAGTAGTTTGTTTATTTGATTGTTTGATGTTTTGACTTTAAAGCTTCTAATTGTGATCGGTTGGAACCATTTGTGGTTGATGTTTGTCAAAATAAAACATTTTCTAATGCATATATTGCTTGTTTTTCTTATTCCACTTATCATATGTACTATAGAAAACCTTGGTGTTTCAGTACCCTCGTAGCACATTGTTGCCCTGAGGCAACAAACCAATATCTCTTTGGGGGGGACACATTTTATGATGGATATATTATCAGGGACCCCCAAGCTCCTTCTGTCAAAATGTGTAATATCTTAAAACGTAGCTAGCTAACGCTAGACTGTCTTACCTGTATACATCAACATGCATGATGGACGCGTCTCCCTGTCGGGAATGCCATACCACGGTTGCCCTTAGTTTGAAGATGTAATCCGGAGACAGGTGTTTTCTCCATCTCTTTCGCTATCATACTCTAATTCCACTAATTTCAAAACTTGATCCTCCAGAAAGTGGAGAGCAACACTTATGCAGCTCCACTACACAATATATATTTTTTTTAAAACAGTGTTCGACAGGATTACCAACACAGACTGACGAGTTCAAATAGACAGAAGCCTTCTATATGGCAGACCAATCCAAACTCTGAACTCGACATGTCCAGCCCACTCAATGTCTCAGCCAATCATGACTAGTGGGAAGTTTGCCGACTTTTTCTGTGGCTTATCCAACATGGTGTATAATTTAACAATTTTATTTGAATTTATAGATAGCATACACGTTAGTTATTAAGGCACATGAAAGTTCACATGTTCGAGAAGGCATTTCTGCCAGAAAACGTATTTCGATAAAAAAAATGTTTTTTGTTCAAATGAATCTCCTGTGAAGTTGTGACTTGCAACATATGCCTAGTTTCCTGAATTGGGTCACATATGATACTGTACACATCTGTATACTACCACAAGATGTACAAAGGCACAGGAGCATACTAGGCTTCTCTGTTCACAGGAAAATCTGGCAAACAGATAATGTCCTGTTGGTTAGAAACATCCTATTAGTTAACATGAAAGTAAACTTTGGTTCAGTGCGTTAGCTGTTTTTTCTGTTCTGCCTGTGCTCAGTGCTGCTCTTGGATCATCTTACCCCCACCCAGAAGTAGTCTCACACACCAGCCTGATCTCATAGAATGACATTTTCAAACTCTCCCTGACAGTCTGTAATACCTACAGTTGAAGTAGGAAGTTAACATGCACCTTCGCCAAATACATTTAAACTCAGTTTTTCACAATTCCTGACATTTAACCCTTTGCTGTTGTTCTGGGATTAATTTGCACTTTTTGCACCAAAGTACGTTCATCTCTAGGAGACAGAACGCATCTTACGAGGTATTGGCTGAATTCTTTTGATTTTCCCATGATGTCAAGCAAAGAGGTACTGAGTTTGAAGGTAGGCCTTGAAATACATCCACAGGTAAACCTCCAATTGACTCAAATGATCAGAAGCTTCTAAAGCCATGACATCATTTTCTGGAATTTTCCAAGCTGTTTAAAGGCACAGTCAACTTAGTGTATGTAAACTTCGGACCCACTGGAAATGTGATACAGTGAATTCTAAGTGAAATAATCTGTCTGTAAACAATTGTTGGAAAAATTACTTGTGTCATGCACAAAGTAGATGTCCTAACCGACTTGCCAAAACTATAGTTTGTTAACACTTCTTAAGGCTAGGCGTCCCACACCTTAATATTTTTCCACCGGCACAGGTTTCATAAATTCAGAAATAGCGATAACATTTTCACCTACTTTTTGAAAATATTCCTCTGATTTGTCATCCAAAGGGTCCCAGCTACAACATGTAGTGTCAGACAACATGTAGTGTTAGATAAAATCCTTCTGTATATCCCAAAAAGTCTGTTTAGTTGCCGCCATCGATTTGAGTAATCCACTCGTTCAACATGCAGAGAAAGGAATCCAAAAAGCTACCACTAAACTTTGTTAAAAAAAAAGTCAAAATACATTTCTATTTAATCCTCAGATACCCTAAAAGGTAATTCAACTATAATATTTCATACAGAAAGAAGTATGTTCAATAGGAAAACGATATTAGCAGGTGTGTGTCCTCTTCGTCGCGCGCGCAATTACGCGCAATTGCGCGATTACGTTTTCCAAATACGTTCTATTGGAAGAGCATGGGCTCTCAATTAATTTTTATTCTGGTTGGTTTTTCTTTGCATTTTCTCCTACCATATCTATTGCGTTATTGTCTCCTACATTATTTTAACATTTCTACAAACTTCAAGTGTCTTCTATCCAATGGTACCAATTATATGCATATCCTGGCTTCAGGGCCTGAGCAACAGGCAGTTTACTTTGGGCACGTCAGTCAGGCGGAAATTGAGAAAAAAAGGACCCTAGCCCTAACAAGGACCCTAGCCCAACCTAAGTGTATGTAAACTTCCGACTTCAACTGTACATGTTTCAAGCAGACCTCCATAGTCCCTGTGCCCAAGTCCCATCGCCCCGTAGCACTCACATCTGTAGCCATGAAATACTTTGAATGGCTCATATCAACATCATCATCCCAGACACCCTGGAACCACTCCACTTCGCATACCGCCTCAACAGATCCACAGATGATGCAATCTCTATTGCACTCCACAATGCCCTTTCCCACCCGGACAAAAGGAACACCTACTTGATAATGCTGTTCATTGACTACAGCTCAGCGTTCAACACCATAGTGCCCTCAAAGCTCATCACTAAACTAAGGACCCTGGGATTAAACGCTGTAGAAGGCACACAGACCCCCCTCGCGCACTCGTCTAAATATATGTTGAGTTTCCTTGTAGGCCTATTTGTCGGGGAAACTGTGAAGCCAGCTCTGTAGCCTATTGCCGGTTTCTTTAATAAAATACTCAATGTCTGTATGCTGCTTTTAATTAATTCATGCATAACTGTTCTTTATATGGCCTAAAATAAATGTGTTAATATGGGATCAGAATATTAGCTATAGGCTATAGCATACCAGATTTGTAACTGTTTATGAAAATAGAACATTTAATGTGGGGAAAAATTGATCTAGTAAAAAGCCGACATTTCAATAAAAATATAATTGGTCACATGACTATAGAAATGGAAACATTGTGATTTTAGAGACACAAAGTAGCAATAGCGTTAGGCTATACTGGGCTCTCACAATCATTATTTACATCATTACAATTCAATCAAGTCACAATTATCAGCTTTGATATTGACATCAGTGAGAATGTTTTCCCTAGTGAGGGGAGACACATGGGTAGGCCTACCAACGGAAAACGTCTGAAAATGATTGTGAAATTTGGACCTGTCACGATCCTCAGCAGTGACAGACCAAGGCGCAGCGAGGCATCCAGTATACATACTTTATTTAACTCAACGATACTGGGAAAACAATAAACAGAATGA
Source organism: Brachymystax lenok tsinlingensis (assembly GCA_030435695.1). Classification (NCBI taxonomy): domain Eukaryota; kingdom Metazoa; phylum Chordata; class Actinopteri; order Salmoniformes; family Salmonidae; genus Brachymystax; species Brachymystax lenok. Next base: position 31,303,257 of record CM059814.1, read on the forward strand.
ACGAAGATCGTACATAAACATAGACTTACATAAACGAACAAAGCTATGCATAAACAATAACCCACAAAATACTATAGAAAACCCCAAACAACGACACACAGCTGCCTCTAATTGGGAACCATTTCCCCAACATAGAAATAGACAAACTAGAACCAAAATAACCCTACGCCAAAATGAAACAAAAAACACGCCAGCCTAAACTCTGGCCTGGGCGTGACAGTACCCCCAAAGCGCGGACTCTGACCGCCAACAGTCCATGGGGGGGTCTTCGGGTGGGTCTTTTGGTCCCAGGTGGCGGCTCCGGTGCCGGCCGTGCTGGCTCGATGTCCCGCACCGGAGGCCCTGGTCTATTAGCCGGAACTCTGGTGCGAGGAGCAGGAACCGGTCGTGATGGGCTCATACCGAGCACTGGAACTCTGGTGTGGGGACCAGGAACCGGCCATACTGGACTCCCAAAGCGCACTGGGACTCTGGTGCGAGGAGCAGGAGCCGGCCGTACTGGGCTCACGATACGCACTGGCACTCTGGTGCGGGGATCAGGAACGGGCCGTACTGGACTCATGACGCGCACTGGGATTCTAGTGCGGGGAGCAGGAATGGGCCGTACTGGGCTCATGACGCGCACTGGGACTCTGGTGCGGGGAGCAGTAACGGGCCGTGCTGGATCCACGACGGGCACAGGAATCCTGGAGCGTGGAACAGGGACAGGACGTGCTGGGTCCACGACGGGCACAGGAATCCTGGAGCGTGGAGCAGGGACAGGACGTGCTGGGTCCACGACGGGCACAGGGATCCTGGAGCGTGGAGCAGGGACTGGACGTGCTGGGTCCACGACGGGCACAGGGATCCTGGAGCGTGGAGCAGGGACAGGACGTGTTGGGTCCATGACGGGCACAGGGATCCTGGAGCGTGGAGCAGGGACAGGACGTGCTGGGTCCACGACGGGCACAGGGTTCCTGGAGCGTGGAGCAGGGACAGGACGTGCTGGGTCCACGACGGGCACAGGGATCCTGGAGCATGGAGCAGGGACAGGACGTGCTGGGTCCACGACGGGCACAGGGATCCTGGAGCAGGGACAGGACGTGCTGGGTCCACGACTAGCACAGGGATCCTGGAGCATGGAACAGGACGTGCTGGACTCTCTAAGCGCACAGGGGGCCTGGTGCGCGGAGCCGGAACAGGACGTGCTGGACTCTCTAAGCGCACAGGGGGCCTGGTGCGCGGAGCCGAACAGGACGTGCTGGACTCTCTAAGCGCACAGGGGGCCTGGTGCGCGGAGCCGGAACAGGACGTGCTGGATCCACTACACGAACAGGGATCCTGGAGCGTGGAACAGGGACTGGTCGTGCTGGATCCACAACACGAACAGGAATCCTGGAGCATGGAACAGGGACAGGACGTACTGGATCCACAACATGCACAGGAGCCCTGATGCGTATAGCCGACACCCCTCTCCCAGGTTGTTCACTCATCCTGGCTTCACTGATGAAGGGAGCTGGAATGTCGTGCACCGGGCTGTGCGCGTGAACAGGAGACACCGCACGCAGAGCCGGCGCAGGATATTTCGGTCCCAACAGGCGCACTGGAGACCTGGCGCGCAGAGCCTGCACCACTCCTCCAGGCTGCACACTCACCCTAGCCCGACAGATGAGTGGCGCTGGAATTTTGCGCACCGGCCTATGCATGCGCACTGGAGATACCGTGCGCACAACAGCATAGCACGGTGTCTGCTCAGTACGACGCACCCTCCAACGCTCCCTCCAAAGAGCACGAGGAGTTGGCTCAGGAGTCCCTCCTGAACCGACCAACCTCCTCGTGTGCTTTCGGGCTTCCCAGCCAGGCGAGTTCCAACAAACTTTTTCATCTCCGGGTTCCATACTCCATATCGATCCTCATAATATCGCCGCTCCGCTATCGCTGCTTCCAGCTCCTCTCTTGGACGGCGATATTCTCCAGGCTGATCCCAGGGTCCATCTCTAAACAATTCCTCCTCCCAGGTCCAGTACTCCCGGTTCTCTCGCTGCTTGGTCTTTTTATGGTGGGTTATTCTGTCACGATCCTCAGTAGTGACAGACCAAGGCACAGCGAGGCATCCAGTATACATGCTTTATTTAACTCAACGATACTGGGAAAACAATAAACAGAACGAACAAAGATCGTACATAAACATAGACTTACATAAACGAACAAAGCTATGCATAAACAATAACCCACAAAATACTGTAGAAAACCCCAAACATATATATGGTTCCCAATTAGAGACAACGACACACAGCTGCCTCTAATTGGGAACCATTACCCCAACATAGAAATAGACAAACTAGAACCAAAATAACCCTACGCCAAAATGAAACAAAAAACACGCCAGCCTAAACTCTGGCCTGGACGTGACAGGACCACAGAATATAATATTAATATTCTGCTTAAAAAGATCTTGCACTGCTACCCTCACTCAGTAATCATTATTCGTAGAAAAAATATCCTAGCACATGAATGCTACACCTATAGACAGGAACGACAGACTGCAAATAAGTCCATCTGGAAGTGCACCGATATATGATGCTGTCAAATGCCAGGGGTGCATAACCCTCACTGACTGGGTTATCTCCAAGTTATGCTGCATACCTGGTTCTTTCGCGGTAAAATATTATATCATTATTTTTCTCTCCGCATTGTGGGGAAGTGCCTGTAAGTAAGCATTTCACTGTTAGACTACACCTGTTGTTTACAAAGCATGAGACATACAATTTGATTTGATTAGTCTAGAAGGAACATAGTAAACTAAAATCTGGGATACTCAAATTCAGTATGATTAGTTACAAAAGACAAGGTTACTCACAACTTTAGCATTTGAGCTAATTAGCAACTACTTACTACATTTTAGCTGCTTTGAAACTACTTAGCATGTTAGCTAACCCTTTCCCTGACTCCTAACGTAAACCTTAGCCTTAACCCCTCTGTAACATATAATACGAATTGCAATTTGTAACATATTGTACGAATTGCAATTCGTAACATATCATTAGAATTATACTTCATAACAATTGTACTTCATAACATATCATGGACATCTACAAAATAATACATATCATACCAAACGTAGCATACCATACTAATTTGAGTGTCCCGGATTTTAGTTTACTAAGTTACGTCTAACCCTGAGACCAGGCTATACACACACACATACACACACACACACACACACACACACACACACACACACACACACACACACACACACACACACACACACACACACACACACACACACACACACCACCCAGAGGTAATCAGCCTAGCTGAGGTTTTCCAGCTTGAGCTAAGCCAATGGTTAAGGGTACGTCCCAAATGGCACCTTATTCCCTATATAGTGCGCTACTTTTGACCAGGACCCATAGGGCTCTGTTATGTAGGGTGTCATTTGGGATGCAGCGCACGGGGCTTTGTACCCAAACAAACACAGCAGGGAGGAATGTCAATTATTACCAAATTCAGGAAGGGAGAGATTACAAACTCTCATGTAATGGAGGGGCTTCAAAGGTATAAAAACTGCCTTGTTCCCCTGTAAATTGCCAGAAACTTGAACCAGATGTATGGGTACCAGAATTTGATTTGTGCAGAAACATAACATCATTGTTGTGGAATGCCTAAAATGTTATTAGATAGGCTAATGTAGGGAGCTGGTGGTGTGTGTGTGTTATACTGCTGGAGTAATGATGTAATCACAGTTATGTAACATTGAAAGACCAATGGGTGGGGTAGCTAGAGGAAAACAAATGACCTGTAAGTACAAGTTACTTCTGTAACTACAGTATATCTACACTGATTGTACAAAACATTAAAAAACCCTTTCTAATATTGAGTTGTACCCCCTCCCAGAACCGCCTCAATTCATCAGGTCATGGACTCTACAGGGTGTCAAGGGTTCCACAGGGATGCTCCACTGCTTCCCACAGTTGTGACAAGTTGGCTGAAAGTCCTTTGGGTGGTGGACCATTCTTGATACACATGGGAAACTGTTGAGTGCGAAAAACCCAGCAGCGTTGCAGGTCTTGACACAAAGTGCTGCGCTGGCACCTACCACCATACCCTGTTCAAAGGCACTTAAATGTTTTTAAAAATGGCACCCATACACAACCCATGTCTCAATTGTCTAAAGGCTTAAAAATCCTTATTTAACCTTTCTCCTCCCCTTCATCTACACTGATTGAAGCAGATTTAATAAGCGACATCAATAAGGGTTCATAGCTTTTACCTGGATTCACCTGGTCAGTCTATTCCATACACTCTTAAAAATAAAGGTGCAAGTTGAAACCAAATACTGTAAGGTTCTTGAGAGCAATGACATAGGGTAACCATTTTAGGGTCTCTGATTAACCATAAATGGGATGTTTTGGCCCAATAGGACCAGAATTGTGTCCTTGCTGTAGGGATTTAAGTTATATTTGCACATTTCCCAGGCTGCCTTTGAAGTGAAATATCCACAGAGCAGTTGTTGTTGGGGTTTAACTGCCTTGCTCAAGGTAGAAAGGAACATTTCTCCACCTTGCCGGCTCCAGGATTCAAACCAGCAACCTTTTGGTTACTGGCCCAACGCTCTTAACCGCTAGGCTACCTTCCGCACAGCTAACAGTACCACCCATGACTGTGTTTGCTAGTGACAGAGACGTGGTTGTTGCATTCATTCATTTTCAGTCCTGTGGCTTTCACCACCTGAGATCCTAAGTGAATATGTTGTCATTCAAATGTAATTCTGTAAGACAATACAATGGACTTTCCATAAAGCCTTATTTTAAGGACCTAGTTTTATTCTAGTACAGTGGCCTGAGTAGCATAAAACTAATTAATTAATCAATCAATCAATCAATTTTTTAAAGAATCATTTAAGAAACTTTATTTTTTTCAGTGTATATAGGGGATGTGGTGTCATTTGGGAAGCACCTACATATAGCTAGATAAGTACATCAAATTCCATCCACAGAGGCTAGTATAACCTGTAACCTGATTTGAGGCTCTCCGTTCAGCTCTGTAACTGAGGGAAGGCTCCCTCCTTAATACAATTACCTCTCATTCACAAACATCCATTTGAGAGCAGAGCTCTGCCGGACCACCACTCAGAGGTGAGCTGCAGATTTTTACCTGGAATAAACCCAATCTCTATGGATCCGTCCCAATGGCACCCTATTCCCTACATAGTGCACTACCTTTGACCATGGCCCAGAGAGCTTTGGTCAAAAGTAATACCCTATCTAGGGAATAGGTGCCATTTTGGATGCAGCCCGTGTCACAATGTGTCTCCAATTATACAGCTGTGCCAGCAGGATTCAGAACAGGGTCACCTTGGATCTTATCTCTGCCTCATCTAGGGGAGATTGAACTGGTTCAGTTGGGAGTTTGGGTGGGGCAGGAAAGGAGTGGAGGGATGACTTTTTCTTTTCATTAACTCTCTATTTTATTAAAGGAATGCTGGAAGGGACAAACTGGGGAGAGAGGGGAGGGTTGATTCAGGTGAGAAGAAATATGTGTCACAAATGGCTCCCTAGTCCTACAGTTTTTGAAAAGAGCCCTATTGGCCCTGGCCAAAAGAAGCGCAATATAGGGAAGATGGTGCCATTTGGGATGCAGGTGAAAGGCTGGTCAGTTGTGGTGATGATGGTGTCAGTTGATGTGTTGTACATTTTCTCTGTGAACTGACAAAGATCAGTGAGCGGCAGCTTGCGTCTCCACACAGAGCAGACGTCTGTCAGTGTGCATTGTCACTCAGGCCAGGGCCAAGGTCGTCTACAGACCATATCTGTCACTTCCTAGGGGATACTAGGAAGTGACAGATAGTCAATGGATTTTTCCCTTTTATAATATATGCCATTTAGCAGACAGTTTTATCCAAAGGCGACTTACAGTCTTGCGTGCATACATTTTATATGTGGATGTTCCCCATGCTCTACCAACTGAGTTTACAAGGGACTCTTCTTCGCATCATCTAGGCATGGATGAGTGAAGACCACAGACTCAGGCCCTTAGGCTGCCAGTGGGACAAATCCTAAGACGTAATTGGAGGAAATGCGACTAAAAGATTAACATTTAATTTTCTGGAAACCAGTAGCGATACTGGAGGAGTTGATCCCTTCTTCTTTGTTTAATTGTTTTTCTTTTTTTAAATCACATAATGTACAATAGCAGCCACCATCACAACAACACTGTTCCAATTATTGAAAAAGGATGAGGGAGACCAATTTTAAGCATTATTTTTAACTGAATCATATACAGTTTGGATCTTAAAACTCTGCAACTGCTCCACCCTATAAATAGTCAGCCAGACCTCTGAGTCTATCAAAAAGACGTTAATCCACCAGCTTCTGTCTCATCTCTCTCTCTTTCTGGTTCCACAGCTTTCTAATTGCCTAATGTTCTGTAGCTGTACAGTCTGGATGATGCACTGACAACCAACCAACCCGCATCCTCACAAATTGATGTGTAGCCTACTTCAGAGGTTTCACAGGGAACTCAGCAATTCTACAGTTGTTTTCCTCTCCCTCTCTCCATCTCTCTCACTCTCTCCATATCATCTTTCTGTCTGGTATGAGTATATGTCAAGATGTAACGTCCTCATGCATTTGTCATTTGTCAATCAGATGTCCTCATCTCTCATCCACATGAGTTGCTTACATAAAATCATAAGCCTGACTGAATGTCCAGATAGGTTCAAAGTCATCACGAACAATGACCAACATAAAGACAAAAGTATGACAACAGACCTAATACCAGTCTGTCCCAACATGTCCACCCCCCAGATAATTAGGGGGACAGGATCAAATCTATTTTGCTCAGGCATCTAGCTAGCAGCATGAGGATTAGATTTGCAAAGCTACCGGTAATTTACAAAAGTTACTGGGATTTTCAGTAATTTATGGCAATATACGGTAATGGTAACTTTGGTAAATTATACTTGAGTAACTTAAATATATGTACAGTACCAGTCATAGGTTTGGACACCTACTCATTCCAGGGGTTTTCTTTATTTTTACTATTTTCTACATTGTAGAATAATAGTGAAGAATCAAAACTATGAAATAACACATGTAGAATCGTGTACTAACCAAAAAAGTGTTAAACAAATCAAAATATATTTTATATTTGAGATTCTTCAAAGTAGCCACCTGTCACGACTTCAGCCGAAGTTGCTCCCTCTCCTTGCTCGGGTGGCTTTCGGCGGTCGACGTCACCGGTCTTCTAGCTACCGCCGATCTACTTTTCATTTTCTATGTTTTTTTGTCTTCAATATACACACCTGGTTTCTATCCCATAATTACATGTTCCTTATTTAACCCTCTATTCCCCTCATGTTTTTGTGCGTGATTGTTTGTTGTATTTGTTTCCGTGTTGCGAGTGGTTGTTTTCCCACTCTTATATTTATTTGAGTAAAATTTATGAACTCTCATCTTTGTTGTCCTGCGCCTGACTCTGCCATACCGGCATCACGGAGAGCCCTTACACCACCCTTTGCGTTGATGACAGCTTTGCATACTCTTGGCATTCACTCAACCAGCTTCATGAGGTAGTCACCTGGAATGCATTTCAATTAACAGGTGTTCCTTGTTAAAAGATAATTCATGGAATTTATTTCCTTAATGCGTTTGGGCCAAACAGTTGTGTTGTGACAAGGTAGGGGCAGTATACAGAATAGAAGCCTACCCATAACATGATGCAGCCACCACTGTGGTACTCAGTAATGTGTTGTATTGGATTTGCCCCAAACTTAACACTTTGTATTCAGGACAAAAAGCTAATTACTTTGCCACATTTTTGCAATATTACTTTAGTGCCTTGTTGCAAACAGGATGCAAGTTTTAGAATATTTTTATTCTATACAGGCCTCCTTCTTTTCATTCTGTCAATTTGTGTTAGTATTGTGGACCAACTACAATGTTGTTGATCCAGCCTCAGTTTTCTCCTATCACTGCCATTAAATCTCTAACTGTTTTAAAGTCACCATTGGCCTCATAGTGAAATCCCTGAGTGGTTTCCTTCCTCTGGGATTTAGGGAGGACGCCTGTATCTTTGTACTGACTGGGTGTTATTGATACACCATCCAAAGTGTAATTAATAACTTCACCATGCTCAAAGGAATATTAAACATCTGCTTATTTTTTTTAAGCATCTACCAATAGGTAACCATCTTTGTGAGGCCACAGAAAGCCTCTGTGGTCTTTGGTTGAATCTGTATTTGACATTCACTGCTCGACTGAGGGACCTTACAGATAATTGTATGTGTGGGGTACAGAGATGAGGTAGTCATTAAAAAATCATGTTAAACACTATTGCAACGTATTAGTCCAAGCAACGTATTATGTGACTTGTTAAGCAATGTTTTACTCCTGAACTTACTTTTGTATATATAATGTATGTGGACACCCCTTCAAATTAATGGATTCGGGCTATTTCAGCCACACCCGTTGCTGAAAGGTGTATAAAATCGATCACACAGCCATGCAACTATCATTGATACACATGGGAAACTGTTGAGCGTTAAAAACCTAGGTGCATTGCAGTTTTTGAAAAGCCGCTGTGCCTGGCACCTACTACCATACCCCATTCAAAGGCACTTATACTTTGTCATGCCCATTCACCATCTGAATGGCACACATGCACAATCCATGTATCAATTGTCTAAAGGCGTAAAAATCATTTTTTAACCTGTCTCCTCCCCTTCATCTACACTTGAAGTGGATTCACCTGTTCAGTCTAGGTCATGGAAAGAGCATGTTTTGTATACTCAGTGTATAGTTTTTGACCAGAGCCCAATGGCTTTTTGGGACACAGTCCCAGAGAGAGAGGAGTAGTAATACAACCCCCATTCAATTTCCCTGGTTCTGAGAATGAAGAGTAACAGAACAGAGTGAAGTGAAGCTCATCCATTAAATTAGACTAATCAGTGAACCTCTCAGTGCTACTTCTAAAATCTGTCATATCCCCATCTGCTCCATGCCACTCTCACAACACAGCCCTCATCATAGCTCAGTCAGCCTGACTGTCCAAAAACCAGGGCACACCGTTTTTAAACTCTGAAACAAATCAAATTGTATTTGTCAGGTGCTTACAACCTTACCATGAAATATTTACTTACAAGCCCTTAACCAACAATGCAATTCAAGAAATAGAGTCATGAAAATATTTACTGAATAAAAAAAAGAATCTAAAAGTAACACAAGAAAATAACAATAAAAAGGCTATATACAGGGGGTACCGAGTCAATGTGCGGGGGTACGGGTTAGTCAAGCACATTTTTTAAAGTGACTATGCATAGATAATAAACAGCGAGGAGCAGCAGTGTAAAAACAAAGGGGAGGCGGGGTCAATGTAAATAGTCGGGGTGGCCATTTGATTAATTGTTCAGCAGTCTTATGACTGGGGGTAGAAGCTGTTAAGGAGCCTTTTGGTCCTAGACTTGGCGCTCCGGTACCGCTTGCCATGCGATAGCAGAGAGAACAGTCTATGACTTATGGTCAGATGCTGAGCAGTTGCCATACCAGGTGGTGATGCAACTGGTCAGGATGCTCTCGATGGTGCAGCTGTAGAACTTTTTGAGGATCTGGGGACTCATGCCAAATCTTTTCAGTATCCTGAGGGGGAAAAGGTGTTGTCGTGCCCTCTTCACAACTGTCTTTGTGTGTTTGGGCCATGATAGTTCGTTGGTGATGTGGACACCAAGGAACTTGAAACTCTCGACCCGCTCTACTTCAGCCCCATCAATGTTAATTGGGGCCTGTTCGGCCCTCCTTTTCCTGTAGTCCACGATCGGCTCCTTTTTCTTGCTCACATTGAGGGAGAGGTTGTTGCCCTGGCACCACACTGCCAGGTCTCTGACATCTTCCCTATAAGCTGTTTCATCGTTGTCGGTGATCAGGCCTACCACTTGTGTCATCAGCAAACTTAATGATTGAGTTGTGCTTGGCCACACAGTCATGGGTGGAGAACAGGAGGGGACTAAGCATGCTCCCATGAGGGGCTGTCAGGAAGTCCATGATCCAGTTGCAGAGGGAGGTGTTTCATCCCAGGGTCCTTAGCTAAGTGATGAGCTTTGTGGGCACTATGGTGTTGAATACTGAGTTGTTGTCAACGAACAGCATTCTCACATAGGTGTTCCTTTTGTCCAGGTGGGAAAGGGCAGTGTGGAGTGTGATTGAGATTGTGTCATCTGTGGATCTGTTGATGTGGTATGTTAATTGGAGTGGGTCTAGGGTTTCCGGCATGATGGTGTTGTGAGCCATGACCAGCCTTTCAAAGCACTTAATGGCTACCGACGTGAGTGCTACAGGGAGGTCATCATTTAGGCAGGTTACCTTCGCTTTCTTGGGAACAGGGACTATGGTGGTCTGTTTAAAACATGTAGGTCAGGGAGAGGTTGAAAATGTCAGTAAAGACACTTGCCAGTTGGTCTTTGCATACTTTAAGGACACATCCTGGTAATCCGTCTGGATTGTTGACCTGTTTAAAGGTCTTGCTCACATCAGCTACGGAGAGCATGATTAGGGTTGCAAAGGGTCGTAAACTTTCTGGTAAATTTACAGAATACTTCCAGAAATTTTCCATGGGAAGTTAAGTCCTGGAATTTGGGGAATTTTGCTTAAATTCATTAACATTTAGCTTATAACAGTGAACCTTTTTTTGTGGGATATATATAAGGCAATTCTAGGTCTTGTGGCATATTTTGGTTAAACTATTCCCTATTCAATGGAATTGCAACCATCTGCATGCACAAGGCACTCTTCCATCACATGTACAGCTGATTCTCAAGATCATGCACACTAATGAGATGCTATAGAGCCCACACTATTACACTGTCTGAGCCAAGGACTACATGCTTTCTGGTAAGTTTTGATTGCAATATTGGGTGAATATATTTTATACGACATAGATGCTTTTTTGTTAACTAGTAAATAGTAGCCTACAGCAAAGTGTGTTTAAATAATTTCTAACAATTTCTGCTATTTAGTTTTTGCTTCCATGTGGGGTTTAGCTTGTTTGAGCCTGCTAACTGAGGAGTGTTAAGCCCATACACGCCGCAGCGTACATGTTGGACCCCAAGTATGCTGGCAAGAGCATCCTGTCTGGTGCAGAGATCAACAAGGCCTATGGTGTCATCACTACCGTGCCTCGCCACCTTGGCCTGGCTGAGGGTAAGATTCTTGGCAGTCTGGTGAAGTACACTTCCAAGCAAGGGCTTTGGGATGGAGATGCACTACGGCAGTCGTGCCATCATATCTCATCCGCCACCTGGTGGAAGGGACTTTGTGGATCTGAGGCTCTTTCCCCTGTTGCCTCCATCATCCTCCAAATCCCACCAACATCAGCCGCCTCAGTGCGCAACTGGTCCTTGTTTGGGAACACACACACCAAAGCGCAGAACAGGCTGACCAATACCAGGGTTGAAATGAAAAATTGGTGGCCATCCTGGCAAATTTGAGGCTTTTTGAGCCTGACAACGAGCCATCCTCAACAAGGTTGGAAAGTGACAGCGCAGATGAGGCCTCAGAGTTTGATGTTCAAGAGGTGGACATTGAAGAGGTCCAGGGAGAACACATGGAAGCCTAAGAGGAAGACAACCAAAGCTTTAGTTTCTACACTTTAGTTTCTACATTTTACAGATGTATGTTGAAAACATTTTTGGGAGATGTGATGGATCATTGGGGATCATTCAATATTCCTTTTCTTTTGTTGTTCAGTGAAATCATCCCATGTTCAATTCGTAACTAATTTATTTTTTTACATTTCTATTGGAATGATTTAATCATTTGCAATTATGTCTACTTATGATGAGGTAAAAGGTTTATGTTATGGTAAATATATCCAATGCAAAAAACATCTACATTTAAATGGTATTAACATTCATTTGCATATATTTCCATTAATTCCCATATATTCCTCTTAATTCCCACAGAAAGTTTACACCTCTGAATATTCCCCAAAATGTGCAACCCTAAGCGGGATCACTCAGTTGTCTGGAACAGCTGGTGCTCTCCTGCATGCTTCAGTGTTGCTTGCCTCGAAGCGAGAATAAAAGGCATTTAGCTTGTCTGGTAGGCTCGCGTCATTGGGCAGCTCGCAACTGGGTTTCCCTTTTGTAGTCTATAATATGTTTCATGCTATGCCACATCTGACGAGCGTCAGAGCCGGTGTAGTAGGATTCAATCTTAGTCCTGTATTGATGCTTTGCCTGTTTGATGGTTCGTCTGAGGGCATAGCGGGATTTCTTATAAGCATCCGGATTAGTGTCCTTACCTGGAATTTGAACTCACAACCTCTTGGTGCACTGCATTCCAATCTTCCTGCTACGCCACCATGTCTGTGTCAATAACGGATTTCACCTGTATTCCTGTATTCCTACACTTTGGACTTCCAGGTGCTTCAAAGTAAATAAATCTCAGCTTTGTTAAAAATACACTAATATATTTATCATAGCGATTCGGGAGTAACATTAAAACAGAATAATATGCCAAATCAGCATTCAACAACAATACAGAAAACCCTCAAATTTCTGAAATTAGTAAATTAGTGATGTGAGAATAGTCAGAATAACTGATAACTAAAATAGCAGTGCAGATGCCACTCTTTTACTAAGTGCAAAAGAGTATAGGTAATCAATGTCTCTTGGACCGTTACAGACTTTGTGGTTGTCATAAGCGTGTGTGTAGCTGGTGCGTGAGAGTCAGGCGCAGGAGAGCAGAAATGAGTGAGTGAAAGCACTTTACTGTGGCACAGAAATAAAGTCACTGAACGCCAATAGCGTCACCACAACAAAATGCGGCAGCACAAAACACAATGAACAAAACAAATCCAGCGCAAACCAGCCGGGAACGTGGCACTGACAACAAACAGTCACACACACAGACATGGGGGAAACCAGAGGGTTAAATACATGACAAGTAATGAGGGAATGACAACCAGGTGTGTGGTGAAACAAGACAAAACAAATGGAAAATGAAAATTGGATCGGTGATGGCTATAAGACCGGTGACGTCGACCGCCGAACACCACCCGAACAAGGAGAGGCACCGACTTCGGCGGAAGTCATGACAGTATCCCCCCTAGACGCACAGCTCCAGCAATGCGACGACACTGGCCTCGGGGCCGACCCGGAGTGGGCGAGGCGCAGGGCGATCCAGACGGAGAGGGTGGAACTCCCGCAGCATAGATGGGTCCAAAATGTCCTCCACCGGAACCCAGCATCTCTCCTCGAGACCGTACCCCTCCCACTCCACAAGGTACTGAAGGCACCTCTTCCGACGCCTCGAATCCAGTATGGAGCGGACTGAATATGCCGGGGCCCCCTCGATGTCCAGAGGGGGCGGAGGGACCTCCCGAGAGACACATGGGACGAGGGCTTAATACGGTAATCGGGGGGAAGCTGTAACCGGTAACTGACCTTGTTCAGTCTCCTCAGGACTTTAAATGGCCCCACAAACCGCGGCAGGCGGAGGGGCAGGTTTCGGGTCGAGAGCCAGACCCGGTCTCACTACGGTGACGGTCTGTGCTGATTTTCTGGCGCAGCACAGCCCGCTGGAGGTGAACATGAGCGGTGTCCCATGTCCCCTCCGCGCGCCTGAACCAGTCGTCCACCACAGAAGCCTCGGTCTGACTCTGATGCCAAGGCGCCAGAACCGGCTGGTACCCCAATACACACTGGAAGGGGGGAGAGGTTAGTTATTTAGAACTTCCGGCGCCGACAGAGATGGCCGCCTCGCTTCACGTTCTCAGGAAACTATGCAGTATTTAGTTTTTTTATGTATTACTTCTTACATTGTTACCCCAGGTAATATAAAGTTTTATTACATACAACCGGGAGGAACTATTGGATATAAGAGCAACGTCAACTTACCAACATTACGACCAGGAATACGACTTTCCCGAAGCGGATTCTCGGTTTGGTCCACCAACTAGGGCAATAGACTGGATCCCAGCCGACTCAAAACAACGACGGCGCAGGAGAAGGGGGAAACGCGGCGGTCTTCTGGTGAAGCTACGTAGACGGGCGCATCGTGCACCTCTCCTGAGTATTCTAATTGCCAATGTCCAGTTTCTGGACAACAAAGTGGTCGAAATCAGAACAAGGGTTGCCTTCCAGAGAGACATCCGAGACTGCAACGTTCTTTGCTTCACAGAAACATGGCTCACTCAGGACACATTATCAGAGTCGGTACAGCCACCTGGTTTCTCCACGCATCGCGCCGACTGAAACAAACATCTATCAGGTAAGAAGAAGGGCGGGGGTGTGTGTCTTATGATTAACGAGACGTGGTGTGATCATAACAACATACAGGAAGTCCTTTTGTTCACCTGACATAGAATTCCTTCAATCAAATTCCAACCGCATTATCTACTAAGAGAATTCTCCTCGATTATAATCACAGCCGTGTACATCCCCCCTCAAGCTGACACATCGATGGCACTGAAAGAAATTCATTGGAATCTATGTAAATTAGAAACCACATATCCTGAGGCTGCATTTATTGTGGCTGGGGATTTTAATAAGGCTAATTTGAGAACAAGGCTCCCGAAATTTTATCAGCATATCGAATGTGCCACCCGGGCTGGTAAAATATTGGATCATTGTTATTCTAACTTCCGTGATGCATACAAGGCTATTCTCCGCCCTCCTTTCGGCAAGTCTGACCATGACTCCATTTTGTTGCTCCCAGCCTACAGACAGAAACTAAAACTGGAAACGCCCGTTCTCAGGTCTGTTCAACGCTGGTCCGACCAATCTGATTCCACGCTGCAAGATTGCTTCCGAGCACGTGGACTGGGAAATGTCCTGCATAGCGTCGGACAACAACATTGATGTATACGCTGATTCAGTGAGCGAGTTTATTAGCAAGTGCATTGGTGATGTTGTACCCATAGCAACTATTAAAACCTTCCCCAACCAGAAACCGTGGATTGATGGCAGCATTCGCGCAAAAGTGAAAGCGCTTTTAACCAAGGTAAGGCTACCGGAAACATGACTGAATACAAACAGTGTAGCTATTCCCTCCGCAAGGCAATCAAACAAGCTAAGCGTCAATATAGAGACAAAGTAGAGTCACAATTCAACGGCTCAGACACGAGAGGAATGTGGCAGGGTCTACAGTCAATCACGGACTACAAAAAGAAAACCAGCCCCCGTCGCGGACACCAACATCTTGCTCCCAGACAAACTAAAGAACTGCTTTGCTCGCTTTGAGGACAATACAGTGCCACCGACAAAACCTGAGGGCTCTCCTTCACCACAGCCAACGTGAGGAAAACATTTAAATGTGTTAACCCTCGCAAGGCTGCTGGCCCAGATGGCATCCCTGGCCGTGTCCTCAGAGCATGCGCAGACCAGCTGGCTGGTGTGTTTACGGACATATTCAATCAGTCCCTATCCCAGTCTGCTGTTCCCACATGCTTCATGAGGGCCACCATTGTTCCTGTTCCCAAGAAAGCTAAGGTAACTGAGCTAAATGACTATCGCCCCGTAGCACTCACTTCCGTCATCATGAAGTGCTTTGAGAGACTAGTCAAGGATCATATCACCTCCATCCTGCCAGACACCCTGGACCCACTCCAATTTGCTTACCGTCTTAATAGGTCCACAGACGAAGCAATCGCAATCACACTGCATACTGCCCTAACCCATCTGGACAAGAGGAATACCTATGTAAGAATGCTGTTCATCGACTACAGCTCAGCATTTAACACCATAGTTCCCTCCAAGCTTGTCATTAAGCTCGAGACCCTAGGTCTCGACCCAGCCCTGTGAAACTGGGTCCTGGACTTCCTGACGGGCCGGCCCCAGGTGGTGAGTGTAGGAAACAACATCTCCACCCCGCTGATCCTCAACACTGGGGCCCCACAAGGGTGTGTTCTCAGCCCTCTCCTGTACTCCCTGTTTACCCATGACTGCGTGGCCAAGCACACATCCAACTCAATCATCAAGTTTGCTGACGACACTACAGTGGTAGGCTTGATTACCAACAACGACGAGACGGCCAACAGGGAGGAGGTGAGGGCCCTCGGAGTGTGGTGTCAGGAAAATAACCTCTCACTCAGTGTCAACAAAACAAAGGAGATGATCATGGACAAAGGAGAGGGAGCACCCCCCTATCCACATCGACGGGACAGTAGTGGAGTAGGTGGAAAGTTTTAAGATCCTCGGCGTACACATCACGGACAAACTGAAATGGTCCACCCACACAGACAGCGTGGTGAAGAAGGCGCAACAGCGCCTCTTCAACCTCAGGAGGCTAAAGAAATGTGTCTTATCACCAAAATCACTCACAAACTTCTACAGATGCACAATCGAGAGCATCCTGTCAGGCTGTATCACTGCCTGGTATGGCAACTGCTCCGCCCCCAACCGTAAGGCTCTCCAGAGGGTAGTGAGGACTGCACAACGCATCACCGGGGGTAAACTACCTGCCCTTCAGGACACCTACACCACCCGATGTCACAGGAAGGCCAAAAACATCATCAAGGACAACAACCACCTGAGCCACTGCCTGTTCACCCCGCTATCATCCAGAAGGCGAGGTCAGTACAGGTGCATCAAAGCTGGGACCGAGAGACTGAAAAACAGCTTTTACCTCAAGGCCATCAGACTGTTAAACAGTGGCTGCTAACATTGAGAAGCTGCTACCAACATACTGACTTAAATCTCTAGCCACTTTAAAAATTGGAATTGGATGTAACACATGTATCACTAGCCACTTTAAACAATTTTGTATATAATGTTTACATATCCGACATTACTCATATCAAATGTATACACTGTACTCTAAACCATCTACTGAATCTTGCCTATGCCGTTCGGCCATCGACTCAAATCTCTAGCCACTTTAATAATTATAATTGGATGAATTAAATGTATCACTAGCCACTTTAAACGATGCCATTTATATAATATTTACATATCCTACATTACTCATCTCATATGTATATACTGTACTCCATACCATCTACTGCATCTTGCCTATGCCGGTCAGCCATCGCTCCTCCATATATTTATGTGTACATACTCTTATCCAATCCTTTACACTTGTGTGTATAAGGTAGTTGTTGTGAAATTGTTAGATTACTTGTTAGATACTACTGCATGGTCGGAACTAGAAGCACAAGCATTTCGCTACACTAGCATTAACATCTGCTAACCATTTGTATGTGACAAATACAATTTGATTTGATTTGATTTGGAGGAGTGGCGAAGCGAGTTCTGAGCCATCTCTGCCCATGGCACGAATGCCGCCCACTCCTCCGGCCGGTCCTGGCAATACGACCTCAGAAACCTACCCACTTTCTCCACCTGTCCATTACTCTCAGGGTGAAAACCCGAGGTAAGGCTGATCGAGACCCCCAGACGTTCCATGAACGCCTTCCAGACCCTCAAGTGAACTGGGGACCCCGGGCACCACGTAGTGCCGGGAAGACGTGCGTAAACAAGGCCTCAGCAGTCTGTAGGGCCGTAGGGAGACCGGGCAGAGGGAGCAGACGGCGGGACATCGAGAAGCGATCCACAATGACCAGGATTGTGGTGTTACCCTGTGATGGAGGAAGATCAGTAAGAAAATCCACCGACAGGTGCGACCAAGGCTTTTGTGTAACGGGTAAGGGGTTTAGCTTACCTCTGGTCAGATGCCTAAGAGCCTTACACTGGGCGCACACCGAGCAGGAAGACACATAAACCCAGCTGGACACTGGAGGGGAGTGGGCTCTGCACGTAACTCTTGCTCAATGTCCGCGTCCAGCTCCCACACTACCGGTGCCACCAAGCAGGAGGCTGGGAGTATTGTGGCGGGATCATACTTCCGGGACAGTGTGTCTGTCTTAGCGTTCTGGGAACCTGGTCTGTAAGACAGGGTGAAAACAAAACGGGTGAAAAACATGGCCCACCTTGCCTGGCAAGGGTTCAGTCTCCTCGCGGCCCGGATGTACTCCAGATTGCGGTGGTCAGTCCAGATGAGAAAAGGGTGTTTAGCCCCCTCAAGCCAATGTCTCCATGCCTTCAAGGCCTTGATGACAGCCAACAGCTCCCAGTCCCCCACGTCATAGTTTCGCTCCGCCGGGCTGAGCTTCTTTGAGAAGAAGGCACAGGGGCGTAGCTTCGGTGGCGTACTCGAGCGCTGAGAGAGCACGGCTCCTATCCCAGCCTCGGACGCGTCCACCTCCACTATGAACGCCAAAGAGGGATCCGGATGAGCCAGCACGGGAGTCGAGGTAAACAGAGCCCTCTCAGGTGACCAAAAGGCCTGTCCGCCTCAGCCGACCACTGCAGCCGCACCAGTCCGCCCTTCAGCAGTGAGTTAATGGGAGCCGCTACCTGACCAAAACCCCGGATAAACCTCCGGTAGTAATTGGCAAACCCTAGAAACCGCTGCACCTCCTTTACCGTGGTGGGAGTCGGCCAATTACGCACAGCTGAAATGCAGTCACTCTCCATCTCCACCCCTGTGGTGGAAATGCGGTACCCTAGGAAGGAGACGGACTGTTGGAAGAACAGGCAGGAGACGTACAGGTCATGCTCCAACAGTTGACCCCACACCCTGCGCACCAGGGACACGTGCTCGGCGCGTGTAGTGGAGTATATCAGAATGTCATCAATATACACCATTACACCCTGCCCATGCATCCCTGAAAATCTCGTCTACAAAGGCCTGGAAGACTGATGGAGCATTCATCAACCCGTACGGCATGACGAGGTACTCATAATGCCCTGAGGTGGTACTGAAAGCCGTCTTCCACTCGTCTCCCTCCCAGCTACGCACCAGGTTGTAAGAGCTCCTGAGATCTAATTTGGAGCGCGCCCCGTGCATTGACTCAATCGCACTGGCTATGAGAGGTAGCGGGTAACTGTACCTCACAGTGATCTGGTTGAGACCTCGATAGTCAATACACGGGCGCAGACCTCCCTCCTTCTTCTTCACAAAAAAGAAACTCGAGGAGGCGGGTGAAGTGGAGGGCCGAATGTACCCCTGATGCAGAGTTTCGGAGACATATGTTTCCATAGCCGCCATCTCCGCCTGCGACAGGGGATACACGTGACTCCTGGGAAGTGCGGCGTCTACCATGAGGTTTATCGCACAATCCCCCCGTCGATGGGGTGGTAATTGAGTCGCCTTCTTTTTACAGAAGGCGAGAGCCAAATCGGCATATTTGGGGGGAATGAGCACGGTGGAGACCTGGTCTGGACTTTCCACCATGGTGGCACCAAAGGAAACCCCTCAACACCTCCCCGAGCACTCTTGCGACCAACCTGTGAGAGCCCTCCGTTGCCATGAAACAGTGGGTTCATGACAGGCTAACCAGGGTAGGCCTAGTTCCACGGGAATTGCAGGAGAGTCAATGACAAAGAAGCTGATTCTCTCCTTGTGACCCCCCTGCGTCACCATGTCCAGGGGAGTGGTGGCCTCCCTAATTAACTCTGACCCTAATGGTCGACTATCAAGGGCGTGAACAGGGAAGGGCATATTAACAGGAACAATGGGGGTCCCTAAACTAAGGGCTAATGATCTATCTATATAATTCCCATCTGCGCCTGAATCGACGAGCGCCTCATGCTGGGAATGCGGGGAAAACTCAGGGAAAACAACTTGCAAAAACATGTGTGCAACAGAGGGCTCTGGGTGAGCATGGTGCCCGCTCACCTGGGGTGACGTGAGAGTACCCTGCCTGCTGCCTCGACTCCCAGAGGAACCATCCCGACACCGACAGGCAGTGTGACCTCTGCGGCCACAGATGGTGCACGAACCGGAACCACCTCTGGTCTCCCGGCAGGCAGCACCTCCCAGCTCCATGGGCATCGGAGCGGTGGTGCTTGGGAATGGAAACGACAGACCCTCATCTGAACGTCCGCGGGTAGCCAGCAGGTTATCCAACCGAATGGACAGGTTCACCAGCTGGTCGAAGTTTAGGGTGGTGTCCCTGCAGGCCAACTCCCGACGGACATCCTCGTGCAGACTGCAACGATAGTGGTTGATGAGGGCCCTGTCGGTCCGAAAGTCCATGGTGAACTCCTGAGCGCTCCTCGTCCCCTGCCTCAAATGGAAAAGGCGTTCACTGGCTGCTCTACCCTCGGGTGGGTGGTCGAAGACTGCCCGAAAGCGGTGAGTGAACTCCTCGAAATTGTCCAACGCCGCATTACCCTCTCCCCACACGGCGTTGGCCCACTCCAAGGCTTTCCCCGAGAGGCATGAGACAAGGGCGGACACCTTCTCACGGTCCGAAGGAGCCGGGTGGACAGTTGCCAGGTAAAGCTCCAGCTGTAGCAGGAACCCCTGGAAGTGTGCAGCCTTCCCCTCGTACTACCGGGAGGGCGAGACGAATCCCACTGGGACCGGATGAAGGGGGAGTTTGGGAGACCCTTATCGGACTGGTGGAGGCGCTGGAGGAACGCTCTGTTTCTCCCAGCGATCCATGGTCTGGAGGACGTGGTCCATGACGGCGCCGAGATGATGAAGCATCGCAGTGTGCTCCTGGACGCGCTCCTGAACTCTTCTATCAAGGGCACCTGCACCTTCTGACTCCATGATGTAGTGTGTGATTCTGTCATAAGCGTGTGAATAGCTGGTGCGTGAGAGTCAGGTGCAGGAGAGCAGTCACCACAACAAAATGCCTACAGAAATTAAGTGCGGCAGCACAAAACACAATGAACAAAACAAATCCAACGCAAACCAACCGGAACAATAATGATAAACAATCACACACACAGACATGGGGGAAACCAGAGGGTTAAATACATGACAAGTAATGAGGGAATGACAACCAGGTGTGTGGGGAAACAAGACAAAACAAATGGAAAATGAAAATTGGATCGGTGATGGCTAGAAGACCGGTGACGTCGACCGCCGAACACCACCCGAACAAGGAGAGGCACCGACTTCGGCGGAAGTCGTGACAGTGGTGCAGCAGAAAGGTCAGTGTAATTCAAATCCAGAGATTGTGAATTCAAATCCCAGGTTGGTTCGTACTTTAGCTGAACAACGATAAAACATGCAATTGCAAGTGATCATGTGAAGTTTAAAAAACGCATCTTTTCACATGTGAAGTGTTTTAAAAACAAATTTTCACACATGAAATGTCACAAACAGTTTTTTTTTAATATCCTGTAATATTTTTGTAAGTTACCAGCTACTGAATTTGTTGTGAAAATAGTGGAAACAAGTTTTAATGTATTTTAACAGCTGAACTATATTTTTACAGTAAATATACTGTAAAACAACTAACTGTATTCAGGAAATACAAAGAAATTCAAATTCAAATCATTTTCAATAATGGAAATTTGGGAAATGGGTTTACTTTCTGAATTGACTGGAACTTAAATGGAATTGATCTCATATTGGTCAGCACACTTGGGCCTCAACCACACCTAGAATTTGAACTCACAACCTCTTTGATGCCAGAAATCTGAATTTCTTGCTTCACCAACAGGTTTATTTGCAAGAACACATTTCTGCACTTTGCAAAAAGTTGCCTGGAATCGAGTCAATAATTGTGCATTTATCTGACAACACCAACAAAAAAATAGCTGTGCTCAGGGACACTTGACATTAAGGTTTAGATTCAATCAGATAAAGCATGAACATGCTATTGCCAACATCAGCATAGCTGGTTCAGATCCCTAAGTGTGCATTAACATTTGAGATTTGAACTGGCAACCTCTTGATCTGGATTGCATTATTGTCTCAGCAGTTCCACAATATGGTTATTTGTTACCAAGAACATAAATCCACACACGCTCAAATATAATTCAATATAGTACAGGCTTAACTGAAACACAACAGAGATAGAATATAACAAGGAATTTTATTGAATAGTTTGGGGTAGGCCTAGTCTCTGATAAATGCTCCTCATAGCCAGATGCTGATGACAGGTTGCCCTATGCTGGGGAAAGGAGTTCCAATGACGGGCCTTAAGGTTATTATGCTGGTGGTGATGGGGAGGTGGAAGGTCTTTGGAAGACTGTTGCTGCAAAACAAGGTTTGAGTTTACTTATAAATACTCACCTAGTTTCATGCCCATTGGTTGAAAGGAAAGAGATTTTTGCACTGGTGAGCCAAAATATCACAGCGTTGTCAGATTTCAAAAAGGCTTTACGGTGAAAGCAGCACATTTGATTGTTTGAGGGTAGCACCTCACATATTTTTCCCATAGCCATGAATCGATTACCCATCATGGCACACACATAACACATTTCACAGCGAAAACAAATCAATTACCTGTTGAAGAACTTCTGCTGAGGTCATCCTAAGTGTCCAACAAAGACAATCCATGGTTCTTTTGTTAGAAAAAGTAATGTATTTTATCCATAAATCCTCCATTTGGTTCGCGCGTTATAATCAGAAACGACAGCTTCCACTCCTCCATTGAAACGTGACGCGAACTCGTTCATCTTATACCTATAAACTTGTCCAAGAACAATCAAACATAGTTTTAAATGTATCCTTAGGAACACTTTTACGTATATTTACTATTATAAATCAACCGGAATATAAACTGATCGATAACGACGGTAAAAAAAGACACTGCGCGACTTCTCGGGCGCGCGCGCTGGGTACTGTTTACATGAAAGATACACTTCCTGGTTTGCTCTTCTTCTCTGGTCTAATTCATCCAAAATGAAAACTTACACTGTCTCCAGACTGTTGACATCTAAAGGAAGCGATGGGTACTGCATTCATATGCCCTTATATGGTCATTTTCATGAGGGTGCCCAAATGAGCAATGTGTCAAAATCACCTTTTCCAGGACAGAAATTCCTCGGGGTTTCGCCTGCTATATGCGTTTTCTTTCACTCACAGACAAATGGTTAACGGTTTTGGAAAATTCTGAGTGTTTCCTATCCAATAGTACCAAATATGTGCATAACCTATTTTCTGTGCCTGAATGGGAGGCATTTTACTTTGGGCACGCCAGGCTCTCCAAAACCGACCCCTCAGCTGCCACTCCCTAACAAGATAATGGTACAATTTACTACCAAATATATTCACTAAAATGCTACGTTCATAACCATGTGGGAGGTGGGAATTTACCAGTTGTGAAGTCATAACTACCAGTTGGATGCATTTATGTGCTTTGAAACACCCATTGGTTAATGGCCAACAAGCTGCGTCCACCATAAACTAAAAGTACAGCTATCATGCTTGTAAACAAATTACAAAGTTTAAAAAACATATTAATAGATTTATTTTTAGAAATAATGTTTTGTTGTTACATTTAACCGCAGATGACTGCAAATGCTGTTATTGAGGTAATTTCTTAAGTAGGGGATATCCGAGGTCTGCATGTGGCAGAAGTTGGAGCTCAGGGATGATTTTCAACTCAGGCATTTCCCACTAGTAACTAAACTCATCAAAAAAAGAAACGTCCCTTTTTCAGAACCCTGTCTTTCAAAGATAATTCGTAAAAATCCAAATAACTTCACAGATCTTCATTGCAAAGGGTTTAAACACTGTTTCCCATGCTTGTTCAATGAACCATAAACAATTAACGAACATGCAGCTGTGGAACGGTCGTTAAGACACTAACAGCTTACAGATGGTAGGCAATTAAGGTCACAGTTATGAAAACTTAGGACACTAAAGAGGCCTTTCTACTGACTCTGAAAAACACCAAAAGAAAGATGCCCATTGTCCCTGCTCATCTGCGTGAACGTGCCTTAGGCATGCTGCAAGGAGGCATGAGGACTGCAGATGTGGCCAGGGCAATAAATTGCAATGTCCGTACTGTGACACGCCTAAGACAGCGCTACAGGGAGACAAGACGGACAGGTGATTGTCCTCTTAGTGGCAGACCACGTGTAACTTGTAGGCCTGTTGTAAGGCAGGTCCTCACCAGACATCACCGGCAACAACGTCCCCTATGGGCACAAACCCACCGTCGCTGGACCAGACAGGACTGGCAAATAGTGATCTTCACTGGCGAGTCACAGTTTTGTCTCACCAGGGGTGATGGTCGGATTCGCGTTAATCGTCAAATGAATGAGCGTTACACCGAGGTACTCTGGAGCGGGATCGATTTGGAGGTGGAGGGTTTGTCATGGTCTGGGGCGGTGTGTCACAGCATCATCGGACTGAGCTTGTTGTCATTGCAGGCAATCTCAACGCTGTGCGTTATAAAGAAGACATCCTCCTCCCTCATGTGGTACCCTTCCTGCAGACTCATCCTGACATGACCCTCCAGCATGAAAAAAGATCCTTACCTCTCCAGCTGATGTGTGGTGAGTGTTCTGGCAAATACTGGTTGCTGTGCATCACCCAGGGGGGTACTACACACTGGTGGTGGATGAGGCGAGTTTCCCCCTACTATGTAAAGTGCTTTGAGGACCTAGGTTGGTAGAAAAGTGCTATATAAATCCAATCAATTATTGTTATTTCATAGCAACACATTCAAGTTGTTGTATATACACTACATGACCAAAAGAATGTGGACACCTGCTCGTCGAACATCTCATTCCAAAATCATGGGCATTAATATGGAGTTGGTACCCCCCTTTGCTGCTATTACAGCCTCCACTCTTCTGGGAAGGCTTTCCACTAGATGTTGGAACATTGCTGTGGGTACTTGCTTCCATTCAGCCAAAAGAGAATTGGTGAGGTCGGGCACCAATGGGTGATTAGGCCTGGCTGCACAGGGCTCTGTGCAGGCCAGTCAAGTTCTTCCACACCGATCTCGACAAACCACTTCTGTATGATCCTCGCTTTGTGCACGGGGGCATTGTCATGCTGAAACAGGAAAAGGCCTTCCCTAAAGTGTTGCCACAAAGTTGGAAGCAGAGACTCGTCTAGAATGTCATTGTATGCTGTAGCGTTAAGATTTCCTTTCACTGGAACTAAAGGGCCGAGCCAGAATCCTGAAAATTTGCCAGAGACAGTTATTCCTCCTCCACCAAACTTTACAGTTGGCACTGCATTGGGGCAGGTAGCATTCTCCTGGCATCCGCCGAACTCAGATTCGTCCGTCAGACTGCCAGATGGTGAAGAGTGATTCATCACTCCAGAGAACACGTTTCCACTAATCCAGAGTCCAATGGCGGTGAGCTTTACACCATTACAGCCAACGCTTGGCATTGCGCTTGGTGCGTGCGGCTGCTCGGCCATGGAAACCCATTTCATGAAGCTGTTGACAAACCGTTCTTGTGCTGACATTGCTTCCAGAGTCAGTTCAGAGTTGCTTCCAGAGGCAGTTTGGAACTCGGTATTGAATGTTGCAACCGAGGACAGACGATTTTTACACACTATGCGCTTCAGCACTTGGCAGTTTTGTGAGCTTGTGTGGCCTACCGGTTCGCCGTCGAGCCGTTGTTGTTCCTAGAGGTTTCCACTTCACAATAACATCACTTACAGTTGAACGGGGCAGCTCTAGCAGGGCAGAAATTTGACGAACTGACTTGTTGGAAAGGTGGCATCCTATGAAGGTGCCACGTTGAAGGTCACAGAGCTCTTCAGTAAGGCCATTCTACTGCCAATGTTTGTCTATGGAGATTCTATGGCTGTGTGCTCGATTTTATATACAGTGGGGCAAAAAAGTATTTAGTCAGCCACCAATTGTGCAAGTTCTCTCACTTAAAAAGATGAGAGAGGCCTGTAATTTTCATCATAGGTACACTTCAACTATGACAGACAAAATAAGGAAAAGAAATCCAGAAAATCACATTGTAGGATTTTTAATTAATTTATTTGCAAATTATGGTGGAAAATAAGTATTTGGTCACATACAAACAAGCAAGATTTCTGGCTCTCACAGACCTGTAACTTCTTCTTTAAGAGGCTCCTCTGTCCTCCACTCATTACCTGTATTAATGGCACCTGTTTGAACTTGTTATCAGTATAAAAGACACCTGTCCACAACCTCAAACAGTCACACTCCAAACTCCACTATGGCCAAGACCAAAGAGCTGTCAAAGGACACCAGAAACAAAATTGTAGACCTGCACCAGGTTGGGAAGACTGAATCTGCAATAGGTAAGCAGCTTGGTTTGACGAAATCAACTGTGGGAGCAATTATTAGGAAATGGAAGACATACAAGACCACTGATAATCTTCCTCGATCTGGGGCTCCACGCAAGATCTCACCCGTGGGGTCAAAATGATCACAAGAACGGTGAGCAGAAATCCCAGAACCACACGGGGGGACCTAGTGAATGACCTGCAGAGAGCTGGGACCAAAGTAACAAAGCCTACCATCAGTAACACACTACGCCGCCAGGGACTCAAATCCTGCAGTGCCAGACGTGTCCCCCTGCTTAAGCCAGTACATGTTCAGGCCCGTCTAAAGTTTGCTAGAGAGCATTTGGATGATCCAGATGAGGATTGGGAGAATGTCAGATGAAACCAAAATAGAACTTTTTGGTAAAAACTCAACTCGTCGTGTTTGGAGGGCAAAGAATGCTGAGTTGCATCCAAAGAACACCATACCTACTGTGAAGCATGGGGGTGGAAACATCATGCTTTGGGGGTGTTTTTCTGCAAAGGGACCAGGACGACTGATCCGTGTAAAGGAAAGAATGAATGGGGCCATGTATTGTGAGATTTTGAGTGAAAACCTCCTTCCATCAGCAAGGGCATTGAAGATGAAACGTGGCTGGGTCTTTCAGCATGACAATGATCCCAAACACACCGCCCGGGCAACGAAGGAGTGGCTTCGTAAGAAGCATTTCAAGGTCCTGGAGTGGCCTAGCCAGTCTCCAGATCTCAACCCCATAGAAATTCTTTGAAAGTCCTTGTTGCCCAGCGACAGCCCCAAAACATCACTGCTCTAGAGGAGATCTGCATGGAGGAATGGGCCAAAATACCAGCAACAGTGTGTGAAAACCTTGTGAAGACTTACAGAAAACGTTTGACCTCTGTCATTGCCAACAAAGGGTATATAACAAAGTATTGAGATAAACTTTTGTTATTGACCAAATACTTATTTTCCACCATAATTTGCAAATAAATTCATTAAAAATCCTACAATGTGATTTTCTGGATTTTTTTTTCCTCATTTTGTCTGTCATAGTTGAAGTGTACCTATGATGAAAATGACAGGCCTCTCTCATCTTTTTAAGTGAGAGAACTTGCACAATTGGTGGCTGACTAAATACTTTTTTTTCCCCACTGTACCTGTCAGCAACGGGTGAAGATGAAATAGCCAAATCCTCTAATTTGAAGGGGTGTTCACATCATTTTGCATATGTAGTGTATTTACTTCATTTGTACTGCAACTTTAGGCAAAGCGCAGAAATGTATTCTTGGTAATAAATGTCTAGACAAACTCCATTATGTCCATAGACCTGGAGGCGCAGCATGAACTTCAGGCAGCTAGCAACTAATAGTGAGTTTGACTCCCAAGTAATCAGCATACTAACATTAACACCTTCATTTAGCTGTAAAAATTCAGAAACTACTTGTAGATTTACCATGACACACTGTTCTGAGAATGTCCTAAAAACGTCCTTGGGACATCCCTGGAACAATCTGGTAAGTAGACAAAACCTGGAGGGGACCATGACTTTACATTTTAATTAATGTCAGTCATACCTTTTAAAGTAAAGTATTCTAAATTACATTTGACATCTCAGCTTTCACACGTGCTCAACTGTTGTCACATAGTGGTATGGTACAGTATCACATTCCTCATGTTGTCACATTTATTCCACGAGATCGTGTTTTCACATGTCAAGTGTAGTTTCATGTTCTCAGATGTTGACATTTTGCATCCCCATGTTGTGACAATAATTTAATGCTAAACTCAAATTGAATTGTTTCACAAAACCTAGCAATTAAACAGAACGGTCTTCATAATGGACTAGAATTAATATTTAGAGGGCGTATCTATTTGTGCGGAGGCTGATACATCAAGGGTGAGAGAGCGCGGTGGGAGGGTCTTCGTTTGGTTGGTAGGAACAGGCACACTGTAACCAACCACTCCGTGAAGTAGCCTACTCAAACTACATCAAGGCGAAGGCAGAATATTTTTGTCGCTGACAATCCAGTGTAGTCTCTGCTCGTGCGGCGGGGACAGCCCAGGTACAGACAAAACATATCAAACAGACACTGAAGCCGAATGTGGATTGCTGCTGTACTTTCTGTATAAATGACACACAGCGGATATATAAGGTGAGATTGAGATGGTATTGTTGACGTGCATATTGTATGATAGGCTTTATTGTTTGAGTAGTCTAAACAATATAAACTTCTTTATCGGATAAGGCTACAAATGTTCAACATCATACACTGTCTGCAGCTTGCTGCCCTCGTTAGCTTGGTGCTTCATCCTTTCTCTGATAATAATGTTACAGGAAACGTTAACCATGTGTTATGACACCGTTTACGGCAATAACACATTGATTGCCCTATGGACAGACACCTTTATTTTTTTTTAAATAATTTAGCCTACACATCAAGCTTCAGTCTGGTTGACAAATAAGTTTATCATGCAATGCATTGATGGGGAGGTCAAAATTCAAATAAATCACGTTTCTTTTTAGAAAGCTAATTGCAATTTCAAAATTTCTACCCTTTTAATAGTGTTATGTAAAAACTGTGTTACAGTCTTTTTGTAGTTGCTTCTATTTTACTTCAGAGCCCACTCTGCTCCTTTGTACAGAGAGAGAAAAGAGAAAGATAGACAGACCATGACATAATAGGAAGGTTTTGCATTGTCTCTAGTCCATCACATGATTTGCCTATTGCTTGTAGGCCTAGGATATAGAGTAGGCCCTAGTCTGATTTAACCAGGCTGTAATACACAATTAATTGGTGTGTATATATACAGCCTGAAACTAATGCCTGTAAAATCGTGTAAATGTTCCTTACAAGCCAGAATGTTGAATTCAATTAAATGTAAACTTACTCTACTGGTTGTCTGTGCGGTTTGTCCTTCAGCTGCTCGACAGTTGAGACAAAATATCCACAGGAAAATATATTGTTTACATTTTAGAGAGCCTGTAGGTATGTAGTTCGTTTTGGCACCTAGGTAAAAAAAAATTATGTTGGATATTTAGTTCTCTCGTCAATAGCTATTG
Organism: Brachymystax lenok tsinlingensis; assembly: GCA_030435695.1. Lineage (NCBI taxonomy): Eukaryota > Metazoa > Chordata > Actinopteri > Salmoniformes > Salmonidae > Brachymystax > Brachymystax lenok. The sequence goes on from CM059814.1 coordinate 31,332,274, forward strand.
CCATGACTATTGGCTATTGCCATGACAGTGAAATCCGAATATTGCTGTATATACCAATTCATTCAAGTTTTAATGTCATGTGCACATGTACAGTGAAATGCCTTCCTTGCAAGTTCTAAACCCAACAATACAGTATTTCATATCAGTGGAGTACAAAAAATAACATAAGGTAATATGTAATTTTTATTAGGATCCCCATTAGCTAACGCCATAACGCTAGCTAATCTTCCTGGGGTCCAAAGGTAGAACAAAAGAAATAAGAACATGAGAAAGTAAGAAGCTATATACAGTACAGGGTCAGTTGCAATACCATATTTACAATGTGCAGGGATACTGGAGTGAAAGAGGTAGATATGTATAGGGGTAAGATCACTAGGCATCAGGATTTATGATAAATAGAGTGACGGCAGTATATATATATATATATTTTTTTTTTTTGTACCTTTATTTAACTAGGCAAGTCAGTTAAGAACACGTTCTTATTTTCAATGATGATCGACAGATTTTTACCTTGTCAGCTCAGGGATTCGATCTTGCATCCTTTCGGTTACTAGTCCAACGCTCTAACCACTAGGCTACCTGAGTGTGCGTGCATTTGTGCAGAGTCAGTATAAGTGTGTGTGTGTGTGTGTGCGTGTGCGTGTGTTGGAGTGTCAGTGCGCTTGAGTGTATAGAGTCCTGTGAGTGTGCATAGAGACAGTATAAAAAACAAATACAAAGAACAACTCAGTGCATGTTGCCAATTTTCCGGGCCTTCCTTTCACACCACCTGATACATAGGTACTGGATGGCAGGGAGCTCAGTCACAGTGATATACTGGGCTGTCCGCACCACCCTCTGTAGCACCATGGAATCGAGGGCAGTGCTGTTGCCATACCAAGCAATGATGCATCCAGTTAAGATGCTCTCAATGGTGCAGCTGTATAACTTTTTGAGGATTTGAAGGCCCATGCCAAACCTATCCAACTCCTGAGCATGTGTGTGTGGACCAATTAAGTTCTTAGTGATTTGGACACAGAGGAACCTAAGGCCTTCATCGTGTATTACAGCCTGATTAATCAGACTAGATAAAGAGCTTATTCTGTAGACAGCAATTCAGGCATTGATGGTGGATGTATGATATTGACCCTTTCAACATATACATGTTTCATACTTTTATCTAGTTTTTTTGGGGGCAAATAGCCAAAGAATGTACTCTTCAGGAATGTTGGTGAGTTTACCAAAACTCATTAAAGTCCAAGGAGCTTATGTTATTTTCGGAGATAGACTGGCTCTGGCAGCCAAAACAGCCAAATACTCAACCTAAACGTGAATCGATTCTCAATTGTGATAGAATTGAAACATGAAACCCTTTACTTTCATATCACATCAAAATAGACCCCCTTTTTGCACTAACTCCTTTGACTCATCACATACAGTTGAAGTCAGAAATTTACATACGCCTTAGCCAAATACATTTAAACTCAGTTTTTCACAATTGCTATTCCTTGTAAAAATTCCCTGTCTTAGGTCAGTTAGGATCACCACTTTTATTTTAAGAATGTGAAATGTCAGAATAATAGTAGAGAGAATGATTTATTTCAGCTTTTAATACTTTCATCACATTCCCAGTGGGTCAGAAGTTTACATACACTCAATTAGTATTTGGTAGCATTGCCTTTAAATTGCTTAACTTGGGTCAAACGTTTCTGGTAACTGAGTCAGGTTTGTAGGCCTCCTTGTTTGCACACGCTTTATCAGTTCTGCCCACAAATATTCTGTAGGACTGAGGTCAGGGCTTTGTGATGGCCACTCCAATACCTTGACTTTGTTGTCCTTAAGCCATTTTTCCACAACTTTGGAAGTATGCTTGGGGTCATTGTCCATTTGGAAGACCCATTTGCGACCAAGCTTTAACTTCCTGACTGACATCTTGAGATGTTGCTTCAATATATCCACATAATTTCCCTCCCTCATGATACCATCTATTTTGTGAAGTGCACCAGTCCCTCCTGCAGCAAAGCACCCCCACAACATGATGCTGCCACCCTTGTGCTTCACAGTTGGGATGGTGTTCTTCAGCTTGCAAGCCTCCCACTTTTTCCTCCAAGCATAACGATGGTCATTATGGCCAAACAGTTCTATTTTTGTTTCATCAGACCAGAGGACATTTCTCCAAAAAGTATGATCTTTGTCCCCATGTGCAGTTGCACATGCTTTTTTATGACGGTTTTGGAGTAGTGGCTTCTTTCTTGCTGAGCGGTATAGGACTTGTTTTACTGTGGATATAGGTAATTTTGTACCTGTTTCTTCCAGCATCTTCACAAGGTCCTGTTGTTCTGGGATTGATTTGCACTTTTCGTACCAAAGTACGTTCATCTTTAGGAGACAGAACGCGTCTCCTTCCTGAGCGGTATGACGGCTGCGTGGTACCATGGTGTTTATACTTGCGTACTATTATTTGTACAGATGAATGTGGTACCTTCAGGCATTTGGAAATTGCTCCCAAGGATGAATCAGACTTTTCAAGGTCTCCATTTTTTTTTATGAGGTCATGGCTGATTTCTTTTGATTTTCCCATGATGTCAAGCAAAGAGGCACTGAGTTTGAAGGTGGGCCTTGAAATACATCCACAGGTACACCTCCAATTGACTCAAATGATGCCAATTAGCCTATCAGAAGCTTCTAAAGCCATGACATAATTTTCTGGAATTTTCCAAACTGTTTAAAGGCACAGTCAACTTAGTGTGTGTAAACTTCTGACCCACTGGAATTGTGATACATTGAATTATAAGTGAAATTATCTTTCATTGATTTGATAATTTCACAAATGCAAAATATAGACTTACTGTACACTTTTAACCGGCTTTATCACAGTTGCAGCCAACAGTATTTTTTTCATTTATCACACATTTCTGTCGACCTTCTTCCGTTACACACAGGTGTTCGGAGCATGCTAGATAACTAATTAGCACAGGTGATCGCCTCTGTCTTCCGTAAACACGCGCTGTGACATGGAGATATGGCCGTGTGGGAACACTATCCCTAACCATATAAAGGCATGTAGTAATTTAACCTTTCGTTTTTTTGAAAATGATTTCTTGCTGATATGAAAGATAAGGACCTTATGCTTCCAAAGCGTGTTCACTTGCAGAATGAGCGTCGGGGCTCTTAACAAAAGTCTCCTCAGCGCTTAAGGTAGTTAGCGTCTATGAATGGGGTCGGGGGCAAAGAGCTTTGATAAGATATTTCTGATTAATTGAAAGCCTGTTTTAACAGTAAAGGATACTAATACAATCTGTATATAAGAACCATTGATGGCATTGACTTGTAAGCATAATCAGAAATTACAAGGATAGCAAAACAAGATATTGTTTTCAAAACCAGATGTTTTAGAGAACCACACGTAGCAGAGAGATGCAACATTTGGGTGGAGATTTTCAGTTTCAACATTTCTTTAGGCCAATCCCTCAGCTGTTTACCAAAACAAGGGGTGGAGGTGTCCACTTTGTCCTTTGTTCCCAAACCCCTACTTTCTTTAGATAAACATATGGATACTATCCATTGGATAATTAGGTTTCTTAATTGTGTTGACAAGTATTTTCCAACACAAATTTAAAGGCTGGAAGGCAAGAATGCTGGTGGTCTATCTTTTTAGGTTCACAAAGGTGGACATGGCACTTTGGTCGATGTTTTTGCATACACAGTAGCTGAGGTGTGATGTCATTGGGAGTATTTGTTGTTGTATTTTTCTCCAGTATAAATAGAGCAGTGATTGACACCCAGTCTTATTTAATCAAAGGGTTGGTGGGAGGACATATGACAAAGAATACCAATTACATTTAGGTTTCAGAATGAATATGCCTCTGTTGATTTTACAGTTGGATAATCTTATGAATAAATAGAGAAATATTCAATGCCGGGGTTATTATCATCTCTTTCATACATCCTTCTATATTCACACCCTTCAGGTGTTTGTCTAACATCTCATGGGATCCTTCCTCCCTTTCTCTCCTCCTCCTGTCCTTAATACAGACTTTCCACCCAACTCTCTCTTTTCTCTCTTTCTCACCACCCCTCTCCCTCTCTTAATTTCTCCCTCTCTCTGTGTCTGTAGGTCCCCCCCCATCTCTCTCTCTCGCTCTGTCCCATTTTCCAAAACTGCTCTACCACCTCCGATGTCCCCTTCATGAATTTCTCCTTTCCTGAAATGGCTTTCTCAGTACCTCTCTTTCTCCTCCTTTTCTCCTCTCTTCACTCCATTTGCATCCTGGCGCTACGCGTCTGGCTGGAGTCAGATGGCTAATTGTGTCCCATCTGTTGGGAGAAGTCTGTGCTAAATCCAAGCTAAGGCCCTATTCTGAGATGAAGGACAGTCCTTGAGGAGCAGTGGCGAAACAGATTTATACTTTTCAATTCATATTACCTCCTTGCCTTACCTTTCGTGGTGGCTGGCAACATCACAGTCTTGCTCCACAGCTCAAATTTACTGTAAATATCACAGTAGCCACTAACCAGGAAGCACAAAATATTGAATAATCCTAGAAATGTTTCTTCTAAAACATATTACAATGGTTAATAATGCAACAATTCACAAGCATGTGCAGACAATTAAAGGGTATATATTCTCATCCCTACACATTCAATTAGCTGACAATACACAGCTAAATCCTGCTAGCTAGCTAACTAACACTATGATTAATGATCAAGTAATTTTTACTGTTTGCATGCAGTGTCATTCATATTATAATATAGGCTACACAACTAGGTAGCTAGCTAAACAAAATAATTTCTGCATCCTCACATAAACGTTGTGGCTGTAGCTTAATGCTGATGTTCAGCTGAACCATAGCTGGAAAGGAGCTCTTAGGCTTACACTAGCTACAGTATTAAAGTTACCTTAGACCAAACCAGGCTTAATTTGATCAATATTATGGATGTCATTACAGGGCTGGACATTAACTTTGTCCTTTGGACGAGTAGGGCTGATTTTATTTATTTTTTTGTCCGAAAGCTCAAGTCACTTGTCCCCCTAAAATGAATGGTCTGTAACACCGTGGGCCAAAAAGGTGACTGAAAATGGTCTTTTGGATGCAAGGAACTACTACACAAAATACATTAATTATTATCACTGGTATTAACAATGGAAGGCTGCTGGTCTCTGATCCCTGTATTATATCTCCTGCCATTGTGGCCTTGAGCAATGCACTTAGAAAACCAGCCACGTCGCGAACACCAACATATTGCTTCCGGACAAGCTAAACACCTTCTCCCGCTTTTAGGATAACAGTGCACCCTGACGCGGCCCGCTACCAATTACTGTGAGCTCTCCTTCTCTGTGGCTGACTTGAGTAAGACATTTAAGCGTGTTAACCCTCTCATGGCTGCTGGCCCAGACGGCATCCCTAGCCGCATCCTCAGAGCATGTGCAGACCAGCTGGCTGGAGTGTTTACGGACATATTCAATCTCTCCCTATCCCAGTCTGCTGTCCCCACATGCTTTAAGATGGCCACCATTGTTCCTGTACCCAAGAAAGCAAAGGTAACTGAACTAAATTACTATCACCTGTAGCACTCACTTCTGTCATCATGAAGTGATTTGAGAGGCTAGTCAAGGATCGTATCACCTCTACCTTACCTGACACCCTAGACCCACTTCAATTTGTTTACCGCCCCAATACATCCACAGACAATGCAATCACAATAGCGCTGCCATATCCCATCTTTACAAGAGGAATACCTATGTAAGAATGCTGTTCATTGACTATAGCTCAGCATTCAACACCATAGTACCCTCCAAGCTCATCATTAAGCTTGAGGCCCTGGGTCTGAACCCCGCCCTGTGCAACTTGGTCCTGGACTTCCTGATGGGCCACCCCTAGGTGGTGAAGGTAGGAAACAACACCTCCAACGTCGCTGACCCTCAACACAAGGGTGTGTGCTCAGCCCCCTCCTGTACTCCTTGTTCACCCATGACTGCGTGGCCACGCATGCCTTCAACTCAATCATCAAGTTTGCAAAAGACACAACAGTAGTAGGCCCTTTTTATAGTGGTTTTGGAGCAGTGGCTTCTACCTTGCTGAGCGGCCTTTCAGGTTATGTCGATATAGGACTAATTTGACTGTGGATATAGATATTTTGGACCTGTTTCCTCCAGCATCTTCGCAAGGTCCTTTGCTGTTGTTCTGGGATTGATTTGCACTTTTCGCACCAAAGTACGTTCATCTCTAGGAGACAGAACGCGTCTCCTTTCTGAGCGGTATGACGGCTGCGTGATCCCAAGGTGTTTATACTTGTGTACTATTGTTTTTACAGATGAATGTGGTACCTTCAGCCGTTTGGAAATTGCTCCCAAGGATGAACCAGACTTGTGGACTTGTCTTGGCTGATTTCTTTTGATTTTCCCATGATGTCAAGCAAAGAGGCACTGAGTTTGAAGGTAGGCCTTGAAATAGATCCACAAGTACACCTCCAATTGACTCAAATTATGTCAATTAGCCAGAAGCTTCTAAAGCCATGACATCATTTTCTGGAATTTTCCAAGCTGTTTAAGGCACTGTCAATTTAGTGTATGTAAACTTCTGACCCACTGGAATTGTGATACAGTGAATTATAAGTGAAATAATCGGTCTGTAAAGAATTGTTGGAAAAATTACTTGTCATGCACAAAGTAGATGTCCTAACCCGACTTGCCAAAACTATAGTTTGTTAACAAGAAATTTGTGGAGTGGTTGAAAAACAAGTTTTAATGACTCCAACCTAAGTGTATGTAAACTTCCGACTTCAACTGTAACTACTGTAGCTAAGTAGCCAGCTAACCTCTGTAGCTAGTCATTGAGTTAGCAAGCAACACTAAGGGATTGCAAATTAGTCTCTCATAATTTATTTCTAAGTATTAGCTAGCTGGCAAGCATTTATGAGGCTGGCAAACACGTTACCCACACTCTAGGAATGTATTTCTTCTAACGTTATAATGAAAAGGTGCCTCGGGCCTAAAACACATGTTGTTTTCTGGAGACTTGTGGGAGGAGTGCTGATGTCGTCGCCCACTATGCGATTTTGGTAGCCTGATTGCATCCAGACTGAGGAGAAATCCGTAAACAATGACAGATCTGAACACAATCGGACCACAAAGTGACTATTGTGCGTCTTGACCCGTCTTTTCAATGAGATCGTCGTATTCTGATAGCAGAAGTTGCATGTAAGTGTCAAGTGTAGACAACCTTTGATACAATTCTGAGTAGCCTAATTGTCTGATATTGTGATTTTTTTTTTTACATGTCCATTCAAACAACTTAATCTATAATGTGCTTGTCCAGCACTTATTTTTACTTGCCCCGGACAAGCGGACAAGCGTTAATGTCGAGCCCTCATATGAAGTAAAAGCAAATTGCTATTAAAAACATTTGCTGTAAGATTCTTGGCTCAACAAGACATTTCTGTTTACACTGCCCTGCTTAGAGGGGGGAGCAATTGTCGGGCGAGTGTCGTGCGCTACCTCTGTAGGTAGCGGTCGAGACGTAGCCGAAGGTATTTGTAGCCAAAGGTATTTTTTCTAAAAGTCTACGTGTGAAAACCCTCTCATTTGTGTCAGGATTTTTACCATATTGACTCAGTTCTGCTGGAGGCAATGGCACCATGTTAACCATTTTCACTTGGCTCAGATTCACAGATACACATCTTAGTTATTTTCTAGTTGTTCATGGACTCTTACTTGTGCTGTTAGGCTTGGGATGTGATTGAGATTTACATCCCTGTGGCATTGACTGATTTGACAGAAATGTGCAAAATAATGCTCCCTCCCTCTCCCATTCTGTAATATTTTGTACATGTATCAACGAGTTGTATTGGTAACCTCACTTCTCAGCTTGAAAGGCCTCCACCTGCACCATCACATTCTTGGTAGCGTTGTTGAGGGCAGAAATGCGTGTTTGTGAGACTGAGGACACAAGATCAATCCCAGTGAGTGAGGGGAGATACAGTATTTTATTTGTATTTATTTCATCTTTATTTAACAAGGTAGGCTAGTTGAGAACAAGTTCTCATTTACAACTGTGAACTGGCCAAGATAAAGCAAAGCAGTTCGACACTAACAACAACACAGAGTTACACATGGAATAAACAAACATACAGTAGAAAGTAGTATACTGTTAATCAAGCAACAGAGCCCCATTCCATAAGGATTGGGCTGAAGTGCAGACAGATCAAGACTTCACTCTTTCTCTCTCTCACTCTCTCTTTCTCTCTCTCTTTCTCTCTCACTTTTTCTTTCTCAAATTCAAGTTGCTTTATTGTCATGAAAAACATTACGTCAATATTGCCAAAAACAGTAACAGTCAATAGTAGAAATATAATAAATATAAAAGGCTAAACATGAAAAATGAAACTATAACTAACTTATAACCGTTATCCTCACCATTACATCACTACTACTACTACCATCATTCAACGGCTATTTTTACCATCACCCCTACTACCCATACCGCTACTATTTGGAATAATAATCACAACAATCATAATAATAATAATACTAATAACAATAATACTAATAATAAATAAGTTACTGCTTACTATGCAGATGTTATTATTCAGTGTCCCTCCGCCTATGGCAGGCAAATACATATTTGGCTGGAAGAGGAGCCGTTGCTCGTTCGCCCATGAGTATTTTTTGTTTTTTCTCTGGGTTTAATAAATAAAAATGTGGAATGTAGTAGTTTCTGTGAATAATGAATGTCTTGGTGACAAGTATTTCTCACAGTAAAGGAGAAAGTGCATCTCTTTCTACCTCTCCTCTCGTGTAGTGACCATATACACGCTCCTCTTTGCGTAGCCATGTTTTTTTTTTTAAGTCTGCCAATTTCTATTGCCAGTTGGTGGTCACTCAGCCTGTACTTGGTAAGGATCTGTCTCTGCTTCGTATCTCTGACAGTGTAGAGATAATCAGCCAATTCATATTCTCTGTTGGGGCAATTTAGTCGGCTTTGGGATTTTGTTTCGTTTTTCCATTGTTGTAAATATGAGTCCTTTGATTGGTTCATGATTTTGTTTATTTGAATTCTTTCTTTTGAAGCATTGCTGGTGTCAGCTTGGTTGGTTAGGTCCAACACGAGCTGACTCAGAGGGTTCGTTTCTGGGCTCAGCTCTTGGGTTTGAAGTGCTTTAAATTGGAAACTTGAATTTGGACTTGAATTTAGTTGTAGCCAAAATTATAATGATCTTTTTTGTATTTTCATTACCACTGGAAAGCAACCTAATCATGCACTAGATTAATTAGTTTGGTTTTAGAAGTGGGGAGGGGACATAATTATTATTATTATATATTCGTTTTTTATCCAGTTGGATAAACACTCCAAATAGCCTACCGGACCGCTCGGAGGCATTCGCATGGTCCTAAAGCACACCGTTGCCTCGCGCTAGCGCTCTCTCGCACTCTCTTGCATGCTCTCACTTCCTATATCCCCCATTCCTCTCTCTCTTCCTATATCCTTTCTCTCTCTCTTCCTATATCCTTTCTCTCTCTTCCTATATCCCTCCTTTCTCTTTCTCTCTCTCCTTTCTCTCGCTCTCACAAACTCACTCTTCCTATGTCCCTCCTCTCTCTTTCTCTCACTCTTCCTATTTCCCTTTCTCTTTTTCTCACTCTCACTCTTCCTATATCCCTCCTCTCTTTCTCTCTTTGCCTCGCGCTCTCTCTCTCTGCCTCGCGCTCTCTCTCTCTGCCTCGCGCTCTCTCTCTCTCGCTCTCTCTGCCTCTCTCTCTGCTTTATTGGCATGGGAAACATGCTTATATTGCCAACGCAAGTAAAAAAAATGATAAACAATAAAATATTTTTTACAATTGTAACTAGTGGGCTGAGAGTCGGTAAGCAAGTTCGGGGAATGAATGTTTTAATAAAATAAACACAACATAATACAAAATAAGGAACAAGAACAACGCACAGACATGACACAGGAACATTAATAATAACGCCTGTGGAAGGACCCTAAGGGAGTGACCTATATAGGGAAGGTAATCAGGGAAGTGATGGAGTCCTGGTGAGTCTGATGACGCGCAGGTGTGCGCCATAATGAGCAGCTTGGTGACCTAGGCCGGAGAGGCAGCACACGTGACAGTACCCCTTCCCCGACGCGCGGCTTCAGCTGCAGGATGCCGACCAAAATGATGATCAAGGGGATCAGGAGCGGACCTGACACCACCTCTGAGGCGTGGTAAACCTGTCAATCTGGCTGAGATGCAGGAGCATGGCGACCTAGAGCGCCGTAGAGAGAGCATACGTGACGGTACCCCCTTCCCGGCGCGTTCGGCTCCAGCCGCAGGATGCCAAAGGGACGATCCCAGGGATCAGGAGCGGACCGGTCACCCCTGCTGATGCACGGGAACCTGTCGCCGGCTGAGCGCGGGAACCTGACAGACCGGTTGAGGCAGGGGAGCCTGGCGATCTGGTTGAGGCATGAGAGCCTGATGAGCCAGTGGAAGCAGGGGAGCCTGGCAAGCCGGCTGAGGCATGAAAGCCCGACGAGCCGGCTGAGGTATGAGAGCCTGATGAGCCGGCGGAGGCAGGGGAGCCTGGCGATCTTGATAAGGCATGAGAGCCTGTAGCGGCTCCCGGACCCGACGTCATTCCGAATTATTTAAAAAAAAAACACTCCCTGATGCTTCCCTTAGGTGAGGCGTTATTCTGTAACGAGTGCTCTGAGAGTCGGGAAGCAAGTTCAGGGAGTGAGTGTTTAAAAAAAATAAACACAACGTAATACAAAATAAGAAAGAAGAACAGCGCACAGACATGACACAGGAACATAAATAATAACGCCTGGGGAAGGACCCAAAGGGAGTGACATGTAGGGAAGGTAATCAGGGAAGTGATGGAGTCCAGGTGTCTGACGCGCAGGTGCGTGTAACGATGGGGACAGGTGTGCGCCATAACGAGCAGCCTGGTGACCTGCCGGAGAGGGAGCACACGTGACAACCGTAAACATTACACTCACAACATTTACAAAGGAATAAACATTTAATTCAGTTATCTTTGCCTTTGGTACAGGAACAATGGTGGCCATCTTGAAGCATGTGGGGACAGCAGACTGGGATAGGGAGCAATTGAATATGTCCGTAAACACACCAGCCAGCTGGTCTGCGCATGTTCTGAGGACGTGAGTAGGGATGCCGTCTGGGACAGCAGCCTTGTGAGGGTTCACACGTTTAAACGTCTTACTCACGTCGGCCACGAAGAAGGAGATGGGGGGGCCACAGTCCTTGTTAGCAGGCTGCGTCGGTGGCACTGTATTATTCTCAAAGCGGGCAAAGAAGGTGTTTAGTTTGTATGGAAACAACACGTCGGTGTCCGTGACGTGGCTGGTTTTCTTTTTGTAGTCTGTAATTGCCTGTAGACGCTGCCACATACGTCTCGTGTCTGAGCCGCTTGATTGCGACTCCACTTTGTCCCTATACTGACATTTCACTTCACTTGTTTGATTGCCTTGCGGGGGGGATTAACTACACTATTTATATTTGGCCACATTCACTGTCCACTTTCCATTGTTACATTTGGTGTTTCACGCTTTCAGTTTTGCGCGAATGCCACCATCCATCCATGGTTTTTGGTTAGGGTAGGTTTTAATAGTCAGTGGGTACAACATCTCCAATGCACTTCCTTATAAACTCACTCACCGAGTCAGCAAATAGATTGATGTTATCTGAGGCTGACGGAACATTTCCCAGTCTGTGTGATCAAAACAATCTTGAAGCGTGGATTCCGATTGGTCAGACCAGCATTGAGTGGTTATAGTCACGGGTACATCCTGATTGAGTTTCTTCCTATAGGATGTTCAGGAGCAAGATGGCGTTGTGGTCCCTATACAGAAAGGTGGCATCCTACGACGGTGCCAGATTTAAAGTCACTGAGCTCTTCAGTAAGGCCATTCTACTGCCAATGTTTGTTTATGGGGATTGCATGGCTGTGTGCTCAATTTTATGCACTTGTCAGCAACGGGTGTGGCTGAAATAGCCGAATCCACTCGCTCTCTCGCGTGCTCTGTCGCTCGCTCTCTCTCTTACTTTCCCTATCTAAAAGGAGCTTTCCATGCATACAAACAATATGCATATTGATACACCGACTGTGTCCCAAATGGCTCCCTATTTATGCAACGGGTGTGTCTAATCCTGAATGCTGATTGGTTAAAACCACATTCCAGACGGTTTCAATTCCACAAGTTGCCACCGGCTAAATCTACAACCTTGAAATGCTTTTTTAAGTCTTTCCAGCTTCAGTTTGAAGTGATTGTGTTACTGCAGCTGCGTTATTGGCTAGCTTCTCTGAACAACAGTGTCCTGACGAGTGAGCACATTTTCTATGCCAGGCAAAATCGGGCCTCATTAGCTCATTGTTATGGATGTATCCAAATAAATGTCACTAGAAAACAGCTTAAACAAATGCAAATGCAACTACTTTGCTGTTATTATGGCTGTACTTTTTGACGTGACTGTTAATTAGCCATAGTTGGCTAACTACAGTAGCAAGCAAGGAATAAGAACGTTGCCAGTCAGTATGGCAATGGAACATTTAGAACGAACGACTATGTCGCATCCATAGATACAGAACAAAAAGACTGAACGTCTGTGTTGTGTCCATAGATAGATACAGAACAAAAAGACTGAACGACTGGGTCTTGTCTCTAGCAACCCTAGATTTCTGTCGGGACTATATCTTGTGGAAGGATGAAATAGTATGAATAAATTAATCAATAACGTTTTTAATTACAATGTCAATCATTCTTTGAATATGTTGGTAAACCGTTGTATAAAACACAATGCCCTCGAAGCCGGTGTTTGGACAATAAAAAAAGTTGTGCTCCTTATAGGGAATAGGTTGCCATTTTGGATGTACTCACCCACTGACTTGGCTATCTATCCTTAATGAGCATATTAAATGCATTTCTGAGGCCTTTCTTGATCTCCGGTATTTAATAAATAGTTTTTCTTTATTTCTCACCTACTGGTTTTGCTGCAATGTCTCCAAATTCAATAAATCACCATCTCCGGGGTGTTCTTGTTTTAGACATATCTTCCAGTTAATAATTACTGTTATTTCTAGCCTCCTGGATGTATTGTAATTTGCGTCCCAAATGGCACCATATTCCCTACATAGTGCTCTACTTTTGACCAGGGCGCTATGGGAGTTGATAAAAAGTAGATCACTATATGGGGAATAGGGTGCAATTTGAGACGCAGATGGCAACAGTAAATGCGTCCATTGTTGTCAGATCAAATTAATTTACTCTGCTTCCAGCGAGCCATTAAGACAATGAGGTAAGGTAGAGAGGTAGCATCTGCTGTGGTGGCAGTGATTATTTTAGCATCTGCAGCAGTGGTAGTGGTTATTTTGTTGTACTGTGTGCTGTAGCTAACCCTTCACAACATTGAAAGGTGAATGAAAGCATTATCACACCAACAGTTGTTTTCAGAGAACAGTTTCAGTGCACACCATGGCTTCACAGCACAGGTGGTCTTCTGTTACATTTTGTTTTGTTCTGAACAGACCTTGTTGTTTTGGTCTTGTGTACGTACTGTACGTTAGTAGGTAGTGTACTAGCCAGTGTGTGTGGGAGGTTGGGACACTGCAGTGACAGTGGTGAATGAATGGCATGGTTTGATACTGTTCAATTAATTTCATTCCAGCCACTACTATTAGCCAACTTACCCTCACCAGCCTCTATTGCGTCATGTATTGGGTCAATGCAGTTGTAACATTGATGCTTTGACAATATTAACTCAATGTTTTTCAGGCAAATAAAGCAATTTGAATTTGAGAGAGGAACATAGAGATTGCGATGAATGGCTGTCACAGTAAAATTGATAGTTGCAGTGTAATATCCCTGAGCTGTGAATGTCTAACCCTATACAAACTATATAATGATGTAGAGACAGAGAACAGCGATATGACCCCTAAGTGTGTCATTTACTGCTTCCCAAATGACACCCGTATCTCTTTATAGTTCACACCTTTTGACCAGGACCCATAAGGCTCTGGTTAAAAGTAGTGCTCTATAAAGGGAATAGGGTGCCATTTGGGACATATTCAATGTAATTTACTTGGTACAGTCATTGACTTGACACTGCACATGACCCATGACCTTTTTATTATCCAGTCGATGAAATGCAGCCAATGGACTAATCAAGCATAGTTCACTTGCTACCACTCAGATGTGTGGCTTATTATCTCTCTCTCTCTGTCTCTCTCTCTCTGCTTATTCAGATTGAGGAAAGTTGGATGAGCGTCTGAGGAGCAGACTGGCGAAGAAATGTCTTCCTTTAAATTAATTGCCTTCCCTTTTGTTCCACCTGGAAATTAATGTTGAAAGTTCAATTTATGTTCCTAAAACGTAATAATGGTGTGGCTGCTTCCGGTTGACATTTTGATAATAGCCCAATGTCAAAACGTAGTTTTAACATTTCCAAATCCATAACCAATATGCAGAAACAGTTTGATATATTGAAAACTGAAATGTACTATCTAAACATACAGTTGAAGTCGGAAGTTTACATACACCTTAGCCAAATACATTTAAACTCAGTTTTTCACAATTCCTGACATTTAATCCTACAAAAAAGTCTCTGTCTTAGGTCAGTTAGGATCACCACTTGGTTAGAATAATAGTAGAGCGAATGATTTATTTCAGCTTTTATTTCTTTCATCACATTCCCAGTGGGTCAGAAGTTTACATACACTCAATTAGTATTTGGTAGCATTGCCTTTAAATTGTTTAACTTGGGTCAAACATTTCGGTTAGCCTTCCACAAGATTCCCACAATAAGTTGGGTGATTTTTGGCCCATTCCTCCTGACAGAGCTGGTGTAACTGAATCAGGTTTGTAGGCTTCCTTGCTCGCACATGCTTTTTCAGTTTTGCCCACACATTATCTATAGGATTGAGGTCAGGGCTTTGTGATGGCCACTAATGCCTTGACTTTGTTGTCCTTAAGCTATTTTGCCACAACTTTGGAAGTATGCTTGGGGTCATTGTCCATTTGGAAGACCCATTTGCGACCAAGCTTTAACTTCCTGACTGATGTTGATTCAATATTTCAATATGCCATCTATTTTGTGAAGTGCACTAGTCCCTCCTGCAGCAAAGCACCACCACAACATGATGCTGCCACCCCCGTGCTTCATGGTTGGGATGGTGTTCTTCGGCTTGCAAGCCTCCCCCTTTTTCCTCCAAGCATAACGATGGTCATTATGACCAAACAGTTCTATTTTTGTTTCATCAGACCAGAGGACATTTCTACAAAAAGTACGATCTTTGTCCTCTTTTGGAGTTGCAAACCGTAGTCTGGCTTTTTTTTTGTGGTTTTGGAGCAGCGGCTTCTTCCTTGCTGAGCGGCCTTTCAGGTTATGTCGATATAGGACTCATTTTACTGTGGATGTAGATACTTTTGTACCTGTTTCCTCCAGCATCTTCACAAGGTCCTTTGCTGTTGTTCTGGGATTGATTTGCACTTTTCGCACCAAAGTACGTTCATCTCTAGGAGACAGAACGCGTCTCCTTCCTGAGCCGTATGACGGCTGTGTGGTCCCATGGTGTTTATACTTGCGTACTATTGTTTGTACAGATGAACGTGGTACCTTCAGGCATTTGGAAATTGCTCCCAAGGATGAACCAGACTTGTGGAGGTCTACAATTATTTTTCTGAGGTTTTGGCTGATTTCTTTTGATTTTCCCAAAGTGCAAAAAGGCACTTTGAAGGTAGGCCTTGAAATGCATCCACAGGTACACCTCCAATTGACTCAAATGATGTCAGAAGCTTCTAAAGCCATAACATCATTTTCTGGGATTTTCCAAGCTGTTTAAGGCACTGTGAACTTGTATGTAAACTTCTGACCCACTGGAATTGTGATATAGTGAATTATAAGTGAAATAATCTGTCTGTAAACAATTGTTGGAAAGATTACTTGTGTCATGCACAAAGTAGATGTCCTAACCATCTTACCAAAGCTATAGTTTGTTAACAAGAAATTTGTGGAGTGGTTGAAAAACGAGTTTTAATGACTCCAACCTAAGTGTACGTAAACTTCCGACTTCAACTGTACATGTATAACAATAGTAATCATATCACTTTTTTAAACGAGCGCCTTATAAACTGCACACACACCAAAAACCCTACTGTTGTGGCAATAAATGACTCATATCGATTATCGGGGAAATCAGATTTTATGCACTGTTGATACTATCGCAAGTAAAAAAATGTAAAAATATCTCCAGTTAACATCACTGGTTAGAGGACAATCTGCAGAAGACAGTCAGCTACATTTTGGAATGTTGCATTTTGATCAGTGGAGTTTCCTCAGAGGAGGAAGGGGAGGACATGAAATTGATCCTTTCTAGATAAAACTATGCTAAATATATTCACGTCACCAAATGACTGATTACAGTTTTCCACAATTGTTAAGACACGTTTGCTGAATCTTTGGGCCATTTTCCCAAAACTCTAAAGACCAAACACAATATCACAAACACAAAATGCAAAACTCTGCAAATTTCTAGCAAAAGCAAGCACTGCATTCAAAACTGTTTTATCTCTTTCCAAAATGTTTTCTTTGCATCAAAATGACACACATACACTCGTCAATGAATAGATCTGTCTACCAACCAACAACACAAAACACTACTATGAATATCCCAGCAGTAGGTTTATGCCACTTGTATTTTCAGTGTTACGGTGTAGCCAGTTGTAAAATATTGTTACAGTAATGTATACCTACTCAAATATACATTGATAAACACACACAAATGCAATACAGTAACAAAAACATTGTAATTTATTTCCAAAATGCAGTATTTTTGAACACTTGTGTTTTGTATGTAACACTTTCCATACCCAACAGGAGAAAACCAGGAAAAACAAAGTGAAATGAAAGTGGCTCATTCTTTCAAAACTCTAAACACAAAAAGACAAAAACACATGCAAAATGTAAGAAAAAAGACATTAGGCTGCATCCTGCCTGGGTACATTGACTTCAACACAAAACCTAGGAGGCTCATTGTTCTCACCTCCTTCCATAGACTTTCACAGTAAGTATGACTACTTCCGGAGGACATCTGCCAACCTATCAGAGCTCTTGCAGAATAAACTGACATGTTGTTCACCCAATCAAAGGGTCAGCTAATGAATCTAGTACTGAAAGAATAAGCTACAGATAGCTAGCACTGCAGTGCTTAAATGTGTGAGTAGTTGACTCAAAGAGAGAGACAATAGTTGAACAGGTTTTAACATACACATTTTTTCAGAAATTAAGGGAAGCAGCAGAGAGAAACTAGCTATTGTATTTTTTTCAACTTTCACTTATCTAGCTGTTTTGACCGTGATCTTGCAGAGTTACTCCACCTCAAGAATTGCATTTGGCGAAAGGCTTGGCACACGCATACTCGAGCTGAAATGGGGCAGAAACAAATCAGTTGCTTTGTTATTTAATTGTTATTTAACCATTTGAGCAAAACTAATATAACTCTGTTGTGCGAGTCCTGTGATGGACAGGCATGTATAACAAAATCAATGGTCCCAAACCAAATATGTGACCGACCACCTTGATTCTGTCCTATGTAGCAAAATTTTAAATTGTGTTTTTTTACATTGGATAAAAGCAGAGACACAGAGCTACAAAATGGTATATCACACACAGCATTCTGAGCAAAGTAATTATGCTTGTTAGTTGATCAATTTGAAACCTCACTTTTCAGAAAATGGCCTTCGAATATTTTTGTTCTACTACTGGAGAGCTCTCCTTTGTCTACACCCATTCAGCATTGCTCACACCCTCTTAACTACTTAGGGAGTGGTGGGGCGCGCCCCACTCCCGACACTACCCGGTGAAATGCAAGGCACCAAATTCAAAATCCAAAAGTTGAATTATTAAACATTCATCAATATACAAGTGTTGCATAGTCATCAAAAGCTCTGCTTCTTGGCAATATCACAGCATTGTCAGATTTCAAAAAGGCTTTACGGCGAAAGCACAACATTTTATTGTTTGAGGGTAGCACCTCCAATATTTTTCTATTAGCATAAATTCATAAACCAGCGCGGTTCACACAAAACACATTTCACAGCGAAAACAAATCCCTTACCTTTTGAAGAACTTCTGCTGAGGGCTTCCCAAGTGTCCAACGAAGACAATCCATGGTTCTTTTGTTAGAAAAAGTCATTTATTATATCCATAAATCTCCGTTTGGTTGGTGCGTTATGTTCAGAAAATCCAACGTCGAATCGCCCATTGAAACGTGAAGAGAACGCGTTCAAATATACCTATCAACTTTTCCTAAACAAATCATAGATAATTTATAATGCATCCTTAGCTATCCTTTTATGAATATTAGCGATAATATTTCACTCGGATGGTAACCTAAACGTTATGAAAGGAAAATACAGTGGGGCGCGCATACGGTCTCGCGCCCGTAAAATCTTGTTGACATCTGAGCTACCTGGACTATTTCCTGTTCCTATCCGTTCTCCTCAGGGCTACAGCCTCCAGACACTGTATAAAGACTGTTGACATCTAGTGGAAGCCATATGTACTGCAGTCTCAGTACTGGATAACATAGAAATCAATAGGCAGCCTTGACAAAAAGGTAATGTATAAAAAAAACTGCAAATCCAGATGGATTTCGCCTGCTATATTAGTTCTGTAATACTCACATGCATTATTTTAACACTATTAGAAACTTCAGAGTGTTTTCTATCCAATAGTACTAATTATGTGCATATCCTATTTTCTGGGCCTGAGTGGCAGGCATTTTACTTTGGGCACGCCAGACTCTCCAAAACCGTCACCTCTGCTGCCGCTCCCTAAGAAGTTAAAGTGGCTAGTGATACATTTATTACATCAAATTTTTTATTTATTAACCTCTCAGGGATTGCTGGGGCGCTAGCGCCCCAAACCCGACACTACCAGGTGAAATGTAAGGCGCCAAATTCAAAATCCAAAAGTTGAATTATTAAACATCCACCAATATACAAGTGTTCCATACTCATCAAAAGCTCTTTTTCTTGGCAATATCACAGCGTTGTCAGATTTCAAAAAGGCTTAGTAATGTATTTTATCCATAAATCTCCATTTGGTTCGCGCGTTATAATCAGAAACGACAGCTTCCACTCCTCCATTGAAACGTGACGCAAACTTGTTCATCTTATACCTATAAACTTGTCCAAGAACAATCAAACATAGTTTTAAATGTATCCTTAGGAACACTTTTACGTATATTTACTATTATAAATCAACCAGAATATAAACTGATCGATAAAGACGGTAAAAAAGACACAGCGTGCCTTGTCGGGGGCGCGCGCTGGGTACTGTTTACATAAAAAGGTCACTTCCTGGTTTGCTATTCTTCTCTGGTCTAATTCATCCAATATGAAAATGTACACTGTCTCGAGACTGACATCTAAAGGAAGCGATGGGTACTGCATTCATATGCCCTTATATGGTCATTTTCATGAGGGAGGGGTTCCAAATGAGCAATGTGTCAAAATCACTTTTTCCAGGACAGAAATTCCTCTGGGTTTTGCCTGCCATATGCGTTCTGTTTCACTCACAAACAAATGGTTAACACTTTTGGAAAATTCAGAGTGTTTCCTATCCAATGGTACTAAATATGTGCATATCCTATTTTCTGGATCTGAATGGGAGGCATTTTACTTTGGGCATGCCAGGCTCTCCAAAACCGACCCCTCAGCTGCCACTCCCTAACAAGTTAAAGTGGCTATAGATTTGAGTCAGTATGTTGGCAGCAGCCACTCAATGTTAGTGATGGCTGTTTAACAGTCTGATGGCCTTGAGATAGAAGCTGTCTCTCGGTCCCAGCTTTGATGCACCTGTACTGACCTCGCTTCTGGATGATAGCGGGGTGAATAGGCAGTGGCTCGGGTGGTTGTTGTCGTTTATGATCTTTTTGGCCTTCCTGTGACATCGGGTGGTGTAGGTGTCCTGGAGGGCAGGTAGTTTGCCCTCGGTGATGCATTGTGCAGACCTCACTACCCACTGGAGAGCCTTACGGTTGTGGGCGGAGCAATTGCCGTACCATACAGCCCGACAGGATGCTCTCGATTGTGCATCTGTAGAGGTTTGTGAGTGTTTTTGGTGACATGCCAAATTTCTTCAGCCTCCTGAGGTTGAAGAGGCGCTGTTGCGCCTTCACCACTCTGTCTGTGTGGGTGGAGCATTTTAGTTTGTCCGTGATGTGTACGCCGAGGAACTTTAAACTTTCCACCTTCTCCACTACTGTCCTGTTGATGTGGATAGGGGGGTTCTCCCTCTGCTGTTTCCTGAAGTCCACGATCATGTCCTTCGTTTTGTTCACGTTGAGTGAGAGGTTATTTTCCTGACACCACACTCAGAGGGCCCTCACCTCCTTCCTGTAGGCCGTCTCGTCGTTGTTGGTAATCAAGCCTACCACTGTAGTGTCGTCTGCAAACTTGATGATTGAGTTGGAGGCGTGCTTGGCCACGCAGTCATGGGTGAACAGGGAGTACAGGTGAGGGCTGAGAACGCACCCTTGTGGGGCCCCAATGTTGAGGATCAGCGGGGTGGAGATGTTGTTTCCTACCCTCACCACCTGGGGGCGTCCCGTCAGGAAGTCCAGGACCCAGTTGCGCAGGGCGGAGTCGAGACCTTGGGTTTCGAGCTTAGTGACGAGTTTGGAGGGTACTATGGTGTTAAATGCTGAGCTGTAGTCGATGAACAGCATTCTTACATAGGTATTCCTCTTGTCCAGATGGGTTAGGGCAGTGTGCAGTCTGATTGCGATTGCGTCGTCTATGGACCTAGTGGTACGGTAAGCAAATTGGAGTGGGTCTAGGGTGTCAGGTAGGATGGAGGTGATATGAACCTTGACTAGTCTCTCAAAGCACTTCATGATGACGGAAGTGAGTGCTACGGGGCGATAGTCATTTAGCTCAGTCACCTTAGCTTTCTTGGGAACAGGAACAATGGTGTCCCTCTTGAAGCATGTGGGAACAGCAGACTGGGATAAGGTTTGATTGAACATGTCCGTAAACACACTGGCCAGCTGGTCTGCGCATGCTCTGAGGACGCGACCAGGGATGCCATCTGAGCCGGCAGCCTTGCGAGGGTTAAATGTTTTACTCACTTTGGCTGTGGTGAAGGAGAGCCCGCAGGTTTTGGTAGCGGGCCGTGTCGGTGGCAGTGTATTGTCCTCAAAGCGAGCAAAGAAGTTCCTTAGTTTGTCTGGGAGCAAGACATCGAGGTCCGCGACAGTGGTTGGTTTCTTTTTGTAGTCCGTGATTGACTGTAGACCCTGCCACATACCTTTCGTGTCTGAGCCGTTGAATTGAGACTACTTTGTTTCTATACTGACTCTTAGCTTGTTTGATAGCCTGGAGGATCAAATAGCTACACTGTTTGTATTCAGTCATGTTTCCGGTCGCCTTACCCTGATTTAAAAGCAGTGGTTCGCGCTTTCAGTTTTGCGCAAATGCTGCCATCAATCCACGGTTTCTGGTTGGGGGTTTAATAGTTGCTGTGGGTGCAACATCACCGATGTACTTGCTAATTAACTCACTCACCGAATCAGCGTATTCATCAATGTTATTGTCTGACGCTATGCGGAACATATCCCAGTCCACGTGATTGACGCAATCTTGAAGCGCGGAATCAGATTGGTATGACCAGCGTTGAACAGACCTGAGCACGGGCGTTTCCTGTTTTAGTTTCTGTCTATAGGCTGGGAGCAACAACATGGAGTCGTGGTCAGATTTGCCGAAAGGGGGGCGGGGAATGGTTTGTATGCATTGTGGAAGTTAGAATAACAATGATCCAGGATTTTGCCGGCCCGGGTCGCACATTCGATATGCTGATAAAATTTAGGTAGCCTTTATTTCAGATTAGCCTTGTTAAAATCCCAAGCTACAATAAATGCAGACTCAGGATATGTGGTTTCCAGTTTACATAGAGTCCAATTAAGTTCTTTCAGGGCCGTCGATGTGTCAGCTTGAGGGGGGATATACGCGACTGTGATTATAATCGAAGAGAATTCTCTTTGTAGATAATGCGGTCGGCATTTTCATTGTAAGGAATTCTATTTCAGGTGAACAAAAAGACTTGAGTTCCTGTATGTTGTTATGATCACACCATGTCTCGTTAATCATAAGGCATACACCCCCGCCCTTCTTCTTACCAGATAGATGTTTGTTTCTGTCCTCGCGATGCGTTGAAGAAACCAGATGGCTGTACCGACTCTAATAACGTTGCAATCTTTGATGTCTCTCTGGAAGGCAACCCTTGCTCGGATTTCGTCTACCTTGTTGTCAAGAGACTGGACATTGGCGAGTAGTATACTCGGGAGCGGTGCGCAATTTGCCCGTCTACAGAGCCTGACCAGATGACCGCCCCGTCTGCCCCTTCTCCGGCAGCTCTGTTGTTTTGGGTCGCTGCACTCGTTACAGTCCTGGAGGTTAGGAGCCTGTCCCAAATGGCACCCTATTCCCTGAACAGTGCACTACATTTTTACTAGAGACCTGGTCAAAAATAGGGCACTATGTAGGAAATCGGGTGTCATTTAGGACGTAACCTATCTTATGCTTATGTAAGTGGGGTTTTGTAAGTGGGTTTTGTTTCATTTCTCCCTCCTTTCCTTTGTTCACTGGCCAGGTAGCTGGATATTTTATTCTCCCTCTATTTTTTTCTCCCTCTCTACCTGCCTAGCCATAGGCATATCATTTTACTTTCAGATTTGACTCTGGGATTGAATCTGAATGTTATTTCCCCTACTGAAGAATTGCCTTGCTGTAGTGATATCTTGGTTTCAGCTGCAGTCAACAGGGTAGTTTTTTTTGCTGGGTAGGACTTACTGGGAGAGACTGGGCTGCTGGAAAGGAGGGAAGGGGCTTTAGGGGAGTCTTTAATAGGTTATTATCCCAGGAGGGGAAGTGTTTGTGTGTTTGTTGAAACGGCCGCCCTACTGTGTTGATTCTGCCGGGGTGGAGTCGTCGAAACACAAACGCCTGTGGAGCTCCAGATTGTGGATTTATTTCCTGGTTCCGTAAGGACACAGAGCATGTGTCTCAAGTTGCACCATATTCCCTACATAGTGCACTACTTTTGATCAGGGCCCATAGGGATCTAGACAAAGTAGTGCACTGTGTAGGGAATAGGTTGCTATTTGGGATGTAGAAACAAACATCTCCCATAGGGCTGCTTCTCAGTTAGACCTTGCCAATGATCCAACAAGGAGAATGAGGGAGAGAGCAAGAGGCAGAGTCAAATCAAGGATATACAGTAGCTTTACATACAGGATGCATTTTCAAGTGTTACACTTTCATATTTTCAAATCATCTCAGTCAGTTAAGACACTTTAGTGTACTGCATCGCTTTTGCTCTGTTTATCCCCTTTTTCATTTCTCTTACTACCACAATGATGATGCTGTGTGTGTGTGTGTGTTTGTTACACTGTGCAGTCTTACCCATTTAGGCTGTGCTCGGCTCACACTCGTATTTATGTGCTTGGCATTTTTACACATGGCTGTGTGTAAAAAAAAAAAAAAAAGTCTAAGAGTGAATGGAATGGGAAGGTAATAAGGAAGGAGTCTTCCATTTCTTTCACACTGTATTTCACACTGTTTTACACACTAATGTAGGTAGATATAGATGTTAGTTTCTGTATGGGATCTGTCTAACATGGATAATGCTATGCCATGCTTGACTGTTGCTGTATGTTGTACAGTAGTATGTGTGTGTGTGTGTAGTATGCTCTTGATTCATTAATTCATATACACACAGACAGAATGCCTCATTGACTTAACCTATCTTTCTTTATTTGCTTAATCTGCTAACAGTATGACAAACAGGCCAATCTGGCTACCTCGATGATTCATCATCAAATCAAATTATTTAAATAGCACATTTCAGACATGGAATGCAACGCAATGTGCTTTATAGGAAAAACTATGACAAAACAATGAAAATAAAAACTGAAATATTTACTACACAACAAAGTTAAGATAAATACAAAAGAATGACAAACTGAACAACTAAGGAAAAGCGAAGCTAAAAATGTGTTTTTAAGATCTCTTTTTAAATATGTCCACAGTTTCGGCACCCCTTCTCTGGCAAGCTATTCCAGAGGCTGGGGGCCTAATAACTAAAGGCTGCCTCTCCATGCCTGTTGGTCATAGGCTTTGGGATAGTTAAAAGGCCAGTGCCAGAGGACCTGAGTACCTACTGGGTACATAACCTAAAAGCATGTCTGACATGTATTGTGGAGCACAATTTTGGATTGATTTAAAAAACAATAGCAGAAGCTTAAAATGAATTCTAAAACTCACAGGCAGCCAGTGCAGAGATCTTAAAACTGGTGTAATGTGTGCTCTCTTTGGTTTTGGTCAGTACCTGTGCTGCAGCATTCTGTATGTTTCGCAATTGACCAATGGCTTTCTTGGGTAGACCAGACAGGAGAGCATTACAATAGTCAAGCCTGCATGTAATAAACGCATGGATGAGTCTCTCTATCAACCTGAGAGAGAAATGGCCGCACCTTGGCAATGTTCCTCAGGTGGTAAAAAGCTATTTTGATCGCATTCCTTATGTGATTCTAAATGTAGATCAGAATCTAAATTAACACCTAGGTTTTTTACCTGGTGTTTTGTCTTTATTGCCCATGAATTGAAATGTGCGGCTAGATTCTCTCTCTGTGCTTTGGCTCCAACAATATGTACCTCGGTCTTGATTTAGCTGGAGGGTTGTGAGCCATCCAAGTATTTAAATCACTAATACTGTCTAATAATTCATCTGTGGAGCTAAAATCCTCTGGTGACACAGATATGTAAAGTTGTGTATCGTCTGCGTAGAAGTGAAAATCAATGCTGTGCTTTCTGATAATGCAGCCGAGGGTAACATACAGTTGAAGTCGAAAGTTTACATACACCTTAGTCAACTACATTTAAACTCAGTTTTTCACAATTCCTGACATTTAATCCTAGTAAAAATCCCCTCTCTTAGGTCAGTTAGGATCACCACTTTATTTTAAGAATGTGAAATGTCAGAATACTAGTAGAGAGAATTATTTCTTTCAGTTTTTATTTCTTTCATCACATTCCCAGTGGGTCAGAAGTTGACATATACTCAATTAGTATTTGGTAGCATTGCCTTTAAATTGTTTAACTTGGGTCAAACGTTTCGGGTAGCCTTCCACAAGCTTCCCAAAATAAGTTGGGTGGATTTTTGCCCATTCCTCCTGACAGAGCTGGTGTAACGGAGTCAGGTTGTAGGCCTCCTTGCTCACACACGCTTTTTCAGTTCTGCCTACAAATGTTCTATAGGATTGAGGTTTGGGCTTTGTGATGACCACTCCAATACCTTGACTTTGTTGTTCTTAAGCCATTTTGCCACAACTCTGAAAGTACGCTTGGGGTCATTGTCCATTTGGAAGACCCATTTGCGACCAAGCTTTAACTTCCTGACTGATGTCTTGAGATGTACTTCAATATATCCACATCATTTTCCTTCCTCATAATGCCATCTATTTTGTGAAGTGCACCAGTCCCTCCTGCAGCACAGCACCCCCACAACATGATGCTGCCACCCCCATGCTTCACGGTTGGGATGGTGTTCTTCGGCTTGCAAGTTTCCATGTGCAGTTGCAAACCGTAGTCTGGCTTTTTTTGGGCAGTTTTGGAGCAGTGGCTTCTTCCTTGCTGAGCGGCCTTTCAGGTTATGCCGTTATAGGACTTGTTTTACTGTGGATATAGATACCTTTGTACCTGTTTCCTCCAGCATCTTCACAAGGTCCTTTGCTGTTGTTCTGGGATTGCTTTGCACTTTTCCGCACCAAAGTACGTTCATCTCTAGGAGACAGAACGCGTCTCCTTCCTGAGCGGTATAACGGCTGCGTGATCCCAAGGTGTTTATACTTGTGTACTATTGTTGGTACAGATGAACGTGGTACCTTCAGGCATTTGGAAATTGCTCCCAAGGATGAACCAGAATTGTGGAGGTATACAATTTCATTTCTGAGGTTTTGGCTGATTTCTTTTGATTTTCCTATGATGTCAAGCAAAGATGCACTGAGTTTGAAGGTAGGCCTTGAAATACATCCACAGGTACACCTCCAATTGACTCAAAGTATGTCAATTAGTCTGTCAGAAACTTCTAAAACCATGGCATAATTTTCTGGAATTTTCCTAGCTGTTTAAAGGCACAGTCAACTTAGTGTATGTAAACATCTGACCCACTGGAATTGTGATACAGTGAGTTATAAGTGAAATAATCTGTCCGTAAACAATTGTTGGGAAAATGACTTGTGTCATGCACAAAGTAGATGTCCTAACCAACTTGCCAAAACTATAGTTTGTTTTCAAGACATTTTTGGAGTGGTTGAAAAACAAGTTTTAATGACTCCAACCTAAGTGTATGTAGACATCCGACTTCAACTGTATATATAAACTGAACATTACCAGCCCCAAAATCTAACCTTGTGGAACGCCACGCGTGATATGTATTTTCTCTGAGTTATGTTCACCAAGGGTGAGAAACTCTCGCCCAGTTAAATAGGTAATAAACCAATTTCGATATGGACCGGACAGGCGGACCCACTTCTCCAGTCTGTCCAGAAGGACATCAAGCACTTAAATCTAAGAGAACAACAGAGAGCTGTTTGGCATTTGTGTTGGCTATTACCACTTTACCACTTTATTTAAGGCTGTCTCTCTGCTGTGGTAGGCACGAAAACCAGATTGGATTTTTTTTTAAACAGTTGGCACTTATAAAATCATTTATCTTTTTAAACACCAATTTCTGCAGAATTATGCTTATAATGGAAGGTTGAAGATTGTCTGAACATTTCTACGAGCTGAAGAATCTAGATTACTGTCCTTCAGAGGGTGTTTCACCATATCAGTTTTTAGTACAATGGGTAAAGTGCCTGTGAACAGGAGGGATTAACAATAGCTTGCACTTTTTCAGATATGCAATTAAAAACTGTTTTGAAGGGGGAGGGGATAGGATCGAGAAGGCAGGTAGAAGGCTTAAGTTGTGATTTCAAATCACATTTTATTTGTCACATGCGCCGAATACAACAGCTTGTAGACCTTACCGTGAAATGCTTACTTACAAGCAAATTAACCAACAATGCAGTTCAAGAAATAGTTAAGAAAATATTTACTAAATAAACGAAAGAAAAAAAAAATCTGTGCTACAGGGAGACAGGATGGACAGCTGATCGTCCTCGCAGTGGCAGACCACGTGTAACAACACCTGCACAGGATCGGTACATCCGAACATCACACCTGCGGGACAGGTACAGGATGGCAACAACAACTGCCCGAGTTACAGCAGGAACACACAATCCCTCCATCAGTGCTGACTGTCCGCAATAGGCTGAGAGAGGCTGGACTGAGGGCTTGTAGGCCTGTTGTAAGGCAGGTCCTCTCCAGACATCACCGGCAACAACGTCGCCTATGGGCACAAACCCACCGTCGCTGGACCAGACAGGACTGGCAAAAAGTGCTCTTCACTGACGAGTCACAGTTTTGTCTCACCAGGGCTGATGGTCGAATTCGCATTCATCAACGAAGGAATGAGCGTTACACTGAGGCCTGTACTCTGGAGGGGGATTGATTTGGAGGTGGAGGGTCCATCATGGTCTGGGGCGGTGTGTCACAGCATCATCGGACTGAGCTTATTGTCATTGCAGGCAATCTCAATGCTGTGTGTTACAGGGAAGACATCCTCCTCCCTTGTGGTATCCTTCCTGCAGGCTCATCCTGACATGACCCTCCAGCATGACAATGCCACCAGCCATACTGCTTGTTCTGTGCGCGATTTCCTGCAAGATAGGAATAATCAGGGTTCTCCCATGGCCAGCGAAGAGCCCGGATCTCAATCCCATTGAGTACATCTGGGACCTGTTGGATCGGAGGGTGAGTGCTAGTGCCATTCCTAGAAATGTCTTATTTTGCTGAGTTTATATATCAAAAAGTAACAAGAAAATTACATAACAATAACCTGGCTATATAAGGGGGGTACCGGTATTGAGTCAGTGTGCTGGGGTACAGGTTAGTCGAGGTCATTTGTAAAGTGGCTTTGCGTACATTATAAACAGGGCGTAGCAGCAGTGTATAAACAAAGGGGGTCAATGTAAATGGTCTGGGTGGCTATCTTATGGTATCACTTTCCTGAGCATGTCTGTGTCAACCAGAGAAAATACATCCATAGTGCCTTTGCGTGGTAGGCTAGGGCACATACTGTATCATCAAACTTCTCATCAAATTGTATTAGTCACATGCGCGGCGGAATACAACAAGGGTAGACCTTACAGTAAAATGCTTACTTACAAGCCCCTAACCAACAATACAGTTTAAAAAATGCGAATAAGAAATAAAAGGAACAATTAAAGAGAAGCAGTAAAATAACTTATAACTCAAACTCATCACATTTAGATGTGGAGGACATTTTTCGGGGTAGGATTTATCAGGCCATCAATGGTCAAGGAGAGCACTCTCTAAGTATTCTGATTTAATAGTGATCATGTTAGAAAAATGAGCCCGTCTGGTATTTCTAATTGCCTTGTTATATATTTCAAGTTGCTCTCTCAGAATATCATAATGAACCTGCAACTGTGACTTTATCCACTTCCGCTCTGCCTTTCTGTAATTTCACTTTTATTTGATTAGTTTCCTCACTCATCCAAGGGTCTCTCTGATTGGATGTTGGCTTTTTTCAACTTTACTGGAACTATGACATCAATGATTTCCCTCAATTTGCTATTAAAGTTGTTAGCTAAATCATCCTGCACATTATGTGTTCACTTCACTCCAGTGTGTCTCCATGGCAGCCCTTACATTAGGCTGTGGTGCTCGGCCAGCACCTTGCCAGAGGGGAGGTTGACAGTAGATGGTGGATGGCCACAGTCACGTGTGTGTGTCCTAGCCTGAACCCTGTGACCTCCTTCTGGCTGTATTGCCTGTGGACAGATGTTAACCTAGCTGCTGGTGATGTACTCCTAGGGCCGGATTCACAAAACATTCTTAAGAAGAAATTTCTTCTTAACTGCCATTATTTCCTTAAATATACACTTATGAAGAAGGCTAAGCAAATGTGCTATTCTTCAATAAAGTTATTGGAAATTATTTTCCTATGTTTCTCCCGAAGAAAAAAGTTGGAAATGGGATTCTTGAAAATAATGTTCTAGGATTTCTTCTTGGAAATGTACTTAACTTTAGGACAGCTAAACTCTTGTCTTGTGACAAATGGAAACTTTTGTAACCATGAATGTTTTCTTGCGCCACAGACACAGTGGGCTACCGGACATTTAAATACAGCAAGAAGACGAATTAAACACGCAATATCTACCTAGCTAATAATGAACAATTCATTACCATATTCTAGAAGTGTTGAAAAGCTAGCGTTAACTTGTCAATTTGCAAAGAAGAACTTGGCTAACTTAGCCCCTGGTGAGGGATGGAATCAGAGGTTGGGGTTCTAATGGGCGAAGGGAGCAAAAACGAACTGGCCATAGGGCAGTTCTGGCAAATGTCAGATGGGCTTGTCCATCTTTAGCCCTGTGGGCCGGTCTAAATTTTGGGTTTTGTACAGAATGATAATTATTAGGCTAATAATGGGGGCCTCAAAGAAAAATTGGGCTGGTGTGCGGGCCTCGAGGAAAAAAAATGGTTGGGTGTATTAGGAATGCTAATTTCTGGTCCCAGTCTGTCCCTGGAAGGAAGTGTGTGGATTTGCAATGAGATTGGAAGGCATAGTTGAGCAGAGAGGGCTCTGGTCAAAAGTAGTGCACTATATATGAAATAGGGTGCCATTTGAGACGTAGACCCTGGCATTCTGGCTGCACATATACAACAGTTTAATCTGAATACTAAATGTTATTAAAATATTTTCCTTCCCTACCTGGTGAAGGTGTCTGCTCCACAAAAGGCACCCTATTCCCTATACAGATTATTTCACTTACAATTCACTGTATCACAATTGCAGTGGTCAGAAGTTTACATACACTAAGTTGACTCTGCCTTTAAACAGCTTGGAAAATTCCAGAAAATTATGTCATGGCTTTAGAAGCTTCTGATTGGCTAAATGGCATCATTTGAGTCAATTGGAGGTGTACCTGTGGATGTACTTCAAGGCCTACCTTCAAACTCAGTGCCTCTTTGCTTGACATCATGGGAAAATCAAAAGAAATCAGCCAAGACCTCAGAAAAAGAATTGTAGACCTCCACAAGTCTGGTTCATCCTTGGGAAAAAATATCCAAATGCCTGAAGGTACCACGTTCATCTGTACAAACAATAGTTCGCAAGTTTAAACACCATGGGACCACGCAGCTGTCATACCGCTCGGGAAGGAGACGTGTTCTGTCTCCTGGAGATGAACGTACTTTGGTGTGAAAAGTGCAAATCAATCCCAGATAAACAGCAAAGGACCTTGTGAAGATGCTGGAGGATTCAGGTACAAAAGTATCTATTTCCACTGTAAAACGAATTAGAACTGTTTGGCCATAATGACCATCGTTATGTTTGGAGGAAAAAGGGGGAGGCTTGCAAGACGAAGAACACCATCCCAACCGTGAAGCACGGGGTGGCAGCATCATGTTGTGGGGGTGCTTTGCTGTAGGAGGGACTGGTGCACTTCACAAAATAGATGGCATCATGAGGAAGGAAAATTGTGTGGTTATATTGAACATCTGAAGACATCTGTCAGGAATTTAAAGCTTGGTCGCAAATGGGTCTTCCAAATGGACAATGACCCCAAGCATACTTCCAATGTTGTGGCAAAATGGCTTAACTTCTTAGGGAGCGGCAGCTGAGGTGTCGGTTTTGGATATGCACATAATTAGTACTATTGGATAGGAAACACTCTGAAGTTTCTAAGAGTGTTAAAATATTGTCTGTGAGTATAACAGAACTGATATAGCAGGCGAAAACCCGAGGAATTTCTGTCCTGGAAAAAGTGTCTTTGACACATTGCCTCATTTTGAACCCCTCCCTATTGAAAACCGCTATATATGGGAGTAAGATTGCAGTACCTATTGCTTCCACTGGATGTCAACAGTCTCTAGACAGTGTTTGGTGATGTTAGGTTGCTCTGGATGGTAATAGAAGAAGAATTTCGAACTAGACACCAGATGTAAACAGAAGAGGATGCGCGTTCACGGGCTCGCGCGCGCTGTAGTTTTTTCCTTTCCTATCGTCCAGTTTATAATCCGGTTGAAATATTATAGTAAATATACATAAAAGTGTTCCTAAGGATACATTATCAATGATGTTTGATTGTTCTTGGACAAGTGTATAGGTATAAGTGCATAGGTATAGGTTGAACGTGTTCTCTTCACGGTTCAATGGGCTAGCGCCTCACCACTCCCTAAGTAGTTAAGGACAACAAAGTCAAGGTAAATCATTCACTTTACTAACTATTATTCTGACATTTCACATACTTAAAATAAAGTGGTGAGCCTAACTGACCTAAGACAGGGAATTTTTACTAGGATTAAATGTCAGGAATTGTGAAAAACTGAGTTTAAATGTATTTGGCTAAGGTGTATGTAAACTTCCGACTTCAACTGTAGTTTACTACTTTTAACCGGAGCCCGTAGTGCACTGCATCGGGAATAGGGTCCAATTTAAAACGCAGACTAGGACAGTGTGTACCTGGTAATGAGGAAAGCACCCCAGGGCTTATTGCATTAATTGTGCAGCAGGCAGCAACTAGCGAGGTATTCAGTAATTAATTGCTCTAATGCCTGGACAGCACTGTAATGGTTCTGGAGATTAACAATTAGACTTGTACAAGGTGTGTGTGCGGTGTCCTTCTTTCTCTGTCTCTGTCTCTTTCTGGTTTTCTTGCTTGCTCTCTCTCTCTCTACCTCTCCCTACCTCCCTCTACCTCCAAAGAGATGAACAGTAGAAGATTACAAAATACTGAAATTGAAGCTGGCTTTTGTGAAATAATAGAGCTGTAAGTAGGAAGAGCGGAGAAATGTTAGAGCCAAGCTAGCCAGATCTGTCTGTGGTTTAGCCACCAATTCTGGTGTTGGTTGTCATGCCAAACATGTAGCCATGTAATGACAATTTACTATTAAGGAGTTGGCTGTGGCACAAATAGACCTAGCAGGCTAGGGAAATCAAATGTACCTTAGTTGTGTGATAGAATTCCTTCCCACAGATCCCAAATCCAACAATCATTCTGCTACAGACAACAGTCTTGTCTGTCTCTCGCTATCTCTCTCTTTCCCTCCCTGCTTTCTCTCCCTCCTTTTTCCATTCCCTCAAATTACTAAGGAAACCTGGGCTGTAGAACCAAAGCTACGTAAGATGATGCAGATGACAAGATAGAAAGAGATGGAACGAGAGAGAGAATGAAAGGAGAAATAGAGCAGCAGAAAGGAAGAGCTGAGAGAAAGGGAGAGAATGAGTGGTGGAAAGGAAAAGGCCAGGGACGGAGAATAAGTTGTCTGGCTTGTCTTGACATTTCTCTGTGTCTCCCCGGGGATAAAGCCCTGGGTTTTAAACGATCTAGACTTCTGATGGAGGAAAGGTGTGGAGGAGGAGAGAGGGAGAGCAAAGAGGAGAGGGGGAGAGAGAGGGAGAAGAAGAAAGGAGAGAGAGTTACATGAGAGGAAAGGAGGGGATAGGGAGAGAGAAACTACTTACACACAGCCGGTAATGCTACTACCACGTAACATAGGCAACTATATAGTACAGCGTTTCTCTGTACCAGTGACTGTACCATAGTCATCCTCCTTTTTTAACAAGCTCTTTTTAACCAGCTCATGTTTAAGACAAATACAACATCTAAAAGCACCACTGTAGATACAACTCACCACTATATCTGTGCCTCTGCTGCCTCCCTTTTGTGCAGTCTGTTTCTGCATCTTATCTGCTGTCACTCTCTGTCTGTCTATCTGTCTTTGCTTCTCCTTGTGCTCTTCTTTTGTCACTCTGTTGGTCTGTCTGTCTCACTCTGTGTGTCACTCCTAAGTGTTAATTGATATTACATATAGAGCCAACATACGGTGCCTTGCAAAAGTATTCATCCCCTTGGCGTTTTTCATATTTTGTTGCATTACAGCCTGTCATTTAAATAGATTTCTATTTGGATTTCATGTAATGGACATACACAAAATAGTCCAAATTGATCAAATCAAATTATATTTGTCACATACACATGGTTATCAGATGTTAATGCGAGTGTAGTGAAATGCAAGTTCCGACCATGCAGTAGTATCTAACAAGTAATCGAACAAATTCACAACAACTACCTTATACACACAAGAGTAGAGGAATGAATACGAGTATGTACATATAAATATATGGATGAGCGATGGCTGATCGGCGTAGGCAAGATGCAGTAGATGGTACGGAGTACAGCATATACATATGAGATGAGTAATGTAGGATATGTAAACATTATATAAATGCATGGTTTAAAGTGGCTAGTGATACATTTATTTCATCCAATTATAATTATTAAAGTGGCTAGAGATTTGGGTCGATGGCGAGCAGCATAGGCAAGATTCAGTAGATGGTTTAGAGTACAGTGTATACATTTGATATGAGTAATGTCGGATATGTAAACATTATATACAAAATTGTTTAAAGTGGCTAGTGATACATTTGTTACATCAAATTCCTTTTTTTAAAGTGGCTAGAGATTTAAGTCAGTATGTTGGCAGCAGCCACTCAATGTTAGTGATGGCTGTTTAACAGTCTGATGGCCTTGAGGTAGAAGCTGTTTTTTAGTCTCTCGGTCCCAGCTTTGATGCACCTGTATTGACCTCGCCTTCTGGATGATAGCGGGGTGAACAGGCAGTGGCTCGGGTGGTTGTTGTCCTTGATGATCTTTTTGGCCATCCTGTGACATCGGGTGGTGTAGGTGTCCTGAAGGGCAGGTAGTTTACCCCCGGTGATGCGTTGTGCAGTCCTCACTACCCTCTGGAGAGCCTTACGGTTGTGGGCGGAGCAGTTGCCGTACCAGGCGGTGATACAGCCCGACAGGATGCTCTCGATTGTGCATCTGTAGAAGTTTGTAAGTGATTTTGGTGACAAGCCGAATTTCTTCAGCCTCCTGAGGTTGAAGAGGCGCTGTTGCGCCTTCTTCACCACGCTGTCTGTGTGGGTGGTCCAATTCAGTTTGTCCGTGATGTGTACGCCGAGGAACTTAAAACTTTCCACCTTCTCCACTACTGTCCCGTCGATGTGGATAGGGGGGTGCTCCTTCTCCTGTTTCCTAAAGTCCACGATCATCTCCTTTGTTTTGTTGACATTGAGTGAGATGTTATTTTCCTGACACCACACTCCGAGGGCCCTCACCTCCTCCCTGTAGGCCGTCTCGTCATTGTTGGTAATCAAGCCTACCACTGTAGTGTCGTCAGCAAACTTGATGATTGAGTTGGATGTGTGCTTGGCCACGCAGTCATGGGTAAACAGGGAGTACAGGCCCCAGTGTTGAGGATCAGCGGGGTGGAGGTGTTGTTTCCTACCCTCACCACCTGGGGCCGGCCCGTCAGGAAGTCCAGGACCCAGTTGCACAGGGCTGGGTCGAGACCTTGACCCTGCCACATTCCTCTCGTGTCTGCGCTGTTGAATTGTGACTCTACTTTGTCTCTATATTGATGCTTAGCTTGTTTGATTGCCTTGCGGAGGGAATAGCTACACTGTTTGTATTCAGTCATGTTTCCAGTAGCCTTACCCTGGTTAAAAGCAGTGGTTCGCTTTCAATTTTGTGTGAATGCTGCCATCAATCCACGGTTTCTGGTTGGGGAAGGTTTTAATAGTTGCTTTGGGTACCACATCACCGATGCACTTACATCAATGTTGTTGTCAGATGCTGTCCGGAACATATCCCAGTCCACGTGCTCGAAGCAGCGTGGAATCAGATTGGTCAGACCAGCGTTGAACAGACCTGAGAATGGGCGTTTCCTGTTTTAGTTTCTGTTTGTAGGCTGGGAGCAACAAAATGGAGTCATGGTCAGACTTGCCGAAAGGAGGGCGGAGAATAGCCTTGTATGCATCACGGAAGTTGGAATAACAATGATGCAGGATTTTACCAGCCCGGGTGGCACATTCGATATGCTGGTAAAATTTCGGGAGCCTTGTTCTCAAATTAGCCACAATAAATGCAGCCTCGGGATATGTGGTTTCCAATTTACATAAAGTCCAATGGATTTCTTTCAGTGCAGTCGATGTGTCAGCTTGAGGGGGGATGTACACGGCTGTGATTATAATCGAGGAGAATTCTTTTGGTAGATAATGCGGTCGGCATTTGATTGTAAGGAATTCTATGTCAGGTGAACAAAAGGACTTGAGTTCCTGTATGTTGTTATGATCACACTATGTCTCGTTAATCATAAGACACACACCCCCACCCTTCTTCTTACCTGATAGATGTTTGTTTCTGTCGGCGCGATGCGTGGAGAAACCAGGTGGCTGTACCGACTCAGATAACTTGTCCTGAGTGAGCCATGTTTCCGTGAAGCAAAGAACGTTGCAGTCTCGGATGTCTTTCTGAAAGGCAACCCTCGCTCTGATTTCGTCCACCTTGTTGTCCAGAGACTGTACATTGGCGATTAAAATACTCGGGAGAGGTGCACGATGCGACCGTCTACGTAGCCTGACCAACAGACCGCCGCGTTTCCCCCTTCTCCTGCACCGCCGTTGTTTTGAGTCGCCGGCTGGGATCCAGTCTATTGTCCTAGTCGCGATACCAAACAGAGAATCCGCTTTGGGAAAGTCGTATTCCTGGTCGTAATGTTGGTAAATTGACGTTGCTCTTATATCCAATAGTTCCTCCCGGTTGTATGTAATAAAACGTAATATTTCCCGGGGTAACAATGTAAGAAGTAATACATAAAAAATCAAAATACTGCATAGTTTCCTGAGAACGTGAAGCGAGGCTGACATCTCTGTCGGCGCCTGTGCATTGTAGTGAAGTGAAATAAAAAAAAATGTTTCAAACAATTCTACAAAATAAAAAAATAAAAAGTGGTGTGTGCATACATATTCACCCCCTTTGCTATGAAGCCCCTAAATAAGATCTGGTGCAACCAATTACCTGTGTGAAATCTAAGTGTCACATAATCTGTCACATGATCTCAGAATATATACACCTGTTCTGAAAGGCCCCAGAGTCTGCAACACCACTAAGCAAGGGGAACCACCAACCAAGCGGCACCATGAAGACCAAGGAGCTCTCCAAACTGGTCAGGGACAACGTTGTGGAGAAGTACAGATCGGGATTGGGTTATAAAAAAATATCTGAAACTTTGAACATCCCACAGAGCACCATTAAATCCATTATTAAAAAATGGAAAGAATATGGCACCCCAACAAACCTGCTAAGAGTGGGCCGCCCACCAAAACTCACAGACCAGGCAAGGAGGGCATTAATCAGAGAGGCAACAAAGAGACCAAAGATAACCCTGAAGGAGCTGCAAAGCTCTACAGCGGAGTTTGGAGTATCTGTCCATAGGACCACTTTAAGCCATACTCTCCACAGAGCTGGGCTTTACGGAAGAGTGGCCAGAAAAAAGCCATTGCTTAAAGAAAAAAATAAGCAAACATGTTTGGTGTTCGCCTAAAGGCATGTGGGAGACTCCCAAAACATATAGAAGAAGGTACTCTGGTCAGTTGAGACTAAAATGTCCATCAAGGAAAACGCTATGTCTGGCGCAAACCCAACACCTCTCATCACCCCGAGAACACCTTCCCCACAGTGAAGCATGGTGGTGCTAGCATTATGCTGTGCTAGCACCACTATGTTTGTTTGCATCTTCAAAGTGGTAGGCATATTGTGTAAATCAAATGATACCCAAAAGCCCCAAAATTAATTTTTGAATTCCAGGTTGTAAGGCAGCAAAATAGAAAAAATGCCAATGGGGGGTGAATACTTTTACAAGCCACTGTATTAAGGAACTGGCGATACATCTATCCCTCTCTGTTTTCGTCTGACCTCCACTGCACTCACCTCTGAGCTGTCTCTGCTAAGTCTAGCATCCTTTCCCACAGCACTGGTACCAGAAGACCAGGGGATCGCACTGCCTGTGCTGGGCCCATCAACATTCCAGTTGTGAATGAATAAACACATGTATTAGATAAAGAAGAAAGATTATGGAATAGATGACCAATGGCTCATAATACCTTATGAAAGCCTAACTACTTACATTATATTGCAAATATAAGTGCATGGCTGTCATACATGTCCCACCGTATCCTAAGGGTTAATTACTATTACAAATATAATATAGAACCAAAATGTCAATAAACTGGCAGTACTGTACATTTCGCTCTCTCGCTGTCTCTCTGGGTGTTTCTCAATATGCATACTACTGTGCTCCACACTCTCATGCTCCAAGTGCATTCTCTGTGGACGTTCTCTTGACTACGTTTTTGTAAGGCCGAGAGTGTGGAGAACGCATAAAACATTTGAGAAACATGTGCACTCCCCCCTACTGTATTACCTCACGCTGCATCTCCCCATTCAGTGAAATTTATTCCAGCCAGCACAATGGTAACAATAGAGACGAAACAAGACATACACAAAGCAAACGTTTTACTTCATAATTATCAGCTAGATACAGATGATGTCGGAAGTTTACATACACTTAGGTTGGAGTCATTAAAACTTGTTTTTCAACCACTCCACAAATTTCTTGTTAACAAACTATAGTTTTGGCAAGTTGGTTAGGACATCTACTTTATGGAGAAATGTCCTCTGGTCTGTTGAAACAAATATAGAACTGTTTGGCCATAATGACCATCGTTATGTTTGGAGGAAAAAGGGGGAGTCTTGCAAGCCGAAGAACACCATCCCAACCGTGAAGCACGGGGGTGGCAGGATCATGTTGTGGGGGGTGCTTAGCTGCAGGAGGGACTGGTGCACTTCACAAAATAGATGGCATGAAGAAGGACAATTATGTGGATATACTGAAGCAACATCTCAAGACATCAGTCAGGAAGTTAAAGCTTGGTCGCAAATGGGTCTTCCAAATGGACAATGACCCCAAGCATACTTCCAATGTTGTGGCAAAATGGCTTAAGGACAACAAAGTCAAGGTATTGGAGTGGCCATCACAAAGCCCTGACCTCAATCCTATAGAACATTTGTGGGAAGAACTGAAAAAGTGTGTGCGAGCAAGGAGGCCTACAAACCTGACTCAGTTACACCAGCTCTGTCAGGAGGAATGGGCCACAATTCACCCAACTTAGTCTGGGAAGCTTGTGGAAGGCTAACCGAAATGTTTGACCCAAGTTAAACAATTTAAAGGCAATGCTACCAAATACTAATTGAGTGTTTGTAAACTTCTGACCCACTGGGAATGTGATGAAAGAAATACAAGCTGAAATAAATAAATCATTCTCTCTACTATTATTCTGGCATTTCACATTCTTAAAATAAAGTGATGATCCTAACTGACCTAAGACCGGGAATACATTTTTACTAGGATTAAATGTCAGGAATTGTGAAAAACTGAGTAAAAATGTATTTGGCTAAGGTGTATTTAAACTTCCGACTTCAACTGTATATAAATAAATCATGGTCCGGCCCTTCTGGCGTTTGCCAGATGGCCAATCCCCCCATGGGCAGATTGATGTATTAGTTATTACACACAGTAGAGTAGAGTTGGCCTATAATGTGGTTTTAACTTGATGTAATTAGGAGATTAAGGCCTCAGCAGTGTTCTCCCAGCTAATTTGTTTAGAAGAGGCTAATTTCCCCCAGGTGCCTTGCAGGAGGGCCGGTGGTGACAGCTAGCTCAAACACAACACTGAATCGAATGTAACAATGTCCTACAGGTGTCCACGGTGTTACTTTTTGATGTTTGTCACCGTTTTGTTTTACCGCAGCTTACCTCACATGCATGTGAGCATACACACACACACAATCATAGAAAGCTAATAGCCATTGAATACTGTAAGGGGAGGTACAGTGTGTCATCAGTGGGCTGTAGTGTATAGTGATAAATGGTTGGTTTGGCCGGTAGTGTGTACCGCCCTGCATGCCCTCACTATGGGAGAGGGAGACAGCCAGGCCACGTTTCAATCAGCAGCCAGACGGCTGGACATCAGAGGAGCTGACCGTACAGACAGAACTAAAACACAACCAGCATCTCTTTCAAGGACTACAGCCAGCTGCTGGGAGATATGAGGCTCCAGAGATAGGGCTATAGATCAGGGTTTATAGACAGTGAGGGGGAGTGAGAGCGACAGAGAAAGACAGTGAGAGATACCTATTTCAGACAGAATTTACAGTATGTTATCTGTAAAAAAAGAAGGCAATGTTTATATGACCCCTTTCAAACAGTCCCTTATTTGCCACTTTCTTGCAGGTATAATTTATATACACTCCAGTGTACCATGCCCCGCTGAGGGGTGAGAGTAGGGGGTGTGCCAATGTGGCCATAGCCTACTTGTATTCGTAATCATATCCATAATTGACTGTTGATAGTCTGATACAGGGCGTCTGACTGAGACCATTTAGTCACATTTTGTGACTCTTTGACTTGGCTGTGCGAGTAAAAAAATTTATTGGTTGCATCGGTGCAAGCTGCACATTCTACACAAGTCACCTCAATCAAAATGTCCTGGCTAAAAAGATGAAAGTGACTGCCTTTGTAATGAAAGTGACTGCCCTGCCCCTGTGACCGTTTCGCTGGAGCCTGCTTCTGAGATGAGCGAGCCACTCTCAGTCCCATCTGCTCTCTGGGAAAGAAAAATGTGTTCTGAATTTAAGGGGGAAACACAGCTATGGAAGAGAAGATGGTCCCAGATTTCTGTAGGTATCATTTGTATTTATCAACTCTCAATATTGATCTCAGTAACAACTATTTTACATCAGAGATATTTGATACGGCTTTGAGATGGAGTGCATGAAATGCGTATCAAGTACAACTGCATTTTTTGGGGGGTACATTACATTTACTGTTAATACATGGCTACTAATAGCGATCTAGCTACTGTGTTTTGAGTTTCCATTCTTCAGGTGATTAAGTAGTCCCAAAGGCAGGAGATGTTTTATGGCTCGGTTTTCAAAGAGTGGTAGGCAGAATATTTAAAGAAAGTACAGCAATCATGACTACCTCTGTTGGTGGGTTTTACTGTGCAACATTTGTTACCACCTACACCTTTCAGATATAACGAAAAGACGGTATAAAGAAGACGCAATGGTAAAGATTGCTCATCTGCCTCACCTAAAGCCCATTCTTGTGGGAAGCTGCTTCAGACCACCAAGTGCGAACAGTCAGTATCTGGATAACATGTGTGAAGTGCTTGATAATGTATGTGATATCAACAGAGGTATATTTTCAGGCTGATTTTAAATATTGACTGGCTTTCATCAAGCTGCCCACTCAAGAAAAAGCATAAAACTGTAAACAGTGCCTGCAACCTGATTCAGGTTATCAGTCAACCTACCGGCATACAACGCAGGAATTAAATAATCAACATTTATTGATCACCTCTTTACTAATGCTGCAGAAATGTGCTTTAAAGCAGTATCCAAATCCATTGGATGTAGTGATCACAATATAGTAGCCATATCTTGGAGTTCCAAAGGCTGGGCCTAATATTGTGTATAAGAGGTCATACAATATGTTTTTATAGTGATTCCTATTTTGTTGATGTAAAAAAATATTTGTTGGTCTGTGTTGTGTAATGAGGAGCAACCAGACGCTTCACTTGACACATTTATGAAATTTGCTTATCCCAGTTAATAATAAGCATGCACCCACTAAGAAAATTACTGTAAAAACTGTTAAGTCCCTGTGGATTGATGAGGAATTGAAAAATTGCATGGTAGAGAGAGATAAGGCAAAAGGAATGGGAAATAAGTCTGGCTGCACAACCAATTGGCAAACGTACTGCAAATTGAGAAACCATGTAACTAAACTGAATAAAAAGATACAAAATAAGAAAAAACTATACTATGACACAAAGATAAATGACATAAAGAATGATAGCAAAAAGCTTTGAAACACCTTAAATGAAATTTTGAGCAAAAAGGCAAACTTGTCTCCATCATTCATTGTCTATCAACAATGACAAGCCACCATGTATGGAAAATTACTGAGGATAATAGTGGACAATTTTGCCACTGCTATTTGCCATAACTTCAATCTAAGCCAACTAGAAAGTGTGTGCCCTCGGGGCTGGAGGGTAGCAAAAGTAATTCCGCTACCCACGAATAGTAAAGCCTCCTTTACTGGCTCAAATATCAGTACCAACCCTTTAGTAAACTTTTTGAAAAAATTGTGTTTAACCAGCTACAATGCTATTTTACTGTAAACAAATTGACAACAGACTTTCAGCACGTTTGTAGGTAAGGACATTCAACAAGCACGGCTTTAGACAAATTACAGATGTTAGGCTGAGAAATATTGATTATAGCTGTTTTGTTAGACTTCAGTGTGGCTTTTGACATTGTGTTATGGCTTTACACCGCCTGCTATATTGTGGATAAAGAGTTACCTGTCTAACAGAACACTGAGGGTGTTCTTTTAATGGAAGCCTCTCCTACATAATCCAGGTAGAATAAGAATTTCCCCAGGGCAGCTGTCTAGGCCCCTTACTTTTTTCAATCTTTACAAGCCAGTGTGTCTATGTATGCAGATGTCTCAACACTATACACGTCAGCTACTACAGAGAGTGAAATCACTGCAACACTTAACAAGAGCTGCAGTTAGTTTCAGAATGGGTGGCAAGGAATAAGATAGTCCTAAATATTTGTGTAGCGCCTCTCTAGCGTGTTTTACTTTAATGAGAGGTGGCTATCCTGAGTTCTTTAACTCTCCATTCAATCAAATAAGTGTGGTTGCCCTAATGAACTTATCAGTAGTTAACTTGTGGGTGGGTGTAATTACTAACTTATTTTACAAAGTACTATTTTTCCTAATTAACTTAAAATATCAAAAGAGTCAGTAACCACCACGGTTTTATAAGAAATATAACAGATTTACTTCGAAAAAGTGGGTCAGTAATTAAATATGTCTCGTCACTTTTCAGCTCACAAATGCATTACCATTCACCTTCAAACATAAGGGCCCAATAAAATAAAATAGTCGGCAAAACCTAGCTTAATTTTAAATACCATACAAATGTTCAAATGATGCAGGCCTGAATGTAGCTCGGGTACGTTGTAGCCTTAAACCAAATGGCTGCTTCACCACACAGGCCAAACAAAATAATGGTACCTTTATTCAATGTGACTGTAACCTCCCGCGCACAGGATCAAAGGCGTCAGAAGACAGAAGACAGGCGGAGAGGATTCGAGATGAATAGAAGACAGTTGAAGAGAAAAGTCACATGGTTGACAATCTGGGCAAAGTCCTCCACTTTCGGTGACACTATCCGGCTCCGTCACGGTCTTTGATCATCGTCGGTCTCATAGTTCCACACAGGCTTAACTAAACGAGGTCGCTGGCCGCTAGCTTGTTAGCAAAGTCCATGCACCATCACTAACCACTATATCAGCGGCTAACTTAAACTTATTTCAGTCTTCGTATGCGGAGTAAGCCACCCACACAGACAGAATAATCACCATTAATGTTTCGTATAAGAGTCCTTGTTGAACACTTTCACTAAACTGGTCCATTCCATTCAACTTAACCGTGTTCTTTTTCAACCCAAAATCCAACCACGCGTTCCCCTCTCCCTTCCTCGACCCTCACTTTCTTGTCCTTTGACCTCAACTGTGAATGGTTCATACACAAACTTTCAGAAATAAAATAAATTCACAAAGCATTTGTGTAATTCTTTCTTCCTATTCTTACAGGCATCTTTAAAGCATTTTTACATATATTATGACCCAACAAATATTTAACATTTTAAGTGCTGTATTTAGTAAACCATGAACATGACCTAATATACATTTCTCTCATTGAGCAAACTATAACTTCATTGCTGGTCAATGAATCTTAACATTTTAACCTTGAATTATATTTATTACTCTATGAAATTATTTATTCAAACTTATAAATCTTATACTAATGAATATATTTCAACAGGGTTACATTTGTATTTGGGACAAATCATTCACTAAACCCTAAACCTCAACTAAATCGTGTAAAGAATAATGTGGAAATTGAGCAAGTTGAGGTGACTAAACTGCTTGTAGTAACCCCGGATTGTATACTGTCATGGTCAAAACATGTTGATACAACAGTAGCTAAGATGGGGAGAGGTCTGTCCATAATAAAGCGCTGCTCTACCTTTTTATCTACAAGGCAGGTCCTACAG
This sequence comes from Brachymystax lenok tsinlingensis, assembly GCA_030435695.1. Taxonomy (NCBI): domain Eukaryota; kingdom Metazoa; phylum Chordata; class Actinopteri; order Salmoniformes; family Salmonidae; genus Brachymystax; species Brachymystax lenok. Next base: position 31,375,490 of record CM059814.1, read on the forward strand.
GGTCTAGTTTTGTCACACCTGGACTACTGTTCAGTCGTGTGGCCAGGTGCCACAAAGGGGGACCTTGGAAAAGTACAATTGGCTCAGGACAGGGCAGCATGGCTGGCACTTAAATGTAAACAGAGAGCTTAATAATATGCATGTCAATCTCTCAAATGGAGGAGAGATTGACTAAATCACTACTTGTGAAGCGTTGACATGCTTAATGCACTGAGGTGTCTGTTTTAAACTACTAGCACACAGCTTGGACACCCATGCATACCCCACAAGACATGCCACCAAAGACATGCCACCCAAGTCAAGAAAACTATGGGAGGCGCACAGTACCAGCAGTAGAATCAGTAGAATCAGATTTAAAAAACAGATAAGGTGTATTTTTATGGAACAATGGGGACTGTGAAGAGACACACACACAGGCACATACACATGATAACACACGCACTCGACACACACGTACACATGGATTTTGTATTGTAGATATGTGATAGTAGAGTAGTGGCCTGAGGGACCACAATGTGTTGTAAAAAGTGTTATGAAATGTAATGTCACGTAATATTTTAAATTGTATTAATGTTGCTGGACCCTAGGAAGAGTAGCTGCTGCCTTGGCAGCAGCTAATGGCGATCCTTAACAAATACAAATACGAATTGAGGATTTATGTAAAAGGGACTAGAGAGATAGGTGGGGGGAGCATATGGGCCAGAAGAAGAGAGGGAGGGTGAGGGTAGAGAAAGAGATGGCGTGAGAGTATGTGTTTTAAGAAGATCGTAAAACTGTGAAGGAGATATATTCCCTGCCCTCGAGGTACAATGTAAATCAAGGTTTCACAACATGGGCTAGTAATAATGACAGCCTAAACGCACGCACACCCCTCCACCTCACCAGTCAGCGTAACTCAGAGGAGAAACATTTCTCTATTCCTCTTTCACACACACACCTCTGTCTCACAAAGGATAACACATCTATCAGGGTGTTCCTCCTTATCATTTTCCAATGCAGTATATTTCTATTACTATTGTGTTTGAGTCCAATAAGGCTGGTTTAAACAGGCTGTCTGCTCCGCTCTATCTGTGGTTGTAGCTGACCACTGACAAAATCTACAGATAACCATCAGCTTTCTGTCGAGTGAGTGAGAGAGAGAGAGATTTTGCAGATACAAGGTTTTTCATCATTATTGATGTTTATGGCGTTGAACTGAACAAATTGGAAGGACCCATTTTACATACAGTATTTTAGGAAAATTATAAATGAGCCCCATTGAACACAATTTAAGGCCGGTCTACACACCACATGAGGGACAGAGTTGTACAGTGTGTGTTGCAAATGTATTTTGTGCACTTGATGCATGTGTACTGTGTCTTCCTGTCCTTGGATCCACACACATCGAGGCACTTCTTCTACCGGCTGCAATCTAGAATGATGAAAACACATAGTTCAGGAATTTTAAGTTACATCAGGCCAGAGTCAGACACACACACCTGCAACAACATCACTCACACTTACTTCGGGTAGTGGAGTTGATGGTTCTGTGGGTCGGGCCCATGGGGAATCAGCATCCTCCTCACGATGGCTGCAGAAGCTGGGGTCCTTGGGATATGTTGCCTCCTCTGGATTTTAGGTCTTCCCAATGCCTTGTCCAGCTCCTTGAGAAAGAGCCGTCTCCTCTGGAGCTTCCCTCTGTTCCAATCTGGGTTCAACGCCATCCAGATGACAAATGCGTTGTATGCCGAGATGTCCAAGATGTTGAGGAATATCACAAGTGGCCAGCGTAGGGTTCTTCTTTTGCAGCTGTAGCCAGTCACCAGCTTGTTTATATTGTCCACCCCTATTTTTTGTGGCATTGTAATCCATTATGATTTCTGTTTTTTTTATGTTCCTGGCCACAGATTCTCTCATCCTTATGCAGCGTACTCATGAGTACCACATTTTGCCTTTCTTTGGCACGAAGGTCACTAGGGACGTGTTGGCCGTGAACACAAACAATAGGAATTGATAGGCCTGTTCCGTATATTCAACAGCTGAGGTGGGATCTCTGGCTTGTTTTGTCGTACTGTTCCTACCATCGTCAGCTGCCTCTTGAGGAGCTCCTGTCCCAGCTAGTGTGAAGTAAAGAAGTTAGCGCTTGTGATGTTGTGGCCACGGAATCCCTGTGTCACGTCCAGGACAACCCGCATCCCTTGGTTTTTCACAGGGGCTCCTCCATCTGGCTTCCCCCGTATACACTTGCAAGTCCCACGCATATGATGAAGCAGCATAGGCAGCCCAGATCTTGATTCCATATTTTGCGGGTTTAGACGGTATGTACTGCCTGAAGGGGCAGCAGCCCCTAAATGGCATAAGCTGCACATCAACAGTAACGTTGGGCCCAGGGTGGTAAAACCGGGGGAAGGCGGTCCACCCACTTGTCCCACACTGACCTGTTTGCAGCTAACTTGTCTCTCCGCTGCCGAGCTGGTCTGGTGTCTCAGTTATCGAAGCGGATAATCCTGGAAATAATGTGGAGGTTTTCCAGACACATTTTTGAACAGAAAAGTTCTCTGCCAGTTTGTGCATCCCACAGGGATTCTCTGGATTCCCCATTGGATCTGAAAACATTGGGTGTCTTTTACGCTGCTGCTCCTCTCTTGTTATTATCTATGCATAATCACTTTAACTCTACCTACATGTACATATTACCTCAATTACCTCGACTAACCTCTGTTATTTTACTGCTGCTCTTTAATACATTTTTTACTTATCTATTTTTTAAGGGCTTGTAAGTAAGCATTTCACTGTAAGGTCTACACCTGTTGTGTTCGGCGCATGTGGCAAATACAATTTGGTTTGATTTTAACACCAGCAAGGATTAGAACCCCAAATTATGCATGTAAATGAGTTTGGTCTATTTTTCTCCAAATCACACCTTCCTTCCAAATAAGTGCAGTCCAGGAAGACAAACAGGTTCTTGGTGCTATGTTGAAACAGCAGGCCCAGGGAGGAGGAAGACAGAGTGAAGGCACACAGCAAACCTTTTTGTTTAATTTTTACTTGTTTTCACCTACACACTTTTCCACACTTTTATTACCCTCGGGTCCAGTGGACCCGAACACCACATAAGTAATATACATATGTAGGGGGGTGCACAGTGTGCACTCAATGAAAAATGTGTTCTTTATGTAAAGTCTCAGGTTGAAAAAATTATTCATTGTATCGTTTTTCTTTTAGTAAACATTGAAAATGGGTCCCACAGACCCGAACACCACACAAGGGTTAAGACACTTTGTGTTGGTGTTTCCTTAATTTTTGTCAGTTACCTGTATCTATTTTATTTCAGTTAAGAAGAAGTATAATTTATAATTATACATTTTTTGGTGTTTTGTTACCATGACAATGGCTGCTCCAAAGGATGGGATAAATGTAATTTATTTGGGGTCCTCTGACCCCAGAATCAGCTTTCAGATTCAACCACTGATTTGAAATGAATAATATATAAATATCCAGTATTTCTCCTGCGTTTAACAAGAGAGACATCTCTACGGTAGAATAGGGCAGGTGTCGGTCACACTGTCACGTGAAAAGGACGGAGGATTCAGTAGCGAGTACAGTTCAATATTTATTGAAGTAATCCAGGAGGTAAGTAACAGGTACAGGTAAATAGGGTGTGTCCGTAAGTGTCTGGGTCTGAACAGCGCCGAGGCAGCAGGGAAGCCCAATCCTCTGTACGTCAGCGAGCCGAGGATACCCAGACTAGCGATCCCGAGCGTGCCCACATGGAGTCCTCCACAGGAGAGAGAGCGAACGTAGAGTCCAGCGGAGAACAGAACCAAAGGAGAACACAGTACACGGCCGGGAGAGAAACACACGCACAGGGAAACAAGACAACGAACCGACAAACACTAGACCAAGACCACGAGTATATAAAGGCACAGACAATGAGTAACAGCTGGCGCTGATAACGAGCGGGAGCAATCAGCGGCCACACACACACACACAGAGTGAGCCGGTGAATTCATGAACCGTGACAGTACTCTCTCCTAGGAGCGCCTCCTGGCGCTCCCAGAAGGACCTACCTGTTGATTGTAATCATCAATAAGGGAGTGATCCAGAATGTCTCTAGCAGGGACCCAACTTCTCTCCTCCGGCCCGTAACCCTCCCAGTCCACCAAGTACTGAAACCCGCGTCCCCTCCGTCCTCGAGTCCAGAATGCGGTGGACCGAGTAAGCGGTCTCCCCATCAACAAGGCGCGGTGGGGGGACCGGGCTGGTGGGTTCAACCGTGACTGAACCACAGGCTTCAGTCTGGAGACATGAAAGACAGGATGAATTCTCCTGTAAGCCGGCGGAGCTTGAGGCGGACTGCCAACGGGCTCAGGACCTGAGTCACCCTGAACGGACCGATAAACCTAGGAGCCAACTTATTGCTAACGGAACGGAGAGGGATGTTCCTGGTGGAAAGCCAAACCCTTTGACCTACGGCGAGGTGGGGACTTCCGTCGGTGGCGGTCAGCCTTAGCCTTGGTGCGTGCTCCTACCTTAAGCAGGGTCTCACGGGCTCTAGTCCACGTGCGATGACACCTCTGGACAAAAGCGTGAGCAGAGGGAACCGCGACCTCAGACTCCAGGCTAGGAAAGATAGGTGGTTGGTAGCCCAGACTACATTCGAATGGGGTCAAACCCGTAGCTGACACCGGTAGCGAGTTGTGAGCATACTCGACTAATGAGAGTTGCTGACTCCAGGATGAGGGACTCTGAGACACCATACACCGCAAAACCCTCTCTAAGTCCTGGTTGGCTCTCTCGGCTTGCCCATTGCTCTGGGGTGAAACCCTGAGGATAAACTGACAGTCGCGCCCAGCAGTTTACAAAACTCCGCCAGAATTTAGACACAAATTGGGGCCCTCTGTCGGAAACCACGTCCATCGGCAGGCCATGTAACCGAAAGACATGATCCACGACCGCCACCGCTGTCTCCTTGGCAGACGGCAACTTCAGCAAGGGGATGAAATGAGCCGCCTTCGAGAACCGGTCCACCACTGTCAAAATGACAGTCTTGCCCTGAGAGGGTGGAAGGCCCGTGATGAAATCTAGGGCGATGTGGGACCAAGGCCTCGAGTAGCCCATCTGGGGTCCGATTAGGAGTCTTCCCTGTAGCACAACACGAACAGGCCGAAACAAAACTCCGAATGTCCTGGGCCATAGCTGGCCACCAGAACCGCTGCTTGACCAAGAAAGAAGTACGGGTCACTCCTGGGTGGCAAGCTACTTGGGAGCAGTGTCCCCAGCGAATGACGTCGGACCGCAGCCCCTCTGGCACGAATAACCGACTCGGTGGGCAACCGTACGGAGGTGTTACCCCCTCTAATGCTGACTTGACCCTCGACTCGATCTCCCAAGTGAGTGTGGACACAATGAGTCTCTCCGGTAGAATGCACTCGGGAGTTGTCGGGCGTTCAGAACGGTCAAACACGCGAGACAAGGCATCGGGTTTGACGTTCTTAGAACCCGGCGGTAAGAGAGGGAAAAGTCAAAACGTCCAAAAACAGAGCCCACCGAGCCTGTCTGGAGTTGAGTCTCTTGGCAGATCTGATGTACTCCAAGTTCTTGTGGTCAGTCCAGACGATAAAGGCACCCCGACCCCTCTAACCAGTGACGCCACTCCTCCAACGCCAGCTTGACTGCCAACAACTCTCTATTCCCGATGTCATAATTACGTTCGGCTGGTGATAAACGGTGGGAGAAAAAGGCGCAAGGATGCATCTTGTCGTCCGAGGCGGAGCGCTGGGAGAGAACAGCACCTACACCCACCTCTGATGCATCAACCTCCACCACAAACTGACGAGAAGGATCTGGGGCCACCAGAATGGGGGCCGAAGCAAAGCGACCCTTAAGGTTGGAAAACGCAGCCTCAGCAGCACTGGACCACCTGAACGTAGTGCTGATGGAGGTAAGGGCCGTTAGAGGAGCGGCCAGCTGGCCGAAGTTGCGGATGAACCGTCGGTAAAAGTTGGCGAATCCCAGAAACCTCTGTAGGGCCTTACGAGAATCCGGGCTCGGCCAATCCACCACGGCTCTTACCTTCTCGGGATCCATGTGCATCCCCTCGGACGAGACGATGTGCCCTAAGAAGGGAACAGACTGGCGTGAAACTCACACTTCTCAGCCTTGACGAAAAGCCCATTCTCTAACAGCCTCTGGAGCACCCGTCTGACGTGCTGAACGTGTTGCTGGAGAGAGGACAAAAAGATCAAAATGTCATCCAGATAAACATAAATAAATTGATCTACCATGTCTCTCAGCACGTCATTGATGAGCGCTTGGAAGACCGCCGGGGAGTTAGACAGCCCAAAAGGCATGACAAGATATTCAAAATGCCCCTTGGGGGTGTTGAACGCGGTCTTCCACTCATCCCCCTTCTTGATGCGAACCAGATGATAAGCATTGCGGAGATCCAGTTTTGTGAAGATGGATGCCCCCTGCAACCTTTCGAAGGCTGAAGACATCAACGGCAAAGGATAAGTATTCTTTACCGTGATGTTGTTCAGCCCTCGGTAGTCAATACAAGGTCGCAGGGAACCATCCTTCTTCCCCACAAAAAAGAACCCCGCACCTGCTGGAGAAGAAGAAGGGCGGATAAACCCGGCTGCTAGAGACTCAGAGATGTATTTCTCCATGGCCTCTCTTTCTGGAACAGAAAGAGAGTATAGACCGCCCTTAGGCGGAGAAGTACCTGTCCGTAACTCAATGGCACAGTCATAGGGACGGTGTGGAGGCAGAGAAGCAGCACGAGACTTACTGAACACTTCCTTCAGGTCGCGGTACTCGGCGGGCACGTTAGACAAATTCACCGGCTTCTCCTGCAACACAGAACCAGACACAGATGAACAAGCAGACACAAGACAGGACGCATAACACTCATTACTCCAGGCCAACACTGTACTGCGTCCCCAGTCCACCCTGGGCCCATGCTTCACTAGCCAGGGATGCCCTAGTACTATGGGAGTGAGCGGAGAGCTCATGAGTAGGAATGAAATCTCCTTCACATGGTTACCCGAAGTGACGAGGGTTATGGGTTTAGTGCAGAAGTGAATGTTAGGGAGTTCCTGCCCATTGAGTGATGTAACGGTGATCTGGCGTGTGAGAGGAGTGCTAGGGATGTGAAGCTTCTGTGCCAGACTCTGGTCCATAAAGTTCCCCTCCGCTCCTGAGTCCAGTAAGGCTTGACATTGGTAGGAATGAGTCGCCCATTGCAGTCTTACCGGGAGGAGGGTTGAGGAAGAGGACTTGGCCGTAGAGAGGCCGCCCGATCGTAGCTTCTGGTTAGCTAGCGAGCGAAACCCTCCTACCGGACAGTCATTAAACCAATGTCCTGTGCCTCCGCAATCCAGGCCCAGCCCCTTATTCCTCTGTAGTTGCCTCTCCTCCCGGGAGAGTCGAGTTCCACCCACCTGCACGGCCTCACGACGGAACACGGAACTGACCGTATTGTCGCTGGGTGACGGGTGCCCCACGAACCTCGCGAAACCCGGGGTCTGATGTGTCCGCTGTTCCATCCTGCTTAAGTGAGCGTTGACCCTTATCGCCAGGTCAATGAGCCCATCCAGGCTCCTGGGCAGATACAACGCATAAATCTCGCTCTGTATGAGGTCCGCCAACCCATACAGGAACATGTCCCACTGCGCCTCCTCGTTCCATTGGCACTCAGCTGCCAGTGTCCTAAAGTCAATAGAATAATCCGCCACTGGTCTACTCCCCTGCTGAAGATCTGCGAGAGCGCGGGCTGCCTCGCGTCCCGTAGCGGCACGGTCGAAGACCCGCCTCAGCACCTCTGATAGTGCCAGAAATGAGGAGCAGCATTGGTGATAGTTCTCCCACACCGCAGTTCCCCACTGAGCCGCGCGTCCTACCAACAGTGTTAATGTGAAAGCCACTTTAGCTTGTTCTGAGGCGAACGTCTGTGGCTGGAGCGAAAAAAACAGGGAGCACTTGTTGATAAATGGTCTGCAAAAATTAGGCTCACCCGAATATGCCTCCGGGGTGGGCATACGCGGCTCAGGTTGGTGGTAAGGGGGTAAGGGAGCAGGGAGAACGGGCAATGTGGTGGGCCTTGGCGGGGCCACTTAGCTGTTGAAGCTGTTGGGTGAGCTCTGACACCTGCGCCACCAAGGTTTGTACCGCATGACCCGTAGCCTTCATCTGTTCCTCCTGTCGATCCATACGAGACCCGTGTCTGGATAGAAATCTCGTTAGCTCCGGTGCACTCGCTGAATCCATGTTTGGTCAGTTCGTTCTGTCACGTGAAAAGGACGGAGGATTCAGTAGCGAGTACAGTTCAATATTTATTGAAGTAATCCAGGAGGTAAGTAACAGGTACAGGTAAATAGGGTGTGTCCGTAAGTGTCTGGGTCTGAACAGCGCCGAGGCAGCAGGGAAGCCCAATCCTCTGTCGTCAGCGAGCCGAGGATACCCAGACTAGCGATCCCGAACGTGCCCCACATAGAGTCCTCCACAGGAGAGAGAGCGAACGTAGAGTCCAGCGGAGAACAGAACCAAAGGAGAACACAGTACACGGCCGGGAGAGAAACACACGCACAGGGAAACAAGACAACGAACCGACAAACACTAGACCAAGACCACGAGTATATAAAGGCACAGACAATGAGTAACAGCTGGCGCTGATAACGAGCGGGAGCAATCAGTGGCCACACCCACACACACACACACACACACACACACTTTATTTGTAAAGTCCCATATCAACCTAGATTCGGGTAAATGTAAATCTCTCCATTCATTTAGCATGATACAGTGAGGGAAAAAAGTATTTGATCCCCTGCTGATTTTGTACATTTGCCCACTGACAAAGAAATGATCAGTCTATAATTTTAATGGTAGGCTTATTTGAACAGTGAGAGACAGAATAACAACAAAAAAATCCAGAAAAACGCATGTGAATTTTTTTTTTTATTGATTTGCATTTTAATGAGGGAAATAAGTATTTGACCCCTCTGCAAAACATGACTTAGTACTTGGTGGCAAAACCCTTGTTGGCAATCAGAGGTCAGACGTTTCTTGTAGTTGGCCACCAGGTTTGCACACATCTCAGGAAGGATTTTGTCCCACTCCTCTTTGCAGATCTTCTTCAAGTCATTAAGGTTTCGAGGCTAACATTTGGCAACTCAAACCTTCAGCTCCCTCCACAGATTTTCTATGGGATTAAGGTCTGGAGACTGGCTAGGCCACTCCATGTGCTTCTTCCTGAGCCACTCCTTTGTTGCCTTGGCCGTGTGTTTTGGGTCATTGTCCTGCTGGAATACCCATCCACGACCCATTTTCAATGCCCTGGCTGAGGGAAGGAGGTTCTCACCCAAGATTTGACGGTACATGGCCCCGTCCATCGTCCCTTAGCAGAAAAACACTCCCAAAGCATGATGTTTCCACCTCCATGTTTGACGGTGGGGATGGTGTTCTTGGGGTCATAGGCAGCGTTCCTCCTCCTCCAAACACGGCGAGTTGAGTTGATGCCAAAGAGCTCCATTTTGGTCTCATCTGACCACAACACTTTCACCCAGTTGTCCTCTGAATCATTCAGATGTTCATTGGCAAACTTCAGACAGGCATGTATATGTGCTTTCTTGAGCAGGGGGACCTTGCGGGCGCTGCAGGATTTCAGTCCTTCACGGCGTAGTGTGTTACCAATTGTTTTCTTGGTGACTATGGGACAGCTGCCTTGAGATCATTGACAAGATCCTCCCGTGTAGTTCTGGGCTGATTCCTCACCGTTCTCATGATCATTGCAACTCCACGAGGTGAGATCTTGCATGGAGTCCCAGGCCGAGGGAGATTGACAGTTCTTTTGTGTTTCTTCCATTTGCGAATAATCACACCAACTGTTGTCACCTTCTCACCAAGCTGCTTGTCGATGGTCTTGTAGCCCATTCCAGCCTTGTGTAGGTCTACAATCTTGTCCCTGACATCCTTGGAGAGCTCTATGGTCTTGGCCATGGTGGAGCATTTGGAATCTGATTGATTGCTTCTGTGGACAAGTGTCTTTTATACAGATAACAAACTGAGATTAGGAGCACTCCCCCTCAGCTCGTTACCTGTATAAAAGACACCTGGGAGCCAGAAATCTTTCTGATTGAGAGGGGGTCAAATACTTATTTCCCTTATTAAAATGCAAATCAGTTTATAACATTTTTCACATGCGTTTTTTCTGGATTTTTTTGTTGTTATTCTGTTCAAATAAACCTACCATTAAAATTATAGACTGATAATTTCTTTGTCAGTGGGCAAACATACAAAATCAGCAGGGGATCAAACACTTTTTTCCCTCACTGTATGTATGGTATGTATTCATTTGTGGATGTCCATCAATTTTGTATGATATTTTACAAATTACAATTCGTATAATATGTTACGAATTGCAATTTGTACTATATGTTTAAAATTTGCAATATGTATAATATGTTATGAATTCCAGTTTGTTGTGGCTATTGTTACCTAGGTGGCTAATGCTAAAGTTGGCTAGGTGGCTAACATTAGCTAGGTGGCTAACATTAGCTAGGGTTCGAGTTGAGATCAAATCAAATTTTATTTGTCACATACACATGGTTATCAGATGTTAATGCGAGTGTAGCGAAAAGCTTGTGCTTCTAGTTCCGACCATGCAGTAGTATCTAACAAGTAATCTAACAAATTCACAACAACTACCTTATACACACAAGAGTAAAGGAATGAATACGAGTATGTACATATAAATATATGGATGAGCGATGGCTGACGGCATAGGCAAGATGCAGTAGGTGGTATGGAGTACAGTATATACATATGAGATGAGTAATGTAGGATATGTAAACATTATATAAATGGCATTGTTTAAAGTGGCTAGTGATACATTTATTTCATCCAATTATAATTATTAAAGTGGCTAGAGATTTGGGTCGATGGCCGAATGGCATAGGCAAGATTCAGTAGATGTTTTAGAGTACAGTGTATACATTTGATATAAGTAATGTCGGATATGTAAACATTATATACAAAATTGTTTAAAGTGGCAAGTGATACATTTGTTACATCCAATTCCTATGTTTTAAGTGGCTAGAGATTTAAGTCAGTATGTTGGCAGCAGCCACTCAATGTTAGTGATGGCTGTTTAACATTCTGATGGCCTTGAGGTAGAAGCTGTTTTTCAGTCTCTCGGTCTCAGCTTTGATGCATCTGTACTGACCTCGCCTTCTGGATGATAGCGGGGTGAACAGGCAGTGGCTCGGGTGGTTGTTGTCCTTGATGATCTTTTTGGCCATCCTGTGACATCGGGTGGTGTAGGTGTCCTGAAGGGCAGGTAGTTTACCCCCGGTGATGCTTTGTGCAGTCCTCACTACCCTCTGGAGAGCCTTACGGTTGTGGGCTGAGCAGTTTCCGTACCATGCGGTGATACAGCCCGACAGGATGCTCTCGATTGTGCATCTGAAGAAGTTTGTGAGTGATTTTGGTGACAAGCTGAATTTCTTCAGCCTCCTGAGGTTGAAGAGGCCCTGTTGCGCCTTCTTCACCACGCTGTTTGTGTGGGTGGACCAATTCAGTTTGTCCGTGATGTGTACGCCGAGGAACTTAAAACTTTCCACCTTTTCCACTACTGTCCCCTCGATGTGGATAGGGGGGTACTCCCTCTCCTGTTTCCTGAAGTCCACGATCATCTCCTTAGTTTTGTTGACATTGAGTGAGAGGTTGTTTTCCTGACACCACACTCCGAGGGCCCTCACCCTCCTCCCTGTAGGCCGTCTCGTCGTTGTTGGTAATCAAGCCTACCACTGTAGTGTCGTCAGCAAACTTGATGATTGAGTTGGATGCGTGCTTGGCCACGCAGTCATGGGTAAACAGAAAGTACAGGAGAGGGCTGAGAACGCACCCTTGTGGGGCCCCAGTGTTGAGGATCAGCGGGGTGGAGATGTTGTTTCCTACCCTTACCACCTGGGGCCGGCCCGTGAGGAAGTCCAGGACCCAGTTGCACAGGGCTGGGTCGAGACCTAGGGTCTCGAGCTTAATGACAAGCTTGGAGGGAACTATGGTGTTAAATACTGAGCTGTAGTCGATGAACAGCATTCTTACATAAGTATTCCTCTTGTCCAGATGGGTTAGGGCAGTATGCAGTGTGATTGCGATTGCGTCGTCTGTGGACCTATTGGGACGGTAAGCAAATTGGAGTGGGTCCAGGGTGTCTGGCAGGATGGAGGTGATATGATCCTTGACTAATCTCTCAAAGCACTTCATGATGATGGAAGTGAGTGCTACGGGGCGATAGTCATTTAGCTCAGTTACCTTAGCTTTCTTGGGAACAGGAACAATGTTGGCCCTCTTGAAGCATGTGGGAACAGCAGACTGGGATAGGGACTGATTGAATATGTCCGTAAACACACCAGCCAGCTGGTCTGCGCATGCTCTGAGGACACGGCCAGGGATGCCATCTGGGCCAGCAGCCTTGCGAGGGTTAACACATTTAAATGTTTTCCTCACGTTGGCTGTGGTGAAGGTGAGCCCGCAGGTTTTGGTAGCGGGCCGTGTCGGTGGCACTGTATTATCCTCAAAGCGAGCAAAGAAGTTGTTTAGTTTGTCTGGGAGCAGGACGTCATGGTCCGCAACGGGGCTGGTTTTCTTTTTGTAGTCCGTGATTGACTGTAGACCCTGCCACATTCCTCTCGTGTCTGAGCCGTTGAATTGTGACTCTACTTCGTCTCTATATTGACGCTTAGGGTTAAGGTTAGGAGTTAGGTTAAAAGGTTAGGGTTAGGGAATGGGTTAGCTAAGTAGTAGTAAGAAGTTGCAAAGTTGCTAAAATGTTAAAAGCTGCCTTGACAAGATTCAAACACACAACCTTTGGGTTGTTAGATGTTCGTGCTATACTCTCGCCCGCCCATCCACCCTTCTTTTTTTGTTTTTGACTTAAGTAACCTTCTGTCTCATGTCACCATACTAAATGTAACATTTTAATTTTTTTATTTGTTATTTTATTTCACCTTTATTTAACCAGGTAAGCTAGTTGAGAACAGGTTCTCATTTACTGCGACCTGTCCAAGATAAAGCAAAGCAGTGCGACACAAACAACAACAGAGTTACACATGGAATAAACAAGCGTACATTCAATAACACAATAGAAAAAAGAAAGTCTATACAGTGTGTGCAAAAGGCGTGAGGAGGTAGACAATAAATAGGCCATAGTAGCGAAGTAATTACAATTTAGCAGATTAACACTGGAGTGATAAAAGAGCAGATGATGATGTGCAAGTAGAGATACTGGTGTGCAAAAGAGCAGAAATTAAATAAAAACAGTATGGGGATGAGGTAGGTAGATTGGGTGGGTTATTTACAGATGGACTATATGCAGCTGCAGTGATTGATTTAGATGCTCAGATACAGTGGGGAAAAAAAGTATTTAGTCAGCCACCAATTGTGCAAGTTCTCTCACTTAAAAAGATGAGAGAAGCCTGTAATTTTCATCATAGGTACACTTCAACTATGACAGACAAAATGACGAAAAAAAATCCAGAAAATCACATTGTAGGATTTTTTATGAATTTATTTGCAAATTATGGTGGAAAATAAGTATTTGGTCACATACAAACAAGCAAGATTTCTGGCTCTCACAGACCTGTAACTTCTTCTTTAAGAGGCTCCTCTGTCCTCCACTCATTACCTGTATTAATGGCACCTGTTTGAACTTGTTATCAGTATAAAAGACACCTGTCCACAACCTCAAACAGTCACACTCCAAACTCCACTATGGCCAAGACCAAAGAGCTGTCAAAGGACACCAGAAACAAAATTGTAGACCTGCACCAGGTTGGGAAGACTGAATCTGCAATAGGTAAGCAGCTTGGTTTGAAGAAATCAACTGTGGGAGCAATTATTAGGAAATGGAAGACATACAAGACCACTGATAATCTTCCTTGATCTGGGGCTCCACGCAAGATCTCACCCGTGGGGTCAAAATGATCACAAGAACGGTGAGCAAAAATCCCAGAACCACACGGGGGACCTAGTGAATGACCTGCAGAGAGCTGGGACCAAAGTAACAAAGCCTACCATCAGTAACACACTACGCCGCCAGGGACTCAAATCCTGCAGTGCCAGACGTGTCCCCCTGCTTAAGCCAGTACATGTTCAGGCAAGTCTAAAGTTTGCTAGAGAGCATTTGGATGATCCAGATGAGGATTGGGAGAATGTCAGATGAAACCAAAATAGAACTTTTTGGTAAAAACTCAACTCGTCGTGTTTGGAGGACAAAGAATGCTGAGTTGCATCCAAAGAACACCATACCTACTGTGAAGCATGGGGGTGGAAACATCATGCTTTGGGGCTGTTTTTCTGCAAAGGGACCAGGACGACTGATCCGTGTAAAGGAAAGAATGAATGGGGCCATGTATCGTGAGATTTTGAGTGAAAACCTCCTTCCATCAGCAAGGGCATTGAAGATGAAACGTGGCTGGGTCTTTCAGCATGACAATGATCCCAAACACACCGCCCGGCAACGAAGAAGTGGCCGTGAAGAAGCATTTCAAGGTCCTGGAGTGGCCTAGCCAGTCTCCAGATCTCAACCCCATAGAAAATCTTGAAAGTCCGTGTTGCCCAGCGACAGCCCCAAAACATCACTGCTCTAGAGGAGATCTGCATGGAGGAATGGGCCAAAATGCCAGCAACAGTGTGTGAAAACCTTGTGAAGACTTACAGAAAACGTTTGACCTCTGTCATTGCCAACAAAGAGTATATAACAAAGTATTGAGATAAACTTTTGTTATTGACCAAATACTTATTTTCCACCATAATTTGCAAATAAATTCATAAAAAATCCTACAATGTGATTTTCTGGATTTTTTTTCCTCATTTTGTCTGTCATAGTTGAAGTGTACCTATGATGAAAATTACAGGCCTCTCTCATCTTTTTAAGTGAGAGAACTTGCACAATTGGTGGCTGACTAAATACTTTTTTTCCCCACTGTAGCTGATGTTTAAAGTTAGTGAGGGAAATATAAGTCTCCACCTTCATCGATTTTTGCAATTCGTTCCAGTCATTGGCAGCAGAGAACTGGAAGGAAAGCCGGCCAAAGGAGGTGTTGGCTTTTGGTATGACCAGTGAGATATACCTGCTGGAGCGCGTGCTGCGGGTGGGTGTTGTTATCGTGACCAGTGAGCTGAGATAAGGCGGAGCTTTATCTAGCATAGACTTATAGATGACCTGGAGCCAGTGGGTCTGGCGACGAATATGTAGCGAGGGCCAGCCGACTAGAGCATACAGGTCGCAGAGGTGGGTGGTATTTGGGGGCTTTGGGGGGCTTTGGTAAAAAAACGGATGGCACTGTGATAGACTGCATCCAGTTTGCTGAGTACAGTATTGGAAGCTGTTTTGTAGATGACATCGCCGAAGTCTATTTGATTGATTGAGCCGGATTTACTTTTACTATGTTACGTCTAGTATATGAGACCAGGCTGCCCATATAGATGATCTACAGATGGTCATACTATTTATTAACACACCATCTGTTGATAAGCAACTGTTTGCTAAGGTTACAATTAGGGTTAGGTTTAGAATAAGGGTAAATGTTAGGGTTGGGTATAGGGTAAGGATTAAGGTTAGGGTTAGTGCATGGTTAGTTGAACTGTTGTTGACAGTTAGTTGAAAATCTACAAACTTTGGACTATCCAAATAAAGTGTTACCCATGTTTCTACTATGACAAATAGCAGCTGGCTCTCATCAACACAGTATGACTTCCTTCTTTCTGGATGTGTGTCCTGCTGCTCCACATTGACTGGCTTTGCTGACTGTGCATTGTATAGGTCCTCTTTATGTGTCTTTCATTGGCTGTATTTAGGCTGACTTGTGTGTGTGTGTTTCATTGACTCCTCTCTTAATGTGTGTGTTTGCCTGGTTCTTAACGACCAGCACATAGTGTGTCATTCCCATTGATTGGTTCTCTGGTGGTGATCCTCTTAAGGCTTTTGTTACTGTGCTGATTTCAGTCTCATACTGCTGAAGTGTGTGTGTGTGTGTATGGTGTGTATGGTGTGTGTGTGTGTGTGTGTGTGTGTGTGTGTGTGTGTGTGTGTGTGTGTGTGTGTGAAGGGTTGCGTACAGTGGAAAAAGAACACCAGGTGTTAGCACTTTACAGTCATTAGGTTCCATTCAGACTGATGCTGCTGTGTGTGCGTCCCAAATGGCACCATATTCCCAACATAGTGCACTACTTTTGACCAGGTCCCATGTGGTTAAAAGTAGTGCACTATGGAGGGAATAGGGTGCAATTTGGGGCACACTTTCAAACAATAGGGCTTTTGTGTGAAGAGCGCCACTAAATGGCTGTGGTATGAACCAGGGTAGAACCCCCTCTCATTGAAGCCACGAAGTTCAAGGTCGATCACGGTACTTCAGGAATTATTTGCAAAAAACATAATCCCCAGTTATAGTGAAGTGGGAAATGGCAATCATCCTGTAAATAAATAACAATTTAGAAGACAATCATGGTACCAATAGTTACTTATATTACGCCAGATGTATGTCCTTGAACCGATTATGTTAAATCTCTCACAGACGTTATAAGAATCATTTTGTAGCTAATGGCAGCCTGCAATGCCCCGGTTGACCTGCAACTTGAGACATGAGAGGTGGCAGCACTGAGCTAGCTTGCAACCTCACTTCCTTGAGTAGCTCAAACTGCGCATTTTACGTCTACATAAATCTCACACTCGAGACGTCATCTTAACCAACTGCCTGAGCTTCAAACTCACTATTGAGTCTTCACAGGTATGAATAGTATCACAAGATTATGGCTTTGTCCATTCATACAGTATATACAGTCATTGGCATGGACTAATGACTATGGAGAGATGTGATAAGAGATTGCACAGTACTACTGCTTCACTTCTGCATTCAACTTCACGGTACTTGAGAAGCAGGAGACTGTGTGGAAGGATGAATCACAAGTTCTTATAGCTTCAAACCACATACTGTACTACGTATATGGAATATGATGTTGAGCAATTTAAATATTTGCTTAATGCTCTAGTCTACTTCTAATAATCTGATACTTACCATTTTCTCATCTGCAAACATGTGACCATCTCTCTACACTTCCAATAATTCAAATGTAGTCCTAAACCAACTGTAGTCCTAAACCAAACAATGTTATGATTACTGAGTGTCTCCTTTTGCCAAATGTCAAGCTGTTCTTCTTTCAAGAATACGGTGTTATGTCTGTTGCACTATGCTGTGCTGCTGTTCCAAGAGCTTTCACCTGATTGTGTCGGTAGAGATTGTGAAAGAAGTTTAAACAAAACCCTCAGACTTGCTGTGTGTCAAACTGTGTAGGAGGAAGAGCTAAACCGATGCATACAAAAAAGGAAAATGTTGCATGAAAATATGCTATAATTACTGTATATTAATGAATATGCAATCGCAACATACCTGGCTCATGTTGACTTTATGTGGAAGAGACAAGAAAGAGTGATAGAGCGTGTATATGTTTTTACAGTATGTTTGCTTGCGTGTGCGTGTCTGTGTATTTTTTTGTGTGTTTATTTGTTTTGTGTCTGACCTTTTGATTGCCCCACCCCCCCACCACTTCCCTTCTCCCTCCCCTGGGCTGTTGGGTATTATTTGTGTGGAAACATGAAAAGAGAGATGTTCAAAGGGAAATGGAGAGATGGGCAGAAATAGAACTAAAAACAAAGCAGTGGAAGAGACAGACTGAAAGAGAGAGCAATAATAACACCTCGTCAAGGAGAGTGTGTTTATATGGTCAGGGGGTTGATCCCATATTTTTATGTAATACAGGATACATCAGATCATCCTCCCTATGCCCACTCACCGTCTCTGCATCCCCTTTTCCCCCTGACGCCCCCCCTGTCCATCTCCCCTGCCTCTTCCCCTGTCCCTTCCCCTCCACCCCCTTGTCCCTACTCATGTACCTGTCTGTGTAGCTATCTGTCAGACAGGTTGCGGGTGTAGCGAAATGCTTGTGTTTCTAGCTCCGCCAGTGCAGTAAAATCTAACAAGTAATATATAGCAGTTTCACAACATATACCCAATACACACAAATCTAAGCAAAGGAATGGAATTAAGAATATATAAATATATGGATGAGTAATGTCAGAGTAGCATGGACTAAGATACAGTAGAATAAGATACAGTATATACATATGAGATGAGTGATACAAAATATGTAAACATTATTAAAGTGACTAGTGTTCCGTTTATTAAAGAGACTTGAAATCTCTGGCCAATGTATATAGGCAGCAGCCTCTAATGTGCTAGTGATGGCTATTTAACAGTCTGATGGCCTTGAGATAGAAGCTGTTTTTCAGCCTCTCGGTCCCAGCTTTGATGCACCTGTGCTGACCTTCCCTTCTGGATGATAGCGGGGTGAACAGGCAGTGGCTCAGGTGGTTGTTGTCCTTGATGATCTTTTTGGCCATCCTGTGACATCGGGTGCTGTAGATGTCCTGGAGGGCAGGTAGTTTGCCCTCGGTAATGCGTTGGGCAGACCGCACCACGCTCTGGAGAGCTCTGCGGTTGCGGGCGGTGCAGTTGCCGTACCAGGTGGTGATACAGCCTGTCAGGATGCTCTCAATTGTGCATCTGTAAAAGTTTTAGGGTTTTAGGTGCCAAGCCATTTTTCTTCAGCCTCCTGAGGTTGAAGAGGTGCTGTTGCACCTTCTTCACCACACTGTCTGTGTGGGTAGACCATTTCAGTTTGTCAGTGATGTGTACGCCTAGGAACTTGAAGCTTTCCACCATCTCCACTGCGGTCCCGTCGATGTGGCTAGGAGGTGCTCCCTCTGCTGTTTCCTGAAGTCCACGATCATCTCCTTTGTGTTGTTGACGTTGAGTGAGAGGTTATTTTCCTGGCACCATACTCCCAGAGCCCTCACCTCCTCCCTGTAGGCTATCTCGTCATTGTTGGTAATCAAGCCTACTACTGTTGTGATGTCTGCAAACTTGATGATTGAGTTGGAGGTGTGCGTGGCCACGCAGTCATGGGTAAACAGGGAGTACAGGAGGGGGCTGAGCACGCACCCTTGGCCCCAGTGTTGAGGATCAGCGAAGTGGAGGTGTTTTTTCCTACCTTCACCACCTGGGGTGGCCCGTCAGGAAGTCCAGTTGCACAGGACGGTGTTCACACCCAGGGCCTCGAGCTTAATGATGATCTTGGACGGTAATATGGTTTTGAATGCTGAGCTATAGTCAATGAACAGCATTCTTACATAGGTATTCCAGATGGGATAGGGCAGTGTGCAGTGCGATGGTGATTGCATTGTCTGTGGATCTATTGGGGCGGTAAGCAAATTGAGGTGGGTCTAGGGTGACTGGTAAGGTAGAGGTGATATGATCCTTGACTAGTCTCTCAAAGCACTTCATGATGACAGAAGCGAGTGCTACGGGGCAATAGTAATTTAGTTCAGTTACCTTTGCTTTCTTGGGTACAGGAACAATGGTGACCATCTTGAAACATGTGAGGACAGCAGACTAGGATAGGGAGAGATTGAATATGTCCGTAAACACACCAGCCAGCTGGTCTGCGCATGCTCTGAGGACGTGGCTAGGGATGCTGTCTGTGCCGGCTGCCTTGCGAGGGTTTACACGCTTAAATGTCTTACTCATGTCGGCCACGGAGAAGGATAGCTCACAGTCCTTGTTAGTGGGCCGTGTCGCTGGCACTGTGTTATCCTCAAAGTGGGTGAAGAAGGTGTTTAGCTTGTCTGGAAGCAAGACGTCTGTGTCCGTGACGTGGCTGGTTATCCTTTTGAAGTCTGTGGTTGTCTGTAGACCCTGCCACATACGTCTCGTGTATGAGCTGTTGAATTGCTACTCCACTTTGTCTCTACTGACGTTATGCCTGTTCGATTGCCTTGCGGAGGGAATAACTACACTGATTGTATTCTGCCATATTCCCAGTCATCTTGCCATGGTTTAATGCGGTGGTTCGCGCTTTCAGATTTTTGCGAATGCTGCCATCTATCCACCGTTTCTGGCTAGGGTAGGTTTTAATAGTCACAGTGGGCACAACATCTTCTATATACTTCCTGATAAACTCAGTCACCGTATCAGTATATTCGTCAGTATTATTCTCTGAAGATACCCGGAACATATCCCAGTCTGCGTGATCAAAACAATCTTGAAGTGTGGATTCTGATTGGTCAGACCAGCGTTGAATAGTCCTTAGCATGGGTACTTCCTGTTTGAGTTTCTGCCTATAGGAAGGGAAGAGCAAAATGGAGTTGTGGACAGATTTGCCGAAAGGAGAGGGGGAGGGCCTTGTAGGGATCCCAGAAGTTGGACTAACAGTGGTCCAATGTTTTTGCAGCTACACTCGATGTGTTGATTGAACTTCGGCAGCCTTTTTCTCAAATTTGCTTTGTTAAAATCCCCAGCTACAATAAATGCGGTCTCAGGATATGTGGTTTCCAGTTTGCATAAAGTCCAGTGAAGTTCTTTGAGGGTGGTCGTCGTGTTATCAGCTTGAGGGGGGATATACACAGCTGTGACTATAACCGAAGAGAATTCTCTTGGGAGATAATACTTTCGGGCATTGGATTGTGAGATATTTTACATCGGGTGAACAAAAGGACTTGAGTTCCTGTATGTTATCACAATCACACCATGAGTCGGTAATCATGAAACATACACCCCCGCCCTTTTTCTTCCCGAAGATATATTTATTCCTGTCTGCGCAATGAACTGAGAACCCAGCTGGCTGGATGGACTCTGATGTCTCTCTGGAAAGAAACCCTCGCCTTGAGCTCGTCAACTTTATTTTCCAGAGACTGAACATTAGCGAGTAATATACTCAGAAGCGGTAGGTGGTGTGCATGCCTCCTAAGTCGGCCTAGAAGACCACCACGAGTACCTCTCCTCCGCCAGCTATGTTTTGGGTCGGCCTTCAATTGCTCTGGGGGGTGCGAACAAAGGATCCGCTTAGGGAAAGTCATATTCCTAGTCGTAGTGCTGGTGAGTTACCACCCCTCTGATATCCAATAGTTCTTCCCGGCTGTATGTAATAACACCTAAAACATTCTGGGCTAATAATGTAAGAAATAATACATTAAAAAAACAAAATACTGCCAAGTTTCCTAAGAGATAGGAGCACGGAAGCCCTCTCTGTCGGCACCATTTTTCCATTGTAGTATACTACTTTTGACCAAAGACCATAGTGCTCTGGTCGAAAGTAGTGTACCACTGATATTGAATAGGTTGCCATTTGGGATGCATGGCCTGACAACCTCAGCATAATGAACAACACCTTCCTACTTAGCCACAGAAGTCAGACCAGACCTGCCACTAGGGTCCAAAAAGAAAATGTCTAAGTATTCTTTATAGGTAGTGCATGACCCTAGGATGACCACAAATGCATTCTAAGTTGTTTTAATGGGCTTTCTCCATTCAAATTGCTGTATACTGTTCAACCAAAAATAATGGGACAAAACTGACTGTGAAGTTTTATTTGTAGAACATTGCATAGGAATCAAAATCCTATTTTGTAGCCTCACTCTGGGACTTGACCAATGTTTGCCATTTGCATTGCACAGCATTCATTTCCAGCATTTTCATACATTTCAGAATTTCATGCACTAATTTGTTATCATTTACAAACGGTGTCACATTTCTTTTGTCGTACGAAATTTCTCTATTCCGTAAAAAAACAAAAAAAAAAAAACAGAATAATTGTAATATGGTGGGTGTAGCTGGTGTAGGTAGTCAGGCGCAGGAGAGCAGAGATGAGTGTACTAAGTAACTTTACTTTAGGCAAAAGTACAAAATACACATACGAAATACCGACTGAACAAAGCACGGGTGAAAACATAACAAACACGGCGTAATTAAACATGCCCAAAACAAACAATTCCCCACACAGACATGGGGGAAACTAAGGGTTAAATAGACAACAGTAATGAGGGAAAATGAAAACCAGGTGTGTGGAAAAACAAGACAAAACAAATGAAAAATGGATCGGCGATGGCTAGAAGACCGGTGACGTCGACCGCCGAACGAACAAGGAAAGGAACCGACTTCGGCGGAAGTCGTGACAATAATTATTATACTCTTTGACCGTGTAATTTCAGTTCTTACGTTCGCCACTAGAGTAGTGCTTTGGGCAATTTCCCAGGGGTTCTACTTGGCAAGCTTGCTCATCTGAGGTTGACTTGTGCTTGTAAGTTAGCAAGCAGTTCTCAGCTGAAATTATAATTTTTTTGAGTCATTACTAAATTATTTAATGTAACAAATGAAACATTAACTACTTAGGGAGCAGTGGGGCGATGGCTAGAAAGCCGGTGACGTCGACCAACGAACGCCGCCCGAACAATGAGAGGAGCCCACTTCGGCTGAAGTTGTGACACTGTGTGAATAAATATAACTGAATGATGCAAATATTGGACTAAACTAGGCTAATGCAATTGAAGGAATTATATTGTTTCTTACTGAAACTCGCGAATTCATCCAATTGTTATAATACATTTGAAGCAATAGCCTACCTGTGTGTGTGTGTGTTCAACTATTT
Source organism: Brachymystax lenok tsinlingensis (assembly GCA_030435695.1). Lineage (NCBI taxonomy): Eukaryota > Metazoa > Chordata > Actinopteri > Salmoniformes > Salmonidae > Brachymystax > Brachymystax lenok. Next base: position 31,398,014 of record CM059814.1, read on the forward strand.
CAGCACCGTTTTGCGCTGCTTTGAGACAAGTGTGGGGACTCGTTTTGATAAATCATTCAATGTCAGATTTTTTATTCTATTAACCTCTCAGGGATTGCTGGGGCGCTAGCGGGCTGCTCCCGACACTACCAGGTGAAATGTAAGGCGCCAAATTCAAAATCCAAAAGTTGAATTATTAAACATCCACCAATATACAAGTGTTCCATACTCATCAAAAGCTCTGTTTCTTGGCAATATCACAGCGTTGTCAGATTTCAAAAAGGCTTTACGGCGAAAGCAGCACATTTGATTGTTTGAGGGTAGCACCTCACATATTTTTCCCATAGCCATGAATTGATTAGCCATCACGGCACACACATAACACATTTCACAGCGAAAACAAATCAATTTCCTGTTGAAGAACTTCTGCTGAGGTCATCCTAAGTGTCCAACGAAGACAATCCATGGTTCTTTTGTTAGAAAAAGTAATGTATTTTATCCATAAATCCTCCATTTGGTTCTCGCGTTATAATCAGAAACGACAGCCTCCACTACTCCATTGAAACGTGACGCAAACTCGTTCATCTTATACCTATAAACTTGTCCAAGAACAATCAAACATAGTTTTAAATGTATCCTTAGGAACACTTTTACGTATATTTACTATTATAAATCAACCGGAATATAAACTGATTGATAAAGACGGTAAAAAAGACACAGCGTGCCTTGTCGGGCGCGCGCACTGGGTACTGTTTACATAAAAAGGTCACTTCCTGGTTTGCTCTTATTCTCTGGTCTAATTCATCCAAAATGAAATTTTACACTGTCTCGAGACTGTTGACATCTAAAGGAAGCGATGGGTACTGCATTCATATGCCCTTATATGGTCATTTTCATGAGGGAGGGGTGCCCAAATGAGCAATGTGTCAAAATCACTTTTTCCAGGACAGAAATTCCTCGGGGTTTCGCTTGCTATATGCGTTCTGTTTTACTCACAAACAAATGGTTAACAGTTTTGGAAAATTCAGAGTGTTTCCTATCCAATGGTACCAAAGATGTGCATATCCCATTTTCTGGGCCTGAATGGGAGGCATTTTACTTTGGGCATGACAGGCTCTCCAAAACCGCCCCCTCAGCTGCCACTCCCTAACAAGTTAACGACTCAAATACCAGTGGGTCGCTAGCGGGATCATCCCGACACTACTAGCGCAAACCTGTAGCGCCAGATTTAAAATCCGAAAATTGAATTATTAAACATCCAGCTATATACAAGTGTTCCATACTCATCAAAAGCTCTGTTTCTAGGCAATATCACAGCGTTGTCAGATTTCAAAAAGGCTTTACGGCGAAAGCAGCACATTCATTTGTTTGAGGGTAGCACCTCACATATTTTCCAATAGCCATGTATCGATTAGCAATCATGGCACACACATAACACATTTCACAGCGAAAACAAAGTAATTACCTGTTGAAGAACTTCTGCTGAGGTCTTCCTAAGTGTCCAACGAAGACAATCCATGGTTCTTTGTTAGAAAAGTAACGTCTTTTATCCATAAATCCTCCATTTGGTTCATGCGTTATAATCAGAAACGACAGCCTCCATTACTCCTTTGAAACTCGGCGCCGACTCGCTAAAATTATACCTATAAACTTGTCCAAAAACAATCAAACATAGTTTTAAATGTATCCTTAGGAACCCTTTTACGTATATGTACTATTATAAATCAGCCGGAATATAAACTGAACGCTAAAAGCGATAAATAAGGCACAGCGCCTTCTCATGCACGCCAGCACTCTGAAGAGTTTTCATAACGTGGTCTCTCGTTCCATGCTGTTTATCAATGGCGAAATTCCCAAGATGGAGTAAAACACCGTCTCGTGGTTGATGACATCATAAGGAAGCGACGTGCACTGCGTTCACATGCCTATATATGGTCATTTTGGATAGGGAGGGCTCAAAATGAGCAATGTGTCAAAATGACTTTTTTCAGGACAGAGATTCCTCAGGGTTTTGCCTGCCAAATGCGTTCTGATTGACCCACAGACAAATGGTTAACAGTTTTGGAAAATTCAGAGTGTTTCCTATCCAATGGTACTAAATATATGCATATCCCATTTTCTGGGCCTAAATGGGAGGCATTTTACTTTGGGCACGCCAGGCTCTCCAAAACAGTCAGTTTTTCTGCTGGAGCCGGTGAAGTTAATCTCCTTTTGGATATTGGTTATAGGCTACAATTAGGCTGTGGAAATGTTAGCTGAATTGATGTGAGTGAGTGCTGCTCATGATAATCTTGTCTAGTTGGGTCATTTAATAGCACCGATCAGAACATTTTGGCAGCATGTTATGTAGCTTAACTGTCAGAAGGCTTGGTGTAGTAGTGCAAAAGAGTCAGGTGCAGGACAGCAGAGATGAGCAACACAACGTAGTTTACTCAAAATATTTACAAAGTAGAGACAAATCCCAAGCCCAGCAAATGGACTGACATAAATTGGAACAATTACGCACACAAACATGGGGAAAACAGATGGTTAAAAAATGAACATGTAATATGGGAATTGAAACAAGGTGTGTATAAAACAAAGACGAAACAAATGGAAAATGAAAAATGGATTGGCGATGGCTAGAAAGCCGGTGACGTCGACCGCTGAACGCCGCCCGAACAAGGAGGGACCGACTTCGGCGGAAGTGACATTAACAAGTGGATTATTTTTTCACTCCCAATCACTTAGTAGTTTAGGTCTACTCCCGACTAAAAGGCTGTGACTTGTCTTAACTACTTAGGGAGCAGTGGGGTGCTAGTTTTAGGAGAATGATTCCTCAAATACGGAAAGCAAGAAAGGAGAGAGTGAATCTGAGAATAAAAAATATATTTTTTTCTCGGAAGTTGGGTCCAGGGGATTTACCACACTGCATAGATTTAATTGCTGACACAATCTCTTTTACAGAGAACTGTTCTTCTGATTCAGTAGCTATCTCAGGCTCAACTGTAGGAAGTTCTCAAAGAAGGTGTCGAGTAAGTTAGCATTAACAGCGGATTCCAAAGTGTATAATTGTGAGTAAAAGTTATGAAAGCATGAATTGACCTCTAAATGATCAATACATTTGTTACCCAGCTCGTCAGTTATCTCAGGTATGGCTTGATTTGCGGTTCTGGTGTGCTAGCATTTTCCCTGATTTCTCTTCATGTTCGATTTTCAGCCTGTCGAGTTGAAAGAAGAAAAAAACTCTGTCTGAAGTGTTAAACATTGTTTTAGTAAATCTGCGGATGACAAGGTTCGATATGTCATACTCAAATACAAGATTTTATTTGTAAGTTCCCTTAGGCGTTAAATATTGTGCTTCCTTAATGTTGCGCTGTAACGAAATAATTTGGCCCCTTAGATAAGCCTTCATTGATTCCCATACTGTTGTAGGAGACATTCCAGGAGTTTGATTCAGCTCGAGAAATAGCTACATTTGAAATGATATAAAAGCAACAAAGGTTTCTTCTGATAGCAGTACTGAGTTAAGCCGCCAAGGGCGATCATTTTTACCTTTATTTAACTAGGCAAGTCAGTTAAGAACAAATTCTTATTTATTAGGCTGTGTATTTGGTATAAGTAGTTTCATAGTAAGCAGAGAATGATCCCAAATGACTATAGCTTGGTAATCACACTCTGTAATAAGTGGCAAAAATCTATTGTCTAGGAAAAAGTAGTCTATACTTGAGAAGGTCTTCTGAACTGGTGAGAAAAAATTATGATACCTTAGGAGAGCTGCGATCCAGATTGGGCGACAATACACAATTCATATCACCACCTAGTATTAGGTGGTGTGTGTCCATATTTGGTCATCTAGAAAATACATTTGTGAAGAATGAACTGTTATCCCAATTTGGTGCATACACGTAGATAACAGGTGTATTATACAGTCTTCCTACTACAATAATGAAACAGCCTGCTGAGTCTGCCTCTACACTTGACATTGCGAACGGTATGTTTTTACTAATTAAAATGGCTTCCCCTGGTTTTAGAATGAAAATTGGAATTATATGATTGACCGATACACCCTCCTTTTAAACAATCAATCTGATTTTTTTATTCACTGAAACTGTCTTTATACTCTATTTGGTAAATTCTCTAGCTGGAGGTGGTATAGCTCATCTATCACTTATTAGAAACATTTAGCATGCAATAATGTAGCCTAAATTAAGTGTAGGCGTATTATTTTGCTACATCGCTTAAATGCAACTAAAAACCCACAGAGGTTGTGAAACCTGAGACTCACATGCTTTTGAAAATATAGATAACAATAATTTTTTATCGCTATCATGATGAAGATCACTGTGGACTACAGGAAAAGGAGGACCGAGCACGCCCCCATTCTCATTGGCAGGGCTGTTGTGGAGCAGGTTGAGAGCTTCAAGTTCCTAGGCGTCCACATCACCAACAAACTAACATGGTCCAAGCACACCAAGACAGTTATGAAGAGGGCACAACAAAACCTATTTCCCCCCAGGGGACTGAAAACATTTGGCATGGGTCCTCAGATCCTCAAAAGGTTTTACAGCTGCACCATCGCTGCTGCATTGCGCCCCTTCTACGCTGCTGCTACTATCTGTTATTATCTATGCATAGTCCAGGGATGCAAACTGGTGTCCGCCCAAAAAGGTGACACTATTATTTTTGCACTGAAACATGCAAAAAAATCCCTGCCAGGGGGAAATGCAGGTTTTAACTAATAAAACAAAGAATGTAATCTACATGGTCAGTCTCTGCCAATGTTTGTTTGCTAGAATTTACTGCAAATGACACTCAAGTCTTGAGAAAAAACAACACTAATATTTCAGTTAGCCATGACAGCCTATAAAATAGAATGCTTGTGACCACACACATATACAGTTGAAGTCGGAAGTTTACATACACCTTAGCCAAATACATTTAAACTCAGTTTTTCACAATTCCTGATATTTAATCCTAGTAAAAATTCCCTGTCTTAGGTCAGTTAGAATCACCACTTTTTTTAAGAATGTGAAATGTCAGAATAATAGAGAGAATTATTTATTTCAGTTTTTATTTCTTTCATCACATTCCCAGTATGTCAGAAGTTTTGTACCTGTTTCTTCTGGGATTGATTTGCACTTTTCGCACCAAAGTACATTCATCTCTAGGACACAGAACATGTCTCCTTCCTGAGCGGTATGACGGCTGCGTGGTCCCATTGTGTTTATACTTGCATACTATTGTTTGTACAGATGAACGTGGTACCTTCAGGCTTTTGGAAATTTCTCCCAAGGATGAACCAGACTTGTGAAGGTCTACAATCTGAGGTCTTGGCTGATTTCTTTAGATTTTCCCATGATGTCAAGCAAAGAGGCACTGACTTTGAAGGTAGGCCTTGAAATACATCCACAAGTACACCTCCAATTGACTCAAATTATGTCAATTAGCCAGAAGCTTCTAAAGCCATGACATCATTTTCTGGAATTTTCCAAGCTGTTTAAGGCACTGTCAATTTAGTGTATGTAAACTTCTGACCCACTGGAATTGTGATACAGTGAATTATAAGTGAAATAATCGGTCTGTAAACAATTGTTGGAAAAATTACTTGTGTCATGCACAAAGTAGATGTCCTAACCCGACTTGCCAAAACTATAGTTTGTTAACAAGAAATTTGTGGAGTGGTTGAAAAACAAGTTTTAAGACTCCAACCTAAGTGACTGTAAACTTCCGACTTCAACTGTAAATATTGCACTTGGGAATTTTTTTAAAAGTAGAAATGAAATTAAACAAACAGGCATTACATTTTTGCTCTATTATAGTGGCCACTATAGTAGATATTGATCAAGTGCACAAGACTACATGTGTGCAAAAATAACATTCACTAAGTAAAGAAATGTATAATCCCCCCTCACTCACACACGAGTTACTGTCAAGTTCAACACATCAAAAACTATCTTTGGGCTACACTGCACATTATACACTTTCTGCCTGCGGACATCTGTTATAGTGTGCCAGCAGAGCAGAGAGTACATCTGGCATACCCCTTTTTATCCACTGTATTTGTAACACAGAGCCAGAGACGTTCGGATCCATATGCAGTTACTTTAATGAAGGTAGGTCAGACAGGCAAAACTCAGAGAACAGCGTAGAGGGTGTCAAAGGGGATCCAGAAACAGAACCAGTACCGGTCGGGGCAGGCGGCAGACGGGTAAACAGGAATCAAAACACAGTCCGAGGTCAGATAACAGGGAATCAGTCAATAGATCAATAGAGTGCTCAGAAATGACTAGCCGGGGCAGTACAAGACTTCACAAAGCATTGGGGCCTGGAGAGAGTATATATAGGGGAGAGAAGTGGATACAGCTGTGCAACTAATTAGACCTAGGTACGGGGCTGATGGGAAATGTAGTCAATACTCCGGTGATGGTGTCCTTCGGTGATCGGAGAGAGCCACAGAGGTGCGATCCATGACAGTATTGAAAAAGTTGGAAAGTGTGTGGTGTTCCTTTCACCTCTATAGTGGCATCCAGCTTAAGCCAGGCCCAGCTCCAGCTACACTTGATCCCTGAATCCACTTGTTTAACAAGCAACGCCTCATTTTGACCTGATTCTCTCATGCTGAAAATTAGCCACATACTGTAGAGGGAAAACATTAGTTAATAGATAGTGGTTAGTTCGTTAGCTAGTTAACTAGTTTCACACAGATTGCCAGCGTCCAGTAAGCAACTAACGCATTATAACTTGAGGAACGGCAAGGAGTCGTAAACCAGTTAATACTAATACTATAGCGAATTGGTTAGGTTAATAATGTTAGCTCATCTGATGTTGTGTCTGACTTTATTAGCAAGCAAATTTTCACACCATAAACACAATTATTTGATCCGTTAAGTTGGCTAATGTTGTTCAACATTTCTCTGGCTAGCTAACAGCGAATTCGATCCAGCTAGCAAGATACTTAACAATGCTAATACGTGTTCCACAACACTTTCTCCCTCAACTCAAACTTTCCAAATGCCAGTCGTTTTTTCAGTTACAGCTCATGAAGTACGCTTCAACATCTTCTCACCCCCGTCTTCGTGGTCAGGCTTCTCACCTAACCTTACCTCTTCGTTATCGTTCAGGGGACGCGCTGCTGTAAATGGCAAGCTGCCTTTACAGAGCGCGCGCTGATGCTGTAACTAGTAAGTTGGTTGTCTCTTCTTTCTTCAGTCGCGTGCTGCGCTGCATTCTGTTGTTATGTGAACAATTGGCTGAGCCTTGGATACAGCCAGTATTACTCCAAATGCGCATCACTCGTTCGCTTACAGCCAGTAGTGATCCAATCCCCCTCCCCTCCCAAACTTTTCTCATCGAATCTACATAAATCACATACGTCACCTATTTTGGTATCAAAAGGTGACTAGTTTGCATCCCTGAATTACCTCAATTACCTCGACACTGGTGCCCCCCGCACATTGACTCTGTATCATCTGGATTCGGTCTTCTGTAGCAACATTTGAATATCTGCTTTTTACATTGGATAAAAGTAGAGACTCAGAGCTACACAATGGTATGTCATGCACTGCATTTGAGGAAACAATGGGAAAGTAGTTCTGCTTTGAAAGTTGATCAACTTGTAAACTCACTTTTGAGAAATCCGTCCTTCAATGTTTTGGTACTACTATTGGAGAGCCCTTTGTTGTCTAAACCCGTTCAACAATGTTCACACCCTCTTAAGCCTTAGCCCCACTCAGCTCTTTAGGGTTGATCCAACCATTCTGTACTAACTTTGCCAGCTACTTCCAGACATCTAAGAGAGAGAGAACAGCTCACTGAACATTACTCTCCCTAGCAGAGGTGGTTAGGCTGTTATTTTATCCAGAGCGTTGGCGACTGCAACTGTGCTGTCAGCTTGTCCGTTAGTAAATTCATAGCATTTCTTGTTCAGAGCAAGAACTGGACGCTCTGGCCAATAAATATGGTTGTTCCGAAAGCTCTGACCTTACAACATTAGTCAAGCACCCAAACTAACTGACTAACATTGGCTAGATACTTCCAGACACATAATGTGAGAACACCCCACTCTGACCATTTTACTCGCCCTAGCAGAGCTGGTTATGCTTTTTTCATGTTATCCAGAGCGTTGGTGACTGTGATGGGCTGCTGATAAAAATTGAATTACGCTTTGTTTGCCGATGTTTACTGACACCGGACATATTCAATGGGTAATGAGCGTTCAAAAATGTATCAGTTATTCTGCGCCAGGGCGCAGATGAGAGACGAGAGTCTTTTGTTAATTCTTAGGGCTGGGCGTCCCGCTAGCGTGATAACTTCTGGTTTAACTGGAGGGCCCGCAATTCAAATAAATAATCATAAAGATTATGGATATTAAAGATTTAGGTACATATAAGTGTCTTATATCGGTTGAAAGCTTAAATTCTTGTTAATCTAACTACACTGTCTGATTTAAAGCGAAAACATGCCATGCAATTGTTTGAGGACGGCGCCCCACATCAAAATATTTTTCTACCTGCACAGGTTTCATAAATTCACAAATAGCGATTAGATATTCACTTACTTTTTGAAAATCTTCCTCTGATTTGTCATCCAAAGGGTCCCAGCTATAACATGTAGTGTCGTTTTGTTAGATAAAATCCTTCTTTATATCCCAAAAAGTCAGTTTAGTTTGCGCCATCGATTTGAGTAATCATCTTGTTCAACATGCAGAGAAAGGAATCCGAAAATCTACCTCTAAACTTTGTTTCAACAAGTCAAAATACGTTTCTTTTTACTCCTCAGATACCCTAAAATGTAATCAAACTATAATATTTCTTACGGAAAGAAGTATGTTCAATAGGAAACCGATTTTAGCAGGTGCGTCCTGTCTTCATAGCGCTCGCAAACACGAATTTCCAAGACTGTGTCCCTGTACTAAAACTGATATTTCTTATTCGTTTTGGTTACAAACCTTGAAGAAAGACTGCTGACACCCTGTGGAAGCCATAGGAATTGCATCCTGGGAGCTAATTATTGTAACATTTCTACAAACTTCAAAGTGTTTTCTTTTAAATTGTACCAATTAAATGCATATCCTGGCTTTAGGGCCTGAGAAACAGGCAGTTTACTTTGGACACGTCATTCAGGCGGAAATTTAGAAAAAAGGGGCCTAGCCCTAAGAAGTTAAGAAATGTAGCTAGATAGCTAGCTAGGTAAACAATGAATCCAAATGCATGATGTAATGTTAGTTAGCGAGCCACCCAGCTAACGTTTGCTAGCTAACTAACAGTACACTTTAACTACTTAGGGAGCAGTGGGGCGCCCCACTCCCGACACTACTCGGTGAAATGTAAGGCGCCAAATTCAAAATCCAAAAGTTTAATTATTAAACATTCATCAATATACAAGTGTTGCATAGTCATCAAAAGCTCTGATTCTTGGCAATATCACAGCGTTGTCCGATTTCAAAAAGGCTTTACGGCGAAAGCACAACATTTGATTGTTTGAGGACAGCCCCTCTCATATTTTATGCATTAGCATAAATCCACAACCAAAGCGGGTCTCATAAAACGCATAAAATCGCTAATATAAAATCCCATACCTTTCGAAGAACTTCTGCTGAGGGCTTCCCAAGTGTCCAATGAAGACATCCAATGGTTCTTTTGTTAGAAAAAGTAATTTATTATATCCATAAATCTCTGTTTGGTTGGCTGGTTATGTTCATAAAATACAGCGTCCACTCGCCCATTGAACCGTGAAGAGAACACGTTCAACCTATACCTTGTCCAAGAACAATCAAACATCATTGATAATGTATCCTTAGGAACACTTTTATGTATATTTACTATAATATTTCAACCGGATTATAAACTAGACGATAGGAAAGGAAAAAAACCCAGCGCGCGAGCCCATGAACGCGCCTCTTCTTCTGTTTACATCCGGTGACTAGTTCGAAATTCTTCTTCTATTATCATCCAGAGCAACCTAACATCACCAAACACTGTCTAGAGACTGTTGACATCCAGTGGAAGCAATAGGTACTGCAATCTTACTCCCATATATGGCTGTTTTCAATAGGGAGGGGTTCAAAATGAGGCAATTTGTCAAAAACACTTTTTCCAGGACAGACATTCCTCGGGTTTTCGCCTGCTATATCAGTTCTGTTATACTCACAGAAAATATTTAGAAACTTCAGAGTGTTTCCTATCCAATAGTACTAATTATGTGCATTAGTTTCTGGGCCTGAGTGGCAGGCCTTTTACTACCGACACCTCAGCTACCGCGCCCTGAGAAATTAAAATACCGTTAGAGAACATAAAACAAAAATCCACACCGGTGTATGGATCAATACCTGTCTTTAGTCAAATACGATATGCCGCCCAGCCTTACACTAATTCCCAATTACAATTTAATCCCTACAAAGAGCTGGTTGAGTACACCCATCACGTTCCCCTCTTCTCCACCTTCACATATTTTTTTTTGATTTAACCTTTATTTAACTAGGCAAGTCAGTTCAGAGCAAATTCTTATTTACAATGACAGCCTAGGAACAGTGGGTTAACTGCCTTGTTCAGGGGCAGAAAGACAGATTTTTACCTTGTCAGCTCAGGATTTGATCTAGCAACCTTTCGGTTACTGGCCCAACGCTCTAACCACTAGGCTACCTGCTGCCCCTAAATTATGTACGTATGCCCAAATTTCCCAGGACTGATATGGGATTTTTGGGTCTGATATGATTTGAGGGAGGAAAAATTCATTGACTCTGCTGATATATTGGTTTTTAGAGGTGGAATGAAAAACATACCTTTTTTTTACACATTGTGTTCCAAATGATTAGCAGATACAAAGGATGAACATTATTTAAGAACATTTTATTTGTAGTTTACAGGATATCCACCAAAAACCAACGATATCCTCTATAATTAAGACATAACTTGTTTAGTTTACCTTCTTAGGTACAACTTAAAGATGTGCATCCGCATTTGTCTTAAGTAGATTTACTACAGTGTTTACAACAGTCTAAGGTCATGTAAACACTTCATGGCAACCTTGCAATTTGAGTACGTTATGACCTATACCTCAGTGGTTATGACAAGCACAAGCTAGCTGTTCATTACGACAATGTCTTACGTTACACTGTTATTCAATACAAAATGTATTGGCAATACATTTCAACTGCAAATGGCATGCGCTGATGACTGAAAACATGTATTCAGGCAAATGCTTGCCGCACCGGTTTTAGTCACATGTAATAATTTAGCTAGTTAGCTACATATCTCATCATGAATGCAAGCACATGGCCTGAATGATAGATCTGTGCCAACTGTATTGCTTTTTGCAGATTGCATATTTCAGAAACAAACTAAATAAGCCTACTAGCTAATATAACAGACCCAGACAGTAACAGTGTTTTTGTATCAAGGACGAGTGTTCACTTTGGCACCAGTCCAGTCTTGGCACACAAGTAGCACAGATTGCTTGCTAGCTAGCTAAGCTATCTACCAGCTAACGTTAACTAAGTGAGAATGTGACTAGGACAGGGCTGCTTGCTTGGTGAAGTGTATTTTAGATTATTTACTTATTCAAATACGCTGGCTGTGGGAAGCTCCTCACCGTCAAACAACCATGACTACTCTCTCTCTGTGAATGATGTTCAATGAGCAGCTCTTAGAGCACCCTCTCTTCAGGCAACCATTGAAAATGAGCAGACATATTTATTTATTATATACATAAATATTATTGGTGCGTTATCTGTGGAATAAAGACCGATACAAATATTTCTGTGAAAGGCTAATATGGACCAATAATATTGGTGAACCGATGTATCGGTTGGGCTCTAGTCATGACCTCCTTCCCAGCCAGACCAAGCAGATTAGTATTAGTTCAGTGGTGACCTAAAACAAATATATACAGAAGGAATACCACAAAGAGGCAGGACTAAACTAAAGAGGTTACACAAAACAACACCAAACACTGGCAGGCCTGGAGGCCTCCAGTCACAAATTGCCAATCATCCTGATTGCTTACACTTCTCAATTTTATCCAGGCTTCCTGGCAGAGCACAGCCCTTGACCCGGTTGGTGCTGCCACCAGTGGATGGAGTGTGGAAGTGTATTCTTGTAGTGTTGCCTAACTGTTCGAACACTAAACTACCCCATATAGCATAAGATTTGATATGGGTCTACTGTATACTTTATCTCTTTGCATGTCGCTAAGGTGTGAGTGGGTTCCTCTTGCATTCACACATGAGCAACAAGTCATCATTAGTGAACAGCATTTTTTTTTACATCATCCGTGACCTTATTTTTGGATAAAACAGAGAGGAATAGAGCTCTAACTCCACTTATCCGTTTGGATTGGTAATCCTTCAGAGTTTTGTTCGGATATCTGTCAGAAAACGCATTGCTTTCATGTTGCTGCTTTCTGCTTGTTGTCGTGCATTTTTCGTTGTTGTTTGGAGGCCTCACATACGTATCACAGATGCCCCCTCATCTGTCAGAAGAGACAGCGCTCATTTTCCAGCATTTGGCAGGAACGAGGGGGCATGAGGGCGGATGAGGGGAAAGGAGGAATATCAAAGGCTGTTGATTTGCTAACATCTAGTGATGTTTGCAGTGGGAATAAAAACATTTGAAAGGTGTCTGTCGTTAAAAAGGAAATAATAGCTGCAAGGTTCTAGAGGGTGGAGAATTTAAACCACTTGTCACTTTATATCAGTTACCCTTTTTCCAAAAAATGTCCCCTGGAAAGATAGAAGTAGTTTAATCGCTTTAATCACTGTATTTTCATGTGTAAGGGGAATAGAATGTGTACAAGGACCTAGGAGGGTGTGTGAGTTGGCTTACATACGGATGTGTTTGAGGGTGATTGAGATGAGAAAGGGTGAGAATGAGACATGAGTGTGTCCAATATTGATGGTTTAATTTCAAGGGATTGTCTGCGTCCCAAATGGCACCCTATTCCCATAAGGCTTTGGTCAAAAGTAAGCTACTGCAGAGGGATGCCATTTGGGATGCAGGCTGTGTCTGGGCTGGCCCAGGGCCGGGGTGTGGTGTAGTGCCAATCATCCCATCGATCCGTTTGTGTTTTCACCAGCCAGAGGTGTCCACCACCGCACTGACGCCAACCAGTCAGATAAAATATCTCACCCCCTTCTTCACACCAACCTTTTATTTTGCGCTTAAGAGACGAGGAGCGGGAGAGCAAGAAAGCAAGAGGGAGAAAAAAAGAGAGAGGGGATATGAAAATAGCCAACAGATGACAGGACAGTCATCCCTCCATTGTCAGTGAGTCCCAGGGTAGCAGTTGTCATGGCTACTGGCTCTGATAGTATGGGCTGAGAATTTGGCCCATTCCTTTGTTTTTTTTATTCATCAGGCTTATTTTGTCACGCACTGATTGTACATGCCTTTCTTTTGTTCCAATTGAGGACAACCACCTCACAGATATCTAGTCAGAGTATTAAAACTATGATCTACTCATAATGTACAGTAAATACTGTACATTCATACATTTTATGAGCAGAGTTACTGTAATCCAAGCTTTCCTTACACAGTAGCAATGCTCTTGAAATACATTTTAGAGGGACACAAAGTACAGGCAGAAAACATGTGTGAAAGCTGTCCCTGTAAATATTGTTAGCTATAGTGATTTGATTCATGTTTGTGAAGAGGCTTACTGAGAAAATGACCCCCTTGAATTTTAAATCTCTTTAAAGAGGTGGAATTAGGTATTATAATTGGTTTATACTCAAAGGATTATCAACTATTGTAATTTATAAGAACTAATACAGAATATATACAGTACCAGTCAAAAGTTTGGATACACCTACTCATTCCAGTTTTATTTTTTTACTATTTTCTACATTGTAGCATAATAGTGAAGACATCAAAACTTTGAAATAAAACATATGGAATCATGTAGTAACCAAAAAGTGTTAAACAAATCGAAATATATTTTATATTTGAGATTCTTCAAAGTAACCACCCTTTGCCTTGATGACAGCTTTGCAGACTTGGCATTCTCTCAGCCAGCTTCATGTGGTAGTCTCCTGGAATGCATTTCAATTAACAGATGTGCCTGTTTTCTTTCCTTAATGCGTTTGAGCCAATCAGTTGTGTTGTGACAAGGTAGGGGGGGTATACAGAATATTTTGTAAAAGACCAATTCCATATTATGTCAAGAACAGCTCAAATAAGCAAATAGAAATGACAGTCCGTCATTACTTTAAGACATGAATGTCAGTCAATCCAGAACGTTTCAAAAACTTTGAAAGTTTCTCCAAGTGCAGTCGCAAAAACTATGATGAAACTGGCTCTCATGAGGACCGCCACAGGAAAGGAAGACACAGAGTTACCTCTGCTGCAGAGAATAAGTTCATTGGAGTTAACTGCACCTCCGATACCACAACCCAAATAAAAGTAACAGACACTTCTCAACATCAATTGTTCAGAGGAGACATGAATCAGGCCTTCATGGTCGAATTGCTGCAAAAGAAAACACTACTAAAGGACACCAATAAGAAGAAGAGACTTGCTTGGGCCAAGAAACATAAGCAATGGACATTAGACCGGTGGAAATCTGTCCTTTGGTCTGATGAGTCTAAATTTGCGATTTTTTGTTTCAACCGCTGTGTCTTTGAGACTCAGAGTAGGTGAACGGATGATCTCTGCATGTGTGGTTCCCACCGTGAAGCATGGAGGAGGAGGTGTGATAGTGTGGGGGCGCTTTGCTGGTGACACTGTCTGTGATTTATTTAGAATTCAAGGCACACTTAACCAGTATGGCTACCACAGCATTCTACAGCGATACGCCATCCCATCTGGTTTGCACTTATTGGGACTATCATTTGTTAATCAACAGGACAATGACCCAACACACCTCCAGGCTGTGTAAGGGCTATTTGACCAAGAAGGAGAGTGATGGAGTGCTGCCTCCACAATCACCCGACTTGAACCCTATTGAGATGGTTTGGGATGAGTTGGAATGCAGATTGAAGGAAAAGCAGCCAACAAGTGTTCAGCATATGTGGGAACTCCTTCAAGACTGTTGGAAAAGCATTCCAGTTGAATCAGGTTGAGAAATGCCAAGAGTCTGCAAAGCTGTCATCAAGGCAAAGATTGGCTACTTCGAAGAATCTAAAATATAAAAAAATATATATATTTTGATTTAACACTTTTTGGGTTACTACATGATTCCATAAGTGTTATTTCATAGTTTTGATGTGTCACTATTATTCTACAATGTAGAAAATAGTAAAAAATAAATAAAAACCCTTGATTGAGTAGGTGTGTCCAAACTTTTGACTGGTACTGTATTTTTATCTCCAAATTTAAAAACAGTTTGAAAGGAAGGACAATAAAAAAGAGGACTGTTTTTAGAATGTAGTAATCTGTAAGCACACACACAGGGACAAGATGGGTAATTTTCCTAATTATTTTCAGTTTATAATGCACTAACTGAGCTAAGAACCTGGTTGGATTGGCTGATAATTAATGACCAATTGATCCCCATTTGATGGCGTAGATGGGACGTAAATGGCACCCTATTCTCTGTATTCTCTTTGTAGTGCAGTACTTCTGAGCAGGGTCAAAAGTAGTGCACTATTAAGTTAATAGTGTGCCATTTGGGACACAACTTAAGTCCACAGTAAGGTCCTACCTTAGTAATTAACGACAGGGATTCTCTTTTCAATTATTTGTTTTGATATCTCACATGAGGGATTCACCTGAATCTCAGAAGCTTGTAGAAACAATCACACTGTCGGAGACAAATCGGTCAAGAGGCAAATGAGATGAGCCCCTCCCCTCATCATAAAGAGCCACTTGCCCACCCTGTGATCATTATCACTACTGTAAGCGCTCCTCAGCATGACTTGATCTAATTTCCTGTTGAACTGTGCACAGGTGTGCCACAAGGTTACACACCGGTGGGGGATGGCAGCACAAAGGGACTGGTACGACTGGAGGAAACTCCCCTCTCGCACTGTCCTAGAAAAGCAACTCATGCCAGGTTGAGTGGCGGAAGCCGAATGTAATTAGGAAAAGACTTGAACGGCAAAGTCCAAACCAGACTTTTTGCCCACATGAATGTCAAGGACATGGAGGAGCTGGGCCTCGCCAAGCCTCCGGTGGTTGAGCCGTCAATGGCCAACCACCTCAACCACAGTGCGTTGTTGCTGACAGGCACGTTTCTCCATGGTAAGACGGACCGCTTTTCTGCATACATCAACAAAAAGGTCTGCGTGGCTGCCACATGTTCTGTATGGGCATTGGACGTTATGTCCCTAGTTACGAAGGATTACAGACTGCAGTTGGCTCTGAGACCACACGTTTTCAATGGAATTTTGGAATCCGTAGAGACTGGTGACTCTGGCACACATACTAGAGCAAGAAATCTCCTCTCTATTGTAATAACTGTCCTGTGAGGATCACAAGGGGTCAGATCAGCTTGGCAATGGTTGACAATAACCAGACCTTCACTCACCAACAGAAGAGGCGAGGAGGGAACTGGGCCAGTTTGACAGTTCACACCATGTTGAAAATTACAGCAGAAGGGGGCTCTTTCTCCTCCAGTAAAATCCACCATAGGAATCACTGTGTTAACAGGCTTTTCCCGCCCAAACTATGTCACGGTCAAAAGTGAATACTGAAACAATAATTCTAACATAAGAATGTGGGGAATGGTCAGTGGGGAGCTATAGAAAACTAATGTTAAATTGGTTTTGATTTTGTGATGTCGTTAAAAAGGTTATGAAGGAAATACTGTAACTTGAAAAGTATTTACACTACAGGTATGAAGTCTCCACCCTTAACGTTGCAAATGAAATAAGATGAAAGTAGGTATGTTAAGATAGGAATGTGATTTTAGGAGGTATAAGAAAATCTATCCCCTATAAACTGTGCATAGTAAGTAGCCACGCCCCGAGTGTGGTCAGAGAGCGTCTCAGACTAACGGAACCGTCCCCTTTGGCCAGAGGGCATGAAAGTATTGCCAACATAGATTAACATTAGACCAGGAAAGACGGGGTGTTGCAGCCCATGTCTAAAGTGGTTTAAACGCTGAATCTCAAAGACCAGGAAACGGGAGGCGGGAGCTACACATTTTAAATGGTTGGAACTTTGAACAACACGAGGTGGAGAAATAAACTCACCTTCCTTTAGACTTGAGAGACAGCGAGCTGCAGCTCATGTCCATCGTGGTCCGAATCCTGAATTCCAACACGAGGGGGGAAACAAACTCTCCTCTCAGAAATTCACTGAGACAGCTGTGTTGAGTCAAATATCTAGAAAAGCGAATCTAAGTGAGACTATCCTACTACGCTCATCACCAATTGGAACCGTCGACACGGCTGGCTGGCTAGCTATCTTTCAGAGTGAACAACAGTAGAAGAGACGGGTCCGGACCCTTTCGGACAATCAGAGCCTTACAAGCGTGCCACTGAAAGGCCAACCCACATCCTTCCTAAGAAGGCCTGGTTCCGACAGAGAGAAACGGCGAACAAAGGCACTCGCACGTAAATATATTTATGATTTCTTATTCCAAACGGACGGCGGTTCGTGTGCAAAGTATATGATTAATGTGAGAAGAGTTCTAAAATGTATTGACGATAAGTGTCCCTCTTTCTCTCTCTTCCTCTCCATGTCGTTGTGTAAAAAGCCATATTGTGTCAGTCTGCTAGGGACCTTTGTCTCATGTAGTAAGTGTGTATGTTTATTCTGTTATTATTTAGTTAGCTAGTAAATAAATAATTAAACCAAATAATTAAGCGCTTCAGATCCCACACGAAGCTATCGACAAAATCCAACTCAGACATGTACACTGCTTCTGACAGAGGGCAGAAGTATGAACGCCCAATCGTTGCCAAATTTGCTTTCTTTAAAGATAAAATAGTGGTTAAAAGCCTGGGTAAAAGTCTTGCTGGCAGGAAAATATGCATGAATGATCAGTTCCAGAAGGAAATTGCAGAACGGCTCTGTATCTAATTTTCAAGGAAAATAGATTGAAAGGGAAACGCGTAGCTCTCGTAGTCAATAAATTGTATATTGATAACCAATTGTTTGAGACACAAAGACTCCATGGCTATTCTAAAAATTACGAATTTCTCATAGAGGAGGCAAATAATGAAACACATGATACTAGCCATGGTATGGATTGTAATAATACAAAAAATAAATAGAGAAGCAATCTTCAAATATAACTAGTTGGAACACAAAAGCACTAATTCAACATGGTGGAGATAAAAACACAGCAGACAAAGGCACAGTATGTGGGTATGTGTGGATGTTTCAAGATGGATGGTGTTGTCACGACTTCCACCGACGGTGGCTCCTCTGCCTGTTCGGGCGGCGTTCGGCGGTTGTCGTCACCGGCCTATTAGCTGCCACCGATCCTCATTTCCTTTCTGTTGATTATTCTATTGTTTGCACCTGTTTTGTGTTTTTATTCTAGGGCTATTTAAAGCCGATCAAGCCCGCCTCCTTTTGTGCGGGCTTGTTTCTCTGTTTTGGTGGACGTTCGTGTGTGTCATCATTTTTATGCCCGTGTCTGTTTTTGAGCGCCTGTTTGTTTGTGCGCCTGCCGTGTATTGGGCATTGTATTTCACACGCCGTATTAAAGAGGAGTGTTTTCCCTACACCGTGCTCTCTGCGTCTGACTCCACACCCACCACTCCTAGCTGATCGTGACAGAAGCCCGCACCAAATCTTCATGGAGTCAGCAGGAGCAGCGACTCCCCCTCTCCCATCTATGGAGGAGCGTGTCCTCCACCACACCACCGTCCTCCACCGGATCGGGTCGGCAATGGACCAGATGATGGAGAGAATGGACCGATGGGAGAGGGGTGGTCTCCTTCCCTCGCCCACTCAACCTTCCCTGCCTCAACAGACTCCTTCGGCGGCGTCCGGATCCAGCACGCTCCGTCTCGCCCCCCCTAAGGAGTACGATGGGACGGCGGCTGGATGTAAGGGGTTCCTGCTCCAGTTGGAGTTGTACCTGGCCACCGTCCGCCCGACGCCCTCTGGGGAGGAGAGCGTGAGCGCCCTCGCCTCCTGTCTGACGGGTAGAGCCGTGGAATGGGCCAACGCTGTATGGGATGGCCCAGACTCCGCCAGGGACAACTACCCGAGTTCGCCCGCCGCTTCGGGCCGTGTTCGACCACCCACCAGAGGGCCGAGCGGCGGGTGAACGGCTGTTTCACCTTAGACAGGAGACGAGGAGTGCACAGGACTTTGCTCTAGAGTTTCGGACCCTGGCTGCTGGAGCGGGGTGGAACGACCGGGCCCTGATCGACCACTACCGTTGTAGTCTCCGGGAGGATGTCCGCAGGGAGTTGGCGTGTCGAGACGCTACCCTCTCCCTCGATGAGCTGATCGACATGTCCATACGACTGGACAACCTGCTGGCGGCTCGCGGACGGTCGGGAAGGGCCCTGTTTGTTCCACCTTCCGAACCTTCCGCTCCTATCCCTATGGAGTTAGGGGGGGCAGCATCGAGGGGAACCGGAGGAGGAGGCTCCTCCTGCACCAGTTGTGGTCGGAGAGGACACACTGCCGATCGGGTGCTGGGGGAGTCCCTCTGGGAATCGAGAGGGCAGGCGGAGCACTGCTCGGTCACCCCAGGTGAGTCGGCACCAGACTCACTCAGAGCTCCCTGTTGGTCACATGTTTGTATTAATCTCTTTCCCTGAGTTTTTTCCCTCTTTCCAGCATAAGGCGCTAGTCGATTCAGGCGCAGCTGGGAACTTTATTGATCGCGGACTCGCCTCGAGACTAGGTATTCCGCTAGTATCGATAGATCAACCCATCCCGTTCACTCCCTAGATAGCAGACCGTTAGGGTCAGGGCTGGTCAGGGAGGCCACGGTTCCGCTGGACATGGTAACGCAGGGGGGTCATGGGGAGCGGATTAGTCTATACCTCATTGATGCGCCTGCGTTTCCAGTGGTGCTGGGGATTCCCTGGCTGGCTAAGCACAACCCTATGATTTCGTGGAAACAGGGGGCTCTCCAGGGGTGGTCAGAGGAGTGTTCAGGTAGGTGTGATGGAGTTTCCATCGGTGCCACAACGGTGGAGAGTCCAGACCAGGTTTCCACTGTGCGCATTCCTCTGAATATGCCGATTTGGCTATCGCCTTCTGTAAAAAGAGGGCGACCAAATTACCACCTCATCGACGAGGGGATTGCGCGATAAACCTCCAGGTAAACGCGACACTTCCCAGGAGTCACGTGTACCCGTTGTCACAGGAGGAGACAGTGGCTATGGAGACCTATATCACTGAATCTCTGCGACAGGGGTACATTCGCCCTCCGTATCACCCGCCTCTCAAGTTTCTTTTTGTGAAAAAAAGGAGGGTGGTCTGCGCCGCGTGCATTGATTATAGAGGTCTAAATGCCATCACAGTGGGATTTAGTTACCCGCTACCTCTCATTGCTACGGCGGTTGAATCATTTCACGGGGCGCGTTTTTTCACAAAACTGGATCTCAGGAGTGCTTATAATCTGGTGCGTATCCGGGAGGGAGATGAGTGGATGACAGCGTTTAGTACTACATCTGGTCATTATGAGTACCTCGTTATGCCGTATGGGTTGAAGAATGCTCCCGCCGTCTTTCAATCTTTCGTGGACGAGATTCTCAGGGACCTGCACGGGCAGGGTGTGGTGGTGTATATAGATGATATATTGATCTATTCCGCCACACGCGCCGTGCATGTGTCTCTGGTGCGCAAAGTACTTGAGCGACTGCTGGAGCATGACCTGTACGTCAAAGCGGAGAAATGTGTGTTTTCCAAACGAGCCGTTTCCTTCCTGGGATATCGCATTTCCACTTCTGGGGTGGTGATGGAGTGTGACCGCATTACAGCCGTGCTATCACAGCGCTCGGGCACGCCACCGAAACTCCGTCCCTGCGCTTTCTTTTCAAGGAAGCTCGGCCCGGCGGAGCGTAACTATGACGTGGGGGACAGGGAGTTGTTAGCTGTGGTCAGAGCCCTGAAGGTGTGGAGACATTGGCTTGAGGGGGCTAAGCACCCTTTTCTCATCTGGACTGACCACCGTAATCTGGAGTATATCCGGGCAGCGAGGAGACTGAATCCGCGGCAGGCCAGGTGGGCCATGTTTTTTACCCGCTTCCAGTTCAAGATCTCCTATAGGCCAGGTTCCCAGAATACTAAGGCCGACGCGCTGTCCCGTCTCTATGACACCGAGGAGCGGTCCATCGAGCCTACTCCCATACTTCCTGCTTCGTGTCTGGTGGCACGGTGGTATGGGAGGTGGACGCGACATCGAGCGGCACGGCGGTTGGAACCTCGCGCCTCCTCAGTGTCCTACGGGTCGCCAGTACGTGCCGCTCGGTGTTCGTGACAAATTGATTCGATGGGCTCATGTGCTACCCTCTTCGGGTCATCCTGGTATTGAGAGGACAGTGCGAGGTCTTAGGGGGAAATACTGGTGGCCCACCTTGGCTAAGGACGTAAGGTTGTATGTCTCCTCCTGTTCGGTGTGCGCTCAGAGTAAGGCTCCTAGACACCTGCCTAGAGGGAAGTTACAGCCCCTCCCCGTTCCACAACGGCCATGGTCTCACCTGTCGGTGGATTTCCTCACGGATCTTCCTCCGTCCCAGGGGAACACCACGATCCTGGTCGTTGTGGATCGGTTCTCTAAGTCCTGTCGTCTCATCCCGTTGCCCGGTCTCCCTACGGCCCTACAGACTGCGGAGGCCCTGTTTACCCACGTCTTCCGGCACTACGGGGTGCCTGAGGACATCGTTTCTGATCGGGCCCCCAGTTCACGTCCCGAGTGTGGAGGGCGTTTATGGAGCGTCTGGGGGTCTCGATCAGCCTGACCTCAGGTTTCCACCCGGAGAGTAATGGGCAGGTGGAGAGAGTGAACCAAGAGGTGGGTAGGTTTCTGCGGTCGTATTGCCAGGACCGCCCGGGAGTGGGCGAGGTACGTCCCATGGGCGGAGGTGGCGCAGAACTCACTCCGTCACTCCTCTACCAACATGTCACCATTCCAGTGCGTGTTGGGCTACCAGCCGGTCCTGGCACCATTCCATCAGAGCCAGACTGAAGCTCCTGCGGTGGAGGAGTGGGTGCAGCGCTCAAAGGAGACCTGGAGAGCCGTCCAGGAATCACTAAAAAAGGCTGGTGGGCTACAGAAGAGGAGCGCTGACCGTCACCGCAGTGAGGCCCCCGTGTTCGCACCGGGACCGGGTCTGGCTCTCGACCCGGAACCTGCCCCTCCGCTTGCCCTGCCGGAAGCTGGGGCCGCAGTATGTGGGGCCATTTAAAGTCCTGAGGAGGATAAACGAGGTGTGTTATAGGATACAGCTTCCATCTTACTACCGCATTAACCCCTCGTTTCATGTGTCTCTCCTCAGGCCGGTGGTAGCTGGTCCCCTGCAGGAAGGTGAGGTGCCGGAGGCCCCTTGGACATCGAGGGGTCCCCGGCGTACACAGTCCGCTCCATTCTGGACTCTAGGCGCCGGGTGAGGGGCCTGCAGTACCTCGTGGACTGGGAGGGGTACGGCCCGGAGGAGAGGTGCTGGGTACCGGTGACGGACATCTTGGATCCGTCACTACTGGCGGAGTTTCACCGCCTTCACCCGGATCGCCCTGCGCCTCACCCTCCGGTCGTCCTCGAGGTCGCTGTCGGCGCTGCTGCGGAGCCGCTGGGCCAGAGGGGGTACTGTCACGACTTCCACCGACGGTGGCTCCTCTGCCTGTTCGGCGGGCGCTCGCGGTCGTCGTCACCGGCCTATTAGCTGCCACCGATCCTCATTTCCTTTCTGTTGATTATTCTATTGTTTGCACCTGTTTTGTGTTTTTATTCTAGGGCTATTTAAGCCGATCAAGCCCGCCTCCTTTGTGCGGGCTTGTTTCTCTGTTTTGGTGGACGTTCGTGTGTCATCATTTTTATGCCCGTGTCTGTTTTTGAGCGCCTGTTTGTTTGTGCGCCTGCCGTGTATTGGGCATTGTATTTCACACGCCGTATTAAAGAGGAGTGTTTTCCCCTACACCGTGCTCTCTGCGTCTGACTCCACACCCACCACTCCTAGCTGATCGTGACAGGTGTGGTGTGTGTTTTTGGTGTTTTGGAAGGTGTGGCGTTAAGTGAGAAAGGAAATGGTTGCATATCCCAGAACCAATGTATGTCTGAGCAGGGGTTGTGATATATCTTTCAATTTGTGCAGATGAGGGACATACATTTTATCATGAATTATACATCTTATTTATTTATTTATTGTCCTATCATGGTGGAACTGCATTTTAAAATAAATTATACATCTATTTTACTTATCGTCCTATCATGGGGACCCACATTTTTAAAATGAATTATACATGAAATGTATTTATTTATGGTCCGATATTGATGGAACGGTCCACAACCCTATACTCTAGACACCTACCTGAATGAACTAGATACTAATGAGAAGTCCCTATCTGTTTTATGGGCCTGCTGTAAGCGGCCTGTATGCAGCCAAAAGAGACCGTCTAGAGCAGCACCGCACCCTCAAGATTCTGAGCCTGCCTGGGATGATGTGACAGATCATGTGACACTTAGATTGCACACAGGTGGATTTTTTTTTAACTTAAAGGTAATTTGTTGCACCAGATCTTATTTAGGGGCTTCATAGCAAAGGGGGTGAATACATATGCACACGCAACCTTTCCGTTTATAATAAAAAAAAGAAATGTACTTCACCAATTTGGACTATTTTGTGTATGTCCATTACATGAAATCCAAATAAAAATCCATTTAAATTACAGGTTGTAATGCAACAAAATAGGAAAAACGCCAAGAGAGATGAATACTTTTGCAAGGCACTGTATTTATGTATATGTACTGTATGTATGGATATATATATTTACCCCCAAAATATATATGGGGGATTGGAAATGATGCAGACAATTATATTGATGGAAGCAACAATCTATCCGCAATATTAATGCTGATCCACCCCTTAAAAAAATACATAAAAATATATATATTGTTTAAAAATAAACCTACAAGAAAAACTCTTTAAACCGTGGTGCCCCAATTCCTAATGAGTTAATTGTTACATGATTAATTGAAACAATTAAACATAGTTAATGGATTAAATAAATAAGACATCAGATTAATGAAAGTAAAGTCGCTACAAGTTTGGCACACCTGTATTTGGGGAGTTTGTCCCATTCTTCTCTGAAGATCCTCTCAAGCTCTGTCAGGTTGGATGGGGAGCTATTTATAGCTGCACAGCTATTTTCAGCTCTCTCCAGAGGTGTTCAATCGGGTTCAAGTCGGGGCTCTGGCTGGGCCACTCAACGACATTCAGAGACTTGTTCCAAAGGCCACTCCTGCATTGTCTTGGCTGTGTGCTTAGGGTCGTTGTCCTGTTGGAAGGTGAACCTTTGCCCCTGTCTGAGGTCCTGAGCACTCTAGAGCAGGTTTTCATCAAGGATCTCTCTCTGTACTTTTTTCCATTCATCTTTCCCTCGATCCTGACTAGTCTCCCAGTCCCTGCCTCTTAAAAATATCCCCACAGCATGATGCTGCCACCACCGTAGGGATGATGCCAGGTTTCCTCCAGACGTCACACTTGGCATTCAGGCCAAAGAGTTCAATCTTGGTTTCATCAGACCAGAGAATCTTGTTTCTCATGGTCTGAGAGTTTGCGTGACTTTAATTTCATTAATCTGATGACTGTTATTTATTGAATCAACTACCTATGTTTAATTGTTACCTGATTTAAATTATTCATGTCACAATTAACTCATTAGGATTTTGGGGCACCACGAGAGCGTTTTTTTTTAAAGATTTTACCATCCCCTGAATTAAACTCTAAAGGTCTTTACTTATCACATCCATAAAACAGTCAACATATTAAATCATAACCTCTTATAATATCATCATTCTGAACAGTCACAACCTTCTTGGATCTGCAAAAACTCCAGCCTTACTTATGATTCAGTACTACACAAATTGGTTTAATTATTTATTTACTAGCTAACTCAATAATAACACAGAATAAACACACACTTAATACATGGGAAAAAGGTCCCTAGCATACTGACACAATATGGTGGCTTTTTACACAACGACATGGACAGGGAGAGGAGAGAGAAAAAAAGTGACACTTATCGTTGATACACTTATCGTTGATACATACAACTATTCACACAGTAATAATATACTTTGCACACAAACCACCGCCCATTTGAAATAAGAAATCATTGATGTATTTACGTACTGTGCAAATATTGTACAATCCATGAGTGAAAAGCTCTTACAGACTTCCCCAGAAAGACTCACAGCTGTAATCGCTAGTGATTCTAACATGTATTGACTCAGGGGGTTGAATACTAATGTAATCAAGATATATTAGTGTTTTATTTTTCATAAATGTTTTACATGACAGAGTATTTTGTGTAGATCCTTGACAAAGGGGGTGCGAATACTTTCTGAAGGCAATGTATTTGATCTGATTGTTGTAGCGAACGTCCTCTACTTTCACCATACGTGTTGATTAAGCTTGATACCTCTGGCAGTGTTATTTCAAAGATTATTTTCAACAGCAAACCAGTTTGACCCACAGATAGTTTTACACTGGAGAGGCTCGAAGGCTTAAGAGTTGGAGTGCAGATGTGTTACTGTTACTGTGGTTATAATGACAAAGTAGCTGGTGTTGATCTTGAGAAGGTGAAAAGAAACAGTTTCAGGGCTGGAAACTCAAATGAACTACAATATTCTCTCATATATCGCTACTCCTTTCCAAGAACACCAAGAAACATTTGTGACGACACTCAAGTAACTTGCAATGTTAGATCTCCGCTTGCCTCCCTCTGTTTCTAGATATCATCAGTTTGACTGATGGAGTGAGGAAAGCTTTGCCTTTTGGTAGTGTAGAATCTAGTGTGTTAAGTAATTACGTTTTAAAGGCGTGTGTGTTTAAAGACTGTAGTGTGTGTCCGTGTGTGTGTTTGAAGACCGAGTATTAGTGGCGACCATCAAAAATAAATGGATAGATCAAGTTTTAGTAGAACATAAAGTGTGTGTGCATGCGTTAGTAGAACGTCAAGTGTTAGAAGTCCTCTCACGCTGTAGTGCTGTGCTGCTCGAGTGAAGAAGGTCAAGCTGTCTCTTTCAGTGTGTGCAAGTTTGCGTGTGCACACACTGACATTCCGGGGACTTGTCAGGACATTCTGGTCCTGATAATGTAGGAAAACATGTATACACACACACACACTCTTGCTGCGTTACCTGTTGACGTGTGAATGATCTCATTCTCAGTCCTGAGTGGTGTGTGTAAAGTACCAGCTGGTTAGCAGCAGGATGTGCTATTTCAAATAGGCACGTTCTTCTCTCAACTGCAACTCTTCCCCAGGTAATTGCTGTAAAATGTTTTTTTTTCTGTCAATGTACCTGGTGAAATAATGGTTAGTCAACAACTTTAAGGGGGTAAAATCTGATTTATGTTTTTACTCAAATTTACATTGATTGGTAACACTTTACATTAAGTTGCCCCCTATTAGTATATAATTAACACAGTAATAACTGAGTTAACAACATAGTAGTTACACTATATAATTACATGGCAATAGGGTTGTTGCGGATTCAGTTATTACACAATTGGAACAAGGAATGTGTAATTACACATTCACTTGCTGAAGGTTATTCCACATGTGTAACTACTAATGTTATTACACATTTTCTTGTTCCAATATGTAACTAATGTTTTGTAACTACACATTTGAAAGTCACCTGTGAATTACCATGTTAATAACGCTAACCTGTAATACCGGGGTTAATAAACAGACTAGGACCTGGTAACAACAATTGTAACAAGGCATACCCAGTCATTAACTACCGGTCATTTTCAATTTGTGTATTTCTATGTTATGACCTGGCTCAAAGGCTATACCGAATGAAGTGTAGTGTGAGAACAATGTAGTTACATAGAATATACCTGTAATTCTCATGTATCTACTCAGGAGAAAGTAACTTAATGTAAAGTGTAACCACAATGTAGTTACAATGTAACAGCCTTTGCAGACAATAGGTTAACCAGGAGAAATTGGGAGACGAGAACATTATGTGTAACCCTTTTAGGTACATTGTACTTACAATGTACTACTCTTCAACAACCAACTTTGTAATTACAATGTTGTTACAAGGGATATACTGTACATGTATTACCAATGTACTTAACCAGGAGCAACAAACTTAATGTAAAGTGACATTTGAATTACTTTGTAATTACAATGTAACAACCTTTGCAACAATAGGCTAATCAGGAGAAACAAGGAGACAGTAGAATATTTTTCAGTTTGACTTTTCTTTAATGGATTTGAAAAATGTATATTAAAAAATTAATATTCAAACCATTCAAATTCAATTCCCCATTTCAGACTATATCGGCCTATGCATATGGGGGTTTTAAATGAATCATCACCTTAGAAAGCGTTGTCCATTTTGAGCCCAAGCCCCCAACCCCCCTCCCCCAAAAAAACTGAAATAAAATAAGGATTGTGCTATTACACAACACTTAGCCTACCGCATATTATGCATGGCAGAAAAACATTAAAAACAAAAACTGATTTAACATCTTTGGTACATAATTGGTCAAGCCTAATCACCAAAATTAAACAAATTATATTAATCACCATTGACTGTGGACTGTATTTTATGCATACTGAATAGACTGGTTACCTTATACTAAGCTCCAAACATTTTATCCAAGAGTCTGGGAGAGAAAGTATAGGCCTAGGGCCTAGGCAATGCAATTGATTGTGCAGGGCGGCTTACAGAGTTAGCCTACTATTATAGTGAATTTGTTTTTCATTTCGAATAGCCTAGTAAGAGGGCATTTTTTATATTTTCATAATTAATAGGCTGACACATTACCTTTAGCTACGGAATATCTCACCACCATTTGTTTCTACCACCTCCCCTCTCTCCTTCATTACATTCTCAAGAGCACATAGAGAGGGGCTGTCAACAGTTTAATGAAATATGTTTTGTGAAACTATCGATGTTCCCCGAACAGATTTCACTTGGTTTCCCAAATTAATCACTGGGTAGCTGCAGGAACAGGGTTGGAGAGCCCATGGCATTCAGAGTTTGGGTGTAATATAACCAGTTGCACAGCAAGAGGATGCATGCTCCTCAAACAGTGGTTGATGTGTGGAGTGAGATAACCGGAGTAGCCTACATGGCATGAGAACTGGAGGGAAAGTGGCCTTCATCAGCTAATGTCTTTTTTCTCCTGCCCCTGTTTCTGCCCATGTGATAATGGGTCATTCTAAATCAAAACTAATTTGACATATTAGTAAAGACAAGATTAAATTGAGAATAGTCTGATGGATGTAAATAAACTCAGCAAAAAAAGACCAGGATCCTGTCTTTCAAAGACAATTAGTAAAAACTTCACAAATCTTCAATGTAAAGGGTTTAAACACTGTTTGCTTGTTCAATGAACCATAAACAATTAATGAACATGCACCTGTGTAACGGTCATTAAGACACTAACATCTTACAGACAGTAGGCAATTAAGGTTACAGTTATGAAAACTTAGGACACTAAAGAGGCCTTTCTACGGACTCTGAAAAACACCAAAAGAAAGTTGCCCAGGGTCCCTGCTCATCTGCGTGAACGTGCCTTAGGCATGCTGCAAGGAGGCATGAGGACTGCAGATGTGGCCAGGGCAATAAATTGCAATGTCCGTACTGTGACACGCCTAAGACAGCGCTACAGGGAGACAGGACGGACAGCTGATCGTCCTTGCAGTGGCAGACCACGTGTAACAACAACTGCAAAGGATCAGTACATCCGAACATCACACCTGCGGGACAGGTACAGGATGGCAACAACTGCCCGAGTTACACCAGGAACGCACAATCACTCTATCAGTGCTCAGACTGTCCGGAATAGGCTGAGAGAGGCTGGACTGAGGGCTTGTTGTAAGGCAGGTCCTCACCAGACATCACTGGCAACAACGTCGCCTATGGGCACAAACCCACCATCGCTGGACCAGACAGGACTGGCTGGCAAAATGTGCTCTTCACTGGCGAGTCGCGGTTTTGTCTCACCAGGGAAGATGGTCGGATTCGCGTTTATCATCGAAGGAATGAGCGCTACACCGAGGCCTGTACTCTAGAGCGGGATCGATTTGGAGGTGGAGGGTATGTCATGGTCTAGGGCGGTGTGTCACAGCATCATCGGACTGAGCTTGTTGTCATTGCAGGCAATCTCAATGCTGTGCGTTACAGGGAAGATATCCCTTTTCCCTTATGTGGTACCCTTCCTGCAGGCTCATCCTGACACGACCCTCCAGCATGACAATGCCACCAGCCATACTGCTCGTTCTGTGCGTGATTTCCCGCAAGACAGGAATATCAGTGTTCTGCCATGGCCAGCGAAGAGCCCGGATCGTAATCCCATTGAGCACGTCTGGGACCGGTTGGATCGGAGGGTGAGGGCTAGGGCCATTCTCCCCAGAAATGTCCGGGAACTTGCAGGTGCCTTGGTGGAAGAGTGGGGTAACATCTCACAGCAAGAACTGGCAAATCTGGTGCAGTCCATGTGGAGGAGATGCACTGCAGTACTTAATGCAGCTGGTGGCCACACCAGATACCGACTGTTACTTTTGATTTTGACCCACCATTGTTCAAGGACGCATTTTTAAATTTCTGTTAGTCACATGTCTGTGGAACTTGTTCAGATTATGTCTCAGTTGTTTAATCTTGTTATGTTCATACAAATATTTACACATGTTAGGTTTGCTGAAAATAAACGCAGTTGACAGTGAGAGGAAGTTTCCTTTTTTTGCTGATCACTTGATGAGAAACTGCGTGTGCAGCCTGAGGCAAGGAACAGAGCGCAAGCTTTTTTTTTGCAACTTTCTCAAATCATAATGCAGCTCATATATGTTTTGATTTCTAAGACATAAGGTTTGTATTATTCACAACTAAAGTTTCCAAATAACTCTAAATCTAGCGTATAGGACCTGTTTCAAATGATCACTTTTATGCTCAACATAGGCACTTCATATGTGCATGCACACGCTCTTGAATAGGAAAAATAACCTTTCTATTTTATTCAGCTAAATTAAATTATATTCTTCTTACTATAAAATAATATAATATAAAATAATGGCACTGGGCTTATACACATCTTTTATTCCAAAGCCTATAAGCCTACAGCCTATGGCATGGCGCATAGCCAGATAACATACAGTAGGCCAAAGTATATTCTGTACTTCTGAAATACATTGTCTTCATTTCATATTTCTTTAGACCTGCCTAAAATAAATAATGTCATTATTGTGATGGTGTATGTTAAATTAATTATTATTATTTTTTCAAATGTAAATGTTTCAAAGGCGCGCATCAGCGGCTTGTATGTGTCTTGTATGCGTGGAGCCTTAGAGATGCTGAATGTGTTTGTTAATTAACGGTAAATTGCCTTGACAACCGGCTTAAAAAATGCCATGACCGCCACAACCCTAGTGTTGCACACTCTTCAAAAGCTTAGATTCTTGGCAATCTCACAGCGTTGTCAGATTTCAAAATGGCTTCACGGCGAACGCATAACATTTGATTGTCCCGTGTACTTCCCTCATTAGCATAATAATAAACCAGCGCGGGTGTCACGAAACACATAAAAAGAGCTAAAATAAATTGCTTACCTATGAAGATCTTCTGCTGATGGTAATCCGAAGTGTCCAAGCAAGACAATCAATGTTCCTTTTGTTCGAAAAATCCCTCTTTATATCCATAAAGCTCCGTTTGGTTGGCGCGTTCTGTTAAAAAAAATCCACTGTCCACTCGTCCCATTATAAAAGACAAAAAATATACCTATAAACTTTGTCCAAACAAATCAAACCACATTTCTAATCGATCCTTAGGTACACTATTATGTATATTAACTATTATATTTCACACGGATAATATCTTGGGCGATAGAAAAGTAAAAAACCGAGGCGTACGCTCCAGGGTCCTGCGTGCCACAGACAGAATTTACTTCCTCACTCCACATGGATAAACTTCCTCTACTCCTATAGTTTTCAAGGTAAATGCTTGAAACCGTGTCTAAAGACTGTTGACATCTAGTGGAAGCCATAGGTACTGCAACCTGGGAGCTGGATTTAAGCACTTCCTATAGCAACCCATTGGAAAATGAGGAAGCTCACAAAATCACATTTTCTTGGATGGATTTCCCTCGGGTTTTCGCCTGCCATATCAGTTCTGTTAAACTCACAGACATTATTTTAACAGTTTTAGAAACTTCAGAGTGTTTTCTATTATGTGCATATCCTAGTTTCTGGGCCTGAGTGGCAGGCCTTTTACTTTGGGCACGCCAGACTCTCCAAAACCGACACCTCAGCTTCCGCTCCCTAAGAAGTTAAGAAAAAATAACATTACAATGATTTTGGAGCTTTTTGATGGAAATTCTATAGCTGAAAATTGTGAACATTCAATTGCCAAAACATAAAAAATATTCCATTGTTGTCAAGGAACTCAGTGAGCAGGTAGGCAGAGTCAGGCGCAGGACGATAGAGATGAGTATTCACGTAATATTTTACTCAAAAATCAAAACTACCAAAATTGGTAGTACAAAATCAAGCTCACATAACCAAGAACCTCTAACATAGAATAAACACGCACAAAACCATGGGGGAAACAGAGGGTTTAAATAAGGAACATGTAATTATGGGATAGGAACCAGGTGTGTATAATGAAGACAGGAAAACATAGAAAATGAAAAGTAGTTTACTGCAGTGGGCTAAATCAGGGTCCCACAGTGTTTCTTGGTAGTCTTAAACAAATCTACTTTGAAATAAAAGTATACATCTCACACACATGGTTACAGGCTTAAAGAAAAGACACATGTACTATGTATTACATGTTGCATTTGCCTCCCAATATTACACTTTAAATACATCACATAAGACTGAAATATAACACAACCCTTTGACATAGAAACACCAGAATATCATTGTTTAAACAATTATTTGTTTTATCGAATTATGAAATTATGAAACATATTAATAATATTCCACCCATGAGGACACTAGAGGGCACTTTAGTCATTCTGCAGGAAAGGGCTTCAGTCATCATCTCATCTCTCATCTAATTTACAACTGCGACCTGGCCAAGATAAAGCAAAGCAGTGCGACAAAAAACAACAACACAGAGTTACACATGGGATAAACAAAAGTACAGTCAATAACAATTGAAAACTCTATATACAGTGTGTGAAATAGAGTAAGGAAGTAAGGCAATAAATAGGCCATAGTAGCGAAGTAATTACAATTTAGCAAATTAACACTAGAGTGATAGATGTGCAGATGATAATGTGCAAGTAGAAATACTGGTGTGCAAAAGAGCAAAAATAAAGTAAATTAAAAACAATATGTGGATGAGGTAGGTAGTTGGATGGGCTATTTACAGATGGGCTGTGTACAGCTGCAGCGATCGGTGAGCTGCTTAGATAGCTGATGCTTAAAGTTAGTGAGGGAGATCTAAGTCTCCACCTTCAGCGATTTTTGCAATTCGTTCCAGTCATTGGCAGCAGAGAACTGGAAGGAAAGGCGGCCAAAGGAGGTGTTGGCTTTGGGGATGACCAGTGAGATATACTTGCTGGAGCGCGTGCTACGGGTGGGTGTTGTTATGGTGACCAGTGAGCTGAGATAAGGCTGAGGTTTTCCTAGCAAAGACTTATAGATGACCTGGAGACAGTGGGTCTGGCGACGAATATGTAGAGAGGGCCAGCCGACGAGAGCATACAGGTCGCAGTGGTGGGTGGTATATGGGGCTTTGTTGACAAAACGGATGGCACTGTGATAGACTGCATCCCGTTTGCTGAGTAGAGTGTTGGTTAGCATCTGATGGCTAGCTTCTGATGGAGGTTCTAGCTATGAGGTCTAAAAATAGCAGATCCGTATCACATTGGGTGAGGCGGGTTGCCGGAAGGTATATTTAATTTACAAATGGAACAAAGAAAGATGAAAAAACTAAATGTACATGGGACAATGGCAAACACGTCTGCACTGCTACGCCATCTTGGATCAATCCATGACCGTGGGAACATTGTTAGGGATTACTGTCCTGGAAAAAGTGTTTTTGACACATTGCCTCATTTTCAACCCCTCCCTATTGAAAACAGCCATATATGGGAGTAAGATTGCAGTACCTATTGCTTCCACTGGATGTCAGCAGTCTCTAGACAGTGTTTGGTTATGTTAGGTTGCTCTGGATGGTAATAGAAGAAGAATTTCAAACTAGTCATCGGATGTAAACAGAAGAGGATGCGCGTTCACGGGCTCGCGCGCGTTGTGGTTTTTTCCTTTCCTATCGTCTAGTTTATAATCCGGTTGAAATATTATAGTAAATCTACATAAAAGTGTTCCTAAGGATACATTATCAATGATGTTTGATTGTTCTTGGACAAGTGTATAGGTTGAACATGTTCTCTTCACGGTTCAATGGGCGAGTGGACGCTGTATTTTATGAACATAATACGCCAACCAAATGGAGATTTATGGATATAATAAATTACTTTTTCTAACAAAAGAACCATTGAATGTCTTCGTTGGACACTTGGGAAGCCCTCAGCAGAAGTTCTTCGAAAGGTAAGGGATTTTATTTTAGCGATTTTATGTGTTTTATGAGACCCACTTTGGTTATGGATTTATGCTAATGCGTAAAATATGAGAGGGGCTATCCTCAAACAATCAAATGTTGTGCTTTCGCCGTAAAGCCTTTTTGACATCTGACAACGCTGTGATATTGCCAAGAATCAGAGATTTTGATGACTATGCAACACTTGTATATTGATGAATGTTTAATAATTCAACTTTTGGATTTTGAATTTGGCGCCTTACATTTCACCGGGTAGTGTCGGGAGTGGCGCTAGCGCTAGCGCCCCACTGCTCCCTAAGTAGTTAATGCATTTCATTTTTTTTTTTATTATCGAACCGAACCGACATCAAAAAAGCACTAATAGCTCAGTTAATATCTGCTCAATTGGAAATTCCTAAATTAAAATATACTACAGTTTACTATACAATACTACAGTACTTACTATAGAGTTATACTGTAGAATACTATGATACACACTATTTTATCCCTCAATCGTGTGTAGTACTGACTATATAATATTGTAGTACACTGTAGAATACTATAAGACACACTATTATCCCTCGATCATGTGTAGTACTGACTATAGAACAGTGGCAATTTTTGCATGTAACACTTGTTGGGGCAAAACAAATTAAGTTTTATGCATGGACAGCACAGTTAGGATAACATTGAGAAAGTGGTCTTTCTGAGGATAAACAAACGATTACATTATTGCTTATTTTTCAATGGAAATTTCTATGGAAATTTAGCCAGCTGAGACATTCAATGAATAAGTATGGCTCTATTGTTGTATCTAGTCTCTCCAGTTTTCCACTGGGGTGTAGCCAAGAAACTTGTCAAGTATTGGCGTTGGAAAAGGAGATGCAAGCTCCTCGAGAGATTTATGATCACCTCCCTCTCCAGGACACACACACCTCCACCTCATCAGCTGTTTCACTGATGTATCCCAGAGGTAGTGGAGTGTGTATGTGTTGGTCACACTCATGTGGGTGTGTGGGCCAGAGCCCATATAGTACCGATGCCTGGCAGGCTCTCATACTGCTGATGGGGACTCTGTGTGTGTGTGTGTGTGTGTGTGTGTGTATGGTGTGTGTGTGTGTGTGTGTGTGTGTGTGTGTGTGTGTGTGTGTGTGTGTGTGTGTGTGTGTGTGTGTGTGTGTGTGTGTGTGTGTGTGTGCTGATGGAGACTGGCTCCTCAAGCTGGAAATTGGCATAATGTGTCCTACAGCGGTCTGCTGCAAAGGCCTCTATCAGGGATTCCATCTGTCCTGGACAAACACATATACACTTTTCATAATCGAGATGCCTCCTTTGATGCCTCTTCTCTGTTCGCCTGTGTGCATTAACTTGCAATGTATAAGAACAATGGAGTGTAATTGAGATTAATTGTTGAGTGGAGGATTAACATAGGAGTGAGTGTGGAGTGTAAAAGCACTTGGTAACACAGTCAAGGGTTTGTCCTAGACCTAGCCCCATGCCATGTAATGTCAACTAACCTCCTAGTTTCAATGTACAGAGAGTAAGAGTTTGTGACTCTCTGCCAGAGTTTTTAATCTTAGTACCGGTAAGTAAGTGGCCACTCCTGTGTTAAGTCGTTCACACCTCAAGGCACTTTGCACATATGGGGCCAAGCTCCCTGCCATCCAGGACCTCTATACCAGTCGGTGTCAGTAGAAGGCCCTAAACATTGACAGACTCCAGCCACCCAAGTCATAGACTGTTCTCTCTGCTACCTGACAGCAAGCGGTACCGATGCACAAGTCTGGAACCAACAGGACCCTGAACAGCTTTTACCCCCAAGCCATAAGACTGCTAAATATACTGAACAAAATATAAAGTGTTGGTCCC
The DNA here is from genome assembly GCA_030435695.1 of Brachymystax lenok tsinlingensis. Classification (NCBI taxonomy): domain Eukaryota; kingdom Metazoa; phylum Chordata; class Actinopteri; order Salmoniformes; family Salmonidae; genus Brachymystax; species Brachymystax lenok. Next base: position 31,433,420 of record CM059814.1, read on the forward strand.
ATGGTTAATGAGCTGAAATAAAAGATCCCAGAAATGTTTCATATGGACAAAAAACATATTTCTCTCAAATGTTGTGCACAATTTTGTTTACATTCCTTTTAGTGAGAATTGATATGACAGGTGTGGCATATCAAGAAGCTAATTCAACAGCATGATCATTACAGAGGTACACCTTGTGCTGGGGGAAATAAAAGGCCACTCTACAATGTGCAGTTTTGTGACACAACACAATGCCACAGATGTTTTGTGGGAGCATGCAATTGTAATGCTGAATGCAGGAATGTCCACCAGAGCGGATGCCAGATAATTGAAAGTTAAATTATTTACAATAAGCCGCCTCCAGTGTCATTTTAGAGAATTTGGCATTACATCCAACCGGACTAAAAACCGCAGACCACGTGTAACCACGCCAGCCCAGGACCTTCACAACCGCCTTATTCACCTGAACGATCTTATGACACCAGACAGCTGATGAAACTGAGGAGCATTTATGTCTGTAATAAAGCCCTTTTTTTTGTAAAAACTCATTCTGATTGGCTGGGCCTGGCTCCCATGTGGGTGGGCCTATGCCCTCCCTGGCCCACCCATGACTGTGCCCCCCCTAAGGAATTGATTTAAACTGACTGATTTCCTTATATGAACTGTAACTCAGTAAAATCTTGAAATTGTCACATGTTGCGTTTATATTTTTATTCAGTATAGTTAGTCTGGGTAGCTATTTGGTTAACTATTTAACCATCTGCATTGATAGTCCTTTTTTGCACCGTGTTTTTGTCTCATCACATACGCTGCTGCTACTGTTTATTATCTGTCACTTTATTCCTAGTTATATGTACTTATCTACCTCAATTACCTCGTACCCATGCACATCAACTCAGTACTGGTACCCTGCGTATATAGCTAAGTTATCGTTATTCATTGTGTATTTATTATTATGTGTTTTACTTTTCTATTTCTGTATTTTCTTTCTCTCTGCATTGTTAAGAGGGCCCGTAAGTAAGCATTTCACTGTTAGTCTACACCTGTTGTTTACGAAGCATGTGACAAATAAGGGAAATAGGGAAATAGTGTGGACTATTTTGGACTCAAACTTGGTCCTCTGTGTCTGAAGGTAATAGGTGTTAACCTGGGTTTCTTTTTCCTTCCTCCTCTATTCTTTTGTCTTCCTCCTCCCCTGCTACTTTACTCACCTCCCTCTCTGACTTGCTCCAACCAGTTTATCATTTTTGAGAATGTGTGTGTGTATCCCTGGTTATTTTCAGCAGCTGTCAGTGAGGAGGAGTGAACTTTCTCCTCTGCTGATTGTCCTTGCTGTGGAGCGAGACAGGGGAGACTGGAGGGACAGAGAGTGTGTTTGTGTGTTATAGCCCCTCTCACCTGAGGGAGTGTGTCTGTCCTTTGATGGTTCACAGGGGCCAGAAGGGCTGTGAAGAGGAGACAGGGGGCACCAGTAGGGCACTCACCATCATGACTAAATCATATTCCCTTCCTTGTACAGTCATATGATATGATGGACCAAACCTTGGCTTATATTAAGACTTTTTAAAATTCATTCACAGTTGCTTTTGAGGGTTTTCTAGAGGATGTTTAGGAATTAGATTTGTCATAGCTACTATATTTCTGCTCAGTGACAGTGAGGTGTGTTCTCTCCCACACTAGGTGTAATGTGAAAATGAGTTACAGAACTATGTCAGAGAAAGGGAGCGAGAGAGAGGGTAAATAACAGAGAATAGAGGGGAGACAGAAATAGATGAAGGAGGTAAGGAGAGAAGAGTGGAAGAGTGTATGGGAATTTTGAATCTCAAAGCATTTCTGTCAGATCAAAGCTAATCCTTATTTTAGGAAGGATTTTTACTAATACCCCTGGTTGTCTTACCCCTCCAAGGCAGGGCTCTCTTTCTCGTTCTCTCTTCATCTGCCTCTCTCCCTCTTCTTCTCCATAAGTCTCTCCGCCCCTCTCTCTCATCCCCTTCAACTATAAAATTACAGATTTTTCTGCATTTGACTTGACTTTGACATGGTGGTAGAGAACGCAGAATGATTTAGAGAAACTAGGTCACGTGGATAGTGAGGAGAGAAGCGGGTATCGCATCAGGACCAACAAGAAACCACTCCAAATGGGTTGTGTTAACAGTGGATTTAGCAACCTAACACAAGTCAGACACCTTTGTATCCCAAATGGCACCCTATTCCCTAACTAGTGCACTACTTTTGAACAGGGCCCATAGGGAATAGGATGCCATTTTGGGACACAATCGTCTTTTCCACATGGACGTCTTCACAATGGCTGCAAGTCCATTACAACGTGTGAACAAGCAGGTGTGAGAGCTGAGGAGTTTAACTTGACAAGATCTCATTTGGCAATACTGTTGACATGACTGTAGAGCTCTCCAACCTTGTTCCTTGACAGCAACCATCCTGTAGGTTTTCATTCCAACCCTAATCTAGCGCACCTGATTCTAATAATTAACTGGTTGATAAGATGAATTGGGTTAGTTACAACTGGGGTTAAAGCGAAAACCTACAGGAGGGTAGCTCTCCAGGAGCAGGGTTGGATCTCTGATCTATGGTCACCTTGAAAATGTAATGGTTTCACAGAGTACCCTTGTTCCATGTCACTGTCCTTCTGTACAGTGACATGGACCATGTCTAGACTTGACAGTTCATGCAGCTTTAGTATTCTGATCATAGAGTTCTGATCATGGAATTCTGAATGTGTCATGTCTCTACACCTACGTTTAAATGTTTCAACAGTGTGTGTTCGAATTCTCTTTCCCACACTATATTCAAATGCCAGTATGCATTATACAAACGGTGGAATAGGCAAAATAATATGATAATAACACAACAGCAACTGATGGGAACACCTGTAGCTAATTAGCCTGCTAACCTCTGTAGCTAACCAGCAAGCTAGCAAGCAACGCTAAAGAGGTTGGAAATGGGTTTGCATAACTCAAGCTAAACAAAAAAACGTTCTAAATATTAGCAAGCTGGCTAGAATTTCAGGCCAGCAAACATATTCCTCACACGATAGGAACGCATTTCCTCCAACGTTATAATGAAAAGATGCCTCTCGGTCCCAAACCACAAGTTTTCTGGAGACTTGTGGGAGGAGTGCTGATGAAGTCGCCCACTGTATGCGCTTTCGGGAGCCTGATTGCGTCCAGACTGAGAAGAAGTCCGCACACAATGCTTTCTGACCATCTCATGAAGTGGTCAGCCAGATCTGAACACAATCAGACCACAAAGCGACGTTTGTGCGTGTAGACCCTTCTTTTCAATGCAATATTTGTTTTCTGATAGCAGAAGTTGCATGTAAGGGTCAAGTGTAGACACTACCTCAGATGCTAAGACATGTGGCCATTATCGTACAAGCTACAGTGTCACTAATAAGGCTTAGAGATGGAAGAGGAAATAAAAATCTCAATTTACTTTGAGTCCAACTCCTCATTTCACACTCCCAACTCACAGGAAAATAAAGCATAGGAAGAGATCCTCATTAGCATTTTAACAGCAATATTTTGACAGAACGTAATCATCTGCAAATGTACATGGATTAACTAACATGGCTGATATGATTATGCAAGACGAAGAGTGGGAGTAAGAAAAACCAAAACAAACTTTCACAGAGCCTGTGCAAACTAATGGGGTATTAAACAGATCACAACATTTCCTTTGCAACTTTGGGCGTTCACCCTCACAATTCAAGTCCTCCATGAAAGCAGGTTGCTAAGAGTAGGACAAACGCATTTGCTTTCATGGAGGACTGGCTTGAATTTTATTTTCACCATGAGCAAAATCTATTGGTTTTCAACCCAAAGTTCCAAAGGAAATGTTGTGATCTGTTTAATAAACACTTAAGAGCAACAAAATTGATAAAAAAAAAGGGGTGGTATAGCAGCAACAGTGGCATCTAGTGATCAAAATCTGATACTTCCACACTTCTTTATGGTAAATGATGCAGACGACTTCAATGACTAATTTCTCTGAACAGTGGGAAAAAACATCACATTCACAGGGAATACATTACATAGTATAAACAAGCAATGCTCCAAACTGCATCTTTATACTACTTGTCAAACATAGAGAACTGACACTGTATACTGGTTGTTGAGGTGGGATTGCTGTGGTGTGTGGGGGATCTGTGGGTTGCTTTTGACAAATGTTTTTATTCCTCATGCCTTACTCATTGGTAGGATGAAGTTTGTTCCAAATTGGATGCTGGGTACTATATTTATTTAATATTATCGAAATCCTATGAATTAAAATGGGCAATTTGGGTGCAATCAATTAGGTATATTTCCCTGAAATCATTTCAAATTTAAACAAAATAATGTTTCAGAAATGCCAATCTTACCTGTTTCTAAGTACAGGAACGATTTCAGAACAATCTGAGATGGGTGTCATGGCTTGCCGAAATGACATGGCATGACTACCTCGGGGCTCCGGGTGGCACAGCGGTCTAAGGCACTGCATCTCAGCGCTTAAGGCATCACTACAGACACCCTGGTTCGAATCCAGGCTGTATCACAACCATCCGTGATTGGGAGTCCCAATCACAATTGGCCCAGGTTTGGCCGGTGTAGGTTGTCATTGTAAATAATAATTAGTTCTTAACTGACTTGCCTGGTTAAATAAAAAAAAATTGTTATGACAACTTATTTGCTCTGCTTTCTTACACATTGCTGTAATGTTAGTTATTTCTCTGTTGTGTGTGTGTGAGTGTTGAGAGCTCTCTCTCTCTGTGTGTGTGTATGTGTGTGTGATTCCTGCTGATGTGGCATCCCAGGGGGAAATGAGGGGGACAAAGGCTGCCTACTAAATGGCACCCTATTCCCCATAAGGCTCTGGTCAAAAGTAGTGCACTATATTTGGAATAGTTACTTGGGACACTGGGACACACACAAAGCCAACATGCTCGGCTGTCCTCTATTCTGCCCATGCCATGCTCCTGCTCTTATTTTGATGCCCACTTCTGCACAAACACACACACACACACACACCCTTTTATTTATTTATTTTTATTTCACCTTAATTTGACAAGGTAGACCAGTTGAGAACAAGTTCTCATTTACAACTGCGACCTGGCCAAGATAAAGCAAAGCAGTGCGAAAAAAACAACAACACAGAGTTACACAAACAAACGTACAGTCAATAACACAATAGAAAAATCTATGTACAGTGTGTGCAAATGTAGAAGAGTAAGGAGGTAAGGCAATAAATAGGCCATAGAGGCGAAATAATTACAATTTAGCATTAACACTGGAGTGGTAGATGTGCAGATGATGATGTACAAGTAGAGATACTGGGGTGCAAAAGAGCAAGAAAATAAATAACAATATGGGGATGAGGTAGTTGGGTGTGCTATTTACAGATTGGCTGTGTACAGGTACATTGATCGGCAAGCTGCTCTAACAGCTGATGCTGAACCCTCTCTGACTCGTGGTTCTCTTCAGCCCATTAATGCTGCTGTCTTCTCTCTTGTTTCACAGATGAATCACCATGTGACCTTGATCGTCCTGTGACATCACACCGACACTGAGACAGCGGGTGGGTGGAAGGACACACGCGGAGGGACGCAGAGCAGAGCACAGAGAGGAGAGCACAGGAGAGGTTACATGCTTAAACAGTGCAGCTTTGCTCTGAGGAGGAATCAATCCCCTTGTAGAGGATCTGGATACCATTTGGCTTTCTGCTAATACAGTCAAATAATAAGAGACGTTCTTCTTTGTCATCCTGGTTTGTGTTGCAGCACACAAAAACACCAGCCTATTACAACAAAGGGTTCCAAGCACCTTTTCATTTGTTTACGCAAGAGGATAAGAGTTGAGCACGTTCTCTCCTTCTTCTGAAACTAGCCTTGTGAAACCAGCCTATTCTGGTAATAGTAAGTGAAACGAAACGTGAGCGCAACGGTCAGTCTGCTCAACCAGGCTATCAAGGACCCATAATAACAATCCATAACAAAATGGAGACTCTGTCTCTCTCGCAGGACTCCATCTTGGAGTGTCAGATCTGTTTTAACTACTACAGCCCGCGGCGGAGGCCCAAGCTGCTGGACTGCAGACACACGTGCTGCTCCGTGTGCCTGACCCAGATGAGGTCTAGCCAGAAAGAGATCCGCTGCCCCTGGTGCCGCGGCGTCACCAAACTCCCCGCCGGCTTTTCCGTCTCCCAGCTCCCCGACGACCCCGACATCATCACCGTTATCGCCATTCCGCATGCCTCCGAGCACACGCCGGTCTTTATCCGCCTGCCTAGCAACGGCTGCTACATGCTGCCCCTGCCTGTCGCCAAGGAGAGGGCACTGCTACCCGGCGAACTAGGCTGCCGGTTCTTGCCAGGTGGCAGTGGGCAGCAGAAGGTGGATGTGGCGGTGGTGGCTATGCCTGAGTTGCAGCCCCTGGATCTGGGGATGAGTCTCGACAGCCTGGAGGAGACAGAGAGAAGGGGAGTCGGGGGGAGGTGGTGGTGGTGGAGGGGGGAAGGGTTCCACGTGGTCCGGGGTGTGTACAGTGATCCTGGTAGCCTGCGTCCTGCTCTTTCTCCTGGGAATTGTGCTCCACAACATGTCCTGTATCTCTAAACGCTTTACTGTCATCTCCTGCGGCTGAAGGGAGGGGCCAGAAGGCATGTCAATTGACATGCCCCTCCCACCCCCCCCCCTTACTGTGGCTCCACCTCTCCTCAGCCAGGACTATGACGAGAATAAGCGAATTTGCACATATCAGGGGTGGCCAAGGAAACTGCCGATAGACACACAGAGAGAGGGAGAGAGAGAGGGAGGGAGAGAGTGAGAAAGAGAGAGAGAGAAAGAGAGGAGGACAACCACAAACAATCTAGGGAAAGAAACTTGCCTCCTATTGTTGACTTGGAGTTATTCTGGATACAAATGCAAATACTCTCTCACCCCTGATTTGGGGTAGCCTATAGACCTGGGGCCTATGGTAATTCACCATGGCTGATCTGTCCTGGTTTCTTTCTGTGGTCAGTAGAGTTACTTCAGTCAGTGATCATGTTGTTTAACTAAGTGTCAGTACTGAGTACATATCTCCACCTGGAGCTGCAATATACAGTGTTTGGACTTTTTGGCAGACCTGGGATCAAATACTTCAACAATCTTTTCAAAAACCTTAAGGGATTGCTTGAGTCTGTCTGGAGTGACAAATGGGCAGGGTTTGGCATTTTGGGACTTTTCTATTGGTTTATTAAGACAGGCAAGTTTAAACAGGCACAGATTTATTTTAAATTGATTTTTCAAGTAATTGAAACCCAGATCTGCTTCTTGGCTGCTTTTGTCTTTGCTGCGGTGTAGCAGTGTATACATTAACTATGTACAGTCCACCACACCACCTTTGGCCAAGTGTTGCTCATAAAGGGACTGAACAATCAATACTGGTGGTGGTTCACTGTGACTGTGTCCCAAATGGCACCCTATTCCTCGTATAGTGAAAAACAAGTATTTCGCTGCACCTTCGATAACATCTGCAAATCTGTGTTTTTTATTTGATATTGGGAATAGGGTTCCATTTGGGACGCAAGCCTGTGTTTTTTATTTTCTCAGAATCACTCTAACATTCTGATAACAGTGTTTACTTACTGTTGCTCCAATATGTAGTGAAGTACTGTATGTATGTGTTGGTATTTTGATCAATAATGTGTTAAACACAAAAACAGGGAAATATGTGATTGTTTGTTGTGCTATATACATATAAACCAGCCTATATTTGACAGAAAGCACATACTACATTTATTCAGTAGCCAGCCAGCCTAAAGTAGTAATGATTAAGTTACTGTTGAGTCTTAAAATTATTTGTCTAACCCCAATGCCCTTCACTGAGAACAGATGGTCATTGCTTTTAATATTGAACTCTCTCGCTAAGTTCCAAATGGCACCCTTATCCCTATATATGCACTACTTTTGACCAGTCAAAAGTAGTGCACTATATAGGGAACAGGGAGCCGTTTAGGATGCAATCCTATGACTTTGACCTGGTTATCACGAGCGCCGCACACACACACACACACACACAAACACACACTCTATCTCTTCTATCAATCTCCCTTTAGGTTAACACTATATTTGATGTTTGTATGGGGGGTGTTGGGTCACAGTGAGGTGGAGTGTGGGTGCTGGGAGGGGTTAGGAGTGGGCGGGCGGGGAGTCCCAGTCTTAATGCTAATTGCATTGATTTCTGAACCGTTTTAAATACTTTCTCTTCTATGCCGGTGTTTCTCTTCTTCTCCATGTGTTTCAAATGGCATACCATTCCCTGTATAGTGCACTACTTTCAACCGGGGCCGGTAGCGCCCTGGTCAAAGTAGCGCACTATATAGGGGAATAGGGTGCAATGTGGGACACATACCATGTCTTTGTTGTTGTTGCCAAAATTATTATGATCCAGTTTCTACTGTATTTAAGCAATTGAGTGTAAACACCAACAAACAAACAGGGTGAACTATTTTGTATAGCAGCCATGTACAGAATGATTGTATTTATCCTTGTTGTCCTTCTTTCTAATTGTGTTCTACATGTTTACTTCTGTCTGTCTGTAATAGTAGCCTGGTCTAGAATCAACTCTTATTGCAGAAGGTTAGAACCCTTGGTGGACTGTGTTTGGTAAATATGTGGTTGGACTGGTCTAGGATCAGTGCTAAAGGCAGTGGGTTATTTAGGCACCTTGTTAGGTTTCCAAAATTCCAGTAACTTTCCCAACATTCCCCACTTTTCCAGAAATCCTGGTTGGAACCAATCACAGCCATAGAAAGAGGAGGAGGTTGTAGAAATTAGAGACTTCAGTTGTTGTGGGGATTGGCTGTTTAGCTCTTACCTAGGGATAATTGCACTGGGATTCTAGGCTAGCTATTAAACTGTGATTGTACCATCTCACTTACTGACTGGCTTTTTAAGGAGTCCAATATGAAGTTACATTAGTGCCAAACATAGTAGCAGCCCAGGAGTTCTGTTTGATGTTTAGAGGGGAGGGATAGAGAAAGGATATGTGCCAAATGGCACCCTATTCCCTTTAAAGTGCACTACGTTTTGCCAGGGCCCCAAAGTGCACTATATAGGGAATAGGGTGCTGTTTGGGATGCAGCCATAGAGGTCATGCATAGTTTCCATCATGGCCGTTGGTGGTCCCAGCATCCCCCTGCGCTACACAGTAACTAATGGCTCAATAGGTGACAACTTTTTTTTGTAACAGACATTTACATGGTGCATATGAGTCAGCAAAGGAGCAATTGACTGTCAGCTATTGATTGATAATTAATTGATCTAATGAATCATAAGCCGCCCTGAGTATTGTTATATTAGACAAACATTGATAATTTGAAAATGCTGTAAATGTATGGTGCCAATAAACCAGACTAGTTCAGTTACATTGTCTGTAGATAGATACCGCAGTAAACAGCATAAACAGTACCCACTGGGAAAAAACTGGTTGAATCGATGTTGTTTCTACGTCATTTCAACCAAATATTCAATGTGATGACGTTGAATCAACGTGGAAAACTGATTTGATTTGACAAAAAGTAAAGACATTTTAGATTTTTTTCATCCAACTTTTAACCAAAATCCAATGACCTGGTGCCATTTTTTGTTGATTTCACATTGAATTTACCAAATGTTAATCAAAACTAGATGTTGAACAAACATCTGTGCCCAGTGGGTAGTTAATATGGACACTACTCAAGGCCTCACACCCAGCCAGGCTTTGGGTTGGTTCCCAAATTGCTGCCTATTCCCTATATAGTGCTGTACTTTTGACCAGAGTCCTATGGGTGTCTGTCTCTATCATAGCTAGCCCCTTATCTGAAAGTCTAATGGTCAAAGGATTTCTTTAGGTCAGTGGTGGCTGTTGAGGGGAGGATGGCTCATAGATTGGAATGGAAAGTTTCCTTTCCATGTATTCCATTCCAGCCATTACAATGGGCCTGTCGTCTGGCATAAAGTGGCACCAGCCACCTCTGTTTTAGATTAGTGTTGTTTGATGTAATACATACAGTCAGTAAAATGATTTGAACCAATGGACTCAATGTGTTGGAAATCTCTGTTGTACTGCCAATAGATCCATTGTTAAAAGATACAATGTGTGATGTTGCTTGGATGGGTTAGTAGAGGTTATGGTCTCGTATGCAAATGAAGGTAAAGAGGAATGTCAAATAATATAGTTATAAAAGGTGTCTGTGCACAACGTTTGATGAAGCTATGAAGCATTAGAATGGGGATTTGTGGACTGCGTCCCTGAGTAGATTGTGTCCCCCAAAGGGCACCCTATTCCTTATATAATGCACTACTTTTGACCAGAGCCCTACGAACCCTGGTCAAAAGTAGTGCACTATATAGGGAAGAGGGTGCCAATTAGGACACAACGATGGATACATTTTCGCACCTTTCTATCCCTAGAACACCTGTACTGTATGATCATGAGAGAGGGAAGGAGACCAAGGGTTGTCATGTCTGTGCCTGTGTGTTTGTCAGTCAGTGATGTACATTTCCTATAGTAGTTTCTGTTTGTGTCACGGTTGACAGAAAAACACAGCTGTTTCAGTGATCTATTAAATAAACTGTATGAAATTAACCTGCACTCTTTTCTCTGTTATTTATTTTTTCAACAACTATTTGTTATTTTAAATAAATTAATACTCTTAAGAATAACAGACCCAGCAGCCTAGTTAGTTGGGTTTTGGGGCACAGAGTTGGACAGCAGACAGAGAAGCATGAAGAAATATTATGGTTTTACTTACAGTGTTTGTAAGCAGTGCAAACTTGATGGTGAAGACATGTATACAGTCGTGGCCAAAAGTTTTGAGAATGACACAAATATTAATTTCCACAAAGTTTGCTGCTTCAGTGTCTTTAGATATTTTTGTCAGATGTTTCTATGGAATACTGAAGTATAATTACAATCATTTCATACGTGTCAAAGGCTTTTATTGACAATTACATGAAGTTGATGCAAAGAGTCAATACTTGCAGTGTTGACCCTTCTTTTTCAAGACCTCTGCAATCTGCCCTGGCATGCTGTCAATTAACTTCAGTTAATTTGCATGGCAAAGAGGGACTTTGCAATTCATTGCAATTCATCTGATCACTCTTCATGACATTCTGGAGTATATGCAAATTGCCATCATACAAACTGAGGCAGCAGACTTTGTGAAGATTAACTTCTTAGGGAGCGGCTGCATAGGTGACGGTTTTGGAGAGTCTGGCGTGCCCAAAGTACAATACATGCCACTCAGGCCCTGAAAATAGGATATGCACATAATTAGTACTATTGGATAGGAAACACTCTGAGGTTTTTAAAAGTGTTAACATAATGTCTGTGAGTATAACAGAACTCATTTAGCAGGCAAAAACCCAAGAAAAAATCTATCCGGAAATCAGTTTCTGGTGACCTATTGCTCTGTTTGACACACTCCCTATTGAATCCATTTGTAACCAGGACTGAGACTGCAGTACCTATGGCTTCCACTAGATGTCAACAGTCTATATACAAAGACTCAGAGAGATTGGAGAAAACAGAACGAATAGGTTACAGGAAATGGTCAAGGTAGCTCAGATGTCAACAAGTTTTCTCTGGCGCGAGTCTGGCTGTGCGCCCCACTTTATTTTACTTATATAAGGTATAGGTGACCATCTGAGTGAAACATTATCGCTAATATTCATAAAAGGATAGCTAAGGATGCATTTTAACTAGTATTTGATTTATTAAGGAAACGTTTATAGGTATATTTGAACGCGTTCTCTTCACGTTTCAATGGGCGATTCGACGTTGGATTTTCTGAACATAACGCGCCAGCCAAACGGAGATTTATGGATATAATAAATGACTTATTCTAACAAAATAACCTTTGGATGTCTTCGTTGGACACTTGGGATGCCCTCAGCAGAAGTTCTTCAGTAGGTAAGGGATTTGTTTTCGCTGTGAAATGTGTTTTGTGTGAACCGCGATGGTTTATGAATTCATGCTAATTGAAAAATATTGGAGGTGCTATCCTCAAACAATCGAATGTTGTGCTTTCACCGTAAAGCCTTTTTGAAATCTGACAATGCTGTGATATTGCCAAGAAGCAGAGCTTTTGATGGCTATGCAACACTTGTATATTGATGAATGTTTAATAATTCAACTTTTGGATTTTGAATTTGGCGCCTTGCATTTCACCGGGTAGTGTCGCGAGTGCCCCACCACTCCGTAAGTAGTTAATATTTGTGTCATTCTCAAAACTTTTGGCCACGACTGTACATTTTCAGTATAGGTATTCAAGGCAAAATAAATTGTTGAAGGTCAAGTTTATACACTGCACTCTTTGAGAGAGGTAGTTAGCAATGTCAGAACATCTGCTGTCTCAGCCACTGCCTGTCACCAAGGGTGTACCTCAAGGCTCGATCCTAGGCCCCACACTCTTCTCACTTTTGCCTTATGGCAAGGCGCTCCATCATGCTGGAAAAGGCAACTGTTCCTGGATGGTTGGGAGAAGTTGCTCTCGGAGGATGTGTTGGTACCATTCTTTATTCATGGCTGTGTTCTTAGGCAGAATTGTGAGTGAGCCCACTCCCTTGGCTGAGAAACAACCCCGCACATGAATGGTCTCAGGATGCTTTACTGTTGGCATGACACAAGACTGATGGTAGCGCTCACCTTGTCTTCTCCGGACAAGCTTTTTTCCAGATGCCCCAAACAATCGGAAAGGGGATTCATCAGAGAAAATGACTTTACCCCAGTCCTCAGCAGTCCAATCCCTGTAGTTAGCAATGTCAGAACATCTGCTGTCTCAGCCACTGCCTGTCACAAAGGGTGTACCTCAAGGCTCGATCCTAGGCCCCACACTCTTCTCAACTTACATCAACAATGTAGCTCAGGCAGTTGGAAGCTCTCCCATCCATTTATATGCAGTCTTATACTCAGCTGGCCCCTCCCTGGATTTTGTGTTAAATGCTCTACAACAAAGCTTTCTTAGTGTCCAACAAGCTTTCTCTGCCCTTAACCTTGTTCTGAACACCTCCAAAACAAAGGTCATGTGGTTTGGTAAGAAGAATGCCCCTCTCCCCACCAGTGTGGTTTCTAACTCTGAGGGTTTAGAGCTTGAGGTAGTCACCTCATACAAGTACTTGGGAGTATGGCTAGACGGTACCTTCTCTCAGCACATATCAAAGCTGCCGGGCGAAAGTTAAATCTAGACATGGTTTCCTCTATCGTAATCACTCCTCTTTCACCCCAGCTGCCAAACTAACACTGATTCAGATGACCATCCTACCCATGCTAGATTATGGTGACGGAATTTATAGATCGGCGGGTAAGGGTGCTCTCAAGCGGCTAGATGTTCTTTACCATTCAGCCATCAGATTTGACACCAATGCTCCTTATAGGACACATCACTGCACTCTATATTCTTCTGTAAACTGGTGATCTCTGTATACCCGTCGCAAGACACACTGATTGATGCTTATTTATAAAACCCTCTTAGGCCCCACTCTCCCCTATCTGAACTATCTACTGCAGCCTTCATTCTCCACATACAACACCCGTTCTGCTAGTCACATTCTGTTAAAGGTCCCCAACGCACACACGTCCCTGGCTTGCTCGTCTTTCCAGTTCGCTGCAGCTAGCAACGGGAACAAGCTGCAACAAACTCTTAAACTGGACAGTTTTATCTCAATCTCTTTATTCAAAGACTCAATCATGGACACTATTTATTTATTTATTTTATTTTACTAGGCAAGTTAGTTAAGAACAAATTCATATTTTCAATGACCTAGGAACAGTGGGTTAACTGCCTGTTCAGGAGAGCATCTGGACTGCTTGGTATGGCAAAGCGCTACAAAAGGTTCTAAAAATTGATTCAATTGTAGTAGGGGTGGAAAGATCTACACACAATACCCCATAATGACAAAGCAAACATTTTTGAAAATGTATTAATAATAAAACTGAAATATTCAATTTACATACGTTTTCAGACCCTTTACTCAGTACTTTGTTGAAGCATCTTTGGTCTGAGAGTCCTTAACTTCTTAGGGAACAGTGGTGCGCTAGCGCCCCACTCCCGACACTACCAGGTGAAATGCAAGGCGCCAAATTCAAAATCCAAAAGTTGAATTATTAAACATGCACCAATATACAAGTGTTCCATACTCATCAAAAGCTCTGCTTCTTGGCAATATCACAGCGTTGTCAGATTTCAAAAAGGCTTTACGGCGAAAGCACCACATTTGATTGTTTGAGGGTAGCACCTAACATATTTTTACCATTACCATGAATTCATAAGCCATCACGGTTCACACAAAACACATTTCACAGCGAAAACAAATCAATTACCTGTTGAAGAACTTCTGCTAAGGTCTTCCCAAGTGTCCAACGAAGACAATCCATGGTTCTTTTGTTAGAAAAAGTAATGTATTATATCCATAAATCTCTGTTTGGTTCGCGCGTTATAATCAGAAACTACAGCCTCCAATCGTCCATTGAAACGTGAAGAGAACTCGTTCAACTTATACCTATAAACTTGTCCAAGAACAATCAAACATCCTTTTTAATGTATCCTTAGGAACACTTTTCTGTAAATATAGCATCATATTTCAACCGGAATATAAACTGGGCGAATAGAATAGAAAAAAAACAAAGGACGCGCCTGCCGTGAGCGCGCGTTGTCTTGTAAAGGACACCTATGGGGCCACTTCCTGATTCTTCTTCTTCTCTGCTCTAATGCATCAAAAAAAAATCAGAACACTTTCTCGAGACTGTTGACATCCAGAGGAAGCGATAGGTACTGCATTCATATGCCCTTATATGGGCATTTTCATAAGGGATGGGTTCCCAATGAGGCACTCTGTCAAAACCACTTTTTCCAGGACAGAAATTCCTCGGGGGGTTTCGCCTGCCATATCCGTTCTGTTTTACTCACAGACAAATGGTTAACACTTTTAGAAAATTCAGAGTGTTTCCTATCCAATGGTACTAAATATGTGCATATCCTATTTTGGGCCTGAATGGGAGGCATTTTACTTTGGGCACGCCAGGGTCTCCAAAATGGTCACCTCGTGCGCTGCTGCCTAAGAAGTTAAGGTGCCTTTTGGCAAACTCCAAGCGGGCTGTCATGTGCCTTTTACTGAGGAGTGGCTTCCGTCTGGCCACTCTACCCAAAGGCTTGATTGGTGGAGTGCTGCAGAGATGGTTGACCTTCTGGAAGGTTTTCCCATCTCCTCAGAGGAACTCTGGAGCTCTGTCTTAGTGACCATCGGGTTCTTGGTCACCTCACTGACCTATGGCCCTTCTCCCCCGATTGCACAGTTTGGCCAGGCGACCAGCTCTAGGAAGAGTCTTGGTGGTTCAAACCTTCTTCCATTTAAGAATGATGGAGGCCACTGTGCTCTTGGGGACCTTCAATGCTGGAGACATGTTTTGGTACCCTTTCCCAGATCTGTGCCTCAACACAATCATATATCGGAGCCCTACGGACAATTCCTTCCACCTCATGGCTTGGTTTTTGCTCTGACATGCACTGTCAACTGTGAGGCCTTATATAGACAGGTGTGCCTTTCAAAATAGTGTCCAATCAATTGAATTTACCACAGGTGGACTTCAATCACGCACCTGAGCTAAATTTTGAATCTCATAGCAAAGGGTCTGAATACTTATGTAAATAAATGTGGAAAAATATCTAAAAAACTGTTTTCGCTTTACCGTAATGGGGTATTGTGTGTAGTTTGATGAGGAAAATTATAGAATAAAGCTGTAATGTAACAAAATGTGGAAAAAGTCAAGGGGTATGAATACTTTCTGAATGCACTGTATGCACACACACACACACACACACACACACACACTCCGATACTTTTACACGTAATTTGGTCTTGCTACTCTGTTCTTTATTTTACTCGTATTATTATCTATGTAAATATCTACCTCAAATACCTCGTATTTGCATATTGATCTGGTACTGGCACTTTCTGTACATAGCCCCATTCTTGTGTATTTCATTTTATTTCTTTTGTGTTACTATTTAAATTGTGTTATTATTTTTAAACTCTGCATCGTTAGGCAGGACTCGTAAGCAAACATTTCACAGTAAAGTCTACACAAGTTTTATTCGGAGCATGTGGCATATATATATATATATATTCTTTTGATTTAACGGCTACAAAGACAAAACGCCAAAACACTATAAAACAGAGATACAGCAACAGCAGAACATTGTCTATACTGTCCAGCCCTCTCGACCAGAGCAAATGGCTGAAACGTCGTAATTTGCCCGAAACCGGAAATGGTTACGTAGGACATAGGCCTAACTAGCCTACAGGAGTGGAGAATCTAAATTGGGTTGATGTTTACAGAGGAGGAATCACAAAATACAGTATATTAGTGATAACTAATTTAGCTAGTTGTGCAAGATATTTTATAGACAAAAGCAAAAGTAGCACATCGTTTTTAAATATGTGCATTCTTTTCTCCTTAGAGAAAACAACAGCTAATTCAAAGGGGGTGTGGCAGATTGTAAAACACTTCCGCTCTAGCCGGAGAAAGGATACTCATGAGTATCCTCGGCGAGAGGAGGCTATCGAGGAGTGGAGTACACTTCTCTGTTTGCCTACTAACGAATTGACACTCTCCTCGACCACTCAACAAACACTTACCTGTTTCCTGGTCACAGAGGAGAGGAGGATGGAGGAGTCGAGGACAGGACAGGCTTTTGCACAATTGAGAATCTCCTGAGGATCCACGTAAATACACCTCAAAACGAGATATAAAAAATAAACAAACATTATGGTGAT
Organism: Brachymystax lenok tsinlingensis; assembly: GCA_030435695.1. NCBI lineage: Eukaryota > Metazoa > Chordata > Actinopteri > Salmoniformes > Salmonidae > Brachymystax > Brachymystax lenok. Next base: position 31,450,191 of record CM059814.1, read on the forward strand.
TGGAAATAGTATAGTAATTATCAGTAAATGTAATAAGGGAGTGAATGTTATTTAGTATAAGGGTTACATTGAGAAAATCGTCTCTCTCTGACATGAAAATGGATAGCCCTCCCTTCAGTAAAATATATGTTACCTAAATCCTCCCTGAATGCTTGGAAAAAAAACAAGTGACCCTCTCCTATACCCAAAATAATAATGAAAACAAAGTGGATAGCAGAGAGCATTTACCCTCACTTCTTCGACGGACCATAGCCTTAGATATGCAGTTTTAGAAACTGTTCATCGTCCTGGAAACATTACATGGCAACGTATATAAATCTTGATAACACACAGGGCTGGGCCAGAAAGTTGCGAGTTCGCAAATCACAGTGGACAAGAGTAGGGGTGGAAAGATCTCCTTCATAGTAAAATGACTGCATGAATCTATTGTCACATCGTATCAGCCCAGACAGAGTAGGTCTACCGATGCTGAAAAATGTAAGCTTCAACAGCTGGCTACTCTTTTTCCATGGATTAACCCAACGAGAGTGTTTCCCTAAAAGCTGTCTGGGTTTAAACATCTTCTGTTGTACAGAAAGTGAATAGCTTAATCAATTGGTAGTGACAGAATTAGATTCCTTCCCAGGCAAAGGCAGCCTCTGAATGTCAAAGAAACAAATTATTTTACAGCTAGTTTCTTAAATAAAGCATCATGGACCAAAGCATATATATAGATCACTTAACATGATTGGATGCATTTTATTTTCTGCAAAATCTTAAAATAACAAGGGGTAGGCTGGTGCTTTTTTCCATTTTCTTTAATAAATGGGAGGCCTATGGCATACCCTCTCATACTTCCTCAGTTAAGTTCCCGAGTGGTGCAGCGGTCTAAGGCACTGCATCTCAGTGCAAGAGGTGTCACTATAGTGTATCACATCTGGCTGTGATTGGGAGCGGCTCACAATTGGCCCAGCGTCGAACGGATTTGGCTGGAGTAAACCGTCATTGTAAATAAGAATTTGCTCTTAACTGACTTGCCTAGTTAAATAAATTAAACATAAAAAAAAATGAAGAGTCTTGGTTTTAACTTAAAACCTCACCGGCTCCAGCAGAAAAACTGACTGTTTTGGAGAGCCTGGCGTGCCCAAAGTAAAATGCCTCCCATTTAGGCCCAGAAAATGGGATATGCATATATTTAGTACCATTGGATAGGAAACACTCTGAATTTTCCAAAACTGTTAACCATTTGTCTGTGGGTCAATCAGAACGCATTTGGCAGGCAAAACCCTGAGGAATCTCTGTCCTGAAAAAAGTCATTTTGACACATTGCTCATTTTTGAGCCCCTCCCTATCCAAAATGACCATATATAGGCATGTGAACGCAGTGCACGTCGCTTCCTTATGATGTCATCAACCACGAGACGGTGTTTTACTCCATCTTGGGGGAATTTCGGCCATTGAAAAACAGCATGGCAATGAGGACCCCTCTTCTGAAAACTCTTCAGAGTGCGCGTGCATGAGAAGTCGCACTGTGCCTTATTTATCGTTTTTAGCGTTCAGTTTATATTCCGGCTGATTTATAATAGTACATATACGTAAAAGGGTTCCTAAGGATACATTTAAAACTATGTTTGATTGTTTTTGGACAAGTTTATAGGTAGAATTTTAACGAGTCGGCGCCGAGTTTCAAAGGAGTAATGGAGGCTGTCGTTTCTGATTATAACGCATGAACCAAATGCAGGATTTATGGATAAAAGACGTTACTTTTTCTAACAAAAGAACCATGGATTGTCTTCGTTGGACACTTAGGAAGACCTCAGCAGAAGTTCTTCAACAGGTAATTACTTTGTTTTCGCTGTGAAATGTGTTATGTGTGTGCCATGATTGCTAATCGATACATGGCTATTGGAAAATATGTGAGGTGCTACCCTCAAACAAATGAATGTGCTGCTTTCGCCATAAAGCCTTTTTGAAATCTGACAACGCTGTGATATTGCCTAGAAACAGAGCTTTTGATGAGTATGGAACACTTGTATATAGCTGGATGTTTAATAATTCAATTTTCGGATTTTAAATCTGGCGCTACAGGTTTTCGCTAGTAGTGTCGGGATGATCCCGCTAGCGACCCACTGGTATTTGAGTCGTTAACAGCCCTTCACTGACACAGAGGTAGCATATTTTAAGAGTGCATGGTGGGTGGAGAAATTGACCGACACATCTAAGAATATGGCAGCCTATAGCCTAACTTCGTCTGTCAAAAAGGTAGGCCAACCTCTTATTTCTTAAATAGGAAGAAACAGGCTCCAACACAAAGCCCTATTGTTAGTAAAGACTAATTAAAATGAAAATGGTTTAAATTACTTATACCTATTCGAATTTGCCTACTTTTACCACCATGAGCTGTCCATTTCAGATTGATTGTGCCGCAGCTGCTGCTTCAAGTTTCAGCACCACAATGTAAATTACTCAGAATAACTCAGAAAAATACATCATGGGCAAGAAAATTATTGTTTTTAACAAATTCAATTATATTCTAGGCAAGCTATCAAAGTTGACCTCCGGTCCTCCTCATCTTCGCGCTCTCCTTCTCAAACTGAACAGGAAATAGTATGGGTATCCAACAGGTCGATCGCGAGCTACAGTAGTTCGCAGCCCACCTACGAGTAGCTCGCCAAACAATTCTGAAAGTACATGGCAATTTTCACGTTTTCCTCTGCAAACTATCATAAACAAATCTCACAAGTATCAGATGCCGCAAGGTCTTAGCTACTATTTAATCTAGGCAACATTGACATTATCCCACACCTGATTAACCACTATTGGCTTAAAAAGCCAAACCTACCACAATATCTGCCAATTATTCCAACAATATTGCCTCTGTCTGTCTGTGTGGTGCGCACGTTTGATTATCACTTTGTGTGTAGCTAGTACTTTCCCCAAAACCTTCTCAATGAAATGTTAACTGCAAAGTAGGCTTACCTGGCAGAAGTATATCATTAGTAAGTATACAATTTCTATATTCTATTTGTTAATTGAAAACTTTGCCATGAAATGAGCAGCAGTACAGAACCATCCCTAAACCAGCTCATTAGAAGGCACATTCCTCATGGCCTATATGGGCAATTAAAGGGCCAGAAGCGCAATTAAAAGGAAATGACACTCAAAAATCTAAATTTGTTAGTTTTCTTCCATTCTTCCATTTAAGTATTGAAATTAACTCAGAACATCCAATTTTGTTGTTTCTCTATGAACAATTGTATGAACACCCAACATAAGACTCTCAAGCTGGTGTGTCGGGCTAAGGAAAATAATCACTCAATCTAAGCATGAATGTGAATAAGCACTATTGCTAACACATACAAATATTTATTTTTATTTTATTTCACCTTTATTTAACCAGGTAGGCCAGTTGAGAACAAGTTCTAAATTTACAAATGCGACCTGGCCAAGATAATATGAACTCTTGCTTGAACAGGGATAAATACGCAAAATTAATTACATGCGACACTGTGAGATAACAAACAATAGTTTTTGGTACAAACCCCTATCGTCAACACTACTACCTGATCCATCAGCTTGTCTTCTTATGGCTGGACCTAACCAAACAAAGGTCAATTGGGCGTTTAAGCTGTGGTGTGTATTCATGGATGCCAAGCGAAGCCAGACTTCACTGAACATTTTACCAATACATTTTTTTATCAAAACAAAATGATTTGTCTTTCGCCTCTCTGTGTTTAATAATTTTCCTTCAATTGGCTAAATGTATCTCACCGGAGAAAGCATCCGAGAAAGCGAAACAGAGTATGTCTCAGTATGTTTAGCCCATGTATCTGATGCTGTCTGGCCAAAAAGAGTATGACATTGTTGCCGCCCGTAGCGTTTCATTCAATAGCAAGGGAAGCCAGCGAGCATTTGGCCTCCCTTGAAAATAATTTTTATAAATGAATAGCCAATCGGCATTGAGCTAAACTGAATGGGCTCAACTGTGAAGAGTCCTGCTGTACCAAAAGGAAGTGTCAAGGGATTTGGATTTGGTTTCACACCAATCATATAAAAAGCAAAAATATTGAAAGAAAGGCATTTCACGTGACATTAAAACCTGACTTTTCAAGTCATTGACAGAAAAATCATCTCTTTGTGTCGTTGTCCTCCGGTGGCTAGCTAGCTAGCTAAAATTGTCTGTTTGCTAAATTAGCCATGGATGTAGTCTGATTGATCAGGCTGTAATACACAATTAGTTGGCATATACAGCCTGGACGTAATTCCTGCAAAATCGTTAATTTTTTACATAGAAGCCAGAATGTTGAATAAAATGTTAAAACTTACTCTACCGGTTGTCTGTGCAGTTTGTCCTTCAGCTGCTCAAAATCTTTGACAAAATATCCAAAGGAAAGTATGGTTACTTAACTTTTTTAGAGAGCCGGTCGGTTTGGCCTAGGTAAAGTTAGTTTTATATTGGATATTCAGTTTTCTGTCATTAATAGCTATCGAAACAAGCATGCAATAACAATGGAAATGGCGTATTCTGTATCAGGATTTCTATCTTTAAAAAAAATCTAAAATTCACACAAAAAAAAGTGTAAATTGTTCTCCATCCTCCCCTGATTCGGAATGTTTCATTTTCATTGTCACGGCATGCTTGGTTCAATAACTATTGACGAGAGAACCAAATTGTTTCTTTAGAGATAAATCAGATCGAGTCCAAATTGTGCAATGTAGTACGGAGTTGTACTTTCCAACAGGCCAATATTCTACATAGTTCAGCGCAGAAAATGTGGTAATTAACTACAATGACCAAAATCCATTGCGAGCTTACTAGTTTCCTTGTCTGTGTGGGGCAGACAAGGAGACCAAGAGAAGAGACAGAGGAATGCATAATCGAGAGAGCAGTTTACTTCGTGAGGTATCTCTACCTGAAAATACATGATCTAAGTGATTGATAGTTGGTTTTCAGCAGTCATAAAAGTATGCCTTACTAAAAGATGATGACTTGGAATGAAAAAAAGAAAGTCATCAAATACACCTAATACGATTTAATATACAGTACATAGCAAATTAAATATTTGATTAACGTAATGTAATGTGAATAAATTATGGTTAATATACTGTGTTGTTACAGCATTCAACCCATGTAATGCATAGTGCATTATTAATGTATAAAATAAATAATCAAAACCGAAATTGAAAACCGTGATTATTATTTAATAATGGACTCAAAACCGAACCGACCACAACAAGCGCTAATCCCTCAGCACTACTTTTTACTACAGATAATAATACTCTCTTGTTTATGATTTTGCTGTCATGGGGGTCTCATTACTTCGAGTTGGATACATTTTTTTGGCTCTCATGGAATGGCATGCTTTGAGCACTACCAAAAGGTGGTATTTGCCAAAGGCATATTGTTTCTGTTTTTATTGGAGACACTTAGATATCTAGATTATTTGCTGCTGTTTAAAGCGTGAATCCACAATTGAAACAATAACAGAGCAGTTACCTCGCCTCTGTTTTGGTAAAAACATAAGGGATGGGCCTGGAGAAATGTAACCACTCTCAGATTAATAGGCAGAGCTTTGAAAGCAAGGATTATATCATCCATTACCATTTATTATATCAAATTTTTTGTTTTAACCATGTTTTGAGGCTACACAGTGTTTGTTTACATTGATAATGTTTCCAAGCATTGGAGGAAAAACAATCTTATATTTGGGGTTCTCATGGGATGTGACAGTTGAAATAAGCACATGAAGCATTTATATGTTATATTCTTCATGGATCAGTGTTTAGATATCATTATCATTAATTTATAAATCCAAAAATGTATATATCAACTACAGATTACCCCTTAAAGTCTATCAAAACGCTGCAAGTTTGATCATGTATCTGTTTTTTACACTATGGAGCACAGTACCACAGAGGTGTTTAGGTAAGAACAAAATTGTATTCCATAGGCTGGGATCCACACTATGCAACTGTTGCAAGAGCACATTTTTCACTTGCTGTCCACTGGTCACAAAAAACAATGATTGATAGGCAGCTTAAACTTCTCCAATTAAACTATTATTGGGTTGGTTTATACTTCAACCAAACCCCTTTCCTTTTTAATATAATCAATAAACGTACATGTAGGCCTATCTGTTTAGTATGTTTCCCCTCACATCCCTTCCTTTTCTGTTCTTTTCACATCAAATATTTATCGATATTCTGTCAGGAAGGTAATTAACTACCTAGCTTTGTTCCAATAAAACAGCTCTTTCCCTCAGAGAGAGAGAGCAAGAGATGCAAAAAGAAGGGGGGGAAAGACAGCTGGGGAGGGGGAGCGAGAAAGAGAGGGAGAGACCACAGAATGTTGGGTGGCACCTTAATTGGAGAGAACTGGTTCCTGGAGCAGAATGAGTGGAATGGTATCAAATACATCAAACACATGGTGCTCTGAAAAAGCATTGTATTTTATTGACAATTACAATCTGTTTTGGGAGCGACACAGGTCCTAAAAAGGGATGGCCAGAACCCGAACAGGAGAGGAGCTTGGATGCTGAGTGCTAACATCGAAAAGATACTAAAAAAGTGATGGGATATCAGTCCTTGCCCACAACAGGTAACCCTCATTGATCAAATGGCACAGTTCTAAGCAATCTTGTATCCATACTATTTCAAGCCAACCTAATGGCTATTTTATATAGAGGCTTAACTACTGGTAATATAATGTTTGTGTTAGAGACTCCATCTGATCTGAAATCCTGCAGCTGTGGCCTTGGACTGATTTATGTAAATGTCAGAAGCTTGAATAAAAACAATTGATGCTATTTGTAATTCTGGCTTCTCAAACCAACAATACAAAAATTCCTGTACCAGACTCTGATGTGTCTCTGAAATGGATATACTGTTTATAGATCTGACATAGCTAGCAGAGGTGGGGGTGTCACCATATTCATAAAGAACAACTTGAATGTTGCTGTGTATAACCACCTCTGTCCCCAAGCAATTTCAATTCCTTGTCCTAAATGTGGGCCTTGTATGTCGCCCTCCCAATTTCTCTCAGCAAATTTTCTGAATTGATGTCTAACGATGCTAAATGTGAATTATTAATATTGGGTGATCTTAAACTGGATTGGTTGGTGCCAGTATCAGAGAAACTGAAAGATATTTGTACTAAGCAAAATGTTACTCAACTGATAACTATACCTACCCGCCAACTCAAAGCACCATGAAAAATGTACTCTTTTGGATATCATTCTGACACACTCCTCATAAGTATACAGCCAATGGAATCTTTGCTAATGAGCTCAGTGACCATTGTCCATGTGCCTGCATTAAAGATACTAAGCTACCTAAATCACATCTGCACATTATTACAAAGATACATTTTTGAACTTTCAATGAGCAACATTTCCTGTATGACCTTGGGTTGTATGTTTGGGAGCGTTTGTCCTCTATTCAGATCAGGCCCTTAAATATTTCAGTTTAACTCAGTTGCAGATAATCATGTCACATATACCATATTTAAGGTAATTACCCATGAATTGTCTAAAAGATTTCATAAAATAAACTTAAGGCTAGAATGACTGATTCTACCTCTGACTGGCAGTCCTTCAGACATTTGAAATATATATGTCTTACTCTGGTTAGAGAAGCAAAGTCAACATTCTTCTTGAATGTTGTATCTGAGAGTGGTGGAAATACAGCTACATTCTGGAAAGTGGTCAAATCTTTTAAACAAAATTCCACCCTCTCATTTCCCCAGCAGGTTATGAGAGCCTCTGGTCCCATAACAGACAAAGATAACCATTTTGCCTCAGCTGGCCACCTATTTGAAATAATGTTTTATGAAAATATCTCATGTTCTACTAGAGCAGGGCTGCCCAACCCTCTTCCTGGAGATCTACTGTCCTGCAGATTTTCAGTCCAACCCTAATTTAGCAGTTCTGATTCAGCTAGCTAAGGTCTTGTTGAGCAGCTAATTAGTAGAATCAAGTGTGTTAAATTAGGGTTGGACTGAAAACCCACAGGATGGTAGATCTCAGGGAAGAGGGTTGGGCAGCCCTGCACTAGAGGGAGTCCTTTACTCACCTCTAAACAGATAAAGTGCATTCTGAAAGTATTCAGACCCGTTGACTTTTTTCACATTTTGTTACGTTACAGCCTTATTCTAAAATTGTATTCCATCCTCATTCTACACACAATACCCCATAAGCAAAAACTGTTTTTTAAAATACATTTTAGCAAATTAATATATTAAAAAAAATTGCAATAGCACATTAACATAAGAATTCAGATCCTTTACTCAGTACTTTGTTGAAGCACCTTTTGGCAGCGAGTACAGCCTAGAGTCTTCTTGGGTATGATGCTAAGAGTCTTGGTACACCTGTGTTTGGGGAGATTCTCGCATTCTTCTCTGAAGATCCTCTCAAGCTATGTCAGGTTGGATGGGGAGCTTTGCTGCACAGCTATTTTTAGGTCTCTCCAGAGATGTTAGATCAGGTTCAAGTCTGGGCTCTGGCTGGGCCACTCAAGGACATTCAGAGACTTGTCCCAAAGCCACTCCTGTGTTGTTTTGGCTGTGTGCTTAGGGTCATTGTCCTGTTGGAAGGTGAAACTTCGTCCCAGTCTGAGGTCCTGAAGTGCCAAGTAAAGCCCCCCTGGCCAAACCCTTCGCTAACCCAGATGACGCTGGGCCAATTGTGCACCACCTTATGGGACTCCCGGTCACGGCCGGTAATGACACAGCCTGCGATCGAACCCCAGGCTGTAGTGATGCCACAACACTGCGATACAGTATCGTAGACCGCTGCAACGCCCCCCATGTGTGGCATTAAACCCACAGCCATGAACGAGTGAAGAGTGGTGGAGTGAAACAATAAAGGAAGTGACAGTAATCTGTAAGCTTGTAGAGGTGAGAGAAAGGATAGAATGAGAGAGAGAGAAAAGAAAGTTGGGTGGATAAATGTTGGGTGGATGAGTGGATGTGTGTTGTGTAGTGGAGCCAGTCCTTGTTCATGGCAGGAGATAATTGATGGTGTTATCGAGGGACGATGGGGGGCGGTGGGGCACAAGGAGGGTGTATACTGTACATGGAGGTAGTTTGTCAAACCCTTCCACAGCCTTGTTCTGTCTTAATGGGAACCACAGCAGGGAGAGCTAGTGGAGAATATGTGCATCCCAAATAGTACTATTCCTTATAAAGCGCACTACTTTTCTTTTTGGGATGCAAATTGTTCCCTCAAGTAGGCAGCAGCACTCACAGGCGATAAGGAAACAATAAAGCAGTCGTAACAATGACGAACATTGGGATCTTTGTTTTTTTCAAAACAAATATGTTTATGTGACGTCTGTGGCATGTGTGTGTGTGTGTGTGTGGTTTGAGGTCAGTGGCTGATTGATCAACCTATACAGTGCACTCAGAAAGGTTTTCACACCCCTTCCCTTTTTCCACATTTTGTTATGTTATAGCATTATTCTAAAATGGATTAAATAAAACATTTTCAACATATATCTACACACAATACCCCATATTGACAGAGCAAAAACAGGTTTTTAGAAATGTTTGCAAATTTCTTACAAATAAAAACAGAAATGCATTATAAAAATCAAATCATTGAGTGGCTGCTGCCAACGTACTGACTTAAATCTCTAGCCACTTTAAATATTAGGAATTGGATGTAACAAATGTATCACTAGCCACTTTAAACAATTTTGTATATAATGTTTACATATCCGACATTACTCATATCAAATGTATACACTGTACTCTAAACCATCTACTGAAACTTGTCTAGGCCATTCGGCCATCGACTCAAATCTCTAGCCACTTTAATAATTATAATTGGATGAAATAATTGTATCACTAGCCACTTTAAACGATGCCATTCATATAATGTTTACATATCCTACATTACTCATCTCATATGTATATACTGTACTCCATACCATCTACTGCATCTTGCCTACGCCGGTCAGCCATCGCTCATCCATATATTTATATGTACATACTCGTATTCATTCCTTTACTCTTGTGTGTATAAGGTAGTTGTTGTGAATTTGTTAGATTACTTGTTAGATACTACTGCATGGTCGGAACTAGAAGCACAAGCATTTCGCTACACTCGCATTAACATCTGCTAACCATGTGTATGTGACAAATAAAATTTGATTTGGATTAGTCACTTGCGCCGAATACAACAGGTGTAGACCTTACAGTGAAATGCTTACTTACGAGCCCCTAACCAACAATGCAGTTTAAAAAAATAAGGATATGAATAAGAAATAAAAGTAACAAGTGATTAAAGAGCAGCAGTAAAATAACAATAGCGAGACTATATACAGGGGGGCACCAGTACAGAGTCAAGATGCTGGAGCACCAGTTAGTTGAGCTAATATGTACATGTAGGTAGAGTTATTAAAGTGACTATGCATAGATGATAACAACAGAGAGTAGCAGCTGTGTAAAAGAGGGGGTGGGGGAGAATGAAAATAGTCTGGGTATCCATTTGATTAGATGTTCAGGAGTCTTATGGCTTGGGGGTAGAAGCTGTTTAGAAGCCTCTTGGACCTAGACTAGGAGCTCCGGTACCGCTTGCTGTGCGGTAGCAGAGAGAACGGTCTATGACTAGGGTGGCTGGAGTCTTTGACAATTTTTAGGTCCTTCCTCTGACACTGCCTGGCATGGAGGTCCTGGATGGCAGGAAGCTTGGCCCCAGTGATGTACTGGGCCGTTCACACTACTCTCTGTAGTGCCTTGCGGTCGGAGGCCGACGAGTTGCCATACCAGGCAGTGATGCAACCAGTCAGGATGCTCTCAATGGTGCAGCTGTAGAACCTTTTGAGGATCTTTTTCCTGTAATCCACAATAATCTCCTTTGTCTAGAATATTCAGAACCTTTGCTATGAGACTCAAAATGAAGCTCAGGTGCATCCTGTTTCCATTGATCATCCTTGAGATGTTTCTGCAACTTGTTTGGAGTCCACCTGTGGTAAATTCAATTGATTGGACATGATTTGGAAAAGCACACGTCTATATAATGTCCCACAGTTCACAGTGCATGTCAGAGCAAAAACCAAGCCATGAGGTCGAAGTAATTGTGTCACGCCCTGACCTGTATGAGCCTTTTTATGTCTCATTTTGGTTTGGTCAGGGTGTGATTTGGGGTGGGCATCCTATGTTCTATTTTCTAGGGTTTTGTATTTCTTTGTTTTGGCCGGGTATGGCTCTCAATCAGAGACAGCTGTCTATCGTTGTCTCTGATTGGGAAACATACTTAAGGTAGCCCTTTTTCCCTCCTTTCTTTGTGGGAAGTTAACTTTGTTTGGGGCACTTATGCCCTGTAAGCTTCACGGTTGTTTTGTATTGTTTATTGTTTTTGTCTGCGTCATCCTAAAATAAAGGAATATGTACGCTCACCACGCTGCTCTTTGGTCTACTTCTTTCGACGATCGTGACAAATTGTCCGTAGATCTCTGAGACAGGATTGTGTTGAGGCAAAGATCTGGGGAAGGATACCAAAAAATGTCTGCAGCCTTGAGGGTCCCCAAGAACGTAGTGGCTTCCATCATTCTTAAATGGAAAGTTTTGAACCACCAAGACTCTTCCTAGAGCTGGCCGCCCGGCCAAACGGAGAAATCAGGGGAAGGGCCTTGGTCAGAAAGGTGACCCAGAACCCGATGGTCACTCTGACAGAGCTCCAGAGTGCCTCTGTGTAGAGGGGAGAACCTTCCAGAAGGACAAACATCTCTGCAGCACTCCACCAATCAGGCCATTATGGTTGAGTGGCCAGACGGAAGTCACTCCTCAGTAAAAGGCACGAGAGCCCACTTGGAGTTTGCCTAAAGGACTCACAGATGATGAGAGAAGATTCTAGGGTCAGATGAAACCAAGATGAACACTTTGGCCTGAATACCAAGCATCATGTCTGGAGGAAACCTGCCACCATACCTACATTGAAGCATGGTTGTGGCAGTATCATGCTGTGGGGATGTTTTTTCAGCGGCAGGGACTGGGAGACTAGTCAGGATCGAGGGAAAGATGAACGGAGCCAGAGAGATCCTTGATAAAAAACCTGCTCCAAAGCGCTCAGGACCTCGTCATCCCCAAAACGAATCAAATCTGTAATCTCTGCCAAAGGAGCTTTATAATCAGAAACGACAGCCTCCACTCCTCCATTGAAACGTGACGAGAACTCGTTCATCTTATACCTATAAACTTGTCCAAGAACAATCAAACATAGTTTTAAATGTATCCTTAGGAACACTTTTACGTATATTTACTATTATAAATCAACCGGAATATAAACTGATCGATAAAGACGGTAAAAAAAGACACTGCATGCCTTGTCGGGAGCGAGCGCTGGGTACTGTTGACATAAAAAGTACACTTCCTGGTTTGCTCTTATTCTCTAGTCTAAAGCATCCAAAATGAAAGTTTACACTGTCTCGAGACTGTTGACATCTAATGGAAGCGATGGGTACTGCATTCATATGCCCTTATATGGTCATTTTCATGAGGGAGGGGTTCCAAATGAGCAATGTGTCAAAATCACTTTTTCCAGGACAGAAATTCCTCGGGGTTTCGCCTGCCATATGCGTTCTGTTTTACTCACAGACAAATGGTTAACACCTTTGGAAAATTCAGAGTGTTTCCTATCTAATGGTACTAAATATGTGCATATCCCATTTTCTGGGCCTGAATGGGAGGCATTTTACTTTGGGCACGCCAGGCTCTCCAAAACGGTCACCTCATGAGCCGATCCCTAACAAGTTAAATCAAGGCAAAAAAACATTAAACCATTGTAGTTATGTCACATTGGCTAACATATTAGTCTTGTCACGTATGCAGGAGTTGATGAATATGTATCATGGTTCATGGTATATAGATTGGTATAGTTAATCTTTGGCATATGGAAGTAGAGGAGAGATTGCTGCTAGCTTGAAAAACATTACTTATGATATCCAGTTGTTGTAAGCAGTGTTGGGTGATGTGCAATGAGGTGAATTTGAAAGCAATATCAATATTTCAAATAACATTTCGTATGCTACGTCAGGGAAAACTATTTGTTTTTCAAATGCTCTTAGGTTTGCTTGTGTAAAGGATACTTACATTTTTGGGACTCTTGAGAATTTAAAGAATGAGGTGAAACAGAATAAGTACATCTATTGTAGACTATGGTCAAAGGGAATAGAGTGCCATTTGGGACACAGCCATTGATGTAATGGACATAGCTGACTAAAAGTGTACATGCAATTGTACCCAGCATCTAATCAACATACAACATTCCTATCTTTGAAATGAAACAAATGTCATATTTGTTGAAATGACAATATACTGTACAGTTGAAGTCGGAAGATTACATCGTTTTTCAACCACTCCACAAATTTCTTGTTAACAAACTATAGTTTTGGGAAGTCGGTTAGGACATATACCTTGTGCATGACACGTTATTTTTCCAACAATTGGTTACAGACATACTATTTCCATTATAATTCACTGTATCACAGTTCCAGTGGGTAAGAAGTTTACATACACTAAGTTCACTGTGCCTTTAAAGAGCTTGGAAAATTCCAGAAAATTATGTTATGGCTTTAGAAGCTTCTGATAGGCTAATTGACAACATTTGAGTCAATTAGAGGTGTACCTGTGGATGTATTTCAAGGCCTACCTTCAAACTCAGTGCCTCTTTGCTTGACATCATGGGAAAATCAAAAGAAATCAGCCAAGACCACAGAAAAAAAATGTATAGACCTCCACAATTCTGGTTCATCATTGGGAGAAATTTCCAAACGCCTAAAGGTACCACATTCATATGTACAAACAATAGTACGCAAGTATAAACACCATGGAACCACGCAGCCGTCATACCGCTCAGGAAGGAGACGCGTTCTGTCTCTTAGAGATGAACGTACTTTGGTGCGAAAAGTGCAAATCAATCCCAGAACAACAGCAAAGGACCTTGTGAAGATGCTGGAGGAAACAGGTACAGAAGTATCTATATCCACACTAAAACAAGTCCTATATCAACTTAACCTGACAGGCCACTCAGCAAGGAAGAAGCACTGCTCCAAAACCGCCATAAAAAGCCAGACTACGGTTTGCAACTGCACATGGGGGCAAAGATCGTACTTTTTGGAGAAATGTCTTCTGGTCTGATGAAACAAAAATAGAACTGTTAGGCCATAATGACCATCGTTATGTTTGGAGGAAAAAGGGGGAGGCTTGCAAGCTGAAGAAAACCATCCCAACCGTGAAGCACAGGGGTGGCTGAATCATGTTGTGGGGGTGCTTTGCTGCAGGAGGGACTGGTGCACTTCCCAAAATAGATGACATCATGAGGAAGGACAATTATGTGGATATATTGAAGCAACATCTCAAGACATCAGTCAGGAAGTTAAAGCTTGGTCGCCAATGGGTCTTCCAAATGGACAATGCATACTTACAATGTTGTGGCAAAATGGCTTAAGGACAACAAAGTCAATGTATTGGAGTGGCCATCACAAAGCCCTGACCTCAATCCGATAGAAAATGTGTGGGCAGAACTGAAAAAGTGTGTGCAAGCAAGGAGGCCTACAAACCTGACTCAGTTACACCAGCTCTGTCAGATGGGCCAAAATCCTCCCAACTTGTTGTGGGAAGCTTGTGGAAGGCTACGCAAAACGTTTGACCCAAGTTAAACAATTTAAAGGCAATGCTACCAATTATAATTGAGTGTATGTAAACTTCTGTGATGAAAGAAATAACAGCTGAACTAAATCATTCTCTCTACTATTATACTGACATTTCACATTCTTAAAATAAAGTGGTGATCCTAGCTAACCTAAGATAGGGAATTTTTAAGGATTAAATGTCAGGAATTGTGGAAAACTGAGTTTAAATGTATTTGGCTAAGTTGTATGTAAACTTCCGACTTCAACTGTATCTCATTATTTTTAACATCCCTTTTTAGTGTGCAGGTACAGATAAAGGCAGCTTAATTATTGTTTGTGTGTGTGTGTGTGCGCAGGTCCGTGCGAGTTTGTTCATGTGCGTATAATTGTGTGAAGCGCTTCTGTATGTGAGTAGATGTGTGTGTGTCTAGACACCTTGTGGGCAGTGTCACCTTCTAGTTCCAGGAACAGGGAACTTGCTATTGCTGAGGTCTGTTTTAAAAATATATTTTTTTTTACATTTAACTAGGCACGTCAGTTAAAAACAAATTCTTATATACAACAACAGCCTACCAGGGAACAGTGGGTTAACTGCCTTGTTCAGGGGCAGAACAACAGATTTATACCTTGTCAGCTCTGGGATTCGATCCTAGCAACCTTTCAGTTACCGACCCAACGCTCTAACCACTAGGCTACCTGCCGCCCTGGATGCTACAGTACAAAGGGAAAACTTCATAAAAATGTGGACTGTTAGCTGAGCATTAGATTACCAAACAATTATGATCAAATCAAATGTATTTTATAAAGCCCTTCTTACATTAGCTGATGTCACAGAGTGCTGTACAGAAACCCAGCCTAAAACCCCAAACAGCAAGCAATGCAGGTGTAGAAGCACGGTGGCTGGGAAAAACTCCCTAGAAAGGCCAGAGCCAAGGAAGAAACCTAGAGAGGAACCAGGCTATTAGGGGTGGCGAGTCCTCTTCGTACTGCCCGGGTGGAGATTATAACAGAACATGGCCAAGATGTTAAAATGTTCATAGATGTAATAATCACAGTAGTTGTCGAGGGTCCAACAGGTCATCACCTCAAGAGTAAATGTCAGTTGGCTTTTCACAGCCGATCATTCAGAGTATCTCTACCGCTCCTGCTGTCTCTAGAGAGTTGAAAACAGCAGGTCTGGGACAGGTAGCACGTCTGGTGAACAGGTCAGGTTTCCATAGCCGCAGGCAGAACAGTTGAAACTTGAGCAGCAGCACGGCCACGTGGGCTGGGGACAGCAAGGAGTCATCAGGCGAGGTAGTCCTGAGGAATGGTCCTAGGGCTCAGGTCCTCTGAGAGAGAGAAATAAAGAAAGAAAGAAAGAAAGAGAAAATGAGAGAGGGAATTAGAGAGAGCAAACTTAAATTCACACATAAGAGAGGAGAAATACTCCAGATATAACAGACTGACCCTAGCCCCCGACACATAAACTACAGCAGCATAAATACTGGAGGCTGAGAAAGGAGGGGTCGGGAGACACTGTGGCCCGTCCGGCGATACCCGGACAGGGACAAACAGGCAGGATATAACCCCACCCACTCTGTCGAAGCACAGCCCCCACACCACTAGAGGGATATCTTCAACCACCAACTTACCATCCTGAGACAAGGCCGAGTATAGCCCACAAAGATCTCCGTCACGGCACAACCCAAGGTGGGGGGCGCCAACCCGGAAAGGAAGATGACGTCAGTGACTCAACCCACTCAAGCGACCCCCCCCCCAGGGATGGCAAGGAAGAGCACCAGTAAGCCAGTGACTCAGCCCACATAATAGGGTTAGAGGCAGAGAATCCCAGTGGAGAGGGAACCGGCCAAGCAGAGACAGCAAGGGCGGTTCGTTGCTCCAGTGCCTTTCCGTTCACCTTCACACTCCTGGGCCAGACTACACTCAATCATAAGACCTACTGAAGAGATGAGTCTTCAATAAAGACTTAAAGGTTGAGACCGAGTCTGCGTCTCTCACATGGATAGGCAGACTATTCCATAAAATTGGAGCTCTATAGGAGAAAGCCCTGCCTCCAGCTGTTTGCTTAGAAATTATAGGGACAGTGAGGAGGCCTGCGTCTTGTACAGCTGTGTGTCATCCTCATAGCAGTGAAAGTTAACATTATGTTTCTGAATGACATCACCAAGAGATAAAATATATAGTGAAAACAATAGTGGTCCTAAAACGGAGCCTTGAGGAACACCGAAATTTCCAGTTGATTTGTCAGAGGACAAACCATCCACAGAGACAAACTGATATCTTTCCGACAGATAAGATCTAAATCAGGCCAGAACTTGTCCGTGTAGACCAATTTGGGTTTCCAATCTCTCCAAAAGAATGTGGTGATCGATGGTATCAAAAGCAGCACTAAGGTCTAGGAGCACGAGGACAGATGCAGAGCCTCGGTCTGACGCCATTAAAAGGTAATTTACCACCTTCACAAGTGCAGTCTCAGTGCTATGATGGGGTCTCAAACCAGACTGAAGCGTTTCATATACATTGTTTGTTTTCAGGAAGGCAGTGAGGGTCAAGGTTTGGCTTTTTCAAAAGAGGCTTTATTACTGCCACTTTTTTGTGAGTTTGGTACACATCCTGTGGCTAGAGAGCCGTTTATTATGTTCAACATAGGAGGGCCAAGCACAGGAAGCAGCTCTTTCAGTAGTTTAGTTGGAATAGGGTCCAGTATGCAGCTTGAAGGTTTAGAGGCCATGCTTATTTTCATCAATGTGTGAAGAGATATATTCTGCATTGAAGTTTCCATCATGCATCTCTCTTATGAAATTCAGAATCCCAAAATGTTCTAGGCTCCAATGCCCATTTTTGTCATGATATTCATCCCAAATCCGCGATCGGAATTGAATCCTGGCCTAAGTTTGGATAGGATACTTTTTTCATTCCAGTGTTAATTTCCCATTGGTGCTGCTGTGTCAGAAACAGGGATATTGGGTTCCATATGAGATGCAGTCATGCTTTTTTGAGAGAGAGGAACCGAGTATGATTATTCAGATAAAATAAAACAAAATTAATGTGGATTTGTTCTGCAATAACTCTCTGTCTGAATTGTTTGGAACCATGTGATGGCATCCCAAATGGCATCCTATACAGCATGTGTTGATTTATATTCACAACGAGACTAGAATCCTGCATATTCAGACGACCATATCCTCACACAGCCATTTATCTGTTTCCAATGGCAACGTTCACTCAGAGCCTTCTGGGGTAAAAACAATGTGTGTGCGTGTGCGTGTGTCAGATGATAATGAACACACCTCAGCATAGCAACACGAAACCATGTTTGCCTAATGAGTAACTTTGTGTGAGATCTAAAGACTTGGGTTAGCTCACTATTGATGTTCCATACATTCTGTTAACAGCCCTTGCACTGTGTGTGTGTGTCTGCATCTTTGCGTGTGTATGTGTCCGTGTGTGTGTGTAATTAGCTATCATTCAGTTAGATTTACCTGTGAATCTCATTAGGTATGTCTGTCTCTCCCTTTCACCCCTCAGGAATTGATTTGGACGCACATATACTGTACACACACACACACTCAATCATCCTGCTGTCTGATTTAAGCCATGGCACGTCCTCTGTAGTTTCAAGTTTTATTTGTCACATGCACAAGTACAGTGAAATGCTTAAAGGGAAACTTCACCGTCAGACACTATTTGAGTGATGAGGTGTTTCAGACATAATTGTGCCCCATTAAGTTATTTTAGCATTTTCTTTGGTTGATTAAGCCTGCTGTCTGCTTAAAAAAATTGAATGGTCATGTTTTGTAGCAATTAATGTGGCCTTTGTGTTTCGCCTATTGCACGATCATGCTAGTAGCGAGTTGATATTGTTCTCCTTAGACTTGTCTCAACGATGTTCCTATCTGCCACGACATTGCAGGATATCTAGGTTGACTCATTTCCCCTGGCCTTGTAAAGACTACAGCCTGATGGGAGCCCTACTCCCTTGTCCAACTGTTTTCCCACTCTCGAATGCAGGCTTTTCAAAACGGGCCAGCACTAATTTCTACAGGTTCACGGGAGATAAGTTATAATGCACTGTCTATCCGAGATGACTAAATAATTACAATGGCTGCTTCTGATGATTCCTCTTTCCAAGAAGAACTTGATGACAAAACAGTTTTTGATGTTCTTTTACACGCTAACATAGGTACATACTGCCCTATTAATTTGAGCCGGAATACACTTAAGAGGTGTTGAGACAGCGAGAACAAGAATTGCGAGACCAGCAAGCAGCAATAGGGAGCCATGGTCAGACTCCAACTGGTGGTGCCTATGCGGCTGCTTTCTAGCCATGCTGACAGAAGAAGAATGTTTGTGCTGCAACAAATTTGATCGGGGACAGTTCTTACTGGAGACGGTCACTGCAGACCCCATGGATTGTCTGTCTGTGACAGACCAAAGTTTCGACGCACATATAGATAGAGGTGCATTGGAGATGTTCTTCAGAACCTCCTAGATCAACTGGCAGCGGCAGCCTAGACCAGCTGGACCAGGAGGAAAAAGAAAAATAAGTAAGTTGTTTTGCTGTCGGTACCCTTATTAAAAAATATTACAGTCAGAGTGCATTATAATTGCAGTACTCCACAGTATAACTGAAGTTAGAGTGCAGTATAAGTGCAATATGCTGCAAATCCTGCGTCAAAAATAACACTTTTTTTACTGCAGTAATTTTGCAGTGTAACTGAATTTAGAGTGCAGTATAACTGCAGATCAACTGCATAACACTGCAGTTATTCTGCAATTACTGCGTCCAAAATACCACAGTCAACCTCAGTTACTGCACTTTTACTGCTGCCAAATTGAGCTAGCTAGCTTTGTTTCCTATACCCAACATTAACTATCGCCTAATGTTATAGCTAGCTAGTTAACATTAGCTAGTCTGAATGCATCTTACTTGGAGCAAAACTGGATAAATGTTTTGATGATGATGACGAAGAGTAAAGGAATGACTTTGGCTTTATGACTCATATTAGTCTTTAAATAACTATACGTGTTTTGTAGCTCGCTAGCTAATGTGTGTTTGTGACGTGTAATATTGTCAATCGTGATGCAACAGTAGAAATGCAGACAGTACACAACGATTGCCTGTTTTTGTCATTCTCCTACAGACAATACCCGCTTGGCCTATTGAGTTTGTTCTATGTGGGGAGAAGCTAGGCACAGGACACCGAATAACCTTGCCTGCGTGTGTTGTTGGGGCCACGGTCCATTCAAGTAATTTATCCCTCACATGATGGACAGTATGTGCAGACAATTCAGAGTACTCAGTACACTATTCAGTACACTTGTAAAAAATATTCTATACAACAAAGTTGTGAGCATTATAGCATTCTATATCATACTACAATATCAGCCTAACTAATTATGTGACTAATTTTAGGAAACTAGGTGTATGTAACACGTCACTACTTCACAGGACAGGCATTTGAAGGTAAACCTGTATTTTTATCATAATTCGTTTTTTGTCAGAAATGCCTTCTGGAACATGTGCCTTAATAACAAACTGGTAAGCCATCTGTAAACATGAATACAATTGTTAAATTACGAGCCTAGTTGGTTTAGCCACGGAAAAAGTTGCCAACCTTCCCGCTAGCCATGATTGACTGAGATAATGAGTGGGCTGGACACACCGAGAGATACATTTACGAACGGACAATCTGACAACGCTCTGAGTTTACGAACTCCCAGAACACACTCTGGCACTCCAGATTAAATTGACGAACACACCCGTAGTATAAACCAGCCTTTAGTTTTGACATTTTTGGTTGTTTAGTACATAGCCTCACATGTAAATCCTTAAAGAGACGGGTTGGGCTAAAGCTTAAGACAGTGTGAACGGTGCTGAATGAGTGTAGACAAAGAAGAGCTCTCCAGTAGGTACCAAAAATATTCAGGGGCCATTTTCTCAAAAGTGAGGTTACAAGTTGATCAACTTTCAAAGAACAATTACTTTCCCATTGTTCCTCAACTATAGTGTATGAAATATCATTTTCTAGCTCTGAGTCTCCACTTTTACCCAATGTAAAAAACACAATAAAAAATGTTACTACATAAGAAAGAATCAAGCGGGTCGGTCACTAATAATAATATTAATATTAATAATAATATTAATAATAATAAACAGTATGGCAGCAGCAAAAGTGATGGGTGTGTGTGTGTGTGTGGTGAGTGTGTGTATGTAAGTGTAAGTGTGTGGATGTCAGTGTGAGTGTGATAGGCGGATATACATGTAAACAGGGCTGAAAAGTGACTGGTAGCAGGAATATATAAATACTTATGGTAATATACTAATGGTAATATATACATGTACAGATAGATAGCAACGTGTACAATAAAGGCCCAGAATAAGTTAGAGGAAAAAAAAGAAATGGAGGAACTTATTCAAGAAAGATCAAGTGCAATATATTATTAAATTAAAGCGAACTGGAAGGAATATGGGGAAAAATTCACCAAATAATTTTTTAATCTTCAACATAGAAATGCTACCAAACATAATTTACTGAAACTTGTTACAAATGACTGAGTCACCCATGATTCACCAAACAATATTTTGAAAGAGGAAGTACTTGCGAGGGTTAATACACTTAAATGTCTTACTCACGTCGGCCACGGGGAAGGAGAGCCCACAGTAATTGGTAGTGGGTGGCACTGTGTTATCCTCAAAGCGGGCGAAGAAGGTGCTTGTCCGGAAGCAAGACGTCAGTGTTCACGACGTAGCTGGTTTTCCTTTTGTAGTCCGTGATTGTCTGTAGACCATGCCACATACAGTTGAAGTCGGAAGCTTACATACACCTTAGCCAAATACATTTAAACTTAGTTTTTCACAATTCCTGGCCCTCTCAGCCCACCACAGGAGGTCGTGGCACCTGAGTTGGGGGAGGACGGACTCGTGGAATGGTATCAAATACATCAAGCACATAGGTTTCCATGTGTTCGATGCCATTCCATTCGCTCCGTTCCAGCCATTATTATGAGCCGTCCTCCCCTCAGCAGCCTCCACTGCAGCCCATATATGCCAAAGTGGAAGTCGGAAGTTTACATACACCTTAGCCAAATACATTTAAACTCAGTTTTTCACAATTCCTGACATTTAATCCTAGTAAAAATGTATTCCCTGTCTTAGGTCAGTTAGGATCACCACTTTATTTAAAGAATGTGAAATGTCAGAATAATAGTAGAGAGAGTGATTTATTTCAGCTTTAATTTCTTTCATCACATTCCCAGTGGGTCAGAAGTTTATATACACTCAATTAGTATTTGGTAGCATTGCCTTTCGGGTAACCTTCAACAAGCTTCCCACAATAAGTTGGGTGAACTTTGGCAACCCCCACAACATGATGCTGCCACCCCGGTTTTTCCTCCAAACAAAACGATGGTCATCATTGCCAAACAGTTCTATTTTTGTTTCATCAGACCAGAGGACATTTCTCCAAAATGTACATGCTTGTCCCCATGTGCAGTTGCAAACCGTAGTCTGGCTTTTTTATGGCGGTTTTGGAGCAGTGGCTTCTTCTTTGCTAAGTGGCCTTTCAGGTTATGTCGATATAGAAAGACTGTGGATATAGATACTTTTGTACCTGTTTCTTCCAGCATCTTCACAAGGTCCTTTGCTGTTGTTCTGGGATTGATTTGCACTTTTCGCACCAAAGTACGTTCATCTCTAGGAGACAGAACCCGTCTCCTTCCTGAGCGGTATGACGGCTGAGTGGTCCCATGGTGTTTATACTTGCGTACTATCGTTTGTACAGATGAACGTGGCACATTCAGGCATTTGGAAATTGCTCCCAAGGATGAACCAGACTTGTGGAGGTCTACAATTGTTTTGTGGAGGTCTTGGCTGATTTCTTTTGATTTTCCCATGATGTCAAGCAAAGAGGCACAGAGTTTGAAGGTAGGCCTTGAAATACATAGACAGGTACACCTCCAATGGACTCAAATTATGTAAATTAGCCTATTAGCCTAGCTTCAAAAGCCATTACATAATTTTCAGGATTTTTCCATGCTCTTTAAAGGCACAGTCAACTTAGTGTATATAAACTTCTGACCCACTGGAATTGTGATAAAGTGAGTTATAAGTGAAATAGTATGTCTGTAAACAATTGTTGGAAAAATTGTGTCATGCACAAAGTAGAAGTTCTAACCGACTTTCCAAAACTATAGTTTGTTGAAAAACGAGTTTTAATGATTCCAACCTAAGTGTATGTAAACTTCTGACTTCAACTGTCGCAAAAAAGTTCCTGCCTCACTGGACGGGGCCCACACAAGATTGTGGGGAAACTGTCACCTGCAGCTTATCAAATCAGAAACAAAACACCACGTTAAAGTGTGTCCACAGGAACCAAATCAAGTTGCACACTCCCCCTATGGGAATAGAAGGGGTGCAAGCCAGCACCGAATAGACAGAAACCTAGCATGTCAGAGGTACTAAGAAAATTCTGAAGTATCCTCAGCTGATCCCTTCCAGGAGATCAGTACGTTGTGCTGTTCGAAAAAAGAAAATCTGAAAATTCTGTTGTGTCAAAACATTTTTGTTTACAAAAACGAATAACTGAAATAATCAAACAATATCTCTAATTATTGTGTGCAAATGTAGAAGAGTAGGGAGGTAAGACAATAAATAGACCATGGAGGTGAAATAATTACAATTTAGCATTAACACTGGAGTGATAGATGTGCAGATGATGATGTGTAAGTAGAGATACTGGGGTGCAAAAGAGCAAGAGGATGAGTAACAATATGGGGATGAGGTAGGTAGTTGGATGTGCTATTTACAGATTTACAAGCCACATTCACAGTGCTTTTGATGTAGTGCAAATATAAGTTAATAAAAAAACTTCAGCTAGTTTAGTGCAGTTTACTCTAGTGACATGTCTGCTGCTGATGTCTGACACCTTTTTATGGCCTGTACAAACTGTCCAAAGACAACTATGAAGCTGTTGTTAACTTCTTAGGGAGCGGCAGGTGAGGTGACGGTTTTGGAGAGTCTGGCGTGCCCAAAGCAAAAAGCCTGCCACTCAGGCTCAGAAAATAGGATATGCACATAATTAGTACTATTGGATAGGAAACACTCTGAAGTTTCTAAAAGTGTTAAAATATTGTCTATGAGTATAACAGAACGGATATAGCAGGCGAAAACCCGAGGAATTTCTGACCTGGAAAAAGTGTATTTGACACATTGCCTCATTTTGAACCCCTCCAGTGTTGGTCCAACCATATTTACCAATCATGTACACCAATGATGCAAATAATAAAGGTCTTGGGTCAGAATATGATTAATTGAATCAGCGTGAAAGTTTTATGTATACATTCCTAGATCTACACTATTTCCTTGAATAATGTAACATAACACTGCCACAAAAGCCCTCTGTGGATAAGATTTCCCACCCCTGTTGAAGACAGCTAAATTGTGTGACTAGGGCTTAACAAGTGAACATGACAATCAATTGACATTGAACTGTTTACCAACTGAGAATGGACCTTTGGTGCCTTGGGGTGCAGGGCTTAGGGGTTGCAGGAGCATTGTTTCTGTCGATGGACCCTGGGTGTCTGGGGGTGCAGGGCTCTGAGGTTGTGGGTTTACCATTCGAGCATACGGCTTCCTCTGAGTCTGTAGGTTCAGGAATTTACTCTAAAAAGTATAAGTGAGTGTTTGTATAATGTCAAGTTGGATATCCGGCTAACGTCAAACAATTAGCTAAGTCCACAGGGTTGGCCTTCCATGGATGTTTATATGACAAGTTATCGAACCTGGTTCCGATTGCATTGCAGTGCTCACTCTCACATGCTACAATAAAGAGCAAGACGTCTGGGCCAGCTGCAGCTTAACTAGGTCTTTCTTTGCAGCACTTGACCATATGACTGGACAATAATCAAGATAAGATAAAACTAGAGCCTGCAGGACTTGCTTTGTCGATTGTGGTGTCAAAAATGCAGAGCATTTCTTTATTATGGACAGACAACCATTGAATCTGTATGTTTTGACCATAACAGTTTACAATCTAAGGTACACCAAGTAATGTTGATTCCTAAACTTGTTCAATAGCCACACCATTCATTATCAGATTCCGCTGAGGTCTAGTACTTAGGCAATGATTTGTACCAAATACAAAGCTCTTAGTTTTAGAGATGTTCAGGGCCACCCATTCCAAAAACTGACTGCAACTCTTTGCTAAGGGTTTCAGTGACTTCATTAGCTTTGGTTGTTGATGTGTATATGGTTGAATCATCAGCATATACAGTGGGGAAAAAAAGTATTTAGTCAGCCACCAATTGTGCAAGTTCTCTCACTTAAAAATATGAGAGAGGCCTGTAATTTTCATCATAGGTACACTTCAACTATGACAGACAAAATGAGGAAAAAATCCAGAAAATCACATTGTAGGATTTTTAATGAATTTATTTGCAAATTATGGTGGAAAATAAGTATTTGGTCACATACAAACAAGCAAGATTTCTGGCTCTCACAGACCTGTAACTTCTTCTTTAAGAGGCTCCTCTGTCCTCCACTCATTACCTGTATTAATGGCACCTGTTTGAACTTGTTATCAGTATAAAGACACCTGTCCACAACCTCAAACAGTCACACTCCAAACTCCACTATGGCCAAGACCAAAGAGCTGTCAAAGGACACCAGAAACAAAATTGTAGACCTGCACCAGGTTGGGAAGACTGAATCTGCAATAGGTAAGCAGCTTGGTTTGAAGAAATCAACTGTGGGAGCAATTATTAGGAAATGGAAGACATACAAGACCACTGATAATCTTCCTCGATCTGGGGCTCCACGCAAGATCTCACCCCATGGGGTCAAAATTATCACAAGAACGGTGAGCAAAAGTCCCAGAACCACATGGGGGACCTAGTGAATGACCTGCAGAGAGCTGGGACCAAAGTAACAAAGCCTACCATCAGTAACACACTACGCCGCCAGGGACTCAAATCCTGCAGTGCCAGACGTGTCCCCCTGCTTAAGCCAGTACATGTTCAAGCCCGTCTAAAGTTTGCTAGAGAGCATTTGGATGATCCAGATGAGGATTGGGAGAATGTCAGATGAAACCAAAATATAACTTTTTGGTAAAAACTCAACTCGTCGTGTTTGGAGGACAAAGAATGCTGAGTTGCATCCAAAGAACACCATACCTACTGTGAAGCATGGGGGTGGAAACATCATGCTTTGGGGCTGTTTTTCTGCAAAGGGACCAGGACTGACTGATCCGTGTAAAGGAAAGAACGAATGGGGCCATGTATCGTGAGATTTTGAGTGAAAACCTCCTTCCATCAGCAAGGGCATTGAAGATGAAACGTGGCTGGGTCTTTCAGCATGACAATGATCCCAAACACACCGCCGAACGCTTGAAGGAGTGGCCGTAAGAAGCATTTCAAGGTCCTGGAGTGGCCTAGCCAGTCTCCAGATCTCAACCCCATAGAAAATCTTTGAAAATCCGTGTTGCCCAGCGACAGCCCCAAAACATCACTGCTCTATAGGAGATCTGCATGGAGGAATGGGCCAAAATACCAGCAACAGTGTGTGAAAACCTTGTGAAGACTTACAGAAAACGTTTGACCTCTGTCATTGCCAACAAAGGGTATATAACAAAGTATTGAGATAAACTTTTGTTATTGACCAAATACTTATTTTCCACCATAATTTGCAAATAAATTCATAAAAAATCCTACAATGTGATTTTCTGGATTTTCTTTCCTCATTTTGTCTGTCATAGTTGAAGTGTACCTATGATGAAAATTACAGGCCTCTCTCATCTTTTTAAGTGAGAGAACTTGCACAATTGGTGGCTGACTAAATACTTTTTTTCCCCACTGTATGGATACACATGCTTTATTTAATGCCAGTGGCAGGTCATTGGTAAAAATAGAAAAGAATAGAGTGCCTAGAGAGCTGCCCTGCGGTACACCACACTTGACATGTTTGTCATTACAGAAGCTTCCATTAAAGAAAACCCTCTGAGTTATATTAGCTAGATAGCTCTGAATCCATGATATGGCAGAGGTTTAAAAGCCACAACACACACGTTTTTATCAACAACAGGTTATGGTCAATAATATAAAATGCTGCACTACAACGTAACAGAGCTTTTGATGACTATGTTAAGAAGGATCATGTTTCAGAGGACGCATGACTTAACCTTAACCTTCACCAATATGTACTGCCCTTGTATCAGGGCAGTACATATTGAGTGTGCTTCTCTAGAAGCAAGTCTTGTTAATTTGTTTTCAGAGGAATAGCATTGTATTTGGTCAAACACCATTTTTTCCAACAATTTGCTAATAGCTGACAGCAAGCTGATAAGTCTGCTGTTAGAAGCTGTAAAGGTCGCTTTACCACTCTTGGGTAGAGAAATGACTTTGGCTTCCCTTCAGGCCTAAGGACAAACACTTTCCTCTAGGCTCAGATTAAAGATATTACAGATAGGAGTGGCTTTGGATTCAGCTACCATCCTCAGTAGCTTTCCATCTAAATTGTCATTGCCAGGAGGTTTGTCGTTATTGATAGATAACAATCATTTTCCTACTCATCCCACAATAACTTTACAAAATTCAAACTTACAATGCTTTTCTTTCTAAATGTGTTTGTTTACGCATGGATATGATGGCTCAATGTTCGTTGTTGGCATTTCCAGCCTAAGTTTGCCCACTTTGACAATTAAGTTATCATTAAAATAACTGGAAACATCAAATGGTTTTGTGATGAATAAGTAATCTGATTTGATAAAAATTGAGTTGAAATTGTCTTTCTCATTTCAAGTACTTCCATCATTCTTTATCATTGGTCTTCAAAATACAGTTTGTCCTTCTTTAGTCATCATTTATCAATTTGCAGTAAGTCAGCCAGACTTATTAGCCACTCCCTTTGCCCTATCTCTTTCAACCATACAGCTTCAATTCATTCCATGGAGCCACAACAGTGCTGTCAGTTTCTTTTGTAACCCCATTTTCTCCCCAACTGGTAGTTATAATTTTGTCTCATCGTTGCAACTCCCCAATGGGTTCTGAAGAGGTGAAGGTTAAGTCATGCGTCCTCTGAAACATGATCCTTCTTAACATAGTCATCAAAAGCTCTGCTTCTTGGCAATATCACAGCATTGTCAGATTTCAAAAAGGCTTTACGGCGAAAGCACTACATTTGATTGTTTGAGGGTAGCACATCCAATATTTTCCCATTAGCATAAATTCATAAACCATCGCGGTTCACACATAACACATTTCACAGCGAAAACAAATCGCTTACCTTTTGAAGAACTTCTGCTGAGGGCTTCCCAAGTGTCCAACGAAGACATCCAATTGTTCTTTTGTTAGAATAAAATAATTTATTATATCCATAAATCTCCGTTTGGTTGGCGCATTATGTCCATAAAATACAGTGTCCACTCGCCCATTGAACCGTGAAGAGAACTCGTTCAACCTATACCTATACACTTGTCTAAGAACAATCAAACATCATTGATAATGTATCCTTAGGAACACTTTTATGTATATTTACTATAACATTTCAACCAGATTATAAACTGGACGATAGGAAAGGAAAAAAACCACAGCCTTGAGCCGTGACAGCGCATCCTCTTCTCTTTACATCTGGTGACCAGTTCGAAATTCTTCTTCTATTAACATCCAGAGCATTCTAACATCATCAAACACTGTCTAGAGACTGTTGACATCCAGTGGAAGCAATAGGTACTGCAATCTTACTCCTATATATAGCTGTTTTCAATAGGGAGGGGTTCAAAATGAGGCAATGTGTCAAATACACTTTTTCCAGGACAGAAATTCCTCGGGTTTTTGCCTGCTATATCCGTTCTGTTATACTCACAGACAATATTTTAACACTCTTAGAAACTTCAGAGTTTCCTATCCAATAGTACTAATTAAGTGCATATCCTAGTTTCTGGGCCTGAGTGGGAGCCATTTTACTTTGGGCACGCCAGACTCTCCAAAACCGTCACCTCGGGAGCTGCTCCCTAGGCCATTCCAAGACATTTAAATGGTTCCCCTTAAACCACTCAAGTGTTGCTTTAGCAGTATGCTTAGGGTCATTGTCCTGCTGGAAGGTGAACCTCCGTCCCAGTCTCAAATCTCTGGAAGACTGAAACAGGTTTCCCTCAAGTATTTCCATGTATTTAGGGCCATCCATCATTCCTTCAATTCTGACCAGTTTCCCAATCCCTGCCGATGCTGCCATCACCATGCTTCACTGTGGGGATGATGTTCATGGGGTGACGAGAGGTGTTGGGTTTGCGCCAGACATAGCATTTTCCTTGACGGCCAAAAAAAACACAAGTTTTATTCTCCTCTGACCAGAGTACCTTCTTCCATGTGTTTGGGGAGTCTCCCACATGCCTTTTGACGAAAACCAAACGTGTTTAGGTATTCTTTTCTTTAACTTCTTAGGGAGCGGCTGCATAGGTGACGGTTTTGGAGAGTCTGGGGTGCCCAAAGTAAAATGCATGCAACTCAGGCCCAGAAAATAGGATATGCACATAATTAGTACTATTGGATAGGAAACACTCTGAAGTTTCTAAGAGTGTTAAAATAATGTATGCGCCCCACCACTCCGTAAGTAGTTAAGCAATGGCTTTTTTTCTGGCCACTCTTCCGTAAAGCCCAGCTCTGTGGAGTGTACGGCTTAAAGTGGTCCTATGGACAGATACTCCAATCTCTGCTGTGGAGCTTTGCATCTGCTTCAGGGTTATCTTCGGTCTCTTTGTTGCCTCTGATTAATGCCCTCCTTTCCTGGTCTGTGAGTTTTGGTGGGCGGCCCGCTCTTGGCAGGTTTGTTGTTGTGCCATATTCTTTCCATTTTTTAATAATGGATTTAATGGTGCTCCGTGGGATGTTCAAAGATTCTGATATTTTTTATAACCCAACCCTGATCTGTACTTCTCTACAACTTTGTCCATGACCTGTTTGGAGAGCTCCTTGGCCTTCATGGTGCCGCTTGCTTGGTGGTGCCCCTTGCTTAGTGTTGTTGCAGACTCTGGGGACTTTCAGAACAGGTGTTTATATACTGAGATCATGTGACACTTAGATTGCACACAGGTGGACTTTATTTAACAAATTATGTGACTTCTGAAGGTAATTGGTTGCACCAGATCTTATTTAGGGGGCTTCATATCAAAGGGGGTAAATACATTTGCACGCACACCACTTTTCTGTTTTGTATTTTGTAGAATTTCTTGAAACGTTATTTTTTTCATTTCACTTCACCAATTTGGACTATTTTGTGTATATCCATTACATGAAATCCAAATAAATTTAAATTACAGGTTGTAATGCAACAAAATAGGAAAAATGCCAAGGAGGATGAATACTTTTGCAAGGCACTGTACCTTATCCTTGAACCTCAGGAACTTGACCGCTTTCGTATTACCTTGTACATCACTGCTCGGCGACATCATGGCTTCAAATATCACTGTCGGTGATGTCGAATCCAGTGTCCCCCAACTAGGCATCACTGGTCTGCATCCAAGCACAGAGTTGATGGTATCGAACCACCTGGAAAGTTTTGTAGTCTTATCCACTTTTGACATAGTGGTATTTTATAGTTTGTATATTCTTGTTTGAATTTCTATTCCCTGCACTGTTTTACTGACCAATGGATTCCCATCTCAGCTAACGTATCTGATATTTTTTAGAAGACCTTTTCATTCCTGGTGGATGAATCCAGTTGCTTCTGGATGCTGGAGTTTGTCCAGATGCTCAAAAACACTTGGACATCTCCAACTGACCAATTCTCTCCTTCCACTGTAACATCATTTCGAGACTAATCATTGAGTTCAGCCATTTGTAACCCCACCCGCTGGCCTACTTGGTTCGAGGTCAGTACCAGATATCAAACAAGGCTGTATATCCCGCTTGGTTGGAGGAATAAAGCGGGCCATGGGCAAGAGCAAATGAAAAAGGAACCATGATATTCACAGCACAGCACGGCCCTGCAATGGAAAAATGCCATAAGGGGCCATGTCAAATAATTTCAGCCTCCTGAGGGAGAAGAGGCACTGCCGTGCCTTCTTCACGATTGTGCTGGTGTGAGAGGACCATGTTATGTCGGCCCCCCCCTTTTAGGGAGAAAAATAAGTTGGAGAACTTGGAGAATATTTCTCATCCACTCATGTCCTCAGTACCTTGACTTGGGCATTGTTCATGTGAGGCTTAGCTCATGCAAGCTTCCTTCCTCCAATAAACCCCATACCAACCAGCCTGTTGTGTCCATCCAATGTTCTTTTCCATCTCCCCTTATCTCCTCCACGTATATCCATTCACCATTGTTTTCCTTTTCCCTCCTTCCTCTGTTGCATATCCATCTCCTCTCCTATCTGTTATATCCCACTCATCTCCCCTCTGACAATACCCTGATTCCCAGTGCAATTACACTTTAAGAAATGAATCATACTGGTTGACACTCAGCTCATTCTCACCCACAGATTCATGTTACTTGCTCTCTTTCTGTCTGTCTCTCGACTAGGGGTGTGAAATTGTGATCCTTAATGTTACGAAAAAACTTTTTTAATTATAATTTACATTTTAGCTGCAGAAAATAAACAGCCGAGTGGGTAAATTTAACAACTAAACTTTTTGAAGTTCGAGGCTCAACTTCTCTGCTGTTTTGTTGCCCTGGATACCATTCTGTGAACAGCGAGATGCAAACCCATGCACATAAGCAGATACTGTGTGTGACAATGTGAGAGTAAAGTGTTGCATCTCACCTCAATATCCTAGTGTCACGACTTCCGCCCGAAGTTGGTCCCTCTCCTTGTTCGGGCGGTTTCCGGCGGTCGACGTCACCGGCCTTCTAGCCATCGCCGATCTATTTTTCATGTTCCATTTGTTTTGCCTTTGTTTTACACACCTGGTTTCAATTCCCAAATTACATGTTCATTATTTAACCCTCTGTTTTCCCCATGTTTTTTGTGAGTGATTGTTTGTTGGTTTTCTTTGCCGAGTTCTACGGCTGGATATATTCGCCTGCGTGTTTTTAAGGGCACGTTGGAATTGTTATACCTTTTCCGCATTTTATTAAAATACGTTGTTCACTCATATCTGCTTTCCTGCGCCTGACTTCTACACCAGCTATACACACCGGCACTGACACCTAGCCCATTCATTAATGATAGGCCCTGCTGAAGTTGTGAAACATCGCATGCCAATAAATTGCGACATAAAGAAATTACATTTCGGGTTAAAGCTTTTCATTGCCGATAGATAGGCCTAGTGCATGGTTCTGACTGTCTGCCTGGTGGCCGACCTGCCTACACTGTGCCCCTTCCCTTGAAAGATGCAAGTGTTTGTGTTCTCAAAAGTACAGTCTCCTCTGTTCCAAAAATACTGAATCTTAGGAGTCAATTCCTAGCGGAATTGAATCTTGACACAGAGAAATGGGAGTTGACATATTCCTTCACTGCAAGGAGTGAAGGAATAAATTATTTTGGAGTCGACTCTCCACTACTATGACATCGCTGTTAACAGTTGAAAAAATGGCAGAAAAAGGCAAGCGACAGCAATACGATATATGGCAATACTTTAATAAGTTAAATGAAAAGGAAATGCAAACTTTGTGAGGTGGAAGTGGGGTACAGTAATGGTAGTACAGGTGCTTAACCATCTGAAAGGGCTGCAACCTGAGATCCAAACTGTTGCTAGCTGCAGCACAGCTCCATTGTGAATTCAAGTGGAATTTTATGAATTACAGAAAACCCTTTAAATGTTAAGAAATGTCTTGACCCTAATACATCCACACACACACTCTCTCTCGCTCTCTGTCTCTCTCTTCTCACTTTCTTTCTTAATCACTGATTAAACAGAGTTTGCCTTCTCCTCTTCTCCCCGTCTTCCCTCTCGTTCCCCTGCAGTGTCCTCTTATCTTGGAGGACGGGTGTCGAGGACTGTGTGTGTGTGGTTGGGTGGAGGGACGTACGCCTGTTAGAGGAGGGTTAATTAGGGCTTTACTTTAGACTCACAACTCTTCACATAACTGTTAATGTGATGTATGAGGAGAGGGAGAGGAGAGTGTTCTTTATTCTGTGCTTCATTCTATAGCTACAAGACTCCTGATATCTCCAGGAGTGATCGCTAGGGCCATCTACTTTAAGTTCTGGCTGTCTTTCCAGTAGCCTACTTAGTGTGTGAACTACTGACGGCTCATAACTTGCAGATGATTGTTGACACATCAACCAGGATTAAGGGGCAGGGAAATTTGTGACTGTTGTTGTTTTGGTAATGGCAATCAGCAATTAGTACCAGCAATTAGTACCAGGAGGTATGCTCTTCACCTCTGCAAAGGCAATTAGTCTTAGTACTCCAATCTTCTCTGTTTTCTCAGCGTCACTTGTGTCAGCGGTGGTCTCATAGCAAAACTAAAACCGTCGATGAAACAAAGACGGTTCTGCCGAGTTATTCAAAGAGAGGAAAGGCTCCACACTCGTTCACTTGAGTATCTTAGTTATTTTCAGATTCTCATTATGCTCTTTTGTAGCTTTGGCAACTATGTGTGTGTTTTCTATTCCTGTTCGCTCCTCTCCCTGTAGGCTTAACAGATGCTCCCCACCCCTTGGCTGCAAGCCTTCTAATTTAGTGTACAAGGCGCACACAACCCATGTGGAATTCCTGGTCTGGTCTCTGGCAGCGTTTGGAATTGTCGATCTGTATCAAGATCGCAAAGTTCATCTCACCCTATGCTGCCCTTCAGTCCATTGACTTTTTGGCCTTGACAGAGACATGGATCACCCCAGAGAACCCTGCTACTCCAGCTGCTCTGCATTCGACTACATTTTCTCTAATAGTCCGAGAGCATCTGGTCATCGCGGTGGTGGCACAGGGCTACTCATTTCTCCTAAATGTAGTTTTTCTATTTTCTCCCTCACTCACCTGTCAATCTCTTCATTTGAATTCCATGCTGTCACTGTAACTTGTCCACTCAAGCTTAACATTGTTGTCATCTATTGTCCACCAGGTGCCCTTAGAGAGTTCCTCAATGAGCTTGACACCTTGTAAAGCTAATTTCCTGACAATAACTCACTGCTCTTTGTACTTGGTGACATCAACCTCCCGACGTCTGCCTTCGATTAATTTATTTCCAACTCTCTCTTTCCCCTACTTGCCTCTTTTGACCTCACCCTTTCCCAATCCCCTCCAACCTATAAGGCAATATGCTTTACCTCATCTTTACTACTAATCTCATTGCAACCCCCTTCCAGGTCTTTGATCATTACTTTGTTTCCTTTTCTGTCTCCCTTTCCTCCAACAGTAGCCACTCAGCCCTTACCCAGATGGTTATGCACCGTCACAATCTTCACTCTCTCTATCCCACTACTCTCTCGTCTTCTATGCTATCATCTCTCCCTTCTGCTAAATCATTTCCCCTCCTGTCTCCTGATTCTGCCGCTAATACCCTACTCTCCTCACTTTCTGCATCCTATGACTCGGCACTGTCCCCTTCCCTTACCTCCTAGCCGACTTGGTCCTCCCCCCTCCTGCTCTGTGGTTGAGTGACTCATTGCGAGCTTACAGAACAGGGCTGCGGGCAGCTGAACAAAAATGAAGGAAAAGTAAACTTCCAGAGAACCTATCATCTTTTCACTCCCTCCTCTCTACCTTCTCTTCCTATCTGCCGCTAAAGCCACTTTCTATGACGCTTCATTTCAAGCTTTTGGCTATAACCTTAGGAAACTATTTTCCACCATCACCTCCCTCCTTAATTCTCCACCCCTCCCCCCTCCCTCCTCCCTCTCTGTGGACTACTTTGTCAACCACTTTGAAAAGAAGGTTGACGACATCCACTCCTCATTCACTCAGGCAATTGAGTCCACTGGTCCCACTCACACAGAACTACCCTACGCCTTGACCTTTTTCTCCCCTCCCTCTCCAGATGAAATCCTGTGACTAGTGAGGTCCGGCTACCCAACAACCTGCCCACTCGGCCCCATCACCATTCCTCACTTTCCTCATCAACTCATCCCTGACCACTGGCTGCATTCTGTTTTCAAAATGGCCCGAGTTGCTCCCTTCCTCAAGAAACCAACACTCTACTCCTCTCTGAGGTAAAACATTACAGACCACTATCCCTTCTTTCTTTTCTATCCAAAACACTTGATTTTGCTGTCTCTGACCAACTCTCTCGCTATCTCTCTCAGAACTATCTTCTTGACCCTAACTAGTCAAGCTTCAAGACCGGTCAGTCAACCGAGACTGCTCTTCTCTGTGTCACGGAGGGTCTCTGTACTGCCAGAGCTTACTCTCTCTCCTCTGTTCTCATCCTCATAGATCTATCCACTGCCTTCGACACTGTGAATCATCATGTCCTCCTCTCCACCCTCTCAGGGCTGGGCGTCTCAGGCTCTGCACACTCTTGGATTGCATCCTACCTGGCAGGCTGCTCCTTCCAGGTGACATGGAGAGGATCTATGTCTGCATCATGTACTCTTACTACTGGGTTCCCCCAGGGCTTGGTTCTTTTCCTCTTCTCTCTATACACCAAGTCACTCGGCTCCATCATATACTCGCATGGTCTCTCCTATCATTGCTATGCAGATGTCACTCAACAAAATATATCCTTCCCTCCTTCTGACACCCAGGTGGTGACATACATCTCTGCGTGCCTAGCAAATATATCAGCTTGAATGTAGGCCCACCACAAGCTCAACCTCGACAAGACTGAGCTGTTCTTCCTCTCGGGGAAAGCCTGTCTGCTCCAAGATCTCCTTCACGGTTGACAACTCCACGGTGTCCCCCTCCCAGAGTGCAAATGACCTTGGCGTGACCCTGGACAACACCCTGTCATTCAAAGCAGTGAATCACTCCTGCAGGTTCATCCATAGAGTATGACCCTACCTCACACAGGAAACGGCACAGGTCCTAATCCAGGCACCTGCCATCTCCCGTCTGGACTACTGCAACTCGCTGTTGGCTGAGCTTCCCACTTGTGTCATCAAACCATGGTAACTCATCCAGAACACTGCAGCCCACCTGGTGTTCACCCTTCCCAAGTTCTTCAATGACAACCCGCTCCGCCGCACACTTCACTGGCATCCAGTCGAAGCTCGCATCTACTACAAGACCATGGTACTTGCCTACGGAGCAGCAAGAAGAACTGCCCCTCCCTACCTTCAGGTTATGCTCAAACCCTACACCCCAACCCAAGAATCCCATTCTGCCACCTCTGGTCTCTTGGCCCTCCTACCCCTACGGAAGGGCAGCTCCCGCTCAGCCCAGTCCAAGCTCTTCTCTGTCTTAGCACCCCAATGGTGGAACCAGCTTCCCCCTGAAGCTAGGAGAGCATAGTTCCTGCCCATCTTCCGAAAACATCTGAAACCCAACTCTTGAAAAAGTTTCTTAAATAATCCCACAGCACCCCCCTCTCACCCTCTCCTAACCGCTGATGAAAGAGAGAGCAGAGACTAGGACAGAGGATATGGACAGGGGGGTTTATCTCTCTCTCTTTTCCATACCACCAGGACCATCTTATACAGTGCCTTCAAAAAGTATTCATACCCCTTGACTTATTCTACTTTTTTTCTCTCACCCATCCAGACACAATACCCCATAAGGAAAAAGTGAAAATATGGTTTAAAAATGTTTGAAAATGTATTGAAAATTTAAATAGAGAAAGGTAGCCTAGTGGTTAGATAGAGGCGGCAGATAGAGGCGGTTAAATAGAGGCGGCAGGTAGCCTAGTGGTTAGAGCGTTGGACTTGTAACCGGAGGGTTGCAAGTTCGAATCCCCGAGCTGACAAGGTAAAAATCTGTCGTTCTGCCCCTGAACAAGGCAGTTAACCCACTGTTCCCCGGGCGCCGAAGACGTGGATGTCGATTAAGGCAGCCCCCCGCACCTCTCTGATTCAGAAAGGTTGGGTTAAATGCGGAAGACACATTTCGGTTGAAGGCATTCGGTTGTACAACTGACTAATAATGGTGACTTTGACTTTGACTTTTGACTATCGAATTTACATAAGAATTCACACCCCTGAGTCAATACATAGTATTGTATTATATATAGAATCAACTTTGGCAGTGATTACAGATTACAGTGCGTTTATCTGGGTCTGTAAGAGCTTTGCACACCTGGGTTGTACAATATTTGCACATTATTATTTTTTTTTAATTATTCAACTCTGTCAAGTTGGTTGATGATCATTGTTAGACAGCCATTTTCAAGTCTTGCCATAGATGTTCAAGCCGATTTAAGTCAAAATTGTAACTAGGCCACTCAGGAACTTTCCATGTTGTCTTGGTAAGCAACTCCAGTGTATATTTGGCCTTGTATTTTAGGTTGAATGTTTCAGCTTTTTGTTTTTAATTCATTGTCAAAATTCCCCCAAAATATATAAATTGTATTATGGGGTATTGTGTGTAGGCCAGTGACGGAAAATCTCAATTGAATCCATGATACAAAATTCAGTCTCTGACACAACGAAATGTAGAAAAAGTAAAGGGGTGTGAATACTTTCTGAAGGCATTTTATGTTGCCATTCCTATACCCAACACACAGCCGACTTTACTCCCAACTACACTAGTACAGTACCTGCATGTCTTTCAAGTGGCCCCCTCACGCTGTGGTTCCCAACCTTTTTTATTACTGTACCACTCCCGCACATTGTCTCTGTACCGGTATGCCCTGTATATAGCCTCGCTACTGTTAATTTATTGTTGCTCTTTAATTATTAGTTATTAGTTCTATTTTCTTCTTTCTATTTTTTATTTTAGTAAATATTTTCTTATTTTTCTTAAAACTCCATTGTTGGTTATTGGGATTGCATGCAAGCATTTCACTGTAAGGTCTACACCTGTTGTATTCGGTGCATGTGACAAATACAATTTGATTTGAACTGAATTGTGCTCTGCTCGGTGTACCCCTGAAGTACCCCCTCATGTGCATCTGACCAGTAGACCTATGGACTCATGTGGATAGGTAGTTTCCAACAGGCCAATATTCAACATAGTTTAGCACAGAAACATTGTAATTAACTACAATGACCATAATCCATTGCATGCCCTCCTACTTGTCCAGACTGTGTGGGGCAGACAGCAGACGGAGAGAAGAGAGAATGTGCAATCAAGAGGGATCGAAAGCAGTTGCTTTGTGAGGTATTGCTACCTGAAAATACATTATCTAAGTTATTGATAGTTTGTATTCAGCAGTGATAGAAGTATGCCTTATTTACTTTGAAGAACTACTAAAATAGTGATTTTGTCAGACAGCATAGGCAGCAGCTCTATAGCGATGAGATTATGACTTGGAATGAAATACTAAAGTAAAAAAAAAATGTATATTTTATTAAAGTAAAATAATGTTTATTATAGATGGTTAATAAGTGATAAGCAGTAATGGGTAGTCTCTGCCATCATGGTAGTTTTGTTAATTGTTTTATTCTGTTACAGCGTTCAACACATATTATGCATTGTGCATTTAATGTCTAATCAAATCGGAATCGGAAACTGTAATTATTATTTAAGGATTGAACCGAACCGGCCTCAAAAGCACTAATCACTCAGCACTAGGAGCCACTACCCTATGGGCCCTAGTTAAAATGGAATAGGGAGTCATTTGGGACACAGAATATGTAAACGGTATGGAATATTGCTGTTTTGTGATGCAGTTAGCCACATAGTCACTCTGGGGCTGACACACTTACTGTAATGTTCCCCTGGAAATGCATTCTACTTGATTTAAAGGACTTAGACTAACATCATACATATGGCATGGATCCTCAGATCCTCAAAAGGTTCTACAGCTGCACCATCGAGAGCATCCTGACTGGTTGCATCACTGCCTGGTATGGCAACTACTCAGCCTCCGACCGCAAGGCACTACAGAGGGTAGTGTGTATGGCCCAGTACATCACTGGGGCCAAGATTCCTGCCATCCAGGACCTTTATACCAGGCGGTGTCAGAGGAAGGAACAAAAAATGGTCAAACACAAGTCTAGGTCCAAGAGGCTTCTAAACAGCTTCTACCGCCAAGCCATAAGACCCTGAACATTTAATCAAATGGCTACCCAGCCTATTTGCATTGCCCCCCACCCCCTCTTTACGCCGCTGCTACTCTCTGTTATTATCTATGCATAGTCACTTTAATAACTCTACCTACATGTACATATTACCTCAATTACCTCGACTAACTGGTGCCCCCGCACATTGACTCTGTACCGGTACCCCCTGTATGTATTCTCGGTATTGTTATTTTACTGCTGCTCTTGAATTACTTAATTTGTTTTATGCATTGTTGGTTAGGGGCTTGTAAGTAAGCATTTCACTGTAAGGTCTACACCTGTTGTATTCGTCGTATAAGAATATTTTGAAGATAAATACACAACGCAGAGGATGAGAGGACGAGAGTATTAAACTAAATGTAGTACTAATGGGCAATAGGGAATTGTCAATGTAAATAGGAATTGGGTTTTAGTTCAACATCTGTTTATAATCTGTGGAATGTCCACTGACTGAACATCTACCTCCCAGCATAAGATCTATGATTTGTCCTTCTCAAATTAACAAATTTTTCTCCCCCTGATTTTCTTTGGAGTTTGTGTTATTGAAGAATGACATCAACTGCTAACAGGAGCATGTGACTGATAACTTTTGATTTGATTTTATTTGATCTCTCCCGTGGCTCTCCCTTTTCCCATTTTTTTGGTTCACGGAGAGATGAAGGACCGTTGGATTAAGGTGGGCGAAGGAGGGTGGGAGTGAAGGATGGTTGGAAGGATAGGAAGGGGGGTCAATCCTCAAGGCCTTTACATTTCTATTCTATAAATGTTTTGCTGGGGAACAAATAGAGAGAAGAGCAGAGTATCTTTTTTCAGCCTGACCTTGTGATTTACTGAACAAAATCTGATGAGAGGGCTTTCTCTCTGTGACCGAGTGCTCATGTTTAATTGGTTTAATATTGCATTACTGCAGTCTGGCATTGGGACAATAATAACACAGATAGTAAATACCAAGCACTTTGGACAGAACAAGAATCATGGCTACTAAATTAGACCATATGCATTACCAGGAAGGATGGTCATTTTCATTACCCTGGTCTGCCTGAATTACTCCTTCATTGCCATAGACAAATGGCACCCTATTAGTGCACTACTTTAAACCAGTTCTCATAGGGCACTAGTCAAAATTAGGTTATTATATAGGGAATAGGGTGTCATTTGGGACGCAGCCCGAAAGAGACAGTTAACTCTTTCACAGTATAAACGATCTGAGACAGACACCTTTATTTAGTGACAATGTTTTTTCCCCACTACAACGGTCAACTGTGAAGTGCAGCCTATCCTTCATGTCACACCCTCTATTTACCTTGAGCCAGTATTAATTATCATCACTCCAGTGAGAATTGCTATCTAACACTAATTGCGCTTTTCCACTGCAGGGCCGTGCCAGGCCGTGAATATCACAGTTCCTATTTAATTTCCATTTGCCCATG
Source organism: Brachymystax lenok tsinlingensis (assembly GCA_030435695.1). Lineage (NCBI taxonomy): Eukaryota > Metazoa > Chordata > Actinopteri > Salmoniformes > Salmonidae > Brachymystax > Brachymystax lenok. The sequence continues at coordinate 31,490,263 of CM059814.1, forward strand.
GCCCGCTTGATTCCTGGAACCAAGCGGGATATTCAACCGTTGTTTGATATCTGGTACTGAGCTCGAACCAAGTAGGCTGGTGGGTTGGTGGGTTTACAAATGGCTGTACTCAATGATTGGTCTCACACAATGATGTCACAGTGTCACCTATATTGTTATTACTGATGCAGGAGTCACTAGAATAATTTTAATAAGAGAAGGTAAATCTGACTAAGAAAGGTATTGCCACAGATAGAACATGGTAGAGCTACACTGACAAATAACTCTAAAGTTAAAAACGAATAAAGGAGGCACCAAATAGGTCAGTTGGAGATGTCCAAGAGCTTTTGATCAAATATTGGATACATTAACCGAGATGGGAATCCATCGGTCAGTAAAACAGTGCAGGGAAAGAATAAAAAAAACTTGAACAAGAATATAAAAAAAATGAAAGACCACAACAACAAAAATGTATCAGACAGCAATATTTGAAGCCATGATGATCATCAGCACGGTAATACATTTTTTTTTGCCAAATTACTATCTAGCTGGTTACTAATGTTTTCAGCGCAGCTAGCTGTAGATGGTGAGAGCGAGTCGTGAACCAGGGTCGAAAACTTGTCATATAAACATCCATAGAAGGTCAACGCTATGTGTTTGACGTAAGCCAGAGTATCCGACTTTAAATTATAAAAACATTTTTATATAAACAAACATACTTACAATTTTCAGAGGACATTCCTGAACCTATGGACGCAGAGGAAGCTGAATGCTGGAATAGTGAAGCCACAACCTCAGAGCACTGCACCCTCAGACAACCAGGATCCATCAACACAATCAATGCACCTGCAACCCCTGAGCCATGCACCCCGAGGTGCCAAGGGTCCATTCTCGGTTAGTACACAGTTCAATGTCAATTGATGGTCAATTGATGGAAGTGTATATACACTAAGTTGTCTGTGCCTTTAAAAAGCTTGGAAAATTCCAGAAATGTATGTCATGGCTTTTGAAGCTTCTGATAGGCTAATTGACAACATTTGAGTCAATTGGAGGTGTACCTGTGGATTTCTTTCAAAGCCTACCTTCAGACTCAGTGCCTCTTTGCTTGACATCATGGGAAAATCAAAAGAAATCAGCCAAGACCTCAGAAAAGAAATCGTAGACCTCCACAAGTCTGGTTCATCCTTGGGAGCAATTTCCAAACGCCTGAACGCACCACGTTCATCTGTACAAACGATAGTACACAAGTATAAACACCATGGGACCACGCAGTTGTCATACCGCTCAGAAAGGAGACGCGTTCTGTCTCCTAGAGATGAACGTACTTTGGTGCGAAAAGTGCAAATCAATCCAAGAACAACAGCAAAGGACCTTGTGAAGATGCTGGAGGAAACAGGTACAAAAGTATCTATATCCACAGTAAAACAAGTCCTATATTGACATAACCTAAAAGGCAGCTCAACAAGGAAGAAGCCACTTCTCCAAAACCGCCATAAAAAGGCCAGACTACGGTTTGCAACTGCACATAAGGACAAAGATTGTACTTTTTGGAGAAATGTCATTTGGTCTGATGTAACAAAAATAGAACTGTTTGGCCATAATGACCATCGTTATGTTTGGAGGAAAAAGGGGGAGGCTTGCAAGCCGAAGAACACCATCCCAACCGTGAAGCACGGGGGTGGCAGAATCATGTTGTGGGGGTGCTTTGCTGCAGGAGGGACTGGTGCACTTCACAAAATAGATGGCATCATGAGGTAGGAAAATTATGTGGATATTTTGAAGCAACATCTCATGACATCAATCAGGAAGATAAAGCTTGGTCGCAAATGGGTCTTCCAAATGGACATACTGCCAAAGTTGTGGCAAAATGGCTTAAGGACAACAAAGTCAAGGTATTGGAGTGTCCATCACAAAGCCCTGACCTCAATCCTATTGAAAATGTGTGGGCAGAACTGAAAAAGCGTGTGCGAGCAAGGAGGCCTACAAACCTGATTCAGTTACACCAGCTCTGTCAGGAGGAATGGGCCAAAATTCACCCAACTTATTGTGGGAGGCTTGTGGAAGGCTACCCGAAACGTTTGACCCAAGTTAAGCAATTTAAAGGCAATGCTACAAAATACTAATTGAGTGTATGTAAACTTCTGACCCACTGGGAATGTGATGAAAGAAGTAAAAGCTGAAATAAATAATTCTCTCTACTATTATTCTGACATTTTCACATTCCTAAAATAAAGTGGTGATCCTAACTGACCTAAGACAGGGAATTTTTACTCTGATCGGTGGACCGCTACCGCTAGGAATGGTGAAATACTGAGTTTAAATGTATTTGGCTAAGTTGTATGTAAACTTCCGACTTCAACTGTAGCTAGCTAAATTTATACATTGTACCTACCCCTGTCAACACAGCATACTAGTAATACTGTATCGTAGGACTGCACCTTATTGCAAGCAACTGTAGTAGCTGTACTCATTACAAAAAATTCTGAACAATGGCAGATACACATGTCATGACTGTCCTGTGAGGATCACAATGGGTCAGATCAGCTTGGCAATGGTTGACAATAGCAAGACCTTCTCTCACCCACAGAAGAGGGGAGGAGGGAACTGGGCCGGTTTAACAGTTTACACGCTGTTGTAAATTATAATAGAAGTGGTCGCTTTGTTAGAGGTGCACCATGCAGAAATCGCTCCGCCATTTCCTAGTTCCTAAAATTATAATAGTTCACCTAATTTCAGTTTGACAAAACAAGCAAGTATAGTGGAGAGAATCATTGTACCGTCTATACTGCTGTGAGATATATTTTCCATAACTAAAAATATTGTATGTTCAGTAGTTTGAAACTGGTTCACAAAACGTAAAAAGTAACAGACGCAAAAACGAAGCTTAAGAACGGGAAGCATAGGAAATAGCGCACATAGAATAGAGCTACCTCTTCTTAGACTTACTTTGAATGAAATGACAGATCTATAATTCACATTTCTATGTGAATTTGGTCAAGTCACCCAAAAAGTGACATATTACAGCTTTAAAAGGCAAATTTGACAATTATTAAATGTAATGCAGGTTTTGTCTAATCTCCAAGAAGTATTTTAGAACGTTCTGTCAGGGTCCCTGGATTACTTGGGACAACCACCCTTGGGATTTGAACTCTTGGTACAAACTCTTGGTACCTGAAGTTCATGTTGCACCACCAGGTCTGTGAACATAATGTAGACGGGCTATACATACATTGTCACGTCCAGGCCTGAGTTTTGCAGGCTGGCGTGTTTAGTTTAGTTTTTGGTGTAGGGTTTTTGAGTTCTAGGTTGTTTATTTCTATGTTGGATTAATAGCACCGATCAGAACATTTTGGCAGCATGTTATGTAGCTTATGCAAAAGTGTCAGGTGCAGGACAGCAGAGATGAGCAACACAACGAAGTTTACTCAAAATATTTACAAAGTAGAAACAAATACCAAGCCCACCAAATGGACTGACATAAATTGGAACAGTTACGCACACAAACATGGGGAAAACAGATGGTTAAAAAATGAACATGTAATTGTGGAATTGAAACCAGGTGTGTATAAAACAAAGACAAAACAAATGGAAAATAAAAAATGGATCGGCGATGGTTAGAAAGCCGGTGACGTCAACCGCCGAACGCCGCCCGAACAAGGAGTGGTACCGACTTCGGCGGAAGTCGTGACAGTACCCCCATCCCTTGACGCACGGCTCCAGCAGCGTGCCGACACCGACCTCGGGGACGACCCGGAGGACGAGGAGCAGGGTGATCCGGATGGAGACGGTGGAACTCCCGCAGCATCGAAGGATCCAAAACGTCCTCCACCAGCACCCAGCATCTCTCCTCCGGACCGTACCCCTCCCACTCCACGAGGTACTGAAGGCCCCTCGCCTGACGCCTCGAGTCCAGTATGGCTCGAACTGCATACGCCGGGGCCCCCTCGATGTCCAGAGAGGGCGGAGGAACCTCCCACACCTCAGACTCCTGGTATGGACCAGCCACCAACGGCCTGAGGAGAGACACATGGAACGAGGGGTTAATACGGTAATCTGGGGGAAGCTGTAACCTGTAGCAAACCTCGTTCAGTCCCCTCAGGACTTTGAATGGCCCCACAAACCGCGGACCCAGCTTCCGGCAGGGCAGGCGGAGGGGCAGGTTTCAGGTCGAGAGCCAGACCCTGTCCCCCGGTGCGAACACTGGGGCCTCACTGCGCTCGCTTTCTGACGCCTCTAGGCCCGCTGAAGGTGCACATGAGTGGCGTCCCATGTCTCTTCCAAGCACCTAAACCAGTCGTCCACTACAGGAGCCTCGATCTGGCTATGATGCCAAGGCGCCAGAACCGGCTGGTACCCCAGTATGCACTGGAAAGGGGAGAGGTTAGTGGAGGAGTGGCAGAGCGGGTTTTGGGCCATCTCTGCCCAGGGGATGAATGCCACCCACTCCCCCTGCCGGTCCTGGCAATAAGACCACAGAAACCTACCCACATCCTGGTTTACTCTCTCCACCTGCCCGTTACTCTCGTGGTGAAAACCTGAGGTAAGGCTGACCGAGACCCCCAGACGTTCCACAAACGCCCTCCAGACTCTTGAAGTGAACTGGGGACCTCGATCAGATACTATGTCCTCAGGCACCCCGTAGTGCTAGAAGACGTGTGTAAACAGGGCCTCCTCAGTTTGTAGGGCCGTAGGGAGACCGGGCAAAGGGAGGACATGGCAGGACTTAGAGAACCAATCCACAACGACCAGGATTGTGTTGTTACCCTGTGAGGGAGGAAGATCCGTGAGGAAATCCATCAACAAGTGCGACCACGGCCGATGTGGAACGGGCCTAGGAGACTTGTACTGAGCGCACACCGAGCAGGAGGAAACATAAACCCTCACGTCCTTAGCCAAAGTGGACCACCAGTACTTCCCACTAAGACAGCTCACTGTCCGACCGATGCCAGGATGACCAGAGGAGGGTGACGTGTGTGCCCAATACATCAAACGATCGCGGACAGCTGGACACTGGGGGGGAGTAGGCTCTGTACATAACGCCCGCTCGATGTTCGCGTCCAGCTCCCACACTACCGGTGCCACCAAGCAAGAGGCCGGGAGTGTGGGAGTGGGATCCATGGACCGCTCCTCTGTGTCATACATCCGGGACAGTGCGTCTGCCTTCGTATTCTGGGAACCTGGTCTGTAGGACAGGGTGAAAACAAAACGGGTAAATAACATGGCCCACCTTGCCTGGCAAGGGTTCAGTCTCCTCGCCGCCCGGATGTACTTCAGATTGCGAAAGTCAGTCCAGATGAGAAAAGGGTGTTTAGCCCCCTCAAGCCAATGTCTCCACGCCTTCAAGGCCTTGACGACAGCCAACAGTTCCCGGTCCCCCACATCATAGTTTCGCTCCGCCGGGCTGAGCTTCTTCGAAAAGAAGGCACAGCTTTGGTGGCGTACCCGAGCGCTGAGAGAGCACGGCTCCTATCCCAGCCTCGGACACGTCCACCTCCACTATGAACGCCAAAGAGGGATCCGGATGAGCCAGCATGGGAGCCGAGGTAAACAGAGCCTTCAAGTGACCAAAAGCCCTGTCCGCCTCAGCCGACCACTGCAAACGCACCTGTCCCCCTTCAGCAGTGAGGTAATGGGAGCCACTACCTGACCAAATCCCCGGATAAACCTCCGGTAGTAGTTGGCAAACCCTAGAAATCGCTGCACTTCCTTTACCGTGGTGAGAGTCGGCCAATTACGCACGGCTGAAATGCGGTCACTCTCCATCTCCACCCCTGACGTGGAAATACAGTACCCTAAGAAGGAGACGGACTGTTGGAAGAACAGACATTTCTCAGCCTTGACGTACAGGTCATGCTCCAACAGTCAACCTGGGGAAAACAGAGGGTTAAATAATGAACATGTAATCGGGGTATTGAAACCAGGTGTGTGTAAAAAAAAGACAAAACAAATGGAAAAGGAAAAATGGATTGGCGATGGCTAGAAAGCCGGTGACGTCGACCGCCGAACGCCGCCCGAACAAGGAGGGACCGACTTTGGCGGAAGTCGTGACATTAACAAGTGGATTATTTTTCTCTTCACTCCCAATCACTCAGTAGTTTAGGTCTACTCCCGACTAAAAGGCTTTGACTTGTCTTAAAACTACTTAAGGAGCAGTGGGGCGCTAGTTGAATTATTAAACATTCATCAATATACAAGTGTTGCATAGTCATCAAAAGCTCTGATTCTTGGCAATATCACAGCGTTGTCAGATTTCAAAAAGGCTTTACGGCGAAAGCACAACATTTGATTGTTTGAGGATAGCCCCTCTCATATTTTATGCATAAGCATAAATCCATAACCAAAGCGGGTCTCATAAAACGCATAAAATCGCTAATATAAAATCCCTTACCTTTCGAAGAACTTCAGTTGAGGGCTTCTCAAGTGTCCAGCGTAAGACATCCAATGGTTCTTTTGTTAGAAAAAGTCATTTATTATATCCATAAATCTGGCGCATTATGTTCATAAAATACAGCGTCCACTCGCCCATTGAACCGTGAAGAGAACACGTTCAACATATACCTATACACTTGTGCAAGAACAATCAAACATCATTGATAATGTATCCTTAGGAACACTTTTATGTATATTTACTATAATATTTCAACCGGATTATAAACTGGACGATAGGAAAGGAAAAAACCACAGCGCACACGAGCCCGTGAACGCGCCTCCTCTTCTGTTTACATCCGGTGACTAGTTTGAAATTCTTCTTCTATTACCATCCAGAGCAACCTAACATCACCAAACACTGTCTAGAGACGGTTGACATCCAGTGGAAGCAATAGGTACTGCAATCTTACTCCGATATATGGCTGTTTTCAATAGGGAGGGGTACAAAATGAGGCAATGTGTCAAAAACACTTTTTCCAGGACAGAAATGCCTCGGGTTTTCTTCTGCTAAATCAGTTCTGTTATACTCACAGACAATATTTCAGAGTGTTTCCTATCCAATAGTACTAATTATGTGCATATCCTAGTTTCTGGGCCTGAGTGGCAGGCCTTTTACTTTGGGCATGCCAGACTCTCCAAAACCGACACCTCAGCTGCCGCTCCCAAAAAGTTAACTTGTTAGGGAGTGGCAGCTGAGGGGTCGGTTTTGGAGAGCCTGGCGTGCCCAAAGTAAAATGCCTCCCATTCAGGCCCAGAAAATAGGATATGCACATTGGATAGGAAACACTCTGAATTTTCCAAAAGTGTTAACCATTTGTCTGTGAGTGAAACAGAACGCACATTGCTCATTTGGAACCCCTCCCTCATGAAAATGACCATATAAGGGCATATGAATGCAGTACCCATCGCGTCCTTTAGATGTCAACAGTCTCGAGACAGTGTAAATTTTCAATTTGGATGCTTTAGACCAGAGAATAAGAGCAAACCAGGAAGTGTACTTTTTATGTCAACAGTACCCAGTGCGCGTTCCCGACAAGGCACGCAGTGTCTTTTTTACCGTCTTTATCGATCAGTTTATATTCCGGTCGATTTATAATAGTAAATATATGTAAAAGTGTTCCTAAGGATACATTTAAAACTATGTTTGATTGTTCTTGGACAAGTTTATAGGTATAAGATGAACGAGTTTGCATCACGTTTCAATGGAGGAGTGGAAGCTGTCGTTTCTGATTATAGCAGCTTGAACCAAATGGAGATTTATGGATAAAATACATTACTTTTTCTAACAAAAGAACCATGGATTGTCTTCGTTGGACACTTAGGATGACCTCAGCAGAAGTTCTTCAACAGGTAATTGATTTGTTTTCGCTGTGAAATGTGTTATGTGTGTGCCATGATGGCTAATCGATTCATGGCTATGGTGCTACCCTCAAACAATCAAATGTGCTGCTTTCGCCGTAAAGCCTTTTTGAAATCTGACAATGCTGTGATATTGCCATGAAACAGAGCTTTTGATGAGTATGGAACACTTGTATATTGGTGGATGTTTAATAATTCAACTTTTGGATTTTGATTTTGGCGCCTTACATTTCACCTGGTAGTGTCGGGATTGGGGCGCTAGCGCCCCAGCAATCCCTGAGAGGTTATTAAGGCACTGTCAACTTAGTGTATGTAAACTTCTTACCCACTGGAATTGTAATACAATGAATTATCAGTGAAATAATCAGTCTGTAAACAATTGCTGGAAAAATTACTTGTGTCATGCACAAAGTAGATGTCCTAACCAACTTGCCAAAACTAAAGTTTGGTGACAAGAAATTTGTGGAGTGGTTGAAAAACAAGTTTTAATGACTCCAACCTAAGTGAATGTAAACTTCCAACTTCAACTGTAAATATTGCACTTGGGAAAAAACTTAAAGTAGAAATGAAACAAACAGCCATTCAAGTTTTGCTCCATTATAGTGGCCACTATAGTTGACATCAAGCAAGTGCACAAGACTACATGGGTGCAAAAATAACATTCACTAAGTAAAAAAATGTATAATCCCTCCTCACTCACACACGTGTTACTGTCGAGGCTCTGCAACTGTCCACGTGCTCCTAGACCTTAGTGCTGCTTTTGATACCATCGATCACCACATTCTTTTGGAGAGATTGGAAACCCAAATTGGTCTACACCGACAAGTTCTGGCCTGGTTTAGATCTTATCTGTCGGAAAGATATCAGTTTGTCTCTGTGGATGGTTCGTCCTCTGACAAATCAAATGTAATTTTCGGTGTTCCTCAAGGCTCTGTTTTGGGACCACTATTGTTTTCACTATATATTTTACCACTTGGTGATGTCATTCGGAAACATAATGCTAACTTTCACTTACTCTGGACCCTGATCTCTCTTTTGACGAACATATCAAGACTGTTTCAAGGACAGCTTTTTTCCATCTACGTAAAATTGTTCAAATCAGAAACTTTCGGTCCCAAAATTATGCAGAAAAGTTAATCCATGCTTTTGTCACTTCTGTCACTTCTACTGCAATGCTTTACTTTCCGGCTACCCGGATAAAGCACTAAATAAACTTCAGTTAGTGCTAAACACGGCTGCTAGAATCTTGACTAGAACCACATTTTTTTGTCATAGTACTCCAGTGCAAGCCTCTCTACACTGGCTTCCTGTTAAGGCAAGGGCTGATTTCAAGGATTTACTTCTAACCTACAAAGCATTACATGGCCTTGCTCCTACCTATCTTTCCGATTTGGTCCTGCCGTACATACCTACACGTACGCTATGGTCACAAGACGCAGGCCTCCTTACTGTCCCTAGAATTTCTAAGCAAACAGCTGGAAGCAGGGCTTTCTCCTATAGAGCTCCATTTTTATGGAATGTTCTGCCTATCCATGTGAGAGACGCAGACTCGGTCTCAACCTTTAAGTCTTTATTGAAGACTCATCTCTTCAGTAGGTCTTATGATTGAGTGTAGTCTGGCCCAGGAGTGTGAATGTGAACGAAAGGCACTGGAGCAATCAACCACCCTTGCTGTCTCTGCCTGGCCGGTTCCCCTCTCCACTGGGATTCTCTGCCTCTAACCCTATTACAGGGGCTGAGTCACTAGCTTACTTGTGCTCTTCCATGCCGTCCCTGGGGGGGTTGCATCGCTTGAGTGGGTTGAGTCACTGACGTGATCTATCTCTAGGTTTCTTCCTAGGTTTTGGCCTTTCTAGGGAGTTTTTCCTAGCCACCGTGCTTTTACACCTGCATTGCTTGCTGTTTGGGGTTTTAGGCTGGGTTTCTGTACAGCACACTGTGACATCAGCTGATGTAAGAAGGGCTTTATAAATACATTTGATTTGATGATATGTCTATCAGGGAATGCTATTCTGATATGTCAGATGAAGAGTTAGACCAGAAAGTCAGGGCCGTTAAGGCAAGGATTCCCCATGCGGCCTTTAGAATGGTCAAAGGAAGTCTCCAAGAAATGGGCCATCGTGTACAATGGTGAAGAGTTAGGGAATCTTTGCAGGGTGTAGATGGTGTAGGTATCATTGCCAGAATGATCCAGCTTCGTTGCATTGCTCGGAAAAAATACTCTGTTCCTGCACCCGTCTCTCCCCCACATTGATATAAATCATAAATTGATAAGGTACTAAGGTGTATAATGTCTCCATCAAATCTAAGAAGTTATTTTAACTTTTTTATTCCTACTTATTCGTAGACAAATGTTCAATGATGTATGAAATTGGAGTTGTTCTTCATCAACTGGTAATACATAAATAATGAAGCAGGTTAATAGGTTAAACATTTCACTTTTAATTCCAATGCTTTTTTTCAAGATACAACATTGTCATCTTTGGCGGTATAGATGGATTTTCAAGAATGGTAAGTATATTATTTTGTATGCATATTGCATATTTCCCATCACCTAACGAACAACCACAATACCAGTCTGGTATTAAGCTTTCTGTACTGTATTGACGTACCCTGAAAATGACATCTGCTGCTTTAGATTGAATGGTCATATCTCAGTTATTGTTTTCATATCTACAAAAAATAAGCTATTTTCTTTACTTTCAGAGTCCGAGCTGATCAAGGGGTCGAAAATGTAGATATTGCCAGATGTATGTTCACTGTCCGAGGAACAGGCCGTGGAAGCTTTATTGCTGGCAAAAGTGTCCATAACCAGTGGTAATTAAACTGTTCTGTGTTCTTTTTCTCTCCTCCTCTCTGCATGTCTTGTTGTACATGGAACCTGTCTCAGCCATTTTCACTGGACTATCAAGCCCCTGTTGCTGCCAAATCATGATTTCCCTGGGGGTTAGTCTTGCAATAACCAAGTGGTGAGACACATAGCCCTCTATATTTAAATGATTCAGGTGCACTCAGGTGTCTGTGTCACACACAGTCAGTAATCACTCAGAGAGGCAAACACAACTTGCATTTCTATAACCTCGGACCCACCTCAGTGTTCACTATTCATGGAGGAAGACCACAGGACCACTGAGATTAGGTTCCTACCCCCAACAAAACATTTCCTTTCTCTCTGTTACGAGTGGAACGCTTATGGAGAGATGTTTGGAGTGCTGTGACATGTCAGTACTACAACTTGCTGCACAGTTTGGAGGAAGAAGGCTACCTTGACCTGTCAAATTTTATCCACCTCTTCTGTGTGGGATATGTCATCATCAAGCTTCAAGTGGTATTTATGCATTCATTTGTGATCTGGTAATGTAAAAGTCCAATAATGACATTATCTTCTATTGTTTGTCCTCATGTGTCTGTTTTTCAGCATAAAGTACGCTGTAGACACTTAGTGTGGACACCAGGTGAGACTACACACACACAGTTATATCAGCTGTGTTGGTGAACCCCTCCCGCATCTGAACTGGCTGACAGAGAGGACACAGCATGATCATAGGTGAGAGGTCACTTAGTCATGTCAACAGGAAGTATTGTTAAAGAGATGCTTTACATTGAAATTCAGATAAAGATTTAGTAGTCCCAGAGTTAAAGATCCAAGGTCAGTTTTGCATTTCACCTGCTGATGATTATGATGACTGACCGTGTTAGAATAAAAAACAAAGCTTAAAACTTCTTAAAGATCGGTGTCCTGCTAGTGGGTTAACTTCCGGTGGAACTGGAGGGCGCATAATTCAAATAAATTCTAATAGTTATTATAGCGGTTAAACATTTAGGTACACATACATGTGTTATATCGGCTGAAAGTTTAAATTCTTGTTAATCTAACTGAACTGTCCAATTTGCAGTAGCTAATACAGCGAAAAACATGCCTTGTGATTGTTTGAGGATGGCGCCCCACATCCAAATATTTTTCCACCGGCATAGGTTTCATACATTCATATACATAGATTAAATATTCACTTACTTTTTGAAAATATTCCTCTGATTTGTCATCCAAAGGGTCCCAGAGATAGCATGTAATGTCGTTTTGTTAGATAAAATTATTTTTTATGTATCCCAAAGAGTCTGTATAGTTGGCACCATCGATATGAGTAATCCACTCGTTCAACTTGCAGAGAAAGGAATCCGAAAATCTACCCTAAACAAAATAAATATATTCCTAAATATATATTTCGGAAAGAAGTATGTTCAATAGGAAACCGATTTTAGCAGGTGCGCATGTCACTGAGAAGACAGGCTGGTGTGTTTAGTTTTGTTTTTGGTGTAGGGTTTTTTATGTTCTTGGTTATATATTTCTATGTTGGGGAATGGTTCCCAATTAGAGGCAGCTGTGTGTCGTTGTCTCTAATTGGGAACCATATATATGTTTGTAGTTTTCAATTGGGGTTTGTGGGTTATTGTTTATGCATAGCTTCGTTATTTTTGTAAGTCTATGTTTATGCACGATCTTCGTTCGTTCTGTTTATTGTTTTGCCCAATTACGTGAGTTTCGTTTTATAAAATAAAGCATGTATACTGGATGCCTCGCTGCGCCTTGGTCTGTCCTTCACGGAGAACGTGACAGAATAACCCACCATAAGAAGACCAAGCAGCGAGAGACTCGGGAACATTGGACTTGGGAGGAGATTTTGGATGGCAAGGGATCTTTGACATGGGATGAGATTTTGGAAGGAAAAGGACCATGGTCTCAGCCGGAGGATTATCGTCGCTCCAGGGAGAGAGAAAATTTCATTGGAACTTGCCTGGCACGGAAGCCCGAAAAGCAGCCCCAAAAAACTTTTTTGGGTGGGCACACGAGGAGGTTGGCCCGGTTCAGGAGAGACTCCTGAGCCAACTCCTAGTGCTTTGTGGAGAGAGCGTTGGGGAGAGCGGCGCACTGGTAAGACCCCGTGCTATGCAGTTTTGCGCACGGTGTCTCCAGTGCGCATGCATATGCCGGTGCGTGAAATTCCAGTGCCACTCATCTGTCGGGCTAGGGTGAGTGTGCAGCCTGGAAGGGTGGTGCCGGCTCAGCGCTCCTGGTCTCCGGTGCGCCTTTCGGGACCGGGATATCTTGCACCCGGCGTGGACTCAGCACGTCCTGTCCCTGCTCCACGCTTCAGGATCCCTGTGCCTGTCGTGGACTCAGCACGTCCTGTCCCTGTTCCACGCTCCAGGATTCCTGTGCCCGTTGTGGACTCAGCACGTCCTGTCCCTGTTCCACGCTCCAGGATCCCTGCACCCGGCGTGGACTCAGCACGTCCTGTCCCTGCTCCACGCTCCAGGATTCCTGTGCCTGTCGTGGACTCAGCACGTCCTGTCCCTGCTCCACGCTCCAGGATCCCTGTGCCCGTCGTGAACCCAGCACGTCCTGTTCTTGCTCCCCGCACCAGAGTGAGCTTTATGAGCCCAGTACGGCCGGTTCCTGCTCCCGCACCAGAGTGCGTAATGAGCCCAATGCGGCCGGTTCCTGCTCCCGCACCAGAGTGCGGCGTCATGAGCCCAGTACGGCCGGTTCCTGCTCCCGCACCAGAGTGCGCGTCATGAGCCCAGTACGGCGGTTCCTGCTCCCGCACCAGAGTGCGCGTCATGAGCCCAGTACGGCCGGTTCCTGCTCCCCGCACCAGAGTGCGCGTTATGAGCCCAGTACGGCCGGTTCCTGCTATGAGCCCAGTATGGCCGGTTCCTGCTCCCCGCCAGTGTGCTTCCCCTGTCCAGGTCCGCCAGTGAGGGTCCCCAGTCCGGAGCCGCCAGTGAGGGTCCCCAGTCCGGAGCCGCCAGTGAGGGTCCCCAGTCCGGGGCCGCCAGTGAGGGTCCCCAGTCCAGAAAATGGCCCAGGGCCTCTGGTGCGTGACCTCGGACCAGCACGGCCAGCACCGGAGCCGCCACCTGGGACTAAAGAACCACCGAAGACCCCCCCATGGACTTGTGGCGGGTCGGAGTCCGCGCCTTTGGGGGTACTGTTTATTCTGTTTATTGTTTTTCCCAGTTACATGAGTTTCGTTTTATAAAATAAAGCATGTATACTGGATGCCTCGCTGCGCCTTGGTCTGTCCTTCACGGAGATCGTGACAGCGCAACGTCATCATGGCAGGCCATGACACAGATTTTCAAGACTGTGTCTTCATACAAAAACTCTTATTTATTATTCGTTTTTGAAGTTACAAGCCTGAAACGTTGAACATAGACTGCTGAGAGCAGTATGAACTTTCTCTTGCATTTCTAAGAGGATGGTCTCTCTCAAAAAAGAATAGTTTGGTTTTTCTTTGGATTTTCTCCTACCATATCTATTGTGTTATATTCTCCTACATTATATTAACATTTCTACTAACTTCAAAGTGTTTTCTTTCCAATGGAACCAATACTATGCATATGCTGGTTTCAGGGCCTGAGCTACAGGCAGTTTGCTTTGGGCACGTCATTCAGGCGGAAATTGAGAAAAAGTTGCTTGATCCCTAAGAAGTTAATCATGCTCTCTCTCTCTATCCATCTGTCTCTCGTCTGCAGGTATGTTTTGATGTGAGAGAGGAAGCCAGTCCCGTCATTGCCACCTGATTTAAGATCTTAAGATACCCTTCAGGCTGACTGGGAGCCCAAGGCTGCTTAGGAGACACCGCTAGAGACACTATGTAATTGTGATGAACTGAGAGAATATTAGGGTAGCACTGTAATTCATTAATCATATGCTGTCTTCCCTGCTCCTCTGTTTTACCTCTTTCATTTTCTGTCTTCTACACCTCTCTCCCCACCTCCTCTTTGTTCCTCTTTTTTTGTAATGCACACCATATGTTTACTGAAGTACAGATGGAACTTGTATTTATAATATAATATTACAGTTATATATTTATAATGCATGTATTATGTATTTATAACACCTGGATAATGAACTTTCAATAAAGCGTTTCACATTCTCCACTGGTTGAAATGAAGTCTCATTTAAATACTACACCTATCCTGTGTCCTCAGATTAATGCAGATGAAGGGAGTTAGATATGCATAGGAAGTGTTGTGTACTGTTTTTTCTGTATATATGAATTACAAATCAGCCTTTACTTAAATCATGTTTCTGGTCTATTGCATAGTTACAATGTGTAATCATTGATGTCCCAGGAGCAGGAGTGGTAAACACAGTTGAAGTGTATAAATGTAATATATACATGCAGACACAGCATCATTCAAATAATGGAGTTTGATACACCTGGTATTGGATATGACTGAAAAAGAAAGTCTCACAGAGATTCATTCTTGAACCGCAGCTTTATTTGCCAAGGAAGAGTTCATGATCAGTAAATATATTCAATGTACATGCTACAATGTGGGGATCTCATGCGTGGTAATAGGGTAGCACCTTCACTATTTTTCCCATTACCATGAATTCATTAGCCTTCACGGTTCACACAAAACACATTTCACAGCGAAAACAAATCAATTACCTGTTGAAGAACTTCTTCTGATGGCTTCCAAAGTGTCCAACGAAGACAATCCATGGTTCTTTTGTTAGAAAAAGTAATGTATTATATCCATAAATCTCAGTTTGGTTCGCGCGTTATAATCAGAAACTACAGCCTCCACTCGTCCATTGAAACGTGAAGAGAACTCGTTCAACTTATACCTATAAACTTGTCCAAGAACAAACAAAAATAATTTTAAATGTATCCTTAGGAACACTTTTACATATATTTACTATAATAATTCAATTGGAATATAAACTGGGCTATAAGAACGGAAAAAAACACAGAGCGTGCCTGGCGGGAGCGCGCATCCTCTTCTATTTGTGGGCTGTTTATATTGAGTTGTATTTTGTGAAATATATTTGAGTAAATACGTTTGTTACTCATATCTGCTGTCCTGCGCCTGACTCCGCTACACCAGCTACACACAGGATCAATCACAGAATTACTCACCTGCACAAATGGAGTCAGCAGGAGCAGACGCCTTCCCTGTGGCGGTAGAGGACCGGGTCCAGCACGCGACCATGTTGCAACGTCTGGGCACCGCCATGGATCGCGTGCTGCTGACGATGGATCGATGGGAGAGAGAGAGAAATCTTCCAACACCTCCACCAACCCTTCTACAATGGGCCCCACTGTCCACCCTTCCTTCACCCGGTCCCAGCGGGATTTAGCTCGCGCTCCAGAGGGAGTATGAAGGGACGGCTGTCGGATGCCAGGGTTTCCTCCTCCAGCTGGAACTATACCTGGCGACCGTCCACCCGGCTGCTTCGGGACGTGAGAGCGTGTCCTCCCTCGTCTCCTGCCTCTCAGGTAAAGCCCTGGAGTGGGCCAACGCCATATGGAGTGAATTATACGCGGCTTTGGACCACTACGCAGAGTTCACCCGCCGCTTTCGGGCATTTTTCGACCACCCGCCTGAGGGTGAACGTCTGTTGCATCTGAGGCAGGGGACGAGGAGCGCACAGGATTTCGCATTGGATTTCCGGACCCTGGCCGCCAGTGCGGGATGGAACGAGGGCCTTGATCGATCACTACAGGTGCAGTCTGCGCGAGGACGTCCGTCGGGAGTTGGCCTGCCGAGACACCACCCTCACGTTGGACCAGCTGGTGGACCTGTCCATCCGGCTGGACAACCTGCTGGATACCCGCGGACGTCTGGATCGGGGTCTGTCAGTTCCATCCCCCAGCACCTCTGCTCCGACGCCCATGGAGCTGAGAGGTGCTGCGCTTAGGGTGACCCCCAGCACCTCTGCTCCGACGCCCATGGAGCTGGGAGGTGCTGCGCTTAGGGTGACCAGAAGTGGGGCCATTTCCTGCACCATCTGTGAGTCGGCACCAGGTTCACCCAGAGCCCCCTGTTGCTCACATGTAAGTGTTTATTACATTTCCTGAGTTTTCCCCGCATTCCCAGCATTAGGTGCTCGAAGATTCAGGTGCAGCTGGGAATTTTATTGACCGTGCTTTTGCCCATAGTCTAGGGATCCCCATTGTTCCTGTAGATATGCCCTTCCCTGTGCATGCCCTAGATAGTCGACCATTAGGGTCAGGGATGATTAGGGAGGCCACCGCTCTACTAGGCAGTGTTACGCAGGAGGGTCACAAGGAGAGAATTAGTCTCTTCCTTATTGATTCTCCTGCATTTCCTGTCATGCCTGTCATGACCCCACTATTTTGTGGCAACAGAGGGCTCTCAAGGTGTGGTCACGAAAGTGCTCAGGATGGTGTGTAGGGGTTTCCATCGGTGCAACTACGGTGGAAAGTCCAGACCAGGTCTCCACCGTGCGCATCCCCTCAGAATATGCTGATTTGGCTCTCGCCTTCTGTAAGAAGAGGGCGACTCAATTGCCACCCCATCGGCGGGGGGATTGTGCAATAAATCTCCTGGTAGACGCAGCACTTCCCAGGAGTCACATGTATCCTCTGTCACAGGAGGAGACGGCGACTATGGAAACATATGTCTCCGAATCCCTGGGGCAGGGATACATTTGGCCCTCCACTTCACCTGCCTCCTCAAGTATCTTTTTTGTGAAGAAGGATGGACTGTGCCCGTGCATTGACTATCGAGGTATCAATCAGATCACTGTGAGGTACAGCTACCCACTGCCTCTTATAGCCAGTGCAGTAGAGTCAATGCACGGGGCGCGCTTCTTCACAAAATTGGATCTCAGGAGCGCTTATAACCTGGTGCGTATCCGGGAGGGGGACGGGTGGAAGACGGCATTTAGTACCACCTCATGGCACTATGAGTACCTTGTCATTCCATACGGGTTGATGAATGCTCCATCAGGGTTCCAGGCCTTTGTTGACAAGATTTTCTGGGATCTGCACGGGCAGGGTGTAGTGGTGTATATCGACAACATTTTGATATACTCTGCTACACGCGCCGAGCATGTGTCCCTGGCGCGCAGGGTGCTTGGTCGACTGTTAGAGCATGACCTGTACGTCAAGGCTGAGAAATGTCTGTTCTTCCAACAGTCCGTCTCCTTCCTAGAGTACCGCATTTCCACGTCAGGGGTGGAGAGTGACCGCATTTCAGCCGTGCGTGATTGGCCGACTCCCACCACGGTAAAGGAAATGCAGCGGTTCCTAGGGTTTGCCAACTACTACCGGAGGTTTATCCGGGACTGTGGTCAGGTGGCAGCTCCCATTACATCACTGCTGAAGGGGGGACCGGTGCGACTGCAGTGGTCGGCTGAGGCGGACAGGGCTTTTGGTCACCTGAAGGCTCTGTTTACCTCGGCTCCCGTGCTGGCTCATCCGGATCCCTCTTTGGCGTTCATAGTGGAGGTGGACGCGTCCGAGGCTGGAATAGGAGCCGTGCTCTCTCAGCTCTCGGGTACGCCACCAAAGCTCCGCCCCTGTGCCTTCTTCTCGAAGAAGCTCAGCCCGGTGGAGCGAAACTATGATGTGGGGGACCCGGAGCTGTTGGCTGTCGTAAAGGCTCTGAAGGCGTTGAGACATTGGCTTGAGGGGGCTAAACACCCTTTTCTCATCTGGACTGATCACCGCAATCTGGAGTCCATCTGTACGGCTAGGAGACTGAACCCTCACCAGGCAAGGTGGGCCATGTTCTTTACCCGTTTTGTTTTCACCCTGTCCAACCGACCAGGTTCCCAGAACGCTAAGGCAGATGAACTGTCCCGGATGTATGACACAGAGGAGCGGTCCATGGATCACACTCCCATACTCCCGGCCTCTTGCCTGGTTGCACCGGTAGTGTGGGAGCTGGATGAGGACATAGAGCGGGCGTAACGTGCAAAGCCCACTCCCCCTCAGTGTCCAGCTGGGCGTCTGTATGTTCCGTCTGCTGTCCGCGACCAGTTGATCTATTGGGCCCACACGTCACCCTCCTCTGGTCATCCTCGCATCGGTCGGACAGTGCACTGTCTTAGTGGGAAGTACTGGTGGTCCACCTTGTTTCCTCCTGCTCGGTGTGCGCCCAGTGCAAGGCTCCTGGGCACCTGCCCAGGGGGAAGTTACAACCCCTACCTGTTCCACAATGGCCGTGGTCACACCTGTTGGTGGACTTCCTGACTGATCTTCCTTCCTCACAGGGCAACACCACGATCCTGGTCGTTGTGGATCGGTTTTCTAATTCCTGCCGTCTCCTCCCTTTGCTCGGTCTCCCTATGGCCCTACAAATTGCGGAGGCCCTGTTCACACACGGCTTCTGCCACTTTTGGGTGCCTGAGGACATAGTCTCTGATCGGGATCCCCAGTTCACGTCCAGAGTTTGGGCATTCATGGAACATCTGGGGGTCTCGGTCAGCTTTACCTCAGGTTTTCAACCCGAGAGTAACGGGCAGGTGGAGAGAGTAAACCAGGATGTGGGTAGGTTTCTGCGGTCGTATTGCCAGGACCAGCCAGGGGAGTGGGCGGCGTCCATCCCCTGGGCAGAGATGGCCCAAAACTCACTCCGCCACTCCTCTACTAACCTTTCTCCCTTCCATGCGTACTGGGATATCAGCCGGTTATGGCACCTTGGCATCAGAGTCATATCGAGGCTCCTGCGGTGGACGAATGGTTTAAGCACTCAGAAGAGACCTGAGATGCCGCCCATGTGCACCTGCAACGGGCCGTGAGGCGGCAGAAGGCGAGCGCCAACCGCCACTGCAGTGAGGCCCTGGTGTTCTCACCGGGAGACCGGGTCTGGCTCTCGACCCGAAACATGCCCCTCCGCCTGCCCTGCCGGAAGCTGGGTCCACGGTTTGTGGGGCCATTCAAAGTCCTGAGGAGACTGAACGAGGTTTGCTACAGTTTACAGCTTCCCCCCTGATTACCGTATTAATCCTTTGTTCCTTGTGTCTCTCCACAGGCCGGTGGTGGCTGGTCCGCTCCAAGAGTCTGAGGTGCGGGAGGTTCCTCCGCCCCCTCTGGACATCGAGGGGGCCCCGGCGTATGCTGTTCGAGCCATCTTGGACTCGAGGCGTCTGAGAAGGGGCCTTCAGTTCCTCGTGGAGTGGGAGGGGTACGATCCGGAAGAGAGATGCTGGGTGCTGGTGGAGGACGTTCTGGACCCTTCATTGCTTTGGGATTTCCACCGCCTCCCCGAGGCCGGTGTCGGCGCGCTGCTGGAGCCGCGCACCAACGGGGTGGTTACTGTCACGACTTCCGCCGAAGTCAGTCCCTCTCCTTGTTCGATCGGCGTTTGTCAGTCGACGTCACCGGTCTACTAGCCATTGCCGATCCATTTTCCATTTGTTTTGTCTTTGTCTTACACACCTGGTTTCAATTCCCCAATTACTTGTTCATTATTTAACCCTCTGTTCCCCCATGGTTTTTGTGAGTAATTGTTTGTATGTTGATACTGTCTGTTATTTGTGGGCTCATTTATATTGACTTGTATTTTGTGAAATATATTTGAGTAAATACGTTTGTTACTCAGATCTGCTGTCCTGCGCCTGACTCTGCTACACGAGCTACACACAGGATCTATCACACCTACTCCGAACAGTCATGTTGTACAGCGCCATATTTTCCGTTCCAAACTAGTGGAAACCCTGAGGGATATGTTTTTCGTTATTCTTGGAATAGAAACACCATAATATTAATCAAATTAATTATGCAAAATTTCTTAAAATCAATCCCATATACTATGTTATTACAAAAATGTTTTAAATTCTCTGATAATGCCAATATGGAAGACCATCAAATGCTTCTCAAAAATGCCCTCTGGTGGTCAAACTAGCACTAACTAGCATTAATGGTAAAAATAGCTGACAATTAAATAACATGCCATAGAATTCTGCAGCAGCCCGCAAGGTGTGCTACAGTATGACGCAACTTTTAAAGGAGAACCACTGTAGGAAAGAGATGAAACATGCATCAAAAAAAGCATGGGCTTGCCTTGGGCTCTGTTTCAAAAGATAACTTTTTTTATATGACAGCTGTCCACATGATGCCGTGACGCAAGTTTTGTGGAAAAAATATTATTTTAAATGTTATTCTGTTATGTTTTGTTTCATTATATTGTTAGCCAGATATAAAATATATGTGTGTTGACTTTGGTCAGGGTAGCATAAATATGTATTGTCTTTTTAATCAACAAAATAACTATTGATTTCATGTACAGTGGCTTGCGAAAGTATTCACCTCCCTTGGCATTTTTCCATTCCCCCCCCAATACTTTGTAGAGACACCTTTTGCAGCAATTTCAGCTGCAAGTCTCTTGGGGTATGTCTCTCTAAGCTTGGTACATCTAGCCACTGGGATTTATGCCCATTCTTCAAGGCAAAACTGCTCCAGCCATTTCAAGTAGGATGGGTTCCGCTGGTGTACAGCAATCTTTAAGTCATACCACAGATTCTCAATTGGATTGAAGTCTAGGCTTTGACTAAGCCATTCCAAGACATTTAAATGGTTCCCATTAACTACTTAGGGAGCGCCCCAATCCCGACACTACCCAATGAAATGTAAGGCGCCAAATTCAAAATCCAAAAGTTGAATTATTAAACATTCATCAATATACAAGTGTTGCATAGTCATCAAAAGCTCTGCTTCTTGGCAATATCACAGCGTTGTCAGATTTCAAAAAGGCTTTACGGCAAAAGCACAACATTTGATTGTTTGAGGATAGCACCTCTCCTATTTTCCACATTAGCATAAATTCATAACCCAACGCGGGTCTCAC
Organism: Brachymystax lenok tsinlingensis; assembly: GCA_030435695.1. Classification (NCBI taxonomy): domain Eukaryota; kingdom Metazoa; phylum Chordata; class Actinopteri; order Salmoniformes; family Salmonidae; genus Brachymystax; species Brachymystax lenok. Next base: position 31,511,644 of record CM059814.1, read on the forward strand.
AAAACGCATTAAAATCGCTTACCTTTGATGAACTTCTGCTGAGGGCTTCCCAAGTGTCCAACGAAGACAATCCATGCTTCTTTTGTTAGAAAAAGTAATTTATTATATCCATAAATCTCAGTTTGGTTGGCGCGTTATGATCATAAAATCCACCGTTGAGTCGCCCATTGAACCGTGAAGAGAACGCGTTCAAATTATACCTATCATATTTCTCCAAACAAATCAAACATCATTTTTAATGTTTCCTTAGGTATCATTTTATGTATATTTACTATAATATTTCAACCGGATTGTAGCCTGAATGATAAGAAAGGAAAAACAGTGGAGCGCGCACTCGGTTGCGCGCCCACAAAATCTTGTTGACATTTGAGCTCCCTTGACCATATCCTGTTCCTATCCGTTCTGGTCAGGGCTACCGTTTCCTGGCTTTGTATAGAGACTGTTGACATCTATTGGAAGCCATAGGTACTGAAATCTCGGAGCTGGTTGCCTTTGAAATCAATAGGAAGACTCTCAAACAGAGCAAAGGTCACAAAAAACTGTAATTCCGGATGGATTTTCCTCTGGTTTTTGCCTGCTATATCCGTTCTGTTATACTCACAGACATTATGTTAACACTTTTAGAAACTTCAGAGTGTTTTCTATCCAATAGTACTAATTATGTGCATAACCTATTTTCTGGGCCTGAGTGGGAGGCATTTTACTTTGGGCACGCCAGACTCTCCAAAACCGTCACCTCGGGAGCCGCTCCCTAAGAAGTTAAGCCACTCAAGTGTTGCTTTAGCAGTATTATTAGGGCCATTGTGCTGCTGGAAGGTGAACCTCCGTCCCAGTCTTAAATCTCTGTAAGACTGGAACAGGTTTCCCTCAAGAATTTCCCTGTATTTAGCGCCATCCATCATTCCTTAAATTCTGACCAGTTTCCCAGTCCCTGCCAATGAAAAACATCCCCACATTTGCTTGGTGGTGCCCCTTGTTTGTTGTTGCAGACTCTGGGGCCTTTCAGAAAGGGTGAATATATACTGAGATCACGTGACACTTAGATTGCACACAGGTGGACTTTATTTAACTAATTATATGACTTCTGAAGGTAATTGGCTGCACCAGATCGTATTTAGGGGCTTCATAGCAAAGGGGGTGAAATACATATGCACTCACCACTTTTCCGTTTATTTTTTATTTTATTTTTGGAAACGTTTTTTTTTTTCATTTCACTTCACCAATTTGGAATATTTTGTGTATGTCCATTACATGAGATCCAAATAAAAATCAATTTAAATTACAGGTTGTAATGCAACAAAATAGGAAAAACGCCAAGGGGGATGAATACTTTAGCAAGGCACTGTACATTGCGCAGCCATGTCGCATATTGGCTGCACAGGCCAGTAACATAATTAAACTCAAAATAAACCGTTTGTATTCTTTTGAAAATACATTTTATTAGTCTTATGGTGTTTCTTAGGACCTGATTACAATAAATGTATAATTAATTTGTGTGATGGTGTTTTTGTGCCCACGTCTACTCGTACTCTTAAACTTGCCTGCATGTGCACGGTTGATATCAAAGGCTTGTCCCAGAAAGAATATGGTAAAAATGGAACTGTATGAATTGGGCTCTTTACATGTGAAAACACGTGTTTTTGGAACACTTCACGTGGCATTTTACACATGAAAACATGTTTTTTCACATGTGAAAACGTGTTTTTGGAAAACTTCACATGACATTTCTCATGTGTAAACATGTTTTTGAAACACTTTACATTTGACATGTTTTTCCGTGAAGGTGAGGACTATGTTCGGATATTTGCAAGAGTTTCTCAAGACATTTGTTTTGCCAGTCATCAGGACGTAACATATAATATCTCTACACTTAGCAAAAAAAGTGCCATCTGCACAGGTATTTTAATTATCAATTAATCTAACTATTCTCTCATCATTGATTTAATTGACTTATTTCACCAATTTGAGCGTTTTCTGTATAGTTGTCTAATGTTGGTGGGGCATTTTATTCTGTTTTAATGTTTCTCCTGAATTACTATGATAAACATAATAGTTTTTCTTCAGTTTATTTTTTATCAAAGCTGAGACTCACTTTGAAGTCCAAAGTGTAAGAATTCAGGTGAAATCAGTTATTAACACAGGCGTGGTGGCATAGCAGAAAGATTTAGATACTGTTAACCATAAGCTTGTGATTTAAAATCCTAGATGAGGACACGTTGATTAATGACTGCTGCATAAGTAAACATTTGCAGTTGAACACACTGTATGTTAAAAGCGCTTTGTGTATCATAACGACTAATTGTTGTTTTCCTATGTGAAATGTCACATGTGAAGTGTTCAAAAAACACGTTTTGAAGAGAGGTTTTCCAAATGACAAGTTTCCTACGTAGCATGTGTTTTTTTTCCGTAAGGGAGGTAGGCAGCGAGGGAGGGAGAGATAGAGAGAGAGAAAGGGAGAGAGAAAAAGGGGATGGAGGGGGGGACTGTCCCATCACTCATTTCATTTATTTACCCTATTATTGATTCAGTTATTTATTGCCATGCATGCCTTGCAGCAGATTATTGGCCTATACTTCAGAGTATTGACTTTATAAACCTTTATTGTGCCATCATCACATAAGCCAGTAAACCCTTTTCTGCATACAATGCATTTTTTACACTTACACACATTTGAAAATGAGGCGTGTAGAGGAGTGCAGTGTGGAGTGAGACCTGTTCCTTGTCATGCAACGTGGTCTCAGATCCTTTCGTATTATTATGTATGTAAATCTGGAACATTTAGCTTGATATGTTACATTTTGTATGCTTGGAATTAATTTGTGGATGTCCATCACTCATTTGGTATGATATGTTACAAATTACAATTCGTATGATATGTTACGAATTTCAATTCGTACAATATGTTATGAATTAGCCAAATGTACAATATTTTACAAATATGCAAACATATGATTTGTTCCGAATTCCAATTTGTTGTGATTAACGTTAGCTAGGTAGCTAGGTGGCTAACGCTAACATTAGCTAGCTTTAGTGCACAATTATGAACTTGAAAATGTATTAATAAACCAATTAGGCACATTTGGGCTTTCTTGATACAACATTTTGAACAGATATGCAATGGTTCATTGGATCAGTCTATAACTTTGCACATACACTGCTGCCATCTAGTGGCCAAAATCTAAATTGTCCCTGGGCTGGAATAATACATTATGGTTTTTCTCTTGCATTTCAAAGATGGTACTTTTTTTTATGCATGTTTTTTCTACATTCATTTCACATTTCCACAAACTTATTTCCTTTCAAATGGTATCAAGAAGGTGCATATCCTTGCTTCAGGTCCTGAGCTACAGGCAGTTAGATTTGGGTATGTCATTTTAGGTGAAAATTGAAAAAAGGGTCGGATCCTTAAGAGGTGCCTTAAGAAACTGTATATCTTATGTAACCATACCAAACGTAACATATCGTACTAATTTTAGTGTTCTGGATTTACATTTACTATGTTACGTCTAGTCTATGAGACCAGTCTTTCTCAGCTCAGCCCTTCTTGCTGCCTTCAGCATGTATAATCCATCGGAGTGTGGAGAAAGCAAGCAGACATACACACACACACCACATATATACACACACACAGGCTCACACACACACAGACACAAGCACACACACTGCGAAGAAAGTGCTAGACGAGGCATTTTCACTAAATCCCCCTCCATCAAAGTCGTCAACCTGCCTGCCTGTTCCCACCTCTGTCTCTACCTGCGTCCCAAATGGCACACTATCACCTATTTGTTGCACTACATTTGACAAGGACATATAGTGAATAGGGTGCCATTTGATACACATATCCTGCCCCCTGTCTGCCTCAGCTCGCAGGTTTAACATTTCACACACACTGTCAACAGCCCCTGTCACGACTCATCTAATCCGATCTAGCTGATCCGGCTGAGGATGAGATAAATTGTTAGGAAACCACATGCTGACAGCCTGTCTGCTTCTGTGTGTGAGAGAAGTTATCTGTTTAGGTTTGAGTGTGTGTTTTGTTATGTGTATGCTTGTGTGGAAGTTTGTGAAAGAGAACATCGGAGCTCTGAGCAAAGCACTGGTTTATTAATAGGATAAGCAAAGGTTGAGGAGGGACTTTCAATGCGTTCCTGTCTCTGTCTATATCCCTGTCCTATCCTGGTAGAGTCCATCGCTGCCCTCGCTCCTGGAATGCAGGAAGTAGTGTGTGTGTTTGTGTGTGGGGGGGCATTTCCTGTCTTTAGGTGTACGTGGTACAAGAGTGTGTGTTTGTGTGTGTGTCTGTCTGACAGTGTGTGTGTATGTGAGCACATGAGTCACTGTCCTTATATCTGCATCCTTCTGCCCGGTCGTACCGTGACAAATGCCTTGCTGGGGAACATGTAGTAAATGTCGGTTCATGGTGGTTGCATGGCATGTCATGCCTCCCCTGCCCTGTCACACTCCTACGTGAACTCAGGTGGGCTTGGGCTCAGCTAATGCATGGATGACCTTACCTCCCTTATCCTACCTCATTTGCACACACTGTATATATACTTTTTCTATTGTTTTATTGACTGTATGTTATGATCCTATTTAGTTTGGTCTTTCCCCACCTGTTTTGTGGGATATTAAATGTTTGTTTTTGGTGAGTGCCTGTGTGCTACACCTTATGTTACAGTCTAGTCTTGCTTTTGTTATTTTGTATGTTTCCATGCACCTTGGTCCTCTCCTTCAAACGATCGTGACATGGAGTCATTAAAACAATTTTTTCAACCACTCCACACATTTCTTGTTAACAAACTATAGTTTTGGCAAGTCGGTTAGGACATCTACTTTGTGCATGACACAAGTAATTTTTCCAACAATTGTTTACAGACAGATTATTTCACTTATAATTCACTGTATCACAATTCCAGTGGGTCAGAAGTTTACATACACTAAGTTGACTGTTTCTTTAAACAGCTTGGATAATTCCAGAAAATTATGTAATGGCTTTAGAAGCTTCTGATAGGCTAATTGACATAATTTGAGTCATTTGGAGGTGTACCTGTGGATGTATTTCAAGGCCTACCTTCAAACTCAGTGCCTCTTTGCTTGACATCATGGGAAAATCAAAAGAAATTGTAAACCTCCACAAGTCTGGTTCATCCTTCTGAGAATTTTTTAAAAGCCTGATGGTACCACGTTCATCTGTACAAACGCAAGTATAAACACCATGGGACCACGCAGCCGTCATACCATTCAGGAAGGAGACGTGTTCTGTATCCTAGAGATGAACGTACTTTGGTGCGAAAAGGGTAAATCAATCCCAGAACAACAGGAAAGGACTTTGTGAAGATGCTGGAGGAAACAGGTTCAAAAGTATCTATATCCACAGTAGAATGAGTCCTATATTGACATCACCTGAAAGTCCGCTCAGCAAGGAAGAAGCCACTGCTCCAGAACCGCCATAAAAAAGCCAGACTACAGTTTGCAACTGCACATAGGGACAAAGATCGTACTTTTAGGAGAAATGTCCTCTAGTCTGATGAAACAAAAATAGAGCTGTTGGCCATAATGACCATCGTTATGTTTGGTGGAAAAAGGGGGAGGCTTGCAAGCCAAAGAACACCATCCCAACCGCGAAGCACAGGGTGGAAGCATCATGTTGTGGGGGGGCTTTGCTGCAAGAGGGATTCGTGCACTTCACAAAATAGATGGCATCGTGAGGAAGGAAAATTATGTGGATAAATTGAAGCAACATCTCAAAACATCAGTCAGGAAGTTAAAGCCTGGTTGCAAATAGTCTTCCAAATGGACAATAACCCCAAGCATACTTCCAAAGTTGTGGCAAAATAGCTTAAGAACAACAAAGTCAAGGTATTGGAGTGGCCATCACAAAGCACTGACCTCAATCCTATAGACGATTTGTGGGCAGAACTGAAAAAGTGTGTGCGAGCAAGGAGGCCTACAAACCTGACTTGGTTACAACAGCTATGTCAGGAGGATTGGACCAAAATTCACCCAATGTATTGTGGGAAGCTTGTGGGAGGCTACCCGAAATGTTTGCCCAAAGTTAAACAATTTAAAGGTAATGCTACCAAATACTAATTGAGTGTATGTAAACTTCTGACCCACTGGGAATGTGATGAAAGAAATAAAAACTGAAATAAATCATTCTCTCTACTATTATTCTGACATTTCACATTCTTTAAATAAAGTTGTGATCCTAACTGACCTAAGACAGGGAATACATTTTTACTAGGATTAAATGTCAGGAATTGTGAAAAACTGAGTTTAAATGTATTTGGCTAAGGTGTATGTAAACTTCTGACTTCCACTTTGGCATATATGGGCTGCAGTGGAGGCTGCTGAGGGGAGGACGGCTCATAATAATGGCTGGAACGGAGCAAATGGAATGGCCGCGAACACATGGAAACCTGTGTGCTTGATGTATTTGATACCATTCCACGAGTCCGTCCTCCCCAACTCAGGTGCCACGACCTCCTGTGGTGGGCTGAGAGGGCCTGTTGTTTTCTACGAGAGACAGAAATTGAGAGAGAAAGAGACAGAGCTAGAGAGAGTGAAAGAGAGAGATGAAAGAGAGAATCAGAGAGAGCGCATTGACATGAGATGACTAGATCAGGCTTGAGAGTGCATGAAAACGTAGGTGTCAGCCTTCCACATCAGTAGTGTTGTTTCTCTATCAAAGTTGTTGTTTCTTTTTGCATGTAAATATGATATGCTTTTGACCCTGTTGGCCACCTTGTTTGCTGTGTCTATTTCTACCTGTGCCAATGGATGCCCATCGATCTGTTTACACCTTAAGAACGGAGTGTTAATTAATGCACAGGAGAGGCTGGCGAGCGAGCCATGGTTGATTAAAGGAGGTCACACTTATAACAAATGTAACTAACCCTGGGAATACATATTGTGCTGCTCTGTGTACTCGGTCCTGATAGGATGCTATGTCTTTGGCACTATGTGTTTCTGTGTGTGTGTGTGTGCATGCATTTGTGTGACCTGTTCAGTTTAGCAAATTAGTTATTCTATCTAGGTCCATACGTCAGTGTTCAGCTCTGACTCTCCAGATAAAAGACACTTATTGGAATAGTCTTGAGAGGTAATTCACTTTGACAATGTGTGGCAAGTATAGGAATTACACCTAAGGAAAAACAACATTAAACACGTTTTCATGAGATAACGTGATCTTATGTGAAGTTAATGTGACAACATGTAATGCAACATGTGATAAAATAAACTATACAGGTGAAAACGTGATAACGTGAAGTGTTCCAAAAAAACATGTTTTCACATAATTCCACATGTGAAATCATATGGTTTCTCTGTAAAAATAATTGCCAATTATATGCTGTGTGTTTACACAATGGCTGCACACATTGACTTAGTATATGATAAGTATTCAACACATGATTATGGATCTGAGGGTGAAAAGGGTAGAATGTAGAATTCACTTGTCAATGTTTTGAGAAGAAACTGCAAGTGGACTGTTATCATTACAGAATAATATCTAATAATAGTAAATTCAGGAACAAATTAAAATGTGTTATTTGAGAACTGAATTGTGATGATATTTATGGTCTCTCTCTTTTCCTGTCTCGTAAGCTGAACCCTGTGATTTGTACTCATAGTACTGGCATGGTCATCTCCTCCAGTCTGGAGTGATGACTCCAGGCCATGCTTTCTCAGAAACAATCCTAGAGTCATCATGACAAGACTCTCTCACACCCGAGTGCCTTCCGAGCCCAAGGTGAGCCCTCTGTCCCGACCTCCCCTTTATCCCTTCTTCAAAAGCCTCACCACTCCACCACCCAGCTGACTAAATCCCTAAGAATGAAGAGGATCTAGTCAGGAAATAACCTCTGCTGCTCCAAAGCTGGGGGAAATTATAGTCTTAGGTCCCAAATGGCACCCTATTCCCCATAGGCCCTAGTCAAAAGTAGTGCACTGTATAGGGAATATGGTGCAATTTGGGAAGCATACAGGTTCTTAATCCCCCTATTGCTAATGTATGTCGGATCTACTTGAGACAAATTAATACTCACACTCAAGTCCTGAATGTCATCTTAGCCTGTAAGAAATGAAACTCTGACTCATTCTGACACATTTAAAGCTGGAATCCTTAATGGTGAAACTGCCACGTCTGTTTGCAATATTGCGACAACAAAGACATTACTGCAAACAACAAACACTGTTTTATTCCCTCTGACATTATTGCACGCTACATTTTATTTTAGCAAAAACAATGACGGCTATAGTGTGGACAGTGGCGCTGTTTCTCTTACTGCTGAATCTATCTTTAAGGAAGATTAGCGGAACAGTAAATCTACTAAAGTACTTTGAATAGTATAGAGGAGAAGCGAATGGAGGAGTTATTTTTTTCTTCAATGTTGTAATGAGTGTTTGGTTCTGTTCTGTCTGTAGGGGTTTCCTCCAGAGACCAAAAATATTGATTCTGTAGAATGTCAGACATTGGCTGACCTAACACAGAAAATACATTGTCATGCAATATTCCTCTTCCTGCACAATCACAGGCAGACACCTTTACTCCACACACAGAGACGTGTACAAAGCTCTCCTTCGCCCTCCATTTGGCAAATCTGACCATAACTCTATCCTCCTGATTCCTGCTTACAAGCTAAAATGAAAGCAGGAAGCACCAGTGAATCGGTCTATAAAAAAAGTGGTCAAATGAAGCAGATGCTAAACTATAGGACTGTTTTGCTAGCACAGACTTGAATATGTTCTGGGATTCTTCCGATGGCATTGAGGAGTACACCACATCAGTCACTGGCTTTATCAGTAAGTGCATTGGTGACATCGTCCCCACAGTGGCAGTACGTACATACGTCAACCAGAAGCCATGGATTACAGGCAACATTCGCACTGAGCTAAAGGGTGGAGCTGCCGCATTCAAGGAGCAGGACTCTAACCTGAAGCTTATGAGAAATCACGCTATGCCCTCCGACGAACCATCAAACAGGCAAAGCGTCAATACAGGACTAAGATTGAATCGTACTACACCGGCTCCAACACTCGTCGGATGTGGCAGGGCTTGCAAACTATTACAGACTAAAAAGGGAAGCACAGCCGAGAGCTGCCCAGTGGCACTAGCCTACCAGATGAGCTAAATAACTTCTGGGCTCGCTTTGAGGCAAGTAACACAGAAACATGTTCCAGACGACTGTGTGATCACACTATCCGCAGCCGATGTGAGTAAGACCTTTAAACAGGTCAACATTCACAAGGCCGCAGGGCCAGATGGATTACCAGGATGTGTACTCCGAGCATGCGCTGACCAACTGTCAAGTGTCTTCACTGACATTTTCAACTTCTCCCTGTCTGAGTCTGTAATACCAACATGTTTCAATCAGACCAACATAGTCACTGTGCACATTTATATTATTTTTTTTTACCTTTAACTAGGCAAGTCAGTTAAGAACAAATTCTTATTTTCAATGAAGGCCTAGGAACAGTGGGTTAACTGCCTTGTTCAGGGGCAGAACGACAGATTTTTACATGAGCACTAAGGTAACCTGCTTAAATGACTACCGACCCGTAGCACTCATGTCTGTAGCCATGAAATGCTTCAAAGGCTGGTCACGGCTCACATCAACACCATTATCCCAGAAACCCTAGACCCACTCCAATTTGCATACCGCCCCAACAGATCCACAGATGACGCAATCTCTATTACACTCCACACTGCCATTTCACACCTGGACAAAATGAACAACTATTTGAGAATGCTATTCATTGACTTCAGCTCAACGTTCAACACCATAGTGCCCTCAAAGCTCATCACTAAGCTAAGGACCCTGGGACTAAACACTTCCCTCTACAACTGGATCCTGGACTTCCTGACGGGCTGCCCCCAGGTTGTAAGGTTAGGTAACAACACATCCGCCACGCTGATCCTCAACACGGGGGGCCCCTGTACTCCCTGTTCACTCATAACTGCACTGCCAGGCACGACTCAAACACCATCATTAAGTTTTCCGATGACACAACAGTAGTAGGCCTGATCACCGACAACGATGAGACCTGACCATGTGGGGGAGGAGGTCAGAGACCTGACCGTGTGGTGCATGGTCAGCAACCTCTCCCTCAATGTGATCAAGACAAAGGAGATGATTGTGGTCTACACAAAAAGGCGGACTGAGCACGCCCCCATTCTCATCGACGGGGCTGTAGTGGAGCAGGTTGAGAGCTTCAAGTTCCTTGGCGTCCACATCCCCAACAAACTAACATGGTCCATGCACACCAAGACATTCGTAAATAGGGCACGACAAAATCAATTCCCCCTCAGGAGACTGAAAAGATTTACAGCTGCACCATCGACAGCATCCTGACAGGTTGCATCACTGCCTGGTATGGCAACTGCTCAGCCTCCGACCGCAAGGCAATACAGAGGGTAGTACGTACGGCTCAGCACATCAACGGGGCCAAGCTTCCTGCCATCCAGGACCTCTATACAAGGCGGTGTCAGTGGAAGGTCAAAAATTGTCAAAGACTCCAGCCACCCTAGTTATAGACTGTTCTCTCTGCTACCGCATGGCAAGCGGTACCGGAAGCGCCAAGTCTAGGTCCAAGAGGCTTCTAAACAGCTTCTACCCCCAAGCCATAAGACTCCTGAACATCTAATCAAATGGCTATCCAGACTATTTGCATTGCCCCACCCCACTGCTACTCTGTTATTATCTATGCATAGTCACTATAATAACTCTACCTACATGTACATATTACCTAAATTACCTCGACACAGGTGCCTCCGCACATTGACTCTGTACCGGTACCCCCTGTATATAGCCCCGCTATTGTTATTTTACTCCTGCTCTTTAATTATTTTTCTCCCTCTCTACTTTTTTGGGGGGTATTTTCTTAAAACTGCATTGGCTTGTAAGTAAGCATTTCACTGTAAGGTCTACACCTGTTGTATTCGGCACATGTGACAAATTAAATTTGATTTGATTTGATTTATAGCTAAATAACGTGAGGACAGAATAAACAACATTCACAACAATACATTATTAAATTACCGCCTTCCTGGGGCCAGATGTTTGCATAACTCCAGCTGGTATTGAAAATTGCCTCAGGAAGAAAGGTAGCAATTCAGTTCTCTGGAAAACAAGCAGGCCAGGAAACGGGAGAAAGAGAGGAGAGGGAGAAAGGAGAGGAAAATAGATGAGAGCAGAGGAGAGAATTGGAAGGGAGATGAGTAGAGGAGCTCATAACAACACCCTCACAGAGACGGACATGTTTACTTCACTCTTCTAGATAATGATCAGACAGGAATACATACAGGCCCACCTGCACAAGCCGCTGTCGCTGCCATGATGGACAGACTGGCAAAATCAAGAAGCACCAACTCCCAAAATGCCAGAGGGCTTTGTGAGATTGGCAGCTCAATACAAACATTATTGGTGTGTGCTGCATACCTACCCCAAACTGAACACTGAACCATATCCTAATCTAACACACTGCCACTGATCAAACTTCATAACAAATGCTCCCAACGCTCCAGATCTCTCTATTTTTTGCAGTTTTCCTCAACTCATTTTCTCTTTGCAGGAAAGTAGCATTTAGTTATTGGGGGTATTGGGATAATACACTCTGTGCCATGTCCAATTTGTCAGATCTGACTTCTGTTTGGACAGTTTTCTAACAGCACTGAGAGCAACTCTGGGTTCAATTATGGTTTGTTTGAAATCAGCAACAAAAATGTGTCATTTTGGAGAGGTGGTGGGCATGGGACGAAGAGGAGATGGAGGAATGGAGAGATGGAGGGAGCTATAGCGGAGGGTCAGGGGACAGTCAGATTTTAGACCCTTCTCTGACATAACCCATAGCCTCTGAAAAATGCAGTTAACACCCCATATATCTCTCTTTCTCCCACTCCCACTCCCTTCCCCTTCTCGAATCCTCTACTCCTTCTTTCCATGCACTTACAGTATGTGGTGGCAAGATAAAGGTGTCTGTTGGCAGAATTAATAATATAAGTGCAGAACTGGTAGCTAGCAGGACTAGGACTGTTTGTTGTGTTTGTTATGCAGTAATTTATCTGAATGCATATAGGGAAAGGTTTCATTGGATTAATGCCTGATGAAAAGGTGTTCTCCTCTTACACAGCCATTACTACTTATACAGTAAGGCTGCGTCCTAAATGGCACGCGATTCCATACATAGTATAGGGATTAGGCAGACATTTGGGATGTAGCCTCAGTCATTTAACCAGCAGCTAGGTACAGTATGAATCCATCCATGACACATCCATCCATCCATCCATCCAGGCCTTTAAAATGTTTGGTGTTATACTGGATACACAGAGGGCACACAACACAGTTAAACGGATTGCCCAAATGGCAAAAAACACAAGCTCCACCGTAGCTTGGAGGGCTACATTTTAAATAACCCATCACGCTGCACAGATCTCTCGCTCTCTGTCTGGTGCAAGTTACTTTGCCTTGCCTCCAGTTTCAGCTGATCGAGGGAGTGAATCTTTTTTGTACAGCATGTAATTAGAGGATGATTCAGTGGCTTCTGCTCTGCTGTGAGTTTACCATGGGCAGGATTACTGAAGGGAGCCAGCCGGCATCTTATTAACTTGTGCTGCAGTTTGAAACCCTCTTATGGGAGACAGAGCACCGAGGCTTAAGACAAATTACCCCTGACGCCTCTGCATAACACTGGGACAGGAGTGTGTGTGTGTGTGCATGTGTGTGTGTGTGTGTGTGTGAGTGAGTGAGTGAGTGAGTGAGTGAGTGAGTGAGTGAGTGAGTGAGTGAAAGAGAGAGAGAAAGCGAGAGAGAGAGACTGTGTGCGCATGTGTGTGCATGCCTGTGTGCGTGATAGGTAGTGGCGGTAGTGATGGAGGGGTAGGAAGGAGCAGGGAACTACAGTAAAGGGTATTGGGAGGATGTTAGAGACTTGGATGTTTTTTTTTATAATGACACATGCTCTATAGAAGGGATTTAGGCCTGTAGCAAGAATGATTAATAAGGAGGTTAATCACAGCACATTATTAATATTTGTGATTTAGAATAGAGAGGATTCAGGGGAAATGTGAAGTTACAGAGTATTAATGCCTGCAAGGTTTTTCTCAGTCATACTAATTAACCACTTCTCGTAATGCTTCCATTACCTGATTAATCATGTTGGGTGCACTGTATTTTACTGGTTGGCTACAACTTCCATGTCTTCCTTGTTCTTTCTAGTATGCATGTATCATATACTTCAAAGGATATAGTGTTTGGAAAACTTCATGCACTAAATGACAGGAAAAATGACATGCAGGGCAGTATGATGTGATTATAGTACATGAATGTCTACAACAGTTCTCATGGAATAGAGCTGAATGTACAGACAAAACAAAAGCGTTGGCTTGTAATTTGAGTGTTCCACTGTGGTGTGTATGCTTCTCAATGGCCATGAATGATAAGCAGTAGAACATGTTGTGACCAATGTTCCATTTCTCTCCTTCTATCCCCTCTTCCCTTCCTCTCTGAAAAAAGGTATCAATAATTAATTGAGGTCATTTGAGGCTAGATGAGCTTACATTAGCATCACAGAACATAGTAGTGGATCATTATCTGTTTGTAGGCTGTTTGTAAGTCTGTCTGTTGCAGGGTTGGCTGGTGGACAGGATGGGCTCATTGTAATGGGTGGAATAAATGGAATGATATCAAACACATGGAAAACAATAGCCTCCTCTGGTCTGTTGCAATGTTAGAGAGAAACACATAACTTTAAGAGAGAAATGCAATGAAAATGGAGTCATCTGCAATAACACTGGAGAACAATTTAGCATATATGATTGCAAATTTAAATAGCTGCTTTATCTTTTGAAAGGCTTACACTTCTGTCATGCTTCAGGGAAATGCCGCCTAATGTTCCTTGCAGGGGAGATAAGTAATTTATTTTTCCAAAGTACACTCTCTCTCAAGTTATTGCTAAAATTCCTGAAGGACTAGAAGTAACTAAACACCTTAATTTTTTTTGCTCTCGAAAGCGGAGAATCAAAGCCACGTTGCAGACAAGTACACAGCACTTGACATTTAAAGTAATTTCCCTTTGAGCCAACATCTGCAGCATTTACCATTATTGCGATCTCCGCGAATGTCTGAAAAAAAGCGCATTGTGTGCAGTGCTTGAAAACAGCACGCATTTCATTGAATCCCAGCCAACTTGGCAACTTGACGACAGCAAAATGTTTTATTTTCTTATTTTCTTACCAAGTATACAACAAATATCTACATTCAAATACCACATAATGTAGCATAACTGACACCACACATATTTCAAGTAGAGTCCACCCAATCAAAAATGATCAACATTTCTTCCTATTACTTCACATCATCTTTGATAAAGAAGTCCCTTTGTATATTTGGCGTTGTTTTGCTGAAATACATTTTCTTCTTCTTTACATTTAGCATTTGAAGAAGCAGATTATCAAAGTTATCAAAGTCTACGGGACGGGATGCGAGGGTTGAGATCAAGCAACAATGTATGGTAGAGTTTGGACTACACCCCTAATCATGGCTGATACCCTGATGAAATGCTTTTTACCATATCATACATCCCCTGGTTTTACTCATCCATCTATGTTTGTGATGAGTAAAACATTTACGGTAACTGGCCATCCTTCATTTCAGATACAGATACTGTAATGTCCCTCAGTCCCGCTGTGGTATCATGGACAGTTTATTTCAAAACAAGAGTTTCAAGATTGTGGTTGCGTCCCAAGTGGCACCCTATTTCCTATATCGTGCACTACCTTGCATAGGGTGCAATTTGGGGGACACACATGTCTTGATGAACGCATGATCATAGTTTATGCTCCTAACCAGCAGCAAAAGGGTTCAAACTAACAAAATATGAATCGATACATTTAACAAATAATCTTAAAATCCAAATAGGATTACAGAGCTTCCATCTCCCTTACTATGTCTGAAACAAGACACTGAGAAATGCTGGAAGAAGCATTGTCTTTGAAACACAGAATTGCAATTAGACGCCATTGAAACATTTATGTTACATCATAACTCTTGAACATATTTGAACATATTTTATGCCGATCCCACAACCTTGGGATAACATCAAACGCTAGTCCAGTGTTTGTTTGATTCCCAAAAATAAGTTATAAGAAATATAAATACAGCACATGAAAAAATACATTAATTAATAAGAGACGGCCACATAATGAAGTTACCCTTAATGGAATAAATTGCAGTTCTCAAATCGAAATGGCTGCAACAATAACGACAAACAGGTCATCAAAACATTTATCTTACTCTTCATTTTTTCTTGTGTTATAATGGCTTGGAATACAAAAAGCAAAGTCTTAACCAAAATATTGTCAAAATAAATCAACAAAAAAGACGTCAGCATTTCAGGGTTTGTTTGTGTCCTGCATAAGTGTGTGCAGGAGGGTAAGGCTAAGTATGTTGAGTCCTTTGTTTTCCCTTCATTCCCCTCTCTTGTGTTCATCTGAGGGGAATGGGACCCTTTGGACCAAAGAGCTGCGACTAGGGCCTGGGTCGGCCAAGAGAGTTAACTAACGTGTGCTTTGAAGCCCTTTGCTTTGAGGGCCTTGTGGCGCTAGCTGTCTGTCAGTCAGTCAGTCCAGGCTCCTCTCAAGCCTCTCCTGGAGTTGGGGAAGGGTGGTGATGGCAGCTACACAGCTAGGAAGCAACCCAGCTCAGGGTTGAGGCAACCCAGCTCTAAGGCTATAGAGAATAGGCGATGCTCAGTAGTGCTATCGCAAATTCTGCAGTTATACGGCGAGCACACCTTTCAAATTCAATCTCTCTATTTCTCTCCCTCTCTATTACTGTCTCTCTACGTCTCCGTCTATGTCTCCGTTTCAGTCATAGTCTCTCCATGTTTCAGTCAATTCTTTCCTCTAAGGTGTGTGTATATAGGGGTGAGTCTCTCGTACCTTCCTTCCACCTACCACATGGGAGGGTTGTTTGTCTCCAGAACCCCGTACATCTCTGCCAGTTTCTTAAACCGGGGCCCCCAGTCATTGAGATAATCATACTCGTGATCAGTATTGGAGCACCCAGACTGCAGCGAGCTCAGGGACTCGGCCACCGATCCCTCCCCCTCGTAGGCGTAGGTCTGTAGTGAGTCGTGAGGTGGGGCGCAGGGGTCCAAATCCGCCTCCAGGAGCTTGGATAGCACATACCCCTGCACATTGCTGTCTCCACCAACACAAACGCTCCCTGGCCAGCCCACACATGCAAGGGGAACGTAGCGAGAAAGGCTCTCGATTTCGGGCAGCATGTCCTGACGTTGCTTCCCCACTAGGTGGGCCTCGTGGGGGTTCCACATGGCAGCGATGTCGAAGGCCTCGGTGTCCTCCTCTCCGCCCCCCTCGTCATCGTAGCGGACGATGTTCTCGTGGACGTTGTCTTCCTCGTCGTGCAGGTAGGGCTTCTTACGGTGGCTCCGGAGGGACAACATGAGCAGGATCATCACTAGTGGAGAAAAAAGAGACATGGTCAGATACAACATGAACCCCAAATATGGAAGATTATTAATGGTTGCTTCAGTGAGTTTGGTGAGTTGGTGTACCATACTAAGACCTTCAATAGAAGATGCATAGATTTGGTAAAAGAGGGTTTGTATAGAGTGGAATATGATATTATCGTATACAAAGACAATACAAATATACAGTAGCTTATGAAGTACGTATAAAGCAGATCAGCAGTGGAGAAAATCACTTCAAAGAACAAGATCATGACCTACCAAGCATCACGAAGATACATGCCAGTATGGCGATGAGTGCCCCTCTGCTCAGACTAGCCGGTAGGTGGTAGGCCTCAGCATTACAGGACATAACGTTGCCCTCCACATCGCAGCTACACACACGGATGGTCAGGGTGCTGGTGCTGGTCTGTACCGGCAGCTCTCCGTCTGAGATAAAGATAGGAAGGTAGTAGACTGACTGGTCCTGCTGAGACCAGCCCCCACGCCGCGTCAGGATCCATGCTGTGTTGTCTACATTGGGGACGAAGAGAGAGAAGAGCCTGGTTAGTTACTGTATATACACTGAGTGTACAAAACAATAGGAACATGCTCTTTCCATGTCATAGACTGACCAGGTGATTCCAGGTGAAAGCTATGATCCCTTATTGATGTCACCTGTTAAATCCACATCAATCAGTGTAGATGAAGGGGGGAAGACAGGTTAAATAAGGATTTTTAAACCTTGAAACAATTGAAACATGGATGCCAGGCACACCGGTTTGAGTGTGTCAAGATTTTTCATGCTCAACAGTTTCCCGTATGAAGAATTGTCCACCACCCAAAGCACATCCAGCCAAATTGACACAATTTGGGAAGCATTGGAGTCAACCTGGGCCAGAATCCCTGTGAAATGCTTTCGACACCTTGTAGAGTCCATGCCCTGATGAATTGAGGCTGTTCTGAGGGAAAAGTGGGGTGCAACTTAATATTAGGAAGGTGTTCCTAATGTATGCACACTCAGTGTATGTTACATAATTTCCAAGTGCGGTGTTTGTCAGACCATGAGTCATCCCAAAACTCGTTTTTCTCACGTAGACGTCTGTATTATCTGAAAGGTTTGACCTACAAACTCTATGGATTTGCTCTACGACCCTCTACGACCCCCTTCAGACTCGTCTGAAGACTCGTCTACTGTCGATGTGCCAACCTCTGTTTGGTAGCGTTCAAACCGTTTGGGCTACAAACTAATGTGGAAAACGGAGATTCTCACGAACACGATGGTGTTCTCCGTTTTGTTCTATGACTGCCACAAGTGTCACATGACTCGTCTGAAGGTAATCGGTACCGGTTAAAAAAAAACATATTGAATATAAAGTACGTTTTCCACCTTTATATATCTCCTAGATTTAGGACAGGCACTTCAAAATCTTGTTTCTTATTATTTATTTTTTGACTGTTGTCACGACTTCCGCCGAAGTCGGTGCCTCTACTTGTTCGGGTGGTGTTTGGCGGTCGACGTCACCGGTCTTCTAGCCATCACCGATCCACTTTTCATTTTCCATTTGTTTTGTCTTGTTTCCCCCACACACCTGGTTGTCATTCCCTCATTACTTGTCATGTATTTAACCCTCTGGTTTCCCCCATGTCTGTGTGTGTGATTGTTTATTTGTCAGTGGCACGTTTCCGGCTGGTTTGCACCAGACTGGTAATTTTGTTCTTTGTGCTGCCGCACTTTTCCCTGTAGGCATTTTGTTTGTGTAAAGCTATTTGCGTTTAGTTTGTATTGTGATACAATAAAGTGCTTTCGTTTCACTATCTCTGCTCTCCTGCACCTGACTCTCACGCATCAGCTACACACACGTATCCTGACAACTGTCCCTTTTTGCCATTTATGAATTTGTAATTCATTTAGTTTCCATGGGCTTTAGTAGTAAAGGCTAAAATCTATATTTTATTAAATATACATGCATAAATATTTTTGTATTGTTTCTTATACCTAAAGTTCAATTCAAAATCAAACCAACATCTTATACTCTAAAGAATTAAGCACAAAAGGGAAATTATGTCAACAGAAAATGGTGGAGTGTTACAAAAAATAGATGTCCAGGTAGTGATGTGGGTTTTACTGCTGTATAATAAAGCCTTTATTTACCTTGGTTGTCTCTGAGGGTGAAGTTGGGGTTGTTAGCAGCCTCTGGTGCCAGGCTGTAGTAGAAGTGCTGACCTCCCAGAGGATCATCTGGGTCTATTGCCGTCACTGTCTGAATCAGCTTAGGTCACCAGACAACAAGAAAACAGCCAGGAGATGGGAAAGAGAGACAGTTAGGATTACTGACCTGAGACAAGTTGTGAGTGAAACTGACAGATATTACATACATTCATATTATGCAGGCATTTCTTTACGGTATTCCATCATTTTGAATAATTCTTCATACAATAAAATCACAGATCTGCAAATACTGGTTATTGGTCTGCCTCTGTTCAGGTCTTGCGTGTGTATCTTCCGTGTGTATGTGTATGTGTGTGTGTATGTGTGTGTGTGTGTATGCCTCTGTACCTGTCCAGCCTTGGCGCTCTCACAGACGAAAGCTTCAAAGTACTGTGTCAGCAATGGAGGGTTATCATTCACGTCCAGAATTTTCACAGCTACAGACACATTCCCGATCATACTGGGATTATCTGGAAGAAAACACACACAGATACACACACACACACGTTAGTGTATAAGACACACACACACACACACACACATTAGCCGATGTCGAAAGACAGACTAGGATGAAATACTCAGAATGGTTGCTCAGAATAAGATTACAATTCAGTTATTATCCAAAATGGTCATTTGCATACCTTAATCAGCTGAGTAATTGGCAATGGAAATGCTTGCAGGCAGTAACTACTCTCTCAGCTTTCATCTAACAATTGATCAATCAATAGCTTGACTTTGGCACTCTCCAGTTGAGGGTGAATGGCTCTCTGCGCTGCATGTGTGTGTGTGTGTGTGTGTGTGTGTGTAGACTCCAACAACTCTCTCTCTCTCCCCCTCCATCTCTCCCTGGAGCCTACAGCTACAACACAGCCCTCCCACCACACTGGCTAATTTTTATTCCTCTGCTGTCTTCTTTTGTCCCTGTCTCTCTCCATTTCACCCCCTCCTTCTGATAACCAATTGAGTCATATGTGCCAATTTGACCCAATTAAGGTGTGTTTTATTCAATGAAGCTGTTAATTAAACAAAGCTCCCATTGTTAGTGTGCATTCCAAATAAACAGAAACAAAACAAGGGGACTGAAGGTGACTCTCCTTGGTCCTGAATACTCCCGCTGTGTACAAGTCTGTTTTATATTATCATATAATATAATAATGTGGCCTCATTCAAAATAAACCAGATATGTGTGTATGTAGCATACTGTATGTACCTTCGTCCCAATTGGCACCCTGTTCCCTATACAGTACGCTTATTTTGTACAATGTAGACAATAGGGTGTAATTTGGGACTCAGACTATAGATATGTGTGAACAGTATCAGTGTGTGTGTGCATGTGTGTGTGTGTGTGTGCAAGTGTGTGTGTGTGTGACGTACTCATCTCCATTGCCAGGACGGTGATGTTATGCCAGGATAACTCTTCTCTGTCCAGCGCCAGCACCGTCATCAACGCCCCGGAAGTGATGTCAATGTAGAAATATTTTCCCAGGTCAGTGGTCATCTCTATGGAATACCTGGTGACAGAGGGAAACAAGGGTAACCAATGTTGAGTAACACTTATCTGGTATTTATATACATTGCCTTCAGAAAGTATTCACACCCCTTGACTTCTTCCATGTTTTGTTTTGTTACAAAGTGTTATTACAATGGATTTAAATGTTTCCCCTTAACTTCTTAGGGAGCGGCAGCAGAGGTGACGGTTTTGGAGAGTCTGGGGTGCCCAAAGTAAAATGCCTGCCACTCAGGCCCAGAAAATAGGATATGCACATAACTAGTACTATTGGATAGGAAATACTCTGAAGTTTCTAAAAGTGTTAACATAATGTCTGTGAGTATAACAGAACTGATATAGCAGGCGAAAACCCGAGTTTTTTTGTACTTGACCTTCTTCTCCAGGCTGCCTATTCATTTTTATTTTAACCAGGACTGAGACTGCAGTACCTATGGCTTCCACTAGATGTCAGCAGTCTCTATACAAAGACTGGGAGCAATAGGAGTAAGCAAAACGGATAGGAACAGGAAATAGTCAAGGGAGCTCAGATGTCATCAAGATTTCTCGGGCGCGAGACTGGGTGCGCGCCCCACTTTATTTTACTTATATAACGTTTAGGTGACCATCCGAGTTAAGTATTATCGCTAATATTCATAAAAGGATAGCTAAGGACGCATTATAACTGGTCTTTGATTTGTTTAGGAAAAGTTTATAGGTATATTTGAACGCGCTCTCTTCACGGTTCAATGGGCGATTCAACGTTGGATTTTCTGATCATAACTCACCAACTAAACAGAGATTTATGGATATAATAAATGACTTATTCTAACAAAATAACCATTGGATGTCTTCGTTGGACACTTGGGAAGCCCTCAGCAGAAGTTCTTCGAAAGGTAAGGGATTTGTTTTCGCTGTGATATGGGTTTTGTGTGAACCACGCTGGTTTATGAATTTATGCTAATGGGTAAATATTGGAGGTGCAATCCTCAAACAATCAAATGTTGTGCTTTCACCGTAAAGCCTTTTTGAAATCTGTCAACGCTGTGACATTGCCAAGAAAAATACGTTTTGGTGTCTATACAACACTTGTATATTGATGAATGTTTAATAATTCAACTTTTGGATTTTGAATTTGGCGCCTTACATTTCACCGGGTAGCGCCCCCACTGCTCTCTAAGTATTAACATGAGTTCTTCTTTATTCTAGTTAACCGGAGCCGTAAAGTATAGTGAGTGCATTGAACTGAAATCTCCCGAGCTCCAACTGACATGCCTGGGCTGCACGTGGTAATGTGACATCAGATACATTGTGCCACATGAGTTTGGTGATTTGGATGCAGTAATTACAGAATTACTGCAGTTGAACTGCAGTTAAACTGCACTCTAACTGCAGTTATTCTGTAACTACAGCATCCAAAATACCACAGTCGGCCGCAGTTACTACACTTTTACTGCAGTTTCAAAACTGAAATATTTTTGGGGAAGGGTCGTGTGTGTTCATGCACTTTCATAGCATGGCATACTTTCTAAATTCTGGGGGCACCCTTATGAAAAGGTTTGCAGTCAGAGTGCAGTATAACTGCAGTACACTGCAAATACTGCATCCAAAATTACACCGTTTTTTTTACTGCAGTAATTTTGCAGTGTAACTGCAGTTAGAGTGCAGTGTCATAACTCTCCTGTGAAAATCTGAAGGATCAGGTTACAGTGGGTCCACTCTACAGCGCCCTCTCTTTCCCACAGAGGTGTAGGGGGCCGGAAAAGTCTTGTCGAGATTGTTTCATTTAGTGACCTCATGAAGGACATGAGACACACATTACTGTTTCTTTGTTTGTATACACTTCTCAATTATGGGGTTTGCATCTGAATGCTGTATGAAATAAATTATTAAGCATAAGAATACTTTTGGAAAGATAACAATGTGATCTTAGTCTTCTAAATGAAAATTGTTTTTCAGAGTGACTTATGATCAGTCAGTGGCCACGCCCCCGTGAGCACAGACATTACACGACGTCATGGAACGCCTCATTTTCTACTAAAAGTATAAAACCCACTTCCAACAAAATTTACATTAGACCAGAAAACATGAAAGCTGTCACTACATGTTGAAATGGTTGGCAACTCTACCAAAGGACAAGACCATAGAACGTGGAGATCATTCCCACGTTGAAATGGCTAAGAAATCTACAAACTAAAGAACAATTATTCAGGCTGTAGCCTTTAGTCTGGTAAACGCAACCGGTTGAATGGCCGAATGGTACTCTGACGTATCCATTATAACAAGCTACAACTACGAAATAATTTGATCTCTGGGGGACAAACCAGAGACTTTCTGTCAAAAATCTGTCCGGCAGATGGACTGGCAATCGTAGAGAGGGACAATAAAGGCATACACTCATAAATTTTTAAATTGCAATTTCTTTTCAAATGAGCTGTTGTTCGTGTTCAAAGTATTAGCATTTCCATGAGGGTAGTTATCAACTCGGAATTTACCCCTCTTAAGCTGTCCCCACCCCTTTCCTTTGTCTACCAAGCCGTCAAATCGGTTTCATCCAATAGGGACTTTTCTTTGTGTCATGTTAGTAACCAATGTATGACCTACTGTGTGTGTGTTTATGTAATTATGTGATTGATTAGTTAGTTAGTAAATGATTAATGTTAGGGTTCATGTAGATATCCAAGGGTTTGCGACATTCAGAAATGAGACTGATGAAGTAATAATACATTAATAGAAGACTAATCAATAAGATAATAAAATATCTGAAGAGTTATATTTGGGAAATTGTAACTCTATAACATTTTCCCGTGGTGCCTCGACTTCCTAGTTAATTACTATTCCATGATTCGTTTAATAACGAAATAATTACACAGAGAATTTATTTGATTATATAACAGTCTTCATATTTAATGACAGCAAATGCTACGACAGGTGTATAACTGCAGTACACTACAGGTATTCTGCAATTACTGTGTCCAAATACCACAGTCAAATGCAGTTACTGCACTTTTACTGCTGATTCAAAACTGAAATCTTCTTTTGTAAGGGAAATGCAATTCGAGATAGCCCACCAATGCCAGCCCAACCTGGGTTGACTTCAAAGTGCCAATGGAAATGACGCTTTAATTAATAATGCATTGCGGTAAAGGTTGGAGGTACAACAAACTGCCCCTCAAACCGTCTCAGTTGTGATCAAATCAGCAATATCTCTGCATTCTGCCAAATTGGGCTTTACTGTGCTGTGTTGCACAGGCTGGCTCATCTCCTACCACTACAGGCCACTTTCCAAAGCGCTCCTCAGAGAACATCACGCAACAATGAGTAAATAGACAGACACTCAGAGATGAAGCCAGATGAATAGGGGGTTGGGGGAGGAGAACTACTCCAGGACACAGTTTAAAACCATATTCATAGCGTCTCAAAGATGGAAATTAAGTCGATCTTGGATCCTACTGGGAAAGACCTGAAAGAACACACCTATTTTCTGTGTATAGTCCTCCCTCCCTCCCCTCCCCTCCCTCTCCTCTGTCTCAGTGTGAACTGAACTCAGTGTGAACTAAACTCCCAAAGGCAGGCTTCCTGCCCCATCATTGTGCAGCAGTACACACAGAGAAAATGGAGAGAGTTATCAGCTATACACATAGATAGTCCTTGGCAGAATCATCTGGTCTGCCAGACTGGTTTAGACCACACACACACACACACCAGGAGATGTGGAATGGCAAGCTGTCAATGTTTAAGACAGACCCAGGATCAGCAGCACTCTATGTACCCTCCTTTACTGATTTGACTGTGTGTGTGTGTGCCAGCATGCATTTGCGTATGTTTTGAGAACCATGATGCAGAGAGCAGGGAACATGCCCAGCATAGACAATGGCAGGGGAAGATCCCCCTAAAGGAGCACTATTAATATCACCCTATTGTGTGTGTGTGTGTGTGTGTGTGTGTGTGTGTGTGTGTGTGTGTGTGTGTGTGTGTGTGTGTGTGCCAGTGACAGTTTGAGACAGCAAGTGTTGAGAGAAAGAGGGAGAGAGAAAGGCCTCCTCTCTCCTGTTGTATTGATTCCCCCATTTAAGGTCAACCTTATTCTCAATGGGTCTTGGTCAAAAGTAATGCGCTACATATGGAAAAAGGTGCAATTTGGGGCCTACGTTATCTGTCATATAGTAATGTTAGCCACACCATTTGGCCCAGTGAAACAATTGCAGTTCAAGGTTGGTGCTCTTACTGTAGCCATGCTCACAGGGCTGGTTGGATTTGCATCCTCACACACATAATTCCCAGAGCTTTCCCTATCTGCTTCAACCGTGTCCCCCAAATGGCACCCTATTCCCTATTGCACTAAACAGGGAGTATCATTTGGGACACTTGCTGAGACTGCTGAGAGGGGTTGTAATGTATTCACTAAAGCCACATTATCTAACAGACACTCCCAACACAGCTTTATGAAGAGGGATAACATTAGAATACCAGCATTCTGAATGGTGAGAAATGATTTGTACTTGGATCCCATACAAATACACTATATATACAAAGTATGTAAACACCCCTTCAAATCAGTGGATTCGGCTATTTCAGCTACACCCATTGCTGCCACCTGTATAAAATCGAGCACACAACCATGCAATCTCCATAGGAAAACATTGGCAGTAGAATGTCCTTACTGAAGAGCTCACTTTCAACGTGGCATCTTTCCAACAAGTCAGTTCGTCAAATTTCTACCCTGCTAGAACTGCCTCGGTCAACTGTAAGTGCTGTTATCTACTAGCGCCCCGATCTCAACACTACCCGGAGAAATGTAAGGCGCCAAATTCAAAATCCAAAAGTAGAATTATAAAACATTCATCAATATACAAATGTTGCATACTCTACAAAAGCTTAGACTCTTGGCAATCTCACAGCATTGTCAGATTTCAAAAAGGCTTTACGGTGAAAGCACAACATTTGATTGTCTGAGGACAGCACCTCACATACTTTCTGCAATAGCATAATTTCATAAACAGCACGGGTCTCACAAAACACATAAAAGAGCTAAAATAAATCGCTTACCTTTGTGTCCAAGCAAGACAATCCGTGTTCCTTTTGTTAGAAAAAGTCATTGTTTATATCCATAATCTCTTTTTGGTTGGCGTGTTTTGTTCAGAAAATCCACCGTCCACTCGCCCATTGTACAGGGAAGAGAAAGAGTTCAAATTATACCTATCAACTTTGCCCAAACAAATCAAACATCATTTATAATGTATCCTTAGGTACACTTGTATGTATATTAACTATAATATTTCACACGGATAATAACCTGGACGATAGAAAGTAAAATCCCGAGCCGAGGAGCGCGCTCACGGTCGCGCGCTCAAAACACAAAAGCCACTTCCTCCATCCACTTACATATTCTTCTTCTGTAAGGTTGTTATTCAAGGTAAACGCATGAAACCTTGTCTAAAGACTGTTGACATCTAGTGGAAGCCATAGGTACTGCAACCTGGGTCCTAAGTTACAGCAAATCCCATAGACAGTCATTGGAAATGAGGGCATGTCACAAAAAAACATTTTTCCGGACAGAAATTCCTCCAGTTTTCGCCTGCCATATCAGTTCTGTTATACTCACAGACATTATTTTAACAGTTTTAGAAACTTCAGAGTGTTTTCTATTCAATAGTACTAATTATGTGCATATCCTAGTTTCTGGGCCTGAGTGGCAGGCATTTTACTTTGTGCACGCCAGACTCTCCAAACTTCAGAATACTGCCCCAGTGCCTGTAGAGGTTATTGTGAATTGGAAACGTCTAGGAGCAACAACAGCTCAGCCGTGAAGTGGTAGGCCACTCAAGCACACAAAATGGGACCACCGAGTGCTGAAGCGAATAGCGTGTAAAAGTAAAAATTGTCTGTCCTCAGCTGCAACACTCACTACTGAGTTCCAAACTGCCTCTGGAAGCAACATCAGCTCAATAACTTTGTCGGGAGCTTCATGAAATGGGTTTCCATGGTCGAACAGCACACACACAAGCCTAAGCATACAATGCGCAATGCCAAGTGTCGGCTGGAGTGGTGTACAACTCGCCGCCATTGGACTCTGGTGCAGTGCAAATGCGTTTTCTGGAGTGATGAATCACACTGGCAGTCCGACTGACAAATCTTGGTTTGGCGGAAGCCCGGAGTACGCTACTTGTCGCAATGCTTAGTACCAACTGTAAAGTTTAGTGGAGGAGGAATAATGGTCTGGGACTAGGCCCCTTAGTTCCAGTGAAGTGAAATGTTAACGCTACAGCATACAATGACATTCTAGATGATTCTGCACTTCCAGCTTTGTGGCAAAATTTGTGGAAAGCCCTTTCCTGTTTCAGCATGACAATGCCCCCATGCTCAAAGCAAGGTCCATTCAAAAATTGTTTGTCGAGATCGGTGTGGAAGAACTTGACTGGCCTGCACAGAGCCCTGACCTCAACCCCATCGAACACCTTGGGATGAATTGGAACACCGACTGCGAGTCAGGCCTAATCCCCCAACATCAGTGCCCAACCTCACTAATGCTTTTGTAGGAAGCATGGAAGCATGGAAGCAAGTCCCCGCAGCAATGTTCCAACATATAGTGGAAAGCCTTCCCAAAAGAGTGGAGGCCATTATAGCAGCAAAGGGGAGACCATTCCATGATTTTGGAATGAGCTGTTCGACAACCAGGTGTCCAGGTCATGTAGTGTATGTGACTCCAGTTGAAATTAGCATATTGAAAGATTTTCAAATCTGACAATCCAAAAATGTTTAGCCTCAAGTTCTCATGTGAATGTTGATAAGTAGCAGTGTCAGATGAGCCCCTGACCCTTAGTGTATTTCCCAGCCCTATATCCTCTAATTTGTTCTTGAGCGGGTAGTCAGGGAAATTGTACATTGCTGCAAATTGACCTCAAGAAGCCCAAACAGATATAACATTTGAGTGAAAGAAACGCACCATATAAGGAATAGAGTGCCATTTGGGATGCACGGTGAAACTATGCTCCACTCTAACTCAACATCTGCTCTGTGAGTGAGGTAAACACACTGCATAATTTAAAACAATGGGAAAGTCTCCTAATACCACACAATCCAGTACGCATTGACTGATTAGGGTCCTTAAAAATGCCAGATCATCATCATTTACACCATCCTCATTTCCAATTGACTAAATTCGCATAGCCCATTGTCTATATCACTCAGAGCTGTCACTGTCACATCAGCTCAATGTTTTTTTAAACACAGCCCTGTACACTCCAATATCATACTGACACCATCTGGCCACAAAATGACATTACATGACATTGGTTAAAACGTTTTGGGTGTTATTTTGTTGTTAACCATGTCCTCACCTGATGGAGTTATTGGAAGCATCAGGGTCTCTGGCAGAGACCGTCTTGAACACTGTGCCGATCTCTGCTTCTTCAGAGACCTCTATGTAGTACGCAGCAGAGCTAAACTCTGGGGGCTCGTCTATATCCTCTACGCTGACGTGAACAATGGTAACATGGCTGAATGGGCCCTTGTCCAAAAAACGGTGGTCCAGGTGTGTGTTGGCTCCTTCTATCTTTAGAGTGTAGCTTGCCTTGCTCTCAAAGTTCAGAGGCTAGAGGGGAGAGAGACATGTTTACTGCATTAGTAGATACGTTGTATCACAGGTATAATTCATATAAATAGTTAAATAAAGAGGTTGTGGAGGTTTCTGGGCACTTAGGCACCTCCACTAAACAAGGTTTACAGGTGGGTTGAGAAAGAATCCACTAAGAGATAATCAACTGTTTATCAATCAAATAATGATTCTAAATTAAATTGAGTTCAATGTGACTTATTGCATTTACATTTTAGTAATTTACTGATGTGTCGACTCCTCTGTCCTCTGTCAGAGGACACTCAAAGCATGTCATTACCTTTCATTGAAGTCTAC
Organism: Brachymystax lenok tsinlingensis; assembly: GCA_030435695.1. Classification (NCBI taxonomy): domain Eukaryota; kingdom Metazoa; phylum Chordata; class Actinopteri; order Salmoniformes; family Salmonidae; genus Brachymystax; species Brachymystax lenok. The sequence continues at coordinate 31,539,721 of CM059814.1, forward strand.
CCTGTGTGTGTGTGTTTTCATTGATGTAACCTTTCATTGATGTCTACCCTCTGTACCTTTTTGATAGTGATGATGCCAAACAGGTTGGTGTAGTCTGTGCTGATGTCGAAGGTGTCCCTCCCGTCTCCGTCAATGATGCTGTACCTCATTTCTGCATTGATGCCAATGTCACGATCCTTCGCCCGGATACGACCCACAACAGACCCCACCAGAGCTGACTCCAGAACACTCATCTGATACAGCTCTGAGAAGGGGGAAGCAGAGAGGAGAGAGATAGTTAAATACATTTATTAAGTTGATAAGTTATTGTGTAATAACATGTGTTTGCTCATTGTTCCTCTAGAGGGTGCCACATTTATGTAATTACACCAGGACGTTAGAAGGATAAACCACAGACCATTGAGCACAAATTGGTTCAGTCTGAGAGACGGTTCGTAAATTGGGTTGTATTGTCCTATGGGTCAACGAGAATTAATTTCAACAATTTAACCTGATTTCAAAAACAAGGATGACAGCGGTTCTCAATTTGCCGTGCTCCCTCTGTCTGAACTGAAATGGTCACACATTATGGTTGTCAGACAAGTGCACCCAAAGCACCTCACAACGAATTAAAGTCTCACTTAAGCGATGTGACTAATTTGAGAGAAGACAGGGGGACGAGAGGGAAATAAGGGGGGAGAGAGAGGAAAAGACGAGACCACCAGTCAGGCAGAAAGCTAGGGGATGGCTGAGGATAGACAGATGATAGAGAGATGAACTGCTGATCTCTCATTGGACGGTAATGTGGAGATCAGGAATGGGGCCAATCAAAGAGACAGCATTGGGGCCGGAATGGGACTGGTGGCCGGGTAAAGAGAACGAGAAGTGGGGGCATGGGGTGACTGGTGGCCGAGGAGGGATGGAATAGGGAGAGCAGTGAGAGGGTGGGGAAGGGGGGGTAGATGGAGAGATGATGAGGGATGATGGGGGTGGCAGGTACCCTAGTGGTTAAGAGCGTTGGACTAGTAATCGAAAGGTTGCAAGATCAAATCCCCGAGCTGACAAGGTAAAAATCTGTCGTTTTGCCCCTGAACAAGGCGGTTAACCCACTGTTCCTAGGCCGTCATTGAAAATAAGAATATGTTCTTAACTGACTTCCTTAGTTAAATAAAGGAAAAAAATATATGAATAAATGAGGACAGAAAGAGTAATGTGGGGAGGGTTAATGGGCTGGTGACAGACTGGTGGCCAAAGTAGATGATGAGGAGGGAGCAGAGAGAGAGCATGGTCTGAAGGAGAGGGACAAGGGGATACACTGTTGATGAAGTAGTGGAGAGGGGTGGAGAGAAAGAGCGAGAGGACAGCAGAGACGGAACAGGAAGCGAGACATCCCACTCTCATTTTTTCTGACTCATATACAGTCAATGTAGACCAGACCCAGCTGCTGTCCCATTGGTGTCTATGGGAGAGCCACCCTTTAAGTGGACCTGAAATGTAAAACGAAAACGTCCTGAGTGGTAAACGGCCTGAGTGGGACATATTCATTTATCCACAATCTTTGAAGAGGATGAACAAGAGGAGTGGAGAGGGATGGAGATAGTTAATGAGAATGATGACAAAGAACTCAACAGTTGTGAAGATAAAATTAAGAATGGAATCCAAATAAACAGAAAGGCACAGGAGAAGAGGAGGCTCTGTTTCTTACTCTGATCAAACATGGGTTGGTTATCGTTGACGTCACTGAGGGTGATGTTGACGACAGTGGTTCCAGCCAGACCCCCTAGCTGGCCTCCCATGTCCTTGGCCTGGATGATGATGGAGTAGTTCTCTCTGACCTCTCGGTCCATGCCCGCCAGAGACACACGCACCACGCCTGGGGGGACAGGGGGAGAGAGAGAGAGAGAGAGAGAGAGAGAGTGAGAGAGAGAGTGGGAGGACAATGAGAGAGAGAGAGAGAGAGAGAGAGAGGGGGAGAGGTCACAGTTTGAAATGGTGTGATGGGAGGGTTAGCAGTGTAGTAGATGAGGGGTCGTCAGGCAGATTAAGGACATGTCTTAGGCTGCGCACCAAAAAGAACTGTATTAAGAATGTAGTGCAATTTTTTTTTTGCGGAGCCCTAAAGTGCAAAAGGGAATAGGGGAGTGCCATTTCGGTAGCAGCCAGTGTCTTCTTTTCACGAATGAAGTCAGAATGTTATACTGTAGTTCATGGATCTTCAGCTTGATTCAACTGCAGGCGAATTTTTACTTGAGAGGATGGTCAGGTGGCCAGAACATAATTACCAATAATTTGGAGACTGCAAATTGACAGCAAGAAGCCCAAACAAATATAACATTAGACTAAAACATAATAATTTCAAACCTTGCTTACATTTGTATACGATCACATATACAGTGCATTCGTAAAGTATTCAGACCCCTTCACTTTTTCCATATTTTGTTACGTTACAGGCTTATTCTTAAATTAATTAAAATCTTTTTTTCCCCCATCAATCTACACACATTATCCCATAATTACAAAGACAAAACATGTTTTTCATTTTTTTTGCAAATGTAGCAGTCAAAGGTTTGGACACAGCAACTCATTCAGGGGTTTTTCTTTATTTTTACTATTTTATACATTGTAGAATAATAGTAAGACATCAAAACTATGAAATAACACATATGGAATCATGTGGTAAGCAAAAAAGTATATATTTTAGATGTTAGATTCTTCAAAGTAGCAACCCTTTGCCTTGGTGACAGCTTTTCACACTCTTGGCATTCTCTCAACCAGCTTCACCTGGAACGCTTTTCCAACAGTCTTGAAGGAGTTCCCACATATGCTGAGCACTTGTTGGCTGCTTTTCCTTCACTCTGTGGTCCAACTCATCCCAAACCATCTCAATTGGGTTGAGTGATTGTGGAGGCAGGTCATCTGATGCAACACTTCATCACTCTCCTTGGTCAAATTGCCCTTACACAGCCTGGAGGTGCGTTGGGTCATTGTCCTGTTGAAAAACAAATGATAGTCCTAAGCGCAAACCAGATGGGATGGCGTATTGCTGCAGAATGCTGTTGCAGCCATGCTGGTTAAGTGTGCCTTGAATTCTAAATAAATCACAGACAGTGTCACCATCACACCTCCTCTTCCATTCTTCACGATGGGAACCACATATGCGGAGATCTTCCGTTCACCTAAATCATGTTGTCTGGTTTGCTTAACATATGACATAAAAAAAAATTATATATACTTTTACTTTTGAAACTTAAGTACATTTAAAACCAAATACTTTTACACTTTTACTCGAGTAGTGTTTTACTGGGTGACTTTCACTTCTACTTGAGTCATTTTTTGAAAAATGGGTACATTTTCCAACAATGGAAATAGTAAAAATAAAGAAAAACCCTTGAATGAGTAGGTGTGTCCAAACTTTTGACTGGTAATGTATGTATTTTTTGCTCAGAAAACTTGGTGGACCAAATAAAATCAACCGCGGGCCGAATTCGACTTGCGGGCCGCCAGTTGTGGAACTCCGCTATAGCGACTGTATTTGCTTAGTCATTTTGGATATGCCAGTTGTCACCATTGGCAGCCACAAGAGGGCATTCTTAACCCTGTTGATATGTGCCATAAGTGTTTACGTTCAAACTCTGTATTACATTCAGCCTGTATGTGTGTGTGTGTGTTTCCTGGAGGAGCAGATGGGAGTGCCTCAGTTATGTGCCAAAACATGGAAGTCTACTAACATAACTAAAGCACATCCATTGTAATTACTATTGTTAATGCAGGTCTGACAATGTTTTGACACTTTTGCTTTTGGTTTCCCCTGTGCTTATATACCAGTCTTGGGCTCCACAGAGAAGTATGGTTGTCCTTGCAGGATGCTGTAGACCACCCTGGCACTGTTACCATATGTAGGGTCATCAGCATCTGTAGCGGTCAGCCGAATCACCTCAGTGCCTGGAGAAGAAAGGAGGGAGGGAGAAGTAGAAATAGAGTGACTTGGTGAGCAAAAATATTTCCACACAACTGGAATGACTCTTATTTCAACAAGGTACACTCTCTAGCTGTGTTTCTGAAATGGTCCTGGTCAAAAGTAGTGCACTATATAGGGAATAGGCTCCCATTTTGGATGCACACTGTGGCTTTCTGTCATGGATTTAAAAACATTGGTGTAACCACTGGCTTGAGGGAGTTTCCACTATTGTAAAATCCATTCAAGGTCTTCGACTACCACAATCTCTACTGACTCACCGATGGTTGACATCTCAGGTATGGTGGCTTGGTAGGGCCCATCCAGGAACTTAGGTTCATTATCATTGATGTCCTGGATCTTAACGATAAACTCAGATTCGGGCTCTAGGGGTCGGTCTGTCTGTCTGTTCCAGGCTTGGGCTCGCAGCAGGTACTGGGCCTTGACCTCGCGGTCCAGCCTCTTGATGGCATGGATGTCTCCTGTACTGTCATCAATGGTGAAGGTGGTGCCAGCACCGTCTCCTGATAGTATGTACTTGATTGAGCCATCCCCTAGGTCCATGTCTGAGTGGAGCTGTGGGGGTCACAGGTCAGAGTTTAGGGGTCAGAGGTTAGAAAGTACACCTTTTTTGTCATGACGATGATTACAATCATGTGTGTGTGTGGCGAGGTGACAACCCAGTCTCTGTATACTGTAGATTCTCAATAAGCACCCTACTTGGCCCTATGGGCCCTGGTCAAAAAGTAGTGCACTAGGGTGCCATTTGGGATGCAAACTTAAAATGAATATGTGATGCTATTATTTGACTTCACTGAATCTGTGACATTTCACTACTTCACTGATTCACGTCACAAGATGGTGGTTCAGAAGACTTCTGTACAAGAAAAGAATAGGACATGGAATACAGTCCTTTTTTGGGCAGTTCCACTATCTACAGATCTAAAGTTTAAATCCTGGCTAAACACCTTTCACACTGAGGGTCTCCTCTGCTTTGTTATACAGGCTCAGACAAAAAGGAAAGTGTTAAGTAAATGGAACGACACTCATTCTAGACACTCATCCACACTAGTGCTCCATATAAATTAGTGTGGAATGTACTGTATAGACAGAGGTGTCACGCCCTGATCTGTTTCACCTGTCCCTGTGATTGTCTCCACCCCCTTCAGGTGTCGCTTATTTTCCCCAGTGTATTTATCCCTGTGTTTCCTGTCTCTCTGTGCCAGTTCGTCTTGTATGTTTAGTCAAGTCAACCAGCGTGTTTTTCCCCGTACTCCTTTTCTATTCTCTTTTGCTAGTCTACCTGATTTTGATCACAGCCTGACTCTGGACTACTTTCACCGCCTGCCTGATCATCCTGTCTGCCCTGACCTTGAATCTGCCTGCCCTTCGGTACCTATTCGACTCTGATCTGGTTTTGACCTTTTGCCTGTACATGACCATTCTCTTGCCTACCCCTTTTTGAATGAATAAACATTGTAAGACCCCAACCATCTGCCTCCTGTGTCTGCATCTGGGTCTCGCCTTGTGCCTTGATAAGTGGTTCTATCCCAAATGGCACCCTATTCCCTGCATAGTGCATTACTCTTGACCATGGCCATATGGGAACCCTATGGGCGCTTGCCAAAAGTAGTGCACTAGGGAATAGGGTACCGTTTGGGAGGGAGACACAGAGATTCATTGACACAAGAAGATACCTTGACCACTCAAGCGTTGAAGTGGATTGAACAGTTGGTCAATGATGATAAACCCTGCAGCCATCAGAGACCACATCCAGCCGAACACGACAACATTGATTGAAAAGTTGAGAACTGTCATCAAACAGTTCAATAGTAATGATGGTGGGCATTTAGCAGATGCTTTTATCCAAAATGACATGCAGTTTACACATTTATATCATGACACTGGATATGACCCAGATGCAGAGACAGGAGTGGATAGTTTGGTTCTCCGGATACTTTTTATAACAAAGGGGCAGAAAAAAAGGGCAGGCAGAGGTTCGTAATCCAAGGCAGAGTCAAAAACCAGGTTGGAAACAGGAAGACTGGAAAACAAGAACTTGAGAAACGGGAAACATGCTGGTAAAACCTAACAAAACAAGACAAACAGAAAACCCAGGTATAAATACACAGGAGACACCTGGTGGGGGGGTGGAGACAAGCACAAGACAGGCAAAACAGATCAGGGTGTGACAATTTATTTATTCTGTGTGTGTGTGTGTGTGCGTGTGTATGTGTGTGTGTGTGTGTGTGTGTGTGTGTGTGTGTTCATGCTTATCTGTGTGTGTCGACTCACCTTTCCGATGTATGCGGCTCCAGTCCAGTGTACTCCTCCAGCACAAAGAACTGGTTCCATACCCAGCCTCTTTTCACCCTCCTCAACAGCCCTGCTCCACTTTCCTCCTCTGACCTGGCTTTATCCATACGGACCTGGGCCTCAGACAACAGGATCAGCAGGGCTAGAGCTAGTGGGAGTAGTAGGGTGTAGGCAGGCCTACCACCCCCAAGATAGTGGTGAAGTCGATCTCCCATGATGGATACTCAACCACAAACCAAATTGTTGTGTGTTTTCTTTAGGGATCCAATGACCCACCGATGTCGTGCCTTTATCTCTTGCGTCCTGGGAAGGTCCTCAAATGGCTAGAGAATAGAGACAGCAGAGATGAATTTCAAAACCCTTCAAGTGTAACTGTCATTGTTGTGACATGACACTATCGTCCTTGGCCTATCAGCTCCTTTGCTGTTTCGTTCTTCTCTGAAACTATGGAGGAAAGGAGGAAAGTATGGATGAATGAAAGGATAGAAAGATGGAGGGATGACAATAATCCCAGCCTATTGTGTATAACCACCGATTCCTCTTCTTTTCTGCTATTTGGTGAGTGATATTTATCGTGTGTGTGTATGTGTGCTTACGTCTGTGTGTGTGTGCGTGTTTGATGTGGAAGTGCGTGCATGTGCGTGTGTGTGTGGTAGAAAGATAAAGAGCTGTTAGTGGGGCCTCTCACACTGCAGATGAGGTGCGTGTGGAGTAGGAATGGAGAGGGAGAGATGGGGGAGAGGTTTGTCCTCTAGGGGCTGCGGGTTAACCTGAGAGGGGCCAGGCATGAGAGAGGGGCCAGGCATGATGTTAAACTCTGATATCAGCTTGAGCACTAAACCCTTCTCCATTTAGCTTCTTCCTTCCCCATTTATTGTGTTGTGCTTAGACCAAGCGGCTCCAACAGGTAGATCGGGAGCTACCAGTAGCTCTCAGCCCATGAGTAGCTCCCCAAACAATTCTGAAAGCACATACAGTGCCTGGCAAAAGTATTCATCCCCCTTGGCGTTTTTCCTATTTTGTTGCATTACAACCTGTAATTTAAATGGATTTATATTTGGAGTTCATGTAATGGACATACACAAAATAGTCCAAATTGGTGAAGTGAAATGAAAAAAATATCATGTTAAAAAACGGAAAAGTGGTGTGTGCATATGTATTCACCCCCTTTGCTATGAAGTCCCTAAATAAGATATGGTGCAACCAATTACCTTCAGAAGTGACAATTTGGCCTCCACAATCCCCCGACCTCAACCAAATTGAGATGGTTTGGGATGAGTCGGACCGCAGAGTGAAGGAAAAGGAACCAACAAGTGCTCAGCATATGTGGAAACTCCTTCAAGACTGTTGGAAAAACATTCCAGGTGAAGCTGGTTGAGAGAATACCAAGTGTGTGCAAAGCTGTCATCAAGGTTTAACACTTTTTTGGTTACTACATGATTCCATATGTGTTATTTCATAGTTTTGATGTCTTCACTATTATTCTACAATGTAGAAAATAGTCAAAATAAAGAAAAACCCTTGAATGAGTCGGTGTTCTAAAACTTTTGACCGTTAGTGTGTGTATATATATATGTATATGTACAGTGTATGTATTTGTTATGGATATTGCACGTTCTAATATTTCTTAATTCCTTTCTATCTATGTTTTGTATCTGTGTGTATTGTTGTGTATTGTTAGGCATTACTGCACTGTTGGAGCTAGAAACATAAGCACTTCACTGCACCTGCGATAACATGTGCAAAATATGTGTACGAGACCAATAACATTTGATTTCATTTTATTTTTTAGTATCCAATCAAATCCACATTGACATTATCCCACCGCTGGTTAGACACTATTGGCTTAAAAAGCCCAATGTAACACTATATCTGCCATTTCATTTACAGCAATATTACCCATCTGTCTGTGTGGTGCGTGCATTTGTGTATGCCTTAGTTTAGTTAGCGATGCTAATGACAACCATCTTCTCGGTGGACAGAAAGGCTTTCCCCAGAATCTTCACAATAAAATGTTAACTACAAAATAGGCTTACCTGACAGAATGTTATCATGATTATTTGTATTAATCAAGTTCACATTTGTTTTGCGAACTATACCATGATGTGTGCAGTACAGAATTATTGCTAGCCAGACACAGTCCTCAATTAAAGGTAAATTATATTTTTTAATTCCCCCAGACAACGGTCTGGTAATGTGATGTACACATTTACATGCACTCTGAACATCCAACTGTGTTGTTTCTCTATAAATAATTGTACTTTTTACCATGATAAAATCTCTTTTACAGCAAAGACTTGCGGAATAGTTGCAGGGCAGAAAATAGCATGCCTATTTCAACGCGAAATCAATTTGTAGCTGGAGACATTTTTTTTAGAGTACCTCTTATACAAAAAAATATTGTAGACCCCTGGCTGGGACTGTAGCAACCACCCTCGACCCCTACCTCTCTCTCTCTCTCTTCTTTCTGCATTGTTGGTGATTTCTGCTTCCCCCTCTATTTGCAGTTTCTAAGAACAACAGTAACTTCTTTCATTTCTGTCTGGCTGCCTTCTCTAAGCGTGTAGTTTCTTCCCTCTCTCTCCCTCTCTCCCTCTCTCCTTTTCTCCCTCTGTCTTTCCGCTGCCTGTCGTAGAGGAAGTGAGAGATGCGCCGCTGTTTCTTCCTGCCGCTCTCTCCCCCTCTCCTCCTCTCTCACTCCCTCTCTCTCCCACATCTATCTCCCTCTCTCCTCTCACTCTTTCTGCTGCCTTTGTAGAGGAGGTGAGAGGTGCGCTGTCTGCCTTCTGCTAATGGCCTCAGGGTGTGATGACATGAGATTGGAGTGTTTGTGTCTGAATAGCATTCACTTTGTGTACTAAACGCTACTCACACCGTGAACTACTGTACATGCTACATGCTACTGCCTGATTGGACAACATACAACAAGTGGCGCACCATTCCACAAAGTAGAGTTCAGCAAGGAGAAAGTGGAGAGAGTGGAAAGAGTTGAGAGAGGTAGAGAAATGGAGAGACGGAGGAAGAGTATTTCCACCATTTGTCAGGTGTAGGCACTGACTTGATAACTGATTTATAAATGTCAAGTTTATTTGCCAAAGTTATTTTTCCTGCACTCGAACAGCCCACAATAATCAGAGCAAGCAAGGTCAATCATTATTTCATGGTGCTGTGGATTTCTTGATGTTTTATATTGATTTCAAGTAATGTTTTACATTTAATCAATGTCTTTTATATGCTCTACTCAAACTGTGCCTTTATGACTCTTACTTGTTTTTCTTTCCATTTATCAGTGAGGTGGTCACATCTGTTTGTCTCCACCACAATATATTCCCTCTCTTTTAAGAAGCTGCAAGGGGCAGAAAACAGACAGCTGCGTCGTGATAATGCAGAGAGGGGAAAAGGGAAAAGAGAAAAATGGAAAGAAAAGACTGCTGGCAGTGGGCGTGGAAAAGAGATGGAAAGTGGGGGGTGGGGGCAAAAGAGAAAGAGAGAGAGCAGAGAAAGAGAGACTATGTTGAGCTCTATTATATAGTGTAAGAGAGAGCTCATTGTGCCGCAGTGGACACTCAGAATCTCCAAACACAGTTAATCATTATTGAAGAGTCACAAAGAGACTGGTGGCTAGGGGAGGGTGCTGAGCATGGTGGTATTGTTACAGAGCCCCTGATAGAAGGGGGTATATGGCTACTAGCCACGCTGGCCCTCCAACTCAGGGGATGTGTCCCAAATGGTACCTCTTTCCTATGGTCCCGGTTCAAAACTAGTGCACTATATAGGGAATATGGTGCCATTTGTGATGCAATCTTGAACTTAGAGCCCCACGAGGGCCCCTTGCAGGCTGGGTGAGTCCTGACCCCCATGGGCCCCTCCTGGCCCCTCCTGATCCTACCCTATTCTGTCTGTTTCCATTCTCTCCATTATTTCTATTCCATTTGCCATGTTGTTCATTATGAAGTCAAATTATCTCCTCGCTAAACCCTCCACACACCCCTTCACCCCCCCCCAGCCCTTCCCTCTCATTGTTCACGACTGTGTGTGTGTGTGCTGCTCCCGGCAGAGGTCACGGCATGCACCCATTGCATTATACCTCTTTTTTGTTGTGTCTAATGAGGTGACATGCTACATAATTGTACTGGCTAAACATTCCACATATCTCCCTCAGACTAATCTGATGGCTCTTCAGATTAGCAGCTGCTCTTGCTGCTCCTGCCTTTACGACCTGCCACACAAGATTCCCCTGTCCAGAACAGAGGAATGGATGGATGGATGGAAGGAAGGAGGAGGGTGGAGGTTTGAGCGATGAAGGGTGGAGGAGACATCATATGAGAAAGCTTTTCCCACCGACTTGAGGATTTCGGAGGGAAATGATAAAAGCAAGTTTAACTTTCAAAGAGAACTTATAAAAATGTGTTTCATCTCAGTCGTTCTCAAAGCATCCTGTTGCACTCTCTATGTGTATGTTTGTGCATGCATGTTTGAGTGCGTGCGTGTGTATTTAATGTGTGTGTCAATCAAGGAAGGGATGTAACAATCAACAGCAGTAACAGCTGGTGTTCGAGGAATTGAAGGACCATATTGTTGAGTCATCAAAATCTCAATCAGTCTGTCAGCATGGCACCCTTTTCCATATATAGTGCACTACTTTTGACCAACCATAGGGTGCCATTAAAGACTGTGCACTCATATTTGGTGAAAAGACACCTTCAAAACCATTACTTTCCCTCTCCCGTTCCCTTAGGCCCACTAAAGAGGAAAACAACACACATGAAACAAGGCTATCACAACTAACAGAACTGTACAAAAACCCTCTGCCTTTAGTCACTCAGACTCTCTGAACTCAGCCTGACATTTGTGCTCTGCTGCAGATCATATGAAATATATTTTTTTTATACTTTGTATTTTTTTTGGTCTACTTCCTATCGAGAGAGCACTTCCTTCTCAGGACCAGTGGTGTACTTGTCTAAAGCAGAGTTAAACACTCTGCTTACCAGACCATCAACAATGACACTCCAACAATGCAGCCATTGAACACTGAACAGAAAACTTTGACTTTCTCTCAACTTTGTGTGTGGTAACAACAGTGTGGTAAACAACGTATCTGTTGAATAGATAACTTTCAGATATATAACTTAATGTGGTGCGGCAGTGTGTCGTTGAAGAGATATGTCACAATGTAGGCCTACCTATTGAAGAGATAACATTCAGACTTTCACCCAACTTTGTGTGCGGTGTGACAGTGTGGTCCTATTTCCTATGTAGGACCAGGTCCGCCTTTAAGGTAATTTATAAGGCTTGATTTCATAGTGGGCATGTCCGTATCCTCCATTCACCCCCATCTAAGAGGACTCCCATTCCTAAATGGACCATTAATGACGGAGTCACCGTGAAAGAGGGGCGGAGTTGGGGCTCCAGCATCACAAAACCACAGGGAGATAAGTCATGGCTAATTTGTTAACCACAATTGATTTTGCATGGTGGAGAAAGTAGCCATCACTGAGACACTTCATATATTTGACCCCAGAGAAAGATGGATGCACAGTATCTGGGTTATTTAGGGCAGCATTGATGGGTAACATCCTGGTGTGGGTGGCCAGATTCCCACCTATGCTAGACTGAGAAAACATAAGCCATTTTCATTTTAATTAAAAAGTTATAGAATTATAGATTTTCATAAACTATTAAAAGTAAGTGAAATTTGGATTGAAACTCACTACTTTGCGGTAACGTAGCCTGCATGTACCTTGTCGTAATGCCTATTCCAATGATTTCTTGTATTCTGTATAGTTTTTTTATATATGAGAGAAGAAATTTAACAGGTTGTGTGATTTTCTCAGCAGCAAAGGGTCTATGGTACAGTGATATCACAGACAGTTCACAGAGGGAGGCAGCAATCTTCAAATACTGTTTGGAGCAATAGGAGGTGTGTTTTCTCTATGCTATCACTCTCAGATCTCGCAGATGTTTGTGTGTGTGTGTGTGTGTGCGGCGTATGTATGCAAGCGTAGCATGTGTGTGCCTGCACCCCTCTTGTCCCCATTCCTAACCCCTCATCCCTCACCGCCCACCTCCACCCTCCAGGGCTGGAGGAAGAGCTGGCATGGGGCAGGCTTTGAACCTGCCCCTGCCACACTCCCTAATTGTAGCGGGCACTCCCAACCCCCAGCCTCTCTCTGTGTAGCTGTAACCCCAGCCGCTGTCTGTACTGCTGCTGCGGAGCGAGGGAGCATCTCCTTCCCTCCCTATGGGTTGTTTAATGTGGTGCTCCTAATTATGCCCTACCCTCTCTTTATCCCTCTCTCTCCCTCTCTCCTTCTTCCCTTCCTCTATGTGTTCTGGGGGCCACGTGTGAGCCTCTGAAAATTATAGGACGTACAGTACATTATGTGCTGTGAACGACGTAGTGTTGCTGTCTCTGTCTGTAGCAATGGGCTAGCACCCTTAGTGTCATGGGAAGGGCAAAAGTTATTACCACATTTTTTCCCTACCTGCTCCTTTGTCCTATTGTTTTCTATAACAATGTGCTTTTGTCCTTCACAGGCTCATTGTCTTATTCCAACTATCTTGCACTTTCATTCTCTTTCCATTGCTGGTGCTGCTCTCTCTCTCTCTCTCTCTCTCTCTCTCTCTCTCTCTCTCTCTCTCTCTCTCTCTCTCTCTCTCTCTCTCTCTCTCTCTCTGTTTCTTTATTTCTTTCCCCCTGCACATATATAAAAAGAAACCTTGTGATTTATGGAGAAATTAAATCACACAAATTGGCATTCATCCCGACCACTGGTGCATGGAAATTATGTCATGGGACATGAGTGTCATCGGGGAAAGTTTGCAATCCATGTCACTCCACCACAAATTAACCAACAGTCCTGGGCTGCGTCCCAAAGGCATCCCATTCCCTGCATAGTGCACTACTTCTGACGAGGGCCCTGGTCAAAAGTACTGCACTATATAGAGAATAGGGTGCCATTTGGGATGCAACCCTGTAGAGGGCCTATTCAGTACTCGAATATCCCTTCATAATCACTCCAAAACATTTCTGCAGATGGAGAAATTGGGCTAGGTTGTTGTTGAGATAGAGAGGTTGTGTTTATTCTCTGCGCTGCATAAACGCTTGAGCATTTAGCGATTCAGAGATTCCTTTTCTATTATCCTGTTCGTCTGTGTCGGAATGTTGTTTAAAAACACGACTGCCTGACTGGGAGAGTAGAGCGTCGGAACGGCTGGGTGTGCATCTCAAATGTCACCCTATGCCTTATGTAGTGCACTACTTTTGCCCAGGGCCCATAGGACTCTGGTCAAAAGTAGTGCACTATATAGGGAATATGGGGCCTTTTGAGATGTAGCCTGAGATCGTCTAGGAACCCTTTGAAGCTGTTGTTAGTTATTACAGAGACTACACAGCAGCACATCAGCATAATGTGCGTCACTCAGTTCCGTGAATGAGTGTTAATCGTCCCAACTTCTGACACAGATAATAGCTACAATGTTTTTGTGTCTTTGTGTACACTTGTCAATCCGGTTTATTTCCCAGCTTCGGTTTACAAGGAGACAACTTAATGGTTTTGAAGAAGAGTGAAAAAAGTCATTGTCATGTTGAAGAATTAAAGCCTTCACTGTGACTGAGGTTTGAATACTAAAGTCCAGACTTTAAATACAGCATGTTTGAACTGCCCGCCAGGGCTAGACGTGCACTAAATGACCCCATACAGTTTTGAGCCCAGGTTTATATTCAAGTTATACAAGTTTGTACTTTGCCACAAGCATTCTCACAGACCAATACTCTCTCCTCATATTACTCAAGTCCATTCTTGACAAATAAAGATTATGTACAAAATGAACATACATTATAAACAGGTTACAGCGTCAGTTAGCTAGTCTCACTTTGCACAGGTTTCTCATTTCCATTTTTACATATTTAAAAAAAATTGTCAAAGGAAAACATCAAGACAATGACTGAACATTTTAAACATACAGAAAGGAAATGAGAAACCATTGTAATTGACTGCAATTTCCCAACAGTAACACCCATTGAAGAATTTAATTGAAATCTCTCATTGATGATCATGTAAAAAGGGATTCTAGCGAGAAGTCATAATTAAAAATTCCAGACCTTACCTTCTTTCTCTGTCCTTTTCAGACAGTTTTGGCTGTTTTTTCTTCTTCTCTTATCTGAAATCTCTCCACTCTCACTAAATTGCACTTGGTAAAGTTGTGGAAGTAACTGCCTGCAATGCATCAGTTCCCCTAAAGTTACTTTGGGTCCATGCTCCCTCTTAACCACACTGGGTGTCCTTTGTAAAGTTCCAACTTCTATCACTCCTTGTCTCTCTCTCTCTTTCTCTCCACACTCTCTCTCTCCAGGCTCTCTCCCTTTTGCTTTCCACATGCTCTCTCTCTCTCTCTTTCTGTCTCCACGCTTTCATCCACAGTGTCATCTTGCCCAGGAGCCAATCAGACTAAAGGACCATTGGCTGCTGTGTACAATCAGGGGTCCGCAACCAGAAATATGCAACCTGAGGCAGGGAATATGAATGCTTCTCAGAGCAGAGAGAAGTAGGAGGAGAGAGAGAGATGTTAACATGTGTTTCCCATGTCAATAAAGCCCTTGAAATTGAAAGAGAGAGAGAGAGAGAGAGAGAGAGAGAGAGAGAGAGAGAGAGAGAGAGAGAGAGAGAGAGAGAGAGAGAGAGAGAGAGAGAGAGAGAGAGAGAGAGAGAGAGAGAGGCACCAGCGATGGAAAGACAGAGAATGTGCAAGAGAGATGGAATAAGACAATGAGCATGAGAGAAAAGGACAAAATGAAATTATATTGTTATACAGGGTGGGCAGGGATTGTTTTTTGTTCCACAAAAGCCACTCATTTTATCTTTCAGTATTTGCAAGTGAATAAAGTACCTTGTGTGGAGGTGGAGGCAGAGAGGGGTGACTTATTTCCTTGAGCAGCGAAGTAGAAAACAGAGAAAGAGGGAGAGAGATAAAAAAATTATCTATTTTCCTCTTTCAGTTTGTGTCCTACACAAACTGATCTTTACAAGGATTTATATGCACAAAAGATGAAACTTAAAACTACATTATATTGCCTTGCCTTGCCCAGTCAGAGACAAAGCAATTTGTTTTTCAAATTGCCATGAAGATTTGGGAAATTTGATGCATGCCAGTACCTACAAAGCCTCCATTAAACATGGTCAAAGAAAATCTGATCCCTTTTAGAATAGAGAAAAATGATCATCTGGAAAGAGGATAGGGAGGAAATAACTATATTTAATTTGAAGCAATCGTGAAATTAATATAGTGAAGTGTTGAGTGTTTTAAGAGTGTGTCCCAAAAAGTAGTGCACTATACAGTATAGGGAATAGTATAGGGAATAGGATGCGATTTGGGATGCAGCCTTTGTGCATGTTGTTTTTTTACTTCTTTCCACTTCAGAACAAAGTGGGAGAGGAATTACTCAACCATTACTTAGACAGAACATTAGCTACAGGAAGGAAGTGTGATGTGGCGTGGCTTTGTTCAAGCACTCTGGGTTTATGAAAATGTGCTATACCAAATAAAATGCTTTATCATTAGTATCTCATTAGTAGCATATTATAATGCAACTGGTGGCTCATATTATCAACTGTTCCAAGCTATTTTGATATTGGAATACTCCAAACATAACCGAGGCGGCAGGTAGCATAGCGGAAAAGAGTGTTGGGCCAGTCAACAAAATGTCACTGGTTCGAATCCCTGAGCTGACTAGGTGACAAATCTGCTTATGTGCCCTTGAGCAAGGCACTTGACCCTAATTGCTCCTGTAAATCACTCTGGATAAGATTGTCTGTTAAGTTATGTAAATGTGAATTACCCATATTTGCACTGTAAGTCATGTTTATTTTCTTTTCTGTCAACATATTTGGCTCTTTTTTTCTTCCTCTAAAAGCCTTTCCAGTCTCTTTCATCTTCCTGACAGCATAATTTAGTCTGTTGTATGGTACTAAAAATACAGATGAGGGCTGTTGTCATCCTGCACAGAACAGATGGTCAAAAGGTTGCTCTCTCTATCAGTTCAATATGTTATTTTTCCCTCTACCTCCTTCAACTCCTCTCTTGTCCCTTTCAATATGTCTCTTTCTCATTTGCCAGCCCATTCTTCTTCTCCCGGTCTCCCCCGACCTCTTTGTTTCTTTGAAGACCTGACTGGTTAGTGCCTCAGCCAATCTGTCAGACAATTCTTGACTGGGCCCCCAGAAAAGGAAGGGGGTCTCGGCCCCTCTCAGTCCCTCTTGGTCCTGCTTTGTCGGGCGGGGTGCGATAGGAGGAAAGGGGTGGGGTGCGACAGGGTGGCATTCCACCCCATTGAACAGCGGCCTCCATCACAGTGGCAGGCTGGCAGATCGTAATTGAACGTATGGGCTTATCGAAAGCAAGGTATTTTTGTGGGGGTATTTTCAGTGTTCTTGGCGTGGAGGAAGTCTGGGGAAACTGGGAAACAAGACTCCAGAGGGGATCCACCACAATAGTCATAGATACAGCGTAGAAATAGATTGGATACAGTTGTGTTCTGGTTGTTCTGCTAATCTGGACATAGGTTGGTGTGATATGCAGAACATTATAGGGACACAGTGTGTTGTCATGCCGTATGGATCATCTCTGCCCACTCAAAAGGTTTAGAGTTGTCGATTGGCCAAGGAGGAGGAAGAAACAACTTGTTCCTGTCACCTGGTAGTGACATGAACAAATTGGTCATGATACGGTAGAACTATAAGACTATATGATTTGTAACCTTTCAGTTACACATCGCCCGACTGCCTTTACAGCTGAATTTGACAGATCACTAAATTAAACTGACATAGAGAGATGATGGCACTAATTTGGAACCTTAACTCGATTAAACATTTGATGTGGCCTGGGCTGAATAAAGTATAAAGTATGAGGATTAATGTCACTACCACTGGTAGAGGGAGAGAAAGAGGGAGAGAATCAGAAGAAAAGAAAAGACAAAAGGAGAGAGCGTAAATCCTCCATGTTGTCTGACTGAGATGAAAGATGAAAGAAAAGAAAGCAGTCTTTTCTGCCCAAGATTAAAAGTGGCAGAGACCAAAAAAAACACCAAAGTGATCCCTCATGTCTTTGGGGCACGCAGCCAAAGCTTCTCATGTCTATCTCCACTTAGAGGTAGAAACAAAGGAACAGGGAGCGGCATCAGAGGTGACGGTTTTGGTGAGTCTGGCGTGCCCAAAGTAAAATGCCTGCCACTCAGGCCCAAAAACTAAGATATGCACACGGAGCGTGGTGTCAGGAAAATAACCTCTCACTCAACGTCAACAAAACAAAGGAGATGATAGTGGACTTCAGGAAACAGGAGAGGGAGCACCCCCCTATCCACATCGACGGGACAGTAGTGGAGAAGGTGGAACGTTTTAAGTTCCTCGGCGTACACATCACAGACAAACTGAAATGGTCCACCCACACAGACAGCGTGGTGAAAAAGGCGCAACAGCGCCTCTTCAACCTCAAGAGGCTGAAGAAATTTGGCTTGTCACCAAAAACACTCACAAACTTCTACAGATGCACAATCAAGAGCATCCTGTCGGGCTGTATCACCGCCTGGTACGGCAACTGCTCCGCCCACAACCGTAAGGCTCTCCAGAGGGTAGTGAGGACTACACAACGCATTACCGGGGGTAAACTACCTGCCCTCCAGGACAACTACACCACCCGATGTCACAGGAAGGCCAAAAAGATCATCAAGGACAACAAACACCCGAGCCACTGCCTGTTCACCCCGCTATCATCCAGAAGGCAAGGTCAGTACAGGTGCATCAAAGCTGGGACCGAGAGACTGAAAAACAGCTTTTATGTCAAGGCCATCAGACTGTTAAACAGCCATCACTAACATTGAGTGGCTGCTGCCAACATAATGACTTAAATCTCTAGCCACTTTAAATAATAGGAATTGGATGTAAGAAATGTATCACTAGCCAATTTTAACAATTTTGTATATAATGTTTACATATCCGACATTACTCATATCAAATGTATACACTGTACTCTAAACCATCTACTGAATCTTGCCTATGCCGTTCGGCCATCGACTCAAATCTCTAGCCACTTTAATAATTATAATTGGATGAAAGAAATGTATCACTAGCCACTTTAAACGATGCCATTTATATAATGTTTACATATCCTACATTACTCATCTCATATGTATATACTGTACTCCATACCATCTACTGCATCTTGCCTACGCCGGTCAGCCATCGCTTATCCATATATTTATATGTAGATACTCGTACTCATTCCTTTACTCTTGTGTGTATAAGGTAGCTGTTGTGAATTTGTTAGATTACTTGTTAGATACTACTGCATGGTCGGAACTAGCACAAGCATTTCGCTACACTTGCATCAACATCTGCTAACCATGTGTATGTGACAAATAAAATTTTATTTGATTTGTTTGAAAGAGACATCAGAAGTTAATGGTTATCTGTAGGAGACAGATGGCTTTGAAATGTGTTGGGTGGATGGGAGGAAGTCACAGGATTGCTATAGGGGAAGCGGATGGACATCTCTGGATAAGGCGAAGGAGGGGTTGAGGTCAGGTCAGATCCCTTACGGTTTATTATCCTATTACCCTTTTCCTGTCGAACCATAAGATTTAAGGATTGGAGAGAAGGAGGAGGGCCTAAAGTGGAGTATATATACATGTGGTGGTGGAAACATGTTTTTGTCTGAATCCAGCTGTGTCGACCCTTTGGGATGAATTCAACTTGGTTAAGCTTCTCTAATGTCCATGAGTTATTTACCCTGAAAATTAGAACCTAACAGCACGTACACGTTCATTTTCTTTTTTTGTCATTGTACCTCTTCATTGCAATTCAGTCTATTTGTTCATCCCTTGCTGCTGCTCAAATGGACTTCTTCCCTTCTCTTACTTCCTTGGCTGCTCTCTAAAGAACCTCATGGGAGGCTAGACACCTGCTTGTTTTACATTTGTACACAAGGGGCATGATGATGTCTGCACTGTAACAAAAAAATGCATCTTGATTTCATACATACTTTGCAATATACAATGCCTTGCAAAAGTATTCATCCCCTTTGGCGTTGTTCCTATTTTGTTGCATTACAACCTATAATTTAAATGTGGAGTTAATGTAATTGACAAACACAAAATAGTAGAAATTGATGAAGTGATATTAAAACAATAAAATGTTTCAAAAAATTAAAAAAACAAAATAACGGAAATGTGGTGCGTGCATATGTATTCACCCCCTTTGCTATGAATCCTCTAAATAAGGTCTGTTGCAACCAATTACCTTCAGAAGTCATAATTAGTTAAATAAAGTCCACCTGTGTGAAATCTAAGTGTCACATAATCTGTCACATGATCTCAGAATATATACACCTGTTCTGAAAGGCCCCAGAGTCTGCAACACCACTAAGCAAGGGTCACCACTAAGCAAGCGGCACCATGAAGACCAAGGAGCTCTCCAAACAGGTCAGACACAAAGGTGTGGAGAAGTTCAGATCAGGGTTGGGTTATAAAAACATATCTGAAACTTTGAACATCCCACGGAGCACCATTAAATCCATTATTAAAAAAATGCAAAGAATATGGCACCACAACAAACCAGCCAAGAGAGGGCCGCACACCAAAACTCAGACAAGGCAAGGAGAGGATTAATCAGAGAGGCAACTAAGAGCCCAAAGATAACCCTGAAGGAGATGCAAAGCTCCACAGCAGAGATTGGAGTATCTGCCCATAGGACCACTAAGCCGTACACACCACAGAGCTGGGATTTACGGAAGAGTGGACAGAAAAAAGCCATTGCTTAAAGAAAAAAATAAGCAAACACGTTTGGTGTTCGCCAAAAGGCATGTGGGAGACTCTCCAAACATATGGAAGAAGGCACTCTGGTCAGATGAGACTACAATTTAGCTTTTGGCCATCAAGGTAAACGCTATGTCTGGCTCAAACCCAACACCTCTCATCACCCCGAGAATTCAATCCCCACTGTAAAGCGTGTGGTGGCAGCATCATACTGTGGGGATATTTTTAATCGGCTGGGACTGGGAAACTGGTCAGAATTGAAGAAATGATGGATGGCGCTAAATACAGGGAAATTCTTGAGGGAAATCTGTTTGTCTTCCAGAGATTTGAGACTGGGATGGAGGTTCACCTTCCAGCAGGACAATGACCCAAAGCATACTGCTAAAGCAACAGTCAAGTGGTTTAAAGGGAAACATTTAAATGTCTTGGAATGGCCTAGTCAAAGCCCAGACCTCAATCCAATTGAAAATCTGTGGTATGACTTAAAGATTGCTGTACACCAGCGGAACCCATCCTACTTGAAATGGCTGGAGCAGTTTTGCCTTGAAGAATGGGAAAAAATCCCAGTGGCTAGATGTACCAAGCTTATAGAGACGTACTCCGAGAGATTTGCAGCTGTAATTGCTGCAGAAGGTGGCTCTACAATTGTATCACAATAAAACATATTTTGCATCTTCAAAGTGGTAGGCATGTTGTGTAAATCGAATGATACAAACCCCCCAAAAATCGATCTTAAATCCAGGTTGTATGGCAGCAGAATAGGAAAAATGCCAAGGTTGGTAAATACTTTCGCAAGCCACTGTACTATGTGTATTATGCATGTAACTGACAAAACGTAATAATAATTTGTATGGGTTATGGTGGCCATTGGCTCAACTTACACCAACGCAAACATTTGGACTATATTAGCGCACAGCTTCAAGGATACAAGTTCATGCTAGGTTTAGGACCTCGTAATGTAGCTTATAGAGATTCCAACTGATGTACAAAACAATCTAAAAACTATCTGCTTTGGTTTAGATACAAGCATCATGAAACCTATAACACAATCAATTAATTTGACTTTGTGAGAATCAGTTTTTTAGACTAAACTTGCTTACCGCTTTTTCCGTATGCTTTCTTCCTTCACACACTCCATAAAATGATGACCTCTTCCTAAATATTTGTTCACATGATAAACTGTGTATGGTTTTAGAAACAAGGGGTGGCTCAACTAACTCTTCGGCTAAACTTACCCCACTCTGTTTACTACTTTGGATCAGGGCCCATGGGGCTCTGATCAAAAGTAGTGCACTATGTAGGAAAAAGGTGGACTTTTGGGATATAATCAATATTTTACATAATTAAGACAGCAAGATTAAGCACAGGGTTCATTTGAGTGAACATTTAGCACTTCGCTACAGTAGTTCAATGTGCTCTGTCTAGGAGCTAGCTAGCTGTGTCTTCCTACTTCCAATTTTTTTATGTAAATGTGACCTTTCCACATTTCCAATCCAGTCTCTAAACACCACAACCTCGCTAGACTATTGACTTTCACTATGACATGTCCTAACTGGTACCCTATTCCCTATGTAGCGCACTACTTTTTACCAGGGCCAATAGAGCTCAGGTCAAAAGTACTGCACTATAGGGAATAGGATGCCAATTGGGACACAACCTTTGACTTTCACACTTCCCATCCACGCCGCGCCTAGCTCATTGTCGAGGCTTCGTTTGCTTCTTCCCTGTGACACGTAGCTGTGGCGTTCTCGTTTGGATAAAAGGCTTCTCCTCTGCCGTTTGATGCTGAATTCCGCTGGGAATAGGGCGCTAGTTGGTCCTGATACACTGACAGGAGCCGAAGAGACAGAAACCAGCAGATTTCAGAACAACGGAGTCCACTGCAAACTTTGGGAACGTGTGTGTGTGTCTGTGTGTGTGTCAGGGAGACTGGGGAAAACGTGTCTCTCTGTACTGATATTTAGCCCTCCCCACTGATCTCCTCCCCCCTTCCTGTAACCCCTACTCTCTATGACCCTGTCCTTGTCTCTGCTGCTGTAATATGCTGCGCCATTATGCAGCGAAATCAGAGAAAGAAAAGAGGAACCATGGAAGCTGACATAAAAGGTGCAGACCTAAAGGACTGATGATGACCATCATAAGGAAACGCAGCAACATAGAAACAAACACAGAAACATTCAAACACACACACAGAGGATAAATGAGTCTCTTGTTTGTCCTGTGTTTACTGGCTCACACTGTATTGGATCTTCAACGATCCAAGAGAGGAGTGATACTTCAGAAGGATAAACTGAGCCTGGATGGAAACAAACCCGTCTGAGTTCCAAATGGCACCCTATTTCCTATACAGTGCACTACTGTTGATCACGACCCATAGGGAATAGGGTGCCATTTGGGATGCAGGCCCTGGCTTACCACCATGGAAAAAGAGAAAGTGGTTATTAACGTTTCATTTCCTAGTCAGTCATGAAGTTTCCATGTAGCTGTCCAGATTGATAAACATGAGCTTGTTACTCACAGTTTTTGGACAGCTGCAACGCCTTGCCCATTTGTCAGATGAAAAGTAATTCCACTCATTCAGTAAATCACGTATCACTTTAACCCACTAACTGGGTCATATCTCAATAACCTAACATCAATAACCCAACCTTGCTCTTTTGAACGAAAACAACCCGACTAAGTGGCCCAATGCCTGCAACCCAACAAAAGGGTAATCCAAACAACCCAGCATTTTATAGAGTTCATGTACTGTATGCGCTGAAGGCACCAGACCTAACTGCGATCGGGGTATTCCACTCTTACCCTACGAGGTCCAGAGCCTGCTGGTATTCTGTTAGTCCATTTTTTACATAGTTGCTATGCAAAAGGTCTGGTCATCCGTTTTAAACAAAATGGTTTCTATGCAGGTTGGATAACGCTCTTGTCACATGCTAGCTAGCTAGCCAACTTCATTTAACTCAGGTCATACATTGATCCTGGAATGACAGTACACAGTATGCATTTTTGTTTGTTTGAGATTTTTTGTATTGGCATTTACTTGGATATGTCCATGATAATGATGTTGATGAGTGATTTCGATTGGCTCAGAAAAAGTTGTCTTGTCTCGTCTGGACACCGTTCAATCTATGTATGGTACTACAGAGATCGAAAGTGAAACATTGTTTTCCGGTAGGACAGCTTATATTAACCCCCGCTGTACCAAACTATATGCTAGGCTGGAAGCAAAGGGAAATAACATGTGAGTTGAGATAAATACAAGAGATGATTCGGACAGCAACATGAATATGATATTTTGATGGAGGAGCACTGATCATTTTCAGATGGAACTGTTAGCAGGCATAGTTGCATCTGTGACGGCCAAGACAGCACGGCTTGGAACGCTGCTCGTCCAATCAGCATCCAGGATCCAAACAACCAGTTTTATGAAACGTTATTAATGTTCAAAGAATGTTCTAAGAATGTTATTTAAAAACATACATTCCGTTCTCAGGAACAACAAAACTCTCTCTATCCTCTATCTTGTTAAGTGTGTTCAGGTGTGTTGGCCACTCCCACTAATTCGGACACACCTGATCTTATGAGTGCCTGTTTGAGTACACTAAAATGAACAGCTTGTATGCATAAAAATACATGGCATGCTAGCTCCATCTTGATGGCACAGTGGACTAATTCCATGGATAGAGAAGAGGTTTGAATCTCACTGACGAAATGTGTTTGCATGATTAATGCCTAAGGAAATTATCTGTGCTTGGTGTTCAAAAACAATAAAGTTAACAAAAAATAAGCTAGGTGTGTTATTAAAAGTCTTATTGAAATATTCAGTAATACTTTTAAGGAATAATAATAACCTATAATTTCCATTCTCAGAGCGTTAATAAAACCTTCCAGGAAAACCTTAAACGAACCAGAGAAAAATATTCTCAGAACCTCCCTGCAACCTAAAAAAATAAACATTCTGAGAACAGGGGAAAGTTTCACTTCTGGTCTCAGAGCATTTACAAAATGTTCTGTTTAACGGTCTGGAAACGTATGGCTTCGTTCCCACAACCAATGTGAAACCAAAAACATACATTCCCACAGCATATGCTAGCTGGGTTGTTTAGAGTCCTGGATGCCAACACATTTAACTTGTTCAACTTTAATTCAGCTACTCCAAGCATCACTTGACTTTTTTGGGGGGGACCCATTTTTTATTTATTTACTGAACACTGTCTGTCACTGGCCTCAATAACAACGCAAAGGTAGTGCAATACAGCAATAGGATCTTAATTTGAGCCAGTTTGCTACTGCAGGAAAACAATCCTGCAGCAACAGGGCATTTAAATTATTATGTTGATCATAATTAATGGACATTTTTGTTGGGGTTGATACATTTTTCGCAAATCAAGTGTGAATGTTCAAAGTGGAACTTTGTCATGCCCTGATCTGTTTCACCTGTCTTTGTGATTGTCTCCACCCCTTCTCCAGGTGTTGCCCATCTTCCCCATTGTCCCTTGTGTATTCATACCTGTGTTCTCTGTTTGTCTGTTGCCATCTCATCTTGTTTGTCAAGCTTACCAGCGTTTGTCCTGTCAGTGCCTGTCTTTTCCCAGCCTCTCTTTTTCTCGCCCTCCTGGTTTTTGACCATTGCCTGTCCTGACCCTGAACCTACCCGCATGACCACTCTGCCTGCCCCTGACCCTGAGCCTGCCTGCAGTCCTGTACCTTTGCCCCTATCTTAATTTCCGACCTCTGCCTGACCTGAGCGTGCCTGCCGTCCTTTACCTTTGCCTCTGTTGCTGTAATAAACATTATTACTTCGACACTGTCTGCATCTGGATCTTACCTTATCCTAATAACTTACAAACTTTAGAAGTCTTTTTTAAATGACAAGTTTGCGTTTCCTCTCAGCAACAAAAGAGTGACCAAATTAAAATCCTACATCTGTATGTATGAAATAGGGTGTCATTTGAGATGCACATATTGTATCATGTACTACTGACCCAACCATCTCGGCAGCTTTCCATCCTCATGCATTTTTTTTACTGCAAAGGCAACGACAGCAGAAGGGAAGGAATCTTAACCCCCCCAACCCTAGCTGTGTTTCACAAAAGAGCAGAACATATTATTGAAAGTTCAAGAACAGGTAGACAAGAAGACACAAAACAATGCTCTCCCTGTCAGCTTGATAAAAATACACTTTGGCACCTGTTTTTCCAACAGATTTGATGATGTATCATAATCACTAAATTCTGGATCACAACCTGTTGGGCAGGTGACAGAACCATGTCAAATCGTCTCAATGACAGACTGCAGAAACAATCACACTACTGTGTGTGTGTGTGTGTGTGTGTGTGTGTAACAATCACACTACCTTGTTCAGACCCCATAGTTATCATACAGACTGGTGCTCTAAATGTCGCTCTGACTGTCGCTCCGAGTCTGGAACAGTCGCTATCAATTATTTCACAAAGAGAGATGCTTCTGAACCAGATAGGCAGTCAGAGAACTGGGGAGTTTTGTGAATTGCCTGTCTGAGGTGATGCAATTCTCTGTCTGGTCTTCTCTAGGGTTATTTATCACTAGGCTATTTGGCTGAAATACCAACACTTTGGTGTGTGTGTAGCCCCAATAGGGCTCTGATCAAAAGTAGTTCACTATGTAGTGAATAGGTTGCCATTTGGGATGCATGCTAGGGTTTACAGATAGCTCAGGCTTCTATGGCCCTTTCAACCAGGGGCTATGAGTTTAAGGTAATGTGACATTTCTGGGACTTCTGTATCTTCCTATTATGACATTCTACTCCAGAAGAAGAAAGGAATATACTCCATAGAGTCAAATGACATTGCTATGTATCTGAGACTGTATCAAACAGCAAGTCTGTGTCCCACCTTATGTGGCACCTTATTCCTTACCTACTGTAGGGCCCTGTTCAAAAGTAGCGCACTACTTACGGAATAGAGTGCAATTTTAAGACGCAGTCTGATGCTCTCATGATTCTTATTAACTGTAATGATCAAATCCTTACTATGCTTAGAGGGGGGGCGGTGGGAGCAAGGAGAGTGTCTGCCATAAGAGATTAGATTACATTAGGATGTTGACAGTTTGGGAACACCTGTCCCTATGTATGAAGAGATATAATGAAGGGTTGGACTGAGTCACCTGACACAACAAGACACATATCCTTTACGATGAAGGACAAAGCTTCACATATCTCTCTACCTCTCTCTCTATGTACTGGTTATGTCTTGCACAATCCTTTAAAATGGAAGACCACTTTCTGCTCATGAAGCTGTATGACCGGAAGTTTCAATCTTGTAATTTTTTAGCACATTTTTACTGTTTCGGTGAGTCAAAATACAAGCAAAAGCGGCACCAAAATAGAACCATACCGGTAGGTCATATTGTCCTTTCTAGAGAGAAGCCATATTTTCTGAGCAATTGGGGTCGACCTAGATTTATTACAACATACAGTAAGTGCAGCACTTGATTGAGTACTGGCTCCTCAATTTTTCTTCTGCTATAGCTGCTGCACCTCTTACAGAATATTAGCTCAAAAGTATTGTGGAGCTCCTGCACCTAAATATAAACCATACCAGCAACCAACACTTTGATTGACTCTGTCAATCACTACATCCTTATCGGCAGACTCGACAGCCTTGATTTCTCAAATGATTGCCTCGCATGGTTCACCAACTACTTCTCCGATAGAGTTCAGTGTGTCAAATCGGAGGGCCTGTTGTCCGGGCCTCTGGCAGTCTCTATGGGGGTGCCACAGGGTTCAATTCTTGGGCTGACTCTCTTCTCTGTATACATCAATGATGTCGCTCTTGCTGCTGGTGAGTCTCTGATCCACCTCTACGCAGACAACACCATTCTGTATACTTCTGGCCCTTCTCTGGACACTGTGTTAAAACTTCTTAGGGAGCGGTTCCCGAGGTGAGGGTTTTGGAGAGTCTGGCGTGCCAAAAGTAAAATGTCTCCCACTCAGGCCCAGAGGTTTTATTAACGCTCTGAGAATGGAAATTATAGGTTATTATTATTCCTTAAAAGTATTACTGAATATTTCAATAACACACCTAGCACTTCACTGCTCCCTAAGTAGTTTTAAGCACCAGCTGTCAGAGCAGCTCACAGACCCCTGCTCCTGTATATAGCCCATCTGTAAATAGCCCAACCAACTACCTCATCCCCTACCGTATTTATTTATCTTGTTCCTTTGCACCCCAGTTTTTCTACATTGCACATTCATCTACTGCACATTTACCATTCCAGTGTTTAAATGCTATATTGTAATTACTTTGCCACCATGGCCTATTTATTGCCTTATCTTCCTTATCTTACCTCATTTGCACTCTTTGTATATAGATTTGTTTTTCTACTGTATTATTGACTGTATGTTTGTTTTACTCCATGTGTAACTCTGTGTTGTTGTATGTGTCGAACTGCTTTGCTTTATCTTGGCCAGGTCTCAGTTGTAAATGAGAACTTGTTCTCAACTTGCCTACCTGGTTAAATAAAGGTGAAATAAATAAAATAAACACGAGTTTTCGGCAAATTCTCCAGTGTTAAATTAACACCAAAAGAGTGGAGCCATATACACACTGGAACCAGTGTTAAAATAAATCAACACTGAGAGTGTTAAATGAACAATGAAAGAGTGGGACCATATACAGTACCAGTACTTAAGCAAAAATACTTGAAAGTACTACTTAAGTAGCTTTTGGGGGTATCTGTACTTTACTTTACTATTTATATTTTTGACAACTTCATACTTTTACTTCACTACATTCCTAAAGAAAATTATGTACTTTTTACTCTATAAATTTTCCCTGACACCCAAAAGAGCTTGTTACATTTTGAATGCTTAGCAATACAGGAAAATGGTCTAATTCACAAACTTATCAAGAGAACATCCCTGGTCCTCCCTACTGCCTCTGATCTGGTGGACTCACTAAACACATGCTTCGTTTGTAAATTATATCTTGGGTTGGAGAGTACCCCTGGCAATCCGTAAATTAAAATAAACAAGAAAATGGTGCTCTCTGGTTTGAAATGATTTATACTTTTACTTTCGATTCTTAAGTATATTTAAAACCAAATACTTTTAGACTTTTACTCAAGTAGGATTTTACTGGGTGACTTTCACTTTTACTTGAGTAATTTTCTATTAACCTCTTCCAGCTAGGGTCCCATTTTCCGAATTTTCGCCTGTCTGACGTGCCCAAAGTTAAATGCCTACCACTCATGGCCAGAAACTAGGATATTTACATATTTAGTACTATTGGATAGGAAACACTCTGAAGTTTATAAAACCATTAAGATATAGTCTGTGGCTATTCCAGAACAGATTTAGCAGGCAAAACCAGAGAAATTTCTGTCCGGAATTTATTTTTCTTTGGCTCTCCTCTCATTTTGAAGCCCATGTAATATTTTTCTATGGGGAATAGGACCGAGGTTGCAGTACTTATGGCTTCCACTAGATGTCAACAGTCTCTGGAAAGGGTATGGAGGAAAAAGCTCTGACCAGATCCTTAGAGAGAGAATTACTACGGGTAGGGAAAATAGGTAAACAGACGTGCACGTTCACGAGAACGTGAACGCCCAGCGCGACCAACTTTCTTTTCGCCTCTTTAACGTTTCACTTACCGTTCTTGTAAAATATGATCGCTATTATTCATAAAAGAATACATAAGGATGCATTATTAATGATATTTGATTTGTTTGTGAAAAGATGAGAGGTATAATTTGAACGCGATCCCTTCACTGTAAAACGGGCGAGTAGACTGACAATGCTTGGTGGAGTAGCTGAACGTAACGTGCCAAAAACAACGGATATTTATGGATATAATTATTTACTTTTTCTAACAAAAGAACCATGGATTATCTTGTTTGGACACTTGGGAAGACCTCAGAAGAAGTTATTTGAAAGGTAAGCGATTTATATTAGCTGTGATATGGATATTTTGAGAACCGAGCTGGATATGAATTTATGCTAATGTGGAAAATATGTGAGGTACTAGCCTCAAACAATCAAATGTAGTGCTTTCGCCGTAAAGCCTTTTAAAATCTGACAACGCAGTGATATTGCCAAGAAGCAGAGCTTTTGATGGCTATGCAACACTATGCAACACTTGTATATCGAAGTTAAATATTACGAATATGTATTACGAATATGTATTTTGAATTTGGCGCGTTATGTTTGCTCTGAAAACGATCCCGCTAAAGGGATCGGCGCGCTAAGAGGTTAAGGTATTTTTACTTTTACTCAAGTATGACAATTTGAGTACTTTTTCCACCACTATACAGTACACACTGGAACTAGTGTTAAATTAACACTGCTTAGGGAGAAATCGAAATTGACACAATAGTTACATAGAAAATTCTTTAAAAATGTCAGTCAGTGTGAGGGTGTATTTTTTTTTTAAATATTCCAAGGGAGGGTCATGTTATTTGTAATCATATTGCTCAGGGTTTGAGAATGATTTGCTTATTATAGTATCTCATGTGTGCCCGATGATGCCCCCTCATCCCTGATTCTCTGCTGGGCAAGCACTATCAAGTGTGCCTAGTGTGGTCTCAATAAAATTATCCATAGCCTATACTATATGATATAGGCCTAGGCCATATGAAGAGCATGCTCGGAGAAGCACAATGAAAAGTTATATTTCTAAGAAAATGTAGTTATTTCCAGAGGTTTGCCCGGCTGGGATGATGTATATAAAACTGGGCTACCATGCATTACACACTGCCATGGATAGGCTTCACCAGTTATTACCCCCGACCTGCCCTGCTCTTGCCGATGTAAACCCTTTTGAACTGTCTAACCTATGACTATGCTATGTATGGTGGCACATCAGGAGGCGAGTCAATTTGTAAAAAAAAAATGCAATATCTGTGTGCATGGACTAGGCCTATTGATGTCCTATTCAGAGAGGGAGAGCATGAAGATGAGCAAGAGGACTGGTGTTAAGCTTGCTAAGGCTATACCAATATGTTTTATTGCTCATAATGAAGCTATTTATCAGAGTTATTGACCTCAATAATTAATATTAAAGTAATTTGCATAACTTACATTACTATGAAGCTGCAGCCGTAAAGATGGACAGAGCATGGGTACTGAAAGCCGACTAATTCGAGAAGGTCTAATTTATTTAAACAGTCTTCATTTTAGTTTGACTTTAGGCTACTAACAACAAGATGTATTCTTATTCAAGAAATAAGCAGTAGTGTCACAACTTCCGCCGAAGTCGGTCCCTCAGTTTGTTCGGGCGGCGTTCGACGGTCGACGTCACCGGCCTTCTAGCCATATCCGATCCCCTGTTCCATTTGTTTTGTCTTTGTTTTACACACCTGGTTTCAATTCCCCAATTACATGTTCATTATTTAACCCTCTGTTTTCCCCATGTTTTTTGTGCATGATTGTTTGTGTTTAATATGGTCCGTATTGTGGGATTGGTTATTTCTCGATTGTTATGAGAAGGTTTGAGTCAAATTACTTGTGGTACTCATCTCTACGGAATAAGTAGGTGTGTCCAAACTTTTGACTGGTACTGAATACCCAGTCAAATGTTTGGACACACCTACTTATTTTTACTATTTTCTACATTGCAGGATAATAGTGAAGACATCAAAACTATGAAATAACACATATGGAATCATGTAGTAACCAAACAAGTGAACTACTTAGGGACCAGTGGGGCGCCCCACTCCCGACACTACCCGGTGAAATGTAAGGCGCCAAATTCAAAATCCAAAAGTTGAATTATTAAACATTCATCAATATACAAGTGTTGCATAGTCATCAAAAGCTCTGATTCTTGGCAATATCACAGCGTTGTCAGATTTCAAAAAGGCTTTACGGTGAAAGCACAGCATTTGATTGTTTGAGGATAGCCCCTCTCATATTTTATGCATTAGCATAAATCCATAACCAACGTGGGTCTCATAAAACGCATAAAATCGCTAATATAAAATCCCTTACTTTCCGAAAGAACTTCTACTGAGGGCTTCCCAAGTGTCCAACGAAGACATCCAATGGGTCTTTTGTTAGAAAAAGTAATTTATTATATCCATAAAACTCCGTTTGGTTGGCGCGTTATGTTCATAAAATACAGCGTCCACTAGCCCATTGAACCGTGAAGTGAATGCGTTCAACCTATACCTATACACTTGTCCAAGAACAATAAAACATCATTGATAATGTATCCTTAGAAACACTTTTATGTATATTTACTATAATATTTCAACCGGATTATAAACTGGACGATAGGAAACGAAAAAACCACAGCACGTTCGAGCCCGTGAACGCGCCTCCTCTTCTGTTTACATCCTGTGACTAGTTCGAATTTCTTCTTCTACTGGTGCTGGTGGCCCACAGTACGACCTCAGGACATTTTGAGTACCTCGTAATGCCGTATGGGTTGATGAATGCTCCATAAGTCTTTCAAGCCTTTGTAGGCGAGATTTTCAGGGACCTGCACGGGCAGGGTGTGGTGGTGTATATTGATGACATTCTGATATTCTCCGCTACACGCACCAAGCATGTGTCCCTGGTGCGCAGGGTGCTTTGTCGATTGTTGGAGCATGATCTGTATGTTAAGGCTGAGAAATGCCTGTTCTTCCAGCAGTCCGTCTCCTTCCTAGGGTATCGCATTTCCACCTTTGGGGTGGAGATGGAGAGTGACTGCATTTCAGCCGTGCGTAATTGGCCGACTCCCACCACGGTAAAGGAGGTGCAGCGGTTTCTAGGGTTTGCCAACTATTACTACCGGAGGTTTATCTGGGGTTTTGGACAGGTAGCGGCTCCCATTACCTCACTGCTGAAGGGGGGTGCGGTGCGTTTGCAGTGGTCGGCTGAGGCGGACAGGGCTTTTGGTCACCTGAGGGCTCTGTTTACCTCAGCTCCCGTGCTGGCCCATCCAGATCCCTCTTTGGCGTTTATAGTGGAGGTGGATGCGTCCGAGGCTGGGATAGGAGCCATGCTCTCCCAACGCTCGGGTATGCCACCGAAGCTCCGCCCCTGTGCTTTCTTCTCGAAGAAGCTCAGCTCGGCGGAGCGAAACTATGACGTGGGAGACCGGGAGTTGTTGGCTGTTGTCAAGGCTCTGAAGGCGTGGAGACATTGGGTTGAGGGGGCTAAACACCCTTTTCTCATCTGGACTGACCACCGAAATCTGGAGTACATCCGGGCAGCAAGGAGACTGAACTCTCGCCAGGCAAGGTGGGACATTTTTTTCACCCGTTTTGTTTTCACCCTTTCCTACAGACCAGGTTCCCAGAATGTCAAGGCAGATGCACTGTCCCGGCTGTATGACACAGAGGAGCGGCCCATAGATTCTACCCCCATACTCCCGGCCTCCTGCCTAGTGGCGCCGGTAGTGTGGGAGCTGGACGCGGACATTGAGCAGGCACTACGTGCAGAGCCCACTCCCCTCCAGTGTCCAGCTAGGCGTCTGTACGTTCCGTCTGCTGCCCGTGACCGGCTGATCTATTGGGCTCACACGTCACCCCCCTCTGGTCATCCTGTCTAAGTGGGAAGTACTGGTGGCCCACTTTGGCCAAGGACGTGAGGGTTTATGTGTCCTCCTGCTCGGTGTGCCCAGTGTAAGGCTCCTAGGCATCTGCCCAGAGGTAAGCTACTACCCTTACCCGTTCCACAACGGCCTTGGTCACATCTGTCGGTGGATTTTCTAACGGATCTTCCTCCCTCACAGGGTAACACCACGATCCTGGTCGTTGTGGATCAGTTCTCTAAGTCCTGCCGTCTCCCTACGGCCCTACAGACTGCAGAGGCCTTGTTTACGTCTTCCGGCACTACGGGGTGCCTGAGGATATAGTTTCTGATCGAGGTCCCCAGTTCACTTCGAGGGTCTGGAAGGCTTTCATGGAACGTCTGGGGGTCTCGATAAGCCTTACCTTGGGTTTTCACCTCGAGCAGGCGGAGAGAGTGAACCAGGATGTGGATAGGTTTTTGAGGTCGTATTGCCAGGACCAGACGGGGGAGTGGGTGGATTTCGTGCCCTGGGCAGAGATGGCTCAGAACTCGCTTCGCCACTCCTCCACTAACCTCTCTCCCTTCCAGTGTGTACTGGGGTACCAGCCGGTCTTGGCGCCGTGGCATCAGAGCTTGTGCACATAATTTTTGAGTGGTACGTGACAGGTTATTTTGTACCCAATTTATTCTTGTGTTGTTTTGTACCGGTTTTGGTAATTTACTAAACAACTACGATTGTCACCCAGTTTGCTTTCCTGTGCCTGACTTCGCTGCCACCAGTTACGCACCAGCCTGACACATAGTGATTCAGGAGTAACATTGAAACAGAATATTGTGCCCCGCCAACATTAGACAACTATACTGAAAACACATAAATTGCTGAAATGTGTCAATTAAAACAATGATGAGAGAATAGTCAAATTAACTGATAACTAAATAGAAGGGCAGATGGAACTTGTTCTATGTGCAGAGATTATAGTTATTGACAATGTAGAGACACATTACAGACTTTGTGGTGCAGCACAAAAGATCAGCGCACCTTAAATCCTGAGAATGTGAATTCAAATCGCAGTTGGGGTCATTCTTTAGTTGAACTTACTACATACTTTAAAACCATGATACCATTACTTTACTTATAATGGTTTAGGATGGTTTAGGACCATCACGTGATGTCCTGAAGACTGGTAAAACAAATGTCTGGAGAAAATCTTAAGCATGAAACACACTAAGAATCTCACCACCGATAGACTGCCGATAGGTACTTATCACAGTGGGAAGACGTTCCTACTCTTGCTAGAACAAAAGCGGTACATGCTGTGTGCCGACCCAGCACCGACGAACCTACTGTTTCTACTTGTAGAATCGCAATTGTCGTCACTGGCCAATAACTTGACTTTGAGCCAACCAGAGGGAGCCAACAGGAATAACAACAAAAACAAAAAAAGAGGGCATTTTCTCTGAGATCCAGTCATTTCGTGAACGCTAGTTAGCATTGGCTCACAAAACTACCTATAACTTCCTTAACACTGAACACAGAGGCATGAAAATGGAATCCACAAGTTCATCTGACTATGGGGAAGTATCCCTTTAATTTAGCTGTAAGAATACAGTAACTAGTTGTACGTGTACTGTATTTTCAACACAACTTTCTAAGAATGTCCTAAAAACGTTTTTGGAGACGTCTCTTGAACACCACTATGCAGTGAGGAGGTGAGGGCCCTCGGAGTGTGGTGTCAGGAAAATAACCTCTCACTCAACGTCAACAAAACTAAGGAGATGATCGTGGACTTCAGGAAACAGCAGAGGGAGCACCCCCCTATCCACATCGACGGGACAGTAGTGGAGAAGGTGGAAAGTTTTAAGTTCCTCGGCGTAGACATCATGAACAAACTGAAATGGTCCACCCACACAAACAGCGTAGTGAAAAAAGGCGCAACAGCGCCTCTTCAACCTCAAGAGGCTGAAGAAATTCGGCTTGTCACCAAAAACACTCACAAACTTCTACAGATGTACAATCGAGAGCATCCTGTTGGGCTGTATCACCGCCTGGTACGGCAACTGCTCCGCCCACAACCGTAAGGCTCTCCAGAGGGTAGTGAGGAATGCACAATGCATCACCGGGGGTAAACTACCTGCCCTCCAGGACACCTATGCCACCCGATGTCACAGGAAGGCCAAAAAGATCATCAAGGACAACAACCACCCGAGCCACTGCCTGTTTACCCGCTATCATCCAGAAGGCGAGGTCAGTACAGGTGCATCAAAGCTGGGACCGAGAGACTGAAAAACAGCTTCTATCTCAAGGCCATCAGACTGTTAAACAGCCACCACTAACATTGAGTGGCTGCTGCCAACATACTGACTTAAATCTCTAGCTACTGTAAATAATAGAAAATTGGATGTAATAAATGTATCACTAGCCACTTTAAACGATGCCATTTATATAATGTTTACATATCCTACACTACTCATCTCACATGTATATACTGTACTATATACCATCTATTGCATCTTGCCTATGCCGGTCTGCCATCGCTCATCCATATATTTATGTGTACATACTCTTATCCAATCCTTTACACTTGTGTGTATAAGGTAGTTGTTGTGTACTTATTAGATACTACTGCATGGTCGGAACTAGAAGCACAAGCATTTCGCTACACTCGCATCAACATCTGCTAACCATGTGTATGTGACAAATACAATTTGATTTGATTTGATTTGCTGCCTGGGGTGGCAGGTACCCTAGTGGTTAGAGCATTGTACTAGTAACCGAAAAGGTTGTAGGATCAAATCCCTGAGCTGGCAAGGTAAAAATCTGTCGTTCTGTCCCTGAACAAAGCAGTTAACCCACTGTTTCTAGGCTGTCATTGAAAACAAGAATTTGTTCTTAACTGACTTGTCTAGTTAAATAAAGTAAAAAAAAATCGGAATAAGACAAAACCTGCAGGGCAACATTGATTTAAGGTCGATTATGCCTTTTAAAGTTAAATATTCTCAATGACATTTGACACCTGGAATTTCACGTGCTCAAATGTGGTCACGTGTAGTTTCATGTTATCACATGTTGCTCCACATGTTGTCACATTATCACATTAACTTCACATAAAATCAAATGTGATCACATGAAATCACACGAGATCACGTGTTCACATGAAATTCGTGTGGTTTTTCCATAAGAGATGGAATGTTTGTATACTGTATATTTGACTGTGATATGTGGTTGTCTCACCTAGCTATCTTAAGATCAATGCACAAACTGTAAGTCGCACTGGATAAGTGTATCTGCTAAATGACTAAAATGTCAAATGTAAATGTGTTTAACCTCTTCCAGCTAGGGTCCCATTTTCCAAATTTTCGCCTGTCTGACGTGCCCAAAGTTAAATGCCTACCACTCATGGCCAGAAACTAGGATATTTACATATTTAGTACTATTGGATAGGAAACACTCTGAAGTTTATAAAACCATTAAGATATAGTCTGTGGCTATTCCAGAACAGATTTAGCAGGCAAAAACCAGAGAGATTTCTGTCCGGAATTTATTTTTCTGTTGCTCTCCTCTCATTTTGAAGCCCATGTAATATTTTTCTATGGGGAATAGGACCGAGGTTGCAGTACTTATGGCTTCCACTAGATGTCAACAGTCTCTGGAAAGGGTATGGAGGAAAAAGCTCTGACCAGATCCTTAGAGAGAGAATTACTACGGGTAGGGAAAAAAGGTAAACAGACGCGGCACGTTCACGAGAGCGTGAACGCAGCATGCAGCGACCAACTTTCTTTTCGTCTTTTAACGCTTTCACTTACCGTTCTTGTAAAATATGATCGCTATTATTCATAAAAGAATACATAAGGATGCATTATTAATGATATTTGATTTGTTTGTGAAAAGATGAGAGGTATAATTTGAACGCGATCCCTTCACTGTAAAACGGGCGAGTAGACTGACAATGCTTGGTGGAGTAGCTGAACGTAACGTGCCAAAAAACAACGGATATTTATGGATATAATTATTTACTTTTTCTAACAAAAGAACCATGGATTATCTTGTTTGGACACTTGGGAAGACCTCAGAAGAAGTTATTTGAAAGGTAAGCGATTTATATTAGCTGTGATATGGATATTTTGAGAACCGAGCTGGATATGAATTTATGCTAATGTGGAAAATATGTGAGGTACTAGCCTCAAACAATCAAATGTAGTGCTTTATAAATAAAGCCTTTTTTAAAATCTGACAACGCAGTGATATTGCCAAGAAGCAGAGCTTTTGATGGCTATGCAACACTATGCAACACTTGTATATCGAAGTTAAATATTACGAATATGTATTACGAATATGTATTTTGAATTTGGCGCGTTATGTTTGCTCTGAAAACGATCCCGCTAAAGGGATCGGCGCGCTAAGAGGTTAATAGATTACAGATATCATATTACTGTATTGATTCAGTGCTGCAGAGATTATTGTTCTTCTGGAAGGTTCTCCCATCTCCACAGAGCAACTCGGGTTCTTGGTCACCGTCCTATTCAAGGCCCTTCTCCCCCAATTGCTCAGTTTGGCCGGGTGGCCAGCTCTAGGAAGAGTTTTGGTGGTTCCAAACTTCAATTTACGAATGATGGAGACCATTGTGTTCTTGGGGACCTTCAATGTTGCAAACATTTTTTGGTACCCTTCCCCAGATCTGTGCCTTGTCTCTACAGACAATTCCTTTACCTCATTGCTTGGTTTTTGTTCTGAAAATCAATGTCAACTGTGGGACCTAATATAGACAGGTGTGTGCCTTTTCAAATCATGTCAAATCAATTGAATTTACCACAGGTGGACTCCAATCAAGTTGTAGAAACATCTCAAGGATAATCAATGGAAACAGGATCCACCTGAGCTTAATTTCGAGTCTTATAGCAGTGTCTTACTTATGTAAATAAGGCATTTCTGTTTTTTTATTTGTATTACATTTGCAGAAATGTCTAAAATCTTGTTTTTGATAGGAACAAAAATAATTATATCCATTTTAGAATAAGGCTGTAACTTAACAAAATGTGGAAAAAGTCAAGGGGTCTGAATACTTTCAGAATGTACTGTACAGCGTTGTGGAATGAAGTGTATGGGGTCATTGAGAGAATGTATAAAATCTTATCCTCTGCCCTATTTGAAAGAGCTTCTTCAATGTCAGCTTCCCAAGTGACACCCTATTCCTTATGGGTCCTGGTAAAAAATAATGCACTATATAGGGAATAGGGTGCAGTTTGTGACACACAGAGTATCAAACACGGTAACTGGACAAAAAACAGTACTGTTGTTAAGGCTCATCTTATCAGAAGCACTTATGAACAAGAGCCAGTTCTGCTCATCCTCCCTTTTTTTCAGATAAAATCAACCTAGCAGATGTGTGTGAATGTTACCTAAAGGTGATTTGTTATTTTCTAATGTATTTGGTGTAGTATAATCTAATGCTGAGCTGGGGAGAGTAATAAGCAATTAGGCCTTGTTCATCCCCACAACTCAGAAAGCAGTAATCTGGACTAAACAGCCTGGGGCCAAAAATAATGCAATTAATTATCTGCATTAAGGGTACAGGACTATGAGAAACCAGAGAGAATGGTGGAAATGTAATTATCCACAGAGGTAGAGAGGCAGACAGCTCCACACTGCCTGGATCCATGGACTCTCTCTCTCTCTCTCTCTCTCTCTCTCTCTCTCTCTCTCTCTCTCTCTCTCTCTCTCTCTCTCTCTCTCTCATCGCTGTATTTCTCTCTCTTTCTGTGTCTGTTTCTCTTTCAATTTCACTCTCTGCTGAGAGAGAGTACGAGAGCGAGACAGAGGGAGAGGGAGCGAGACAGACAGAGCGAGGACCAGGTAACACGTGTTACGCTGTATTCTGGTCGTCTGTGCTGTAGTGTAGTGTGATAACTGTGTATTCAGGAAACACAGGGGGGAATGAATCAGGGGGGAACTATATGTGGACGTGCCGCTGGCTCCAGGGGGTGATTGTCATGGGAGCTCAAGCAGGATGTGGAGGCAGGTTGACATTAATTGTCTTGAGTCTTGTCCTGGAGGCAGAACTGAGTTATTTCCCCTTCGATAGGCCAGCTGCAAAATCTAAATATTGTAAACAAAAATGAGGGTTAGTAGTGTGGTTAGGGTTAAGGTTAGGATTAAAATCAGATGTTATGACTTTGACTGTGCTAGCTAGTGACCACTCATCAGAGCTGCCTCCAGAACAAGATTCATGATGAAAAACGCTAACCTGTGATGTGGAGGCAATGCAGCATGGTCTTAGTCCA
Organism: Brachymystax lenok tsinlingensis; assembly: GCA_030435695.1. Taxonomy (NCBI): domain Eukaryota; kingdom Metazoa; phylum Chordata; class Actinopteri; order Salmoniformes; family Salmonidae; genus Brachymystax; species Brachymystax lenok. Next base: position 31,578,532 of record CM059814.1, read on the forward strand.
AAAGAGGCCGTGGTAAAAAGTAGTGCACTATATAGGGAATAGGGTGCCATTTGGGACGCATCAAAGATTTTTGCTGAAACACAAATCTCTATCATAGAGCCATTGTTCTGGTTTCAACACCTCTGTTTCCCATGTGGGAGAGAGAATACTGCCTTTTGGGGATACTGGCCCTGCTTACAGAACGCTGATGTACTTTTTCTCAGATGTACTCTGAATTTCTCAAAAACACACATTCACAAGTAGCAACACACACACACACGTGCATGCACACATGTAAGTGAAAAAACACACACAATCACACACCCTCCTTATCTCTGCATGTCTTTACATGTATCTATTGTCTATCCATCCATCTTTTCCATAACAAATAAACAGCTAATTTCACCTCCTACATGGTCGTCACTACCTTGTGCCACAAAGTCATAAACCACTCACATTTCTACAATTTATCTTCTCAAATGTGATTTTAAACCTAAACCTAACCCTCACCTTAAACCTAACCTTAAACACACTGCTAACCTTATGTCTGACCCTAACCTTAAATACATTTCTGGAGCCAATTCAAGTTTTCTGGCTGTGGAATATGACTGTGGCTGTGGAATCTGACTTTGTGGCCGTGGAAACTAGTGGAAACCCACATACACTGTACATCAAGCCATTCTAATGAGAAAATGATACTAACTCATTGGCCCCTAGTCTCACGCCCTCAGCCTCCTATCCTCCTTAACTCTGCCCTAGGCCGAGACGCGCATATGGGAAGGGCTTTTGTGTGTGTGTGTGTCAAATAAAATCAAATCAAATTTTATGGTTAGCAGATGTCATTGTGAGTGTAGCGAAATGCTTATGCTTCTAGATCCGACAGTGCAGCACTATTTAAGGTAATATCTAACAATTAAAAAAAAAAACTAATATCTAACAAATTCCTCAACAAAACCTAATACACATAATCTAGTAAAGGAATGGGATGAGAATATATAAGTATAAAATATATGGATGAGCAGTGACAGAGCGGCTAAGATGCAATAGATAGTAAAGAATAGATAGTGAAGCATACAGTATACAGTGTATACATATGAGATTAGTAATGCGAGATATGTAAACATTCTTAAAGTGTTATTATTAAAGTGACTAGTGTTTCATTTATTAAAGTGGCCAATGATATCAAGTCTGTAGGTAGGCAGCCACCTCTCTGTGCTAGTGGTGGCTGTTTAACAATCTGATGGCCTTGAGATAGAGAGATTGAAAAACAGATTCTGTCCCAGCTGTGATGCACCTGTACTGACCTCACCTTCTGGATGGAAGCGGGGTGAACAGGCAGTGGCTCGGGTGGTTATTGTCCTTGATGATATTTTTTGCCTTCCTGTGACATCGGGTGTTGTAAGTATCCTGGAGGGCAGGTACTTGCACCTGTGATGCCTTGTGCAGACTGCACCACCCTCTGGAGAACCCTGCGGTTGTGGGCTGTGCAGTTGCCATACCAGGCAGTGATACAGTCCACCAGGCAGTGATACAGTCCTCTCAAATGTGCACCTGTAAAAGTTAGTGAGGGTTTTTGGTGACAAGCCACATTTTTTCAGCCTCCTGAGGTTGAAGAGGCGCTGTTGCGCCTTCTTCACCACACTGTCTGTGTGCGTGGAACATTTCAGTTTGTCTGTGATATGTACACCAAGGAGCTTAAAACTTTCCACCTTCTCCACTGCTGTCCCGTCAATGTGGATTAGGGGGTGCTCCCTTTGCTGTTTCCTGAAGTCCACGATCATCTCCTTTGTTTTGAGTGACAGGTTATTTTCCTGACACCGCCCTCCGAGGGCCCTCACCTTCTCCCTGTACTGTCTCGTCGTTGTTGGTAATCAAGCCTACCACTGTAGAGTAGTCTGCAAACTTGATGATTGAGTTGGAGGCATGCATGGCCACACAGTCGTGGGTGAACAGGGAGTACCGGAGAGGCCTAAGAACGCACCCTTGTGGGTTCACAGTTTTGAGGATCAGCGGAGTGGAGATATTGTTTCCTACCTTCACCACCTGGGATGGGAAGTCTAGGACACAGTTGCACAGGGTGGGGTCGAGACTTAATGATGAGTTTGGAGGGTACTATGGTGTTGAATGCTGAGCTGTAGTTAATGAACAGCATTTGTCCATAGTTATTCCTCTTGTCCAGATAGGGTATGGCAGTGTGTAGTGTGATGGCGATTGCATCGTCTGTGGACGTATTGGGGCGGTAAGCAAATTGGAGTGGGTCTAGGGTGACAGGTAGGGTGGAGGTGATATGATCCTTGACTAGTCTCTCAAAGCACTTCATGATGACAGAAGTGAGTGCTACTGGGCGATAGTCATTGAGTTCAGTCACCTTAGCTTTCTTGGGAACAGGAACAATGGTGGCCATCTTGAAGCATGTGGGGACAGCAGACTGGGATAGGGATTGATTGAATATGTCCGTAAACACACCAGCCAACTGGTCTGCGCATGCTCTGAGGACGAGGTGGCACTATATTGTCCTCAAAGAATGCAAAGAAGTTGTTTAATTTGTCTGGGAGCAAGACGTTGATGTCTGCGACGGGGCTGGTTTTCTTATTGTAATACATGATTGTCTGTAGACCTCTCGAAGCGTGGAATCCGATTGTTCAGACCAGCGTTGGATAGACCTAAGCACGGCACTTCCTGTTTTAGTTTCTGCCTACAGGAGGGGAGCAACAAGGTCAGATTTGCCAAAAGGAGGGTGGGGGAGGGCCTTGTATGCATCGTGGAATTTAGAGTAGCAGTGATCGAGTGTTTTACTCGCCCGTGTACTGCAATCGATATGCTGATAGGATTTAGGTAGCCTTGTTCTCAGATTAACTTTGTTAAAATGCCCAGCTACAATAAATGCAACCTCAGGATATATGGTTTCCAGTTTGCATAAAGTCCAATGAAGTTCCTTGATGGCCATCTTGGTATCCGCTTGACGATAACTGAGGAGAGATCTCTTGGGAGATAGTACGGTCGGCATTTGATTGTGAGGAATTCTAGGTCAGGTGAACAAAAGGTCTTAAGTTCTTGTATGTTGTTACAATTACACCATGAGTTGTTAGTCATGAAACATACACCCCGCCCTTCTTCTTACCAGAGAGATGTTTGTTCCTGTCGGCGTGATGCACTGTAAATCCCGTTGGCTGTACGGACTACAAAAGCATGTCGCCAGCTAGCCATGTTTCCAAAAAAAGTATGTTACAATCCCGGATATCTCTTTGGAAAGAAACTCTTGCCCTAATTTTGTTGACTTTGTTATCTAGGGACTGGACATTAGCGAGTAATATACTCAGAAGTGGCGGGTGGTGTGCGCGCATCCGAAGCCTCAATAGAAGACTGCTCCGGGACCCTGTCCTCCGACGGCGTTGTTTTGGGCCGGCCTCTGAAATCAGTTCAAATTCCCTGGGTGGTGCAGACAACAGATCCGCTTTGGGAAAGTTGTATTCCTGGTCGTAGTGCTGGTTGTGCTGGTAAGTTGACGTTTCTCTGATATCCAATAGTTCTTCCCGGCTGTATGTAATAACACTTAAGGTTTTCTGGGCTAACAATGTAAGACATAACACTTAAAAACCAAATCATTTACAGTTTGCTAAGGACTTGAAACGAAGCTGCCATCTCTATCGGAGCTATCTTCGTAAGTGAGTGTGTGTGTGCGCGTGTGTGTGTGTATGTGTGGCAGCTCGGCGCAGTAATTGTTGCCCACTTGACCCTGACGGAAGGACGGAGGGTGGATGGGGCGGTCGGGTCAGTCGTAGGGTTTTAATGGTCTCTGAGATAGTGTGAGGACGTGGTGCAGACAGCACTGTCTGTCTGCACCACAAGACACATACACACACACATACACACACAAGCAGACACACACACACACATACAGTGCCTTCAGAAAGTATTCACACCCCTTGATTTTTACACTTTTTGTTGTGTAACAGCCTGAGTTGAATAATGGCTGTGAAAGGAGATAACTGAGGATTGATCAACAACATTGCAGTGACTGCACAATACTAACCTAAATGACAAAGTGAAAAGAAGGAAGCCTGCACAGAATACAAAATTCATATTTCATATTTTCAAGCATAGTGGTGGCTGCATCATGTTATGGGTATGCTTGTCATCGGCAAGGACTAGGGAGTTATTTAGGATAAAAATAAATGAAATATAGCTAAGCACAGGCAAAATCCTAGAGGAAAACTTGATTCATTCTGGTTTCCAACAGACACTGGGAGACAAATGAACCTTTCAGTAGGACAATTACCTAAAATACAAGGACAAATATACAGTGCCTTCGGAAAGTATTCAGACCCCTTGACTTTTTCCATATTTTGCTACGTTACAGCCTTATTCTAAAATAGATTTTTTTTAATCCTCAGCAATCTACACACAATACCCCATAATGACAAAGCAAAAACAGGTTTTTAGATTTTTTTTTCAAATTCATTCAAAATAACAAACTGAAATACCATACTTACAAAAGTATTCAGACCTTTTGCTATGAGACTCAAAATTGAGCTCAGATATATCCTGTTTCCATTGATCATCCTTGGGATGTTTCTACAACTTGAATGGAGTCCACTTGTGTTAAATTTAATTGATTGGACATTATTTGGAAAGGCACACACATCAAGTATCTCTTCACCGTAGGAATGGTATGGGCCAGGTGATGAGTGGTGCCTGATTTCCTCCAGACATGACACTTGGCATTCAATCCAAAGATAATCTTGTTTCACATGGTCTGACGGTCCTTTAGGTACCTTTTGGCAAACACCAAGCAGGCTCATTGTCCTTCTGGAAGGTTCTCCCATCTCCACAGAGGAAATCTGGAGCTCTATCAGAGTGACCATTGGAATCTTTATTTTGTAGATAGATTGTAGCTTCCATCAATATAATTGTCAGCATCATATCCAATCCCCCATATATTTGATTGTAAATATATACAGTACCAGTCAAAAGTTTGGACACACCTGATAATTCAAGGGTTTTTTCTTTATTTTTACCATTTTACACATTTAGAAGAATAGTGAAGACATCAACACTATCAAAGAACACATATGGAATCATGTAGTAACTAAAAAAGTATTAAACAAATCAAAATATACTTTATATTTGAGATTCTTCAAAGTAGCCACCCTTTGCCTTGATGACAGCTTTGCACACTCTTGGCATTCTCTCAACAGAAGATAGCCCTATTTGGTAAGATACCAAGTCCATATTATGGCAAGAACAGCTCAAAAAAGTAATGAAACTACAGTCCATCATTAGTGTAAGACATGAAGGTCAGTAAATCTGGAAAATGTCAAGAACTTTGAACGTTTCTTCAAGTGCAGTCACAAAAACCATCAAGCACTATGATGAAACTGACTCTCATGAGGACCGCCACAGGAAAGGAAGACCCAGAGTTACCTCTCATGCAGAGGATAAGTTCATTAGAGTTACCAGCTTCAGAATTCGGCAATTAACTGCAACTCAGATTGCAGCCCAATAAATGCTTCACAGACTTGAAGTAACAGACACATCTCAACATCAACTGTTCAGAGGAGACTGCGTGAATCAGGCCTTCATGGTCAAATTGCTGCAAAGAAATCACTACTAAATGACACCAATAAGAATAAGAGGCTTGCTTGGGCCAAGAAACACTAGCAATAGACATTAGACCAGTGGAAATCTGAGTCCAAATTTGAGATTTTTGGTTCCAACCAAAAACAGAGTAGGTGAATGGATGATCTCTGCATGTGTGGTTCTTACCATGAAGCATGGAGGAGAAGGCTTGATGGTGTGGGGCTGCTATGCTGGTGACACTGTGATTTATTTAGAATTCAAGGCACACTTAACCAGTATGGCTACCACAGCATTCTGAGGCAATACGCCATCCCATCTGGTTTGAGCTTAGTGTGACTATCATTTGTTTTTCAACAGGACAATCACCCAAAACACACCTCCAGGCTGTGTAAGGGCTTTCCGACCAAGGAAAGTGACGGAGTGCTGCGTCAGATGACCTGGCCTCCACAATCACCCGACCTCAGCCCAATTGAGATGGTTTGGGTTGAGTTGGACCGCAGCGTGAAAGGAAAAGCAGCCAACAAGTGCTCAGCATATGTGGGAACTCCTTCAAGACTGTTGCAATAGCATTCCTCATGAAGCTGGTTGAGAGAATGCCAAGACTGTGCAAAGCTGTCATCAAGGCTACTTTGAAGAATCTCAAATATAAAATATTTGTTTAAACCTTTTTTGCTTACTACATGATTCCATCCATATGTGTTATTTCACAATGTAGAAAATAGGAAAATAAAGAAAAACCCTTGAATGAGTAGGCGTGTCCAAACCTTTGACTGGTACTGTATATATTTTTTTGTAATTTAAATTTAGAGATGTGATTTTGTTAAGTTGTCCCTTGTTTTCATTCAAGGCTTACAAAATATATAACAGCTTAAACCATCGAAACAATAGCAATTTAGTAAGAAATAGATTCAGCCTGTGATAAAAAACATATAGTATGAGAGAGAGGCCATGATCGAGATTGAGGTTGCACCCCAAATAGCACCCTATTCTCTATATAGTGCACTACAAAAAAAGCTCTGCCAAAAAGGTAGCGCACTATAGAAAAGGGTGCCATTTGCGATGCGGCCTGAGTGTTATATCTAGCCCGTCTTTCCTGTCTCTCGTTTATCGGTTGTTCTCTGAGGCACTGTGATAAACACCCTTGTCGAGACGCGGAAGTGTTCAGATGTCTATGGGATCGATTGGGTGATGGATCAGGCCTGGGGATAAATTACACACAGCTTCAAATCGCCGTGAATTTGTTAAGCAAGCAGGGAATTGATTTACGAGGAGACTGATTTCAAACTGCTAACAGCAGAGACAGATAGAGATAGATGGCTTTCAAAAAGAGAAAAAGTTAATGGAGAGAGAGAGAAAAAAGAGAGAGACAGATGGAGTGAAAAAATAATGTAAATGGAGAGAGAGACAGAGATCGACAGATGTGAAGAATAGAGAAAGTAAACAAAGAGAGAAAGGGAGAGGAGAGTGAGTAGGTGAAGTACAGAGAATGGTAGTGAGTGAAGGATGGAGGTGAAAGACGGCCTGCCACCCTATATTTGCCACATCGTTACAGAATTTCTGCTTCCAAAATGGCACTATTTTTCCTATGTCGTGCACTACTTTTTACCAGGGCCCGGCCCATAGAGCACTATGTAAGGAATCGGATGCCGTTTTGGATGCAGGTTATGACACGTCACAGACCCTAAACAAAGTAATTCCTCACTCAGACGTCTGATGGTAATCAGACTTTTACAGTATGTCTCTCTGTTTGACAAACGGATTCCTGTTCTCAAATGTATACAGATAGAACTCTTGAGAACGGTCACTTGGCATATTTTATACTATTTCAAATAAGTTTTTCTCCCACAAGTCAGACCCCCACCAAGCTACTTTCCTAGCGCCATTTCCTTTGCCAAGGTTGTGCTTAAGGATAGAAGACACAGGTCAACAGGGTCGATATAGACGGCAGGTAGCCTAGTGGTTAGAGGGTTTGACTTGTAACCAGATGGTTGCCAGGTTGAATCCTTGAGCTGACAAGGTAAAAATATGTAGTTCTGCCCCTGAACAAGGTAGTTAACCCACTGTTCCTAGGCTGTCATTGAAAATAAGAATTTGTTCTTAACTGCCTTGCCTAGTTAAATAAAGGTAAAAAAAAAAACAGAGACACATGATTTATGCCTTGGGACACTAACCGTGTGGACTAGACCTGAGTTCAAACATCTGACAATGTTTTCTACTCTCTCCCATTGTGTAGGATGGCCCTTTCAGCATGGATCATATTAGATTTCAGTTTCCCTTAACAGATCATCGGGAGAAGGGTATGTTTGCAAGGAATAACAATACGTCACGACAGAGGCATATTAGTTCCTACCACAGTGTATGGAGCTTTGACTTTTTCACAAACTCTCTTCCCTGAAAAACTGAGCCCCCTGCATGGCCTGGCCTACCACAGTTTATTCCTTGTACAGATAATCACTGCTATAAATAAGAGAGGACAAAGAGAATCAACTCTGTTTAAGGCAACCGTTCAGGACACAGCACCTCTTCCATACACAACCAGGAGAGATTGTTTATCTAACTTAATCTGGGTGTTATGATGTTGGGATTGTTTGTGTGTTGGGCCAGTGGGGAGTGGTTGGACTGAGACAGAGCCTGCATCCAAAATGACACCCTATTCTCTATATAGGGCTCTGGTCAAAAGTAGTGCACTATGTAGGGAATAGGTTAGCATTTCGGGTGCAGATAGACAGAACCCAGAGCAGCGTGTGGTATTTGTTATTTTCCACTGGTCCAGATGGCCATCACCTCATGTTGATCTTGAAACACTGCGTCTGACAAGCCCGCCAAGCCTCTCCTCACACAGCGGCCGACGGGAGGCGAGAAGAACCAAGATGTTAAACACGCGCCCCCCGGCTCCTCCCCTCACTCCTCGCCTCCATGGCGACACAGGGATTATGTTTGTGTGCTGGCTATGCCACGAACCGAGAACCAGGTTGAATTTGGAGGTTGAGCCAGAGAAAGAGAAGGAGGGAGAGAGATTGAAAGGGAGGGAAGTTGGATTTGAGGTTGAGCCGGAGGGAGAGAAAAAAGGAGAGAAAGAGAGAGAGAGACAGAAGGAGGGAGTTTGCAGAACAAACTAAACAAAAACCAATCAGCTCCGCCTCAGTCTGGGTTCTGTCGAATGATGTCTTCCGTCTGTGTGTGTGTGTGTGTGTTAGGGTTAAGGGTTAGGGAAAATAGTATTTTGAATTGGAATACATTTTTACTCCCCAAAAAGTCCATACAATTCAACAACAACATCTGTGTGTACAGTACGTGTGTGTGTTCTATGGGATGATTTCTGCATTCTGTCTGACGCATCTCTTCTAGCCAAAGCCAACCTTCTGTGTTTTTTACCTTTACCTCACCCACCTTCCATGATGGGATCATTTGTTGGAATACCGCTCCACCATTGTGACCTGGAATCATTATAAAGACTGTTGACTGCTACCCTGCTCTGAGCACACTCATTGTTTCCTCCTAATCTTATCTCTTCCTCTTTCTCTCTTCTTTTCCCTCTCCCTCTATCACTTTCTCTCTCTCTCTCCCTTCTTTCTCCTTCTATTGTCCTCTCTGAGAGTGTCCTCTGTGTAGTTGGATGTAACAGAACACCATTATTCTTTATGCACAGAGAGCAGCCAGAGAGCAGTCTCCATGCACCGCTGAGTGGTAAATTGCACATGATTATGGCTGCTCAGTCTCTGTACTGACCCCATGTCTTTATCCTTAACCCTATATATAGCCAGACAGACATACTACAGAGCACCTCTTCACTTCTCCTCACTAACGCTATTGCCAGACATACAACACACTGGGTGATTCTCAAATGGCACCCTATTTCCTACATAGTGCACTACTTTTGACCAGAGCCCTGGAAATATTAGTGGTATTGTATAGCCTTATAAATCATGCCTCTATAGCCCTAGCATCAACAAACAAGCATTCACTTAGCATTGTGGCCATTTATACATAGCTTTTGTAGTAACAACCAAGCTTCCACTTTGCATCATGATTCAGGGCTCATAGTGGCCAGTTTTTTAGGTATCCCACCCGGTTTTTGAAAATGGCTCGCTACTACAGACAGTGAGTCACATGGTCATGGCTTGCTACATAAAGCAGGCAGACAGGCATCAAGGCATTCAGTTACTGTTCAAAAGAACGTTAGAATGGGCAAAACAAGTGACCTAAGTGACTTTGAGTGTGGTATGATCGTCGGTGCCAGGCGCGCCATTTCCAGTGTCTCAGAAACGTCCGGCCTACTAGTCTTTTCACGAACGACAGTGTCTAGGGTTTACCAAGAATGGTGCAACAAACAAAAAACATTGAGTCAGTGGCAGTCCTGAGGGTGAAAACAGCTTGTTGATGAGAGGTCGAAGGAGAAAGGCAAGAAACGTGCAAGCTAACAGGCGGCCACAAACAGAAAAATAACAGTGGTGTGCAGAACGGCATCTCGGAACGCGCAACTCGTTGAGCCTTGTCATGAATGGGCTATTGCAGCAGATGACCACATTGGGTTCCACTCCTATCAGCTAAAAACAAGAAGAAGCGACTGCCAGTGGGCACGTGATCACCAACACTGGACAATTGAGGAGTGGAAAAACATTGCTGATGGCAGAGTCAGGATTTGGCTTAGGCAGTCCATGGCCCCATCCTGCCTGGTGTCAATGGTACAGGCTGGTGGCAGTGGTGTAATGGTGAGGGGAATGTTTTCCTGGCACACGGTAGGTCCCTTGATACCAATTGAGCAATGTTTCCATACTCTGAATAATTCAGGCTGTTCTGTAGGCAAAGGGGGCTTCAACCTGGTGCTAGATGGATGTACCTAATAAACTGGCCACTGAGTGTGTCTCCACATTTTTTTACATTTTTTTTTATTTCTCCTTTATTTAACCAGATAGGTTAGTTGATTTACAACTGCGACCTGGCCAAGATAAAGCAAAGTAGTGAGACACAAACAACAACACAGTTACACATGGAATAAACAAGCGTACAGTCAATAACACAATAGAAAAAAAGAAAGTCTATAAACAGTTTGTGCAAATGGCGTGAGGAGGTAAGGCAATAAATAGGCCATAGTAGCGAGGTAATTACAATTTAGCAAATTAACACTGGAGTGATAGATGTGCAGATTATGATGTGCAAGTAGAAGTAGTGGTGTGCAAAAGAGCAGAAAAGTAAATGAAAACAATATGGGGATGAGGTAGGTAGATTGGATGGGCTATTTACAGATGGGCTATGTACAGCAGCAGCGATCGGTGAGCTTCTCAGATAGCTGATGTTTAAAGTTGGTGAGTGAGATATAAGTCTCCAGCTTCAGAGATTTTTGCAATTCGTTCCAGTCATTGGCAGCAGAGAACTGGAAGGAAAGGTGGCCAAACTAGGTGTTGGCTTTGGGGGTGACCAGTGAGATATACCTGCTGGAGCGTGTGCTACGGGTGGGTGTTGGTATCGGGACCAGTGAGCTGAGATAAGGCGGAGCTTTACCTAGCATAGACTTATTGATGACCTGGAGCCAGTGGGTCTGGCAACGAATATGTAGCGAGGGCCAGCCGACTAGAGCATACATGTCACAGTGGTGGGTGGTATATGGGGCTTTGGTGACAAAATGGATGGCCTTGTGATAGACTGCATCCAGTTTGCTGAGTAGAGTTTTGGAGGCTATTTTGTAAATGACATCGCCAAAGTCGAGGATCGGTAGGATAGTCAGTTTTACGAGGGTATGTTTGGCGGCATGAGTGAAGGAGGCTTTAATTTTGGATTTGAGATGTTTAATTCTGGAAGGAGAGTTTACAGTCTAGCCAGACACCTAGTTATTTGTAGTTGTCCACATATTATAAGTCAGAACCGTCCAGAGTAGTGATGCTAGTCGGGCGGGCGGGTGCGGGCAGCGAACGGTTGAAATGCATGCATTTAGTTTTATTAGCGTTTAAGAGCAGTTGGAGGCCACGGAAGGAGTGTTGTATGGCATTGAAGCTCGTTTGGAGGTTTGTTAACACAGTGTCCAAATAAGGGCCAGATGTATACAGAATGATGTCGTCTGCAAGAACTACACAGATCTGAAAAACTGTTAAACTTTGAAATTAACAATAAAACAAAACATATACCTAAAGAGTGTGTTCAATATTACATCCAACAACAACAAACCGAAAGCCGCTAGTACACACACCACATGACCTACCTGCACAGCAGTAATGGCTTGCCTGGAGGTGGAGATTTCTCATTCTCATGTAGAGCACACATAGCAGGCAGAGCAGGCAGAGCTTAGCTTTAAAGACAGAGATGCCTGGGGGACATTGGAGGGAACGGCTCGCCTGGAGGCAACACGGCCGAACAGCAAGGCTCAGAGTTAAGAGGGAAAACAACACAACAGGAGGTATGGTAGTCTACAGACCCACTCTGACATTTCAACAAACCAAGAGAGTGGTCTTAGAACTAACTGCTGCACTGCATATCATTACAGCAGGGGACAATGGAAAATAGCCTGGTACCAGGATATTTAGGATGAGTCCCAAGTGGCACACTATTCTCTACATAGTGCACTACTTTTGAGCCCTGCACTCTTAGAAAAAAGGGTTTCAAAAGGGTTCCAGGTAAAACCACCATTTGGTTCCATGTAGAACTCTTTTGGGTTCCATGTAGAACCCTCTGTGGAAATGGTGCTACATGGAACCCAAAAGGGTTCTACCTGGAACCAAAATTGGTTCTTCAAAGGCTTCTCCTATGGGGACAGCCAAATAACCCTTTTTGGTTCTAGATAGCACGTTCTTTTCTACGAGTGTAGGCCCTGGCCAAATGTAGTGCACGATAAAGCGAATAGGTTGCCATTTGGAATACAACACTAGCCTAGTCTGCAGGGTGAGGAGAAGGTGTTAGGGTGAGGGGAGGAGTTAGAGACAGATTGGGTCTCCATTTAGCAGCTGGTCCAAACAGGTCGAACCAGCTTTGAATGTAGATCTGAGGGCCCGCAGGTCCACACATAGCACATAGGGCTTGTTGGTCCACAGTACACCTCCTCCAGTTGCTCTGTGCCTTCTCGTCCTCCTGCTCTCTATGTCTTCCTTTGTCTTTGTCTTTCTCTCTCTCTCTTTTCTGATCACTCTCCCCTTAGCGCTGCACTGCACTGCACGAACAATGAAGTACAAAGTCTTTCTCTCCCTCGCTCTACCTTTGTCCTATTTGTGCTGAGTTGCTGCTGCCCCAGCCAGTCTTTCCTCTCTCTCGCTCTCTGTGTCTCTCTCACTTCTCTTGTTATCTGGTCAGGTGAAAATGTTGCGTTTGAGGGCTGCCATGCTCTGATAGGTACACTTTACCTCACCACCTCTTAAATAGATAGATACAAATATAAGCAATAGAAGTAGCATCCAATACTAACAGCAGAAACTGAAGTCTGGTCCAGTGTGAGTTGAGTTTAGAGCCTAACAACTACAAGCTATGGAAACAATTATGTATCTCTCCTCCTTTCTCTTTCCATCTCTTTCCTAAAGATGTGCACAGGTTTACTGTGCTGACCTGTGTAAAAGGGTGAGAGTGTCTGCTTACCAAATGGCACCCTATTCCCTATTTAGTGCACTACTTTTGATGTGTGTGATTTGGGACAAAGCCCATAGTTCTCCAGTTGGCAGCTGTGAAACGTGTTGTGGGGAGTGGGTGTATGTGTATGAGAGAGAGTGAGAGCAGGTTGTAAGGTGTGGGAGTAGGTGGGTGGGTGGACAAAATGATTATCCATCATGGTAAGTTTCTTTCTTTGCATGTTCCTGATCTGTCACTTCTATTTTACCAGTGTGTGTGTGTGTGTGTGTGTGTGTGTGTGTGTGTGTGTGTTTGTGTGATTATTAGATTGTGTTCATATGTGTGAGTGCGTATGGGTGGGTTTGTGGTTGGGTGTAGAAGGGCATCTTGGAGAGGGGAGAGGAGATCAACCACAAGATGTCTTAAAAGCCTCAAGCTTCGGGTAAAGCGTGCATTGTGTCAGGAAGCAGTGCTGCTTGCCTGGGTTGTGTTTTGTTGACTATCGACCTTTGCCTCTCCCGAGTCCGTACGGGAGTTGCAGCGATGGGACAAGACCGTAACTACCAATTGGATACCAGAAAATTGGGTAAAAATAATAATAAAAAAAAGCAATTATAGTGTAGAGAATCATTAAACCGCTGTGAAATATATTTTCCATAACGAAAAGCCTTGTATTTTCAGCTGTTTGAAGCTGATGTGCAAAACCAAAAGTAAAGATGCAAAAACAAAACTTAAGAACGGGAAGCATAGAAATGCTGCACATAAAACAGATCTAAAGCTTCTTAGATTTGTTTTTAATGAGAATGACATCTATAAGAAACTTTCCTTTGGGAATTTGGTCGGGTCGCCCAAGAAATTTGCTACGGCTGAACTACGCTCCCGATAAATGTTTGGAATTAAAAGGTATCTTAATAATATCAAGAATCTCTTGAAGTGTAATGCTTGTACATGCACACAGTGAGTTATGTCAGAGGGTGAAGCCGATAGTGAAATAAAATAACAGTGACGGTTTACTTTAATTATTGGTATTATCTTCAGAGCTGGTCGATTTATTACTTATTCAATAGACTCAATCGCATATAGACATGCTCCGATACTTTGGCAACTATTAAGTAATTATGAAACCTCCCGCTTTGTGCTGGATGTATCAATAATCATAGATTATGCATGCATAATAATCTATGAGCAGAATTACTGTTTTACATACATTATCCACACAATTCCTAGTTTGAAAGAGACTGTTTTCTGGAAGCTGTGCAGCCTCATTTTCCCTACATTTACCCCAATGTGGGCAAGCATCCTAGCAATTCAAGTCTCAGCAAATGAGTTTCAGACACTCGCCATTTGAGTGACAGTTAGCAAGGCACAGAAGAGCGAGAGAGAGAGCATTGACGTGGTGCACATATCTGCACATTTGTGACATACAATTTTTGGCAACCACTTTTGGCTCTTGGTTGCTACTTTCTGAATTACTGCAGACCTAGCAGTAACACTTCAGCGTAGCGGTGACATCCCGACAATGGCATGATTGCAACCCCCACACTGCTCAAATCATAGGCAAATGCAGCTTTTTTAGCCTAATAATGATGTTGCCTCAGAAGGAATGGTAGGCTATAGACTGTTATTAGTACTTGGTAATTGGATGCTCTTCAGTAGCTAACTGGAAATACGTTTAAATGTACGATCAGGGTTCTCACTAGGATCTTCTGACAAGGTAGTGCTGATGTAGGTCTAAGATTGGGTAGGGGGAGGTCCCGACGGGATCAGTCAACTCCCCACTGAGGAAGTTGGAGCATTTAGCATTTTTGAAAAACCTGTAACTGGCTAAAAAGTATTCAAAAGTACAGGGGAATATATTTTACACTGAACACAAATATAAATGAAACGTGTAAAGTGTTGGTCCCATGTTTCATGAGCTGAAATAAAAGATCCAAGAAATGTTTCATACTCACAAAAAGCTTATTTCTCTCAAATGTTGTGCACAAATTTGGTTACATCCCTGTTAGTGAGCATTTCTCTTTTGCCAAGATAATCCAGCCACCTGACAGGTGTGGCATATCAAGAACTGATTAAACAACATGATCATTACACAGGTGCACCTTGTCCTGGAAACAATAAAAGGCCACTACAATGTGCAGTTTTGTCACACAACACAATGCCACAGATGTCTCAAGTTTTGAGGGAGCGTGCAATTGGCATGCTCACTACAGCAAAGTCCTCCAGAGCTGTTGCCAGATAATCTTCACCCACGTATCGTCTGAGAACAGCAACCAAGACAGCTGATGACAACCAAAGAATTTCTGTCTCAGGGAAGCTCATCTGCATGCTCGTTGTCCTCACCAGGGTCTTGACCTGACTGCAGTTCAACATCGTAACCGACTTCAGCAATTTCTCACCTTTGATGGCCACTGGCACGCTGGAGAAGTGTTCTCTTCACTCATGAATCCCGGTTTCAACTGTACCAGGCAGATGGCAGACAGTGTGTATGGTGTCGTGTGGGCGGGCCGTTTGCTGATGTCAGTGTTGTGAACAGAGTGCCCTATAGTGGCGGTGGGGTTATGGTATGGGCAGGCATAAGCTACGAACAACGAACACAATTGCATTTTATCAATGGCAATTTGAATGCACAGAGATAACGTGATGAGATCCTGAGGCTCATCCGTCGCCATCACCTCATGTTTTAGCATGATAATGCACAGACACATTCTGCAGGGATCTGTACACATTTCCTGGAAGCTGAAAATGTCCCAGTTCATCCATCCCTGCATTTCCTTCATTCTTCTCTGCAGATCCTCTCAAGCCCCGTCAGGTTGGATGGGAAGCATTGCTGCACAGTTATTTTCAGGTCTCTCCAGAGATGTTCGATCAGGTTCAAGTCCGGGCTCTGGCTGGGCCACTCAAGGACATTCAGAGACTTGTCCCAAAGCCACTCCTGTGATGTCTTGGCTGTGTGCTTAGGGTCATTGTCCTGTTGGAAGGTGAACCTTCACCCCAGTCTGAGGTTCTGGGCACGCTGGAGCAGGTTTTCACCAAGGATCTCTCTGTACTTTGTTCATCTTCTTTTTATATTTTTTTGACCTTTATTTAACTAGGCAAGTCAGTTAAGAACAAATTCTTATTTACAATGATGGCCATTCTTGAACATGGGGTGAGACATTGTTACTAACTTGTATATAAAACCAGTTTGTTAATTAGAATGATTTATTTCTGTTTTTAGAGGTAGAGAAACCATAAAACATAATGTCATCTCATTGGTCTCCTAGTCGAGGCCGGCATCTGTAGCAACACAGATTCCACTGTTATGCACTGCCTCAGACCATTGCACCACTCAGTCACTTTAAAATATGCCTGTTCGGGAATGGGCTACAGTACTACAGTAAGAGCAAAATAATCATAACAAAATAAAATAATAAAAACCTTAGTGTAATAACAGTTTTAGTAAGTAATACTGAAGTCGTGCACAATTATCAGTTTCTATTTAGGTTTATGTCGCCCATTCATTGCCAGTTAGAGACACAGTAGGACCCATAATCAGGGCTCTAACTCCCCCTTGCGCTGGTGTGGAGCAATGAAGTAGTGATGCAGGGTACAGTGCTAAACCACAAACTACAGCATAATTGCACAACTTTTAGTGGAGCAACCACTGTAGAAGGAGGAAAATAGTACTACGACAACGGGGGGTGGGCCGGAGCGGAGAGCTAGAGAATAGGGTGACATTTAAGATGTAGTAAGATATTGTTGTTGCCTGTAGCATTGACTGCATGGGAAATCAGCGAGCATTTGACCTCCCTTGATAAAAGATTTATGAAATAGTAGCCAATCAGCCTTATTAAGCTAAACTGAGCAAGCCTAACAGTGAATGGTCCTGGCACACCAAAGAAAGTGTCCAGGGAAGGCAATTTGGATTTGGCTTCACACTAATCACATCACATCAAATTCCAAACATCATTGACAGAAAATAATTGAATTGTTGCATCTCGTTGTGTTGTTGTCCTCCGGTGGCTAGCTAGCTAGCTAAAATGGTCCCTTCGTTGCCCACGAAAGGAAGTTAGGCTAGCGAGCAAGCATTTTGTTCATTTTCCCACACTCTACCCCAGCCAGGTGCAAATTGGGGGAGGGACACAAATTGGGGGAGGGACACAACAAATAAATAGCTTTGCATGTGTGGCTCCTTATCACAATCAATCAGTATGGAAAAAAATATCTCTGCTCAGAGGGCCTTAGATATAATTTTTGCAGCGAGAGAAGCTAGTGTGGAAGGAGCGTCTTCCACTTTGGAAGATGAAGAATGTCTCTGTCAATTCGGAGTCTGAGAGTGAGTTGGAAGAAGAGGATAAGATTGACCCTCAGCCAGCCGCAGGACCAGCCCATCAGCAGCCAGCCCCAAGACCAGCCCGTCAGTAACCAGCTCATCAACAGCCTGCAGGAGGATAAATATGTGGATGACAAAATATTGTGAAATGGCATGGCTGCCAATGTGATAAGGATGCAACCAGGGCCGAAGCGGATGGCGGTTACTCATGTGCAGAACATAAATTGTTATTTTGAACTGTTCATCCCAGACACCAGCCAGAAAATAATTCTGGACTGCACTAATTTGGAGGGAAGGCATGTTTTTGGAGAGAGATGGAAGGAGATTGACCAAACTCATTTACATACTTTGGGGTTCTTATCCTTGCTGGTGTTTTCAGATCCAATGGGGAATCCACAGAATCCCTGTGGGATGCAGACAATGGCAGATAACTTTTCTGTGCAATAATGTCTCTGAAAAACATATTATTTCCAGGATTATCTGCTTTGATAACCGAGACACCAGACCAGCTCGTCGGCAGAGAGACAAGCTAACTGCAATCAGGTCAGAGTGGGACAAGTGGGTGGACCGCCTTCCACTGTTTCACAACCCTGGGCTCAACGTTACTGTTGATGAGCAGTTTATGCAATTTAGGGGCCGCTGCCCCTTCAGGAAGTACATACTGTCTAAACCCGCAAAATATGTAATCAAGATCTGGGCTGGCTGTGATGCTGCTTCATCATATGCGTGGAACTTGCAAGTGTATACAGGGAAGACAGATGGAGGAGCCCCGGTGAAGAACCAAAGGATGCGGGTTGTCCTGGACGTGACACAGGGACTCCATGGCTACAACATCACATGCAATAACTTTTTTACTTTGCACAGGCTGGAACAGGAGCTCCTCAAGAGGAAGCTGGTGACTGGCTGCAGCTGCAAAAGAAGAACCCTATGCTGGCCACTTGTGATATTGTTCAACATCTTGGACATCTCAGCATAAAACATGTTTGTCATCTGGATGGCATTGAACCCAGTTTGGAACAGAGGGAAGCTCCAGAGGAGACGGCTCTTTCTTGAGGAGCTGGGCAAGGCATTGGAAAGACCTCAAATCCAGAGGAGGCAACAAATCCCAAGGACCCCAGCTTCTGCAGCCATCATGAGGAGAATTCAGGAGGAGGATGCTGGACCCACAGAACCAACAACTCCAATAGTAAGTGTGAGTGATGTTGCTGCATGTGTGTGTCTGACTCTCCTACCTTAGCCTGCTGTAACTATATGAGTGAGTGAGTGAGTGATTGAGTGAGATGTTAGTAAAATGACTGAACTATGTGTTTTCATCATTCTATATTGCAGCCGGCTCCACACCTACCAGGCCATCTAGAGGTGTGAAAACGGTAACAAAGAAGCGGAGGAAGGGAAGCAGACCTTCAGACAAAGACAAAGAGGCAGAGGGACGTTGGCACACTGTGCTAGAAGAGGATGTGGAGCCAAATACATCAATATTTAGACCCAAAAGGCAGCCAGGACCTCAGCTGGACATGACTTCTAAGTACAGTCCCCTTCAACTTTTCCAGCTGTTTTTCACCTCATCAGTTGTTGGTTCCCTGGTGTCTAACACAAATAAATATGGGGCTAAGAAGCAAGAAAGAGGCATGGAAGCCCATTTCCATGCAATACCTTTTCTGCTTCCTTTCACTAGTCATTTACATGGGGCTGGTGAAGCTGAAAACCCTGAAGGATTACTGGAAAACGTCACCACTCTATCAACTGCCTTTCCCCATCACTGTCATGTCCACTGCATCACCTTCTGTCCCCTCTACCTCTATCCCTTCTGCTCCTGCCACCAGTGGTGATCACATACCCAAATTCCTATCTGCAGGCAAGAATGTGCCTCAGGGCAAAAAGGGCACAGCATGGAGGCGTCGTTGTGTTCTTTGTAAAAATAAGTCCCCCATCACCTGCACCACTTGTTCGGTTACCCTCTGCTTTACAGCAGAAAGAGACTGCTATGGACCATGGCATGAGCAGAACACTGGTGTAGAGGACTGAGGGTCTTCTAAAAAGTGTAAATTGAAAGTATGTAAATAGTTACTCTTGTTATTTTTTTTTATTTTTTTTACATTTGTATAATTTTTTTGAGCGGTGTATTAGAATAGCATTTTTGTATGTTGTATATAGTTATTTGATAAAAAATGTATCACTTTACAAATTCGGCCACTTGGGTACATTTGGGTAACTAGTGTGGGACACCTGGGTGACTTCATGCTAAATGTCATGTAGCTCACTCATTCCTCAAGTTATCACTCTGAAACTTTGCACCCACACTGTTGCCCTCCTATTTTCTCCCTATTTTCTCCAACCAAATTATTCCCAGCATCCTATCTGAATATTTGGCTTTTCTTGTTCATGCTAAAGATGATGCAAAACAACAAAAAACAAAAAACGTATTCTTTTTCTGTGTATTTTCTTCTACCAGATCTATTGTGTTATATTCTCCTACATTCAATTCACATTTCCACAAACTTCAAAGTGTTTCCTTTAAAATGGTACCAAGAATATACATATATTTGCTTCAGGGCCTGAGCTACAGACAGTTAGATTTGGGTATGTCATTCAGGCGGAAATTGAAAAGTAGGGGGCCTAGCCCTAAGAGGTTAATGTTCTGGTCTCATAAGGATTTTGGAGTCATTGAAAGGGTTGAAATTGATGTGTCATAAAGAAGTGTCTAAATAGACTAGGTGATTTTTTTCTCAGATTAATTTAGGAGTATCTTGTCATTTTGGTCATTTTTGTTGTATAAACAAATATTATTGTAATGCCCCTAGTGTCTCTGTCTCTGTCTGTCTTGATGAGAGTCTTAAGTTAATAAAATACTGAAATAGTATTTTTTAGAGTGTCCTCGCCAGCCAAGGTAGGGCAGCACTTTACAACATTCCAATGTTATAGTCTTGTGAATCTCTCAGGCATAGTTTTTATTTGCAAATGGGAACAATGGGGGGGAGGGCTAGTATCAAAATAGCTTTAAACATGCCTTGGTTTTAAAGTTGAATCTCGGGTATAATATCCTACAGGGTCAACTTAAAATTTGGCATTCTGTTCTTTTAAAATAGCCAAAATGTTCCGTATCATAATGAGACTAAATGAAACGACATAGGCCAAACCCTTGTGTCTTTCCTCACTCGAAAGCCTGCTCACTGATTTTAATACCAAAGTTGATAATAGTAACTTGATTAAATTGGAATGATGTGAATAATGATGATGATGGTGAGAGCCCAGTATAGCCCTTTAATCATAGGCTATTGTTACTTTGTCTCTCTAAAATCACAATGTTTCAATGTCTAGTCATGTGACAGTCTTTTTCAATTGAAACGTCCAAATGTCAGCCTTACACCAGATATTTTTTTTTACATGGAATGTTTTCATAATTGATCAAAATTCGGGAAGCTTTAGCCTATAGCTAATATTTTGCCCATATGAAGACATTACATTTAGGCTATATAAATTTGCATGATTTAATGAAAAGCAGCAAACAGACACAACATTGTTTCACATTCTTTAATACAATACTCATAAATAGGCAATAGGCTATAGAGCTGGCTTCACAGTTTCCTTGCCCAATAGCCAGCCTACAAGGAAAATCAACATATTTCCACGACGTTGAGAGCATGAGGGGGTCTGTGTACTGTGTGGTACCTTCCACAAAAATGTTTGATCTACAAAAATACAAGTAAGCACTTGTTATGTGTGTTTGGTGTTGTTGTCATACTGGAAGACCCACAACCTTCAACAGAGACACCGTTTTTGAACACTGAGTTGAACATTGCGCTTCAAAACATCTTGATAATCATCTTATTTCATGGTGTCTTGCACACATTCAAGGCCCTGAGTACCAGTACCAGAGGTAGCAAAGCAACCACACAGCATTATCGAACCTTCCCCATTGTTGATTGCAGGGAGTATGTTATTAGAGTGTCTAGTATGAGAAACAGACGCCTCACAAGTCCTCAACTGGCAGATTCATTAAACAGTACCTCCAAAACACCAGTCTTAACATCAACAGTGAAGAGGCGACTCCGGGATGCTTGTCTTTCAAAAACAAGGACATTTCTAAGTGACTCCAAACTTTTGAACGGTAGTGTATGTTTAAAACTTCTTAGGGATCGGCTCATGAAGTGACCGTTTTGGAGAGACTGGCGTGCCCAAAGTAAAATGCCTCCCATTCAGGCCCAGAAAATAGGATATGCACATATTTAGTACCATTGGATATCAAACACTCTGAATTTTCCAAAAGTGTTAACCATTTGTCTGTGGGTAAAACAGAACGCATATGGCAGGGGAAACCCCGAGGAATTTCTGTCCTGGAAAAAGTGATTTTGACACATTGCTCATTTGGAACCCCTCCCTCATGAAAATGACCATATAAGGGCATATGAATGCAGTACCCATCGCTTCCTTTAGATGTCAACAGTCTCGAGACAGTGTAAATTTTCATTTTGGATGAGTTAGACCAGAGAATTATAGCAAACCAGGAAGTATCCTTTTTATGTCAACAGTACCCAGCGCGCTTCCCGACAAAGGCGGCCATGCCTTTTTTACCGTCTTTATCGATCAGTTTATATTCCGGGTGATTTATAATAGTAAATATACGTAAAAGTGTTCCTAAGGATACATTTAAAACTATGTTTGATTGTTCTTGGACAAGTTTATAGGTATAAGATGAACGAGTTCTCATCACGTTTCAATGGAGGAGTGGAGGCTGTCGTTTCTGATTATAACGCGTGAACCAAATGGAGATTTATGGATAAAATACATTACTTTTTATAACAAAAGAACCATGGATTGTCTTCGTTGGACACTTAGGATGACCTCAGCAGAAGTTTTTCAACAGGTAATTGATTTGTTTTTGCTGTGAAATGTGTTATGTGTCTGCCGTGATGGCTAAGTGATTCATGGCTATGGGAAAAATATGTGAGGTGCTACCCTCAAACAATCATATGTGCTGCTTTCGCCGTAAAGCCTTTTTGAAATCTGACAACGCTGTGATATTGCCAAGAAACAGAGCTTTTGATGAGTATGGAACACTTGTATATTGGTGGATGTTTAATAATTCAACTTTTTGATTTTGAATTTGGCGCCTTGCATTTCACCTGGTAGTGTCGGGATTGGGGCGCTAGCGCCCCAGCAATCCCAGAGAGGTTAAACTTACTTTGCCGATTGTACGTGGTTTTGATCCTTCAGCTGCTCGAAATTTGAGACTAAATATCCACAGGAAAGTATTGTTTAGCTGACTTTTTAGAGCACCGGTACAAAAGTAAAAATGTAGATCTCCTGGCGCAAAACCATGTTAACTCCTGCAAGACTTCAAATAGTATGCATGGTTTGCGTGCCTTCAGTCATGATAAAAACACATCTTGATTGCCAGACACAGACCCAAGTTTTAAAGTCGGTTTGATTATACTTTCTGTGGATATTTTATATGACATTTTTGTTCAGCAGAGTGACCAACACTATGGACAATCGGCAGAGTAAGTTTAAATAAAATTGTATTCAACACTCGTGATGTTTTAGATTTTTGTATGTAAATGTGCATGGCGATGTCTACATAATTTGAAGACATCGCCACGTTTCGTGACTAGCTGTGAGGTTGCTTTGCTACCTCTGGTTCCGGTTGGACTTGAACGTGCGCAAAGCATCATGAAATCAGCAGATTATCAGCTGTTTTGTAGCCCAATGTTCAACCGACTGTATAAAAACTGAGTCTTCATTGAAGGTTGTGGGTCTTCCAGCTGGACAACGACATGAATACATGAATACGACAGTACTACTACATACAGTTGAAGTCAGAAGTTTAAATACACCTTAGCCTAATACATTTAAAATCAGTTTTTCACAATTCCTGACATTTAATCCTAGTAAAAATTTCCTCTCTTAGGTCAATTAGGATCACCACTTCATTTTAAGAATGTGAAATGTCCGAATAATAGTAGAGAGAATGATTTATTTATTTCATTACATTCCCAGTGGGTCAGAAGTTTACATACACTCAATTAGTATTTGGTAGCATTGATTTTAAATTGTTTAACTTGGGTCAAATGTTTCGGGGTGCCTTCCACAAGCTTTCCACAATAAGTTGGGTGAATTTTGGCCCATTCCTCTTGACAGAGCTGGTGTAACTGAGTCGGGTATGTAGGACTCCTTGCTTGCACACGCCTTTTCAGTTCTGCCCACAAATGTTCTATGGGATTGAGGTCAGAGCTTTGTGATGGCCACTCCAATACCTTGACTTTGTTGTCCTTTAGCCATTTTGCCACAACTTTGGAAGTATGCTTGGGGTCATTGTCCATCTGGAAGACCCATTTGCGACCAAGCTTTAACTTTATGATTGATGTCTTGAGATGTTGCTTCAATATATCCACCTAATTTTCCTGCCTAATGATGCCATCTATTTTGTGAAGTGCACCAGTCCCTCCTGCAGCAAAGCACCCCCACAACATGATGTTGCCAGCCCCATGCTTCACGGTTGGGATACTGTTCTTCGGCTTGCAAGCCTCCCCCTTTTTCCTCCAAACATAACGATGGTCATTATGGCCAAACAGGTCTATAGTTGTTTCATCATACCAGAGGACATTTTTCCAAAAAGTACAATCTTTTTCCTCATGTGCAGTTGCAAACCGTAGTCTGGCTTTTTTATGGTGGTTTTGGAGCAGTAGCTTCTTCCTTGCTGAGCGGCCTTTCAGGTTATGTCGATATAGGACTCGTTTAACTGTGGATATAGATACTTTTGTACCTGTTTCCTCCAGCATCTTCACAAGGTCATTTGCAGTTGTTCTGGGATTGATTTGCACTTTTCGCACCAAAGTATGTTCATATCTTGGAGACAGAACACGTCTCCTTCCTGAGCAGTATGACGGCTGCGTGGTCCCATGGTGTTTATACTTGCATGCTATTGTTTGTACAGATGAACGTGAACCAGACTTGTGGAGGTCTACAATGCTTTTCTGACGTCCTGGCTGATTTCTTTTGATTTTCCCATGATGTCAAGCAAAGAGACACTGGGTTTGAAGGTAGGCCTTGAAGTACATCCACAGTCAATTAGCCTGTCAGAAGCTTCTAAATCCATGACGTCATTTCTGGAATATTCAAAACTGTTTAAAGGCACAGTTAAGTATATGTAAATGTCTGACCCACTGGAATTGTGATACATTATAAGTGAAATAATCTGTCTGTAAACAATTGTTGGACAAATTACTTGTGTCATGCACAAAGAACATGTCCTAACCAACTTGCCAAAACTATAGTTTGTTAACAAGAAATTTGTGGAGTTTTTAATGACTCCAACCTAAGTCTATGTAAACTTCCGACTTCAATTGTATGTTAGATAGGCTACCATGCACCCGGCTAACTTGCAATCAACTTGTTTGTTACTGTATACAGTATCTTGATTGCTAATTCCAGAAGTTAGATGCGATTGTATGCCCTGAACTACTATCTTCAGCACCTAACTATGTTAGCTTGCTAACAGGCTAGGAAGCTAGCTAGCAAGTTGATTCACTTGAATGACTGTGGTCATTTCTAGATAACTGCAGTGCAACATGACCAAATCCATAACCACATTTTTCTAAACATGAATCTGTGCATATTCAGTAACAATAGCTCCAAGTTGTGTATTTGCCAAATTTGAATTGACAGAGTAGATAGACATAACCTTGCCTTAACATTATTTAAGTTCGTCCTTGGTGAGACAGTTTACAAAGTTGTTCCTTTTTTGTTCAAGGTGTCTTAAAATTAAAAATCATACAGCTAAATGATCCTTGGTATGACCTTATTAAAACAATTCCATATAGCTTTACCAGTTGTGAAGTCGTAAATACCAGTTGGATTCATTTATGTGCTTTGAATTGGTTTAGAAAGGCCAAATTTGCTAATGGCCAACAAGCTACGTCAACCATAAAGTAAAAGTACAGCTAATATGCTTGTAAACAAATGATAGAGTTAAGTAAACATATTAATACATTGCTTTTTATGAATAATGTTTTGTTGTTACAATTAACTATTGAAAATGCGACTTCATATTTGACTTCATACAATCCCCTTCATAGGCTTAAAAGGAATTAACTGGTGGTATAAGGAATATGGCGGAACTCCCCCCAACCATGGTTGTAGCATTCCATTGCATTAAATCCATGAAGGGGACCAAGTCAGTTTTTCAGCCATTTTGATGTCACTCCAGCCCTTGCTTCCCATGGGAGAGCGTCCTCAACCAGCTGATGTTAGCAGCATCTGGAAGACAGGAGGGCAGTCTGCTGGAGGAGCTGCACACAGCAGTGACGTTAGTCAGCTGAACCACTCCCTTCTCATCGTTTCCTAAGGATTAGAACACAAAATAGATTAGTTGAAAGGCACAATGTCAGGTCTGGAGCAAATAAGTTAACATAGAAAAGGCTTTTCTTCCCCCCAAAAATGGTTGTACCCTTCAGACAACAAGAATCTAAACTGATTCCAGCCCATATCATAGATAATCAGCCCCTTAGAGTTTCTGGTTATGTCCCCTGTGGGATATAACTCACTAATGTCAAATTGACACTCTCATTCCCACAAGAATGAGAGTGTGGAGCAGAGTATTATGCATATGGAGAAACAGCCATTCCACCTACAGTGCCTTGCAAAAGTATTCATCCCCCTAGGCGCTTTTCCTATTTTGTTGCATTACAACCTGTAATTTGAATGGATTTTTATTTGGAGTTAATGTAATGGACATACACAAAATAGTCCAAATTGGTGAAGTGAAACATTTGAGAAAAAAAGTTGTGCGTGCATATGTATCCACCCCTTTGCTATGAAGCCCCTAAATAAGATCTGGTGCAACCAAATACCTTCAGGAGTCACATAATTAGTTCAGCCTGTGTGCAATCTAAGTGTCACATGATCTCAGTATATATACACCTGTTCTGAAAGGCCCTAGAGTCTGCAACACCACTAAGCAAGGGGCACCGCCAAGCAAGCGGCACCATGAAGACCAAGGAGGTCTCCAAACAGGTCAGGGACAAAGTTGTGGAGAAGTACAGATCAGGATTGGGTTATAAAAAGAATCAGAAACTTTGAACATCCCACAGAGCACCATTAAATCCATTATTAAAAAATGGAAAGAATATGGCGCCACAACAAACCTGACATGAGATGGCCACCCACCAAGACTCACAGACCAGGCAAGGAGGGCATTAATCAGAGAGGCAACAAAGAGACCGAAGATAACCCTGAAGGAGATGCAAAGCTCCACAGCGGAGACTTGAATATCTATCCATAGGACCACTTTAAGCCGTACACTCTACAGAGCTGGGATTTATGGAAGAGTGTCCAGAAAAAATAAGCAAACACGTTTGGTGTTCGCCAAAAGTCATGTGGGAGACTCCCCAAACAAATTGAAGAAGGTACACTGGTCAGATGAGACAAAAATGTAGCTTTTGGCCATCAAGGAAAACGCTATGTCTGGCACAAACCCAACACCTCTCATCACCCGAGAGCACCATCCCCATGGATGTTTTTCCATCGGCAGGGACTGGGAAACTGCTCAGAATTGAAGGAATGATGGATGGCGCGAAATACAGTGAAATTCTTGAGGGAAACCTGTTTCAGTCCTCCAGAGATTTGAGACTGGGCGGAGTTTCACCTTCCAGCAGGACAATGACCCTAAGCATACTGCTAAAGCAACATTCAAGTGCTTAAGGGGAAACATTTAAATATCTTAGAATGGCCTAGTCGAAGCCCAGACCTCAATCCAATTGAGAATCGGTGGTATGACTTAAAGATTGCTTAAAAATCCAAGTGGCTAGTTGTTCCAAGCTTATAGAGACATGCCCCAAGAGACTTTAGCTGTAATTGCTGCAAAAGGTGTTTCTGCAAAGTATTGACTTTGTGGGGGTGAATAGTTATGCATGCTCAGGTTTTCAGATTTTTTATCTTATTTCTTGTTTGTTCCATAATAAAAAATATTTTGCATCTTCAAAGTGGTAGGCATGTTGTGTAAATCAAATGATACGAACCCCCCAAAAATATATATTTTAATTCCAATTTGTAAGGCAAAATGCCAAGTGGGGTGAATACTTTCAGAAGCCACTGTTTCTACCCAAGTACTAGTAGGTCTACCTAATATAGGATACCTACTTGAATCAGCTCAAATAGATGAACTCCATGAGGATGATCTCCTATATGTTCTCGCCACTCAGTGAAGATGCCCTCCACTGTTGTCCGCCACCACTCTCTTTCAGCCATATCTGGAACTCCGAAACAGACAGACAGGCAGACAGGACAGACGAATGGATTGACACACACAGCCAGTGTGAGATCCAGGCCACATGTTTTTTTTTTACAAATGCATACTGTATTGAAAGGCTTTCTGATAGTAGTGTCCTACCTCTCGAGAACCCAAGGCCAAACAGCACTGGAGACATGAAAAGGGCTTGTTCTATAATAGCCACATACCACTCGAGCAACTTCCAAGTATCTTGCTTTCTGGTTATGATAGAAATGATACATATAACCATGCTAGCTAATTGTTTCAATGCATCTTCTAAATGTGAAATTACAAGACACAAATAGACACTTACCTAAGGGTGTTTCCCGATGTCCTCCTTGTTGTAAAGGTAACGTTAGCTAGCTAGGCTAGTCAGTCCCAGTGGGCTAGCTAGCTAGCTAGTAGCCACTGAACCCTTTTTATCTGAAATGGAAAAATGTAATAAAAGCTATTTTATACACTAGCTGGCTAGTTAGCAGAAAACACTGTTGCCTGTTAGCATTGCCAGCTAGCTAGCCAATGGAGACGTGTCATCTATGTCTCCTCTCTAAACCCTGCCTACACGGAATGTGTCTCCCGCTCCTCCTCTCTGGCGCTCCTTGTAGCCAGTTTACTCATTATTACGCACACCTGTCACCATTTCTACGCGTACCTGTGCCTCA
Organism: Brachymystax lenok tsinlingensis; assembly: GCA_030435695.1. Classification (NCBI taxonomy): domain Eukaryota; kingdom Metazoa; phylum Chordata; class Actinopteri; order Salmoniformes; family Salmonidae; genus Brachymystax; species Brachymystax lenok. The sequence goes on from CM059814.1 coordinate 31,606,859, forward strand.
TGAGACTCACCTGGACTCCATCACCTTCCTGATTACCTCCCCGATATCTGTCATTCCCTTTGTTTTTTTTTTCCTCAGGCGTTATTGTTTCTGTTTGTATATTTTATGTCTGTATGCTACTCGTGTTTCTTGTTTTGGTCTATGTTTGTTTATTTATTAAATTCACTCCCAGTACTTGCTTCCCGATTATTAGCTTGTACGTTACAGAATGAATATGCCAAAACTTTTCAAGCGCAAAAAAAGGCAGTGAAAGCAAAGGGCAGGCCACATAACCAAAGATTGCAAGAAATTGCAGGCAAAAAAGGAAGCGTTTCATCGCAATCACGTTATCATTGAAAATGTTGCCCTAATACAGTTGAATGCAGATTTGGTTATGCTGAGCTATGGGACCGTGAACTGATAGAAGCGGTGAGGGAGGAGCGCCCTTCTCAAATCGAACAGTAATTTGCGTGGCTCGGTCAACAAGAAAACAAATATCTCTTTTCCATAAAATATATGTTTGACTTTTCAAACAAATTTTCATTGGGAAGGCAGATAAAGCAATCACCATTGCATGTGAAAACACAGAATCCTACTCATTACTTTTTGTGCATCAGTACATCACTTTCGTTTTGAGCCGACTTCGCCATGGGCTTTTAACGGGGCACAGACAGTCAGTTGTCCGCAGTCAGGAGCTTAGACGGCTACAACAAACTCCAGCACACTGATATGATTTTTCCATTAGATTCTTGAATACAGTATAACATCCATTTTATTCTGTTTTTACAGAAAAAGTCCTATAGGAGTCCAATAGGACTGGTTCTTGTATTGGAATCGTATAGGATGCAATACGATAAAACCACATAGCATAGGATTCCCAATAGGACTGGTTCCCAAAAGCTAGGATTTTTCTAATGGATTCTAATTAGATCATTGTATTGGAATCCTATAGGGTCCTATAGAATTTAATAGTTTTTCCCCCCTATAGAAGTTCTATAAATTTTTCAATGGGAATTGTACAGATATTTACATTACATTCTAAAGGATTTATCCTCAAAACCTGGCTATATACACTGTAGTTAACTTGTTTGCTTAACATATGGATCACCCAAATTCCAAAGAATATGTACATATAAGTATATGGATTAGTGATGGCCGAGGGGAATAGGCAAGGTGCAGTAGATGGTATAAAATACAGTAAATACATGTGATATGTAAGATATGTAAACATTATTAAAGTGGCGTTATTTAAAGTTGAATTGTTTAAAGTGACTAGTGATTCATTTAATAAAGTGTCCAGTGATTGGGTTTCAATGTAGGCAGCAGCCTCTGAGTTAGTGATAGCTGTTTAGCAGTCTGATGGCCTTGAGATAGAAGCTGTTTTTCAATCTCTCGGTCCCAGCTTTGATGCACACAAGCCTTTAGATGCTGTGAAACCTTGCGGAGATTGGGTCTGAGTGCTTAGGTTACTGTAAACTTGGTATCATTTGATTGGTCAATGGTGGTTGGTTTTGGGTTGATAAGGTTACACTTTCAGATGTTATAAATGGAATGGAGGTCTATTCTCTCTCTTTTCTGTATCCTGGAGGAAAGTGTATGATCAATTCTCATTTCCTAGGTTTCTAGTAGTTATCTCTTTGTTCATGCATTGTCTTGTAAGTTAACCTTAGGATCTATTATGTCTAGGACCTCCAGAGAAGGTCCCCTGTCCGGGACCTCCAGAGAAGGTCCCCTGTCCGGGACCTCCAGAGAAGGTCCCCTGTCCGGGACCGCCAGTGAGTCCCCTGTCCGGAGCCGCCAGTGAGGGTCCCCGGTCCGGAGCCGCCAGTGAGGGTCCCCGGTCCGGGGCCGCCAGTGATGGTCCCCGGTCCGGGGCCGCCAGTGAGGGTCCCCAGTCCGGGGCCGCCAGTGAGGGTCCCTAGTCCGGAGCCGCCAGTGAGGGTCCCCAGTCCGGAGCCTCTCTGGCGGTCCCGGACTGGGGACCCTCACTGGCGGCTCCGGACTGGGGACCCTCACTGGTGGCTCCGGACTGGGAACCCTCACTGGTTCGGGCCAGGCCTGAACATGATAACCTGGATAGCAAACGTTGGTTATTGAATGTCGGGAGACCGCCAGAGAGGGTCTCCAGTCCAGGACCGCCAGTGAGGGTCCCCAGTCTGGCTAATTGCCCAGGGCCTCCGGTGCGTGACCTATTACTAGCACGGCCAACACCGGAGCCGCCACCTGGGACCAAAAGACCCACCCGAAGACCCCCCCATGGACTGTTGGCGCGGTCGAGTCCGCGCCTTTGGGGAGTACTGTCACGTCCAGGCCAGAGTTTAGGCTGGCGTGTGTTTGTTTCATTTTGGTGTAGGGTTATTTTGTTTCTAGTTTGTCTATTTCTATGTTGGGGTAATGGTTCCCAATTAGAGGCAGCTGTGTGTCGTTATATATATGTTTGGGGTTTTCGTATAGGTTTTGTGGGTTATTGTTTGAGCGTAGCTTAGTGTTTGTTCTTTGTTATGTTCTCTGTTACGATCTTCGTTCATTCTGTTTGTTATTTTCCCAGTTACGTAATTTATTAAAATGTATACTGGAAGCATCGCTGCATCTTGGTCTGTCCTTCCCGAGGAACGTGACAATAATTCAACTTTTGGATTTTGAATTTGGCGCCTTGCATTTCACCGGGTAGTGTCGGGAGTGGGGCGCTAGCGCTAGCGCCCCACTGCTCCCTAAGTAGTTTAACTTCTTAGGGCTAGGGGGCAGTATTTTGAAGTTCGGATGAAAAACATGCCCAAAGTAAACTGCCTGTTACTCAGGCCCAGAAGCTAGGATATGCATATAATTAGTAGCTTTGGATAGAAAACACTCTGAAGTTTCGAAAACCGTTAAAATAATGTCAGTGAGTATAACAGAACTGATATGGCAGGCAAAAACCCGAGCAAAATCTATCCGGGATGTCTGAATCAGTCATGTCACACTGTTTTCAATTGGCATGCTATTCAAAGCAGGGTATTTTAGCACCCAGATTGCAGTTCCTATGGCTTCCACTAGATGTCAACAGTCTTTAGAAAAAGGTTGGAAGCTTCAATCATGAAAATCAAGGGGAGTAAGACCACTTGTTCCTGAGTTCACGTCAAGGGTCCTGTTTTGGATTTTGCGCGTAACAGGGAATGCGCGCTCAGTTCTTTTTCTCTTCTATTCAGCAGGTTATATTCCATCTGAAATATTATAGTGTATATTCATTTTAGGGTATCTGAGTATTGATTACAAATGCTGTTTGACTTTTTTTCGACAAACTTTACGGGTACTTTTGGGATTTCGTTTGTCTGCATGGATGAAAGCCCTTGGGCAGGTGGATTACTGAACAAAACGTGCCAACCAAACGGAGCTATATGGATATAAAGAGGAACTTTATCGAACAAAAGGACCTTTTATTGTGTAACCTGGACGCTTTGAAATGCCATCAGAGGAAGATCATCAAAGGTAAGCGATGTATTTTATGCTATTTTTGAGTTTTGTGACACCTCTGCTGTTTATGTTATTATGCTAATTGTGTTTTTGAGTGGGGTGCTGTCCTCAGACAATCAAATGTTCTGCTTTCGCCATAAAGACTTTTTGAAATCTGACAATGCTGTACGATTAACAAGAGTCTAAGCTTTTGAAGGGTGTGCAGCATTTACATTTTCATGAATGTTTGAAATTAGTATTTTTGTAATTTGAATATGGCGCATTTCACCGGATGTTGTCAAAATCGATCCCGTTCACGGGATTGGATCCGTAACAGGTTAAAGATAAGCTCGCAGCCCGGGAGCTGCCCATGGACCTCGACTCCCTCATAGCCTTGACCATCCTGATCAATGGGCGGCTACGAGAACGTAGGAGGGCGAGGGACCTGTTCCCTGTCACGATCGCTCATCCTCAATTTTCACCTCGCCTCCGAGGAATCCCGGAAACCCCTGAAGTCCACATTTCTGAGTGGATCCGATGTCACCCGAGTTCTCTCGGAAGTCACCGAGGGCTGTCGAATTGTCTCCTCCGGAGCCAATGCAACTGTGCAGGGCTAGATTGTCTCCTGCAAGTGCTTAGGCAGACTAAACACCAAGACCTGTCTGTATTGTGGAGCTATGGCACATTTCTTATCTACCTGCCCATTAAAAGACCAGAGTCATCAAGTAGGTACGAGTACGCTGGTGAGCCGTACAAGGAGTTTCCCATCTTCCATTTCTCGTACCCCTCTCCATGCTATCCTGTTTTGGGGTGACCAGTCCAAATCTCTCTGGGTGCTCATTGACTCTGGGGCTGACGAGAGCTTTACCTGGTGTCGGAACTGGGAATCTCCATACAACCCCTCTCCATTCCCATGGACGTCAGAGTGCAGGATGGGTGGTCTATTGGTAGAGTCACCCACACTATGTTTCCCGTTAACCTGGGCGTGTCAGGTAATCACAGTATCTATGCAGTTCCTGCCCATTGAATCCCCTCATGCACCTGTGGTTTTGGGGTTTTCATGGCTCCAGAGGCACAATCCTCCGATCGTCTGGGCTACTGTTTCTATCATTGGTTGGAGCCTGTTCTGCCATGCGTGTTGTCTGAAGTCGGCACAGCCTGCCCTAGGACGTCTTCCTGCGGGCTTGGGAGATGCCACGGATCTCTACGCCATTCCCATGGAGTAGCAGGATCTCCAGGAGGTTTTCAATAAGGCCCGCGCTACATCTCTCCCTCCGCATCAACCCTACGACTACGCTATCGACCTTCTCCCGGGTACTACACCGCCTCGGGTCCAGAGTCCAAGACCATGGAGAGGTACATTGAGGATTCTCTTACTGCAGGGAGTATTCGTCCATTCGCTTCCCCCACCAGCGCAGGGTTCTTCTTTGTGGAGAAGAAGAACAAAACCCTACACCCATGTATCAACTAATGGGGCCTAAATTACATCACAGTTAAAGATCGTTACCCTCTACCACTCATCTCCTCAGCTTTCGAGCCTCTCCAGGGGGCGACGATCTTCTCTAAGTTGGATCTTTAGAACGCCTACCATCTGGTTCGGAAACGGGAAGGAGATGAATGGAAGACAACTTTTAACACGGCTAGCAGGCACTATGACTACCTTGTAATGCCATTTGTACTGATCAATGCTCCCGCAGTGCTCCGGGCCCTGGTCAATGATGTGCTCCGTGATATGTTGAACTGGTTCAAGTTTGTCTACCTTGAAGACATCTTCATTTTTTTCCCGGTCAGCTCAAGAACACATCCTCCATGTCCGACAGGTCCTTCAGCATCTCCTGGAGAACCAGCTTTTTGTTAAAGCAGAAAAATGTGAATTCCATTGCTTCACCGTCTCCTTCCTAGGGTACGTCATTGCTGCTGGAAATATTCAGATGGACTCTGACAAGGTGAGAGCGGTGCTGGATTCCAGTTGACCGGGTGTTCTCAGAACTAAAGCATTGGTGTGGATTGATCACAAGAACCTGGAATATCTCTACACCACCAAGCGATTCAGCTCCAGGCAAGCGTGATGGGCCCTTCTTTTCACCCGGTTTAACTTTACCTACCGCCCGGGGTCCAAGAATGTGGAGGGGTGGCTAACCAGAAGGGGGGGAGGGGGGGCTAACCGGATGTTTGTCTTGGACTCTGCCCATTCCTCAGTCCTGGAATGGGCTCAATCCTCCAGACTTGCCTGCCATCCTGGCTCCCGTCGGACTCTGGCCTTTGTACGACAACACTTTTGGTGGCCCACCATGGTTCCTGACATCTCAGCGTTCGTTGCCGTCCGGCACTGTGTGCTCAGAATAAGACTCCACAGCAAGCTCCTGCTGGCCTCTTTCAACCACTCCCTGTTCCACACCGCCCCGGTCTCATATCTCTGGACTTCGTCACTGGTCTCCCTCCATCAGATAGCAACACCACTATCCTTACGGTTGTGGATATGTTTTCCAAAGCCACCCATTTCATTCCCCTTCCCAAGTTAACCTCAGCCAAGGGGACGGCCCAGCTCATGGTGTAGTACATCTTCTGGATCCATGGACTTCCGGTGAACATGGTCTCCGATCGCGGTCCTCAAATTTTACCCTCATTGGGTCATCGGCCAGTATGTCCTCCGGTTTTCACCCTCAGTCCAACGGTCAGTCGGAGTGAGCCAATCAGGACTTGGAGACAGCTCTTCGGTGCCTCGTCTCCACCAACCCCCCCACCTGGAGCCAGCAACTTGTGTGGGTGAAATACACCCGCAACACCCTTCCCCGCTTGGCCAGTGGTCTCTCGCTTTTTGAGTGTTCCATGGGATATCAGCCCCTCAGGTTAGCATACCCTCGGCCCAGATGTTTGTCCTCCATTGTCACCATACCTGGAAGAGAGCCCCGTCCGCTCTTCTTAAGACCACCTCCAGGTATCAGCGACAGTCAGACCGCCACCAGACCCCTGCTCCACGCTATTGTCTCAGGCAGAGGGTATGGCTGTCCACTCAGGACCTGCCCCTCTGGGTGGTCTCGTAAACTTTCCCCCGTTTCTTCGGCCCTTTCCACATCTCTAAAATCTTTAGCCCCTCTGCTGTTCATCTTCTGTTGCCCCGCACTCTCCGTAAACATCCCATTTTTCATGTATCTAGAATTAAATCCCTGTCTCACAGCCCTTTGTCTCCTGGACCCAGCCCTCATCACTGAGTTCCGCTGCCGGCACCCGGTCAACCAGGTATGTGCCCAGGTAGGATGCCAGGTGGCGCCCCTAGAGGGGGAGTACTGTCACACTCTGATCTGTCGTGCTTCTCTCCACCCCCACCAGGTGTCTCCCAGTTTTTCTTAGTCTTCCCAGTTCTGATCTTTCTGCCTGTCCTGATCCTGTCCGCGGTTCTGTACCTGCCTGACTCTGACTTGGATTGCAGACCCTTTGCCTACATTGACTACCCTTTTGCCTGCCCCTTTTACTATAATAAACTCTGAGACTCGTACTATTCGCTTCCTGTGTCTGCATCTTGGTCTTAGCCTGAGTCCTGATAGAGTGTGTGTGTGTCTCTCTCTCTTTCCTTTTCTTTTTTTCTCTCTCTGTGTTTGTATGTCCGTGCCTGTCCGTTCTTGTGTATGTTTACGTGCTTGTGAGCGTGTGTGTCGTCATCGATAGGAGGCCTAGTCAGGCTGTTAAGACAGCTGTGTTTATGCAGCCTCCACCAGATGTTGATTCCTCCATGAAACAAATGACAGAAATGACCCACACAGCTGAGGAGACTAATTTGGAGTCAGGGCTCCCAGCGGGCACCACCAATTCTTTCTCTCTCTCTCCCCCCCTCTGTCCATCACTCTCTCTCCCACCTCCCCAACCCCATCTCTCTATCTCTATTAACACCTTTCCCCAACATAACTTTGTAAAATTAGTATTACACCATCTGGCCTCATATTATGAATTTGTACAAACTGTACTCTAATATAATAAACATCATAATTTAAAAGAGTACTTGTTGAATAGTGTAACGTGCTAAATTGTAATTTGAGGGGCAGGGAAGGATGAATAAGTTAGACTAGCTGCTGCTGTATACTCCTTAGAGAAGTAATTGACTTATATCGCTCTAAACACTCAGGTATAAAAAGCCGTAGGTCCAGAATGCCAAATGTGTAAAGCTGTCAACATTATAGTGATAGATTAAACTACTAAGCAAATAAAACAAGATTAGCTCAGAATGATTTTGTGTAACATACTTGTATACAATTCTTACATTATTGTATGCTATTCTTGTATTTGGTAATACAACATACTATGGCGATGTCAATTGTAATTTGTAATCCCTAATTATACTACATTTGCACACACTGTACATACATTTTTCTATTGTGTTATTGACTGTACATTTGTTTATCCCATGTGTAACTCTGTGTTGTTGTTTTTGTCGCACTGCTTTGCTTTATCTTGGCCAGGTCGCAGTTGTAAATGAGAACTGGCCTACCTGGTTAAATAAAGGTGAAATAAAAAATATTCAAAAAATGTATATTCTCTGTTAATTGCTCTGATGACTGCTAAGGTGATAATTGGTAATGTGCTAAATACTTTTCAGATCCCATCCCTACACCACTGTGAATAATAAACTTGATGACCACCGTTAGAATTTGTCTCTACAAGCAGTTTATAGTTTGTTCTGCAAACAAGTCCATTTTACTTAATAACAGCTTCCCCTAACCACAACTCCCCCTAACCCATCAAACGGTGTGGGGCTCCACCAGGGATTCAGACTGGGGTGAAGGGAGAGACGGGTCCCTAACTTACAAAAATAATTTGAGTCCTATTTATTATTTGTGTAACTCCACTAATGCATCCATTTCTTCAATTTATTCACCTTGCTCTGCAGTAAAGACTATGTTTTGTTTGTTCAAATATTTATTTTAATTAGACAAACAAATTCTTATTTTCAGTGATGGTCTAGGAACAGTGGGTTAACTGCCTTGTTCAGGGGCAGAATGACAGATTTTCACCTTGTCAGCTCAGGGATTTGATCTTGCAACCTTTCTAGTTACTAGTCCAATGCTCTAACCACTAGGCTACCTGCCGGTGCTAACAACAATTGTTCACTTTAACTCCATGGTCTATAGCAGGGTCAGGATAAAGTGTGTTTCAGCCTGGAGACATGTTCAGACATGACCCCATCCACTCCAACAGGATGACACTACACTATCAACTCAATGAACAAAGGTATGGGGACATGCCATGAGGTGTTTGCTTTTGCATTATTGATTGTATTGTTCATGATGTACAATAGTAGAGTAAAGCTGTGTTTTTCAACCTCTGGTTCATGGAGCAGGTGCTGAATAAAGTATGGTTTGTTTAGGCTGGAGAAACGTGTCCATACATAGCCCTACTCCCACAGGAGGACACTAAACCATCAAATCCATCGGAAAAGGTTCGGGCCAGGCCTGAACATGATAACCTGGATAGCAAACCTTGGTTATTGAATGTCGGGAGGCTCATTTTAGAGGGCACCTCTGTAGATACCACCTGTCTTATGTCTGATAATGCATTCTCATGGATAGATCTAGCTATGTACAGAGCCATGCTGGTTCCACCCTTCCTCCCCCCTCTTTCTATCCCTCCATCCCCCAGCCCTTCCTACTCTGTGATTCCGTCAGATCTGTCAGATCCACTAGGCAGGTTATAGGATCTCAATGGGTGGGGTTGGAGGGGTGGGGAGGTTGTAGGTGTTGAAGGGGATCTTTTTCTCAGAGAGTGGGCTTAAGGGGGGGGCAGAGATAGATCAAAAGACCCAGCAGGGAGGGGAGCTAGAGGATAGGCCCAGGATATGTCCCAAATGGCACCCTATTCCCTACATAGTGCACCACTTTTGTCCAGAGCCCTATGAGTCCTGGACAAAAGTAGTACACTACACTATAGGGAATAGTGTGCAATTTGGAACTTAGTCGCATACGCTTCCTCCCCCTATCCCATCAAACGGTGTGGGGGCTCCACCAGGGATTCAGAATGGGGTGAAGGGAGAGATGGGTTCTGACATGAAGCCTGCATTGCTGCTCTACTCCTCCCTCCTCGCCAAGATCCAACAGCTTTTTGTTTTCCACCGTGTCAGTCATTACAATCTCCCCTCTAACTATAAGTCTACTGTGGTATCGACTGGTATATTAAGAGGAGAATATGAAAGAATCCAGAAATAGAAAAAGAATATGAAAAAAATGGTTTTAAGGAGAAAGTTAGAAACTGTCTAGTAGAGTTTCTTCTACCCAAAACTGAACTTCATTCTACATCTACGTTTGTTCATACACAGAGGGTTACAATATATTATGGCTGGGTAGAGAGAAGTTTGGAAATATTTCTCTGATTTCCTTCATGACAGTACAACCTTTAAACTTCACCCACTGTTGTAGATTATGTGGTTGATAGCAGCAGAGTAGGTTGCGTGTGTGCCTTTTTCATTTATTTAACTAGGCAAGACAGTTAAGAACAAATTGTATTTACAATGACGGCCTACCCCAGCCAAACCCCAACCCGGACGACAGTGGGCCAATTGAGCACCACCCCATGGGACTCCCAATCACTGCCGGTTGTGATGCATCCTGGAATTGAACCAGGGTCTGTAGTGACACCTCTAGCTCAGAGATGCAGTGCCTTAGACGGTTGTGCCACTCGGGAGCCCATACATGCATGTGTGTGTGGCCTGCGTGTGTGTGCGCTCAAGTGTCTGTCTACAGCGAGCCATAACGGTACCCCATTGCTCTGCAACTGAGAGCTCATCCTTTTATCCCCTGCATGTGACTGTGGCAGGCTGCCAGAGGCCCCTATCATTTAACACAGTACACCTGTTGGGATGAAACTGATACTCACTGATAATGGATTGGAGTTCAAAGAGGAGGCTGTACACAGGAAACTTTTCCAGAGGTCAAATTTCAGAAGCAATCTTGTGAATCTAAACACGCATACACTTAGGGGGCACAGACAGGGACATGCACACGTACGGGTGGGTACGTGCGTAGGCGCACACACACACTCCCGTGGAAGGCACGGCATGCAGCTCTAAAAGACGTTAGCGCTGGAAACAGTCCAAAGGCGAGAGAGAGAAAAAATGAGAGAGAGAGAGCGATCGAGTGAGAGAGAGAGAAAGCCTTTAATGCTGTGAGGAAGGAGAGAGTACAGGGACCTAATGGATCTGTGTGACAGATTTATGACATCTCATCCCTCCATTTCTATAACAGAAAAAAGTTTACTTGAGGGCTCCGACTCCACAGAGAGAGAGTGATTCATTTTCCACAACCAACTACCATGAGGTGAGAGTAGTAGACGGTTTAATATTGGGTTATTTCTATGAGTGGGGAGGAGAGTAATAAAATGTAATCACTTTCAAACAGGACCAAGGGCAAGCCGTACTCCCTCATGCAGGCCTGATTATTACTTTGGCCTCGGCTGAAGGTCTATTGGCTGTTTATGTACGTGTGGGCCCAATAGACAAATAGTTAAATATACATTGGCTGAATGGTAAGGGACATAATCAGAAATTATGATTACACTTTCTAGTTTATAGTATAGGTGTATTGCATTAACAGGCCACTGTTGAAGAAGGATTGTCCAGTCAGCTAGAGAACTGAATGCTGTAGAGTACAGTCTTAGAAAAAAGTGTTAATTGTGGTTCTTTATATAACCCTTTTTTCTAAGAGTTTAATAAGTTGTTTAAGATAGACAGCACTCAAGACCTTGGGTTACTGTAAATAGTAGGCATATTTATTTTCTTTCACATAGCTTTAGCTGTGTTTGATGGAGTTTGCCTGCATGGTGCGCAATGGAAGCAATGGCATATTCCCAAAAGTGCCAACCACGCCCATCTGGCATTGCAGGAAGCCTCAATCAAACATGTAAAGTATTTGAAATAGAACAAATGCTATTTGAACCCAGGTGTGTTGTGCAGTATTTCAGTATGTCGCCGTTGGATTGTATTACATTTGCATTCTGTGGTCACGCATGCACGAACTCACACACACGCGCACACAGATGCATATGATTAAAAGCTGTCATTTCATGACATCTCCCCTGTGCACATTGAAAACTAATGAACTGTAGACTGAGGCATTCAACAATTAACATAAGCTTTGGTATGCCTCTAAGCACCCTCTCGCCCCAGACGCACACACTCACGAAGCCTTACGTCACAACCCTGTCCTGTCTGACCTGATGTGAGCTCTTAACAGAAAGACAGCCCACAGCTCCAGCACATCTCTCTCTAATCAACATCATTAGGAAATTGATTTCTGCATGTGGCCTCACATGTTTGACATATCCTCCTCAAGAGCCTTCTCTCAGTGAAAGTCGGAATGAGATAGAAGAAAAAAGCTTGGGTGAATCAATTTAAATTATTTTCAGTCTTCGTAGAAGTGTTGCTGTCTATTACTTTAAGCTACTGTTATTTTTAATAGATTCATTGCCTTAGAGCTAGACAGGAAAAAAGAAAGAGAAAACATGATTGCTTTCACAATCCCAAGAGGGGATGAAATAATTCAGTGTCTCAGGTTAGAGAGTTGCAGATAGAAGTGAAGTAATGAAATAGCAAGCTAGATCTGCTGGTGCGTGATCTAGGCCCTTGGAATACTATTTGTGGGAGGTTGTGCATGCGTGTGTATGTGTGTCTGTGCGTTCCTGGTTGCACACACGGACACACACACACACATGGACACACACACACACACACACACACACACACACACACACACACACACACACATCTAGATTCAGCAGAAACCCAAGGTTCAGCAAAAAATCCTTAAAACCAATGGACCAAGGTTGTTGAGTTCTGTTGTGTTGCATGCTTTAATTACTGTCATTACAACCATCTATCGTAAAAACATCTTCCAACAAGCACATATGCTGGTATTGCAGAATAACACCTTTTATAAGAGAGATACAGAGAGGTGAGCTGACAAGTGAGGAGTCTGCATGCTATTGTTCTGACGCATGACACGTTGTACTGTACTGTAGCTTTGTTTATTAACATATCGCTTCCTATAGCTAAAGCCTTAGAGAAGGCATTAATAGGCTTGAGAGAAGCCTGGATAAGTCATAGTATCTCCATTAAGTAGCATCACAGTGAAAGATGAGTAAAATGTATTTGAAAGAGGAATGGTTCTGCTGTGATAGGAGTAATAACACTGCATGTAGAGAGTACTGTATATGCTGCCTACACATTTCAGGACATAAAATTATCAGGGGCCATAAAAGTTATGTACATACAGTGAGGGAAAAAATGTATTTGATCCCCTGCTGATTTTGTACGTTTGCCCACTGACAAAGAAATGATCAGACTATAATTTTAATGGTAGGTTTATTTGAACAGTGAGAGACAGGATAACAACAAAAAAATCCAGAAAAACACATGTGAAAAATGTTATAAATAGTTTTGCATTTTAATGAGGGAAATAAGTATTTGACCCCCTCTCAATCAGAAAGATTTCTGGCTCCCAGGTGTCTTTTATACAAGTAACGAGCTGAGATTAGGAGCACACTCTTAACTTCTAAGGGAGCGGCAGCATAGGTGACGGTTTTGGAGAGTCTGGCAAGCCTAAAGTAAAATGCCTGCCACTCAGGCCCAGAAAATAGGATATGCACATAATTAGTACTATTGGATAGGAAACACTCTGAAGTTTCTAAGAGTGTTAAAATAATGTATGTGAGTATAATAGAACTGATATAGCAGGCGAAAACCCCGAGGAAAATCCATCCGGATTTGCAGTTTTGTTTGAGGATAGCCCCTCTCATATTTTAGCATGAATCCATAACCAAAGCGGGTCTCATAAAACGCATAAAATCGCTAATATAAAATCCCTTACCTTTCGAAGAACTTCTGCTGAGGGCTTCCCAAGTGTCCAACGAAGACATCCAATGGTTCTTTTGTTAGAAAAAGTCATTTATTATATCCATAAATCTGTTTGGTTGGCGCGTTATGTTCATAAAATACAGCGTCCACTCGTCCAATGAACCGTGAAGAGAACACGTTCAACCTATACCTATACACTTGTCCAAGAACAATCAAACATCATTGATAATGTATCCTTAGGAACACTTTTATGTATATTTACTATAATATTTCAACCGGATTATAAACTGGACGATAGGAAAGGAAAAAACCACAGCGCGCGCGAGCCCGTGAACGCGCCTCCTCTTCTGTTTACATCCTGTGACTAGTTCGAAATTCTTCTTCTATTACCATCCAGAGCAACCTAACATCACCAAACACTGTCTAGAGACTGTTGACATCCAGTGGAAGCAATAGGTACTGCAATCTTACTCCCATATATGGCTGTTTTCAATAGGGAGGGTTTCAAAACGAGGCAATGTGTCAAAAACACTTTTTCCAGGACAGAAATTCCTAGGATTTTCGCCTGCTATATCAGTTCTGTTATACTCACAGACAATATTTTAACACTCTTAGAAACTTCAGAGTGTTTCCTATCCAATGGTACTAATTATGTGCATATCCTAGTTTCGGGGCCTGAGTGGCAGACCTTTTACTTTGGGCACGCCAGACTCTCCAAAACCAACACCTCAGCTGCCGTTCCCTAAGAAGTTAAGGTCCTGGAGGGGCCTAGCCAGTCTCCAGACCTTAATCCCATAGAAAATCTGTGGAGGGGGGCTGAAGGTTCGAGTTGCCGAACGTCAGCCTCGAAACCTTAATGACTTGGATACGATCTGCAAAGAGGATTGGGACAAAATCCCTCCTGAGATGTGTGCAAACCTGGTGGCCAACTGCAAGAAACGTCTGACCTCAGTGATTGCCAACAAGGTTTTTGCCACCAAGTACTAAGTCATGTTTTGCAGAGGGGTCAAATACTTTTTGCCCTCATTAAAATGCAATTCAATTTATACAATTTTTCACATGCATTTTTCTGGATTTTTTTTTTGTTATTCTGTCTCTCACTGTTCAAATAAACCTACCCTTACAATTATAGACTGATTATTTCTTTGTCAGTGGGCAAACGTACAAAATCAGCTGGGGACCAAATACTTTTTTCCCTCACTGTACACATTTATACAAAATATACCCCAAAACATGCGTGCGCAAGTTTTCCAGCAAAAGTTGGCATTTATGAAAAACTGAACTTAATATTCTTAGCTCCAAACAAAGTTTAGACCATGCACACTTTTTCTAGTGGTTGAAGTAATGTATTGCAAGCAGGCAAGTAAGTATTTTGTGCAAATTGTGGATATGATGACACGCTTATTCATAAAAAAATATATAACAAATAGGAAGATGTAATAACAAGATGTAGCCATTTGCCGTTAGTGAAAATAGCAAAAATCAATGTTTTATTTTTGGAATCTAAAAATATTTGACATAGAAATCTATTTCCTATTTTTTTTATTTTAATAGCCATTGTAGAATAAATTCCTTACCTTTGATGGGTTTTAATTACCAAAGTAGCCATCCTACAATTTACCATTCACATCTCTCATTTCTTTGGGCCTAGTAGCCCAATCAAAATAGATAGGCTATGTATTTCAAGTTTTGCTGTATGCGATCCCATTGGCAGCGTGGTTTATAATACATGGTTGAATATAGCAGGTGAACAGACAGTTGATATTTTACATTGAAGTATTTATGCTACTACTGTAAATACAATAAATAATTGTAGCCTAGACAATGTTTCAGAATTCGTGGGCAGTCAAGCAAATGTATGTTGGGGGGAGAAGTCAATGCAAAATATTATTGAATTCAAACGTTCTGCTGACAGGTCCTCAACAATTAGCCATTGTTTTTTCTTTCAGAAACGTGTCACAGTCCTGCCAAATACAGCAGAAGTTAATGCAAAATATTTAAAGATTCTGCGAACATCTCCAAAAAGATTTGATCAAATTTACTATTGCCCTTTGTTTTAGAAACTGCCGTGGCTTAATTCCAATAGTTCCAAATGATACCATAAAAGGTGAATGGATGTCACGATCGTCGTTTGAATAAATGGACCAAGGCGCAGCGTGCGTAGAGTTCCACATATTTAATAAAGGTGGAACATACAAAACAACAATAAAGAAAACAACTGATCGTACAAATACGTAGCGCTCAATGGCACTAACAAAAACAATATCCCACAACGCAGGTGGGAAAGGAACACACAAAGTATGATCCCTAATTAGAGGTAACGAATAACAGCTGCCTCTAATTGGGAACCATACACAACACCAACATAGGAATAAAACAACTAGAAAACCCCCCCCTTAGTCACATCCTGACCTAAAACACCACCCAGAGGGCTCACTATGGCCAGGGCGTGACAATGGAGAGTATTTTCCAGACATAGTTATGATGCTTGTTCAAGTGCATATAGTTTTCCACAGTTTTACCATGTATTTCTTTTCAGAAACATTTAGCAATATTTAGTCTGAAATTTACATGACGGTTATGAAGGCCCCAATATTTCTACACAAAACGTTTTGCATTTCATGATCAGGATGTGATCAATATGTCAAGTGATAGAGAGTTTTTCTAATACTGCACTGTAACAAATTAATATTTACACCAAATACTTACTATTAGCTACTGTAATTCTATATTATATTACAGTACAGTACTGTAAAGAGCAATGCATTATTGGAGTACAATGGCATTCAGTTACACTACTGTAAAATGTTACTATATAATTTTACTGTAACATTTTACAATGCAATTTTACAGTAAAGTACTGTACTACCTGTTTAGCTGTATATTTACAGCAGCATAATGTGTATTATGGTGCATTGTTGGAAATTGTTGTGGGCAGAGAAAGACCTCCCTACTCATTAACATATTTTGAGGTGCGCCTTGTGAGATGCTCTATTTGTTGCACCCGTTAGTGAGAATGCTGTACCCCACAGAACACAGTACTATACTGTCTTTTTGAAATATCATTCTTCTGTAAATCTACAGTAACTTACTGGCTACTATGTGGCTAGTGATTTACAGTACCAGACTACAGTACCATAGAATACTTTCTGTGAGCCAAAAATGTTTTTAACATTATTTTCTGCATGGTATTTTTCTAATTGGCTCATTATCATATTTTATGACATACCTTGTAAGAGGCTGTATTTGTTGCATCTGTTAGTGAGAATGCTGTACCAATTAAGCTGTTATGTGGTAGTAATGCCCTAACAATGTGATATGTATAGAGCATTGGTTCCCAACCTGGGGTCAGAGTTCACAGGGGGGGCGTGAGAGCAGATATGCTTTGAGGTGAATAAAGATGCATAAAATGTTCCACTAACATTTTTTTCAAAGTTTAAAAAATCATATGCTTACAATGCCAAGATAAGGCAGTCAAAAATTATCTCTTATATAAAATTATTATTTAAATTTTTCGCGCACACGGTCACTTGCTCAATGTGCGGTCACTTGCTCAAATGGCAGAGAAACGTAAATGCGGTGATTCATCATCAGAGGCGAAGAAAAAGTTAAGACACTATGACAAAACCTACATACATTTTGGTTTTATTGAAGGCCAAGACAAGTCTCGGCCAGAATGTGTCTTTTGTGGTGAAAAACTGGCAAACGACAGCATTAAACCAAGCAAAATGAAAAGACACCAGGAAACGAAGCATCCAGAGACAATCGGCAAAGATAAGGAATTCTTAGAGAGAAAAAAAGAGATGGCTCTGTCAAAAAGATCGACAGACATCAGAACAGTATTCGAAAGAGCAGGTAGTGATTTACAGAAGGCCACTAAAGTTTCCTTTGAGTGTTCGCTGTTGATTGCCAAGGCAAAAAAGCCGCATAATATTGGAGAGGAGTTAATCAAACCCGCCTGCATTAAAATAGTGGAGGGACTATGTGGCCAGCAAGCAGCTGGAAAGGTTAAATCTGTCCCACTTTCTAACAACACTGTTAAAGACAGAATTGATAAAATGGCAGAAAACTGCAAAAAACAGTTGCATGAAAAGCTTAGAGAAGTCCAATTTGCTATACAGCTGGATGAAACGACCACAGTAGCGGGAGAGTCTGTGCTTATCGTATATGTACAGTATGTGGACGGAGATGAGTTGAAACGGGACATACTTATGTCTACCAATTTACCAACAACAACTACAGGTCAGGATATTTTTATGGCTGTTGATTCTTACCTCACATCGTACAATTTGCCCTACACAAATATCGTCGCTTGCTGCACGAATGGAGCTGCCACGATGATGGTTAGAAATAAGGGATTTAACAGCCGTTTGATGGAAAAGGCTCCAGACTGTGTAATTTTCCACTGTATGATACATCGCCAGGCACTCGCCAGTAAAAAACTGTCTAGAGACCTTGGTGACACACTGGCAACAGTTGTAAAAGTCGTAAACTTCATTAAAGCTCGCCCTACCAACCAGAGATTATTTGCACAACTGTGTGAGGATGAAGCGCACCAAACTCTACTGCTACATATTTAACATTACGTTCATAACATTCAGTATTCTATGTTTATACACAAAATCCTGAAAAAAAATAAACAACTGCATTTTACTAGTTGTGTAAAAATGAAAATATTAGGCTAAAAGGAAACATTTGAAGTTGGAAGGAACATTTCCTGTGTATTCATGTAATAAAATGTCATTAAAAACTTAAAACTAAATTTAGTTACTATATACAGTGTGTGTGTGTGTGTGCATAGCATTATTATTATATATATATATATATAGATAGATAGATATAGATAGATGGGGGGCATGGATTGTTAAATATGTACATAGGGGGCCCCAAGGAAAAAGGTTGGGAACCACTGGTATAGAGGACAGATCAGAGTGGTCACAAGTGTTAAAGGTCCCAAACAGGCATTCTGATTCACCTGTAAAATAGCCTTTGAATAACTGAAAAATCTCTGATAATATTTTTGAGGATAGAAAAAATGACAAATTAACTCTCATGGCTGAATGCCAGGAAGTTTAAACAAACAGGCTAAGAGGGCGGGGAGCTTATATTCATGAGCTCGCCTTGACTGACAGCTCTTTGAATCGCCTATGTCAAGACACTTAGATGCAGTGTTGGAGTAAAATCATCTCAAGCTGAATTGGTCATACACATAGCAACTCAAACAACATTGAAATTGCAACAGTAACTATATTTTCATCCAACCATTTCATGCAAATGAACCTGACGCATAAAAAAAGTCATGACCGGGTAATGGAAACATGAAATGCTGGTACAAATGTATAAAATGTACAGACAATTTGTTTATTTGATATGGTGGGATGTTTTTTTTGTTGGTAAAATTAATCATGTGAGAAATGGCAGTGGGAATGCCTTTTAACGTGTAAATATTGATATGATAACCATCATATTGAAGTAAACTTGGAGTCTCACTATGATACAGTGTGCTGTGTGGTCCTCCCACTACGATTTGGGAAAGTATGCAGTTAATTAGGCTATAGATGGAATGAGTTATGATGAACTTCACAGGGTGATGAATGTGCAAGGTAATAAGCTTTAATGTCACATCTGCTCCTGCTACGCCCTCTAGTGCTCATCCTTGGTCTCCTTGACCAGCCGCCACTCCCCCAGTGCGCGCGCTCTCTCTCTCTCTCTCTCTCTCTCTCTCTCTCTCTCTCTCTCTCTCTCTCTCTCTCTCTCTCTCTCTCTCTCTCTCTCTCTCTCTCTCTCTCTCTCTCTCTCTCTCTCTCTCTCTCTCTCTCTCTCTCTCTCTCTCTCTCTCTGTGTGTGTGTGTGATGTGCGGGTGTGGAGACAGGTGTGCTGGAGACAGACCAGATCCCCACCAGCTGCAACCTGTTCCATATTCCCGCCACTTCCACACAGCCAGATTGTAATTTCTGCTCAGTCAGTCCATGTTTATAGCAGTTTATTCCAGTTGTGCCTGTTGTCCCTTGCCTGACGCTGTTTTCCTCTCCGCTACAGTTCTGCCCGCTCTGACTGATCCCCATCTCCAGTCCGAATTCTCGTCAGTCCTGCTACTCTGTACTGGATTCCCCACTCTACACTCCCATGGATTCCCCTCCGGACCTGCTTACCCCGTCCCAACACCTCTCACTCCAGCCTCCGCACCTGGTTTCCGGGCACCCCGCCCGAGCTTCCCCTGGCCTGCGCTCAATCTTCCCCCCGTGTTTCAATAAATACCTTGGTTACCTCCTCCCAGTCTCCTCGTCTGAGTCTGCTCTTGGGTTCACCTGTTCTGCTCCTCGTGACAGTACAATCTGGCCAAAGACATGAACTCAGCAGACTCAGATCCTCTCCACCAAACCCTTGCTGGCCAAGGCGCCCTACTCGAGCAACATGACCAAGCCCTGAAAACCCTTCACGGAGCCTGTCTGACCTACAGGGCCGAACCTTTGCCCAGAGCTCACAACCAGCCCCTAGGTCGCCTCCTCTGCTCCATGAGCCGTTCGTTCCGGCCCCATCGGAAGTCACGACGCCAACCTCAGAGCTTGCAGAGCCTTTTTGTTACAATGTTCACTGGTGTACGAGCAACAGCCCTACACTTATGCTAGTGAACGGACCAAGATTTCCTTCCTAATTGGCAGCCTCTGTGGAGCAGTGCTTTCTTGGACCACGGCTGTGTGGGAGAAACAGTCCCCTGTCTGCTCCTCCTACTCCAGCTTCACAGAGGAGATGAGGAGAGTCTTCGACCACCTTGTCTGCGGTATGGATGCCACCAAGCAACTCCTGTCCCTCCGTCAGGGCTCCCATGGTGTCGCTGAGATGGCGATTGAGTTTCGCACCCTCCTGGCTGAGAGCGGCTGGAATGAGGAATCCCTTCAGGGAGAATTCCAGAACGCTCTCACCGAGACCATCAAGGATGAGTTGGTGTCCAGGGATGAGCCTGATGGACTCGAGGAGCTCAACTCTCTCGCCATCTGCATCTACAACCGTCTCCGTGAGCGTCGGGGAGAGAGGGCGGAATCCGAACCCACACGGCTCGACCGGGCCCGTCTCTCTCCTGAGGGGAGGCAGCGGTGAGTCAGCGCTAGGAGCTGCCTATACTGGTGCCAGGTTGGTCACTTTGTCTCCACTTGTTCACTGCGGCCAGCTAAAGGGGGTGGATCAGCAGTTGTGGGGATATTCTGCTGAGTCAAAGCGCCGGTCCATCTTCCCCAGACCCTTGCTAGACGGCACTCTTGTATGGCAAAGCCAGGCTTTTTCTCTACCTGCCCTCATCGACTCGGGTGCCGACGAGAGTTTCCGGGACCGAGTTGTTGTTACCCAGTTGGCTCTGGACACTGTTCCACTCGATTCACACTCTATGCCAATGCTCTCAATGGACAGCTCCTTGCCCATGTCACAGAGAGAACCGTGCCGGTCATCCTACGTCTCTCTGGGAATCACCAGGAAAGGATCAGTCTCTACATACTCGACTGCCCTCGCTCTCCCCTGGTTCTTGGCCATCCTTGGTTAACTTCTTAGGGATCAGCGCATGAGGTGACCGTTTTGGAGAGCCTGGCATTCCCAAAGTAAAATGCCTCCCATTCAGGCCCAGAAAATAGGATATGCACATATTTGGTACCATTGGATAGGAAACACTCTGAATTTTCTAAAAGTGTTAACCATTTGTCTGGAATTTCTGTCCTGGAAAAAGTGGTTTTGACAGAGTGCCTCATTGGGCATATGAATGCAGTACCGATCGCTTCCTCTGGATGTCAACAGTCTCGAGACAGTGTTCAGATATTTTTTGGATGCATTAGAGCAGAGAAGAAGAGGAAAACAGGAAGTGGCCCCTCAGATGTCAACAGAAGAGATTGCGCGCTCCCGAGAAGGCACGCTCTGTGTTTTTTTCCGTTCTTATAGCTCAGTTTATATTCCGGTTGAATTATTATAGTAAATATACGTAAAAGTGTTCCTAAGGATACATTTAAAACTATGTTTGATTGTTCTTGGACAAGTTTATAGGTATAAGTTGAACGAGTTCTATTCACGTTTCAATGGAGGAGTGGAGGCTGTAGTTTCTGATTATAACGCGCGAACCAAATGGAGATTTATGGATAAAATACATTACTTTTTCTAACAAAAGAACCATGGATTGTCTTCGTTGGACACTTAGGAAGACCTCAGCAGACGTTCTTCAACAGGTAATTGATTTGTTTTCGCTGTAAAATGTGTTATGTGTGAACCGTGAAGGCTAATGAATTCATGGCTATGGGAAAAATATGTGAGGTGCTACCCTCAAACAATCAAATGTGCTGCTTTCGCCGTAAAGCCTTTTTGAAATCTGAAAGCTTTTGATGAGTATGAAACACTTGTATATGGGTGCATGTTTAATAATTCAACTTTTGGATTTTGAATTTGGTGCCTTGCATTTCACCTGTTAGTGTCGGGATTGGGGCGCTAGCGCACCACTGATCCCTGATTAAAGCTGCACAACCCAAAGATCGACTGGACCGCTAGAAGGGTCACCACTTGGAGTACAATTGTCACTCTAATTTTCTACATTCTCCCCTTCCCCCTGCCTTGTCTGTGCACCAGTCCATTCCAGAACCCCCGGACCTGTCATCAGTTCCTCCAGAGTATCACGATCTAGCTCCTGTGTTCAGCAAGCATCACACCTTGTCTCTGCCGCCTCATCGGCCGTACGACTGCGCTATTGACCTCCAGCCTGGAGCTCCTCTCCCCTGTAGACAGTTGTATAACCTCTCTCGCCCCGAGCATGAGGCCATGGAGGGGCACATCCAGGATTCCCTGGCTGCAGGACATGTCAGGCCTTCTTCCTCTCCGGTAGGGGCTGATTTTTCTTTGTCAAGAAAAAGAAGCCCCTCTCCATGCTTCCATCCTCCAGGGAGACTGCAGACCTGCTGGTGTCCCATGTGTTTTGGCTGCATGGCATTCCCACTATCGTTTCCGACAGACCCCAGTTTACATCCCATGTATGGAGATCCTTCTGTTCAGCACTTGGCATTAATGTTAGTCTTTCATCTGGATATCACCCCCAGACCATGGCCAGACCGAACGAGCCAACCAGGAGATGGACACTGCCCTACACTGTGTGACTTTGGCTAACTCTTCCTCCTGGAGTGCTCAGCTATCCTGGGTGGAATATGCCCACAACACCCTCATCAACGCCTCGTCAGGTATGTCACCCTTCGGTGTGCTCTGGGCTATCAACCCCCACTTGTTCCCTGCCCAAGAGGTTGAGGTAGAGGTGCCCTCAGTCAATGACCACATGCACCGTTGTCTTCGCACCTGGAGGAGGGCCCGGGCTGCCTTTCACCGTGCCTCCGCCAGGACCCAATCCCAAGCTAACCGTCGCCGTACCTCTGTATTTTCCTTTCATAACGTTTAGGTTACCATCCGAGTGAAATATTATCACTAATATTCATAAAAGGATAGCTAAGGATGCATTATAAATGATCTATGATTTGTTTCAGCAGAAGTTCTTCGAAAGGTAAGAGATTTATTTTAGCTGTGATATGGGTTTTGTGTGACCCGCCCTGGATATGAATTTATGCTAATGTGGAAAATATGTGGGGTGCTATCCTCAAACAATCAAATGTTGTGCTTTCGCCGTAATGCTTTTTTGAAATCTGACAACGCTGTGATATTGCCAGGAATCAGAGCTTTTGATGACTATGCAACACTTGTATATTGACAGTGAAAGAGAGGGGGTTTTCATGGAGAGGAAAGGAAAGGCGTTCTGGGTCGAGGAGGAGACACTGAGAAGTAAAAAGTGTTGAGTTTCTCTGCATGTTGACCATCATCATCTCTCCATCATCTCTTCATGTTGCTGACCAATGGCTTGAAACTTAAGTTGATAAAAAGATTAACAACAACATTAGGTGATATTATATGTATTATTATGGATTTATAGTCAGTTATAATGGGGTGGTCATTTTGGACCGGGAACACAGAATTAATTAACATGAAACGAACACAACAGGAGGGTTAACCGTAGGTGGTTTTTTAAGTGTGGGTCTGATTTACCTAAGAAAATTATGAGATTAAAATTCAGTTTGTTGGGTATTCTAGGAGGGGAAACAGTTTTCACTAGCTCAGAGTTCGTCTTTGCATTTGTATCAGATCAACCTGCTCTTGTGTTGCTGTTTTTCTACCCCACTTTTGACCTCTGGAAAAACTGAATCATTCACAGCTTTCACGTTAAAACTCTCTCCATACTATGGTATGAATACTATTGAATTCCCTGCAGTGTTTTTGCGGACAGTAGTTAGTATTTACTTTAGTGTTGTGGACATGGCTGTAGTATTATGTCATATTTACAGTTTACTACAGTATACATAAGTACAAAAAAAACTGTAGTAAAATTTGTGTAGTGTTTTTGCGGCCTGTAGGGTACTGTAGTATTTACTGTAGTGTTTTTGCGGATATTAATGTGCTATTTACTATAGTGTTTATTGTTTTATTATCATTGACATAGCAGTGGGGGCTTTCTCCTTGAGGAAAACTACTAGACAAAATACTCAAAGAGCAAAAACAATATATGGTCTACACTTGGAATGTACAGATAACTGCCAAAATAAAGGAAATACAAACAAGTGTCTTGGGGCGTTGTGCCACCACGAGCCGCAAGAACAGTGTCAATGCACCTTAGCATAGATTATACGCTCTTAATAAACCACTTAGGGATAATTAGGGATCAGTGGGGTGATGGCGCCCCCCCTGCGACAACTTCCGCAAAAATGCAGTGCGCCAAATTCAAATAAAAATAGTTGTAATATAAAACATTCATGAAAATACAAGTGTTGCACACTGCTCAAAAGCTTAGAATATTGGCAAAACTCACAGCGTTGTCAGATTTCAAAAAGGCTTTACGGCGAATGCAGAACATTTGATTGTCTGAGGACAGCGCCCCGCATATTTTCAGCATTAGCATAATAACATAACCAGCATAGGGTGTCACAAAACAAATAAATTGCATACCTTTGAAGATCTTCTTCTAATGGCAATCCGAAGGGTCCCAGCAACACAATAAATGTTCCTTTTGTTCGAAAAAGACCCTCTTTATATCCATAAAGCTCTGTTTGGTTGGCGCATTTTGTTCAGAAATCCACCGTCCACTCGTCGATTATAGAAGACATAGAAACGGTTAAAAACATACCAATAAACTTTGTCCAAACAACTCAAACAACGCTTCTAATCGATCCATAAATCTCAGTTTGTTTGGCGCGATATGATTATAAAATCCACCGTTGAGTCGCCCTTTGAACCGTGAAGAGAACACGTCAAATTATACCTATTAACTTTCTACAAACAAATCAAACATCATTTTTAATGTATCCTTAGGTATCCTTTTATGTATATTTACTGTAATATTTCAACCGGACGATAACGTGAACAATAGGAAAGGAAAATAAAGTTGTGCGCGTTCACAATCTCGCGCCCGTCAAACATTGTTGTCAAAAGTGATCTCCTGACTACTTCCTCTTCCATCCGTTCTGCTTACTGCTAGATCTTCCAGACTTTGTATAAAGACTGTTGACATCTAGTGGAAGCCATAGGTACTGCAGTCTCAGTACTAGTTAAAATACAAATGAATAGGCAGCCTGTAGAAGAAGGTCATTTACAAAAAAAACTGCAAATCCGGATGGATTTTCCTCGGCTATATCAGTTCTGTTATACTCACATACATTATTTTAACACTTTTAGAAACTTCAGAGTGTTTCCTATCCAATAGTACTAATTATGTGTATATCCTATTTTCTGGGCCTGAGTGGCAGTTAACGATCATATTTCACACGGATAATATCCTGGGCGATAGAAAAGGAAAAAACCGAGGCGCACGCTCACGGTCCCGTGCGTCAAAGAGAAAAGTGACTTCCTTAGTCCACTTGTCAAAACTTGTCTTACTCCTCGATTTTTCAAGATAAACGCATGAAACCTTGTCTAAAGACTGTTGACATCTATTGGAAGACATAGATACTGCAACATGGGAGCTGGATTTCAGTCTTTTCTATACCAAGTCAATGGGAAAAGAGGCACCTCAAAGAATCACATTTTTCCGGATGGATTTTCCTCGGGTTTTCGCCGGCCAAATCAGTTCTGTTTTACTCACAGACATTATCTTAACAGTTTTAGAAACTTCAGAGTGTTTTATATCCAATACTCATTTTATGTATATTTACTATAATATTTCAACCGGATTATAGCCTGAACGATAGGAAAGGAAAAAACCACAGAGTGTGTGAGACCGTGAACGTGCATGTCATTCTATTGAGTTTCGGGGTCCACGTCTAAGTTCTTCTATTCGCTTCTAATTCAACCTAACGTCATCAAACCCTGTCTAAAGACTGGTAACATGTAGTGGAAGCCATAGGTACTGCAGTCTGTGTCCTAGATAACGTTGAATCCCATAGGCAGCCAGGAGAAAAAGGTAAAAAAAAAAAAAAAAAATGCAAATCTGCATGGATTTTCATCGGGTTTTCGCCTGCTATATCAATTCTGTTATACTCACAGACATTATTCTAACGGTTTTAGAAACTTCAGAGTGTTTCCTATCCAATAGTACTAATTATGTGCATATCCTAGTTTCTGGGCCTGAGTACCAGGCATTTTACTTTGGGCATGCCAGACTCTCCAAAACTCTGAACACTGCCGCCGCTCCCTAATATAAAAAGGTGCTATCTAGAACCTAAAGGGGTTAGTCGGCTGTCCTCATTGGAGAACCCTTTAGAGAACCCTTTTGGGTTCCAGGCAGAACCCTTTTCACAGAGTGTTCTACCTGGAACCAAAGGGGGTTCTACTTGGAACCCCAGAGAGTTTTCCTATGGGGACAGCAGAAGGACCCTTTTGGAAGCCTTTTAACTTCTTACCGCCCCACTCTCGACACTACCCGGTGAAATGCAAGGCGCTAAATTCAAAATCCAAAAGTTGAATTATTAAACATGCATCAATATACAAGTGTTTCATAGTCATCAAAAGTTCTGCTTGTTGGCAATATCACAGCGTTGTCAGATTTCAAAAAGGCTTTACGGTGAAAGCACCACATTTGATTGTTTGAGGGTAGCACCTAAGATATTTTTCCATTACCATAAATTCATAAGCCTCCACGGTTCACAGAAAACACATTTCACAGCGAAAACAAATCAATTACCTTTTGAAGAACTTCTGCTGAGGGCTTCCCAAGTGTCCAACGAAGACAATCCATGGTTCTTTTGTTAGAAAAAGTAATGTATTATATCCATAAATCTCTGTTTGGTTGGCGCGTTATAATGAGAAAATATAGCGTTGACTCCTCCATTGAAACGTGAAGAGAACTCGTTCAACTTATACCTATAAACTTGTCCAAGAACAATCAACATAATTTTAAATGTATCCTTAGGAACACTTTTATGTATAAATAGTATAATATTTCAACCGGAATATAAACTGGGCGATAAGAAAGGAAAAAAACTAAGAACGAAAACAAAGAACGCGCCAGCCGGGAGCGCGCATTTACTTCTATTGACATCTGTGTGGACACTTCCTTATTCGTCTTCTTCTCTGCTCTAAAAGCATCTAAAAAGAATCAGAACACTTTCTCGAGACTGTTGACATCCAGAGGAAGCAATAGGTACTGCATTCATATGCCCTTATATGGGCATTTTCATAAGGGAGGGGTTCTAAATGAGGCAATGTGTCAAAAACACTTTTTCCAGGACAGAAATTCCTCAGGTTTTCGCCTTCCATATCCGTTCTGTTATACTCACAGACAAAATGTTAACACCTTTAGAAAATTCAGTTTCCTATCCAATGG
Organism: Brachymystax lenok tsinlingensis; assembly: GCA_030435695.1. NCBI lineage: Eukaryota > Metazoa > Chordata > Actinopteri > Salmoniformes > Salmonidae > Brachymystax > Brachymystax lenok. The sequence goes on from CM059814.1 coordinate 31,633,919, forward strand.
TACTAAATATGTGCATATCCTTTTTTCTGGGCCTGAATGGGAGGCATTTTACTTTGGGCACGCCAGGCTCTCCAAAACGGTCACCTCGTGCACTGCTCTCAAAGAAGTTAAGAGGTGTACAAGTGTCTGGAGCTCTATTTGGAGGGATGCGATGCCATTCTTTCCATAATTTGGTGTTTTGTTGACGGTGGTGGAAAACGCAGTCTCAGACCCTTCTTTCAAAGCCACTGAGATCTTTTCTTCTAGCCATGGTAGCCAAAATAATGGGCAACAGGGCATTTTTATACGTGACCCTAAGCATGAGGGATGTTAATTATTTAATTAACTCAGAAACCACACATTTGAGGAAGCACCTGCTTTATATACTTTGAATCCCTCATTTACTCAAGTGTTCCCTTTTTTTGGGCAGTTGCATGCTGTGGTTTGAAGTACTACTTTTTTGGGGGTATCTATTCTTTACTTTTTGACAACTTAATTTTACTCCACTGCATTCCTAAATTAAATATGTACTTTTTACTCCATTACATTTTTACTGACACCCAAAAGTGCTCATTACATTCCAAATGCTCTGGTAGGACAGCAATATGGTCCAATTCAAACACCTGTCAATATAATGCGCTGTCATACCTGCTGCCTTTGATCTGGCGGACTCACTAAACACAAATACTGCATTTGTAAATTATTTCTGAGTGTTGGAGTGTGCCCATGTCGGTCCGTAAATTAAAAAAACTAGAAAATCATGGCATCTGATTTTCTCAATTTAGAGAATTTGATGTATGCTATTTAATTTACTATTACGATATTTTTTATTTATACTCAAATGTGACAATTGAGTACATTTTCCACCACTGGTTACCTGTAGGTTTCACACTTATCAGTGGCACAAATTGGCTATGGGGGAGCAGAAAGGGCTGGGTATATGCAAATTAAATACTGTAGTATATACTATAGTAATTACTGTAGTGTTTGCTGTAGTGTTTTGTGGTCTGTAGTATATTGTAGTATTTACTATAGTATTCTACAGTATACTACACAAATTGTATAGTAAGTACTACACATGATCAATGGATAATACAGTGTTTAGTATAGTATTATACAGTATACTACAGTTTACAACAGCATTCTATAGTAAGTACTGTACTGTAGTATTACATAGTAAACTGTACTATTTTTCATGTGTGTAGCTGGTGTTAATTGATGCTTAAAAACTGTTTCCTGAAAAAGACTGATAGGAGTGTCCTTTGACTCTGAGCTCCCGAGTGGCGCAGTGGTCTAAGGTGCTGCATCTCAGTGCTAGAGGCGTCACAACAGAACCTGGTTTGATTCCAGGCTGTATTACAACCAGCCATGATTGGGAGTCCCATAGGGCGGCGCACAATTGGCCCAGCGTCATCTGGGTTAGGGTTTGGCTGGAGTAGGCCGTCATTGTAAATAATAATTTGTTCTTAACTGACTTTCCTAGTTAAATAAAGGTTTAAAAAAATGTATGAAGAGAGGGATGGGATGGGATGGGGAGGGAGAGAGTGAGCAAGAGTGAAAAATAAAAAGTGAGGAAGTGAGAGACTTAGAAAGAGATAGAAGGGTGGTGGTGTGGCCATGTAGCTGCTTAGTTAATTCAGTCACATCACCCTATAATGAAACCTTTATCCAGGGGGGATGAGGGGGGGTTTAAGGGGGTTTGGCAGAGAAGAGAGCGGTCGTGTTTCAGAGAGGGTGAAAAATAAAAATCCCAGTGTCCACAGTTGGCTTTCCCTCATGTCAGCTGCCTTGGTTACAGAGTTAGCTGCCAGCAAGCCCCAGTACTGCAGCTCTCAGTCCCACTCTCCCTCTTCTTTTTCTCTGGCTACCTATCTCTCTATTTTTCTCTCTCTCTCTCTTGTATCCCTCTATCCCCAACACCTCTATTCTCTCTCTGTCTGTCTCCCTCTATCCCCAACACATCCCTTCTATCCCTCACTCGCTCTGTCTTTCTCTATCCCTCTCTATATCTCTATGTCTAACTGTCTGTCTCTTTCTCTCTGTCTCTCTCTCTTGGCTCCAACATACTATTATTTTCTCCAAGCAGACAGGATCTCATTAAAAAACCAACAGTATTCTATCTCAATCTCTCTCCCTCCCCACCTCCCTCCACAGCACCATTCTTTTAAAATCTCTCTTTTCTCTACCACTCTCATTACATGTGACACAATCAACCACAGTGACAACAACACTACCATTAACATCACTCCACACAGAGAATAAAGTATTCACAAATACAGTATACAGCTAATATTGTACATTGATACTACTGTGTGTCTGATAGAGCTTCCCACCTTAATTGGTAACACAGCTAATAAATAATAACATCTAAATTGTATATGGTAGCTTTTTTTGTTCCATACAGTTCGAAACATGCTATTGTTGCATTTGATGTATGTCAGTGTTAGCATACAATTCTAAAATTGTTGAGTTTAAGGAACAGTTTTGTTATTTTCACTGGTCGAGCATCAATGGAAAAATATACAAATAAAGACAATTCCTACCTGGTGTTGCACACCACAGCACCTCCAGTACTGGATGAGTCTTCAGAACTTAACTTATTTTTCTCTGTCTCTGTCGTTCCATTCATTTACATTCTTCTTTTGTCTGTCTATCTGTCTGTCTTGAGTTATTTTTTCAAAACGTGGGCTTCCCGCTTATCGCACAGCTCTGGTGAAAGGTCTGGTGCACTCAGAAAAAGAAGAAGTGAGGGAAGGAATAGAGGAGGAGATGGATGGAAAGAATAAGACTGACACCTCGTGATCAGCTCAACTGCCGTCTCTCTCTCTCTCTCTCTCTCTCTCTCTCTCTCTCTCTCTCTCTCTCTCTCTCTCTCTCTCTCTCTCTCTCTCTCTCTCTCTCTCTCTCTCTCTCTCTCTCTCTCTCTCTCTCTCTCTCTCTCTCTCTCTCTCTCTCTCTCTCTCTCTCTCTCCTCTTAGAGCTGCACTGAACGTGAACGAACGACCAGGTCCAGTGTCTTTCTCCCTCACTCTACCTTCGTCCTGTGCTGTGCTGCTGCTACTGCTGCTCCAGCCAGCCTTTCTCTCTCTCTCTCTCTTGCTCTCTCTCTCCTACTCCAGCCTCATGAATATTCTGATAAATGCACCTGAAATGCACTGCACTAACCCAATGGTGTCAGATATCACCCCATCCTTCTCATTTGCTTTTTAACTATTGCTGTCTGTCTGGAATGTTGCAGGCCTGATGTGACCTATAAAGCATGAGTTTCAGGCCTCTGTCTTAGGGTAAGGCTAGGACTCAAAATAAGGCCTTAAGAGATATGCAATGTACTGACATATAACAGAAAATGAACACATTCAACAACCATGTCTCTGTCACTAACAAATACAGTCATGGGTGGTAACTCTACATTTCACTCAAAAAGGCAAGGCACGTTGGGAAATTATATTGGAGGCATGGCTTAATGGGGGGGTAAACATGGTTGATACAACACTGATACAACACCAATCTGGAACCCCTAGAGCAGGGGTCTCAAACTCATTCCACGGAGGTCCGAGTGTTTGCGGGTTTTTGTTTTATCCTTTCAAGTAACCCTTTTCTCGAAGTCAAATGGCAAAATCTCCCTCTAGTGGCCTCATGGGTGGAATTATATTCATTTTTTTCATAATTTCATACTTAATAATCATTATTAAAAAAACTGTTGAAAATCCAGTGTTTCTTTATGAAATGGTTGTGTTATATTTCAGTCTTCTGTGATGTGTGTAACATGTAATATTGGGATGCAAACTCAAAACTGAATACATTTCAACTCTATATTTGACATGGTACAGGTGTCTTCTTTTTATAAGCCCATAACCATGTGTATAACTACGTTTCCATCCAACCATTTCATGCAGATGAATTAACTGACACATGAAAAAGTCACAACCGGGTTGATGATGCTGGTACAATTTTTTAAATGCCGACAGACAATTCGTTTGTTCGACATGGTGGTATCTTTTTGTGTGGGTAAAAGTCATTATGGCGGTGGAAACCCCTTTATGCGCAAATATTGATGTAATAATATTTACATCAACATTTACCACTACTACTCAGGAAAGCATGCAGTTTATTAGGCTACAGAGGAAGGAAGTTATGATGAACTTCACAGGGTGGGGAATGTGCAAGGTGATGAGCTTGATGCTCCTTTCCAATAAATATCGAGGGTATTATTCTGGTGACATGATGATCAATGATCGGCTGCCGTTTGACAAATGTACTGAACAAAAATATGAATGCAACAAGCAACAATTTAACAGATTTTACTGAGGTACAGTTTGTTTAAAGAAATTAGTCAATTGAAATAAATTCATTAGGCCCTAATCTATGGATTTCACATAAGTGGGAATAAAGATATGCATCAGTTGGTCACAGATACCTTAAAAAAAAGATAGGGGCGTGGATAAAAAAAAACTGTCAGTATCTGGTGTGAACACAATTTGCCTCATGCAACTCGACATATCTCCTTCGCATACAGTTGGTCAGGCTGTTGATTGTGGCCTGTGGAATGTCCCTCTCCTCTTCAATGGCTGTGCATAGTTGCTGGATTTTGTTGGGAACTGGAACACACTGTCGTAGACGTCGATCCAGAGCATCCCATACATGCTCAAGGCCATGGAAGAACTGGGACATTTTCAGCTTCCAGGAATTGTGTTCAAATCCTTGCAACATGGGGCCATGCATTATCATGCTGAATAATGAGGTGATGGCGGCAGATGAATGGCACAACAATGGGCCTCAGGATCTCGTCACCGTAGCTCTGTGCATTCAAATTGCCAACGATAAAATGTAATTGTGCTGCATCATTGTGTCCATAGGTTCCGCCTGCCCATACCATAAGACTACCGCGGACACTCTGTTCACAACTTTGACATCAGCAAACCGCTCGCCCACATGACTCATGGTCTGTGGTTGTGAGGCCAGTTGGACTTACTGCCAAATTCTCTAAAATGATGTTGGATGATGCTTATGGTAGAAAATGTTATATTAAATTATCTGTCAACAGCTCCGATGGACATTCCTGCAGTCAGAATGCTAATTGCATGCTCCCTTGAGACATCTGTGGCAAAACTGCACATTTTGGAGTGGCCATTCATTGTCCCCAGCACAAAATGCACCTGTGTAATGATCATGTCGTTTAATCAGCTTATTGATATGCCTCACCTGTCAGGTGGATGCATTATTTTGGCAAAGGAGAAATGCTCACTAACAGGGATGTAAACAAATCTGTGCATACAATTTGAGAGAAATAAGCTTTTTGTTCATATGGAACATTTCTGGGAAGTTTTATTTCAGCTCATAAACATGGAACCAACACATTGCAAGTTGCATTTTACATTTTTGTTTAATGTACAAATAATATCACTCTGATCCATAATAATCTCATAACGTAGGTAGCTTACCCCGCACTGTATCTGAGAGCTCCTGGCAAGAGCGCACGAGCCAAGAGTGTGCACATTTGCAATATAACGCAACAGTTTTTGTGACAAAACAATCAGTAGAGTTGAAAAAGTGATGGAAATCCATTGAACTTGTATTTTTAATTCAGTACATGGGAATTTAACTTATCACGCATAGCCATTTATCCGCAAAAAGTGTGTTTGATGGAAGCACATCTCCCGGTGGGAAAATGTGCTTATTGTTTTATGCAGATTTTAGAATATTTGCATGAAATTCTGTCGCAAATTGGATGGAAACCTAGCTTGTGAGGTGTATACTTTTATTTCAAAGTAGATTTGTTTAAGACCACCAAGAAACACTCCTCCGTGAAATGAGTCTGATACATGTCACTCTGTCTGTTTGAGTAATGACTACAAAATCCCTTTAACTGTACTCAGATATATTAAGTGCAACAGGTTTCATCAAAAGTTTTGTGTAATGGTAACACATTGGGGTTTACAGTGTTGGGGGGGCTGAACCCCAATTTTCACCCTTAAACCTACATAGCATACTACTTTTGTCCAGGACCTATAAGGAATAGGGTGCCATTTGGGACGCATCCTGGATCTGAATGTCGATTATCATCTTCTGTCCTCGAGAGTCTACACTGATTACATTAATAATAGGCATACCATCTGCAATATAACACTACACAGCATATTGGCAAAACACATTAATGTAGTAATAATAATGAGCAAACATTGACTGTGAGTATTTGTGTTAGTGTGCGAGCTTGCGTGCGTGTGTGCCTGGTTACGGTCAGAGATTACGCATGTGCCTGGGTCGGTAAAATAGTATTGTGATATGAACACAATAATAGAAGACAGCACTGAGAATAGAGTTTGCTTCTGCAGTGCCTCTACTCTACTACTAATAAGCTGAGTAACTTTTTCTTCATCTCACACAAGTCAACAAAGTCCGTTTTTTTAACATCCATTGTGAATGATAGTTCCGCAGTATTTGAAAAATATTTCCAACACTCCTAGCCTTGAAACTCACCAAGCCTTGGTGTGAAAGAACAAAAAATCATGAGCCGATGATCCCATATTCAGTTGATACGTCTGTCCTTAGCTCATTGACACAGGAAACTCTGAGGGCCCGGAATAGAACAGTTGATACAATGTTGCAAGTTCACTAGCAACAACTTCCTGCCCGGACCCAGTGATGATTTGATACAATGCTGCACCTCATTAGCAATTAGCTTCAGTCAAAACAGATACAAAGGAGTAGAGAGATTAATGTGATTGAAAGAACCGGCATTTTCATCAGGATATTTGCTACTGTTTTTATTTGTCAGCTTAAGGCCTACTGTATGTATTTTACATAGTTGATGATGGAAGTTATAGGCCTACTGCTGCATTAGTCTATAGGCTATCTCTGAGTTCTATGTTCTTATTTCTTTAGCCAACAATGGATCACAGTGTATCAATGTGTCCATATGAGGCTGATGCTGTCACCATAGATACATTTTTATAATTTTACTTCAGATTTTTATGATTAACCACGTGACTGATTTTGAGAAACAAAAACTTTATTATTGAAATGAAACTGTTCCACGAAAATGCGAGTATAAAAATAATCACAACTGGCACGCAGATCAGTAGAAACGGTATGATAAATTATAAGCATCCCCAAACTTGAATTTCCTGATCTGCCTATCGTCTTAACTATTACACCCATTGGAAAAAAAATGTAATCAAGCGCATCCACACATAGGAGATCCCCAAAACGTACCCGCCTATTGAAATCCTAGGCCCTTACAACTGATTCGATCTGGTACCGAAACCTGCCTAAAACAACCATTTTAGTAATGGGAACAACAAAATCTAACTAAATGCTTGGATTAGTTTAGAAAAATGTATGTTATTTGTATTTGTGTAGCATAAGATTATTAATCAATCACTCAATATAAAATACAGAGTAAACATTTTGGACACACCTACTCATTGAAATGTTTTTCTTTATTTTTACTATTTTCTACATTGTAGAATAATAGTGAATACATCAAAACTATCAAATAACACATATGTAATCATGTAGTAACCAAAAAAGTGTTAAACAAATCAAAATATATTTTATATTTGAGATTCTTGAAAGTAGCCACCCTTTGCCTTGATGACAGCTTTGCACACTCCTGGCATTCTCTCAACCAGCTTCATGAGGTAGTCACCTGGAATGCATTTCAATTAACAGGTGTTCCTTATTAAAAGTTAGTTTGTGGAATTTCTTTCTTCTTAATGTGTTTGAGCCAATCAGCTGTGTTGTGACAAGGTAAGGGTGGTATACAGAAGATAGCCCAAGTCCATATTAGATAGACCAAGTCCATATTATGGAAAGAACAGCTCAAATAAGCAAAGAGAAACGACAGTCCATCATTACTTTAAGACATGAAGGTCAGTCAATGCGGAACATTTCAAGAACTTCAAGTGCAGTGTCAAAAACAATCAAGTGCTATGATGAAACTGGCTTTCATGAGGACCGCCACAGGAAAGGAAGACCCAGAGTTACCTCTGCTGCAGAGGATAAGTTCTTTAGAGTTACCAGCCTCAGAAATTGCAGCCCAAATAAATGCTTCACAGAGTTCAAGTAACAGACACATCTCAACGTCAACCGTTCAGAGGAGACTGCATGAATCAGGCCTTCATGGTCAAACCACTACTGAAGGACACCAATAAGAAGAAGAGATGCCATGTCTTTATGAGACGCAGAGTAGGTGAACGGATGATCTCTGCATGTGTGGTTTTTACTGTGAAGCATGGAGGAGGAGGTGTGATGGTGTGTGGTTGCTTTGCTGGTGACATTGTCAGTGATTTATTTAGAATTCAAGGCACACTTAACCAGCATGGGTATCACAGCATTCTGCAGCGATACGCCATCCCATCTGGTTTGCGCTTAGAGGGACTATCATTTGTTTTTCAACAGGACAATGATCCAACACACCTCCAGGCTATGTAAGGGTTTTTTGACCAAGAAGGCGAGTGACGGAGTGCTGCATCAGATGACCTGGCCTCCACAATCTCCCGACCTCAACCCAATTGAGATGGTTTGGGATGAGTTGGACCGCAGAGTGAAGGAAAAGAAGCCAAAAAATTCTCAGCATATGTGGGAACTCCTTCATGAATGTTGGACAAGCATTCCAGGTGAAGCTGGTTGAGAGAATGCCAAGAGTGTGCAATGCTGTCATCAAGGCAAAGGGTGTGTTATTTCATATGTGTAATAACATATGTGTTATTTCTTCATTTTGAAGTCTTCACTAATGTTCTACAATGTAGAAAAAAGTTTAAAAAAAAGAAAAGCCCTTGAATGAGTACGTGTGTCCAAACATTTGACTGGTTCTGTACATGCAAAAACACAGATATTAAAATCAAATCCCAAAAATCTACCTGCAGTAGAGAATAGAGGGAAAAAGTTAATTTGTTATAATTTAGTTTGAGTCAGTACAACTTAAACATTTTGAGTCATAATTCCTTCTCATTGACTTTGAGTTCGACTTACTAGAAGTATATGTATTTAACATGCCTTGGGGTTTACAATGTATTTAACATGCCTTGGGGTTTACAATGTATCATGATTTATTTCTGCTTCAGGGGCTAAAAAGTTTGTGCATGCTATAAATCACAGGGATGAGGCTGTATAAATAAGACCCTGCCTCCACCTCCACCTACAGCTAGCCTGGCCTGTACCCTGCCCTGCAAGACAGCAAAGAGAACACAATTATCACTACCTTCTTCACAGCAGAGATAGGGGGAGAGAACGAGGGGGGAAGGTAGGGAGAGAGAGAGAGTGGGGGGGAGGGTAGATAGGCATACGGATGGACAGAGAGATAGAAAGCCAGACTTTGGAATACAGAGAGAGAGAGAGAGAGAGAGAGAGAGAGAGAGAGAGAGACTGGCTGGAACAGCAGCAGCAGCACAGACAGAGATAGAAAGACCGACATTGGAATGGAGAGAAATAGACAGTGTGGGACAGAGAAAGGAAGAGAGAGTAATGTTGTGATCTTACTGAATAGGTGTACAGTAGGCCATAGTTTTCAGAAAGCATCTCATAGTGAGATCAAAACACAGCCATCTAAACTAGTCTCGACTTGTTGTGTTAATCAGTTGCTTGGTCACCAAGGCACAGGTATACTTCTCCAAAACCAGCTCCATACTAACTCTCAGATGAGATACTTTCGGTCTGAAGGGTAATTTAAACCAGTTCTTTACCAAAACTCTGTGGAAACAAATGAGAGCCTTTCAGTCCGAGGTGTAATTGCACTAGCTTTTACTTGTTTTGCAACATGCCAAGTCTGAAAGATTTTTTGAAATATTTGTGCATTTATTAAAAATATAAAACTGAAATATAACATTTACACAAGTATTCAGACTCTTTACTCAGTACTTTGTTGAAGCACCTTTGGCAGCGATTACAACTTAGAGTCTTCTTGGGTATGACCCTACACGCTTGGCACACCAGTATTTGGGGAGTTTCTCACATTCTTCTTTGCAGCTCCTCTCAAGTTCTGCCAGGTTGGATGGGGAGCATCGCTATTTTCAGGTCTCTCTAAAGATGTTAGATCGGGATCAAGTCCGGGCTCTGGCTGGCCCACTCAAAGACATTCAGACTTGTCCTGAAGCCACTCATGCATTGTCTTGGCTGTGTGCTTAGGATCTTTGTCCTGTTGAAAGTTGAACCTTCGCCCCAGTATGACATCCTGAGCACTCCGGAGCAGGCTTTGATCAAAGAGCTCTCTGTACTTGCTCACTTGCTCATCATCTTTCCCTCAATCCTGACTAGTCTCCCAGTCCCTGCCGCTGAAAAACATTGCCACAACATGATGCTGCCTCCATGCTTCACCGTAGGGATGGTGCCAGGTTTCCTCCAGACGTGACGCTTGTCATTCAGGCCAAAGAGTTCAATCTTGGTTTCATTAGACCAGAGAATATTGTTTCTTAGGTGCCTTTTGGCAAACTCCAAACCAACTGTCATGTACCTTTTGCTGAGGAGTTGCTTCAGTCTGGCCACTCCACCATAAAGACCAGATTGGTGGAGTTCTGCAGAGATGGTTGTCCTTCTGGAAGGTTCTCCCATCTCTACAGAGGAACTCTGGAGCTCTGTCAGAGTGACCATTGGGTTATTGGTCACCTTCCTGACCAAGGCCCTTCTCCCCCAATTGCTCAGTTTTGCCAGGCAAAACTAGGTGGTTCCAAACTTCTTCCATTTAAGAATGATTGAGGTCACTGTGTTCTGGGGAGCCTTCAATGCTGCAGAATTTCTTTGGCACCCTTCCCCATATCTGTGCCTCAACACAATCCTGTCTCGGAGCTCTAAGTACAATTCATTCGACCTCATGGCTTGGTTTTCCACTGTCAACTGTGAGACCTTATATAGACAGGTGTGTGCCTTTCCAAATCCTGTCCAATCAATTGAATTTAGCACAGGTGGACTCCAATCAAGTTGTAGAAACATCTCAAGGATGATCAATAGAAACAGGATGCACCTGAGCTCAATTTCGAGTCTCATAACAAAGGGTCTTAATACTTATGTAAATATGTTTTTTTGAACTAGCAGAAATTTCTAAAAACCTGTTTTCACTTATTGTGTGTAGATTCATAAGGAAAAAATAGTTAATACATTTTTTAATAAGGCTGTAATGTAACAAAATGTTGAAAAAGTCAAGGGGTTGTAATACTTTCCAAATGCACTGTATAAATGATTGAATCGCCCCAGCATGCTTCCCTTCATTTTCTCTCTCCCTCTTTGTTTTGCTCTCTGCTAATGGACCCAGCAGCTTTACTGGAAGTCATAGGGAGCTAGTCGGACACACCAGATGCACCCCTCACAATGCGGGTGATGGCCAAATAGCCAGCCAGAAGTTGACAGGCGTGCCAAGTCTCTGTGATGCATCAACCAACGGGAGATTTTATAGATAACGAGAAAAACAGAAAGACAAAACATAGAAGCAAACCATCTAAACTGATTACGATTGAATAAACTTGCGCATGTGATTGACCAGTCTGGACCGATGGTCAATGTAATATGTGAGTGAGTGTGCTAGAATTATGATGATTGCTCTGAAATTGCATTATCAACAATCCCTACTTTTTGTGACAGTTGTTTTTGTGACTGACTGGTTGGCCATTTGGCCATGACAGTTTGGCCTGAGCTCGTCTAGCAGACTGCATAACAAACTTTGCTATTTGTCCTCTGAAGGACTTATGCAGCGCCCAGCCGTCTCCCAGCTGTCTCAGCGATGATTCTGACTCTCCCAAATGCCACCCTATTCAGTACTTTGACCAGAGCCCTAGGGAATAGGGTGTCATTTGTGACACAGCCTCTGATACTTTGTACCTAGACACTTGAGTGACTTGAGATACATCCACGACCTGTCAAAGATAGATTGTCATTTGTTGACAGACCTCAAATTCCGATGAAGGCACTATGTGCCAAAATCATTAGTTCAACTACTAAATTATTAGGAGCAACTTAGAGTGTGTGACCTCCTTTATTTTGTCATTTTGACAAGGGTTCACTGCCATCACTATGGTGATGGAATCCAAAATTCTGAGATTCTTGTTTTTTATATACTGTAGAGTGGAAGTCACATCAAAATGTCAGCCAAAGCCATGCTTTACATTATGGAGTTCTATCTCAACGTCTTATGAATATGCTGGCATTACATCTAGAATATTGGTAGTATCACAGTAAGGCCTGAGGAGAAAGAGGAACTCCTAGTATCCCTGATAGCAAAGAGATCAGTTGCTTTATTACTTATTTATGTGGTCCAACCAACAGAAAACACACAAATTATTCAAGTGACAAACGTACAAATGGAGTAGAGTGACGGACAACTTGTCCAATCATCACAGAGAATGTGTAGGCTGCATGGAGTATCGGGAGTGAGAGCAAAACAGAATTTGAGAGAGGAGTTTCTTGTCTTGACAATTACTGAAGGGCAAGTCTCTCAGCCATCTCTATCTGTAGGCTGGATGTCTGTCTTCTCACAGTGCAACACACTGTAGAGACTACTCTAGAGTTACTATGTACGATGGGCATACAGTCCATTTAGGTCCAAAAAGAAAACTGGTCTCTAAAGCAATGTCATCTAATGAGCCAAGGAAAAACATTTAATATCTACTAAAGGAAGAATACTGCAAGGACTCAGTGATAAATGTTTGAAGTTTAAGTTGATCTATTGTTGAAATCGTTTGTCTCTTTTTTACGTTCAAAGATCAACACACAACAACAGAGTAGCACAACCACAATGACCATTCATTCACAAAACAATACCGTGTTGTCCAATACAGTAATAACAAAATAATAAACTGGGTTTCCAATATAAATAAAGTGTGAGTACATTAAATTGTCTCAGTTCAGTTCCTACCTTAATGTACTAGTCAACTGTCCATCTATAGAGATGAGGCGACGGTGATGATTGCAGAAGCTAAGCTGTAGATGACAAGCCTCTGTAGATGTTAAAGTAGTTTGTAGAAGATGGCTGTATTGGTTTATTGGGATGCCCATGAGCTTTTGCCAAAGCAGCAGCTATTCTTCCTGGGGTCAACACTAAAACATAAAACATGACAAGTAGCAAAACATTGATACGCTGATGGACAAGAACAGTCACAAAAATGTCAAATAGAACACTATACAAACAATACAAATAAAGAATAATGTGTGTGTAGATTGTGAGTGTTAGAGTGTGATAGTGTTTCTGTGTTCTTGTGTTTGTGTGTGTGTCATTTCACAGTCCCTATTGTGCCATGAGATGTTGTTTTATACATTTTTTAGGTAATTCTGCTCTTTGCCTGAGTAATTGGAGATGGAAGGGAGTTTCATGCAATCAGGGCTCTGAATAATACTGTTGCCGTGACATAGACCCCTGGTGGCATGTATTGTAGAGTATACAGCAAATTCTCCAGTGTTAAAAATAAATAAATTCAATGTGGACCCATATAAACACCGGAACAGTGTTAATTAAATGAACACACTGAGTGTAAAGCCTTATTCAAATATTTCCCAGAGTGTCTTGCCTTTTGAGTAAATTGTGGAGTTACCACCCATGACACATTTGTTAGTGACAGAGACATCATTGTTCCATTACATTTTTGGTCCTGTAGACTTCACCAAGTGAGATGTTAAGGGAATATGTTATTGTAAAAAATATAAATATTTAACACAATGCCGTATGATTTTCATAACGACTTATTTTGAGGGCTTAGTTTTACCCTAGTACAGGGGCCTGAATCCCATATGCATCACTTTAAACCAAAACCAAGTCGATTATTATCATATTTCACACCATTCTCTATTGCAGGTAGATTTTTTGAGTTGTTTGTTTCAATATCTATGTTTTTGCATGTACATTGATTAATCTGCTAGTCAAATATATAACATACATTTTTCTAAACTATTCTAAACACGTTACTGAAATGGCTGTTCCAGTTTAGAAGTTTAACTACTTAGGGAGCAGTGGAGCAATATACAAGTGTTGCATAGTCATCAAAAGCTCTGCTTCTTGGCAACATCACAGCGTTGTCAGATTTCAAAAACATTTGATTGTTTGAGGATATCACCTATATAGCACCTATACCTTTGCCTGCTATATCAGTTCTGTTATACTCACAGACATTATTTTAACACTTTTAGAAACTTCAGTGTTTCCTATTCAATAGTACCAATTATGTGCATATCCTATTTTTTGAGCCTGAGTGGCAGGCATTTTACTTTGGGCACGCCAGACACTCCAAAACCGTCACCTCTGCTGCTGCTCCCTAAGAAGTTAAAGTAGTCTAATATATTAGTCTACCCAATCCTTGCAGTCATTGTGAATGCATGTTGCAGGTGAATAGAAATTCAAAATGTTGGATGTCCCCAGTCTGGCTGCATTCCAACAGGAATTACATATCACTTTACAGGCCATCATAACGGAACTTCCAGGACTGATGTGTCCTGTAAACTATGAGTTTCAGGCCACTGTAGTAGTGTACAACTAGGCCCTCAAAAGAAGGCTTTATGAAACATGTATTCTATTAAATATTAGAATTTTAATGACAACATATTCACTTAGGATCTCACTTGGTGATGGCCACCTGACTGAAAATAAAATAATGCAACAACCATGTCTCTGTCATTAGCAAACACAGTCATGGGTGGTATGGTAACTCAAAAATTCACTCGAAAGGCACCCTGGGCTATTATATTATGGTCCTGTATGGTTCTTCAAAGAACCATCCCATTTATGGTTCTTCGGAGACCCTAAAAGGCTTCCCCTGGCCTATGGCATCACTCTCAATAACCTTATTTGGTTCAAACGTGCACGTTTATTTTTATAATGTACACAAATTCTTCTTAAAGAAAAGATCACACTCAAAAACTATATTTTGACATTTGTTTCATTAGTCCTCTGTGCAAACACATCATACCGTGCCACTTTATGTATTTTGAAAGATATCTTGAAAAGTTGATTTCTGACATACAAAACATGTAAGAACATTGGACTAATGAAACAAGTACCCAAATAGTTTTTGAGTAGAATTTTTCTTTAAAGTTGCCTCAAAGCTAATCACATTACTTCCACAATCTCAATAATTCGACCACATAATATTAATCTATGTCCACTGAATGGAGTGATAACAACCTTGCCTTCCCAGTTTAGTCCTTATAATGATTCATCATACCTTCCAAATGGCACCCTATTCCCTATAGAGTGCACTACGTTGGACCCTAGCCCATGCAACATTCAAAAGTAGCACCCCATGTAGGGGATAGGGTGCAATTTGAGATACAAACTATTTATTTGTGCCTTATTTGACAGGCTTCGCTCACCAGATGTTGTTGATTGGTGTGTCCTCTGACACCACAAGCAATATGCTACAGAGAACCAGGCCTGCGACAAAGCCATGCTGCTTTCCAGGGGAGGGAATCTGGGGATTGGTGTCTGTGTCAGGGTCTGGGTTTGGGTCTGGGTCTGGGTCTGTGCAAATGTGACAGGCTGACTTCCATGGGAGACCCATGGCTCCATGTACTTTCTACTAAAATGGCCACGGCCTTTCTTGGATTAGTCAGGAAATTGATTGTTTGACTTCCATAATGTTGTGTCTGATAATAAATCCCCAGTGAAAGCCATGTGGACTGACTGGAGTTGGGGGTTGTTTTTCCCGTCCTATCTCTGAGTCCATGGGGAACGATACTCGACACGGATCGCTCACAAGCAATGCTCAGCGGACATGATACAGAGATGAGGGGGGTGGGGAGGTGTTGCGATTCTCAGTGGACATGCTGGGTTCAGGCGGGAGGGAGGGAGGGAGGGGTGTTGGGTGTGATGTGGCTCTAGTGTGAGTCTTGTCCCTGTACACGCGTGTTGTGGAACTAAGCCCTAAGCCCCAGGAGAGTGAGAGGGGGGACAGAGCCCACAGCTGGCCTGCCTCAGCTGCCCCCTTTGTGGGGAGACACATGGTCACACAGGACCCTGGCTTGAGATCAGCTCTCCTCTCTCTCCCCCACAGGGACTATGTTAGGTGGCAGTGGCCACAGAAGCTTTTCCATCCCTCCTGCTGCTACCCATCCCCCTCATCCCTAACGAATGGACTGCATCTGGATAACAACCAAACTAACCTATTCTGGTCCAATATGAGATCTCTCTCTCTCTCTCTCTCTCTCTCTCTCTCTCTCTCTCTCTCTCTCTCTCTCTCTCTCTCTCTCTCTCTCTCTCTCTCTCTCTCTCTCTCTCTCTCTCTCTCTCTCTCTCTCTCTCTCTCTCTCTCTCTCTCTCTCTCTCTCTCTCTCTCTCTCTCTCTCTCTCTCTCTCTCTCTCTCTCTCTCTCTCTCTCTCTCTCTCTCTCTCTCTCTCTCTCTCTCTCTCTCTCTCTCTCTCTCTCTCTCTCTCTCTCTCTCTCTCTCTCTCTCTCTCTCTCTCTCTCTCTCTCTCTCTCTCTCTCGGCTCCAACATACTATTATTTTCTCCAAGTAGACATGATCTCATTAACACACCAACAGTATTCTCAATCTCCCTACACAGAGAACCCCCCACCCCCAACAACCCTTCTCTGCTGCAATAGGATTGAGAGGAAAGCAGCGAATGGTATGGTTCATCCCCACTGTGATTACCCAAGATGGAGCTTGGAACTTGGAACGGAGGAGAGTTGGCTTGGCTTGAGGTAGGCCCCAGATAAGAGTGAGGGGTTTTGGGGGATGTGGGGAAGATGAGGTGGGGATTGTGGGGTTTGTGCTTCTCAATGTGGCAGTCACACCATCCCCAAGAGAGCCAGTCTGGAGGGAGGCTCTAGTTTTAGGAGTTAGACTGCCCATTCACTGGGGACTGGGGTGCGTGTGTCATTTTGTCATTTTACAACAAAACACATTAATTCAGCTGTAAAAATTCTGTGATTTTTTTGTTGTTGAGTGTATTCTGGTCCTGCATGGTCCAGCTGGTCTGCAAAACCACACCCATCATTATCATGTTTGCAGTTACATCTGTGTTTTTGCATGTAATTAATCAATTAAGTCAACTTATGCTACACAAAAATAAATAACATACATTTTTCTAAACTAACCCAATCCGTTAGTTGGACTGAAATGGTTGTTTAGGTCAACTTTTGGTGGATCCATTTATGCTTTCAGGGTGGGTGAGAAAGGAGTTGGGTGCAGTTGAATCAGTGAAGGTAATCTATAGTGGACGTGTGATATTTGTTTGTGTTTCTTCTGACCAGAGGGAGCAGGCGCTCCGTGTCACGCAACTTGGGTCAAGATCTCTTTTCTTGCTTTGCTTGTAGGCGCAGGGAACCATTGAATGGAGTGATTTTTGGGGTAGCGTTAAGTGTGGAGGTGGAGCAAATGAAGCTGAAAATTCCTGGTGTTTGTGACGCCTGTCGTTTGGTGCGACGTAGACCCGGTGGGGAGCTTGGTGAGTTTTGAGACAGAGTCTCTTCGAAAGTCATGTTAGGATATATCAGTTATCCTGTTAGAGCTTTTGTGCAGAATCCACTGCGCTGTAACGTTTATGGTCATGTTGCAGCAGTGTGTAGGAGGGAGATTCCAAGATGTTGGAAGTATGCAGGAGGGCATGGGACAGAGGATTGTTTAGTTTCGGTGGATACATTTGTATGTGTCAACTGTAGGGGTGCTCATGTTGCTGGGGATCGGAAGTGTCCAGTTCGAGAGAGGCAGATTGAAGGCAGGTTGAAGTTGCCAGAGTCAGAGTAGTGCAGAGTAGTGTCGCATGCTGAGGCAGTGAAGAAAGTGGAGGAGGATGGGTCAAGGGTGAGGGATTCTGAGAAGATCCCAGTGAGTAGTAGATTTGTGCCAGCACAGAGCGATAGGGCAAAAAGTAAGTTATGCTTCAGTATGGTCGGCTTCTTAGTGTTCATAACAATGGTTATCAACCGTACCGCAGAAATGGAAAGTAAATATCAGAAAATATATTTTGTGGTTGTGGCTGCAGAGAAATATTTGGGTATATGTGTCGTGTCTTTGGCTACGCCGGATTAAGTGATATGACATGCTATTCTATAAAACAATTTCTCTGTAATTAATATTACCTGATTAAACTAATCATGTAAATGTAATTAACTAGAAAGTCGGGGCACCACGAAAGAATGTTTATAGAGCTGTTATCTTCCGAATAAACTCTTGAAGACCTAGTCATCTTTTACATCAACAGCAGTCAATTATTAATCGTGACCTCATTCAGTCTCATCTGAACATCGTAGAATTCTTGATTATCTTCCCGAACCCTGGCTACCAAGTTGAATCAGCAATACAACATTTGGTTTAATTATTTATTTACTAAATAATCACACAGAATTACATATACACAGAATGGATCATACATTGAAAAACGTCCCTGGTGAACGGAACCGATTTGACGGCTGGTTACACAAAGAGAGGGGGTTGGGCTTGAATGAAAGTGCGGGAAGACTGGAGAACAAAGGGATTTGGTCTCTATCAGACCTTATGAAGCCATGCTATCGTAAATACAGAATCTTATGAATTCTAAATAACCGCCCATTTGGAAAAGGAAAATGCAAGACATATTTACTCTGAGCTGCGCTTCAATAGATTGGTCGTAGATGGAAGGATGGGTTTCACAGCAGAGATCTCTTGTCCTTTGTAGAATGTCTGGTAGAACGGATGCATTGTAGTACCGTTGGGTGTTGTAAAATGCTTGACAATCAAGCCCAGAAAATAGGATATGCACATAATTAGTACTATTGGATAGGAAATACTGAAGTTTCTAAAAGTGTTAAAATAATGTCTGTGAGTATAACAGAACTGATATAGCAGGCGAAACCTTTTCTCTGTGACCTTTTCTCTGTTTGATACTCTCCCTATTGATTTTAATGGTATCCAGCTCCGAGATTGCAGTACCTATGGCTTTCACTAGATGTCAACAGTCTTTATACAGAGTTTGGAAGCTCTAGCCCTGAGCAGAACGGATAGGAACAGGAAATAGTCAAGGGAGCTCAGATGTCAACAAGATTTCACGGGGCGCGAGACCGTGTGCGCGTCCCACTTTATTTTCCTTTCATAATTTAGGTTACCATCCGAGTGAAATATTATCGCTAATATTCATAAAAGGATAGCTAAGGATGCATTATAAATGGTCTTTGATTTGTTTAGGAAAAGTTTATAGATATATTTGAACGTGTTCTCTTCACGGTTCAATAGGCGATTCGACGTTGGATTTTCTGAAAATAACGCGCCAACCAAACTGAGATTTATGAATATAATAAATGACTTTTTCTAACAAAATAACCATTGGATGTCTTTGTTGGACACTTGGGAATCCCTCAGCAGAAGTTCTTCGAAAGGTAAGGGATTTATTTTAGCTCTGATATGGGTTTTGTGAGACCCACGCTGGATATTAATTTATGCTAATGTGGAAAATATGTGGGGTGCTATCCTCAAGCAATCCAATGTTGTGCTTTCGCCGTAAAGCCTTTTTGAAATCTGACAACGCCTTGATATTGCCAAGAATCAGAGCTTTTGGTGACTATGCAACACTTGTATATTGATGAATGTTTAATAATTCAACTTTTGGATTTTGAATTTGGCGCCTTACATTTCATCGGGTAGTGTCGGGTGCCCGCTAGCGCGGCGCTACTCCATAAGTAGTTAAGTACCAACGCATATTTTTAGCTGGTTGGATTACCGAAATATGGTTCCTTTCCTCACCCATTTCATGTTACCAGACTCTCTCTATGTTAACAAAGGGATTTTCCATAGTCAACTCAATAGAGTAGAGCGAGAAAAGGGGGGGAAGGTATTTATGGGGGTCATAAACCTCACCAACAGGCCAACTTCATGACATATGAGATTTGACTTCAGAAGTGTTACAGGGTGTATTTAGGGGTGGTGTCCTGTCCTCCCAGGCCGTTGCAAGATCAGATAGGGTCAAAGTAGTGGAATGGGGTAGTGGGTTTTTAACTTCTTGGGGATCAGTGGGGCGCTAGCGGTGAAATGTGAAATGCAAATTCCAGGTGAAATGCAAGGCGCCAAATTCAAAATCCAAAAGTTGAATTATTAAACATCCACCAATATACAAGTGTTCCATACTCATCAAAAGCTCTGTTTCTTGGCAATATCACAGCGTTGTCAGATTTCAAAAAGGCTTCACGGCAAAAGCAGCACATTTGATTGTTTGAGGGTAGCACCTCACATATTTTTCCCATAGCCATGAATGCAATAGCCATCACGGCACACACATAACACATTTCACAGTGAAAACAAATCAATTACCTGTTGAAGAACTTCTGCTGAGGTCATCCTAAGTGTCCAACGAAGACAATCCATGGTTCTTTTGTTAGAAAAAGTAATGTATTTTATCCATAAATCTCCATTTGGTTCGCGCGTTATAATCAGAAACAACAGCTTCCACTCCTCCATTGAAACGTGACGAGAACTCGTTCATCTTATACCTATAAACTTGTCCAAGAACAATCAAACATAGTTTTAAATGTATCCTTAGGAACACTTTTACGTATATTTACTATTATAAGTCAACCGGAATATAAACTGATCGATAAAGACAGTAAAAAACACACAGCGCGCCTTGTCGGGAGCGTGCCCTGGGTACTGTTGACATAAAAAGGACACTTCCTGGTTTGCTCTTATTCTCTGGTCTAAAGCATCCAAAATGAAAATTTACACTGTCTCGAGACTATTGACATCTAAAGGAAGCGATGGGTACTGCATTCATATGCCCTTATATGGTCATTTTCATGCATGAGGGAGGGGTTCCAAATGAGCAATGTGTCAAAATCACTTTTTCCAGGACAGAAATTCCTCGGGGTTTTGCCTGCCATATGCGTTCTGTTTTACCCACAAACAAATGGTTAACACTTTTGGAAAATTCAGAGTGTTTCCTATCCAATGGTACTAAATATGTGCATATCCTATTTTCTGGGCCTGAATGGGAGGCATCTTACTTTGGGCACGCCAGGCTCTCCAAAACCGTCACCTCGGGAGCCACTCCCTAAGAAGTTAATGAGTGTAAGTGGCAGCTGCAGAGAATTTCCTTGGTGTATGAGATTTTATATCAGAAGAGTTAATGGGGTGTTGATTTGTATTTCTATGAAATAGTGTTATATACCGTAGGTGTACTTTTCCTTTTAGGAACAGGAATAATCAAGAGAATTTGATGTAGGTGGGCCGTGACTGGCCTCACACTTTAGTATAGTAGCTGGCGGTGTATGCACCTTTAAGTTGGATGCGATCCGCCAACCCAGAAGAAGAAGAATATAACGATGTGCACTGAGAGTCGGGAAGCAAGTTCAGGGAGTGAGTGTTTTAATAATTCATTAAACACAACATAATACAAAATAAGAAACACAAACAACGCACAGACATGACACAGGAACAGGAACAATAATGCCTGGGGAAGGAACCAAAGGGAGTGACATATATAGGGAAGGTAATCAGGGAAGTGATGGAGTCCAAGTGAGTCCGATGAAGCGCAGGTGCGTATAACGATGGTGACAAGTGTGCGCCCTAACGAGCAGCCTGGTGACCTAGAGGCCCGGAGAGAGAGCACACATGACAAAGAGGAGGAGGAAGAAGAAGGAGGTGGTGGTGGTTTAGGTCAGGGATGATCAACAAAATATCTCAATTTTTTTTACCTTGGAACTGGTCTTTGGTCTTAACTTACTGTTGAGAGCTAAAATAACAGAATACACAAGGTGCAATTCTAAATTTGGTTGTGAATCAGCAGTCACACAATGATCACATCTTTTGATTGGTAAGTTAATTTAGTGGCCAGCTTTCTAAACTCATGGTCAAATTACCAACCGGGGTGGGCCCATTGATCATCAGTTATCATATTAAAAACTGCCAACATTTGCCTCCACCCTATGCCAAAATGTGTAGAATTGCTGGAAATTAGCTGTAAAACTGGGGGAGGTCATGGATGTGGGTACCCACGAGCCACTACAGCCCCTCATGATGAGTTTCACTTTGCATGCCAGCATAATGTGACTTGATGCCGGTTTTGCTTTAACTTATGTTTGTTACCAATGTCCAAAACACAGCGAAAGCTGGTCACCAGCAAAAACCCCATGAAGGCTGGTCTGCCTGCAGAACCAGCTAGTCAGACCAGTTTGGCCAGCATAGACCAACCAGCTGGAAATTTATGCTGCTCTATGTTTTTTTTCAGCAGGGCCCTGTGTAGGATCCGGCCTGACCGAGATGTGTTTGGTTTTTCCAAGACAGAGGAAACCTTTCTTTCTCTCTCCAGGAATTATTTGTAAAGACTCTTTTATTTATTTATTTTTCCTTTATTTAACTAGGCAAGTCAGTTAAGAACAAATTCTGATTTCCAATGACAGCCTTGTTCACGGGCAGAATAACAGATTCTTAACTTGTCAGCTTGGGGATTCGAGCTTGCAACTTTTCAGTTACAAGTCCAACGCTCCAACCTCTAGGCTACCTGCCGCCTCTCTAACACTGCACGTATTGTATTCCTTCCTCTGTGGGAGATTGACAGCGCAAATAGAGCTTGGGTCTTCTTGTGATGCCATGCAACGTTTGTAGAAAGAAAGGGTGGCGAAATCGTTAGCAGTTGGATTGAATGTCAGCTAGAGAATTTGTTTTGGAAAACAGAAAATAGTCCTGCAATTATTTATGGAAAGAAAAAAACAAATAGTTTTGTAGGAATATTCTTTCTTCATAATTTGCTTAATTAAGAAAAAGGAACTGCGTGCTGTTTTAAATTCACAATTCTCTGTCAGTTGGTTTGTATAAAAATCTGAACCAAACTACCAGAAGGTATTGTATGTTGGAGAAAGTCTTATAGCCATCTGTTTAGGACTTATATCACTGGAAGACATACAACATTACTTAAATATTTCAATTTTCTCAAGCTACTTAGACATGTCTCTGGCAAAAAATTGCCATGGTCATCTTGAGAAGACCAATCTGCAGAGAGTCATTCGACCAATGCACAATGCAAAGCATCTCCATCTTACACATTGTACATACGTCCCAAATAGCACCCTATTCCCCCTATGGGCCCTGGTGCAAAGGAGTGCACTTTAAAGGGAATAGGGAGCCATTTGGAACACACTCTATTATTGTTGTTGCGCACCAACCTCCTCAGCATACACACCCTCTCAATACACTGACTGCACCCTTAGAAAAGCAATTTATTTCATGCCATTGCCCCCTGAATTGTATAAACCAGTCACTTGAGGTAGAGAAGAAAACAAAACAAATGCACTGCACATAATCAGTTGTTGGAAAGAAGTTGACATTTTTCTATGAACTGACTATTTATACTGAACAAAATATAAACGCAACATATAAAGTGTTGGTGCCATTTTTCATAAACTGAAATAAAAGATCCCAGAAATGTTCCATATGCACAAAAACCTTATTTCTCTGAAATTGTGTGCACAAATTAATTTACACCCTTGTTAGTGAGCATTTATCCTCTGCAAACATAATCCATTCCCCTGACAGATGTGACATATCAATAAGCTGATTGATCTTTACACAGTTGCACCTTGTGCTGGGGACAATAAAAGGTCACTCTTAAAGTGCAGTTTTGTCATACAAGACAATGCCACAGATGTCTCAAGTTTTGAGGGAGTGTGCAATTGGCAAGCTGAAAAAAAATGTCCACCAGAAATGTTGCCAGATAATTTAATGTTAATTTCTCTACCATAAGCTGCTTCCAACATCATTTTAGACATTTTGGCAGTACATACTACCACAGACCACTACCACAGACCAGTAGAAGCAGCAGTGTAAAAACTAGGGGGGTGGGGGTCAATGTAAATATTCCGGGTGGCAATTTGATTAATTGTTCAGCAGTCTTATAGCTTGGGGGTAGAAGCTGTTAAGGAGCATTTTGGACATAGGCTCTGGTACTACTTGCCATGCGGTAGCAGAGAGAACAGTCTATGACTTGGGTGACTGGTGTCTTTGACAATTTTTTGGACCTTTCTCTGGCACCACCTAGTATATGGGTCTGGATGGCAGGAAGCTTGGCCACAGTGATGTATTGGGCCATATGCACTACGCTCTGTAGTGCTTTATGGTGAGATACCGAGCAGTTGCCGTACCAGGCGGTGATGCAACCGGTCAGGATGCTCTCGATGGTGCAGCTGTAGAACTTTTTGAGGATCTGGTGACCCATGCCAAATCTTTTCAGCCTCTTCACGACTGTCTTGGTGTGTTTGGACCATGATGGTTTGTTGGTGATGTGGACACCAAGGAACTTGAAACTCTCAACACGGTCCACTATAGCTCCGCCGATGTTAATGGGGGCCTGTTCGGCCCTCCTTTTCCTGTAGTCCACGATCCTCTCCTATGTATTGCTCACATTGAGGGAAAGGTTGTTGTCCTGGCATCACACTACCAAGTCTCTGACCTCCTTCTTATAGGCTGTCTCATCGTTGTCATGATCAGACATACCTGTGTTGTGTCGTAAGTAAACTTAATGATGGTGTTGGAGTCGTGCTTGGCCACGCAGTCGTGGGTGAATAGGGAGTACAGGAGGGGGACTAAGCCTACCCTTACCACCTGGGGGCAGCCGTCAGGAAGTCCAGGATCCAGTTGCTGAGGGAGATGTTTAGTCCCAGGGCCTTTAGCTTAGTGATGAGATTTGTGGGCACTATGGTGTTGAAAGCTGAGCTGTAGTCAATGAACAGCATTCTCACATAGGTGTTCCTTTTGTCCAGAAGGGAAAGGGCAGTGTGGAGTGTGTTTCAGATTCCGTCATCTGTGAATCTGTTGGGGTGGTATGCGAATTGGAGTGGGTTTAGGGTTTCTGTTGATGTGAGCCATGACCAGCCTTTCAAAGCACTTCATGGCTACCGATGTGAGTGCTATGGGGCTGTAGGCAGGTTACCTTCGCTTTCTTGGTCACAGGGACTATGATGGTCTGCTTGAAACATGTGGACATTACAGACTCAGTCAGGGAGAGGTTGAAAATGTCAGTGAAGACACTTGCCAGTTGGTCCGTGCATGGTGGTAATCTGTCTGAATGTTGACCTGTTTAAAGGTCTTGCTCACCTCGGCTACGGAGAGCGGGATCTCACATAGTCCTCCGGAACAGTTGGTGCTCTCATGCATGCTTCAGTGTTGCTTGCCTCGAAGCGAGCATGAAAGGCATTTTGCTCCTCTGGTAGGCTTGCGTCACTGGGCAGTTCGCCCCTGGGTTTCCCTTTGTAGTCCCATTGCAAGCACTGCCACATCCAACGAGCGTCAGAGCTGGTGTAGTAAGAGTCAATCTTAGTCCTGTTTTGACGCTTTGCCTGTTTGATGGTTCATCTGAGGGCATAGTGGGATTTCTTGTATGCATCCGGATTAGTGTCCTGCTTCTTGAAAGCTTCTGGTTGGGATATGTACATACGGTCACTGTGGGGACGGCGTCATTAATGCACTTATTGATGAAGCCGGTAACTCAGGCGGTATACTCCTCAATGACATTGGATGAATCACAGGAAATATTCCAGTCTGTGCTAGCAAAACAGTCCTGTAGCCTAGCATCCGGGTCATCTGACCAATTCCGTAATGAGCGAGTCACTGGTACATCCTGCTTCAGTTTTTACTTGTGAGCAGGAATCAGGAATCAGGAGGATAGAATTATGGTCAGATTTGCCAAATGGAGGGCGAGGGAGAGCTTTGTATGCGTCTCTGTGTGTGGAGCAAAGGTGGTCCAGAGTTTTTTTCCTCTGGTTGCACATGTGACATACTGGTAGAAATGAGGTAAAACTAATTTAAGTTTTCCAGGATTACAGTCCCCGGCCACTAGGAGCGACACTTCTGCATGAGCAATTTCTGGTTTGCTTATGGCCTTATACAGCTCAGTGAGTGCCGTCTTAGTGCCAGCATCGGTTTGTGGTTGTAAATACAGTGGGGCAAAAAAGTATTTAGTCAGCCACCAATTGTGCAAGTTCTCCAACTTAAAAAGATGAGAGAGGCCTGTAATTTTCATCATAGGTACACTTCAACTATGACAGACGAAATGAGAAAAAGAAATCCAGAAAATCACATTGTAGGATTTTTAATTTATTTATTTGCAAATTATGGTGGAAAATAAGTATTTGGTCAATAACAAAAGTTTATCTCAATACTTTGTTATATACCCTTTGTTGGCAATGACAGAGGTCAAACGTTTTCTGTAAGTCTTCACAAGGTTTTCACACACTGTTGCTGGCCCATTCCTCCATGCAGATCTCCTCTAGAGCAGTGATGTTTTGGGGCTGTCGCTGGGCAACACGGACTTTCAACTCCCTCCAAAGATTTTCTACGGGGTTGAGATCTGGAGACTGGCTAGGCCACTCCAGGACCTTGAAATGCTTCTTACGAAGCCACTCCTTCGTTGCCCAGGCGGTGTGTTTGGGATCATTGTCATGCTGAAAGACCCAGCCACGTTTCATCTTCAATGCCCTTGCTGATGGAAGGAGGTATTCACTCAAAATCTCACGATACATGGCCCCATTCATTCTTTCCTTTACACGGATCAGTCGTCCTGGTCCCTTTGCAGAAAAACAGCCCCAAAGCATGATGTTTCCACCCCCATGCTTCACAGTAGGTATGGTGTTCTTTGGATGCAACTCAGCATTCTTTGTCCTCCAAACACGACGAGTTGAGTTTTTACCAAAAAGTTATATTTTGGTTTCATCTGACCATATGACATTCTCCCAATCCTCATCTGGATCATCCAAATGCTCTCTAGCAAACTTCAGACTGGCTTAAGCAGGGGGACACGTCTGGCACTGCAGGATTTGAGTCCCTGGCGGCGTAGTGTGTTACTGATGGTAGGCTTTGTTACTTTGGTCCCAGCTCTCTGCAGGTCATTCACTAGGTCCCCCCGTGTGGTTCTGGGATTTCTGATCACCATTCTTGTGATCATTTTGACCCCACGGGGTGAGATCTTGCGTGGAGCCCCAGATGGAGGAAGATTATCAGTGGTCTTGTATGTCTTCCATTTCCTAATAATTGCTCCCACAGTTGATTTCTTCAAACCAAGCTGCTTACCTATTGCAGATTCAGTCTTCCCAACCTGGTGCAGGTCTACAATTTTGTTTCTGGTGTCCTTTGACAGCTCTTTGGTCTTGGCCATAGTGGAGTTTGGAGTGTGACTGTTTGAGGTTGTGGACAGGTGTCTTTTATACTGATAACAAGTTCAAACAGGTGCCATTAATACAGGTAACGAGTGGAGGACAGAGGAGCCTCTTAAAGAAGAAGTTACAGGTCTGTGAGAGCCAGAAATCTTGCTTGTTTGTATGTGACCAAATACTTATTTTCCACCATAATTTGCAAATAAAGAGCAATACCTCAAGACTTCTTTAATGTTAGACATAGCGCACCAGCTGTTATTGACAAATAGACACCCTCCCCCACCCCTCTTCTTACCAGACGTAGCTGCTCTGGCCTGCCGATGCACGGAAAACCCAGCAAGCTCTAATTATCCGTGTCGTCGTTCAGCCATGACTCTTACCATTTGTTAATGTCCCGTTGGTAGGGTAGTCTTGACCGTAGATCAGTGATTGCACGTTGGCCAAGAGAACAGATGGTAATGGCGATTTACTCATTCCCCTACGAATCCTAACAAGGCACCCCGAACTTCTCCCTCTGTATCTCTGTCTTTTCTTCATGCAATTGACGGGGATTTGGGCCTGATCTCCGGAGAGCATTATATCCTTTGTCCAGTTCAAGGTGAGTAGTCGCTTTTCAGATGTCAATAATTATTTTCTGGTGATAAGAGACAGTACCAGCAACTTTATGTACAAAATAAGTTGGCAAAAAACTAACAAAACTAACAAAATAACACAGTTGGTTAGGAGCCCGTAAAACGGCAGCCATCCCCTCCAGCACCATTATTATAATGCACTACACAACGGATACATTCAACCATCAGTGCTGTTACCATATTCTTCACAACAATGACTAGAGCTTCAACCATTCAACCATGCAGTCAGTATACAACTTATTATGAAGTAGTCTTGAGAGTTGTCTAGTGATCATCAACTACACCGATTGTCTGACCAGAGGACTGTGTTGATCAACAAACTAAATACGCCAGGCAGTCACAATTGCAGTAAGTCAGCCAGTCAGTCAGTCCCTCAGGACTAAACCTGTCTGTCCCCAACCGGTTGCTTTTATCTGTGCTATGTGGACAGCCTGTGCATCCCAAATGGCACCCTATTCCCTTTATAGTGCACTACTTTGGACCAAAGCCATATGGGCCCTGATCAAAAGTAATGCACTATATAAGGAATAGGGTGCCATTTGAGACTTAATCACAGCATTAGGTGGCAGTGCATGCCTTTTTGTTAGTGTACCTTTTCATCTTTCAATACAAAGTGTCACAGCTGACCTTTCTCTGAGAGGAATAATCCAGTTATTTTTTACTTTTCTCCTTTCTTTTAGATTTTGTTTTGGGTGACATTTCTTTCTATCAGCCAAACATATTTTGACATAAAAAGAGAGAACGATTGGAGGGCTCTTTTTTAAATGCTTCCTAAAAAACAGAAATGATTCAAGAGCTGGATAAATTAAATCATTTAATGTTGAAGCATGTTGCTTCTGTAAAATTAGCTTTTGTTTGTATGAAGACTCTCTCCTTCTCTTTCACCTTTCAAATAGACATGGGATATTGAAATGGGAAATGTTGATATCAAAATCTCATTAGGGATATCATGCATTTTTACCGGGTTTGCACGTCCCCACCCACCAAAAAATATAGAAATAAATGTAAAACAGAACCAAAACTACATGGTGATCACTACAAGGAATTTATGCAAATCCAGGAGGTGAACCTAATGTCACACCATGAGTACTGAGAGATTTTTTTTTTATTATAATTAAAACAGAGTTTTTCATCCGATGTGTCAGTATGACCAGTTTTTGAATAGTACCACAAATGTTAAGGATTTGTCAAGGATTATGTTCTGTTGTCTACTGTCTACAAAACATCAGATGATGAATTCTCTAGAACTTTTTTGTACTGGCTGCTTGTGCAAAGACTGAAATTAATGTATCCTTTTCCTCTATTCTAGTAATTGGGACTGGATCTTAGAAGACCTGGGTTAGCAAGCATTAAACCCCAGATGCAATGGTATAGGAACAGGTGTTGTCATACAGTAGTCCAGGACTCTGACTTGACTTGGACTCAAGTCATGATTACCGTAACTCGTGACTCGACTCGGACTCGACCATTGGTGACTCGGACTTGGACTCGGAACTAAACACATTTGTCAGAAAATGTCTTTCCCTTGTAGCTACTGTATTTGCTAACTAGCCCCCCTGACTTGCAACACGGTAAGTCAGCTAGCTTTCTACATTATGAAATGTAGATTAAAAGATTGTTAGAACATATTTTCGGCTATCAAGGGACTTGCAACTTGATTTGGGACTCTATAGGACTCAAATCAAATCAAAATGTATTGTCACATACACATGGTTAGCAGATGTTAATGTGAGTGTAGCGAAATGCTTGTGCTTCTAGTTCCGACCGTGCAGTAATATCTAACAAGTAATCTAACTTGGACTTGGACTCAAGGTTTAGGGACTGCGATCAGGACAACTTCGCCAAAATTCAACAATCAAGACTCCATTGTATGGGTACACAGCAAATTATCCAGTGTTAAATCAACACTGAAAGTGTTGAGTCTGTGGACCCATATAGACACTGGAACAATGTTAATTAAGAGTCTATTGACGCACCCGTGCTTCAATCTAAGTAACATAATAAAAAAATCCCCTTCAAAATCTGTCATTTTAAGCTAGAGACATCTGCATTGGCTGCGTCTCAATCCACCGCATCCGCCTATGTTGGCCTTCCACAGAGCTACAGCACTTTATCAGAACAAGAGACATCCCGAAAATTGGTCTTCTCACAAAAACGTCTGTAGCGTCCGAACGGTTTGGCCTACTAACTAATATGACTGCTCTATGGGAAGACAAGAGTGTCACGAACATAATGGTGTTCTCTGTTTTGCAACTGTCACGGGACTCTTCTGAAGGTAAAACAGTACTGGTACAGTTAGTTTTGAGCCATCAACAAAAAGGGTTTAAATATGTGTCCAATTTCTTATACATTATTCTGTAAAGGGTTGTTTATTCTACATGGACCTTACTACATTTGAAAGTTATCGAAACATTTAGAATTCATGAATTCAGCAATTGCATTATTCTCATATTACTCTGTAGGCTACTGACCTATTCAAAGCTTCCTCCGGCATCTCACCATACATCTGCCTGTAGTAATTGACCTTAACCTGCAGGAGGTTTGTTTGTTGTTATTGAGTGGGGGGAAACAGCTGCAGGCAAGGTTCTGACAGATGGGTGTGTCTTGGTGGTGCCAAAGACACACCCAAGAAATCCTCCCATCAAACCACACATTCAAGCAAACTCTTGTTTGGCTTCTGTCATGGCCGCCAGCATTTCCTTGGGAGCAAGACATAAAATGTGGCCAAATCAGTGGGTGTAGTTCCCCTTTAACTAATACAGTGGGCATTGGATAAATGGAGCAGGTTTTGGTTCAGTGATGGTGGTTTCATTGACAAGGAACAAAACATTATGTCTGTTCTCAGGTGGTAAGTCAGGTAGTCCTGGGGGGTTGCAGTAGGGGCAGATAGAGGGTTAGACTTTTGCAGCTTTGGTAGATAGTCTCCCCTTTGTTTTAAAAGGAGGCCAGAAAACTGTCACAGAGGTTGGTGGTTACTGTGAGAGAGGAGTTTTCCAACATCCGGAGAAGTTTGTTCACGGTTGAGAAGAGCACTCTTGCATTTCCTAGTTCATTATGATGTGGAGAAATAGGTCGATTTGGTTGTGGCAAGTTAGTACTTTAGGTTATGAATATGGATTCTGTAGGCCTCTTGATGTCTTTCTAGTTGTCGTCCTGTGGCTTTCAGGAGCCACTCAGGAGTTGAAAGAGACCGCTGTAGTTTTAAGGGGGGCCAGAACATCCAGGTGGGATGACAGCTCACTGTTGTAATGAGCCACCAGGTTAGTCTTTGAGGATACATGAGGGTCAAGGGGTTCATGTGATTGCAACATATCCATTAGGTCAGCAGTGTTAATCCTTTTAGAATGTCTGTACATGATGGTCTGCTTGTTGGTGGGCTTCGGGGAGGGCACACTGAACAGAATGGCCTTGTGGTAAGAGATGGGCACGTCCAGATCTGAGAGGTTGGAAGTATCCGTGACAGGTATGCACACAAGGTCAAGTACTGTACATGGCTCTGTCATAGGTGAGGAAGTTGAAAAACCGTGTGAATTTGAAGCAATCCAACAGGGCTATGAAGTCACTGGAAAAGCATAGCCATCAGAGTCCACATGAATATTAAATAATACATTGATTCATGATGATATTTGCATACCTTTGGCAGATTATTTTATTTTACTAGAAATGTTAAACTTTTCTACAAGAACAACATATCTTTACATTTTTGTAGCTTTGTGGTATTAAACCATGTAGGCTCGGTTTCACTTTAAGGTTAGGTTTAGACGTAGGGGAGTGTGGGGTAAACTACATGGCTCAAGGGAAATATAGTATTCTTTCTAACAAAGATATCTACACATATTTCAGGTTGTGGTGTATCCCTGGAAATAATCTGAATTCATGTAAACATTACAGTTTATAAAACTGTAATGTTTACCGGGTATGGTGTAAGTTGAACCGTAGGACAGGATAAGTCAACACTACCACTACCTTGTCAACACTACCACTACCTTTTCAACACAATTGAAAACATTCACATCGCTATTTTCGTCTTTTAAGAATTTTAAGAATTGTTTGAACCAGGCTTAACAGTTTACAAAAATGTTGTACTTTTAAAAAACAGTTTTAACATAGGCCAGGCCCTGTTGTTATCTCATATCCCAGTGATAATGCCTTGCATTATGCCTGGGAAGAAAACATTTCAATTTGCTCAACTTGCCATTGTCTCAACTTACCATTTTGATTATATTACCCCACCCATCTACAGTGCCTTGCAAAAGTATTCATCCACGTTGGCGTTTTTCCTATTTTGTTGCATTGCAACATGTAAATAAATTGATTTTTATTTGGACATACAGTGAGGGAAAAAAGTATTTGATCCCCTGCTGATTCTGTACGTTTGCCCATGTCACGATCTTCCTGAGGGACGGACCAAGACGCAGCGATGCTTCCAGTATACATATTTATTTATTCGACGTAACTGGGAAAATAATAAACAGAACAAACGAAGATCGTAACATATAACATATACTAACCACTTACGCTATGAACTAAACAATAACCCACAAAACTACAAACATATATATGGTTCCCAATTAGAGGTAACGACAAACAGCTGCCTCTAATTGGGAACCATTAACCCAACATAGAAATAAACAACCTAGAACAGAAAAAACCCTACACCAAAAACGAAACTAAACACGCCAGCCTGTCAACTCAGGCCTGGACGTGACAGCCCACTGACAAAGAAATGATCAGTCTATAGTTTTAATGGTAGGTTTATTTGAACAGTGAGAGACAGAATAACAACAAAAAAATCCAGAAAAATGCATAAATTGATTTGCATTTTAATGAGGGAAATAAGTATTTGACCCCTCTGCAAAACATGACTTAGTACTTGGTGGCAAAAACCTTGTTGGCAATCACTGAGGTCAGACGTTTCTTGTAGTTGGCCACCAGGATTGAAAACACATCTCAGGAGGGAGTCATTAAGGTTTCGAGGCTGACGATTGGCAACTCAAACCTTCAGCTCCCTCCACAGATTTTCTATGGGATACAGGTCTGGAGACTGGCTAGGCCACTCCAGGACCTTAATGTGCTTCTTCTTGAGCCACTCCTTTGTTGCCTTGGCCGTGTGTTTTGGGTCATTGTCATGCTGGATTACCCATCCACGACCCATTTTCAATGTCCTGGCTGAGGGAAGGAGGTTCTCACCCAAGATTTGACAGTACATGGCCCTGTCCATCGTCCATTTGATGCGGTGAAGTTGTCCTGTCCCCTTACCAGAAAAACACCCCCAAAGCATAATGTTTCCCCCTCCATGTTTGACGGTGGGGATGGTGTTCTTGGGGTCATAGGCAGCATTCCTCCTCCTCCAAACACGGCGAGTTGAGTTGATGCCAAAGAGCTACATTTTGGTCTCATCTGACCCCAACACTTTCACCCAGTTGTCCTCTGAATCATTCAGATGTTCATTGGCAAACATCAGACGGGCATGTATATGTGCTTTCTTGAGCAGGAGGACCTTGCGGGCGCTGCAGGATTTCAGTCCTTCATGGCGTAGTGTGTTACCAATTGTTTTCTTGGTGACTATGGTGCCAGCTGCCTTGAGATCATTGACAAGATCCTCCCGTGTAGTTCTGGGATGATTCCTCACCATTCTCATGATCATTGCAACTCCACGAGGTGAGATCTTGCATGGAGCCCCAGGCCAAGGGAGATTGACAGTTCTTTTGTGTTTCTTCCATTTGCGAATAATCGCACCAACTGTTGGCACCTTCTCACCAAGCTGCTTTTCGATGGTCTTGTAGCCCATTCCAGCCTTGTGTAGGTCTACAATCTTGTCCCTGACATCCTTGGAGAGCTCTTTGGTCCTAGCCATGGTGGAGAGTTTGGAATCTGGTTGATTGATTGCTTCTGTGGACAGGTGTCTTTTATACAGGTAACAAGCTGAGATTAGGAGCACTTCCTTTAAGATTGTGCTCCTAATCTCAGCTCGTTACCTGTATAAAAGACACCTGGGAGCCAGAAATCTTTCTGATTGAGAGGGGGTCAAATACTTATTTCCCTGATTAAAATGCAAATCAATTTATAAAATTTTTCACATGCATTTTTCTGAATTTTTTTGTTGTTATTCTGTCTCTCATTGTTCAGATAAACCTACCATTAAAATTATAGACTGATAATTTCTTTGTCAGTGGGCAAACGTACAGAATCAGCAGAGGATCAAATACTTTTTTCACTCACTGTACACAAAATTGTCCAAATTGGTGTAGTGAAATGAAAAATATAACATGTTTCAAAAAATTTACAAAAAATGTAAAACGGAAAAGTGGTGCGTGCATATTTATTCACCCCCTTTGCTATGAACCCCCTGAATAAGATCTGGTGCAACCAGTTACCTTCAAAAGTCACATAATTAAATAAAGTCCACCTGTGTGCAATCTGTGTCACATGATCTGTCACATGATCTCAGTATATATACACCTGTTCTGAAAGGCCCCAGAGTCTGCAACACCATTAAGCAAGTGGCACCACCAAGCAAGCGACCCCAGAAGACCAAGGAGCTCTCCAAACAGGTCAGAGACAAAGTTGTGGAGAACTACAGATCAGGGTTGGGTTATAAAAAAATATCTAAAACTTTGAACATCCCACGGAGCACTATTAAATCCATTATAATTTTTTTTTTTAAGAATATGGCATCCCAACAAACCTGCCAAGAGAGGGCTACCCACCAAAAATCACAGACCAGGCAAGGAGGGCGTCAATCAGAGAGGTAACAAAGAGACCAAAATTAACCCTGAAAGAGCTGCAAAACTCACTTTAAGCCATACACTCCACAGAGCTGGACTTTACGGCAGTGGCCAGAAAAAATAAGCAAACATGTTTGGTGTTCGCCAAAATGCATGTGGGAGACTCCCCAAACATATGGAAGAAGGTACTCTGGTGAGGCTAAAGTTAAGCTTTTTGGCAATCAAGGAAAACGCTATGTCTGGGGCAAACCCAACACCTCTCATCACCACGAGAATACTATCCAATACCATTTTTCATCGACAGGGACTGGGAAACTGGTCGGAATTGAAGGAATGATGGATGGGGCTAAATACAGGGAAATTCTTGAGGGAGATTTGAGACTGGGACAAAGGTTTCACCTTCCTTCAGGACAACGACCCTAAGCATACTGATAAAGCAACAGTCGAGTGGCTTAAGGGGAAACATTTAAATGTATTGGAATGGCCTAATCAAAGCCCAGACGTCAATCCAATTGAGAATCTGTGGTATGACATAAAGATTGCTGTACACCAGCGGAACCCATCCGACTTGAAGGAGCTGGAGCAGTTTTTCCTGGAATAATGGGCAAAGATTCCAGTGGATTAATGTGCCAAGCTTATATAGACATACCCCAAGAGACTTGCAGCTGTAATTGCTGCAAAAGGTGAATAGTTATGCACGCTGTGTTGTGAAAATCAAATGATACAAATCAATTTTAATTCCAGGTTGTAAGGCAACAAAATAGGAAAATTGCCAAGGGGAGTGAAGACTTTTGCAAGCCACTGTATGTCACTCTGGTTGTTGGAGCTATCTTTTTTATGGTGAGCTTTGGCTTAAAACTACTTAGAGAGCAGTGGGGCGCTAGCGCCCCACTCCCGACACTACCCGGTGAAATGTGAGGCGCCAAATTCAAAATCCAAAAGTTGAATTATTAAACATTCATAAATATACAATTGTTGCATAGTCATCAAAAGCTCTGATTCTTTGAAATATCACAGCGTTGTCAGATTTCAAAAAGGCTTTAGGGCGAAAGCACAACATTTAATATTTATGCATTAGCATAAATCCATAACCCAACACGGGTCTTACAAAACACATAAAAAATCGCTAATATATCGCTAAAATCGCTAATATATCGCTAATATAAAATCTATGAACTTCTGCCAAGGGCTTCCCAAGTGTCCAACGAAGACAATCCATGCTTCTTTGGTTAGAAAAAGTCCTTTATTATTTCCATAAATCTCCGTTTGGTTGGCGCGCGCTATGATCATGAAATCCACCGTTGAGTCGCCCATTGAACCGTGAAGAGAACACGTTCAAATTATACCTATACACTTTCTACAAACAAATCAAACATCATTTTTAATGTATCCTTAGGTATCCTTTTGGGTATATTTGCTGTAATATTTCAACCGGACGATAACGTGAACGATAGGACAGGAAAATAAAGTGGTGCGCGTTCACTATATTGCGCGCGTCAAACCTTTTACGTTTACAAAAATGGTCGCCTGACAATTTCCTCTCCCTATCCATTCTGGTCACTGGTAGAATTCCCAGTCTTTGACTGTTGACTGTTGACATCTAGTGGAAGCCATAGGTACTGCAGTCGCAGTCCTACATTAAGTTGTATGCAATAGGCACAATGGAGAAGATGCTCATTTACAAAAAAAACTACAAATCCGGATGGATTTTCCTCGGGTTTTCGCCTGCTATATCACTTCTGTTATAGTCACATACATTATTTTAACACTCTTAGAAACTTCAGAGTGTTTCCTATCCAATAGGACTAATTATGTGCATATCCTATTTTCTGGGCCTGAGTGGCATGCATTTTACTTTGGGCACGCCAGACTCTCCAAAACCGTCACCTCGGGAGCCGCTCCCTAAGAAGTTAATCAAGGTTTGTTTGTTTGATAATCCTACCTAGCCACAGATCTCACTGCACATTACTGCCAGATAGTAGAAACTGGCAACGACTTCCAGACCCAGGTGGGTCCTACCTACAAAAGAGCCCTCCCTTTCTTAATTCCATGAAGTAGCTACTGTATTAGCTGGCTAGCCCTTCTAATTTAGGTAGTCCTGCACAAGCTGGATTGGCTCATTGGAGCAGGAGCCTGTTTCAGTAGCACGAGGCAGCTTCATGTTCAAGTACACTCCTGGACAGTAACTGTCCTGGACTGTCCTGGACAGTCTATCTCCTTAATGAGGAGTACAAAGCAAAGACACATGACGTCCCATTATTTCAGTCTTTTGTAGGACTCAACCGGGGTCAAACTCCCAACCTTCCAATCTCAGGGTGGACACTCCAACCCCAAGGCCACTGAGTTGGTCATGTGGAACACTGTAAGTCAGTGAAATGTTGCTTCAAAAACTTTTGGACAGCATATTTTAGCCTACCAAGGGACTTGGGACTCGATTTGGGACTTGCACATATAGGACTAGTTAAGTAAAGGTTAAATAAAAAATATATATTACAAAAAAACATAGGATATGGACTCAGAGTAGAACACTAGGGACTTTGGACTTAGCTTGGACTCAAGGTTTAGGGACTTGGCTACATAATTTTAAGAGGAATACTGCTACAGTCTTCAGGAAGTCAAGAGGTCTCAGTGAAGGTTACAGTGAGTTGAAGTTATAACAAGAATCTCCTGCGATGGCCTTCTGAACCCCGACCTGACACAACCCCGACCTGTCAGTCCCCCTGACTCCCCCACTGTTGTTTCAGATAGCATTACACTACTTCCCACTATGCTACTTCTCTCTCTCTTATAATCCTACAGTTCAACATTGTGTGGTACCTAGTTCTCTGGAGCCCTTTCAAGTTAAGCCAACACATCATGAGAAGGAATTACACTAGCTAGGTGGGAATAACCCTCCTTGCACTCGAGGAAATAGGGTGATTTTCAAAGGGAATCTTTGACAGCGAATTGGGAACGTTTGTCCCTGAAACACAACACTCCCCCAGTCGTGGAGGGGGCAGGTGGATAAAAAATACTACAGAAGAAGTATGCGTCCATATTCCCTATGGGCCCTGGTCAAAGGTAGTGCACAATATAGGGAATAGGGTGCCATTTGGGATGCACACACTGTCAAAAGGATAAGGTGTAAAGAAGGTGTAAAGGTGTAAGGTGTAAAGATATAAATAATGATTGATATCTTAAGATGGGGAAAACTAGATCTCACTTTCTTTAGGATTTCAAATGCTTTGTTTACATGACCGACCGAGGGATACAGTATCACTCTTGGATTATTTGGTCATAGGACCACTCTGTATCATATAACAATTCATTTTGACGACTATACAATTTGACGTACTGTATGTTCTTTGAGTGGTCTTTACTACAAAAGGTCCTTCGGCTAAGTAGGCTAATACTGCTTCTCATCATGCAGATACAGTACATGTGGTTTTGAGAAGCATGTTGAATTAACTCATATTAAGGTAGCTCTATGTTTGATTGTAGCTGGGCAGGGAGAGGTTAAGACACATCGCTAAAAGCACATTTTCCAAGGATGCAGAGAGAGAGAGCGAGAGAGAGAGACATCAGCCCCCGCTAGTCTAAACCAATCAGTGTAACTCCTCTCCACTCTGACCACTCTTCCAAGGTAGCTTTAAAACCTGTCTGAGCTATCATCATCATTGGATATACAGTGCATCCCTTATTCTACACATGATTTCATATGTAGAAAATGTTTTTGAAACACTTCATGTGGCATTTCACATGTGAAAACATGTTTTTGGAACAAATGTGACAACGAAAAGGAGGCATTATGATACACAAAGTGCTATTAACATACAGAGTTTCAATTTACATATGTTACACACGACAACATTGTGTATTTAATTTACACAGTAATTATTATTCAACATGTCCTCACCTGGGATTTTAACTCACAACCTCTTGGTTCATGTCATTCCGATTTTTCTGCTACGCCACCACGCCTGTGTTAATAAGTGATTTCACCTGCATTCTTACACCTTCAAAGTGAAGCTCCGCTTTGCTCAAAATAAACAAACAAAAAAACAAATATATTTATAATTGTGATTTAGGAGTAACATTGATACAGAATAATATGCCCCACCAACATTAGACAACAATACCGAAAATCCTCAAATTGGTGAAATAAGTAAATTAAATCAGTGATGAGAAAATAGATAATTGATAACTAAAATAGCAGGGCAGACAGAGATGGTCAGTATTTCTGTTACATGTATTTGAAATATGTATGGTTATGACCATCTCGTAACGGATTATAACACTGGGCATCAAGTAAAATGCTACCAAATGAATAATTGCAAAGCATGCTGAGTATTATTCTAATGAGCTCCACCCCTAAACAAGACAAATAAAAAGGCCCAGTTAATTTTAGTATGTTCATTTTCACAGATACATTTACAATTTGGTAATTTAGCAGACAGAGTGACAACAACATATCACATTCATAGCAAGTACTGTAAAATGTTACAGTAATCATTACTGGTGTTTCTGTTCGAGCCGGCTCCTTGTAAATGTATTATTGTATTTAAAAAGTATTTTAAAAAATTGAATTGAATACATTAACAAATATAAGTATTTTGTCATTTCATTTTGTCTATTGATCTTCATGGTATTTTTTTTTTGTATTTTTTAATTGCATTTTGTAATTTTTGCCTATCCCTGAGTGCAGATGGCACTCTTTTGCTAAGTGCAGAGGTGTATTAACATGTATGGGAAAGTTACAATGTGAAGTGTTCCAAATCAACATCTTTTCACATGTGAAATGTCACGTGAAGTGTTTAAAAAACACACGGTTTCACATATTTTCCACGTGAAATCATGTTTATTTCTATAAGGGCATAACAGCAATCTCAATTTCCTGCTGCGCCACCAGGTCTGTGGCTGTTACGAGCCAGCTGGGGATCGAACTCAGGTCCCCGATGGATGTGTGTGTCCTTGATGTTGACCACTCCACTACTGGAGGAGGTTGAGCCCAAGTGCAGAGGAATTAGGAAACAATGAGATCTCAAAAGTCTGGGTTTTATCTTTGGCTCTTTACTTCAGAGAAAAAAAGCAAAACTTAGCAACAGTCTTAGGCCACACTATAAATGATTGTGTCCCAGGGTAACTTAAACAACTCCGCTTGGGAGGCAATACAAAAAGGTAATCCAAAACAGAGAGAAATCTCTCAACATGAGTCCAGAAACATCTTTCCAAAAGTCCACAAAAGGAAACAAAAAAACATAGAATCCAAGTTCAAATATTAGAAGTCAGAAAAATATCAGACACAAGGAATCCTAGAGAATGACAACACCTAGACCAACATCAGGACTGAACATGAACAAAAGGGCAGTGGGGCCTTAAATAGGGTTTGTCATTAAAAGTAATACAACACAGGTGAGGCCATTACTAACAACAATTAACACAGGAGAATCAATGTTGGTTGACATAACGCCATCTAGAGGTAAAGTCAAGGGGCTTCAGACAAAACATTACATGTGGCCATGACACAGATTGGCCACAGATTTATTGGCAAGAATTTCTGCACTGCTAAAGTTTCCAGAATCAAGTCAATAGTTGTGTGAGTCCGGATTTGAACCCGATCGAACATCTCTGGAGAGACCTGAAAATAGCAGTGCAGCGACGCTCCCCATCCAACCTGACAGAGTTTGAGAGGATCTGCAGAGTCAAATGGGAGAAACACCAAATACAGGTGTGCCAAGCTTGTAGTGTCATACCCAAGAAGACTCAAGGCTGTAATCACTGCCAAAGGTGCTTCAACAAAGTACTGAGTAAAGTGTCTGAATACTTATGTAAATGTGATATTTCGTCATTTTTATACATTTGCTAAATATTCCTAAAAACATGTTTTTGCTTTGTCATAATAGGGTATATTGTGTTGATTGATGTGGGGTAAAAAAAACGATTTAATCCACTTTAGAATAAGCAGTGGTGGAAAGTATTTAAGTAAAAATACTTTAAAGTACTACTTAAGTAGTTTTTTGGGGTATCTGTACTTTACTTTACTACTTATATTGTTGACAACTTTTACTTTTCATCCCTAATACCTCTGATTTGGCAGACTCACTAAACACAAATGCTTAGTTTGTAATTATGTCTGAGTGTTGAATTGTGCCCCTGGCTATCCGTAAAAAACAAAAAAATCTAAATCATGCCATCTGGTTTGCTTAATATAAGTAATTTGAAATGATTTACACTTTTACTTTTATACTGAAGTATATTTTAGCGATTACATTTACTTTTGATACTTAAGTAAATTTTAAACCAAATACTTTGACTTTTCCTCAAGTAGTATTTTACTGGGTGACTTTCACTTTTACTTGAGTCATTTTCTATTAAGTAGTGTTAATTTTGTCACCTATTTTTAATTTAGTCTTAGTCTTAGTCTTGTGCCAAATGTCCTTGTTAGTTTTAGTCATATTTAGTCATTCACATATCTTTTTTTGTTAGTCAAGTTTTAGTCGACTAAAAGTCTTTTCATTTTAGTCTAGTTTTAGTCAAAAAAGAACTCAATATATTTTAGTCAAGTTTTAGTCAAAAAATTTTAGTCTTTTTTTTTTAAATAACACATTATTACTGAGATTATTTCTGATAAACATTTCAGTAAAAAAGTGTTTCACATATCTCAAATATTGGTTAAATGTCATAATTACCTGACAAAATACACTTGTTGAATGATTTTTGTTGAATGCAACTGTTAAATGTGTCTGGTTTTCAATTTCTGATTTAGGCGACACATTTACAAATGATGAACCTGTTCTGAAGAGTATTTTATTTTAACCAACACAATTCAAAAGCTGGGGCCCAACAGACTCCGACTGACAAGTTACAAAGGTTTTTAAAACTCTTTTGGTTGCCTTGTGTCTCATGTTTCTGTTCAAAGCAGAAATAAAATAAATATACCCAGAAAAACTGAAAAGAATAGGCCTACTTTACTGTGGGTCTAAAATACAACCTATTTACAGTCTAGGTTGATCTTGAGAAATAACAAATAAGATTTAACAAGGCTTTAACAAGGCTCAACAATTAACAGTTCTGCTGTTACTACAGCTGCTGATACTAAAGCTTACTACAGCTGCTGAAACTTCAACTTTAGGAATGAATTAAACAATCAAGTTCAAAGGCAATATTTGCAACAGTAAGCAAAATCCATTACAAGGTAGAGTGCTGTTTAATTGAGGGTTATTTAAAGTTAAAAAAAAAACTATAACCAAACTTTAACCAGAGCAGTATTCAGTTATCACTCTAGACTTTGTTAAGTTTTAGAAAAGCACTTCTTTCTAATGTAACTCTTGCTCTGTTGCGGCGGCCACTTGAAAGGTCTCCAGTTAAACTAACAGACCCGCTCTGCAAACGCTTCGGAAGCTGGCATTGCCAGAAGGTCTAATGCCAGAGGTTTCAGCAGTGGATACATGGTGGAGCTTTGAGAAGACTAGAAATCCATGCCGGATTCTTCTGGGTTTGCATGGGACAGGGCTTCTTTGAATTTTTGGACCTCTTGTCTGATGGAGGCCTTGGAGGTCTTTGGCTTTGATAATGGCCGATGGGCACTAAAAAACCTGAATCTAGGCCGCTTTTGCAGAGGCGCCTCTGAGACCTCTGCATTTCCAATGTACTCATTATCTGTCACCTCTTCCTGGTATGGTACACTGCGAGTGATGTACTCTTCAGCTTTACTGAGGAGATTCTGTATGTCGTCATTATCATTGTCAATCAGGGTCTCTGCTGACACACTAGCGTCAACAAAACAAGCAGCTGCAGCAAGAGGAGAGAACTTTCTTGCCGACACATCCAGAAAACAGCTGAAGCGTAAATCCATGTTTGCAGACATCTTCTGTGCCAGTGTAGCTACATCCCTGTAGCTCCTGGCATGAGCAAGGGAGAAGTCTGAAAGGTGGCTCCTCAAGTCCAGTAGTGCAGGGACAACCAGGGAGAAACAACACGTGTCACTTTCAAGCACCTTTGTGTGTTCTGCAAACGGAAGGAGCAAATATTTGAGGATGGCCACCTTCTGCCATTCACTGGGCAGTAGGCAGTCCCAGCCCATGGTGTCAGCCACTGATGTCACATGGTCCTTTACTTCGAGTAAACGAGACAACATCAAAAAAGAACTGGACCATCTGGTTTCACAGTCTTTGATGAGAATGAGTCCACATTGTTCCAGCAACCGTTCTGTGGCAACAGATGATTTGCGAAACTGTCTCACCAGATGCCGGACCTTGTCCAGTAGACGTTTGATTGCTTGTTCCTTCTTGACCATGTTGATGACAAGCTGAAGGGTATGGACCACACATGGGGTCCTCTCCAAGGTTCCATATCTGATAGAAAGTTTAACACAAAACAACAATTATTTTCATTAATCCTACAATAACTATTAATCTATACAATAGCACTTTATCACTACATGAAATTAATTAAACATATTTATTTCAGATTCTTTTTTGATTCAATATTAAATATCTATTACAGTGAATAAGCTCTCTATAATAACAAACATCATTCACAGACTGACCATTCGTCTGCCTCTTCCTCTTCATCACTATCATTGGAATCGTTCTCATCAGAACTGGTGTCCTCTTCTTCGACGTGAAAT
Source organism: Brachymystax lenok tsinlingensis (assembly GCA_030435695.1). NCBI lineage: Eukaryota > Metazoa > Chordata > Actinopteri > Salmoniformes > Salmonidae > Brachymystax > Brachymystax lenok. The sequence goes on from CM059814.1 coordinate 31,676,889, forward strand.
GCAGAAACCATGTTGCTTCCATTATCAGTTATTATCATGATAATTTTTTCGTTTGGGATCCCCATTCTTCTGTGCACTCCTCCACAAGAGTGACAATAGAATTAGCAGTGTGTGGGTGAACCATTTGCTTTAGGTTTAGTAGTATGTGTTCAGCTTTACTGTCCTGAACATTGAAATAGCAAGCACTGACAGCCAGGAAGGAGGCTGTGAGACCCTTTTTAGTCCATATGTCAATGCCAATGGTTACTTTGCGGGCCATAGCCAGTCTGTTTTTGAATTTGACCTTTTCAGCTAGGTACATTTGGTCCACTAGATTTGTAATTTTGGTATTTTTTGGCACAGTCAGTCTTTTATCTATTTTCTCCATCATGTTGATGAATTCCTCATCTTCTACTGTCCGTGGAGGGTGGGCTGTCCGGGCTACCCATTTAGCTATAGCCTCCTCTTTAATGCGTTGTTCCTGGGAGTCTGGCTTGTACTTGATGTGAGAAAAGAGTGCACCTGACATAGATGGCCTCTCCTCTTTCCTGGCTGGTTGCTTGACCACATCTGGAATCTATGGTAAGAATAAATACAATGAGGCCTCATTAAATGCAATAATATCAGGAACACAAGTGTTATAGTGGAAATAAATAACTTAATGAAAAACCTAAGATCAAAACTGTAGGTGGATATATATTTTTTTATATATTATGTAAATTACCAACTGAATGCAAGTTATACATGGTATTGCACACACCATTATTGATGATATTTGTAGCAATATTACATGTAATTGTTAAACTTGATTCCCTTACATATAAATTTGCTTTTATGCCTAATTACGTTCATTTTGATTATTATGTGATTGTGACAGGGGCGCGGGAAGAGGTTTCAGGTTGGGAGTGCTGAGTTTTTTCAGTCACCACTTTTGAATAAGAAACAATATCAAGACTATAAAACTTGTCAAAACTCTGCGAATCACAACAAGTGTATCAGTGAGAACACTCGTTTAAACAGCGCATACACTCGAACTTGACTGCACATCACATTTTTGACTTTATTGATACTGCTTTTAATCGTAATACAACGGACCGGTCAACGGGACATAAATGAAGCCTTTAAAGAAAAGGGTTATTAGGCTGTCATGTACAATAAAAGAGCCTGCGCAGCGACAGGAAATAGAATTGAACACAAAAAGCCTGCCTTGTGCTAGACGGTGGACTTGCGCTCAGGATATTTTTTTTTTAGCGGCGTGTGGACGAATTCTTTCTACGCACACACCATTTTATGTAACACTCTGTGCGTATGTTTTTTTTTTAAATTACTACATGGCTTGGTTAAATTCTAATGTAGAATGCGGTGGTCTGTTATTTCTTGATATATATATAAGCATTCCTAGCAACATATGCTGGTGAGTACAGTACAACTCCGACAGGTCTGATTTCTTACCAACTTAACGTCATGATAGAAATGTAGTGGATATGTTACAATGCATATCAAGTTATTCATAGTGGATTTGTATTTCTTGATAACAGACCGCTGCTAAGTATAACACACCGTTGCCATGAAAAACAGAGCGTTGCCATGGACACACAGGATTCTAACCGTAGAGACGGAGCGCACTATTTTCTTTTTTCAAATTATTGATTTATTTGGTAGGTAGCCATGTAATAAGCGGGATCCGCTTCGCGTCGGGGTCCTAATCAGCCTGTCGGAGTTGTATTCGCTATAACAACCGCCTCGCTCTACATTATCCCTTACATAATTTAACATAAAAATAAAACTTTTGAAATAGCCAACTCAAAATGTTTATTACAAATAAATGAATAAATGTTAATGAACAAACATGCATTTACAGCACTTTCCGCGCCCGTGTGATGTGAAGACCCACACATGCATGTGGCAAATAACATACATTATGCAGGTTATATATATTTTATGTGCCAAAACACCATAGCTAACTTGTTGATTTACAGCGTAGATGCCTAAAATCAGCATTAACTTGACGTTAATTTAGGTTAACTTACCTGAATGTGTGCGTGGTTAGCCTTTAGATGTCGTTTAAGGTTGGTGGTGTTTTTCCCTGATATTTTTTGTCCGCAGTGTTTCCCGTCGGTTATGATGACACATTCTGACTTTTTGTCAGTATCATTGTACTTAAAATGCGACCAAATATCGAGCCTCTTCCTTCGACCTAGCATGTCGTCGTCGCTCGTCACTCGTGTTCGCTGTGGGTGCTGTGTTCTGCAGTTTCGTGTTGCAGCCACAGGCTGGCAGCAACAGGAGTATGAAACCTGTACTTGAGCAACAGCGCGAACTCATTCGGAGTATTTTAAAGGCGTAACAGCTGATGAAAAAGCAGAGACGATTGTAGACGAAAATGAAGAGAGATTTTATCTTAGTTTTTATTTTATGCAAAACATTTTCGTCTCGTCTTTTTTTCGTCAACAATAATGCATGTTAATTTAGTCTTAGTCAGCGTTTTTGAACAGTGGTGCAGTCTCGTCATCGTCTCGTCTTAGTCATGGAAAAAAAGGTCGTTGACGAACATATTTCGTCTCGTCTCGTCTGACGAAATTAACACTACTATTAAGGTATCTTTACTTTTACTCAAGTATAATAATTGGATGCTTTTTCCACCACTGAGAATAAGACTGTAACGTAACAAAATGTGAAAAACGTCAAGGGGTCTCAATACTTTCCGAATGCACTGTACTTCTGCCGGGTAAGCCTACTTTGCAGTTAACATTTAATTGAGAGGCTTTTGGGGGAAATTATTTATGTTGACCCACAAGACGGTTATCACATCAATTGGCTACACACGGAGTGACATGTCGAGATATATTTTTGTAATCAAGGTGACAGACATTGAAACATTCAATACCGCCTTGCATATTATTGTCTGCATCTAGCTGATCTATGGTGTAATAATTAGTCCAACAGTTGCAAACGAGAGTTTCTATTCGACAAATTCAGGAATGTTTATCCTTGTTTTGTTCCGTTCGCTTCCTATTAAGAAAATGTTTTCAACAAAATCGTCGGAATTAATACACGGCTGATCACACGAAAACATATTTTGCTTTCAAAGCCACCACATACAAACAGCATGAACCCTTTCATCGTTGTATAATTCCTTCTCACATCTACGCGCTCCCCTCCTCTCACCTTTTCCCTTTGCTTTTGGACTTCAGTGCACAACACATCAGCTGTCTGTGACGAGGGGAATAAATCTTTCCTAGTCAAACCTTCATATCATAACCGCTAACCACTACACACAGCTTACATCATTGTTACCATATTAGCTAACGTCAAGTCAACATAGCTAATATAACTAAAGTGTTAATTTGATTGGGTGGACAGCATGTCAGTTCATGCTGCAAGAGCTCTGATCGGTTGGAAGTTGTCATAATTACTGTATATCTGTGGAAGGGGGTGAGAATCATGAGCCTCTTAAGATTTGTATTGAAATTCGATGTACCCAGAGGTGGAAGGAAACTAGCTGTCCTCCGGCTACACCATGGTAATACCCTACAGAATGCTGTTTAGGCTACTTTAGACCTTCATCGCAAAACAGTGTGTTTTAATCAACTATTTGGTGACGTGAATATATTTAGAATAGTTGTATCTAAAAATGCCTTTTTTTTATGTTTCACTATTTATTTATTTTTTCACTTCCCAGTTGCATTACTAATACCCTAGGTTATTGTAAGAGTATGATATTCTATGATGCTTGATGGTGTTGTTATGTGTTGTAATGATGTGCAAATAGTTCAAGTACAAGGGAAAATAAAGAAACATACAGTGGCTTGCGAAAGTATTCACCCTCCTTGGCATTTTTTCTTATTTTGTTGCCTTACAACCTGGAAATAAAAATAGTTTTGTTGGGGGTTTGTATTATTTGATTTACACAACATGCCTAACACTTTGAAGATGCAAAATATGTTTTATTGTGAAACAAACAATAAATTAGACAAAAAAACGAAAAACTTGAGCGTGCATAACTATTCACCCCCCCAAAGTCAATACTTTATAGAGCCACCTTTTGCAGCAATTACAGCTGCAAATCTCTCTATAAGCTTGGCACATCTAGCCACTGGGATTTTTCCCATTCTTCAAGGCAAAACTGCTCCAGCTCCTTCAAGTTGGATGGGTTCCGCTGGTATACAGATATCTTCATGTCATACCACAGATTCTCAATTGGATTGAAGTCTGGGCTTTGATTAGGCCATTCCAAGACATTTAAATGTTTCCCCTTAAACCACTCGACTGTTGCTTTATCATTATGCTTAGGGTCATTGTCCTGAAGGAAGGTGAAACTTCGTCCCAGTCTTAAATCTCTGGAAGACTGAAACAGGTTTCCCTCAAGAATTTCCCTGTATTTAGCCCCATCCATCATTCCTTCAGTTCTGACCAGTTTCCCAGTCCTTGCCGATGAAAAACATCCCCACAGTATGATGATGTTGCCTGGTCTGTGAGTTTTGGTGGGTGGCCCTCTCTTGGCAGGTTTGTTGTGGTGCCATATTCTTTCCATTTTTTAATAATGAATTTAATGGTGCTCTGTGGGATGTTCAAAGTTTCAGATATTTTTTTATAACCCAACCCTGATCTGTACTTGTCCACAACTTTGTCCATGACCTGTTTGGAGAGCTCCTTGGTCTTCATGGTGTCGCTTGCTTGGTGGTGCCCTTTGCTTTGTGGTGTTGTGAACTCAGAGGCCTTTCAGAACAGGTGTATATATACTGAGATCATGTGACACTTAGATTGCACACAGGTTGACTTTATTTAACTAATTATGTGACTTCTGAAGGTAATTGGTTGCACCAGATCGTATTTAGGGGCTTCATAGCAAAGGGGGTGAATACATATGCACGCACCACTTTTCCATTTTGTTATTTTTTTCATTTCACCAATTTTGACTATTTTGTGTATGTCCATTACATGAAATCCCCCCCCAAAAAATCCATTTAAATTACAGGTAGTAATGCAACAAAATAGTAAGAATGCCAAGGTGGATGAATTATTTTTCAAGGCACTATAAATATGGGTTGTATTTACATTGGGGTTTTTTCTACACTTGTTGCCCTTTTCTTTTGGCAACAGGTCACAAATCTTGCTCCTGTGATGGCACATTGTGGTATTTCACCCAATAGACATGGGAGTTTATCAAAATTGGATTTGTTTTCAAATTCTTTCTGGGTCTGTGTAATCTCAAGGAAATATGTGTCTTTAATATGGTCATAGATTTGACAGGTTAGGAAGTGCAGCTCAGTTTCCACCTCATTTTGTGGGCAGGATGCACATAGGTTGTCTTCTGCTGAGAGCTGCATTAAAATAAATATGTTTCACTCAAACCTGCACGCTGCGCCTTGGTCCGTTCATCAACAAAACCGTGACATGAGCGGACCCCAGATCTCACAACCATGAAGGGCAATGGGCTCTATAACTAATTCCAGTATTTTTTTTTGCCAGATACAAATTGGTATTTTGAATGTTATGTTCCTTTTCATGGCATAGAAGACCCTTCTTGCCTTGTCTCTCAGATTGTTCACAGCTTTGTGGAAGTTTCCTATGGAACTGATGTTTAGGTCGAGAGTCTAGATGGAATTTGTATTTGTGGTCTTGGCAACCTTTTTTGGAACACCATTATTTTTGTCTTACTGAGATTTACTGTCAAGGCCCAGGTCTGACATAATCTGTGCAAAAGATCTAGGTGCTGCTGTAAGCCCTCTTTGGTTGGGGACAGAAGCACCAGGTCATCAGCAAACAGTAAACTTTTGACTTGACATTTTAGTAGGGTGAGGCTGGGTGCTTTAGACTGTTCTAATGCCCTCACCAATTAGTTTATCTATATAGTATCTTGAATAGGGTGGGGCTCAATCTCTGTCTCACCTCACAGCCCTGTCGAAGGAAATGCGTGTTTTTTGCCAATTTTAACCACAAACGTGTTGTTTGTGTACATGGATTTTATAATGCTGGATGTTTTCCCACCAACACCACTTTCCATCAAATTGTATAGCAGACCCTATAACAAATTGAGTCAAAAGCATTTTTGAAATCAATGAAATATGAGAAGACTGTCTTTGTTTTGGTTTGTTTGTTTGTTTGTCAATTAGGGTGAATATGTGGTCTGTCTTAAAGTAATTTGGTAAAAAGGCAATTTGACATTTGTTCAGTACATTGTTTTCAATGAGGAAATGTGTGAGTCTGCTGTTAATGATAATGCAGAGGATTTTCCCAAGGTTGCTGTCTCCACTCCACGCAGACCAATCCAAACTCATCTCCCGGCGTGTCCAGCCAATCCATTATCTCAGCCAAACATGGCTAGTGGGAAGGTTCCTTACTTTTTCCATGGCTAATCCAACTAGGCTTTTAACTATTTAGGGAGCGGCAGCCGAGGTGTCGGTTTTGGAGAGTCTGGCGTGCCCAAAGTAAAATACCTGCCACTCAGGCCCAGAAACTAGGATATGCACATAATTAGTACTATTGGATAGGAAACACTCAGAATTTTCTAAAACCGTTACAATAATGTCTGTGAGTATAACAGAACTGATATAGCAGGCAAAAACCCGAGGATAATCCATCCGGATTTGCAGTTTTTTGTTGTTGTTGACCTTTTTCTCCTGGCTGCCTATGGGATTCAATGTTATCTAGGACACAGACTGCAGTACCTATGGCTTCCACTGGATGTCAACAGTCTTTAGACAGGATTTGATGACGTTAGGTTGAATTAGAAGCCAATAGAAGAAGAACTTAGACGTGGACCCCGGAACTCAATAGAATGACATATGTGTTCACGGTCTCGGGCGCTCTGTGGTTTTTTCCTTTCCTATCGTTCAGGCTATAATCCGGTTTAAATATTATTGTAAATATACATAAAAGGATACCTAAGGATACATAAAAAATTATGTTTGATTTGTTTGGACAAAGTTGATAGGTATAATTTGAACACGTTCTCTTCACGGTTCAATGGGCGACTCAACGGTGGATTTTCTGAACATAACGCGCCAACCAAACAGAGATTTATGGATATAATAAATGACTTTTTCTAACAAAAGAACCATTGGATGTCTTCATTGGACACTTGGGAAGCCCTCAGCAGAAGTTCTTCGAAAGGTAAGTGATTTATTTTAGCTCTTATATGGGTTTTGTGTGACCCGCGCTGGTTATGAATTTATGCTAATGCATAAATATGTGGGGGTGCTATCCTCAAACAATCAAATGTTGTGCTTTCACCGTAAAGCCTTTTTGAAATCTGACAATGCTGTGATATTGCCAAGAATCAGAGCTTTTGATGACTATGCAACACTTGTATATTGATGAATGTTTAATAATTCAACTTTTGGATTTTGAATTTGGCGCCTTACATTTCCCCGGGTAGTGTCGGGAGCGGCCCGCTAGCGCGCCGTTTATCCCTAATGTGATAATTATAATCATATTTAAGGATGGAATACAATTTTGTTATTAAGGCACATGTTCTGCCACTCCTGTGAAGTACTGACATGCGACATACGCCTAGTTTCCTGAAACGAGTCACGTGTGACCTGATTCAGGAAACTAGGCGTATGTCGCAAGTTACCACTTCACAGGAGAGGCGTTTTGAACTTGAACAGAAATGCCTTCTCGAACATATGAATTTTTATGTGCCTTAATAACAAACTTGTATGCCATCTGTAAATACGAATACAATTGTTAAATTAAGAGCCTTGTTGTTTAGAGAGGAGAGGAGTTCGGATTGGTCTGCCATATTGAAGTCGTCTGTCTATTTGAGCTTGTCAGTCTGTGTCCAGGTAATCCTTTCGAATTAGGCTTTTTTATGTATGTGTAGTGGAGCTGCGTAAGTGTTGCTCTCCATTTTCTGGAGGATCAAGTTGAAATCAGTAGAATTTAGATTATGATATCTAAAGAGATGGAGAAAACACCTGTCTCCGGATAACATCTTCAAACTAAGGGCAACCATGGTATGGCATTCCTGACAGGGAGACACAACATGATGCATGTTGATGTATGCAGGTAAGATAGTCTAGCGTTATCTAGCTACATTTTCATGTATTACACGTTTCTAATTTTGACTGAAAGTGGTTTAATTTCAAGCTAAAGTGTATAGTTAGCTAGCTAGCTAACGTTAGCTGGCTGGCTCCCTAGCTGACGTTATTATTTGTTTCCCAGAGCTGTTTGCTTTTCTAGTTAGAGTCTAATGTTAGCTAGCTAACATTGGACCTGGTTGGTTAGCTCCCAGAACTGTGACATTGTTGCCACTTTGTTCATTGTTGTTTAACTAGCTAACGTTAGCTGGCTGGCTCGTTAGCTAATGTTACGTGACGTGTGTGATATAAAGCGTTGTTTACCTAGCTTGGTTCATTGTTTTCCAAGCTAGCTAGCTATATGTCTTAAGCTAAAGTGTACTGTTAGCTAGCTAGCTAACGTTTGCTGGCTGGCCCCCTAGCAGACTTTATTATTCGTTCGCAGAGCTGTTTGCTTTTCTAGTTAGAGCCTAATGTTCGGCAATGTTGCCACTTTGTTCATTGTTGTTTAACTAGGCTCATTAGCTAACATTACATGACGTGTGTACAACATCCGTTGAATATGGCCGATGTCAGTAAACGTCTGCAAAAAAAGCATACTGAAATTGTTGCCAGCAGAGCTCTTTAAGACACTATGTTGGTATTTGCTTTACTTTAATAGTTACCTTTATTTTCCTAACTACTTTAATAATTACAAGAACATAAAATGAACCAGCAGGGATTTGGTTTTAAATATTTATTCTCTTCCTTCTTCACGGTCATGTAGTAGACACAAGCTGTACTGTATATAATTTGTCAGCTCAGGAGACATAAACTGAGTATACAAAACATTATGAGCTCTTTCCATGACATAGACTGTCCAGGTGAAAGCTATGATCCCTTATTGATGTCACTTGTTAAATCCACTTGAATCAGTGTAGATGAAGGGGAGGAGACAGGGTAAAGAAGGATTTTTAAGCCTTGAGACAATTGAGACATGAATTGTGTATGTGTGCCATTCAGAGGGTGAATGGGCAAGACAAAATATTTAAGTGCCTTTGAAAGCTGCCAGAGCGCATGGGGACATTGCTTACATCTGCTATGACAGGCCTGGAAGGGATGAGAGAGCCAAGCCTATGGGTTCGTAGCTTCAACCCTGAAGCATACACACACCAACTGATTAATGGACTGCTGAATTTTATTTTTTCTCTTGCTTTATTTGTTCTTTTTCATATTATGTCTGAAAAGCTAACCAGGAAAAGACTGAAAATAGCCCATATTCATAGTTGTAGCCTTAGTTCATGAAAACAATAACTTGTTAACATCAGATAACATTCATATATTAGCCATTTTCGAGACTCACTTAGATAATTCATTTGATGATACAGCAGTAGCAATACAAGGATATAACATCTATAGAAGAGACATGAATGCTTATGGGGGAGGTGTTGCTATATATATCCATGTAATGCTTAGAGAAGATCTCATGTCAATGTTATTGAAATGCTGTGATTGCAGTTTCACCTGCATCATCTAAAGCCTATTCTTTTGGATTGTTGCTATAGGTCACCAAGTGTGAAATGCTTGATTGTGTAAGTGATGTAAACATAGAGTTCTACTTTCTTGTGGACCTGAATATTGACTGGTTTTCATCAAGCTGTCTGCTCGAGGAAGCTACTCACAGTAACCAGTGGCAGTAATCTAGTTCAGGTTATTAACCTCTAAACTTTTTCACACGTACCAACAAACGGTGTCATCATTCTACAGTGGTCCCTGTAGCGTACGATCAAACTGGTGTGATTAGAACGCTTGATTAGAACGCTTATTTAGAGCGTCCGGTTTCGATTGACGCAACAATCAGCATTTGAGTTGGCCACACTGTTTTTTCACAGAAACATTTTGCACGAACACAGTCCTTACAAAGTTATGTCCAGAATGTGACCAGTTTATTTTTGGATGCAATGTTCAGACATTCACAGAAGTAGCTACAGCATAACGCAATCATTCCAACCAGAAAATGTAGGCTACATTTGTCCTAGCGCTAATTGAGGAAAGATTGACATAACTCAAGCGGTCATATTTTTATAACTCTTGGCTGACAAAAACTAGAAGATGAATTAGCTAATAGCAATTACTATTTACAATTAATCACATCACGGGTGAGCTCACCATTGATCTAAATAATTGCATAAAACACTTTCTAAAAATCGAAAGTAATCCGACGATGGGTAGTTTGTGAGTGCTGACGTGTTTGTTTTTTCGCATCAACCAAAGATAATAAGAGGAGACAAGATGAGTTTGGTCTATAGTATGCATGAAAAGAGTGTGTTGTCTACCATTGTTCACATCACATCATTCACTTCCGGAAGTGTACTCGAAAAATTTGTGAACCCTCCCTCACCTCATTGTGTTTTATAACGTCTTTGGTCCAACAGACGTTTACGTGAAACCCAGAATGCATTTTATGTCAACAAACATGGCTCCACACATTGCAGGAATTAGCTTAGCTCATCATAATCATTACAACCTTCAAAAAAGTATTTTCACACATATTTCTCCATTACAATCTATGCAAGAATAGGAATGCATGATTTGTCACCAAAACTTTGTCACCAGAAAACATGTGAATAACACAGTAAATAAATAAATAATTTCCACACAAAACATTTTCTGATAGTGATTTATTGATACAAGTGGCACGTCTCGTTAGACGATCACGTGACCTCTCACTCCCACTCAGAGCCATTCAGTGTTGTTGTTGATGTATGTAGCTAGTGAGCTAAGCTGTAGCATTAGCAAAGTCTTTCAAAAGGAGACAATTCACAAATGCAGAAATTATGGAGATTTTTATACATTCTGACAATGAGTATGAAAGTCAGGAATCAGATTCTGACAGTGACAGTGAGGAGCTGCCCCCCAACCTTGTAGCCATTGAGAACCCTGAATCTGAGCACCCCTTGTCCACTGACAAAGTCCCAGGTCATTTGAAGATGCTGGTTGTGATGGAGGCAGACCGACAGTGGATGCAGTGCAGGACTTCTGTGGTAGCTGGAAGGCCGCCAGCTATTTCACCCCTCCTGGCCCTGCTGTTTGCTTTGATGAGTCCCAGTCTGGAGTGCAAAGCCCCTTGCCATTTCCCTCTGAGGCAGAGTGCTTCAAGCTGTTTCTGACAGAGAAGCTGGTGGGAGACATAGTAGAGTTGACCAATTGCTATGCCTTGGAGCTACAGGAGAAGAGAGAGCCAGGAGTGAGGGGGAAACTTGCTAAATGGGTGACAACCACAATTAGTTTAGTGTATAACTTCCTGGTGACAGTCCTTCTCATGGGAATAGTAAAGAAGAACTCCCTAAGAGAATACTGGAACACAGATCCTATGTTTGCAACTCCCTTCTTTGCCACCCTCTGTTCCCAAGACCGCTTCCTAGTTCTGCTGCGATGCCTCCATTTCGTCAACAATGATACTGCCAATCTAAATGACCCATTACACAAAATAAGAAACAATAAACCACAACCTTACCGTAACGACGGTGTAGCTCGCGCGCGCACACACACACACACACACACACACACACACACACACACACACACACACACACACACACACACACACACACACACACACACACACACACACACACACACACACACACACACACACACACACACACACACACACACACACACACACACACACACACACACACACACACACACACACACACACACACACACACACACACACACACAGGTACTCCTACACAAACAATGACCCACACCGCAAGTGGGGAAAAGAACAAACATATATATGGTCCCCAAATAGAGGTAACGACACTCAGCTGCCTCTAATTGGGAACCATCAACAAACCAACCTAGAAAATAAAACATAGAACAAAAAACACCCCTGCTCACATCCTGACCAAAACCACCATAGAGCAGCCAAAAGGGCTATCTATGGCCAGGACGTGACAGTACGTTTGCCCACTGACAAAGAACTGATCAGTCTATAATTTTAATGGTAGGTTTATTTGAACAGTGAGAGACAGAATAACAACAAAATAATCCAGAAAAACGCATGTGAAAAATTTTATGAATGGAATTGCATTTTAATGTGGGAAATAAGTATTTGACCCCCACTCAATCAGAAAGATTTCTGGCTCCCAGGTGTCTTTTATACAGGTAACGAGCTGAGATTAGGAGCACACTCTTAAAGGGAGTGCTCCTAATCTCAGTTTGTTACCTGTATAAAAGACACCTGTCCACAGAAGCAATCAATCAATCAGATTCCAAACTCTCCACCATGGCCAAGACCAAAGAGCTCTCCAAGGATGTCAGGGACAAGATTGTAGACCTACACAAGGCTGGAATGGGCTACAAGACCATTGCCAAGCAGCCTGGTGAGAAGGTGACAACAGTTGGTGTGATTATTCGCAAATGGAAGAAACACAAAAGAACTGTCAATCTCCCTCTGCCTGGGGCTCCATGCAGATTCTCACCTCGTGGAGTTGCAATGATCATGATAACGGTGAGGAATCAGCCCAGAACTACACGGTAGAATCTTGTCAATGATCTCAAGGCAGCTGGGACCATTGTCACCAAGAAAACAATTGGTAACACACTATGCCGTGAAGGACTGAAATCCTGCAGCACCTGCAAGGCCCCCCTGCTCAAGAAAGCACATATACATGCCCGTCTGAAGTTTGCCAATGAACATCTGAATGATTCAGAGGACATCTGGGTGAAAGTGTTGTGGTCAGATGAGACCAAAATGTAGCTCTTTGGCATCAACTCAACTCGCCGTGTTTGGAGGAGGAGGAATGCTGCCTATGACCCCAAGAACACCATGCCCACCGTCAAACATGGAGGTGGAAACATTATGTTTTTCTGCTAAGGGGACAGGACAACTTCACTGCATCAAAGGGACAATGGACGGGGCCATGTACCATCAAATCTTCGGTGAAGACCTCCTTCCCTCATCCAGGGCATTGAAAATGGGTCGTGGATGGGTATTCCAGCATGACAATGACCCAAAACACACGGCCAAGGCAACAAAGGAGTGGCTCAAGAAGAAGCACATTAAGGTCCTGAAGTGGCCTAGCCAGTCTCCAGACCTTAATTCCATAGAAAATCTGTGGAGGGAGCTGAAGGTTTGAGTTGTCAAACACCTCGAAACCTTAATGACTTGGAGAAGATCTGCAAAGAGGAGTGGGACAAAATCCCTCCTGAGATGTGTGCTAACCTGGTGGCCAACTGCAAGAAACGTCTGACCTCTGTGATTGCCAACAAGGGTTTTGCCACCAAGTACTAAGTCATGTTTTGCAGAGGGGTCAAATACTTATTTCCCTCATTAAAATGCAAATCAATTTATAACATTTTTCACATGCGTTTTTCTGCATTTTTTTGTTGTTATTCTGTCTCTCACTGTTCAAATAAACCTCATCATTAAAATTATAGACTGATCATTTCTTTGTCAGTGGGCAAACGTACAAAATCAGCAGAGGATCAAATGCTTTTTTCCCTCACTGTATCTCACCCACCTACCCACTGCCTCATCATCCTCTCCCTTCCCTGATCCTCCCCACTCCCTCTCCCCCATAGGAAAAGTAATTATAGTTGAAGTCGGCCCCTCTCTTAGCAGGTTTGTTGTGGTGCCATATTCTTTCCATTTTTTAATAACGGATTTAATAGTGCTCTGTGGGATGTTCAAAGTTTCTGATATTTTTTTTATAATTCAACCCTGATGTGTACTTCTCCAAAACTTTGTCCCTGACCCGTTTAGAGAGCTCCTTGGTCTTCATGGTGCCTCTTGCGTGGTGTTGCCCCTTGCTTAGTGGTGTTGCAGACACTGGGGCCGTTTAGAACAGGTGTATATATACTGAGATCATGTGACACTTAACTTCTTAGGGCTAGGGGGCAGTATTTTGAAGTTCGGATGAAAAAAGTGCCCAAAGTAAACTGCCTGTTACTCAGGCCCAGAGGCTAGGATATGCATATAATTTTGGATAGAAAACACTCTGAAGTTTCTAAAACTTTTAAAAGTCTGTGAGTATAACAGAACTGATATGGCAAGCGGAAACCCGAGCAAAATCCATCCGGGATGTCTGAATCAGTCATGTCACACTGTTTTCAATAGGCCAGCTATTCAAAGCCTCATAGTTTAACCCCCAGATTGCAGTTCCTATGGCTTCCACTAGATGTCAACAGTCTTTAGAAAAAGGTTTGAAGCTTCAATCATGAAAATTAAGGGAGTAAGACCACTTGTTCCACGTCAAGTGTACTGTTTTGGATTTTGTGCGTAACAGGGAATGCGCGCTCAGTTCTTTTTCTCTTCTATTCAGCAGGTTATATTCCATCTGAAATATTATAGTTTATATTCATTTTAGGGTATCTGAGTATTGATTACAAATGCTGTTTGACTTTTTTCGACAAACTTTATGTGTACTTTTGGGATATCGTTTGTCTGCATGGATGAAAGCCTTTGGGCAGGTGGATTACTGAACAAAAAGCGCCAACCAAACAGAGCTTTATGGATAAAAAGAGGAACTTTATCGAACAAAATTACCTTTTATTGTGTAACCTGGACGGTTGGGTATGCCATCAGAGGAAGATCATCAAAGGTAAGCAATTTATTTTATGCTATTTTTTAGTTTTGTGACACCTCTGCTGGTTATGTTATTATTCTAATTGAGTTTTTGAGTGGGGGTGCTGTCCTCAGACAATCAAATGTTCTGCTTTCTCCGTAAAGCCTTTTTGAAATCTGACAATGCTGTTAGATTAACAAGAGTCTAAGCTTTTGAAGGGTGTGCAGCATTTGTATTTTCATGAATGTTTGAAATGAGTATTTTTGTAATTTGAATTTGGCGCTCTGCATTTCACCGGATGTTGTCAAAATCGAACCCGTTCACGGGATTGGATCCGTAACAGGTTAAATAAAGTCCGCCTGTGTGCAATCTAATTAATTATGTGACTTCTGAAGGTAATTGGTTGCACCAAATTTTATTTAGGGGCTTCATAGCAAAGGGGGTGAATACATATGCATTTACCACTTTTCAGTTTATTTATTTATTTAATAATTTTTGGAAACAAGTTATTTTTTTCATTTCACTTCACCAATTTGCACTATTTTGTGTATATCCAGTCCATGAAATCCAAATAAAAATCTATATAAATTAGCAGTTTTATCATTTGATATTATTAACCATAACCTGTTGTTGAAAAAACGAACTGTACTAGCCAAAAATGTGGACACACCTACTCATTCAAGGGTTTTTCTTTATTTGTACTATTTTCTACATTGTAGAAAATTGTGAAGACATCAACATTATGAAATAACACATCTGGAATAATGTAGTAACCAAAAAAGTGTACAATTTATGAAAATGATTTTAGATTTTAGATTCTTCAAAGTAGCCACCTGTCAAGGAGTGGTTCCATAGAGGAAAGGAATCAGGCGCAGGAGGTTGAGATGTGTGTGAAAAGGAAATTTAATAAAGCCACCAGTCAATAGTACAGCACACGCTGGTGAGGCAAAATACCCACACGCTCAAAAATAACGGGCGAACAAACAACCCGGAAACAAAGAGAACCAAAAGATACTAGCCCTTAGTACACAGACTGGGAAACTACAATGAACACTGATAATCATGCACAGGGGAAAGAGGGGAAGGAAAGAATATATGCAGGAGCGTGATTGGGAGATAATTAACAGCAGGTGTAAACAATAACGACAAAACCAAAGAACACACGAAAAAGGGGAACGGTTATAGTTAGAAAACCGGTGACGTTGACCGCCGAACACCGCCCGAACAAGGAGAGGGACCGACTTTGGTGGAAGTTGTGACACCACCCTTTGCCTTGATGACAGCTTTGCACACTCTTGGCATTCTCTCAACCAGCTTCATGAGGTAGTCACCTGGAATGCATTCCAATTAACAGGTGTGCCTTGTTGAAAGTTAATTTGTGGAATTTCTTTCCTTCTGAATTAGTTTGAGCCAATCAGTTGTGTTGTGACAAGGTAGGGCTGGTATACAGAAGAAAGCGCTATTTGGTAAAAGACCAAGTCCACATTATGGCAAGAACAGCTCAAATAAGCAAAGAGAAATGGCAGTCCATTACTTTAAGACATGAAGGTCAGTCAATCCGGAAAATGTTAAGTTTCTTCAAGTGCAGTCGCAAAAACCATCAAAAACCATGAAACTGGCTCTCATGAAGACCGCCACAGGAAAGGAAGACCCAGAGTTACCTCTGCTGCAGAGAATAAGTTCCTTAGAGTTACCAGCCTCAGAAATTGCAGCCCAAATAAATGCTTCACAGAGTTCAAGCAACAGACACATCTTTTCATCAACTGTTTAGAGGAGGCTGCGTGAATCAGGCCTTCTTGGTTGAATTGCTGCAATGAAATCACTACTAAAGAACACCATTGGGCCGAGAAACACGAGCAATGGACATTAGACTGGTGGAAATCTGTCCTTTGTTCTGATGATTCCAAATATTCAATTTTTGGTTCCAACCGCCATATCTTTGTGAGACGCAGAGTAAGTGAACAGATGATCTCCCAACGTGAAGCATGGAGTGTGATGGTGTGGGGGTGCTTTCCTGGTTACACTGTTTGTGATTTATTTAGAATTCAAGGCACACTTAACCAGCATGGCTACCACAGCATTCAGCAGTGATACGCCATCCCATCTGGTTTGCGTTTAGTGGGACTATCATTTGTTTTTCAACAGGACAATGACTCAAAACACACCTCCAGGCTGTGTAAAGGCTATTTGACCAAGAAGGAGAGTGATGGAGTGCTACATCAGATGACCTGGCCTCCACAATCACCCGATCTCAACCCAATTGAGATGGTTTGGGATGAGTTGGACCGCAGAGTGAAGGAAAAGCAGCCAACAAATGCTCAGCATATATGGGAACTCCTTCAAGACTGTTGGAAAAGCATTCCAGGTGAAGCTGGTTGAGAGAATGCCAAGTGGGAAAAGCTGCCATCATGTCAAAGGTTGGTTTTTTGAAGAATCTAAAATATATTTTGATTTGTTTAACACTTTTTTGGTTGCTACATGATTCCATATGTGTTATTTCATCGTTTTGAAGTCTTCACTATTATTCTGCAAAGTAGAAAATAGTAAAAAAATAAAAAAAAAACCTTGAATGAGTAGCGGTATTCAAACTTTTGACTGTTACTGTATGTAAATACGATATTTCTGATTTAGTTTTTTTATGTTTGCAAAACAATTTTAAAACAGGTTTTCACATTGTCATTATGTGGTATTGTGTGTGGATTGATAATCTATTTTAGAATAAGGCTGTAACGTAACAAAATGTGGAAAAAGGGAAGGGGTCTGACTACTTTCCGAATGCACTGTGTACAGTATAGAGACAATATTGCATGGAACTCCCTTCCATCTCATATTGCTTGTCAGGATCCGTGTGTGTAGCTGGTGTGTGAGAGTCAGGCGCAGGAGAGCAGAGCTAGTGAACGAAAGCACTTTACTGTGGCACAGTACAAAACTGAACGCAAATAGCGTTACAAAAACAAATGCCTACAGGAAAAAGTACGGTAGCACAATGTACAAAAATACCAGTCTGGCGCAAACCAGACGGAAACGTGCCACTGACAAATAAACAATCACACACACAGACATGGGGGAAACCAGAGGGTTAAATACATGACAAGTAATGAGGGAATGACGACCAGGTGTGTGGGGAAACAAGACAAAACAAATGGAAAATGAAAAGTGGATCGGTGATGGCTAGAAGACCGTTGACGTCGACCGCCGAACACCACCCGAACAAGGAGAGGCACCGACTTCGGCGGAAGTCGTGACATTGCTCAAATTAACAGAAATCCTGGTTTCAAAAAACAGATAAAGTGACACCTTTCGGTGTCAATACTCAATATTAGGAAGGTGTATCTAATGTTTGGTATTCTCCGTGTATAACTACAATGGTTAAATGTCTCTATTTTAACATATTCTAATGTGACAATGTTGGATATGTTGTTTCTCTAACTACTTCATGGTGCCCCCATGAGGAGAAGTATTTTTTACATTGGTGCCTTAACCAGGATGTCTATCAGCAACATGGTTTCATTAGAATATGTCAAAATATTGATATTCAACCCTTGTAGTTATATGTCAGCTAAGAAATACACATTAGTTAGCTCAGGTGACATAACTGTCTGGACGGAAAGAAGGAGGGAGTCAAAAGGAGATAGGATTAGTGTAGATGAGCAGGTTTTAGCTAGTGTATCTTCACTCTGTAAAATGACATTCCCTGAAGCTTGAAGTCATTACCATCACTGATCCATGGATGCCGGAATTCTTTAGTTTTGTGGTTCAAACAATCAATCCTATTAAGTACTCATGGGGAGTGGGGTACTAAAACCTGTCAGGGTTGGGAGGCTACATGCTACAGTTGCATGAGGGAATGCCTTGTTCACTCTTTTCTTCTGCAGGTACATTTCTAATTAGGAAATGTCAGCTGAATAATTTCAACCTTTTTGAATGCACCATATTTAGAAAGATTACAATTTAATTACAGGTTATAGCTCTGTATCTTAAATAAATGTTTATGTAAATAAGCAGGCTGACTGCTTTGCTGTGATATCAAAGCGAATTTTTAACAAAGCCTTTATTATTATTTTTCTATTTTCTTTTCATCCCCCTATCCTTTGAGTTGTTGAAACTTATTTGCTTTTCTGTGGCTCAGATTAATTAACTGATTAGTTCACCTTTGTTGCAACATCCCGCTGCTAAGGCTGTTGCTGTTTTGCAGCCGACACAAAAGGCAAAATACATGTGGCCTACTTGTCTACCAGCCTAACTGGTATGTAGCCATGAATTAACCCAGAAAGCAGTGATTCATTGTTTCTGTCCCAAATGGCATCTTATTGCCTTTATAGTGCACTACTTTTGACCAGAACCCATAGGGTTCTGGTCAAAAGTAGGGCAGTATATAGAGAATAGAGTGCCATTTGGGACACTTTCATGTTTTTTGTTCTAAACCTGATGGCTGGTTGGTTTTTACTGTGCATGGATGGAGCGTATTTAAATAATGAACGAGTCAATCTGCATGTAGCCTACTCTTTGGATTTGTTAAGGGCTGAGGGGTCCCCTATTATTTTCAATGTCTGTTTGTTCATATTCACCATTCTGAGAGTGCTGGGTTTTTAATGAAACAAACATAATATTCTCTGTATTCTTTTTTTTTGCCCAGTGTTGTATTTTATTGTATCTACATCTGTAAGACCTAAAGTAAATAAACCAAACTTCAACTTTTCATTTCACCATATTTCCACCCCCTTTCATTCCATTCTATGTTAGTTTAAGTCTATTCTCTGCAGGCTACTTGTAAACCCACAGGTTGTGGTCATGGTATCCATGTTACGATTTCACAGCATTGAGGAGAAAGAGGAGGAGGATGAAGGGGAGGACGAGAAGCCCTCCTCCTCTGCTCCACTCATCTATACTACCCTTCCCTTCCCTCACATCTCCTCTCCTCCTTTCCACTCATCTCTCCTATCTTCTCCTCTCAGCCCCTCATCTCTCCTCTCCTTTCCTCTGCTCTGTTTTCCCTCTCCTCTCAGTCTCTGTTATTGCCCTCCATACACTTAATTTCAATCTGGGATGACACACTTGTGGCAATGATTTAGATTTACACGCTTCAATACATTTCACAATACGATGTCAGTGCTTTCTTTGACGTGAATTATTATGGATATGACAAGAGACATTTGTGTTTTTGTCCATCAAGATTAGGCTTCTGCGATGAAATTGGTAATCTGGGATTTCCCTCCTCTGCCAGCCTGGTATCAACTGATAAGCGTCAGTCTGTCAAGCTTTTGCAAAAAGATATGCATCACGAGTCAACACATTGTATTCAATGTGAAAAGATGTACGTCAAGGCTGAACACATTGAAGCATAACTCAATTCAAGCAGTTGACACATAACTCAATACATTGCATTCATTCAAGGCAATATAGTTAATGATAAAGCTGCAATGGGTAAATTGGTGAAAGACTCAGACAGACAGACACACATACATATAAACTCAGTCAGACAGACATCTCTCTCTTTATATTCTCTAATCCCACCTCTCTTTTCTCTTTATCGCTTTCTCTCCCTCCTTATAACTCCCCTTCTTTGCCTCCCTCTGTCTCTTTCTCTGCCTCCTCTTTATATTCCCTCCTTTTACTCTTTCTCCCGCCCCCTTCTTTCATCCCCTCTACCATCTCCCCCCCTCTGTCCTTCTCTCCCCCTCTTCTAGCTCTCTCTTTCTACCTCCTCATTCATTTGTCTCTCTCTCCCCCTTTTCTTTTACCCCTCCCTCCTTCACCCTTTCCCTCACTCTCCCCCTCCATTCTCTCTCCCTCTTTTATCCTACCCTACCACTTCTCTCATCTCTCTCTCTCTCTCTCTCTCCGTCGAGGCGGCAGGTAATCTAGCAGTTAGAGCAGGCTCAAATCCCTGAGCCAGCAAGGTGGAAAAATCTGCCGTTCTGACATTGAGCAATGCAGTTAACCCCCACAACAACAACTGCTCCTCGGGCACCGATGATGTCAATTTAGATAGATAGATAGATAGATAGATAGATAGATAGATAGATAGATAAAGAGTTGAAGTCGGAAGTTTACATACATTTAGGTTAGAGTCATTAAAACTCGTTTTTCAACCACTCCACAAATTTCTTGTTAACAAACTATAGTTTTGGCAATTCGGTTAGGACATCTACTTTGTGCATGACACAAGTAATTTTTCCAACAATTTTTGCAGACAGATTATTTCACTTTCACAGATTATTTCATAATTCACTGTATCACAATTCCAGTGGGTCAGAAGTTTACATACACTAAATTGACTGTGCCTCTAAACAGCTTGGAAAATTCCAGAAAATAATGTCATGGCTTTAAAAGCTTCTCATAGGTTAATTGACATCATTTGAGTCAATTGGAGGTGTACCTGTAGATGTTTTCAAGGCCTACCTTCAAACTCAGTGCCTCTTTGCTTGACATCAAAAGCTCTGACGAAGGCCATGAGGCCGATACGTAAGCTTATTAAAGATCAGTGATACTACTGATACTATCAAGAGCAGTGTGCGGTTTCCTTTTTCCCTCATCCTGTCCAGTTTTTACCATGCACCGGCAAAAAGATTGCTCAGATGTGCGAGTGCCTTTTGAATTTTGAACCACGTTCATCTGCACAAACAATAGTACGCAAGTACAAACACCATGGGACCACGCAGCCATCACCCTGCTCAGGAAGGAGACGCGTTCTGTAGCCTAGAGATGAATGTACTTTTGTGCGAAAAGTGCAAATCAATCCCAGAACAATAGCAAAGATACTGGAGGAAACAGGTACAAAAGTACAGTTGAAGTCAGAAGTTTACATACACTTAGGTTGGTGCCATTTAAACTCATTTTTCAACCACTCCACAAATTTCTTGTTAACAAACTATAGTTTTGGCAATTCGGTTAGGACATCTACTTTGTGCATGACACAAGTAATTTTTCCAACAATTTTTGCAGACAGATTATTTCACTTTCACAGATTATTTCATAATTCACTGTATCACAATTCCAGTGGGTCAGAAGTTTACATACACTAAATTGACTGTGCCTCTAAACAGCTTGGAAAATTCCAGAAAATAATGTCATGGCTTTAAAAGCTTCTCATAGGTTAATTGACATCATTTGAGTCAATTGGAGGTGTACCTGTAGATGTTTTCAAGGCCTACCTTCAAACTCAGTGCCTCTTTGCTTGACATCAAAAGCTCTGACGAAGGCCATGAGGCCGATACGTAAGCTTATTAAAGATCAGTGATACTACTGATACTATCAAGAGCAGTGTGCGGTTTCCTTTTTCCCTCATCCTGTCCAGTTTTTACCATGCACCGCAAAAGATTGCTCAGATGTGCGAGTGCCTTTGAATTTTGAACCACGTTCATCTGCACAAACAATAGTACGCAAGTACAAACACCATGGGACCACGCAGCCATCACCCTGCTCAGGAAGGAGACGCGTTCTGTAGCCTAGAGATGAATGTACTTTTGTGCGAAAAGTGCAAATCAATCCCAGAACAATAGCAAAGATACTGGAGGAAACAGGTACAAAAGTACAGTTGAAGTCAGAAGTTTACATACACTTAGGTTGGTGCCATTTAAACTCATTTTTCAACCACTCCACATATTTCTTGTTAACAAACTATAGTTTTGGCAAGTCGGTTAGGACATTTACTTTGTGCATGACACAAGTAATTTGTCCAACAATTGTTTACAATATTTCACTTATAATTCACTGTATCACAGTTCAAATGGGTCAGAAGTTTATATACACTAAATTGACTGTGCCTTTAAAAAGCTTGGAAAATTCAAGAAAATTATGTAATGGCTTTAGAAGCTTCTGATAGGCTAATTGACATAATTTGAGTCAATTGGCGGTGTACCTGTGGATGTATTTCAAGGCCTTCTGTGGATGTATTTCAAGGCCTTCAAAAACAGTGCCTCTTTGCTTGACATCATGGGAAAATAAAAATAAATCAGCCAAGACCTCCACAAGTCTGGTTCATCCTTGGGAGCAATTTCCAAACGCCTGAAGGTACCACGTTCATCTGTAGAAACAGTAGCACTCAAGTATAAACACCATGGGACCACGCAGCCGTCATACCGCTCAGGAATGAGACGCGTTCTGTCTCTTAGAGATGTCCGTACTTTGGTGCGAAAAGTGCAAATCAATCCTAGAACAACAGCAAAGGACCTTGTGAAGATGCTGGAGGAAACAGGTACAAAAGTATATATATCCACAGTCAAACGAGTCCTATATCGACATAACCGGAAAGAATGCTCAGCAAGGAAGAAGCCACTGCAGCCACTGCTCCACCATAAAAAAGCCAGACTACGGTTTGCAACTGCACATGAGGACAAAGATCGCACTTTTTGGAGAAATGTCCTCTGGTCTTATGAAACAAAAATATAACTGTTTGGCCATAATGACCATCGTTATGTTTAGAGGCAAAAGGGGAGACTTGCAAGCTGAAGAACACCATCCCAACCGTGAAGCACGGGGGTGGCAGCATCATGTTGTGGTTTTTTTTTGCTGCAGGAGGGACTGGTGCACTTCACAAAATAGATGGCATCATGAGGCAGGAAAACTACGTGGATATATTGTAGCAACATCTCAAGACATCAGTCAGGAAGTTAAAGCTTGGTCACAAATGGGTCTTTCAAATGAACAATGACCCCAAGCATAGTTCCAAAGTTGTGGCAAAATGGCTTTAGGACAACAAAGTCAAGGTATTGGAGTGGCCATCACAAAGCCCTGACCTCAATCCTATAGAAAATGTGTGGTCAGAACTGAAAAAGCGTGTGCGAGCAAGGAGGCCTACAAACCTGACTCAGTTACACCAGCTCTGTCAGGAGAAATGGGCCAAAATTCACCCAACGTATTGTGGAAGCTTGTGGAAGGCCACCCAAAACGTTTGACCAATGTTAAACAATTTAAAGGCAATGCTACCAAATACTAATTGAGTGTATGTAAACTTCTGACCCACTGGGAATGTGATGAATGAAATATAAGCTGAAATAAATCATTCTCTCTACTATTATTCTGACATTTCCCATTTTTTAAATGAAGTGGTGATCCTAACTGACCTAAAACAGGTAATTCTTACTAGGATAAAATGTCAGTAATTGTGTAAACCTGATTTTAAAAGTATTTGGCTAAGGTGTATGTAAACTTCGGACTTCAAGTGTAGATAGATAGTATGTTGACTCCCTCTCTTTCCCTCTCCATGGAAGAAAGACATATCCACTCACAGGCAGGCAGGCAGACTCCTAACTCTACACTGTAAACACCAAGGCATTTTTTAACACAAATAGGTCTAGTAAGTTTTATTATTGCTTAAAAATAAGTTATTACTTAAACCGTTATTGTGGTACTAACTCAAAACTAAATGAGAAGTCACTTCAACTCTAGTTTCTTTAAAAAAGAAAATAGAATTTTGGGAATTGTTTTTAATATCAGTTATTTTGCATGTACATTGAGTGATTGGTTGATACATTTTATGCTACAGAAACATAAATAACATACATTTTTCTAAATGAATTCAGCCATTTAGATTTCTTGCATCTGACACAGAAATGGTTGTTCCAGTTTAAATGGCTTAGGTAGTCGCCACTCCTATTCCAAACCCTGACAGTCATTATGACTGCAGAGTAATGGTAAATCACCAGCATTATGACCAGGAATACAATTTTACCAAATTGGATCCTTTGTTATTACCCCCACAGGCCAATTGAACTTTTCCCAGAGGCTGCTCCAAGAAGTTATTCGGAGTGCATTTCTTGTATCACTCAGTAGGCGTGCAAACCATCCACTGCTTCCATGTATATTATAAAGTAGACAAGATTTCCTTCCAGAGAGACATCAGGAACTGTAACATTTTCTGTTTCACGGAATCATGGCTCTCTCTGGATATGCTGTCCCCGTCCATACAGCCAGCTGGGTTTTCAGTACATCGTGCAGACAGGAATAAAGAACTCTCCGGGAAGAAGAAAGGCAGTGGTGTATGTTTCATGACCAACTACTCATGGTGTGATTGTGATAACGTACAGAAACTCAAATCCTTTTGTTCACCCAATCTAGAATACCTCACAATCAAATGCCGACCGTATTACCTCCCAAGAGAATTATCTTCGGTTGTAGTCACAGCCATGTATATTCCCCCTCAAGCAAATACCATGACGGCCCTCAAGGAACTACACTGGACTTTGCGCAAACTGGAAACCACATATCCTGAGGCCGCATTTATTGTAGCTGGGGATTTTAACAAAGCGAATTTGAGGAAAATGTTACCAAAGTTCTATTAACACATTAGTAGTAATCACGCTAGAAAAATGCTAGACCACTGCTCCTCCACCTTCTGGGATGGAAAAATGCTAGACCACTGCTCCTCCACCTTCTGGGCTGGAAAAATGCTAGACCACTGCTCCTCCACCTTCTGGGATGGAAAAATGCTAGACCACTGCTCCTCCACCTTCTGGGATGCCTACAAGGCCCTCCCCACGTCAAATCAGACTCCGTTTTGCTCCTCCCTTCCTATATGCAGAAACTCAAATAGGAAGTCTATTCAATGCTGGTATGACCAATCGGAATCAATGCTACAAGATTGTTTTGATCACGCGGACTGGGATATGTTTCGGGCAGCCTCTGAGAATAACATTGATGTATACACGGACACGGTGACTGAGTTGTTCCCACTGTGACTATTAAAACCTATCCAAAACAAAAACCGTGGATAGATGGCAGCATTCGCGGAAAACTGAAAGTGCAAACCTGATAGCACTAACCGGATTTAACCATGGCAAGGTGACTGGGAATATGTCAGAATACAAACAGTGCAGTTGTTTCCTCTGTAAGGCAATTAAACAGGCAAAACGTCAGTACAAAGACAAAGTTGAGTCGCAATTCAACGGCTCAGACACGAGACGTATGTGGCAAGGTATACAATAAATCATAGATTACAAAGGGAAAACCAGCCACGTCGGAGACACTAACATCTTTCTCCCGGACAAGCTGAACACCTTCTGCGCCCACTTTGAGAATAACACAGTGCCGCCGCCGAAACCCGCTCTCAAGGACTGTGGGCTCTCGATCTCCATGGTCGACTTGAGTAAGACATTTAAACGTGTTAAACCTCACAATGCTGCTGGCCCAGACAGCATCCCTGGATCCACAGACGATGCAATCACCATCGTACTGCACACTGCTCTATCCCATCTGGACAAGAGGAATACCTATGTAAGAATGCTGTTCATTGACTATAGCTCATCTTTCAACACCATAGTACCCTCCAAGCTCATCATTAAGCTCGGGGTCCTGGGTTTGAACCCTTTCCTGTGCAACTGGATCCTGGACTTCCCGATGGGCCACCCCCAGGTGGTGAAGAGAGGAAACAACACCTCCACTTAGGTGATCCTCAACACAGGGGCCCCACAAGGGTGTGTGCTCAGCCCCCTCCTGTACTCCCTGTTTACCCATGACTGCGTGGCCACATACACCTCCAACTCAATCATCAAGTTTGCAGACGACACAACAGTAGTAGGCCTGATTTCCAACATGGCGAGACAGCCTACAGGAAGTAGGTGAGGGCCCTGGCGGAGTGGTGCCAGGAAAATAACCTCTCCCTCAATGTCAACAAAACCAAGGAGCTGATCGTGGACTTCAGGAAACAGCAGAGTACGCCTCTATCCACATCGACAGGACCGCAGTGGAGAAGGTGGAAAGTTTCAAGTTCCTCAGCGTACACATCACTGAGAAACTGAAATGGTCCACCCACACAGACAGTGTGGGTGGAGGCTGAAGAAATTTGTCTTGGCCCCTAAGACCCTCACAAACTTTTAGAGATGCACAATTGAGATCATCCTGTCGGGCTGTATCACATCCTGGTACAGCAACTGCACCGCACGCAACTACAGGGCTCTCCAGAGGGTGAAGTGGTCTGCCCCTCACTGGGGGTACACTGCCTGCCCTCCAGGACACAAAAAGATAATCAAGGACATCAACCACCCGAGACACGGCCTGTTCACCCCGCTACCATCCAGAAGGCAAAGTCAGTACAGGTGCATTAAAGCTGGCACTGAGACACTGAAAAACAGCTTCTATTTCAAGGCCGTCATACTGTTAAACATTCATCAATATACAAGTGTTGCATAGTCACCAAAAGCTCAGATTTTTGTTGTCAGATTTCAAAAAGGCTTTATGGCGAAAGCACAACATTTGATTGTTTGTGGATAGCCCCTCTCATATTTTATGCATTAGCATGAATCCATAACCAACGCGGGTCTCACAAAACACATACAATCGCTAATATAAAATCGCTTACCTTTGATGATCTTCTACTGAGGATAGTCCGAAGTGTCCAAGCAAGACAATTCATGCTTCTTTTGTTAGAAAAAGTCATTGTTTATGTCCATAAATCTCTGTTTGGTTGGCGCATTATGTTCATAAAATACAGCGTCCACTCGCCCATTGAACCGTGAAGAGAGCGCGTTCAACCTATACCTATACACTTGTCCATGAACAATCAAACATCATTGATAATGTATCCTTAGGAACACTTTTATGTGTATTTACTACAATATTTCAACCGGATTATAAACTGGACGACAGGAAAGGAAAAAACCACAGCGCGCGCGAGCCCGTGAACGTGCCTCCTCTTCTGTTTAAATCCTGTGAGTAGTTCAAAATTCTTCTTCTATTACCATCCAGAGCAACCTAACATCACCAAACACTGTCTAGAGACTGTTGACATCCAGTGGAAGCTATAGGTACTGCAATCTTACTCACAGATATGGCTGTTTTCAATAGGGAGGGGTTCCAAATGAGGCAATGTGTCAAAAACGCTTTTTCCAGGACAGAAATTCCTTGGGTTTTCGCCTGTTATATCAGTTCTGTTATACTCACAGACAAAATTTTAACACTCTTAGAAACTTCAGAGTGTTTCCTATCCAATAGTACTAATGTGCATATCCTAGTTTCTGGGCCTGAGTGGCAGGCCTTTTACTTTGGGCATGCCAGACTCTCCAAAACCGACACCTCAGCTGCCGCTCCCTAAGAAGTTAAATAGCCATCACTAGCCGGCTACCTCCCAGCTACTTAACCCTGCACCTTAAAGATTGCTGCCCATAACAGAGACATGGAATCACTGGTCACTTTAATAATGGAATGCTAGTCACTTTAATAATGTTTACATACTGCTTTACTCAATTCATATGTTTATACTGTATTCTTTTCTACTGTATTTTAGTCAATGCCACTTCAACATTGCTCGTCCTAATATTGATATTTTTCTTAATTCCATTATTTTACTTTTAGATTTGTGTGTATTGTTGTGAATTGTTAGATACTACTGCACTGTTGGAGCTAGGAACACAAGCATTTCGATACACCCACAATAACATCTGCTAAATATTTGTATGTGTTTTTTAAATTGTATTGGTGCTGTACTGAATGACCTGTTAAAAAAAATAGAGGGGTTGGGTTGTGTAATGCTGTCAGCATGGCCACTGTCCTTTAAATATGTCAAGCCACACCTCGCCACACCCACCAAGTACCTCAAAGTCTGTTCAAGTAAGTATAAGAATGTTTTGGGGAAATGTGGCATTCAATACAAACCGTTCCACAACAAAGCAAATGTTCAAGAAAACTGAACGCATTTTGGTTTTTATCTGGGAATTTGGGGAAAGTTACTGGAATTGATGCCTGATGTGGCCTGTAAACCATGAGTTTCAGGCCACTGTATTATGGTAAATCTAGGCATCAAAATATGGTCTTTGAGATATTCAATGTATTGTCATAAAGAGTTTAATTGTAATGATAACATTCGCCTATAGGAACACACTTTGTGAAGGGCAGAGAATTGAAAATTCTTCTTCTTTTTCATCTGTGAGGTTTAACGGTATCCAATATGTTGCATTACCACCCCCAATAGCTCTATTACACATTGTGATACGAAAGGGGAACCGGGAAATATAACAAATTAAATAAAAATATACATATATTTAATTACCCTACCAACTAACTCTATACTCATTAAAACCCATCACCTTATTCCACTACTGTAACCCTATCTGATCCTACCCCAGGCCAACGGCCTGAGAGGATGGGACACTACCACTCAACACACGCTGTAACTGTACTGAAGTCAAGCCACACCCGTTTCAGCCACACCCGTTTCTGACAGGTGTGTAACATTGAGCATGCAGCCACGCAATCTCCATAGACAAACATTGGCAGTAGAATTGCCTTAATGAAGAGCTCAGTGACTTTCAATGTGGCACCGTCATAGGATTCCACCTTTCCAATAAGTTAGTTCATCAAATTTCTGCCCTGATAGAGCTTTCCCGGTCAACTGTAAGTGCTGTTATTGTGAAGTGGAAACGTCTAGGAGCAACAACGGCTCAGCCGTGAAGTGGTAGGCCATACAAAGTTCACAGAACGGGACCGCCGAGTGCTGAAGCGCGTAGCGAGTAAAATCATCTGTCCTCGGTTGCAACACTCACTACCG
Organism: Brachymystax lenok tsinlingensis; assembly: GCA_030435695.1. NCBI lineage: Eukaryota > Metazoa > Chordata > Actinopteri > Salmoniformes > Salmonidae > Brachymystax > Brachymystax lenok. The sequence goes on from CM059814.1 coordinate 31,705,931, forward strand.
GGTTCCAAACTGCCCCTGGAAGCAATGTCAGCACAATACCTGTTCGTCATGAGCTATGGATTCCATGGCCGAGCAGCCGCACACAAGCCTAAGATCACCATGCGCAATACCAAGCGTCAGTTGGAGTGGTGTAAAGCTTGCTGACATTGGACTCTGGAGCAGTGGAAACACGTTCTCTGGAGTGAGGTACCACGCTTTACCATCTGGCCATCAGACAGACAATTTTGGGTTTGGCAGATGCCAGGAGAACGCTACCTGCCCCAACGCATAGTGCCAACTGTAAAGTTTGGTGGAAGAGGAATAATTGTATGTGGCTGTTTATCGTGGTTCGGGCTAGGCCCCTTAGTTCCAGTGAAGGTAAATCTTAATGCTACAGCATACAATGACATTTTAGACACTTCTGTGCTTCCAACTTTGTGGCGACAGTTTGGGGAAGGCCCTCTTCTGTTTCAGCATGACAGTGCCCCCGTGCACAAATTGAGGTCCATACAGAAATGGTTTGTCGAGATCTGATGTTGAAGAACTTAACTGGCCTGCACAGAGCCCTGACCTCAACCCCATCGAACACCTTTGGGATGAATTAGAACACCGACTAATCGCCCAACATCAGTGTCCGACCTCACTAATGCTCTAGTGGCTGAATGGAAGCAAGTCCCCGCAGCAATGTTCCAACATCTTGCAGAAAGCCTTCGCAGAAGAGTGGAAGCTGTTATAGCAGCAAAGGGGGACCAACTCCGTATTAATGCCCATGATTTTGGAATGAGATGTTCGACGAGCAGGTGTCCACTTACTTTTGGTCATGTAGTGGATTTGTTCATGCCTGATTATAAAGTCTTAGATATATCAGCATGATGACACATACAATTTCCAGAATTACAATATTCTACAAATATGTAAGTGGGTTGACGTGCATCAGGTGCATGTCTTGGATGTATCTCACTCCAGATATCTCCCTGGACTCATACGGTAACAGTGAGATTTTGGAGGTCTGGATTGGATGCATGTAGAAAGTGTCCCATTACGGAGAATATCTTTGCTCCATATAGGAAATTAAGGACATGCGTACACTCTTAGAAAAAAGGGTGCTATCCAGAACTTAAAATGGTTCTTCGGCTGTCCTCATAGGAGAACCCTTTGAAAAAACATTTTTGGTACCTGCACTCAAATAGCAAATGGAGGTCGTTTTCCTGCCAGTTCTTTTTTCAATCATGCTTGTTAGGCTACTCTGGTGATTTCACTCCACACATCAACCACTGTTTGAGGAGCATGCTGTGTGACAATTGTTATTCCCTCCAAACTGTATGCTATGGACTCTCGAAACCCTGTTTCTGCAGCTACCCAGTGCTTAATTTTGGAACCAAGTGAAATCTGTTCAGGAATATTGATAGTAATATTGATAGTTTTCACAACAAAACATATTTCATTAAACTGTTGACTGCCTATCTCTCTGCATCCTTGAGACATGAATAATGGAGAGAGAGGCGGAGATGGAAACACATGGTGGTGAGGTATTCTGTAGCTAAGGTAATGTGTCAGCCTATTAACCTCTTCCAGCTAGGGTCCCATTTTCCGAATTTTCGCCTGTCTGACGTGCCCAAAGTTAAATGCCTACCACTCATGGCCAGAAACTAGGATATTTACATATTTAGTACTATTGGATAGGAAACACTCTGAAGTTTATAAAACCATTAAGATATAGTCTGTGGCTATTCCAGAACAGATTTAGCAGGCAAAAACCAGAGAAATTTCTGTCCGGAATTTATTTTTCTTTGGCTCTCCTCTAATTTTGAAGCCCATGTAATATTTTCTATGGGGAATAGGACCGAGGTTGCAGTACTTATGGCTTCCACTAGATGTCAACAGTCTCTGGAAAGGGTATGGAGGAAAAAGCTCTGACCAGATCCTTAGAGAGAGAGAATTACTACGGGTAGGGAAAATAGGTAAACAGACGCGTGCACGTTCACGAGACGTGAACGCGCCAGCGACCAACTTTCTTTAGTCTTTTAACGCTTTCACTTACCGTTCTTGTAAAATATGATCGCTATTATTCATAAAAGAATACATAAGGATGCATTATTAATGATATTTGATTTGTTTGTGAAAAGATGAGAGGTATAATTTGAACGCGATCCTTCACTGTAAAACGGGTGAGTAGACTGACAATGCTTGGTGGAGTAGCTGAACGTAACGTGCCAAAAACAACGGATATTTATGGATATAATTATTTACTTTTTCTAACAAAGAACCATGGATTATCTTGTTTGGACACTTGGGAAGACCTCAGAAGAAGTTATTTGAAAGGTAAGCGATTTATATTAGCTGTGATATGGATATTTTGAGAACCGAGCTGGATATGAATTTATGCTAATGTGGAAAATATGTGAGGTACTAGCCTCAAACAATCAAATGTAGTGCTTTCGCCGTAAAGCCTTTTTAAAATCTGACAACGCAGTGATATTGCCAAGAAGCAGAGCTTTTGATGGCTATGCAACACTATGCAACACTTGTATATCGAAGTTAAATATTACGAATATGTATTACGAATATGTATTTTGAATTTGGCGCGTTATGTTTGCTCTGAAAACGATCCCGCTAAAGGGATCGGCGCGCTAAGAGGTTAATAATGAAAATATAAAGAATTCCCTATTATTAGGTTATTCAAAATCAAATACAAATTCACTATACTTGTAGGCTAAATCTGTATGCTGCAGTACACAATCTATGAATGAACAGCAGGCTTATACCTTCTCTCCCAGACTAATGGATAGAAAGTTTGGAGCTCAGCACAAGGAAATCAGTCCATCCTGTATTCATAATATTACACTCCACACTCAAAAGAGATTACTATAATTTGTTTAATTTTGGAGTATAGGCTGGACCAATTACTGTTTGTACCAAAGACTCAGTTTCAACTTGTTGTTAAACTTCTTTCTTAAAAATTGATCAGTAGTAGTGAGGTGAGTTTTAAAAGCATGATACTGTTCTGATTGTTTAACTACTTACGGAGTGGTGGGGCGCTAGCCTTTCACCTTTTATATGTCACTCTCCCAGGTTCACTCACCGGTTGGTATTGTTCTTGTGTATCGGCGGTCTTCTTTAACAACTTAGGGAGCAGTGGGGTGCTAGCGGGCCACTCCCGACACTACACGGTGAAATGTAAGGCGCCAAATTCAAAATCCAAAAGTTGAATTATTAAACATTCATCAATATACAAGTGTTGCATAGTCATCAAAAGCTCTGATTCTTGGCAATATCACAGTGTTGTCAGATTTCAAAAAGGCTTTACCTCGAAAGCACAACATTAGATTGTTTGAGGGTAGCACCTCTAATATTTACCCATTAGCATAAATCCATAACCCAACACGGGTCTCACAAAACGCATAAAATCGCTAATATAAAATGGCTTACCTTTGATGATATTCTGCTGAGGGCTTCCCAAGTGTCCAACGAAGACAATCCATGCTTCTTTTGTTAGAAAAAGTAATTTATTATATCCATAAATCTCAGTTTGGTTGGTGCGTTATGATCATAAAATCCACCGTTGAGTCGCCCATTGAACCGTGAAGAGAACACGTTCAAATTATGCCTATACACTTTCTACAAACAAATCAAACATCATTTTTAATGTATCCTTAGGTATCCTTTTGGGTATATTTGCTGTAATATTTCAACTGGCCGATAACGTGAATGATAGGAAAGAAAAATAAAGTGGTGTACGTTCACAATCTCGCGCGCGTCAAACCTTATTTACAAAAGTGGTCGACTGACAATTTCCTGTTCCTATCTGTTCTGGTCACTCCTAGAATTCCCAGTCTTTGTATATAGACTGTTGACATCTAGTGGAAGCCATAGGTACTGCAGTCTCAGTCCTACATAAAGTTGTATGCAATAGGCACAATGGAGAAGATCAGTTCATTTACAAAAAGTAATGCAAATCCGGAGGGATTTTCCTCGGGCTTTCGCCTGCTATAGCACTTCTGTTATACTCACATACATTATTTTAACACCTATGCAGCCGCTAGCGCCCCACTGCTCCCTAAGTAGTTAATTAATTTGAAGTGAAACACAGACAAACAGGTAATGAAGGCAGTTTAAGGGGATGGAAGTGTAGTCCTGAACATTTTTCGCTGACAATTATGAATGGTCTTCCTGTGTGCCAGATTTAAATGGATATGCATGCACATATAGACATGTCTAATGTGCTGTTTGATTGTTAAGGGTCGGCGGTTGGTGATTGTGAGTGTGGCTGGCTCAATTCCATCAGAAACTGAGACCGGGAGGGAGGTCTGGGACTCTGATAATCTCAATCCAAATCCCCTTGTCTTTGTACAAATGATTCCCCCAGTGAGGCCAGTTTAAGTGTCTAACAACAAGCTTCTGTAATTCATTTCTTATTCAAAGGCTGCCTGTGTTCTTATAACCATCGAAGTAGTTGACTGTTTTCTGTTGTTACTAATTAAGTGTAAGTACTGTATGTAAAGTGAATTCGGAAAGTATTCACACCTCTTCCCTTTTTCCACATTTTGTTACGTTAAAGCCTTATTCTAAAATGGATTAAATATAAATATTTCCTCATCAATCTAAACACAATACCCCATAATGACAGAGCAAAAACAGTTTTTTTGGCATTGTTGCAAATGTATATAAAAAATATGGAAATACCTTATTTACATAAGTATTCAGACCCTTTGCTATGAGACTCGAAAGTGAGCTCTGGTTTATCATGTTTCCATTGATCATCCTTGAGATGTTTCTACAACGTGATTGTAGTCCAACTGTGGTATATTCAATTGATATAACATGACTTGGAAAGGCACACACCTGTCAATATAAGGTCCCATAGTTTACAGTGCATGTCAGAGCAAAAACAAAGCCATGAGGTCGAAGGAATTGTCCGTAGAGCTCCGAGACAGGACTGTGTCGAGGAACAGATCAGGGGAAGGGTACCAAAACATTTCTGCAGCATTGAAGGTCCCCAAGAACACAGTGGCCTCCATCATTCTTAACTCAAAATCAAATCAAATCAAATGTTATTAGTCAGATGCGCCGAATACAAAAAGAGTAGACCTTACAGTAAAATGCTCACTGCATGGCTTTGTTTGGGAAAGTCAATATCATATGGTGTTATGTGCATAGAACCATCCCCTTAGCCTTTCATTCCACTGTATTCTAGCTTGTCTTTGTGATGTCCCCGTTTAATGATATGGTACTCATCTAATCTGAGGCCACAAGAGCTGTGGGCTGATTGTTGTTGACCCTAAAAGTAAATACAAGGCAGCTTGCCAACACATGGAATTAGAGTAATGTTTTGGAGCAATAATGAATCACAACCGTCGACTCAGTGGAGATAAATCACCAGAGACCTAACAAACACATGGCAATGGCAGTAATTATCAGATAGACGTTGTTTTTCCAAACACCCCCTACCTAAGGACTTGATGTACTGGGGGCTCCCAAGTGGTGCAGCGGTCTAAGGTACTGCATCTCACTGCTAGAGGCATCACTACAGACCCTGGTTCAATTCCAGGCTGTTTCACAACCGTCCATGATTGGGAGTCCCATAGAGCGGCGCACGATTGGCCCAGGTATTGTCTGGGTTAGGGTTTGGCCGGGGTAGGCCGTCATTGTAAATAAGAATATGTTCTTAACTGTCTTGCCTAGTTAAATAAACTCTGGGGGAATTAATAACTTTTTTTCCGGCAATATAGTTGTAGCAATTAAGAATAATGAATACTGTGTCTTATAATAAGCTCATGTAGGTTGGTCATCATAAATAATAATAATCAAACAGGAAATGTAGCCTTCCCAAAGTCTCAACTACTTCTTTAACTTGGAAGTTACTTTTCTTGGATGGTGTTTTGTTATCTGAAGAATAAGCTCCTTCTTCTATACTGTGTTTTTAAATTTTATTTTACCTTTAATTAACTAGGCAAGTCAGTTAACTACTTACGGAGTGGTGGGGCGCTAGCGCCCATTGAAACGTGAAGAGAACGCGTTCAAATATACCTATAAACTTTTCCTAAACAAATCAAATACCAGTTATAATGCATCCTTAGCTATGCTTTTATGAATATTAGCGATAATATTTCACTCGGATGGTCACCTAAACGTTATATAAGTAAAATAAAGTGGGGCGCGCACCCAGACTCGTGCCCAAGAAATATTGTTGACATTTGAGGTCCCCTTACCCTTTCCTGTTCCGTTCTGTTTACTCCAATCACTCCCAGTCTTTGTATATAGACTGTTGACATCTAGTGGAAGCCATAGGTACTGCAATCTCGGAGCTGGTTTGCCTTGAAGTCAATGGGGAGAGTGTCAAACAGAGCAAAGGTCACCAAAAACTGCATTTCCGGATGGATTTTCTTCTAGTTTTCGCCTGCTATATCAGTTCTGTTATACTCACAGACATTATGTTAACACTTTTAGAAACGTCAGAGTGTTTCCTATCCAATAGTACTAATTATGTGCATATCCTATTTTCTGGGCCTGAGTGGCAGGCATTTTACTTTGGGCACGCCAGACTCTCCAAAATAGTCACCTCTGCTGCCGCTCCCTAAGAAGTTAAGAACAAATTCTTATTTTCAATGATGGCCTCGCACCAGTGGGTTAACTGCCTTGTTCAGGGGCAGAACAACAGATTTATTTTTTTATTTTTAAATGGTTGTTCTATTAATTATCTGTTGAAACACCAGTGCAGCATTGTTAACAGAGATTTACTATGAAACTGTTCCAATTACGTATAAAGACAACCATCTCGATTTGTCACATTGCTGCAATGCTTGCCCAATGTTATAACTTCCCTCCCTGCAATTTCTGGTCAAGAGAAAAATGGAGCTCCACTTCAGTTTTAAATGGAAGAAGCTTGGAACCACTAAGGCCAAACGGACAATCTGGGGAGAAGGGACTTGGTCAGGGAGGTGACCAAGAACCCTTATGGTCCCTCTGACAGAGCTCTAGAGTTCCTCTGTGGAGATAGAAGAATCTTCCAGAAAGACAACCATCTCTGCAGCAGTCCACCAATCAGGCCTTTATGGTAATTCCAGACGGAAGCCACTTCTCAATAAAAGGCACATGACAGCCCGCTTCGAGTTTGCCAAAAGGCACCTAAAGGACTCAAACCAAAATTGAAGTCTTTGGTCTGAATGCCAAGAGTCAAACCTGGCACCATCCGTACAATGAAGCATGTTGGTGGCAGCATCATGCAGTGGGGATATTTTTCAGCAGCAGGGACTGGGAGACTAGTCAAGATTGAGGGAAAGATGAACAGAGCAAAGTACAGAGATATCCTTGACGAAAACCTGCTCCAGAGCGCTAAGGACTTCAACAGGACAATGACCCTAAGCACACAGCCAAGACAACGCAGGAGTGGCTTTGGGACAAGTCTCTGAATGTCCAAGAGTGGCCCAGCCAGAGCCCGGACTTGAACCCAATCGAACATCTCTAGAGAGACATGAAAATAGTTGTGCAGCAATGCTCCCGATCCAATCTGACAGAGCTTGAGAGGATCTGCAGAGAATAATGGTAGAAACTCCCCAAATACAGGTGTGCCAAGCTTGTAGCGTCATACCCTAGAAGACTCGATGCTGTAAAAGCTGCCAAAGGTGCTTCAACAAAGTACTGAGTAAAGGGTCTGAATACTTATGTAAATGTGATATTTTTGTTTTTTATTTGTAATACATTTGCAAAAAAAAAATTATACCTGAGGGGAAAAAAAGTTGGAATCAATTTTTGAATAAGGCTGTAAGATAACAAAAAGTGGAAAAAGTCAAGGGCTCTGAATACTTTCCCAAGGCACTATATCTACTTCAATCACTCCAGTACCCCCCGCAAAGTGTAATAACTGTACTTGCACTGACCTGTATATAACTTGCATTCTTGCTTTTCATTCTCTGTATTTATCATGCTTTTTAAAAACTTCACATCATTTAATGACCTTGACATTGAATACTGCATTGTTGGGAAAGAGCTTGCGCATAAGAATTTCACTGTTTTACTCCTGCTGTATCCTGCATGTGCATGTGACAAATAAACTTGAAACTTATTCTTTATTGTGAAAAGTTGGATCTCTCAAGGTTTGCTCAACCACGGTTTCATTAATTATTATTTTACTCTTATTTTTTTCTTCCTGTTCCTTCCTCATCAGTCCCTCTATGGACGGGCTCAAATTTGAAGAAAGTTGGTGACGAAGTAATTTGAGTATGTGAGTGAATAATTTGCAGTGTTTTTTTCCTTCTCTCAATTAATTGGCGGTCTACTTTTTCTGTATAAATTAACGAGGTGGAGATTTTGGAGATGATGCCAATCAGACCTCTACACTTAAAATACTCTTAAAATATTCTTACAGTAGGCATATTAGCATTTTTTGGGTTCCACAAGTTCCCCTTTCTATCTCTGTGGCCCTGATTAAGGCTGATATGACATTTAATCACATATCGTAATCAATAACCCTTATTCGGTCTCAAAGAAAATGTATGTGACTTTACGCTCCCGGCCAAAGCTAAGAGGAATTTAAATAATGAAACTTGTATCCAATCTGGCCCAAAATCTCATAATCAATTGATCCCCGCTGTCTGCTGTTGACTTTCTGAACACCTAGAGCTAAATTAATTGGGTAAATGCCTGCCACTAGGAAAGGAAAAAAAGAAAAGAAAAAGAAAAAAAGCAACTGAAATTGGGAGTTGGTTAATTTTGCAATTGGGATTGAATGGAGCTTGCTCATTTGATCCATGGCAAGGTTTTAAAAGAGGCTTATCTCTCCAATGCCATTGTAATTTACAACGCTTTGATTACAGGAATAGGTACGACGCTTGGCTCAGCATTTTAACAGCTTTTTAGACATATTTCTGCACAAAAGTCACTTGTGTCGAGCGCTAGCTTTATCAAAGCTGTCACGTCTGCTCCTGCTCCTCCCCTCTGGCGTACGACATCTCCAGAGTACTAACCACCGGTCCTGGGATTCGTCATTACGCACACCTGTGAATCATTATGAATCACATCTGGACTCCATTACCTTCATCATTTCCGCCCCTTTATATGTCACTCTCCCAGGTTCACTCACCGGTTGGTATTGTTCTTGTGTATCGGCGGTCTTCTTTAAGTTAGTGTTGTGTTCTTGGTTTTGTTGTTTTATTAAAACATTTCACCTGCACCTGCTTCCGACTCACTGACCCATCATTACAAAAGTGCACTGACTCTGATCTTGACAGCAGACAGTGACTCAGGTGCCAAGAATTACACTGGCCATGTCCGAAAACCCATACTAGTGTACTAAATAGTAATGCGAAAAATAACGTTTTATAGTATGTGAAATAAAATAAAATTGTACTCCCCCAAATGCGTCATCTAATGCGTGATTGCGTTGACTCACACAATTTGCTCATTTTTGTAAAGCGCATTAAAATTGTGTGATTATCAGCTGTAGTCAAACACGTTAGTCGGAAAAGATGAGTACATTCTACTAGACAAAATGTTGAAATGAGAATGCAGTTTAATTACAGTTGAAGTCAGAGGTTTACATACACCTTAGCCAAATACATTTAAACTCAGTTTTTCACAATTGCTGACATTTAATCCTAGTAAAAAATCTGTGTTTTAGGTCAGTCATGATTACCACTTTATTTTAAGAATGTGAAATGAATTATTTATTTCAGCTTTTATTTCTTTCATCACATTCCCTGTGGGTCAGACGTTTACATACACTCAATTCGTATTTTGTAGCATTACCTTTAAATTGTTTTATTTGGGTCAAACATTTCGGGTAGCCTTCCACAAGCTTCCCACAATAAGTTGGGTGAATTTTGGCCCATTCCTCCTGACAGAGCTGGTGTAACGGAATCAGGTTTGTAGGCCTCCTTGCTCGCACACGCTTTTTCAGTTCTGACCACACATTTTCTATAGGATTGAGGCTTTGTGACGGCCACTCCAACACTTTGACTTTGTTGCCCTTAAGCCATTTTGCCACAACTTTGGAAGTATGCTTGAGGTCATTGTCCATTTGGAAGACCCATTTGCGACCAAGCTTTAACTTCCTGACTTGCTTGAATATATCCACTTAATTTCCCCCCCTCATGATGCCATCTATTTTCTGAAGTGCACCAGTACCTCCTGCAGCAAAGCACCCCACCAACATGATGCTGCCACCCCCATGCTTAACTGTTGTGATGGTGTTCTTCGGCTTGCAAGCCTCCCCCTTTTTCCTCCAAACATTACGATGGTCATTATGGACAAACAGTTCTATTTTTGTACGATCTTTGTCCCCACGTGCAGTTGCAAAGCGTAGTCTGACTATTTCATGGAGTTTTGGAGCAATGACTTCTTCCTTGCTGAGCGGCCTTTCAGATTATGTCGATATAGGACTCGTTTCACTGTGGATATAGATACTTTTGTACCTGTTTCCTCCAGCATCTTCACAAGGTCCTTTGCTGTTGTTCTGGGATTGATTTGCACTTTTCACATCAACGTACATTAATCTTTAGGAGACAGAACGTGTCTCTTTCCTGAGCGGTATGACGGCTGCGTGGTCCCATGGTGTTTATACTTGCGTACTATTGTTTGTACAGATGAGTGTGGTACCTTCAGGCGTTTGGAAATTGCTCCCAAGGATGAACCAGACTTGTGGAGGTCTACAATTTTTTTTCTGAGGTCTTGGCTGATTTCCTCATGATGTCAAGCAAAGAAGCACTGAGTTTAGGCCTTGAAATACATCCACAGGTACACCACCAATTGACTCAAATGATGTCAATTAGCCTATCAGAAAAGCCATGTCATCATTTTCTGGAATTTTCCAAGCTGTTTAAAAAGCACAGTGAACTTAGTGTATGTAAACTTTTGACCCACTGGAATTGTGATGCAGTGAATTATAAGTGAAATAATCTGTCTGTAAACAATAGTTGGAAACATTACTTGTGTGACGCACACAAAATATGTCCTAACCGGCTTGCCAAAACTATAGCTTGTTAAAGAGGACCGCCAATACACAAGAACAATACCAACCGGTGAGTGAACCTGGGAGAGTGACATATAAAAGGTGAAAGGCTAGCGCCCCACCACTCCGTAAGTAGTTAAACAATCAGAACAGTATCATGCTTTTAAAACTCATCTCACTACTATTGATCAATTTTAAGAAAGAAGTTTAACAACAAGTTGAAACTGAGTCTTTGGTACAAACAGTAATTGGTCCAGCCTATACTCCAAAATTAAACAAATTATAGTAATCTCTTTTGAGTGTGGAGTGTAATATTATGCATACAGGATGGACTGATTTCCTTGTGCTGAGCTCCAAACTTTCTATCCATTAGTCTGGGAGAGAAGGTATAAGCCTGCTGTTCCTTCATAGATTGTGCACTGCAGCATACAGATTTAGCCTACAAGTATAGTGAATTTGTATTTGATTTTGAATAACCTAATAATAGGGAATTTTTTATATTTTCATTATTAATAGGCTGACTACAGAATACCTCACCACCATGTGTTTCCATCTCCTCCTCTCTCTCCATTATTCATGTCTCAAGGATGCAGAGAGATAGGCAGTCAACAATTTAATGAAATATGTTTTGTTGTGAAAACTATCAATATTACTATCAATATTCCTGAACAGATTTCACTTGGTTCCAAAATTAAGCACTGGGTAGCTGCAGAAACAGGGTTTCGAGAGTCCATAGCATACAGTTTGGAGGGAATAACAATTGTCACACAGCATGCTCCTCAAACAGTGGTTGATGTGTGGAGTGAAATCACCAGAGTAGCCTAACAAGCATGATTGAAAAAAGAACTGGCAGGAAAACGACCTCCATTCGCTATTTGAGTGCAGGTACCAAAAATGTTTTTCAAAGGGTTCTCCTATGAGGACAGCCAAGAACCATTTTAAGTTCTGGATAGCACCCTTTTTCTAAGAGTGTACGCATGTCCTTAATTTCCTATATGGAGCAAAGATATTCTCCGTAATGGGACACTTTCTACATGCATCCAATCCAGACCTCCAAAATCTCACTGTTACCGTATGAGTCCAGGAGATATCTGGAGTGAGATACATCCAAGACATGTACCTGATGCACGTCAACCCACTTACATATTTGTAGAATATTGTAATTCTGGAAATTGTATGTGTCATCATGCTGATATATCTAAGACTTTATAATCAGGCATGAACAAATCCACTACATGACCAAAAGTAAGTGGACACCTGCTCGTCGAACATCTCATTCCAAAATCATGGGCATTAATACGGAGTTGGTCCCCCTTTGCTGCTATAACAGCTTCCACTCTTCTCTGAAGGCTTTCTGCAAGATGTTGGAACATTGCTGCGGGGACTTGCTTCCATTCAGCCACTAGAGCATTAGTGAGGTCGGACACTGATGTTGGGCGATTAGTCGGTGTTCTAATTCATCCCAAAGGTGTTCGATGGGGTTGAGGTCAGGGCTCTGTGCAGGCCAGTTAAGTTCTTCAACATCAGATCTCGACAAACCATTTCTGTATGGACCTCAATTTGTGCACGGGGGCACTGTCATGCTGAAACAGAAGAGGGCCTTCCCCAAACTGTCGCCACAAAGTTGGAAGCACAGAAGTGTCTAAAATGTCATTGTATGCTGTAGCATTAAGATTTACCTTCACTGGAACTAAGGGGCCTAGCCCGAACCACGATAAACAGCCACATACAATTATTCCTCTTCCACCAAACTTTACAGTTGGCACTATGCGTTGGGGCAGGTAGCGTTCTCCTGGCATCTGCCAAACCCAAAATTGTCTGTCTGATGGCCAGATGGTAAAGCGTGGTACCTCACTCCAGAGAACGTGTTTCCACTGCTCCAGAGTCCAATGTCAGCAAGCTTTACACCACTCCAACTGACGCTTGGTATTGCGCATGGTGATCTTAGGCTTGTGTGCGGCTGCTCGGCCATGGAATCCCTAGCTCATGACGAACAGGTATTGTGCTGACATTGCTTCCAGGGGCAGTTTGGAACCCGGTAGTGAGTGTTGCAACCGAGGACAGATGATTTTACTCGCTACGCGCTTCAGCACTCGGCGGTCCCGTTCTGTGAGCTTGTGTGGCCTATCACTTCACGGCTGAGCCGTTGTTGCTCCTAGACGTTTCCACTTCACAATAACAGCACTTACAGTTGACCGGGAAAGCTCTATCAGGGCAGAAATTTGATGAACTAACTTATTGGAAAGGTGGAATCCTATGACGGTGCCACATTGAAAGTCACTGAGCTCTTCATTAAGGCAATTCTACTGCCAATGTTTGTCTATGGAGATTGCGTGGCTGCATGCTCAATGTTACACACCTGTCAGAAACGGGTGTGGCTGAAATAACCGAATCCACTAATTTGAAGGGGTTTCCACATATTTTGTATATAGTGTACTTGGGGGTATGAGATTTGACTTCAGTACAGTTACAGCGTGTGTTGAGTGGTAGTGTCCCATCCTCTCAGGCCGTTGGCCTGGGGTAGGATCAGATAGGGTTACAGTAGTGGAATAAGGTGATGGGTTTTAATGAGTATAGAGTTAGTTGGTAGGGTAATTAAATATATGTATATTTTTATTTAATTTTTTATATTTCCCGGTTCCCCTTTCGTATCACAATGTGTAATAGAGCTATTGGGGGTGGTAATGCAACATATTGGATACCGTTAAACCTCACAGATGAAGAAGAAGAATTTTCAATCCTCTGCCCTTCACAAAGTGTGTTCCTATAGGCGAATGTTATCATTACAATTAAACTCTTTATGACAATACATTGAATATCTCAAAGACCATATTTTGATGCCTAGATTTACCATAATACAGTGGCCTGAAACTCATGGTTTACAGGCCACATCAGGCATCAATTCCAGTAACTTTCCCCAAATTCCCAGATAAAAACCAAAATGCGTTCAGTTTTCTTGAACATTTGCTTTGTTGTGGAACGGTTTGTATTGAATGCCACATTTCCCCAAAACATTCTTATACTTACTTGAACAGACTTTGAGGTACTTGGTGGGTGTGGCGAGGTGTGGCTTGACTTATATAAAGGACAGTGGCCATGCTGACAGCATTACACAACCCAACCCCTCCATTTTTTTTAACAGGTCGTTCAGTACAGCACCAATACAATTTAAAAAACACATACAAATATTTAGCAGATGTTATTGTGGGTGTATCGAAATGCTTGTGTTCCTAGCTCCAACAGTGCAGTAGTATCTAACAATTCACAACAATACACACAAATCTAAAAGTAAAATAATGGAATTAAGAAAAATATCAATATTAGGATGAGCAATGTCGAAGTGGCATTGACTAAAATACGGTAGAAAAGAATACAGTATAAACATATGAATTGAGTAAAGCAGTATGTAAACATTATTAAAGTGACCAGTGATTCCATGTCTCTGTTATGGGGCAGCAATCTCTAAGGTGCAGGGTTAAGTAGCTGGGAGGTAGCCAGCTAGTGATGGCTATTTAACTTCTTAGGGAGCGGCAGCTGAGGTGTCGGTTTTGGAGAGTCTGGCATGCCCAAAGTAAAAGGCCTGCCACTCAGGCCCAGAAACTAGGATATGCACATTAGTACTATTGGATAGGAAACACTCTGAAGTTTCAAAGAGTGTTAAAATATTGTCTGTGAGTATAACAGAACTGATATAACAGGCGAAAACCCAAGGAATTTCTGTCCTGGAAAAAGTGTTTTTGACACATTACCTCATTTGGAACCCCTCCCTATTGAAAACAGCCATATCTGGGAGTAAGATTGCAGTACCTATAGCTTCCACTGGATGTCAACAGTCTCTAGACAGTGTTTGGTGATGTTAGGTTGCTCTGGATGGTAATAGAAGAAGAATTTTAAACTACTCACAGGATGTAAACAGAAGAGGAGGCACGTTCACGGGCTCGCGCACGCTGTGGTTTTTTCCTTTCCTATCGTCCAGTTTATAATCCGGTTGAAATATTATAGTAAATATACATAAAAGTGTTCCTAAGGATACATTATCAATGATGTTTGATTGTTCATGGACAAGTGTATAGGTATAGGTTGAATGCGTTCTCTTCACGGTTCAATTGGCGAGTGGACGCTGTATTTTATGAACATAACGCGCCAACCAAACAGAGATTTATGGACATAAACAATGACTTTTTCTAACAAAAGAAGCATGAATTGTCTTGCTTGGACACTTCGGACTATCCTCAGCAGAAGTTCTTCGAAAGGTAAGCGATTTTATATTAGTAATTTTATGCGTTTTGTGAGACCCGCGTTGGTTATGGATTCATGCTAATGCATAAAATATGAGAGGGGCTATCCACAAACAATCAAATGTTGTGCTTTCGCCGTAAAGCCTTTTTGAAATCTGACAACGCTGTGATATTGCCAAGAATCAGAGCTTTTGATGACTATGCAACACTTGTATATTGATGAATGTTTAATAATTCAACTTTTGGATTTTGAATTTGGCGCCTTACATTTCCGTAGTGTCGGGAGCGGCCGCTACTCCCTAAGTATTTAAACAGCTTGGACAATTCCAGAAAATTATGTCATGGCTTTAGATGCTTCCGATAGGCTAATTGACATAATTTGAGTCAATTGGAGGTGTACCTGTGGATGTATTTCAAGGCCTACCTTCAAACTCAGTGCCTCTTTGCTTGACAGCATGGGAAAATCTAAAGAAATCAGCCAAGACCTCAGAAAAATAATTGTAGACCTCCGTAAGTCTGGTTCATCCTTGGGAGCAATTGTCAAACGCCTGAAGGCACCACGTTCATCTGTATAAACAATAGGACACAAGTATAAACACCATAGGACCACACAGCCGTCATACCGCTCAGGAAGGAGACGCGTTCTGTCTCCTAGAGATGAATTTACTTCGGTGTGAATAGTGCAAATCAATCCCAGAACAACAGCATAGGACCTTTTGAAGATGCTGGAGGAAACAGGTATAAAAGTATCTATATCCACAGTAAAACGAGTCCCATATCGACATAACCTGAAAGGCCGCTCAGCAAGAAAGAAGCCACTGTTCCAAAACCGGTCTAAAAAAGCAAGACTACGGTTTGCAACTGCACATGGGGACAAAGATCGTACTTTTGGGAGAAATGTCATCTGGTCTGATAAAAATAGAACTGTTTGGCCATAATGACCATCATTATGTTTGGAGGAAAAAGGGGGAGGCTTGCAAGCCGAAGAACATCATCCCAACCGGTGTGGCAGCGTCATGTTGTGGGGGTGCTCTGCTGCAGGAGGTACTGGTGCACTTCACAAAATAGATGGCATCATTATGTGGATATATTGAAGCAACATCTCAAGACATCAGTCAGGAAGTTAAAGTGGGGCGCTAGCTCCCTAAGTAGTTTTAAAGGAGGAACCACTGTAGTTACATTGTAAGTACACCACAACCTTTTTTGCTGTTTTGTGGAAAAAGCAGGTGTACTGTAACAGTTTGACATTCCTTCAGGTGCTAGTTGGTCCCATATAATGACAGCTTTGTAGACACAATGTGTCAGGCTCCATGCCTCTCTGCTCTACCATCTCACCCCAGGTCCACACAACGCAAGGACATAGTGAGGCTATACTTACTGTCTCTGTTCCTCCAAAGATAAACAGTTCCCTCTTTCGATCTCTGTCACTGTCTGTGTGTCCATCAGTCTCTGTCTCTTTCTTTCAATCTCTCTCACTCCACTTTTCTATCTCTCTCTTTATCTTTCGTCCTTTACCCTTTCTAACATTTCTGTTACTAGCTCCTGCTCATCTGCTCCTCTCCTCCAGCTATTCTCTGAGCAGAGATATGTAGAGCAGAGAGAGGATGTTCTTCTTGGAGGTCCATTAGAAGGGAGAGAATAAACCTCAAAATAAACCAGAGAAAAAACGTTTTTATATTATGTACTGTATTTATCCTAAAAACATCAGAGAGCTTCAGGCCTCTGAAATCAATTTAAATAATGCTTGTTCTGAGGACTGAGTCCACTATTAGCTGTCGGTCATGAAAAATATTCTATAATTGCATTGCTGTCTGAATGGTAGTTTTGATGGAAAACAAATAGGGAACTATACAATAATACTATTTGAAAAGACACCCTAATTGCCCTTTCAATTAAACTGTCTTGCTATGTCGTCACCCACAGAGACTAAAATCATTTTGAGAAACTCCCAAACCACCCCCCACCTAGCATCAAAGTTTCTCCTCACAGTTTATATTCTCATTAGTGTTTTGTCTCGCACAGAAGGTTTGCAAGAAGATTCATTTTAAATGCCAGTGATGCAAGTTTCCTTTTACTTAGGTCATTAATGTTTTTACTTTTTTCGGATGAGCTGCCTCAGTAACACACAACACATTATTATACAGGAGAGCTCTCTGCAGTACAAAAACACATTGCTCAGCCACTCACATAAATTTTCCTCACTTACTGTACATTAGTTTTCCCCTAATCCTCATACAGAGCCCTACTTTGACCAGAGCCCTATAGGGAATAGCGTGCCATTTGGGATGCACATTATTCTCCCTCCAGTAGTCTAGCTGTCTGAATGCACGGTACCAAACTGTATTATGAAAGCTTTTCCTTTTCAAGGAGCTCCAAAATATGTATTATTTATCAAAGGTGCACCAGCTGAGCCAGATAAATTAGCAAAAACAAAATGGGGGTAAAAAAAGGAAAACACTTGTAAGATTAATGATTCAGGTAGGGAAAAACCAAACTTACTCTCTACCGGTGGTGGTGCTTGAGTGGGGTATATTCATTAGGAACCGAATGGAAGAAAACAGATTGAAACATGGAGGGACTATCTGAACATATCCAGTAAGAAACACGTATTTTCATTTTACGCTGCAAAACTTTTTAAGACCTCAGTTTTGTGCGTTAATGAGCTGGGTTTGGGTGTGACATCCGTTACATGTATTTAAAAGTAATCCTGCATGTAATGGACTACAACAACAACAACAAAATATGTAATCTGTTACATTACCAGCAAAAATATTGTAATCCGATTACAGATACTTTAGAGAAACTAGCTTATTACTACTAGGATTACTTTTAAATTCAAATAGGATATTTGACCCCTTACATTTTCGCAATGATACTCAAATCAGCATTGAAAAAATATGCAAGTTTAAGTTTGTTCCGCCTGAACGAGTCTGACCACAAGTCAGAGATCAGTAGGATGACACACCAAATGCATGTGAGGGATCGAGGGAAAAAGCAAAGAGCAGGAATAGGCTTTTGTAGGCTACAGTCCAAGTTATGTCTTCCAGTGGTGCAACTGCTGTCGGCATCCAAAGATTACCCAACTTCAATAAACGCTTGGAGGTAGGGACGACAGCAGTTGTGTAGCTTACAAATCAAGCTGATTTAAAAAAAACTGGCAACTGCTCAAACTCGTGCAACTTTGATAGACTTAAACAGCTGCAAAATATTGAGATATCAAAGTGTCACCAAAAATGTTTAAATAAAGGCCTTTGGCAAATATTCCATAGATTTTTCACATGCAAACAGCACTTTTCTGTAGTGCTCAAAGTATGCCATTCCATGAGAGCAGCATTTGTTTTTCAACTCGAAGCAATGAGCCAAGTCAGAACTCTACGACAACAAAATCATAAACGACAGAGTAGGCTAATGAGTCTTATTCTAATCGTATTATTATATGTAGTAGAAAGCAATGGGTTAGAAGAAGTCTACATATTCAATACATAAAGTAAAAAGCAACATCAATTTATGGCCAAGACGATGTCCAGAGCTTTCCCATGATGTTGCAAAACAATGTAAGTCATCATTTTAGTCAAAGTATGACATATTTGGGCATGAAGAGACAAATTTGAATCTGTGAATTTGAATGTTTCTGTGAGTCTTATGTGTCTTTTCCTATGAGATGACATGCAAATTATTTTCAACCTTTTTGTTTCAGGGCTGGATTTTATTTCAATGTTTATTATTTGCAAGGTTTATTAATTAGAAACACCTGCTGCAAAGTTCTTCCTATTCGTGAGTCATCTGAGGACCAAACAGCTTGTGTCTGTGGCCTACACTTGGGTTTCCACTAGATAAAACAAACACAAAGTCAAAATTGGCTGTATCATACACATTTAAGGTGAGGGCTAGGCTAAGGCTAGCACTGTGGTTAAGGTTAGAGTTAAGGTCAGTGTTAGATTTAAAATCCGATTTTAAAAAGAAAAAATTTCTGTTTTTGAAATAGAGGGGGTTTATGACTTTGTGACTGTGTTAACTACTGACGACCCTAAACTTGGCTGTCTTGCCATGGAGCAAATTAAAATACGGGGTGCAAACTAATGATTTTGCACCTCCCCTTTTATACCAGCAAATTATCATAATCCATTGGACAATTAGTCAAGCTGCATTTATTTTTGAGCTGCTCTGCATAAAAAAAAATGCATTTGACAATTTTATAAACTGATATTATCGCGTGATATGATTGC
The DNA here is from genome assembly GCA_030435695.1 of Brachymystax lenok tsinlingensis. Classification (NCBI taxonomy): domain Eukaryota; kingdom Metazoa; phylum Chordata; class Actinopteri; order Salmoniformes; family Salmonidae; genus Brachymystax; species Brachymystax lenok. Next base: position 31,725,319 of record CM059814.1, read on the forward strand.
ATTTTAGAACCCCGCTCCCCTCGTTGCCCCAAGATGAATGGTGTTGACCACTGTGGAGGATATTAATATTCATCACATACTGTTTAATTAGACATAGTGTTTTTTACTTAAAGATTTTCCATTGTTATATACTAGTATTTTTTTCTGATACAAACTTGTCTTGTGTGACTTAGTAATAAATCTAAGCACACAGATTTATGAGCAGTTTGGCTGACCGCAGTATGTGACCTCCTGTGTTTACGATCAGCAGGAATATAGCTATGTGGGAATTGCAGGGAAAGACAGAGAATGTTGGCGATATCAGCTTTCTTGATCTACACAGACGAGCTAAATTGCTTTTTACAACTCTGTCGCCAGGGCCTGTTGCCACACATTTGCTAAACTGCCACATATACAAAAGAGGTTGTACTTTCTATAAAAGCTGAAAGCCAGCTCTGTTCGTTGGGCTTTTTCAACACGGAACTGTGTGATTGACAGTTGATTTCTCATTTTTTGCAAATTTTATAATAAAGTTGTTTTGAAGAATACAGTCTCTGTCCTTTTGGTTAGAATTTCCACCACACCATTAAGTTTTAGGAAAATTTGTTTTGCATAGCAAGGTGGCTGGGGTGTGCAGAGTATCCAAGTTCCATTGATGCTAAAGGGAAATCTCCACCCATGAAATCGCCCATTGCTTCAATACCCACTCAAAACAGTTCAATAGTTAGGCTATCCATATTACTGGAGCTTATATTCTTTCTATTTCTATGACGGATTTGCGGCTGCAATTGAGATAATGCATTGATACACTAAACAGTACCAGTCAAAAGTTTGGACACACCTACTCTTTCAAGTTTTTTTTTTATTTCTTCACTATTTTCTACATTGTATGAAATAATAACTATGAAATATCACTTATGGAATCATGTAGTAAGCAAAAAAGTGTTAAACAAATCAAAATGTCATCAAGGCAAAGTAGCCACCCTTTGCCTTGACGACAGCTTTGCACACTCTTGCATTCTCTCAACCAGCTTCATGAGGTACCTGGAATGCAATTCAATTAACAGTTGTGCCTTGTTAACTACTTACGGAGTGGTGGGGCGCTAGCGAGCCGCTCCCGAAACTACCCGGTGAAATGTAAGGCGCCAAATTCAAAATCCAAAAGTTGAATTATTAAACATTTCAAAAAGGCTTTACGGCAAAAGCACAACATTTGATTGTTTGAGGATAGCACCAACAATATTTAACCATTAGCATAAATTTATAAACCAGCGCGGTTCACACAAAACCCATTTCACAGCGAAAACAAATCTCTTACATTTTGAAGAACGTCTGCTGAGGGCTTCCCAAGTGTCCAACGAAGACAATCCATGCTTCTTTTGTTAGAAAAAGTCATTTATTATATCCATAAATCTCAGTTTGGTTGGCGCGTTATATTCAGAAAATCCAATGTCGAATCGCCCATTGAAACGTGAAGAGAACGCGCTCAAATATACCTACAGTGAGGGAAAAAAGTATTTTATCCCCTGCTGATTTTGTACGTTTTCCCACTGACAAAGAAATGATCAGTCTATAATTTTAATGGTAGGTTTATTTGAACAGTGAGAGACAGCAACAAACTTTACTTTGGGCACGCTAGACTCTCCAAAACCGTCACCTCTGCTGCCGCTCCCTAAGAAGTTAAATGTTAGTGTGTGCAATTTCTTTCCTTCTTAATGTGTTTGAGCGAATCAGTTGTGTTGTGACAAGGTAGGAATGGTTTACAGAAGATAGCCCTATTTGGTGAAATACCAAGTCCATGTTATGGCAAGAACAGCTCAAATAAGCAAAGGGAAACGGCAGTCCATCATGAAGTTCATGAAGTCAACCGGAAAAGTGCAGTCCCAAAAACCATCAAGCGATAAGATGAAACTGGATCTCATGAGGACCGGCACAGGAAAGGAAGACCCAGAATTACCTCTGCTGCAGAGGATAAGTTCATTAGAGTTACCAGCCTCAGAATTGCAGCCCCAAAAAATACTTCACCGAGTTCAAGTAACATACACATCTAAACATCAACTGTTCAGAGGAGATTGCGTGAATCAGGCCTTCATGTTTCGAATTGCTGCAAAGAAACCACTACTAAAGGACACCAGTAAGAAGAGCCTTGCTTGGGCTAAGAAACACGAGCAATGGAAATTAGACCGGTGGAAATCCACATTTGGTGGAGTGCACATTTGAGATTTTTGCTTCCAACTGCCGTGTCTTTGTGAGACGCAGAGTACATGAACGGATGATCTCCGCATGTGTAGTTCCTACTGTGAAGCATGTGGAGGTCCTTTGCTGGTGACACTGTCTGTGATTTTTTTTTATTCAAGGCACACTTAACTTCTTAGGGAGCGGCAAGTGAGGTGACGGTTTTGGAGAGTCTGGCGTGCCCAAAGCAAAATGCCTGCCACTCAGGCCCAGAAAATAGGATATGCACATAATTAGTACTATTTCCTTTCCTACAGAAGGGACACGGATGGCATTTTCTGTATGTTTGATGAGAAACTGCATATTGCAAATGTACGGTCCCTTACTAGACGTCCGCGAATGTTTCTAAAATCGGGCCGTGCCCCAGGGCCAGATCTTCCAGGAAGTCATCAAACGAAGTCTCTCAGACATTCGGTGTCCAATTAATAAAAAAATGTTTTCCGCTCTTCAGGTTAATCCCACCAGATGGCGAATGGCTTCTTATTGCAAATGTACAAAACATACACCTAATTGACCTGGCCTTTTCTCCTAAACGGAAAAGACTTTGAAGACGAAACTTGGTGAGCATGGGTTTGGCCAAATGGGCTGTTGGCCCCGAAACAGGATGGCGTCAGGGACACACGTTTTTTGAGTTAAGGCCCATTTTCTGGGATTAAAGGTGAAAAACGGAAATAGAACGCTAATTTGACAGCTTCACGTCAAAGTACATGAACCTACGGTGTAAGGAAAAAAAAGAACCAGACATTTATCTGTTGTAATTTTCGAGAAATCGTAAAATGTACAATTCGTAATGTTGAAAAAAAAATGTTTTTTTCCCCAAAAACGTTATAGATCCAGTTGCGGCGTGTTCAGACGAATCCGTTAACGTGGGTTTCGGAGCTCTACGTGATTTCTGTGATTTTCTGAAATCACACACACGCTCAGTCAATGGGGAATGATACAGTGAGGGGCTTACAGACAGACACCGCCTGCAATAGTTACTTTTGTTCGAACAATCAAAGAACTGTCAGATCTAGAGCTCTGAAACTTTAGAACCCCATTCTAGACCTTTAGTCGATAGTGCACGGTGAGTTACGGGGCTCTAGAAGGTTCTTAGGCCGAGAAACAGCCTTGTACATTTGCAATATTTTCAATTCATTTTTACATCGCGAAAATGACAACATTTCTAAAAGTCCCAGAGTCACAAGGCTAGGTGTATTAGAACCGCCTCGGCCCATAGAGACGGACCCTAACGTTTCTGTCCGATAGCTCATTCAAGAACCCCGTAGCAACGCCCGGAAAACGTGGATTTTCAGCACCAATTAAGGTCGCTGCTCGGACTCCAAATGACCTATCGAGCCGAAACTCGAGATTCGGGGTCGCCTCAGCTAGGCCTACACATAATGTCGGAACTGGACCCGCAGCTAGAACGTCACTACGTGTTTTACATTTTTACTATGATTTAAAATGTCCAAGTAACAGAAATAGGCACTCTTTTCGTGGAAAGACCCTTGACCAGGGCACAGAGCGTGTTAAATATGCATAACAGCATCTTGCACACATGATTTCTGTCCCTGTTTTTTCCTCAGTAATACCATCATGCTTAAGCTCTTGTGTTCCTCCACATGCCATGGCACCATTAACACGATGCCTGGGGAATGATTGGAAGGTGTAAGGCTTAAAAAACACATACGTTTCAGTACAGTAAGAGAGCACTGCACAGCACAGCACTCCCACGACACTACCAGACAATACAGCTACAGCATTCACTATTGATCCGGCTTCAGGTTTAATCACATTCTTATATAAATAGGGTAAAATGAATAACGCCTGCTCATTATCAGTTCATTAAACACATTTTTATCACCGAAGAGGTAATGTGCACTGAGCACACTGTGTCAGAGGTGGAGCAGGGTCGGCTGGCATTAGGGCATCTTTAACATAACTTTACATTGATTATAATAGTAATAAAATAGATAATATTATGTTATGGTTTAAATTGGGTGGAATTATACATTTTGTCATCCGATGGTAGTAATTTCTTCGATTAACGTGGAAATTTGTATCAAGTGGGTAAGTAATTTGAGGTCACTTTCATTATATACGAAAATCCATTTCAACCTCTGACAGTAAGACACAACACAGAAAATTGCAATTAGTTTTGCATTATTCCTTCACAGCTACATCTGCTATCCCTCCCTCTCTCTCTAATCCACCTTAAGATGAGTTTCCTCTTGACATTTGAAAACAATCAACCTTGAAACATGCAAAATAAAACTGCATGATAGAATAGGAACACTGAAGAAAGAACATAGAAAGAAAGAATGACAGAAAGAGAAAGAAAGAATACCTTAATTTGGAGTGCTCCTTTAAAAGCTCCATCCTCCCGGTGTTCATTTCAGCTCAGTCTTTGTCCAAGGCCTTTTTAATAATTCTATTAATTATATTGCTATTGTTGAGTATCCTCCTCTAAATGTAATGGGATCACTGGGGTGATACGGCTGTGGATGCATCCCAAATGGCACCCTATTCCCTTTATAGTGCATTTCTTTTGACCAGAGCCCATAGGGGTCTGGTCAAAAGAGGTGCACTATATTGGGAATCGGGTGCCATTTGGGACAAACATGTCTGCTGGCCTTCTGAGTCACAGACACTCTGAGCCCCGTCGGGATCACACACACACACACTGAGCCCCTTCGGGAGTTTCTGTCATTCTCCCCTCTCTCTCATCTGAATTTGATAAAGTTGAGGCTGATAGGTGTGTTCCAGTTCAGCGCCGCTACCATATAAAATGGGATGATTGGCAAAGGTGTGTGTCTATGTGTGTGGGGTGTGTGCGTATATACATGCGTCCATGTCTGTGCGTATGTGTGCATGCATACGTGTTTGCCTGAGTGTGTGTAAATAAGGAATGTGCTAATTATATTTATTCAGCATAACAAGCTTCACCATCTGCTCCTAGCATTAAACCCCACTGCACCAACAACAGTACACATTGACAATCCATCTCCACCAGTCCTCCAACTGTTGTCTGTTCTCTCTGGTTTCTAAGAAAAGAGATTGAATGCTGAAATTCCTGGTTTGAATTCCTGCTTTTAATCCTATGGGGACACTAGTCCACCCAATATGGCATCATTGACTTGATTATGGATGCCCGGTCTAATGATTGTATTTCTGTGGGTAAAGCACCTTGTGTCTTTGGGCTTGTACCTTGACCCTGTTTGTTGGAGATAAAAAGTCACCATCCGTCATGTAGGGCAATGTCCGAGGTTGCTGGGAGGAGGGCCCCTGTATCACACACACACACACTATAATGGGGTAATAGGTGGATAGGGCCACATCAGATGGGGAATAACAATTGTAATTTTCTTTTCTACCGCCTTGATGTAATAGATGAAAGCCCGAGCGGCCATCATGTAATAGGGCTACTTAAGTCTGTCAAGATGGGAGAAATCTTTACCCTGGTCGGTGTTTTTACCTGGCAATTTTCTCTCCTTTATGTGGTTAAATATGCTTTGAATGCTCTCCGATGAATAGGAGAGGGCTTTTCACCACCTCCCCCCTGTCGCGATAATAAAACATCTTCAGAGGCGATAAGGCTTTTAGTTTTCAACTCCGGGCCCCGAGTCCTGCAATCAACAGTCATTTAAGATATGACATATCTCCGCCGCTAAAGAGGTGCTCCGGCCATGCGGAATAATCATACTGTTATCATCTACTTTGACATCATTAACGGTCAAGAAGAGTTGTGATATAGACCCCTGAGGTGAGACAAAGAGAAAACATCAAACAAATAAGAGGTGTATTATTTTTTGCATGCTGAAATAGATCGTATATCACTTGTCCTCAGACTACTTTAGCTACCCCACCAGGTGGCCTTTTGGCTCTTGTTCAGAGGAAGAGACGGAATGAGGAGAGGAGGAGGAGGAGAGAGTGTTTATGTAGTGAGGGTTTTGATGTAGCCTGTAAGTTATGGTACACGGGTAGTTTTGTATGCTGATGCATGGTGAATGTGTGGACATGTGTGCATCCCAAATGTAGTGTACAATATGAGGAATAGAGTGCCATTTACAACTCAGCCCATGTTCCTTTCTCAGAGACTAGACAGAATATCAAGATACCTTGTCGTTTGGTCACATGCTGAGTTAAAAGGCTGAAAGAACATGTTGATCTCTAAGGTACAAACTTTTTTCTGATAGATTTGTATGTTTTTGATGTGACTAAACGCTCTCGTAGACATACCATTAGAGACACCCACTCACTCTACCATAGATCTTGATGATGATCACTACTAGCTACTTGTTGCAACCCCTGTGGAATACGCTAGTCCTGACTTGTGGGACCCTATCCCTTATTGGCACTGGTAAAAAGTAGTGCACAATGCAGGGAATAGAGTTCCATTTGGTACAAATCCTCAAATACTTAGGCGTACTCCTCTTTTATTTCTGCACCACAGTCCATCACTGGTCTGTCCAACAAGCTTCATTACCTCAGGAAAAACACATTAGGGTCATATTCATTAGCAGGGTTGGGCGGGTTATATTCTAAATGTAATAAGATACAGTTACTAGTTACCTGTCCAAAATTGTAATCAGAAACCCAACTTTTGGGTTACCCAAACTAACATAATCTGATTACTTTCAGTTACTTTTCAATTACTTTCCCCTTAAACCCCTAGAGTGGATTTCCGCTGCCCCGCAGGATTCTAATTAGCATGATAAAAAAATCCCCAACAAAATCTCTCAGTTCAAGCTACAGATATCTGGTGGGGAGGGGGTCACACTTATGCATCTGCAGTGAAAGGTTGCAGAGATAGAGCGTTGTTCGTCAGACCATGAGACATCCCAAAAATTGGTCTTCTCACTAATCGTTTGTAGCGATTGAAGTATGCATGAGAGCACCAGCTGTTCCAAATGACTGTGTGATCACGCTCTCCGTTGCCAATGTGAGCAAGACCTTTAACTACTTAGGGAGTGGTGGGGCGCAAAATATAAGGCGCCAAATTCAAAATCCAAAAGTTGAATTATTAAACATTCATCAATATACAAGTGTTGCATAGTCATCAAAAGCTCTGCTTCTTGGCAATATCACAGCGCTGTCAGATTTTAAAAAGGCTTTACCGCGACCGTGATTAGCACCTCTAATATTTACACATTGGCATAAATCGATAACCCAACACGGGTCTCACAAAACACATAAAATCGCTAATATAAAATCCCTTACCTTTCGAAGAACTTCTGCTGAGGGCTTCCCAAGTGTCCAACGAAGAAAATCCATGGTTCTTTTGTTAGAAAAAGTAATTTATTATATCCATAAATCTCAGTTTGGTTGGCGCGTTATGATCATAAAATCCACTGTTGAGTTGCCCATTGAACCGTGAAGAGAACGCATTCACATTATACCTATACACTTGTCCAAGAACAATCAAACATCATTGATAATACATCCTTAGGAACACTTTTATGTTTATTTACTATAATATTTCAACTGGATTATAAACTGGATGATAGGTAAGGTAAGGGGAATACCCCCATGAAATGGACAAAAATGAATGGCAACATATTGCCATTGGACGAAACATACACACGATTGAAAAGAGTACCCAAATGGACGGCAGATCAACCAAAGCTTATGGCAAATGGCATATGGCAAATGCCAAATGTCATAGCTCAATATTACTATAGGTGGCGAGCGCGCTCCACCGGGGCAATTCATATTGCATATGTACATGAAGTCAAGACCTAAGGGTCAAATTTGGACAAAAAGAAATCAAAATACCTACGCCCCCTAAAAAAGTGCTTTCTGGACCGTTTCGATTTTTTTTGATAATAACACGTATATAAGATGTGTATAAACATACCTTTGTCTCATTTTATGGATTTAGTAACTTTATTGTCCATAAGGCCTATGTTTTGTCCATTTGCAATATGTTACCATAGGAAGTCAAAAGTCAATGTCCAAATGGCATATGTTTTGTCCATTTGCAATATGTTACCATAGGAAGTCAAAAATCAATGAACCATGTCCAAATGGCATAAGAAATGTACAAATGCCATAAGATTCCATACAAACGTATTGAAAGTGCCAAATCATGATGTTATGTCCATTTACATATATGATCATAGGAAGTCGGCTTCCGAACCCAAAAGTCAGTGAACAATGTCCAAATGGCATTTAAACTGACAAAATGATATATATCACTATGTTAAGCCCTGAATCATCCTATAGGGTCTATTTGTCATGTTTGATGAGAGAGAAGTGGGACTCTGTTGTTTTTTAAAAGATTTTTTGAAAAACGTCCTAAATGACCAGGGGTGCCCCCATTTGGATGGCCATGGGTGGCGGGTGCTCCCTAACCAGCCAGGGATACCTTGCACCCTCCTAAAGGCATTTATATTTAAAATATACAGTACATTTGCAATATGTTTCAATGGGCTGTTAACATCACGAATATGACAAGCTTTAAAATACTGTAGAAATGCCCAATTGTCATGATCTCCTCTTGGGACAGACCAATGCCCAGCGAGGTATCCAGAATGCATATTTTTTTATTAACGAACGTAACTGAACTGAACAAAACAAAGAACGAAGATCATGACGTGGAACCGAACTAGAGAAACTAACTAAGCTATGAACAAACACTGTGGCATAAACCTAAACACGATGGCATAAACCTAAACACGATGGCATGAACGATCATTTCAATCATCAATAACCCACCAAACCTTGCAAAACCCCAAACATATATATGGTTCCCAATTAGAGGTAATGAGACTCAGCTGCCTCTAATTGGGAACCATTACCCCAACATAGAAATACACACCCTAGAACAGAAGAAACCCTACACCAAAACAAAACTAAACACTCCAGCCTGTACACTCAGGCCTGGACGTTACAGTACCCCCCCCCCCCCCAAAGGCGCGGACTCCGACAAAAGTCTGTGGGGGGGTCTTCGGGTGGGTCCTTTTGTCCCAGGTGGCGGCTCCGGTGCCGGCCGTGCTGGCTCGAGTTCACACACCGGAGGCCCTGGGCTATTAGCCGGAACAGTTTGTGCTTGACTCACGACGTACACAGGGGACCTGGTGCAGGAAGCGGGAACCGGCCGTACTGGACTCATGATGCTCACTGGAACTCTGGTGCGGGGAGCAGGAACCTGCCGTACTGGACTCATGATGAGAATTGGGACTCTGGTGCGGGGAGCAGGAACCGGCTGTACTGGACTCATGATGTGAACTGGGACTCTGGTGCGGGGAGCAGGAACTGGCTGTGCCGGGCTCTGAAGGCGCACAGGGGACCTGATGCGTGGAGCAGGGACAGGACGTGCCGGGCTCTGAGGGCGCACAGGGGGCCTAATGCGTGGAGCAGGGAAAGGTCGTGCCGGGCTCTGAAGGCGCACAGGGGGCCTGATGCGTGGAGCAGGAACAGGACGTGCCGGGCTCTGAAGGTGCACAGGGGCCCTGATGCGTGGAGCAGGGACAGGTCGTGCCGGGCTCTGAAGGCGCACAGGGGACCTGATGCGTGGAGCAGGGACAGGACGTGCCGGGCTCTGAAGGTGCACAGGGGCCCTGATGCGTGGAGCAGGGACAGGTCGTGCCGGGCTCTGAAGGCGCACAGGGGACCTGATGCGTGGAGCAGGGACAGGACGTGCCGGGCTCTGAAGGCGCACAGGGGGCCTGATGTGTGGAGCAGGGACAGGCCGTGCTGAATCCACAACATGTACTGGGATCTTGGAGCGTGGAACAGGGACAGGACGTGTTGAATCCACAACACGTACATGGATTTTGGAGCGTGGAACAGGTACAGGACATGTTGAATCCACAATACGGACAGGGATCTTGGAGCGTGGAACAGGGACAGGACGTGTTGAATCCACAACACGCACAGGGGACCTGATGCGGAGGGCCGACACCATCCTTCCAGGTAGCTCACTAACCCTGGCCTCACGGGTGAGTGGAGCTGGAATCTCTCGAACTGGGCTGTGGATTCGCACCGGAGATTCTGCCCGCAGGACCGCAGGATATTTTGGTCCCAAAAGGCGTACTGGAGACCTGGCGCACAGAGCCAGCACCACTCTTCCAGGTAACACACTAACCTTGGCCTGACAGATGAGTGGAGCTGGGATCTCTCGCCCCGGGATGTGGACACGCACCGGAGACACTGCACGCAGAACCGGTGCAGGATATCTTGGTCCTAGGAGGCGCACTGGAGACCCGGAGCGCTGAGCTGGTACCACTCTTCCAGGCTGCACACTCAACCTAGCCCGACAGATGAGTGGAGCTGGAATTTCGCGCACCGGCCTCTGAATCCGCACAGGAGACACCGTGCGCAAAACTGCATAGCACGGCGTCCTTTCAGTGCGACGCTCCCTCCAATGCTCCTCCAAGGAGCACGAGGAGTTGGCTCAGGAGTCCACCCTGAACCGGCCAACCTCCTCGTGTACCCCCCCCCAAAAGTTTTTTGGGGGAGCCTTTCGGCCCTTCTAGCCAGGTGAGTCCCAACATATTTCTCCCTCTCCGGGCTCCATGCCCCATATAGCTCCTCGTAACTCCCCCGGTCAGCTTTCGCTGCTTTCATCCTCCTCCTGGGACGACGATGCTCCGCCGTCTCCCTCCATGTCCAGGACTCCTTGTCCTCTCGCTGCTTGGTCTTTTCAGGGTGGGTTATTCTGTCATGATCTCCTCTTGGGACAGACCAATGCGCAGCGAGGTATCCAGAATACATATTTTATTAACGAACGTAACTGAACTGAACAAAACAAAGAACGAAGATCATGACGTGGAACCGAACTAGAGAAACTAACTAAGCTATGAACAAACACTGTGGCATAAACCTAAACACGATGGCATAAACCTAAACACGATGGCATAAACCTAAACACGATGGCATAAACCTAAACACGATGGCATGAACGATCATTTCAATCATCAATAACCCACCAAACTTTAGTGCAAAACCCCAAACATATATATGGTTCCCAATTAGAGGTAATGAGACTCAGCTGCCTCTAATTGGGAACCATTACCCCAACATAGAAATACACACCCTAGAACAGAAGAAACCCTACACCAAAACAAAACTAAACACTCCAGCCTGTACACTCAGGCCTGGACGTTACACGAATTGACTGCCCGTTGATCTTAGGATGGCCAGGATTGATAGTGGTACCTCTCCATCGCTCGTTGGTGTTGATTTCAGCATGTCAAAAAACGACAGAGTCCACACTTTCCCCCATAGCTTTGAAAGGCTGTGCAACTGGTGTTTTTTCCCCCTGGGTTACCAGGTACATATTTTCAAAAGGATTTTAAATGACTTTAGGGGGCTGCTCCTGGTCCAGGATCTTTATGAGAGTATCCCACTACGGCCCTAAGTCAGTGGGAGAAGCCCCTGCTCATTTATGGAACTTTATATTTTTTGCTTTGTATGGCCTTGCAACTGTACAGTACATTTGCAACATGTTTCAATGGGCATTTAACATCACGAATATGACAAGCTCTAAAATACTGCAGAAATGCCCAATTGACTGCCCGTTGACCTCAGGATGGCCAGGAATGATAGTGGTACCTCTCCATCGCTCGTTGGTGTTGATTTCAGCATGTCAAATTCGTGTTGTTAAAAGCCCATTGAAACATATTGCAAATGTACAGTGAAACATATTGCAAATGTACAGTACATTTGCAATATGTTTCAATGGGCTGTTAACATCACGAATATGACAAGCTCTAAAATACTGTAGAAATGCCCAATTGACTGCCCGTTGATCTCAGGATGGTCAGGATTGATAGTAGTACCTCTCCATCGCTCGTTAGTGTTGATTTCAGCATGTCAAATTTGTGATGTTAAAAGCCCATTGAAACATATTGCAAATGTACTGTACATTTGCAATATGTTTCACTGTACATTTGCAATATGTTTCAATGGGCTTTTAACAACACGAATTTGACATGCTGAAATCAACACCAACGACCAACGATCAACACCAACAAATGTACAGTGAAACATATTGCAAATGTACAGTACATTAGAAATATGTTTCAATGGGCTGTTAAACAGAAGACGCTGTGAATTTTGAGCCTGCCCTGACATATGTGATAGTTGGCTTCTAAACGAGTTGGAAAAAGTGGGTTTGGTGTCAGTTTTTATAAGTTTGGTGTCAGAATGATATCTAATTGACTGATGGATGCTGACTTGCTGGCTGACTTTTGTACATTTGTACATAAGTTAAAACCGTTGAGCCCGGCCATCCCGAGATCAACAGGCCAAGTCAATTTGGGCATTTCTGCAGTATTTTAGAGCTTGTCAAATTCGTAATGTTAAAAGCCCATTGAAACATATTGCACATGTACTGTACATTTGCGATATGTTTCAATGGGCTTTTAACAACACGAATTTGACAAGCTGAAATCAACACCAACGAGCGATGGAGAGGTACCACTATCAATCCTGGCCATCCCGAGATCAACGGGCAGTCAATTGGCCATTCCTGCAGTATTTTAGAGCTTGTCATATTCGTGATGTTAAAAAGTAATCACCTTCCTACAGCTCCAGACACACAGAAGCCAGAAATGGTCATTCAAAGCCCTCAGAAAGCATATCACAGACAGATACACACTCACCACCATCCCGTCCTTGACCACTGAGCAAAGCACAGCAGTATGGAACAACATGGCCTCACCCGCCCTTATAAACAGACACAAAGACATAGTATGTGGCAGCCATCTACGCTGTCTCCCCACTATGGTTCTCATGTTCAGTAGGGGTATAGCCAGGAAAGACTAATGCTTGCACGGCTGTATTGAGAAAGAAACAGAAGAGCACATCCTTTAGTGATGCAAGGTGACATAAAGCATCTGGCTAATGACCTTTGCTTTCCTCACCAGACTCTCCGAGACAGCTGTGGTGACCCTCCCGGGTATCCTTTTTGGACCACCTTATGGGACACCAGGACTTCATTCACACTGGACACCCACCACCCTGGACAAGACACCACCAATAGCCACTAAAGGATATGACCATCGCCCCGCTTACAACTGTCCCCACGAACTCTGCACTGATCACCACAACTCCTAGCCCAAACCTCCTCACTTGTAATCAAATTGTATTTGTCACATACACATGGTTAGCAGATGTTAATGCAAGTGTTGCGAAATGCTTGTGCTTCTAGTTCCGACCATGCAGTAGTATCTAACAAGTAATCTAACAAATTCACAACAACTACCTTATACACACAAGAGTAAAGGAATGAATACGAGTATGTACATATAAATATAAGGTAAAAAAGAAAACGACCAAGTGGTATAAGAAAACGACCAAGTGGTATAAGAAGATATTTTCCCATTTTTCCCGGGTAGCTTCAATATACAACAAGCCAATACTTCTGACGCAATTAGCATTGTTTTACAGAGCTAATAGAAGAATGTAGCTAGATACATAAGCACGATTGAATATAACACCATAAAGGTTATGAAATGAGTAACGTTTATGGTTTATACACAAATATATTATGCTCCATACACACAGCGAGCTACAGTAGAAACAGTATAACACAAGATACAGAAACTATTATAATGTAATAAAGGCATCTACTTTGATATAAACGCAGTCTGGATTTGAACCTGGGTGTCTGTAGTGACGCCTCTAGCACTGAGACACTGTGCCTTAGACAGCTGCGCTTCAAAATACAACACATGCTAATTAGCATTGTTTTGTTGACGCAATTAGCATTGTTTTTCAGAGCTAATAGAAGAATGTAGCTAGCTACCTAAGCCTTGAGTATAACACCATAAAGGTTATGAAACGAGTTATAAGGAATATACACCAAAATATTATGCTACAGTAGAAATGACATGACACGACATTCAGAAACTATTATAACGTAATAAGGCACTTACTTTGATAGAAAGGCACACATTTCAAAAGTTATTATTGGTAAACAATGACTGCGATGCAGGCAACAAACAGAAAATGTGAACACGTGTGTGTGCAGGACGGGAGATGAGCAAATGTCTGCAGACTTGAACTGCACAAACAATTGAGAAGTGTTTGGGGAATTTTGTCCGGGTCAGAAATGCAAAAGTAAATATGACTACTATTATGTGAGGCGAAACACACCTCAATTCAAACTGTTCTTAGAAAATACTTTTCTTTTTAAACTGACAAGTTGAAAACAGCCTATAAATAAAAACAGGCTGCATGCCTTGGTTTGAGGGCAGCGCAGATTAAATGTACTGTTGCGTAACAATCACATTCTGGAATGGAGAGAACGTTCTAACATCACGTGCATAAAAATTAAAAAACTCACGCTGGGGCGACCGTTAGAGATATTTGGAACTCACGCATGAAAGGGTTATTAAGTGCCAAATAAAGTAGCAGGGTTGACAATTTCAGCCATAAATCCCCTTGTGACAAGGGGAATGGAAGCTTGTTGTATTCAACAAGTACTGGCAATTGAAAGCACGCTTCACAATTATTGTAATTGTTGTATATATTTTTAGCCAGTCTATCGATGGGTAACAGGGTTGACGTTTTCCCCCACAAAACACCAGAAAATTGCCAAAAACACTAAAGCCATCTCAACTGCTTTTACACTATGATTTAAATTCTTTGGCAGCAGCGCACGAGGTGACCGTTTTGGAGAGCCTGGCGTGCCCAAAGTAAAATGCCTCCCATTCAGGCCCAGAAAATAGGATATGCACATATTAGTACCATTGGATAGGAAACACTCAGAATTTTCTAAAAGTGTTAACATTTTGTCTGTGAGTATAACAGAACGAATATGGTAGGCGAAAACCAGAGGAATTTCTGTCCTGGAAAAAGTGGTTTTGACACATTGCCTCATTTAGAACCCCTCCCTTATGAAAAAAACAGGTTTCTAGAATGTTTTTCTAATTTAAAAATATATATATATATATATATCACATTATCACAAGTATTCAGACTCTTTACTCAGTACTTTGTTGAAGCAACTTTAGCAACTTTTACAGCCTCAAGTCCTTTTGGGTATGAGGCTAAAAGCTTGGCACACCTGTATTTAGGGAGTTTTTCTCATTCTTCTCTGCAGATCCTTTCAATCTCTAACAGGTTGGATGGGGAGCGTCACTGCTCAGGTATTTTCAGGTATATCCAGAGATGCTAGATTGGGTTCAAGTCTGGGCTCTGGCTGGGACACTCAAGGACATTCAGAGACTTGTCCCGTAGCCACTCCTGCATTGTCTTGGCTTTGTGCTTAGGGTCGTTGTCCTGGTGGAAGGTGAACCTTTGCCCCTGAGTGCTCTGTAGCAGGTTTTCTTTAAGGATCTCTCTGTACTTTACTTTGTTAATCTTTCTCTCGATCCTGACTAGTCTCCCAGTCTCTGCCTCTGAAAAACATCCCGACAGCATGATGCTGCCACCACCATTCTTCACTGTTGGGGTGTTGCCAGGTTTCCTACAGATGTGGCGCTTGGCATTCAGGGCAAAGAGTTGAATCTTGGTTTCATCAGACTAGAGAATGTTGTTTCTCATGGTCTGAGAGTCCTTTTGGCAAACTCCAAGCGGGCAGTCATGTATCTTTTACTGAAGAGTGACTTCCGTCTGGCCACTCTACCTTAAAGGCCTGATTGGTGGAGTGTTGCAGAGATGATTGTACTTCTGGAAGGTTCTCCAATCTCCACAGAGGAACTAGAGCTCTGTCAGATTTACCATCTGGTTCTTGGTCACCTACCTGACTAAGGCCCTTCTCCCCCAATTACTCAGTTTCGCAGGGTGGCCAGCTCTAGGAAGAGTCTTGGTGATTCCAAACTTCTTCCATTTGGAGGCCACTTTGTTCTTGGGGACCTTCAATACTGCAGAAATGTTTTGGTAACCTTCCCCAGATCTGTGCCTCGACACAATCCTGTGTCGGAGCTCTACAGACAATTCCTTCGACCTCATGGCTTGGTTTTTCCTCTGACATGCAATGTCAACTGTGGGACCTTATATAGACAGGTGTGTATCTTTCCAAATCATGTCCAATAAATTGAATTTACCAAAGGTGGACTCCAATCAATTTGAATAATCATTGGATGATCAATGGAATGATCAAGGATGATCAATTGAAACAGGATGCAGCTAAGCTCAATTTCGAGTCTCATAGCAAAGGGTCTGTTATAGGCTACCTGATGTCTAACAATAACATGTTCTGACATAATGTAAACATTATACATTCCCCTCTCTCCCTCAGTGACAAGTTTGAATACATATGTAAATAAGTTATTTCTGTTTTTTATTTGTTATACATTTTCAAACATTTCTTCTTGTTTTCGCTTTGTCATTACAATTATGTATTCCATTTTAGAATAAGGCTGTAACGTAACGGAATTTGGAAAAGGGGAAGAGCTCTGAATACTTTCTGAATGCGCTGTGTGTCTGTCTGACATCAATGTCTATGTGTACATTATGTGTCTGTGTTTGTTTACGAGTGGATGCTATTTGTTGTGAGGTACTGAAGTGAGTTCATGAGGAAAGAGAAAGAAGCAGACCGTTGAAGGGTGTTAGGTTGGTTGTTGTTTCATCAGTGTCACACACAAACACAAAGTGAAAGCACGCACGCATGCAGTCGTCTGGGAGCAGACCTCAAGCCCTCAAATTGGCTGACTGATGAGGGTACTTGTTAACACTGCCCCTGGGAGCCACTGTGTGAGTGTTCGTGCACGTGCACACACACCCAGCCTCTTCCAACTCCTCCTCAGCCCTTTGGTACCATAAAGGTGATTAGAAACCTATGGAAGTCTCGGTAGTCCCTTGTTCTCCTCTCACTCCATAACCCAACACGGGTCTCACAAAACGCATACAATCGCTAATATAAAATCGCTTACCTTTGATGAACTTCTGCTGAGGGCTTCCCAAGTGTCCAACGAAGACAATCCATGCTTCTTTGGTTAGAAAAAGTCATTTATTATATCCATAAATCTCAGTTTGGTTGGCCCGTTATGATCATAAAATCCACTGTTGAGTCGCCCATTGAACACGTTCACATTATACCTATACACTTTCTCCAAACAAATCAAACATCATTTTTAATGTATCCTTAGGTATCCTTTTGGGTATATTTGCTGTAATATTTCAACCGGACGATAACGTGAACGATAGGAAAGAAAAATAAAGTGGTGCGCGTTCACAATCTCGCGCGCGTCAAACCTTGTTTACAAAAGTGGTCGCCTGACAATTTCCGGTCCCTATCCGTTTTGGTCACCGCTAGAATTCCCAGTCTTTGACTGTTGACTGTTGACATCTAGTGGAAGCCATAGGTACTGCAGTCTCAGTCCTACATAAAGCTGTATGCAATAGGCACAATGGAGAAGATGCTCTTTTACAAAAAAACCTGCAAATCCGGATGGATTTTCCTCTGGTTTTCGCCTGCTATATAAGAAGAAGAAGAAGAAGAAGTTTTATTTATATAGCGCCTTTCCATAGCTCAAGGTCGCTTTACATTGCACATTACAATACATTCAGAACACACACACACATACATCGCAGTCACATAGGATACACACTACCCAAAATGCGTGTCAAACAGATATGTTTTCAACTGGATCTTGAATGCACTCACGGATGAGGTATTGCGTAGTGTAAGAGGTAGTGAATTCCATAATTTAGGAGCATTAACACCAAATGACCTCCCACCTACAGTGGACAACCGGAAACGAGGGACGGTCAACAAACCAAGTTCAGCTGATCTAAGGGACCGAGCAGGGCGGTAAGGATAGAGTAAGTCAGAGAGATATTGGGGAGCAAGACCATTTAATGCTTTAAAAGTTAGAAGCAATACCTTAAAGTGGATACGTGATGCCACAGGTAGCCAGTGAAGGTCATGAAGCAGAGGAGTGATGTGAGCAGAGCGCCTAGTGGAGGTGAGAACTCTTGCTGCTGAGTTTTGAACATACTGTAATCTTGCAATAAGTTTTTGGGAAGACCAAGAAGTAAGGCATTGCAATAGTCCAAGCGTGAAGTGATTAATGCATGAATTAGAGTTTCAGCATCAGCTAAAGTGAGAGAAGATCGGAGACGAGCAATATTACGAAGATGGAAAAAATAGTTTTTAACAAGAGAAGAAATGTGAGAGCCAAAAGATAGAGTTGAATCGAATAAGACACCAAGGTTACGAATCAATGACGAAGGCTTAACGTGGATTCCATCAACATCAAAGGACTGATCAATCCTTTTGGCTGAGGCAGCAGGACCAATCAATAATATCTCAGTTTTTTTATCATTCAGTTTAAGGAAATTCAGGGACATCCATTTCTTGATGTCCCTGATACATTCAGTGAGTGAGTCAGGCAAAGATAACCTATCAGAGCTGGTGGTGAGGTAGATTTGAATATCATCAGCATAGCAATGGAACTGAAGTCCGTGCCTGCGTATGATAACACCGAGTGGATATATGTAGATGATGAATAATAGTGGGCCAAGAACCGAACCTTGAGGGACACCCTGTGTAAGTGAAGCAGTGGCAGATCTAAACCCTTGTATAGTGATATAATACTTTCTGTCGCTAATGTAGGAGATGAGCCAAGAAAGAGCAGAGCCAGTGATACCAATGTCAGAAAGCCTAGAGATAAGTATTTCATGGCAGACTGTGTCAAAAGCAGCGCTTAAATCAAGAAGCATCAGGATGTTTATCAGCCCTGCATCCATGGACAAAAGAATGTCGTTAACCACCAGGAGAAGAGCAGTTTCAGTGCTATGAGCTGGGCGAAATCCAGACTGAAAAAGTTTCAAAAAGACCGTTTATATCCAAATGTGATCGCAATTGCGAAGCAACAACCCTTTCAAGGACTTTGCTTAAGAATGGTAAGTTGGATATTGGTCTGTAATTTTCCATGTTTAGGTGGTCTAGGCCTGATTTTTTAAGAATGGGCGTCACCGCAGCCATTTTTAAATCTGCTGGAACCACGCCGGACGCCAAACTACAGTTAATCATATGTGTTATGAAGGGTGCAACCTCAGGGACACACAACTTAAGCAAAACAGTAGGTGTAGGATCAAGTTGGCAGGATGTGGAATTTGACTTCACAATTAGATCACTTATAGCAGTTGGAGTAGTTAGAGTGAAAGCAGAGAGAGAGTTTGTAGAATGAGTAAAATCAGCTATTATTAAGTGAACATTTGAGTCACTTGGATGAGGAGTGTTTTTGGCGATGGATGCAGTGATTGACTTTAACTTGTCCGAGAAAAATTGTTCTGTTATACTCACATACATTATCTTAACACTCTTAGAAACTTCAGAGTGTTTCCTATCCAATAGTACTAATTATGGGCATATCCTATTTTCTGGGCCTGAGTGGCATGCATTTTACTTTGGGCACGCCAGACTCTCCAAAACCGTCACCTATGCAGCCACTCCCTAAGAAGTTAATGTGTTGTGTAACTGTTGTGAATGTACCGTAAGTTTTAAAAATTGTATTACTGCCTTTAATTTTGCTGGACCCCAGGAAGAGTAGCTGCTCCCAAGGGGATCCATAATAAATACAATTGCTCCCTCAAAACTTGTTGGCATCTTGTTGTGTGACAAACCTGCACATTTTCGAGTGGCCTTTTAATTTCCCCAGTACAAGGTGCACCTGTTCTTTTCTTCACATTTTAGTAGTAAGTGCATAGATTTTTGTATTGGTCCCCCATGGGAATCGAACGAACAAACCTGGCGTTGCAAGTGCCATGCTCTCCCAAATGAGCCACAAGGGACCACCATTACCAGTGTAATGATCATGCTGTTTAATCAGCTTCTTGATATGCCACACCTGTCAGGTGGATGGATTGACTTGGCTAAGGAGAAGTACTTACTAACAGGGATGTAAACACATTTGTGCACAAAAATTGTGAGAAATAAGCTCTTTGTTAGTATGAAACATTTCTGGGATTTTTTATTTCAGTTCATGAAACATGGGACCAACACTTTACATATTGCGTTTATACTTTTGTTCAGTGTATGATGTTGTTGATCCATCCTCTTTTTTCTCCAATCACAGCCACTAAACTCGAACTTTTTTAAAGTCACAGTTGGCCTCATGGTTAAATCTCTGAGCAGTTCTCTTCCTCTCCAGCAACTGAGTTAGGAAGGACGCCTGTATCTTTCTAATGACTGGGTGTATTGATACACCATCCAAAGTGTAATTAATAACTTTACCATGCTCAAAGGGATATTCAAAGTCTGCTTAATTTTTTTTACCCATCTACAAATTGGTGCCCTTCTTTGCGAAGCATTGGAAAAGCTCCCTGGTCTTTGTGGTTGAATCTGCGTTTGAAATTCACTGCTCACCTGAGAGACCTTACTGATAATTGTATTTGTGGGGTACAGAGATGAGCTAGTCATTCAAAAATCATGTTAAACACTATTATTGCACCCAGTGTGTCCATACAACTTATAATGTGACTTGTTAACCTCTTCCAGCTAGGGTCCCATTTTCCAAATTTTCGCCTGTCTGACGTGCCCAAAGTTAAATGCCTACCACTCATGGCCAGAAACTAGGATATTTACATATTTAGTACTATTGGATAGGAAACACTCTGAAGTTTATAAAACCATTAAGATATAGTCTGTGGCTATTCCAGAACAGATTTAGCAGGCAAAAACCAGAGAGATTTCTGTCCGGAATTTATTTTTCTGTTGCTCTCCTCTCATTTTGAAGCCCATGTAATATTTTTCTATGGGGAATAGGACCGAGGTTGCAGTACTTATGGCTTCCACTAGATGTCAACAGTCTCTGGAAAGGGTATGGAGGAAAAAGCTCTGACCAGATCCTTAGAGAGAGAATTACTACGGGTAGGGAAAAAGGTAAACAGGCGTGCACGTTCACGAGCGTGAACGCGCCTAGCAGCGACCAACTTTCTTTTCGTCTTTTAACGTTTCACTTACCGTTCTTGTAAAATATGATCGCTATTATTCATAAAAGAATACATAAGGATGCATTATTAATGATATTTGATTTGTTTGTGAAAAAGATGAGAGGTATAATTTGAACGCGATCCCTTCACTGTAAAGCGGGCGAGTAGACTGACAATGCTTGGTGGAGTAGCTGAACGTAACGTGCCAAAAACAACGGATATTTATGGATATAATTATTTACTTTTTCTAACAAAAGAACCATGGATTATCTTGTTTGGACACTTGGGAAGACCTCAGAAGAAGTTATTTGAAAGGTGCGATTTATATTAGCTGTGATATGGATATTTTGAGAACCGAGCTGGATATGAATTTATGCTAATGTGGAAAATATGAGGTACTAGCCTCAAACAATCAAATGTAGTGCTTTCGCCGTAAAGCCTTTTTAAAATCTGACAACGCAGTGATATTGCCAAGAAGCAGAGCTTTTGATGGCTATGCAACACTATGCAACACTTGTATATCAAGTTAAATATTACGAATATGTATTACTTAATATGTATTTTGAATTTGGCGCGTTATGTTTGCTCTGAAAACGATCCCGCTAAAGGGATCGGCGCGCTAAGAGGTTAAGCACATGTTTACTTCTGGACTTATTTAGGCTTGCCATAACACATCGGTTGAATAGTTATCGATGGCCAATGGCACTGCTGCCCAACCATGAGCGACAATTGTAAATGTTTCTATTGACCTTGGCTCAATGCACTGACTGTGTCATGCCCTGATCTGTTTCACCTGTCCTTGTGCTTGTCTCCACACCCCTCCAGGTGTTGCCTATCTTCCCCATGATCCCCTGGGTACTTATACCTGTGTTTTCTGTCTGTCTGTGCCAGTCCGTATTGTTTGTCAAGTCCACCTGCGGTTTGTTTGAGCGCCTGCTTTTCCCCAGTCTCTTTTTCTCACCCTCCTGGTTT
The DNA here is from genome assembly GCA_030435695.1 of Brachymystax lenok tsinlingensis. Classification (NCBI taxonomy): domain Eukaryota; kingdom Metazoa; phylum Chordata; class Actinopteri; order Salmoniformes; family Salmonidae; genus Brachymystax; species Brachymystax lenok. The sequence continues at coordinate 31,747,321 of CM059814.1, forward strand.
TGACCCTTGCCTGTCCTGACTCTGAGCCCACCTGCCTGACCACTCTGCCATCCCCCAATCCTGAGCCTGCCTGCTGTCCTGTACCGTTGCCCACTACTCTGGGCCTGCCCCTGTTGCTGTAATAAACGTTGTTACTTCAACACAGTCTGCATTTGTGTCTTACCTGATAGACTATAAGTTGTTAAAGACAAGAGTGCCTGCTAAATTACCAAAATTTGAAAATGAAAACTTGCAAAGAACACTGGGTAATATGTAACAACATATGGAAGTCCAGTAATATACTGTAATTTAGATTACAGTAACATTTTTGGTACCGTAACATTTATTCTTGTAAAAATGGATTACAGTATCTCTCCTGTTAAATAAATTACAAGAAATGTTTTACAGTGCAGGCTAAAACTCAAAGGTTATTATAAATACTCCACCATCTGTGCCTGTCAGCTACTGACACATTACTTTACTCCAGGTTTTCATAACCATCACCATCCACAATGTCGGAAGTTCCCCAAGGATGATATTTTGTTATGATAGTGGTAGGAAGGTTTTGACTGTCTGAAACCAACAGTTGCTGTGCAGATCATAAACACACACTCACACTTGCACTCACACAGTATCTGTCTTGTCATAAACAGGGCTGTTGCAGTACATTAGGCAATATATCTGCTTCCAAAGTTATAACAAGCTTGCTGGGTGATGTTAAGTGTTATGTGTTTATATCAATGTTTATGTGCACCATATGTGGAATGGCTGGTGTGTGTGTGCGCATGTGTCTATAGGGAGTGATTTATTTTGGACTGTAGGCTTCTGCTGAAGTGGCTCTGGTGATGAACACAGGAAAAAGTACTTTATTTGATTCACTCAGTCATTGCACTGTGTGTGTGCGTGCATGTAATTATGTGGTTTGGTGTGTTGTGATCGTCTCCCCACTACACAACCGTGGTGACATAAATCCACACCCCAGGAGCAAAACAAAGCCTGTAATTTAGCATCTGGACTGGGCCTTTTAGCAATGGGACACAGCATGGGGAAAAGGCTTCCTCTCACCAGGGCCACGCCGGAATTATCAGACTGCTAGGGGACGCCTGACATGCTAAGAAGTCACAATATCTCCAGCGTGGAGGCAAAGTGGAGCCAGAGCATAGCGGGTCCAGCCTCTACCCCGCTGGTTCCAGTTCCTTAGAAACCTTGCTCTGCGGCAGCCAGGCAAGCAGGCAGGGCCGCAGCTGCATCCAACCCACTGCCTGGTGAAAGAGGTGTGTGTGTTTGTGCATGTGCATGTTTGTGAGGGGGTTGGCAGGCAGGCAGGCAACTTCTATACCCCTCATTATTACCAACTTACATTTGAGCTTTTATGTGTGTGTGGGGAGTGTATTTGTGTGTGTGTGCACGCACATGAATGTGTGTCTATCTGTGTGTAGTTCTATGTACAACCGCAACAACAAATAATGCAAAAAGAACAATTGCAACCGGCTGTGTTACAGAAACAATACAAAGCAAGGGGGTAAATATTTAGGTCAAGGTGCTTACCCTGGAGTCGGCAGTTTGTGATAGCGCCACTCCTCCACGAAGGCAGCATCACCCAGCAAGGCACTCAGTCTACACTCTGCAGCCTTATGCTCTACATCAGCAGTTGTCACAAAGTGTGTAAACAAAAACAGAGCGTAAAACCCCAGAGAGCAAGCAATGCACATCCAGGCACTGAGGGGTGGCCAGTCCTCTTCTGGCTGTGCCAGGTGGAGATTATAAGAGTACATGGCCATTAAGTTCAGATCATTCTTCAAGATGTTCAAATGTTCACAGATGACCATCAGGGTCAAATAATCCCAGTGGTTATAGAGGGTGTAACAGGTCAGCACCTCAGGAGGAAATGTCAGTTGCCTTTTCATAGCTGAGCATTCAGAGGTTGAGACAGCAGGTAAGGTAGAGAGAGAAGGTCGAAATAAGGAGGTCCGGGACAAGGTAACACGACCAAAACAGCAGGCAGAACAGCTGAAACTGGATCAGCAGCACGACCAGGTAGACTGAGGACAGGGACAGCAAGGAGAGTCAGGTCAGGTAGTTTATGGATGATGGATAGTCTTTGCAACTTTTCTGATGGACAGCTCAACACAAGGCTTTACATGGTCCAATTTGGGGGATTACCACCAAATGCAAAAAAGTTTTGTACAAACAACTCATGTAAAAAAATGTATCAGCTACAAAACAAAAATAAATGTTTGCCTGCTTTTCTTTTCATTTTTACTAGCTACTATGGTAACTTAAACATCTGCCAACACTTAGACTTTACAATTAAGAAATGTCCAAAATCAATGTATATAATACAGCACACAGGTGTGCCAACTAAAATATATATCCCAGACAAGACTGATGAGTAGGACAAATAGGCTGTGTTTAGACAGGCAGCCCAAGTCAGATTTTTTTTCACTAATTGGTCTTGACAAATCAGATAATCTCTGAAAAAGATCTGATGTGAACAGATCTGATGTGACTGGTCAAAAAATATCAGAATTGGGCTGCCTGTCTAAACGCAGCCAGGAACATGTGACTATAAGTCAGTTCTTGTGTTCGTAGCAGTTTGTATGAATTTGAGTGGTTACATACAGTACATGTTAAATGGCTACAAGACAGATAAGGAGCCTCTTGCTGTAATCAAAGGGAAGGTAGCACTGAAGGCCCCAGTATTCAGTCAGGCAGCTCAAAGCAGATGTGTCACCATCCAGGCCTTTGTCACAGCATGCAGTGGCCTGATAGCGAGATGACAATAAATACATGATGTACCTTTCATCACCAATGCCGGTTCAGCATGTACTGCACATGTAGCTGAACAAACCAACTATTTTGTTAGTGTCATTGATATAAATGGGCAATTCACGTACAATATCCAGTTCATAGGCATTGACTGTAACAACTCAAGGGTTCTGTGGGGGTCTGACAGCATGCTGCTTTCTCATGATCTTACTCCCTCTCCACCTGAAATGCAAAAACAACAAAGCATTAATAACAATGCGCCTAGTCAGTCAGTAACTTGGATAACAAGGCTAATTAAACAGCCAAATGATACCCAACCAATACAGCCTACTAGTCTATTTGCAGTGAAATTGGGAGGGGCATTTCTCTCGCCAACTGTTTCAGTCCCCAATTCATCAATAAACAGGCAGTGGAATAAAGTAGTGTTAAAAAGTAATTGAATAGTCTTTATAATGTAGCTAGCAAATATGTAGGTTTTATTTTCTAGAAACCTACTGCAGTGTTGATTGTGGGAGTTAGCTAGCTAGCTTTCCCCCAGCAGTTTCAATTTAGCATTTATAGTTGAAAATCTTATTGAATGTGGGTTGAGTCACTGACGTGATCTTCCTGTTTGGGTTGCCCCCCCCTCAGGTTTGTGCTGTGGGGGAGACCTTCGTGGACTATACTCAGTCTTGTCTCAGGGTTGGTGGTTGAAGATTTCCCTCTAGTGGTGTGGGGGCTGCGCTTTGGAAAAGTGGGTTGGGTTGTATCCTGCCTGGTTGGCCCTGTCCGGGGGTATCGTCGGACGGGGCCACAGTGTCTCCTGACCACTCCTGTCTCAGCCTCCAATATTTATGCTGCAATAGTTTGTGTCAGGGGGCTAGGGTCAGTCTGTTATACAGTGGGGGGGAAAAGTATTTAGTCAGCCACCAATTGTGCAAGTTCTCTCACTTAAAAAGATGAGAGAGGCCTGTAATTTTCATCATAGGTACACTTCAACTATGACAGACAAAATGAGGAAAAGAAATCCAGAAAATCACATTGTAGGATTTTTAATGAATTTATTTGCAAAGTATGGTGGAAAATAAGTATTTGGTCACATACAAACAAGCAAGATTTCTGGCTCTCACAGACCTGTAACTTCTTCTTTAAGAGGCTCCTCTGTTCTCCACTCGTTACCTGTATTAACGGCACCTGTTTGAACTTGTTATCAGTATAAAAGACACCTGTCCACAACCTCAAACAGTCACACTCCAAACTCCACTATGGCCAAGACCAAAGAGCTGTCAAAGGACTCCAGAAACAAAATTGTAGACCTGCACCAGGTTGGGAAGACTGAATCTGCAATAGGTAAGCAGCTTGGTTTGAAGAAATCAACTGTGGGAGCAATTATTAGGAAATGGAAGACATACTAGACCACTGATAATCTTCCTCGATCTGGGGCTCCACGAAAGATCTCACCCGTGGGGTCAAAATGATCACAAGAACGGTGAGCAAAAATCCCAGAACTGGGGGACCTAGTGAATGACCTGCAGAGAGCTGGGACCAAAGTAACAAAGCCTACCATCAGTAACACACTCACGCCGCCAGGGACTGAAATCCTGCAGTGCCAGACGTGTCCCCATGCTTAAGCCAGTACATGTTCAGGCCCGTCTGAAGTTTGCTAGAGAGCATTTGGATGATCCAGATGAGGATTGGGAGAATGTCATATGGTCAGATGAAACCAAAATAGAACTTTTGGTAAAAACTCAACTCGTCGTGTTTGGAGGACAAAGAATACTGAGTTGCATCCAAAGAACACCATAACTACTGTGAAGCATGGGGTGGAAACATCATGCTTTGGGGCTGTTTTTCTGCAAAGGGACCAGGACGACTGATCCGTGTAAAGGAAAGAATGAATGGGGCCATGTATCGTGAGATTTTGAGTGAAAACCTCCTTCCATCAGCAAGGGCATTGAAGATGAAACGTGGCTGGGTCTTTCAGCATGACAATGATCCCAAACACACCACCCGGGCAACGAAGGAGTGGCTTCGTAAGAAGCGTTTCAAGGTCCTGGAGTGGCCTAGCCAGTCTCCAGATCTCAACCCCATAGAAAATCTTTGGAGGGAGTTGAAAGTCCGTGTTGCCCAGCGACAGCCCCAAAACATCACTGCTCTAGAGGAGATCTGCATGGAGGAATGGGCCAAAATACCAGCAACAGTGTGTGAAAACCTGGTGAAGACTTACAGAAAACGTTTGACCTCTGTCATTGCCAACAAAGGGTATATAACAAAGTATTGAGATAAACTTTTGTTATTGACCAAATACTTATTTTCCACCATAATTTGCAAATAAATTCATTAAAAATCCTACAATGTGATTTTCTGGATTTTTTTTCCTCATTTTGTCTGTCATAGTTGAAGTGTACCTATGATGAAAATTACAGGCCTCTCTCATCTTTTTAAGTGAGAGAACTTGCACAATTGGTGGCTGACTAAATACTTTTTTCCCCCACTGTATCCGGAGTATTTCTCCTGTCTTATCCGGTGTCCTGTGTGAATGTAGGTATGCTCCCCTCTAATTCTCTCTCTCTCTCCCTCCCCTCCCAGTGGACCTGAGCCCTGGGACCATGCCTCAGGACTACCTGGCCCGATGGCTCCTTGCTGTCCCCAGTCCACCTGGTCGTGCTGCTGCTCCAGTTTTAACTATTCTGCCTGCGGCTATGGAACCCTGACCTGTTCAGCGGACGTGCTACCTTGTCTCAAACCTGCTGTTTTCGAGTCCCTCTCTCTACAGCACCTGCTGTCTCTAACTTTGAATGCTCGGCTATGAAAAGCCACCTGATATTTACTCCTGAGGTGCTTACTTGTTGCACCTTCTACAACCACAGTGATTTATTATAATTTGTATTATTATTTGACCCTGCTGGTCATCTATTAACATTTTAACATCTTTGCCATGTACTGTTATAATATCCACCCGGCACAGCCACAAGAGGACTGGCCACCCCTCAGAGCCTGGTTGCTCTCTAGGTTTCTTCCTAGGTTCCTGCCTATCTAGGGAGTTTTTCCTAGTCCCGGTGCTTCTACATCTGCATTGCTTGCTGTTTGGGGTTTTAGGCTGGGTTTCTGTATAGCACTTTGTGACACCGGCTGATGTAAAAAGGGCTATATAAATACACTTGATTGATTGATTGATATTCAAATGTCAAGTTTGTGACGATTGTTGAATCTTTCACACATCATGATACAAGCTTGGGAAATTAAATTACATATTTGCGAATCGTACTTGAAACCATGAATCGCAATGTGCAACCACGAAAATCTAAATACAAATTCACGTAGTTCTGTCATCATTATAATCCCATACACGAGTGTGGTCTCAGTGCTATGATGGGGTCTAAAACCAGACTGGAGCGTTTTGTATACATTTGTTTTCTTCAGGAAGGCAGTGAGTTGCTCAGCATCAGTTTCTTTCTAAAAACATTTTTCGATATACAGTGGCAAGAAAAAGTATGTGAACCCTTTGGAAATACCTGGATTTGTTCATAAATTGGTAATCAAATGTGATCTGATCTTCATCTAAGTCACAACAACAGACAAACACAGTGTGCTTCAATTAATAACACACAAATTATTGTATTTTTCTTGTCTATATTGAAGACATAATTTAAACATAAACAGTGTAGGTTGGAAAAAGTATGTGAACCCCTAGGCTAACGCCTTCTCCAAAAGCTAATTGGAGTCAGGAGTTACCTAACCTGGAGTCCAGTCAATGAGACAAGATTTGCGATGTTGGTTAGAGCTGCCATGCCCTATAAAAAACACTTACAAAATTGGAGTTTCCTACTCACAAGAAGCATTGCCTGATGTGAACCATGCCTCGAATAAAAGAGATCCCAAAAGAATTACAAAAGTACGAAAGTATCTCTAAAAGCCTTGATGTTCATCAGTCCACAGTAAGACAAATTGTCATTAAATGGATAAAGTTCAGCACTGTTTCTACTCTCACTAGGAGTGGCTGTCCTGCAAAGATGACTGCAAGAGCACAGAGCAAAATGCTCAATGAGGTTAAGAAGAATCCTAGAGTGTCAGCTAAAGACTTACAGAAATATCTATATACGGAAAATACTAAACAAGAATGGTGTTCATGGGAGGACACCACGGAATAAGCTACTGCTGTCCAAAAAAAACATTGCTGCATGTCTGAAGTTCGCAAAAAAGCACCTGGATGTTCCACAGCGCTACTGGCAAAATATTCTGTGGACAGATTAAACCAAAGTTGAGTTGTTTGGAAGGAACACACACCACTATGTGTGGAGAAAAAAAGCACAGCACACCAACATCAAAACCTCATCCCAATTGTAAAGTATGGTGGAGGAGCATCATGTTTTGGGGCTGCCTCGGCCTGGACAGCTTGCTATAATCGTCGGAAAAATGAATTCCCAAGTTTATCAAGACATTTTGCAGGAGAATGTAAGGCTCTCTGTCCGCCAATTGAAGCTCAACAGAAGTTGGGTGATGCAACAGGACAACGACCCAAAACACAGAAGTAAATCAACAAAATAATGGCTTCAACAGAAGAAAATTAAGTAGCCCAGTCCTGACCTCAACTTGATTGAGATGCGGTGGCATGACCTCAAGAAAGCAGTTCACACAAGACATCCCAAGAATATTGCTGAACTGAAACAGTTTTGTAAAGAGGAATTGTCCAAAATTTCTCCTGACAGTTGTGCAGATCTGGTCGCAACTACAGAAAACGTTTGGTTGAGGTTATTGCTGCCAGAGGGTCAACCAGTTATAAATCCAAGGGTTCACAAAGTTTTTCCACCCTGCACTGTGAATGTTTACACGGTGTGCTCAATAAAAACATGAAAAAGTCTACTTGTTTGTTTGTTATCCGTTTAACCTGTTACGGATCCAATCCCGTGAACGGGATCGATTTTGACAACATCCGGTGATATCCATATAGCTCCGTTTGGTTGGCGCGTTTTGTTCAGTAATCCACCTGCCCAAAGGCTTTCATCCATGCAGACAAACGATATCCCAAAAGTACCCATAAAGTTCGCAGAAAAAAGTCAAACATCATTTGTAATCAATACCCAGATACCCTAAAATGAATATACACTATAATATTTCAGACGGAATATAACCTGCTGAATAGAAGAGAAAAAGAACTGAGCACGCATTCCCTGTTACGCGCAAAATCCAAAACAGTACACTTGACGTGAACCCAGGAACAAGTGGTCTTACTCCCTTGATTTTCATGATTGAACCTTCCAACATTTTTCTAAAGACTGTTGACATCTAGTGGAAGCCATAGGAACTGCAATCTGGGAGCTACAATACCCAGCATTGAATAGCATGCCAATTGAAAACAGTGTGACATGACTGATTCAGACATCCCGGATGGATTTTGCTCAGGTTTTAGCCTGCCATATCAGTTCTGTTATACTCACAGACATTATTCTAACGGTTTTAGAAACTTCAGAGTATTTTCTATCCTAGCTTCTGGGCCTGAGTAACAGGCAGTTTACTTTGGTCACGTTTTTCATCCGAACTTCAAAATACTGCCCCCTAGCCCTAAGACGTTAATCAGTCTGTGTTTGTTTATTGTTTTGTGACTTAGATGAAGATCAGATCAAATTGTATGACCAATTTATGCAGAAATCCAGGTAATTCCAAAGGGTTCATATACTATTTCTTGGCACTGTATGCCAATAGTTATTTTTATTTACAGTATATTATTATTATTTTTTTTTAGCCCTTTCATGATATCCAATTGGTAGTTACAATCTTGTCCCATTGCTGCAACTCCTTTATGGACTCGGGATAGGCGAAGGTCAAGTTCTGTGCGTCCTCCGAAACACGATCCTGCCAAGCGGCACTGCTTCTTGACCTAATGATTGTTTAACCCGGAAGCCAGCCCCACCAATGTGTCGGAGAAAACACTGTACACCTGGCAACTGTTTTCAGCGTGCATTGCGCCCGGCCTGCCACATGAGTCGCTAGAACGCGACGGGACAAGGACAACCCAGCCGGCCAAACCCTCCCCCTAACCCGAACAACGCTGGGCCAATTGTGCGCCTCCTCATGGGTCTCCCCGGTCACAGCCAGCTGTGACACAGCCTGTGATCGAACCATCATCTGTAGTGATGCAGCTAGTGATGCAGTGCCATAGACCGCTGCGCCACTCGGGAGGCGCCAATGTTTTTTTTAACCTCTTAGCGCGCCGATCCCTTTAGCGGGATCGTTTTCAGAGCAAACATAACGCGCCAAATTCAAAATACATATTCGTAATACATATTCGTAATATTTAACTTCGATATACAAGTGTTGCATAGTGTTGCATAGCCATCAAAAGCTCTGCTTCTTGGCAATATCACTGCGTTGTCAGATTTTAAAAAGGCTTTACGGCGAAAGCACTACATTTGATTGTTTGAGGCTAGTACCTCACATATTTTCCACATTAGCATAAATTCATATCCAGCTCGGTTCTCAAAATATCCATATCACAGCTAATATAAATCGCTTACCTTTCAAATAACTTCTTCTGAGGTCTTCCCAAGTGTCCAAACAAGATAATCCATGGTTCTTTTGTTAGAAAAAGTAAATAATTATATCCATAAATATCCGTTGTTTTTGGCACGTTACGTTCAGCTACTCCACCAAGCATTGTCAGTCTACTCGCCCGCTTTACAGTGAAGGGATCGCGTTCAAATTATACCTCTCATCTTTTCACAAACAAATCAAATATCATTAATAATGCATCCTTATGTATTCTTTTATGAATAATAGCGATCATATTTTACAAGAACGGTAAGTGAAACGTTAAAAGCGAAAAGAAAGTTGGTCGGCGCTGGGCGCGTTCACGTTCGTGAACGCACGCCTGTTTACCTTTTTCCCTACCCGTAGTAATTCTCTCTCTCTAAGGATCTGGTCAGAGCTTTTCCTCCATACCCTTTCCAGAGACTGTTGACATCTAGTGGAAGCCATAAGTACTGCAACCTCGGTCCTATTCCCCATAGAAAAATATTACATGGGCTTCAAAATGAGAGGAGAGCAACAGAAAAATAAATTCCGGACAGAAATCTCTCTGGTTTTTGCCTGCTAAATCTGTTCTGGAATAGCCACAGACTATATCTTAATGGTTTTATAAACTTCAGAGTGTTTCCTATCCAATAGTACTAAATATGTAAATATCCTAGTTTCTGGCCATGAGTGGTAGGCATTTAACTTTGGGCACGTCAGACAGGCGAAAATTTGGAAAATGGGACCCTAGCTGGAAGAGGTTTTAAGGTAGTTTTTTTTAAAGGTTTGGCTTTTTTAAGACAGGCATTTTTACTGCCAATTTTAGTGAGTTTGGTACACATCCAGAGGATAGGGAGATGTTTATTAGGTTCAACATAGGAGGGCAATGCACAGTAAGTAGCTCTTTCAGTAGTTTAGTTGGAATTGAATTAGAGGGTGATGCCTCTGGAATTTATACACTGATTGAGTAGGTGAAGTTTTGGAGATTGTACTCCTATTAGAGAGTTTAGGGTTCTTTAATGTTGATTGGATATTAACAATGTTTGCAATCTGTGCCATGTCAATCAGTTGTGATTATCCAATAAACTGTTCATTTATCCATACAAGATGTGGTCTGGAAATAATAAACATGAATATAATGGCATAAATACTAGGATAAGGCACATTCATTTAGCAATAACAAAACAAGATGTACAGCTCTCATATGTTATAATAATCCAATGACTGAAACAAAAATAGCAACATCAGACTAACCAGCTAACAATGACAGGTGAAAATGTAGCTAACAATGTTAGATAGCTAGCATAAAAAAACTAGACACATAAAGATTGACAACTTTGTCAGAAAAACAGGGGGACAACATATACCTTACTTACAGTTCTGGTATTCATACACAGTGATGAATAAATTGGTCAGAAAGGAAATAATGTCCTACAAAAGAGATTTGTGTTCACAGCAGTAGTAGGCGACCTAAACTTGGTAATGAACTAAACACTCTGCCAGCTTGTGATCATTGTGAAGGCCATGACAATTTTTGTGATTGTGTCAAGGGATACAGGATTCAAAAACTAGACTGTCTCCATTGATCCAAGGTCCTGACAGATCAAATGTTGAATCAGGACAACTGAGTTTTGGAGAAATACGCATATTCAATTTTCGTCTAAGAATTTGAAGAATTCTTTACTTCTGAAGTGAAGGCCATACTCACTTATGAAATGTTGCTTTTAAGTTAGCTTTGCGGCAGTATAAAAAAATATATTTTCGTTTTGCTTTTATTCTCCTCTATCAGGATGGAAAAGTAGTCTAATCGAGCAACAGTGAAGGCGGTTTTATATTGCACGGTACTGTCTTTCCAAGCTAGTCTTCCGATTTTCTGGAAGCTTGTTTCAGGGCTCAGGTATTTTCTGTATACCAGGTAGCTAGTTTCTTGTGACAATGTTTTGTTTGTTTTTAGCGGTTAAACTGCATCTAGGGTATTATGCAAGGTTAAGTTTAGGTAGTTAACTTAGTTTTGTACTCTGACGTCCTTGGGCAGGTGGAAGGAGTCTGGAAGGGTATCTAGGAAGATTTTGGTTGTCAGAGAATTTGTAACACGGCTTTTGATAATTATTGGTTGAAGTCTAAGAAAATTATTTGTTGCGATTGCAAACTTAATAAAATGGTGATCCGATAGTCCAGTGTTATGAGGAAAAACATTTACACCCACAATAACTATTCCACGAGACAAAACTCAATCCAGGGAATGATTGTGTCAATGCGTAGGTCCAAAGACATGTTGGACAAACCCCACTGAGTCGATGATGGCTCTGAACACTTTTGGGAGTGGGTCTGTGGACTTCTTCATATGAATATTGAAGTCACCAAAAATGTGAATATAATCTGTCATGACTACGAGGTTCAATAGGAATTCAGGGAACTCACTGAAGAATACCAGAGACTAATCTGTCTCAGAGTGGTGAGTCACAGGGATGAGTCCCAAATAGCACCCTATTCCCTATATAGTGCACTAACCACTGTTTAAAAGTAGTGCACAATATAGAAAACAGGGTGCTATTTGGGACTCATTCACATGGTATCCTTCCTTTAGCCATGGCTCCATTCCAGGCAAATAATCACATAACGTTTGGGCGAATAAAAACCTCGAATCACAACAAAGGCAACCAGTCCTATGGTCTCAAAGAAGACGTTCGATGATTTAAAAGGAATGCGTAATGAATTCAGTAACATAATTATTCTTCTGTCTTTTTTTTAAATTCTCCCAGCATGAAATATAGTTTCACCTGTGTATTTTCAAAAGGATCTTGCACAAGGTATTTTTCAATAGGTGCACCACCGGCGACACGACAACACTGAAACAACTGCAGACAGACTGTGAATGACGTGTGTAAACGAGGTGTGTATGTGTGTGTGAGTGCATGAGTTGTGTGTGTGTGTGTTGTTAGCTACTGAAGACCACTCAGTTCCTTTCGATGGCAGTGTTACCTTGTTGTTAAAGGGGAATGAAAACATTAGGATTGAGAACGCCAGCTAACAGTAACTGTAAATCGCCATATAGGCATTGTTGCGTCACTGGCAGGAGAGACAATTTTGGAACTCCCAAATATGGCAGAATTTATCAAGTAGCTCCGAGTCTGAGAACCTCATTGCAGAGAATTAAATAATGTTAGTTAGGGAGCCAATAAACCTACTGAAGCTGTTCATGTTTGATCTTATCGTTGCCACAGATTAAAGAGTTAATTCTCGTAGCAGTAACAACACAGACATGCCACCTGAAACACCTCAGCTAAAGGGTCAGTGTAGCCAAACACAAACTGGTATGAGTGGGGATGCTGCTAGATAATGGCTAGAGAATGTGTGTGTTGTAGAGAGATGATGGCGATACAGCACAAAATCCCAGCGGATGGTGTCTGTATTAAATCCATTCAGAGGTTCCTGTCAATCTGTTTGGATGGTGCTGTATTTATTGGACTTGTAACTAATCCTCCTGGAAGAAGAGGTTACTCAACCAGTAAGCAGCCAATATGCCAGTTAAATAATTGGTGAAATGTTGCTTTATTATGAAATGTTAAAAGTTGACTTTTGGCATGCCCAAAGTAAAATGCATGCCACTCAGGCCCAGAAAATAGGATATGCACATAATTAGTACTATTGGATAGGAAACACTCTGAAGTTTCTAAGAGTGTTCACATAATGTATGTGAGTATAATAGAATTGATATAGCAGGCGAAAACCCGAGGAAAATCCATCCGGATTTGCATTTTTGTTTGTAAATGACCATCTTCTCCATTGTGCTTATTGCATACAACTTTATGTAGGACTGAGACTGCAGTACCTATGGCTTCCACTAGATGTCAACAGTCTATATACAAAGTCTGGGAAGTGACCAGAACAGATAAGAACAGGAAATTGTCAGGCGACCACTTTTGTAAAAAAGGTTTGATGCGCGCGAGATTGTGAACACGCACCACTTTTTTTTCTTTCCTATCGTTCACGTTATCGTCCGGTTGAAATATTACAGCAAATTTACCCAAAAGGATACCTAAGGATACATTAAAAATGATGTTTGATTTGTTTGTAGAAAGTGTATAGGTATAATTTGAACGTGTTCTCTTCCCGGTTCAATGGGCGACTCAACGGTGGATTTTATGATCATAACGCGCCAACCAAACAGAGATTTATGGATATAATAAATGAAATAAATCAATTTTTCTAACAAAAGAACCATTGGATGTCTTCGTTGGACACTTGGGAAGCCCTCAGCAGAAGTTCATCAAAGGTAAGCGATTTTATATTAGCGATTCTATGCGTTTTGTGAGACCCGTGTTGGGTTATGGATTCATGCTAATGCGTAAATATTAGAGGTGCTACCCTCAAACAATCAAATGTTGTGCTTTCGCCGTAAAGCCTTTTTGAAATCTGACAACGCTGTGATATTGCCAAGAAGCAGAGCTTTTGATGACTATGCAACACTTGTATATTGATGAATGTTGAATAATTCAACTTTTGGATTTTGAATTTGGTGCCTCACCACTCCGTAAGTAGTTAATATCAGTAGTAGGTAGGTGCTCAATGTATATAATCAGTATCCTAGAAAAATGTTTATCTCCAGCGCTGTTTGGCGCGATGGTAACACATTTACCTTTAGATTAGACGACCGGAGTTCGAATCGCAGACAGCATCATGATTCATGAAATCTCATCCTAACGTGCTCATTATGAATACATTGTGATTTAGTTTCGGTATCAGACTAACTTTCCTTATGATTTTGTTTGCAGAGCATACAGGCTGGCAGTTTATTGCCAGTTCACCCTATGGGCACAAGGGAGAATTAGATTAGTTGTAACGGCGTCTCAACCCTGCGTCTCATCCCTGCGGGTGTCGTTTATTTCATAAAGAGGGCAGTATCCAGAAGCAAAGTTATTTACATAGGGTTTGAGTTTAAATAAAACAAGTTAATTTAGTAAATCTAGCCTGCTGTAATTTTTGAAGACATAGACGTAATGCCTGCGCCTTATGTAAAAATAGTATTAGTTAGCTTACCACTATAACGACAGGTTGAAGCGTAACCAGATAAACTTGCCTTGAAGATAAAAATAATTTTAATGCGCACTAATCCCGTGTCCCTGTCGCTAGAGTAGTGACTTCAACTAGCTTTGGCTGCCATCTGTTGGAGAGGAATGGTAACTACAGTGGGCAGCAAGTTGGCAGAGTCAAAGTAGACTTTAACCTCTTAGGGATCCAATCCTGTGAACGGGTTAGATTTTGCCAACATCCAGAGCGCCAAATTCAAATTACAGGAATACGCATTTCAAAAATTCATGAAAATACAAGTGTTGCACACTATTCAAAAGCTTAGAATCTTGTTAATCTAACAGCGTTGTCAGATTTCAAAAAGACTTTACGGCGAAAGCAGAACATTTGATTGTCTGAGGACAGCGCCCCGCTCAAATATCAATTAGCATAATAACATAACCAGCAGAGGTGTCACAAAACTCATAAAAATAGCATAAAATAAATTGCTTACCTTTGAAGAGCTTCATCTGATGGCATACCCAAGCGTCCCGTTTACACAATAAAAGGTCATTTTGTTCGATAAAGTCCCTCTTTATATCCATTAAGCTCCGTTTGGTTGGCGCGTTTTGTTCAGTTATCCACCTGCCCAAAGGCGTTCATCCATGCAGACAAACAATATCCTAAAAGTACCGGTAAAGTTTGTCGAAGAAAGTCAAACAGCATTTGTAATCAATACTCAGATACCCTAAAACGAATATAAACTATAATATTTCAGACGGAATATAACCTGCTGAATAGAAGAGAAAAAGAGCTAAGCGCGCACTCCCTGTTACGTGCAAAATCCACAATAGGACACATGACGTGACCTCAGGAAGAACTTGTCTTACTCCCTGGTTTTTCATGATAAAAGCTTCAAACCTTTTTTCTAAAGACTGTTGACATCTAGTGGAAGCCATGGGAACTGCAATTTGTGAGCTATTCCCCTATATTACCAATAGGCCTTCAACTGAAAACAAGTCAACTCAAAAAATCCCACTCCCTGGATGGATTGTCCTCGGGTTTTCGCCTGCCATATCAGTTCTGTTATACTCACAGACCTTATTTTAACAGTTTTGGAACCTTCAGTTTTAAAAACAGTGTTTTCTATCCAAAGCTACTAATTATATGCACTACCTAGCTTCTGGGCCTGAGTAACAGGCAGTTTACTTTGGGCACGTTTTTCATCCGAACTTCAAAATACTGCCCCCTAGCCCAAACAGGTTAATAATATATGCCATTTAGCAGACAACTTTATCCAAATCAAACTGGGTACATGGTAGAGGAAACAGATATTAGAAACAGGATTACAATTTTGATCTATAGCCCTGTCTATGATTTTGAGAGTGGTTACATATCTCCCTCAGAATGAGGAGCAGGGAGGCACTTTGCTATTGTTTCTACTGCTGATTGCCACTTTATAAGAAGTTAAGATGCACACCAAAATATGTTAGATACTATATAAATGTCCCATCACTTAGACAGTTAGTGAATACACAGCATCCAACGCAGCAAACAATCAATCTAATGTATTTTACAAAAGCCCTTTTTACATCAAAATAATAACCACAATGGTTATAGAGGGTGCAACAGTTCAGTACCTCATAGCTGAGAGAGAGAGTCGAAACAGCAGGACCGGGACAAGGTAGCACATCTATTGAAACGAGTAAAAAGAAATAAGTGGACGAACAATTCCACACCGATTCCCTTTATGGATGGGTGTATCTTTGAATTCACTGTTGAATGGCCTGCTCCTTTTCCATTTTCGGAACACCAGCCCACTCCCCCAAAGTGATTGATAGTATATCTTGGCTCGCTTGGCTTGTGATGATTGTGATTCTGAGCTCTCAGGTTCATACAGCGAGTTATGGTCTTCACTGATCTCACTCTCCATCAGCTCCATCTGTGGAGTATAGGGGCAGGACTCGGTTGTATACTGATGGTCGTGAGCGCAATTCTAGCTGGGCCCAGAGCTCTTTAGTGATGGTCCCGGTGGACCTATTTTCCACCGCAGCACAGGAACACTCTGGCACCCAGGGGTCAGATTGGCATGCTGTACTAACCGTTCTTTCCTGTTGGTAGAACACAATTAAGGCATCTATTAGGTTATAGATATATTCAATAATCACTGCATATATACTTGAAATAAACAATAGCCTTAGAAATAACATGGATTTGCATGTTCCTCCAGTCTCCTCCAGGATGAAAACCTTTTCAGGGATAAAGGTGTCATCCTGAAAACAGACAAATGTTTTGTTAAGCCAACTGAACCCAAATATATCAGTTGGCATTAACAAGCTACCTGTCTTGTATGCTTCGTCAACACACACACAGCAAATACAGGGACGTTTATTTTTCAGCAAACATTAGCTATGTCAATTTCAGTCTAGCTAAATAAGGTGGAGCTAACAAAACATTACAAAAACTAATCTGTCAACAAAATGTATTACAGTACTTGACTATCTGAGGTAGAAGCTAGCTGCCTACAGTAACTAATGTTACCTAATAACAGGGGTAACACGGAGAAACTGTGTTGCAATTTTAGTTGCAGTTGAGTTGCTTACTGGAGGGTGTTACACAAAACACATCAGATGCAATAAACCAGTTACCTTCAACTAGAGTTGCAACAAAGTTGTGCAGTGTCTAACGATAGACTAGTCAACAACAGTCATGGCCGGTTAACGTTACCTCAGGCTCCATTGTATTGACTCGCGTCGACTCCTCCGTTCAGTCACTTTGCTTGACTCCGAAGTCAGCGATGTTGATGATGGTCGGTCGGTAACCCCTACAACATAACCCTAAGGGCTTCAATGTAGGCCTATGACTCCTTTCCAGTCGGAAACTCCCGGTTGCCGCATCGAAAGTGCCCTTCATCGCAAAGTCTGTCTCCGTGAAGTGCTGTCTAAGATCCTGCTAGCTCGAGCTGGTACATCCTTCCTCTTCAGGACATGGAGCCACTTCTTCAAAAGTGTGGGGCCTCGGGCAGCCGATGGTAGCTTACCAAATGATTTTTGGAGCCAATTCCTACTGCCTGGCGCTATACAGTTAATGTTTGAATTATTACTTGTTGCCATCTTCGCTGTCCGCACCTAAACCTCACTCTCTTCAAATTCACTCTCCGCGTGAAAACTCAATACTACAGAAAATGTGATGATTCCTGCCAGTGACGCAATGGTGTCAGTCATTACTATGGCAATTTAAAATAGCGCTGACCATAGCTCAAATAAACATTGTCGATGATCAAAATACTAAATATAGAGATGTTATTATGTTAAATGCACATGTTTAGTATTAGTGGATTGAATACTTCTCTTTGATTAGATTTACTCCAAAAGTGTTTCAATTCCCCTTTAATTGAAAACCTACAGGAAGAGTAATCCGCTATGCTTGTTATAATCCTCATGTTCTGCTTTACTCATAGCTTTGTACATTTTATTTTCTATTCTATTCAAAGGGGTGTGTGCATAACAAATGTCACCCTATCCCCTATATAGCACACTACTTTTGACCAGAGGCCTATTGGCTCTAAAGTGCACTATAAAGGGCATAGGTTGCCAATTAGGATGCACTATGTGTGCCAACTCCATATACCTATTCTACTGTCCTCTTCCTTGAAAGTAAAGGATGAGAGAAATGCCTCTAAGATCCTCTCCTTTTCCATGCTTCTTTTCTTCCTCTCCTCTACAGCAGATGAATGCAGATGAGATTGGTCCGGTCCTGCAAGGGCCCATCTGTTGTGCCATTGGAGAGCTGACCATACTGGCCGGCCAATGGCTGACTTGGGGCCAGATGATTAGGCACCTGTCCAATCGTGCCCGCACAGGTAAACCCACAGCCTCGTTAGGCTAGTGCTATCAAGGAGAGACAGGAGGAAGCAGGAGGGAAGAGGAGGGGGCAAAAGTGTCTGTGGGGTGTGTGTCACACAAATACAGATCCAGCCCTAAACCAAGCCATATTCATAGCCCTAACCCTAGCCTTCATTATAGCCACCATATTATGGTGTCTGTGTGGACTGACATAAACATCAAAACTTTACCAACATATTAAATCAAAATAAATGATTTAGAGTCTCAGAGCAAGTCTCAGAGTTTCGGGTCTGAATACTGAATACAGACAAATGGTTAACACTTTTAGAAAATTCAGAGTGTTTCCTATCCAATAGTACTAATTATGTGCATATCCTATCTTCTGGGCCTGAGTGGCAGGCATTTTACTTTGGGCATGCCAGACTCTCCAAAAGCGTCACCTATGCAGCCGCTCCCTAAGAAGTTAATGAGAGTAATTGCTTGTCACGATCGTCGTAATAAATGGACCAAGGCGCAGCGTGCATGGAAATACACATATTTATTCTTCCGTGGAATATACAAAAACAATAAAGAGAACAACTGATCGGACCAAACATAGCGCTCACAGTGCACTAACAAAAACACAATATCCCACAAACACAGGTGGGAAAAAGACTACCTAGGTATGATCCCCAATTAGAGGCAACGAATAACAACTGCCTCTAATTGGGAACCATACACAGAACCAACATAGAAATAAAATAACTAGAAACCCCCCTAGTCACGTCCTGACCTAAAACACCATAGAGAACCAAGAGGGCTCTCTATGGCCAGGACGTGACAGTACCCCCAAAGGTGTAGACTCCGGCCGCAAAACCTGAAACTATATTGGGGAGGGTTCGGGTGGGCCACTAGGGTCGGTGGCGGCTCCAGTGCGGGACGTAGCACCTGCTCAGACCGTGGATCCGGCCAAGTACCCGGGCTGGATGCCGTGCCCGGACTGGGCACTGGCGCAGATGAAGGCTCCGGCCTTGGCACCAGGCTGGGAAGGCGCACTGGAGGCCTGGTGCGTGGAGCCGGCACAGGTTGCACTGGACTGGTGACACGCTCTTCAGGGTGAGTGCGGGGAGCCGGCACAGGATGTACCGGGCTGTGAAGGCACACTGGAGGCCTGGTGCGGGGAGCCGGCACAGGTTGCACCGGACTGGTGACGCGCTCTTCAGGGCGAGTGCGGGGAGCCGGCACAGGACGTACCGGGCTGTAAAGGCGCACTGGAGGCCTGGTGTGTGGAGCCGGCACAGGTTGCACCGGACTGGTGACACGCTCTTCAGGGCGAGTGCAGGGAGCGAGTGCAGGGAGCCGGCTTTAATTGTTTTATTTCCCTGTTTAACTCTGTGGCAGATAACACGTGCCTTGTAAAAACTAAGGCGAACAGACAGATGTAAAACTTTCTGATAAATTATAGGAAAGAAATTTTGCTTGGGCTAAGGCTAGATGGACTGATTCTACATCTGATTGGAATTCCTTCAGACATTTGAAAAAAGATGTCTGTCCCTGGTTAAAAAATCTAAATCAACATATTTATTGAATTGTGTTTCAGAGAATTGTGGTAATCCATCCAATTTCTGTAAAGTGGTCACATCTTTTAAACAAAACTCCACCCCCTTGTTGCCCCAGCATATTTTGACAGTCTGGACCAATTCTAGGCAAAATGTACATTTGTGATGCTTTTACTAACCATTTTGCTACAGCTGGCCACATGTTTGAAAAGATAATCTCTGAAAATGTTTCTCATCCCACTAAAGGGAGCCCTTTAGTCACCTCAGAACAGATTGTAGAAAATGATGCAGATGATGCAGAAAGATTGATGTAAAAAAAAAAGGGTCAAATTCACTTGATCCCTTCTGATTGCAGCTCTCTGCCCCACTTATTGCAGAACCACTGACCTATATTTTTTATTTAACAATTGTTGCTGGTGTTATCCCTAATATCTGGAAGGAGGCACATGTCCTCCCCCAACATAAAGGAGGAGATGCTACTGACTTGGATAACTACCGTCCCATTTCCAAATTATCTTGACTTTCCAAAGTTTTAAAATCCCTGACTAACGTTCAGCTAAGGTTTTTAACTTCTCACTCTATTCTTAATGTGCACTAGACCTGGATTTAGCACAGTTTCAATTGTACGCTTGTTTTATATTCTGTGTTAAATTGCTTGAATCATAAAAATCATTGTGATGTCATCTTTATAGACCTTTCCAAGGCCTTCGATACCATTGACCGTCACAATCTTATTCAAAGGATGACTGAAATATGCCTGGATCAGGCTTCTTGCAAGTGGCTTGAAAATTGTCAGACAGTACTCAACGTGTGCTCTCTGATGGTGTTAAGTCTAGTTTTCTGGATATTACAAAAGGTGTACCGCAGGGGTCGGTACTGGGACCTGTTCTCTTGACTATGTATATACAGTTCCTTCGAAGTATTCAGACCCCTTGACTTTTTCACAGCTTTACTAAAACTATTTCCTCATCAATCTACAAACACTACACCATAATGACAAAGAGAAAACAGGTTTTTAGACATTTTTGCAAAGAGTCAAAATTGAGCTCAGGAAAATCCTGTTTCGATTGATTATCCTTGATGTTTCTACATCTTGAATGAAGTCTATCTGTGGAAAATTCAATTTATTGGACATGATTTGGAAAGGTGCACACCTTTATATATAAGGTCGCGGTCAGGGTTCGTGTGTAGCTGATGCATGAAGAGTCAGGCGCAGGAGAACAGGACTGAGTGAGCAAAGCACTTTACTCAAAGAACCAAACAAATAAACGCTAACCACGTAAAACAACAACACTTTGCCAAAAGCAAAACAAGCGATGCAGAAAATATAACGCACCAGCCTGAACAAAAACGGCTGAACAATAAACAATCACACACAAAGACATGGGGGAAAACAGAGGGTTAAATACACAGATAATGGGGAATGCAAACCAGGTGTGTGAAAAAGAAGACAAGACAAATGGAAAATGAAAAGTGGATCGGTGATGATTAGAAGACCGGTGACGTCAACCACCGAATGCCGCCGAACGAGGAGGGGAACAGACTTCAGTAGAAGTCGTGACAGTACCCCCCCCCCTTTACACGCGGCTCCAGCAGCGCGCCAACACCGGCCTCAGGGCCAACCCGGAGGACGAGGCGCAGGGCGATAGTAGTTCAGGGTCCAATACATCCACCGCCTTAACCCAGCACCTCTCCTCCAGACCGTACCCCTCCCACTCCACGAGGTACTGAAGGCCCCTCGCCCAACGCCGGGGCCTCACTGTGGGAGGATGCAAACACCGGGGCCTCACTGCAGTGACGGTCCGCACTGGTCTTTTGGCATAGCGCATCCTGCTGGAGGTGACCATGGGCGGCTTCCCAGGTCTCCTCCGCACGCCTGAACCAATCGTTTACAGCAGGAGCATCGGTCTGACTCTGATGCCACGGTGCCAGAACCGGCTGGTACGCCAATACACACTGAAAGGGGGAGAGGTTAGTGGAGGAGTGGCGGAGTGAGTTCTGCGCCATCTCTGCCCAGGGCACGAATACCGCCCACTCCCCCGGACGGTCCTGGCAATAGGACCGCAGAAACCTGCCCACATCCTGGTTAACTCTTTCCACCTGCCCATTACTTTCGGGGTGGAAACCAGAGGTAAGGCTGATCGAGACCCCCAGACGTTCCATGAACGCCCTCCAGACTCTCGAAGTGAACTGGGAACCCCGATCAGACACTATATCTACAGGCACCCCGTAGTGCCAGAAGACGTGTGTAAACAGGGCCTCCGCAGTTTGTAGGACCGTAGGAAGACCGGGCATAGGAATGAGACTACAGGACTTATAGAAACGATCCACAACGACCAGGATCGTGGTGTTTCCCTGTGAGGGAGGAAGATCCGTTAGAAAATCCACCGACAGATGTGACCTAGGCCGTTGTGGAACGGGTAAGGGTAGTAGCTTACCTCTGGGCAGGTGTCTAGGAGCCTTACATTGAGCGCACACCGAGCAGGAGGAAACACGTCCTGAGCCAAGGTGGGCCACCAGTACTTCCCTGTCAGACAGTGCACCGTCCTCCTGATCCCTGGATGACCAGAGGAGGGTGATAAGTGGGCCCAATAGATCAACTGGTCACGGACAACAGACGGAATGCTGGAGTGGAGTGGGTTCTGTACGCAACGCCTGCTCTATGTCCGTGTCCAGCTCCCACACGACCGGCACTACCAGGCAGGAAGCCGGGAGAATGAGAGTCTGATCCATGGGCCGCTCCTCTGTGTCATACAGTCGGGACAGTGCGTCTGCCTTCACATTCCGGGAACCTGGTCTGTAAGACAGGGTTAACACAAAACAGGTAAAGAACATGGCCCACCTTGCCTGACAAGGATTCAGTCTCCTAGCTGCCCGGATGTACTCCAGGTTGCGGTGGTCAGTCCAGATGAGGAAAGGGTGTTTAGCCCCCTCAAGCCAATGTCTCCACGTCTTCAAAGCCTTAACCACAGCCAACAACTCCCGGTCCCCCACATCATAGTTCCGCTCCGCCGGGCTGAGCTTCTTCGAGAAGAAAGCACAGGGGCAGAGCCTCGGTGGCGTGCCCAATCGTTGAGAGAGAATGGCTCCTATCCCAGCCTCGGACGCGTCCACCCTCACTATGAATGCCAAAGAGGGATCCGGATGGGCCAGCTCGGGAGCCGAGGTAAACAGAGCTCTTAGGTGCCCCAAAGCCCTGTCCGCCTCAACCGACCACTGCAGACGCACAGGACCCCCCTTCAGCAGTGAGGTAATGGGAGCAGACACCTGGCCAAAACCCCGGATAAATCTCCGGAAGTAATTGGCAAACCCTAAAAATTGCTGCACCTCCTTTACCATGGTGGGAGTCGGCCAACTACGCACGGCTACAATGCGATCACTCTCCATCTCCACCCCTGATGTGGAAATGCGATACCCTAGGAAGAAGACGGCCTGCTGAAAGAACAGGCATTTCTCAGCCTTGACGTACAGGTCCTGCTCCAACAGTCGTCCAAGTACCTTGCGCACCAAGGACAGATGCACGGCGCGTGTAGCGGAGTATATCAGAATGTCATTGATATACACCACTAAACCCTGCCCGTGCAGGTCCCTGAAAATCTTGTCTACAAAGGATTGGAAGACTGATGGAGCATTCATCAACCCGTACGGCATGATGAGGTACTCATATGACCTGAGGTGGTACTAATGCTGTCTTTCACTCGGGTAGCTGTACCTCACCGTGATTTGATTGAGACCTCTATAGTCAATGCACGGGCGCAGACCTTATATGGTATTTTGTATGTAGATTGGTGAGGAAATTGTTTTAATCCGTTTTAGAATGGGGCTGCAACATAAGAAAATGTGGAACAAGTCATGGGGTCTGAATACTTTCCAAATGCACTGTAAATAATATTGGTCTATCTTTTAAAATGTGTAATATTAATCTATATGCAGACTATGTTATGTATCAGACCTTGTTACCTTACAGAATGCCCTGGTTGGTTTAAAATGTGTACTTAATGTGAGCAAGACTAAATACATGTTGTCAGTGCATAATATATTTGCGAGTGTCAAAATGTATATTTATAGAAACATATTTGTATTATTGGTAATATTTTAGCATGTACAGTGGCTTGTGAAAGTATTCACCCCCCCTTGGCATTTTTTCAATTTTGATGCTTTACAACCTGGAATTAAAATACATTTTGGGGGGGTTTGTATCATTTGATTTACACAAAATGCTTACCACTTTGAAGATGCACATAATTTTTTGTTGTGAAACAAACAAGAAATAAGACAAAAAAAAATTGAAAACTTGAGTGTGCATAACTATTCACCCCCCCAAGTCAATACTTTGTAGAGCCACCTTTTTGCAGCAATTACAGCTGCAAGTCTCTTGGGGTCTCTATAAGCTTGGCACATCTAGCCACTGGGACTTTTGCCCATTCTTCAAGGCAAAACTGCTCCAGCCATTTCAAGTTGGATGTGTTCTGCTGATGTACAGCAATCTTTAAGTCATACCAAAGATTTTCAATTGGATGGAGGTCTGGGCTTTGACTAGGCCATCCCAAGACATGTAAATGTTTCTCCTTAAACCACTCAAGTGTTGCTTTTTCAGTATGCTTAGGGTCATTGTCCTGCTGGAAGGTGAACCTCTGTCCCAGTCTCAAATCTCTGTAAGACTGAAACTGGTTTCCCTCAAGAATTTCCCTGTATTTAGCACCATCCATCATTCCTTCAATTCTGACAGGTTTCCCAGTCTCTGCCGATGGAAAAACATCCCCACAGCATGATGCTGCCACCACCATGCTTCACTGGGGATGGTGTTCTCGGGGTAATGAGAGGTGTTGGGTTTGCGCCAGACATAAAGTTTTCCTTGATAGCCAAAAAGCTAAATGTTAGTCTCATCTGACCAGAGTACCTTATTCCATATGTTTCGGGGATTCTCCCACATGCCTTTTGTGCAACACCAAACGTGTTTGCTTATTTGTTTCTTTAAGCAATGGCTTTTTCTGGCCACACTTCCGTAAAGCCCAGCTCTTTGGAGTGTACGGCTTAAAGTGGTCCTATGGACTGATACGCCAATCTCCACTATGGAGCTTTGCAGCTCCTTCAGGGTTAACTTTGGTGTCTTTGTTGCCTCTGATTAACGCCCTCCTTGCCTGGTCTGTGAGTTTTGGTGGGTGGCCCTTTCTTGGCAGGTTTGTTCTGGTGCCATATTCATTCAATTTTTTTATAATGGATTTAATGGTGCTCCATGGGATGTTCAAATTTTCAGACATTTTCAGATAACTTTTCAGAGGTCCTTGGTCTTCATGGTGCCTCTTGCTTGGTGGTGCCCCTTGCTTAGTGGTGTTGCAGACTCTGGGGCCTTTCAGAACAGGTGTGTGCATATATACTGAGATCATGTGACAGACCGTGTGAGACTTAGATTGTACACAGGTGGACTTATAACTAATAATGTGACTTCTGAAGGTAATTGGTTGCACCAGATCTTATTTAGGGATTTCATAGCAAAGGCGGTAAATATATGCACTCACCACTTTTCAGTTTTTAATTTAGTAGAATGTTCTGAAACATGTTATTTTTTAAATTTCACTTCACCAATTTGGACCATTTTGTGTATGTCCATTACATGAAATCCAAATAAATATCCATTTAAATTACAGGTTGTAATGCAACAAAATAGGATAAACGCCAAGGGGGATGAATACTTTGCAAGGCACTGTAATTGTTCTTGGAAAATAAGTAAATTCTTAGCCCAGCAGCAATAACCCCCTCATAACGAAGACGATACATCTAGTAGCTTACCGTATGTCAGATGTTAATTTTGCCCATTGAATATGATTGATGATAATGTATTCTGTTATGATGGCTGCTATAGCAAAGCCACTTCTCTTCCTCTGTGAAATATATTCATGTTCAATGAAGGATGACAATGGCATGAACCATGTCGACTGTCTCGTGAAATAAGTATTGTGTTTTGAATGGAATCTTTACAGATGGAAAAAATGTTATGACATGCAATTAATTTGTTCCATCAAATCGTGTCCACGCTAATTGAGTGTGTTCTTTTCTGTGTGTGAGAAAGATATGGAGAGATGGGATTGTGTTTTTGGAACACTTCGCTTGTGACATTTCACGTGACAACATGTGGTTTTGGAATATTACACATGTAAAAAAAAAAGATCAATTATAATACACACAGTACTTTTAGCATAGTGTTTCCAACTTACAGATTTGAAACTCTGACTACATTGTGTATGTGTATAATTATTACTAAATATGTCCTGACTTGGGATTTGAACTCACAACCTCTTGGTTGACAGCCTTCTGACCTTTCTGCTATGCCACAACGCCTGTGTTAGTAACTGGTTTCGCATGTATTATTACACTTTGGACTTCAAAGTAAATCTCAGCATTGTTAAAAAAACAAACTCAAGAAAAACTATTATATTTACACAGAACAAAAATATAAACGCAAAATGTAAAGTGTTGCTGAAATAAAAGTTACCAGAAATGTTCCATACACACAAAAAGCGTATTTCTAAAATGTTGTGCATTTGTATCATGACACTAGGCGAGACCCAAATGCAGACACAGGAGGCAGATGGTTGAAGTTTAAGATGTTTAATAAATCCAAAGGGAATAGGCAAGAGAATGGTCGTGGACAGGCAAAAGGTCATAGCCAGATCAGAGTCCAGGAGGTACAGAGTGGCAGGCAGGCTCGAGGTCAGGGCAGGCAGAATGGCCAAGTAGGCAGGTACAGAGTCCAGAACAGGCAAGGGTAAACTGGGAGGACTAGAAAAAGGAGAAAAGGCATAGAAGGAAAACGGGGGGAAAAAACGTTGGTAGGTGAACTGGCATAGAGAGACAGGAAACACAGGGATAAATACACTGAGGAAAACAAGCGACACTTGGAGGGGGTGGAGACAATAACGTGGACAGGTGAAACATATCAGGGTGTCACAATTTGTTTGCATCCCTGTTAGTGAGCATTTCTCCTTTGCCAAGACAAGCCATCCACATGACAGGTGTGGCAAATCAAGTATCTGATTAAACAGCATGATCATTACACAGGCGCTCCTTGAGCTGGGGACAATAAAAGGCCACTTTGAAATGTGCTGTTTTCACACAACACAATGCCACATCTGTCTCAAGATTTGAGGGAGCATGAAATTGGCATGCTGATTGCAGGATTGTCCACCAGAACTGTTGCCAGATAATTGAATGTTCATTTCTCTACCATAAGCCGCCTCCAACGTTGTTTTAAAGAATTTGGCAGTACATCCAACCGGCCTCGCAACAGCAGACCACTGCTTCTTCACCTGCGGGGTCGTCTGAGACCAACCACCCAGACGATGAAACTGAAGGTTTGAACAACCAAAGAATTCCTGCACAAACTGTCAGAAATCATCTCAGGGAAGTTCATCCGCGTGCCCGCAGTCCTGACCAGGGTTTTGACCGGACGGCAGTTTGGCGTCGCAACCGACTTCAGAGGTCAAATGTTCACCATCAATGGCCATTGGCACTCTGGAGAAGTGTGCTCTTCACGGATTAATCCCAGTTTCAATTGTACCGGGCAGATGGCAGACAGCTTGTGGGTGAGTGGTTTGCTGATGTCAACATTTTGAACAGAATGCCCCATGGTGGCGGTGGGGTTATGGTATGGGCAGGCATAAACTAAGGACCACGAATACAGTTGAATTTTATCGATGACAATTTCAATGCACAGATATAATGTGACGAGATCCTGAGGCCCATTGTCGTGCCATTTATCCGCTGCCATCACCTAATGTTTCAGCATGATAACGTTGTGAACAAGGATCTGCACAATGTCACAAGGATCTGCACAATTCCTGGAAGCTCAAATAGTCACAGTTCTTCCATGGCCTGCATACTCACCAGATGTCACCCATTGAGCATGTTTGGGATGCTCTGGATCGACGTGTACGACAGCGTGTTCCCGCCAATATCCAGTTCCCGCCAATATCTTCGCACAGCCATTGAAGAGGAGTGGGACAACATTCCACAGGCCACAATCAACAGCCTTATCAACTCTATGCAAAGGAGATGTGACGAGCTGCATGAGGCAAATGGTGGTCACACCAGATACTGTGTTTTTCTGATCCACGCCCCTTAACTTTTTTAAAAAGATATCTGTGACCAACAGACGCAGAAAACCCAACTCATCTCCATCGTTCATCAAGATTGTTGGGGATTCTTATGACAGAATCTTTCAATATTGCCAATCATGTTCATGACTATTTCACTCACCATGTGAAATGCATAGATTAGGGACTAATTAAATTATTTCAATTGACTGATAAGATACTTTTGCATGTTACATTTTATATTTTTGTTCTGTGTACTTTAGCTTCCTTCCACGCCTGTGGACACACGAGAAAAAGGGAAATAGTTGTTGTGAAAAAGGGGTAATACAGTACAGTTTATTGTACAGTTTTTACAAACCTAAAACCTAAAATGTGGGAGAATGTGAGATAATCATTTTGTAATAATTTACAGTATTTAAAGTCAAGGGGTGTTGAGCTTGTTTTGGCCCTCAGAGGGATCACGCACGCTCACTTTACAGTGGTTCTCATGCTAGCTTGCCTAGTCAGTGAGGCAGTTGAACGAGAGACAAGCCAACTGTAAACTAAAGAGAGAAGCACTAGATTTTTGTAAGGGTAGTTTAATTATATTGTTGGCTGTCGTGATATAAATTATTCCATCTAGCTGGCTAACAAGGTAAACTAATCTTCCTCTACCTTCATATCATGCTAGCTCTATTTGCTGTGCTTGCCAAATGTAACAACACCAGAACAAATGGATCATTTACAGGAAATAAATGTTATCTGACGATTTTGTTTTGTGCATCTGGTAGCAACAAGTCAAGTTGTGTACATGGCTCATTTCTTTCATTCTTTTGTTGGATCAAGAAATATGAACTTGTAATTTTGTGATAGCTAGCCAACTAAATAGCTAGCTAGCAAGTATGGCGTTCTGCAGCACCAGATGTTTACTGGGGAACCTCTTGGTTGGTCATGCATATACAACATGTTATTGTTTTGACAGATGAAAAGGTTTATACTTTAGGCGAAGTGCAACATTTTATTTTGGGCAATACAGTGTGTTCTGAAAGTATTCAGACCCCTTCCCTCTTCAACATTTTGTTACATTACAGCCTCTAAAATGTATTTTTCCTCTTCAATCTACACATAATACCCCATAATGACAGAGATTGTTGCTAATTTATTTAAAAAAAAAATACAAAACAGAAATACTTTATTTACGTAAGTATTCAGACCCTATGAGACTCGAACTTGAGCTCAGGCACATCCTATTTCCATTTATCATCCTTGAGATATTTCTACAACTTGATTGGAGTCCACTTGTGGTAAATTCAGTTGAATGGATATGATTTGGAAAGACACACAACTGTCTATATGAGGTCCAAAAGTTGACATTGCACATCAGAGACAGGATTGTGTCAAGGCACAGATCAAGGGAAATGTTTAAAAAAATGTCTGCAGCATTGAAGGTCCCCAAGAACACAGTGAACTCCATCATTCTTAAATAGAAGAAGTTTGGAACCACCAAGACTCTTGCTGGCCGCCTGGCCAAACTGAACAATCAGGGGGAGAAGGGCCTTGGTCAGGGAGGTGACCAAGGACCCGATGGTCACTCTGACAGAGCTCCAGAGTTCCTCTGTGGAGATGGGAGAACCTTCCAGAAGGACAACCATCTCTGCAGCACTCCACCAATCAGGCCTTTATGGTAGAGTGGCCAGACGGAGGACACTACTCAGTAAAAGGCGCATAACAGTCCGCTTGGAGTTTGCCAAACGGCATCTAAAGGACTCTTAGACCATGAGAAAAAAGATTGTCTGGTCTGATGTAACCAAGATTGAACTCTTTGGCCTGAATACCAGGCGCCACGTCTGGAGGAAACATGGCACCATCCCTACGGTGACGCATGGTGGTGGCAGCATCATGCAGTGGGGATATTTTTCAGCGGCAGGAACTGGGAGACTAGTCAGGATCGAGGGAAAGATGAACGGCACAAATTACAGTGAGATCCTTGATGAAAACCTGCTCTAGAGCGCTCAGGACCTCAGACTGACTTGAAGCCAATCAAACATCTTTGGAGAGACCTGAAAATAGCTGTGCAGCGAACCTCCCCATCCAACCCGACAGAGCTTGAGACGATCTGCAGAGAAGAATGGGAGAAACTCCCCAAATACAGGTGTGCCAAGCTTGTAGCGTCATACCCAAGAAGACTTGTGGCTGTAGTCGCTGCCAAAGGTACCGCAGCAAAGTACTGATTAATGGGTCTGAATACTTATGTAAATGTGATATTTCAGTTTTACATGTTTTTATACATTTGCAAAAACCTGTTTTTGCTTCGACATTATGGGTTATTGTTTGTAGATTGATGAAGGGGGGACTAGTTAATTAATTTTAGAATAAGGCTGTAATGTAACAAAATGTGGAAAAAGTCAAAGGGTCTGAATACTTTCCGAATGCACTGTATGTATGGACGTTATCTCCATGGACCTGGTGGCACAGCAGGAACTTCAAGTACCTAGCCAGAGTAGCCTCTTCACTGCCAAAAATAAAATTAAACCATCTAGTGTTCAGCGAAATAACAACACAATGTCAAATACAGGTAGCCTAGTCAAATAATTTACATCCAATCACAATAACCGTTACTCTCTCGCGGGAATTTCACTAACAGTACGTACAGTGGGGAGAACAAGTATTTTATACACTGCCGATTTTGCAGGTTTTCACACTTACAAAGCATGTAGAAGTCTGTAATTTTTATCATAGGTACTCTTCAAATGTGAGTGACGGAATCTAAAACAAAAATCCAGAAAATCACATTGTTTGATTTTTTAAAAATGTATTTGCATTTTATTGCATGACATAAGTATTTGATACATCAGAAAAACAGAACTTAATATTTGGTACAGCAACCTTTGTTTGCAATTACAGAGATCATACGTTTCCTGTAGATCTTGACCAGGTTTGCACACACTGCAGCAGGGATTTTGGCCCACTCCTACATACAGACCTTCTCCAGATCCTTTAGGTTTCGGGGCTGTCGCTGGGCAATACAGACTTTCAGCTCCCTCCAAAGATTTTCTATTGGGTTCAGGTCTGGAGACTGGCTAGGCCACTCCAGGACCTTGAAATGCTTCTTACGGAGCCACTCCTTAGTTGCCCTGGCTGTGTGTTTCGGGTCGTTGTCATGCTGGAAGACCCAGCCATGACCCATCTTCAATGCTCTTACTGAGGGAAGGAGGTTGTTGGCCAAGATCTCGCGATACATGGCCCCATCCATCCTTCCCTCAATACGGTGCAGTCGCCCTGTCCCCTTTGCAGAAAAGCATCCCCAAAGAATGATGCTTCCACCTCCATGCTTCACGGTTGGGATTGTGTTTTTGGGGTTGTACTCATCCTTCTTCTTCCTCCAAATACGGCGAGTGGAGTTTAGACCAAAAATCTCTATTTTTGTCTCATCAGACCACATGACCTTCTCCCATTCCTCCTCTGGATCATCCAGATGGTCATTGGCAAACTTCAGACTGGCCTGGACATGCGCTGGCTTGAGCAGGGGGACCTTGCGTGCGCTGCAGGATTTTAATCCATGACGGCGTAGTGTGTTACTAATGGTTTTCTTTGAGACTGTGGTCCCAGATCTCTTCAGGTCATTGATCAGGTCCTGCCGTGTAGTTCTGGGCTGATCCCTCACCTTCCTCATGATCATTGATGCCCCACGAGGTGAGATCTTGCATGGTGCCCCAGACCGAGGGAGATTGACCGTCATCTTGAACTTCTTCCATTTTCTAATAATTGCGCCAACAGTTGTTGCCTTCTCACCAAGCTGCTTGCCTATTGTCCTGTAGCCTATCCCAGCCTTGTGCAGGTCTACAATGTTATCCCTGATGTCCTTACACAGCTCTCTGGTCTTGGCCATTGTGGAGAGGTTTGAGTCTGTTTGATTGAGTGTGTGGACAGGTGTCTTTTATACAGGTAACGAGTTCAAACTGGTGCAGTTAATACAGGTAATGAGTGAAGAACAGGAGGGCTTCTTAAAGAAAAACTAACAGGTCTTTGAGAGATGGAATTTTTACTGGTTGGTAGGTGATCAAATACTTATGTCATGCAATAAAATGCTAATTAATTGTATAAAAATCATACAATGTGATTTTGGGGATTTTTGTTTTAGATTCCGTCTCTCACAGTTGAAGTGTACCTATGATAAAAATTATTGACCTCTACATGCTTTGTAAGTAGGAACATCTGCAAAATCTGCAGTGTATCAAATACTTGTTCTCCCCACTGTATGTAGCCAAACGTAGCTGCTGCTCATTCCTGTTGCTCGAAGATGGATACATGGTCAAATAAAGTAAGGCCATAGAGACACATACCAGCTCTACTGTAGTACTGCTGTTCTGTTCTGCTTCCACGAGCACATCCAATGCTAGCATCAGTAATTCTACATTTGTTTTTAGCCCAGCTAGCATGGACACTGACAGTTGTGAATCTGATGCAGCCGAAGAGCTACTGCTCCCTTACCTGGGAAAGCACCAAACAACAGACAGGGACGTTGGACCATCAAAGAGGCACAAATATGAGAACTACATTGATTTGGGGTTCACTTATATTGGGAGTAGTGCCTTTTCTCAGCCACAATGTGTTATATATCTCACAACTCAATGAAACTTTCAGTCTTGCGCAGACATTTAGAAACACAACATGACAATTTGAAAGATTTCACACAGGAGTTTTTTGAGTGAGAATGAAGACTACTTTCGAGTAGTAAGACATGTATAAAAGCTACAGATATCATTAATAAGAAGGGGCTAGAAGCGTCTTATATGGTGAGCTACCGAGTGGCTAGGACAGGCAAGCCCCATACTATTGTGGAGGACTTAATTATTCTTGCTGCTGCGGATATGGCTGGGACAATGCTGGGGGAAAAGGCCAAAAAAACGATACAGACAATGCCTTCATCAAACAACACTGTTTCACGACACATCAGTGACGTGGCAGGAGATGTTTTGAAACAGTTACTGCTTCGCATACAAGGCAGTGAATTCTATGCGTTACAGCTGGATGAGTAAACAGACGTGGCTGGCCTGGCACAGCTCCTGGTATATGTCTGTTATGTTTATGGGGGTCAATTAAGGAAGACATCCTCTTCTGCAAACCACTGGAAACCAGGACAGCAGGAGAGGATATTTTTTAATTGCTGGACAGCTTTGTGACATCAAATGGACTTTGGTGGTCAAGATGTGTTGGTATCTGTACTGATGGCGCAAAAGCCATGACGGAGACATAGTGGAGTGGTAACACGCGTGCAAGCAGTTGCTCCCGACGCCACTTGGGTAAACTGCAGCATCCACCGAGAGGCTCTTGCTAGACATTTTGGACACTACAGTGAAAATTGTTAACTTTGCTAGCTATGCAATGATATGGGCAGCGACCATGTAACGCTTTTACAACATACCGAAGTGCGCTGGTTATCAAGGGGCAAAGTATTGACGTGTTTTTTTTAATTGAGAGACAAGCTTAAGTTTTTCTTTACTGACTATAATTTTCACTTGTCTGACTGCTTGCATGACGACGAGTTTCTCACATGACTAGCCTATCTGGGTTATGTTTTTTCTGGCCTGAATCTAGGATTACAGGGACTCTCCGCAACTATATTCAATGCCCGGGACAGAATTGAGGCTATGATTAAGAAGTTGGAGCTCTTCTCTATCTGCATTAACAAGGACAACACACAGGTCTTTCCATCATTGTATGATTTTTGTTTGCAAATAAACTAAACCTTACAGACAATGTCAAATGTGATATAGCAAAACACCTGAGTGAGTTGGGTGAGCAATTACGCAGGTACTTTCCCGAAACGGATGACACAAACAACTTGATTTGTTATCCCTTTCATGCCCTGCCTCCAGTCCACTTACCGATATCTGAACAAGAGAGCCTCATCGAAACTGCGACAAGCAGTTCTGTGAAAATTGAATTTAATCAGAAGCCACTGCCAGATTTCTGGATTGGGCTGCACTCAGAGTATCCTGGCAAATCGCACTGTTAAGGCATTGCTGCCCTTTGCAGCCATGTACCTATGTGAGAGTGGATTCTCGGCCCTCACTACCATGACAACTAAATACAGGCACAGACTGTGTGTGGGAAATGATTTAAGACTGAGACTCTCTCCAAAACAACCCATCATTGCAGAGTTATGTGCATCCTTTCAAGCACTTCCTTCTCATTAACCTGTGGTGAGTTATTCACAATTTTCGATGAACAAATAAGGTTTTACATGTAAGATGGTAAAATAAAGAGTATTATTGATTACTATTAGATTATCATTTTTGCCCTGGTCCTATAATAGCTCAATGTCACTTCCCACAAGCCGGGTTGTGACAAAACTCACACTCATTCTTATGCTTAATAAATGTATCGTATCGCATAGTGTGTGTGTGGCAGGCTTACAATGATGGCAAAAAACAACATTTGAGAGTGCGCTGACCCTGGTGCTAGAGGGGTTACGCAGCTGGAGGTTGAATGTTTGAAGAGGTACGGGACTATAAAAAGTTGGGAACCACTGCCCTATGGCATCGCTATCAATAACCTTATTTGGTTCCAACTTGCACCTTTATTTTGAAAGAATGTAGGGAACAGGGTGCCATTTGGGACGCAGGCAAGAATTTCAGGTGTCATTGAGAAACCTTAGATAGATGCGGTCCTCAATTGGAGGCAACCATCAGTTATGCATAACAATAGAGCTCACAATGCAATAAATCAGTAAATATAATTGGGAATGGCGGAGCTCGCTGCCAGGCAGAGCCCATAAACCATGATGCATTAATGTCGTTGAGGGGCAAGAAGGTAAAGTTGAAATAAAAGCCTACATATGCTCCGTGAGAAGCCACATATGTATGACATTGAATAACCTGCCACTTCCACGTGACTATAAAATGTTTAACTATATTTAAAAAATCTCACCAGATCCATTTAGATGCAATCAGTGGAAAGTAAAATGAGACGTGTGTGTGCATTTGAAATATGTTTCTTATTATGGATGTTGGTGGAAGGAAGGCAGGGCTGTTGCACACACACACATATGTGCATACACACACACACACACATTCAAAAAGCTCTGGAAACATTATTATTGTGATTTAAGTGGGTGTGGGCCAGGGAAGGAAATCTTTCTTCTCTAAAGATTTGAAAATAAAATTCATACCCCCTCTTATTTTACCCCTTCTACATTTATCTTCCATAACCACATGCAAGCCCAGAGCCCCTCCTATGTGAAATTACACCAGCATGTCAGTGTCTGGTCACAAAAGAGCAGAAGCAGCACAGAGGGAATGGGGAGCACACCACACCACACAGTTCTGTTCCAAGGTGCTCAAACATACTCCAAGAAACCAAGTCACTGGGTGCATCCAAAATGGCACCCATTCATAGTGTACTACTTTTGACAAGGGTCCACAGGGCTCTGGTCAAAAGCAGTGCAATGTATGTGGAATAGGGTGCCATTTGGGACACAACCACTGCCTTGGCCCATGCTGGAACTGGAAGGTAAAAACCCCCTCTCAGCTTATTTTCTAAACTCAGTTTAACCAAAAGCCCTCATCTCCTTCCTCTCTTTCCCTCCCCCTCCCCCTTCCCCATATGAACAATTATCCCTCCTCTTCTCCCCTTGCCATGCCTGCATCCCCCCATGCCGCTTCAAGGCTGTATCAACAATTGACCAGAGTTTTGACCAGAGTCCTATTGGCCCTGGTTAAAAGTAGTGCACTATTATATGAATAGGGTGCCATTTAGGACATTGCCCACTACCAGACCTCTGTTTTGAAAGTCTCCTCTCTCTTGCTCTGCCCCACAGATATTTGGAGAGCAGCTCAACCAGCTGCATTTATCACCATAGCAACCGAGGAAACTCAACCACAATGTCACCCTGCTTCTGATTATGAAAACATTGACAAAATGGGGAAAGGTGGAAAACAGAGGACAACTGGATAGAGGAGAGAAAATAGCATGTGCACAGTGAGACAGGTTGTGAGAGGACACAGGTATTGCTGGAAGCAATATTGAAACTCAACCACAATGTCACCTTAATGATTATCACAAATATGGCTGAATGGGGAAAGGTGGGCATGCAGGAAACAGAGAGAAGCAGGAAAGAGGATAGAAGAAAAGAGGAGTGCACAATAGGACAGGTATTATAAAAACTACAATGTCATCCTGCTGATTATGACAAATTCTTCTGTATGAGGAAAGGTGGGCACTGCATGGACAGATATGGAGGGAGGAGAGATGTGAAGCTAAATTAATACTGTTTCTACTACTTCTCTAACCAATCAAGGTGCATGAACAGTAGAGCAAGCAGAAAAGAGAGAGGTATGCAGATTGACACTGGGGATGAGGACATGTACTGTTGTATTCAAAAGTCATACATACTTCCTCCCAAGCAATGGCCATGGTATAACTTTGTGTATATTTTCAGCATCTATGGAACCGGTGCAGATTGTTAAAATGATGTGATTTGGCTAGAATGTAAATGTTGTACTTTTCACAGTGTGCTGGACAAAACCATGACTGCACAGCAAATTGGCCAATGTTAACTAGTGTTCATTTTTCAGTGTAATATTTCTAGTGTTGTTTCAGGTGTTAAATGATCTCAGTAGTTATTAAATTAACCCTCATTTGTGTAAAAGAACCCCAGTGTTAGCGTTAATAACCAGTGCTAAACCAAAACAACAGCCATCATTCCCATATTTCCCAGCATGCTCTACTGCAGGTTGATTATAAAATTTTTTCAATAGCTACGTTTTTGCATGTGCATTGATTAATGAATATTATGCTACTCAAATATGTGACCCCTTGTCACGTCCTGGCCATAGATAGCCCTTTTGGCTGCTCTATGGTGGTTTTGGTCAGGACGTGATCAGGGGTGTGTTTTGGTTCTATGTTGTTTTTCTATGTTGGTTTGGGTTCCCAATTAGAGGCAGCTGTTAGTCGTTGTCTCTAATTGTGAATCCTATTTAGGTTGTTTAGTCCCTCACCTTGTTGTGGGATATTATATTTGTGTGTGTGCGTGCGTGCGTGCGTGCGTGCGTGCGTGCGTGCGTGCGTGCGTGCGTGCGTGCGTGCGTCGCGTCGCGTCGCGCGTGCGTCGCGTCGTCCGTCCGTCCGTCCGTCCGTCCGTCCGCGTTACGGTTGTTGTGTGCTTTCTTTTGTTTTTGTGAGTTCCAACCCAATAAATTATGTTTCACTCAACCCTGCACGCTGCGCCTTGGTCTGTTCATCAACAAGATCGTGACACCCCTTATCTCTTTTCAGTCTTATTTTCCAAAATTAAAAAGTGTTTTTTACAACAAAAAGTACAGACTCAGAGCTTCAAAATTGTATATCATACACTGTAGTTGGAGAAAACATGGGGAAGTAATGCTGCTTTAAAAATTGATAGACGTATAATCCCATTTAGGAGAAAAGGGCATTCGAACATTTTGCTGCGGTATTCACACTTGTGCTACAATAATCCTTGGGAAACATACAGTGCCTTGCAAAGGTATTTACCACCTTGGCGTTGTTCCTATTTTGTTTCATTACAACCTGTAAATTAAATAGATTTTTATTTGGATTTGATGTAATGGACATACACAAAATAGTCCAAATTGGTTAATTGAAATGAAAAAATGACTTGTTCAAAAAATATATATAAAAAAAAAATGAAAAGTGGTGCGTGCATATGTATTCACCCCCTTTGCTATGAAGCCCCTAAATAAGATCTGGTGCAACCAATTACCTTCAGAAGTCACATAATTAGTTAAATAAAGTCCACCTGTGTGCAAGTGTCACATGATCTGTCACATGATCTCAGTATATATATATATACACATGTTCTGAAAGGCCCCAGAGTCTGCAACACCACTAAGCAAGGGGCACCACCAAGGAAGAGGCAGCATGAAACCCAAGGAGCTCTCCAAACACATCATGGACAAAGTTGTGGAGAAGTACAGATCAAGGTTGGGTTATAATAAAATATCTGAAACTTCGAACATCCCACGGAACACCATTACATCCATTATTAAAAAATGGAAAGAATATGGCACCACAACAAACCTGCCAAGAGAGGGCAGCCCACCAAAACTCACAGACCAGGCAAGGAGGGCATTAATCAGAGAGGCAACAAAGAGACCAAAGATAACCCTGAAGGAGCTGCAAAGCTCCACAACAGAGATTGGAGTATCTGTCCATAGGACCACTTTAAGCAGTACACTCCACAGAGCTGGGCTTTACGGAAGAGTGTCCAGAAAAAAAGCCATTGCTTGAAGAAAAAAAATAAGCGAAAACGTTTGGTTTTTGCCACAAGGCATGTGGGAGACTCCCCAAACATGTGGAAGAAGGCCATATGTGCCAAGCTTATAGAGACATACCCCAAGATACTTGCAGCTGTAATTGCTGCAAAAGGTGGCTCTACAAAGTATTGACTTTGGGGGGGGTGAATAGTTAAGCACACTCAAGTTTTCCGTTTTTTTGTCTTATTTCTTGTTTGTTTCACGATAAAAAATATTTAGCATCTTCAATGTGGTAGGCATGTTTAAATCAAATGATACAAATCCCCCAAAAATCTATTTTATTTTGAGTTTGTAAGGCAACAAAATAGGAAAAATGTCAAGGGGGGTGAATACTTTCGCAAGCCACTGTACGCTATATTTACAAAAGTATGTGGACCCTCCTTCAAATTAGTGAATGTGGCTAGTGTATATATCATTTTTTATGTATTTTCCTTTACTATTTTAGCCTAACTCTACCACCCCTCCCCTAATTGGAGTAAACTATTGAACAACATCACTTGGGCTTCTACATCCAGCTTACACATACTATATACATTTGTCGGACACAGTATATTTTACATTAGTTCTCTTTTATTCGTTTTTAGTCCCATCCTTCAGCTAACTTCAACCCCTCCATCTATCTCTGAAGATCATCCAGTTTTGATATGTATTTGCCATATATTTTTCAACTGTGCTGTTCTGAACCTTTCTATTCTCATAGTTTCTACAGATTGTAAATTAAAGATAAACATTTTTGATAAGAGTATTACTGATCGATTGACTATGACTTTTCAGGTCAACCAGAAGTGCTAATTGCAGAGTTAACTCCAGGTAAATGTTGCACTTCTTCAGCCATTTCTGAACCTGCGACCAAAAACAAGCTACATATAAACAATACCAAAACAAATTATCTAATGAGAGTCTCTTCGCAGCATAATTTGCAGAGCTGGGTTGGTTGTATCCCCCATATATATACAGTGGGGCAAAAAAGTATTTAGTCAGCCACCAATTGTGCAAGTTCTCCAACTTAAAAAGATGAGAGAGGCCTGTAATTTTCATCATAGGTACACTTCAACTATGACAGACAAAATGAGGAAAAAAAATCCAGAAAATCACATTGTAGGATTTTTAATGAATTTATTTGCAAATTATGGTGGAAAATAAGTATTTGGTCAATAACAAAAGTTTATCTCAATACTTTGTTATATACCCTTTGTTGGCAATGACAGAGGTCAAACGTTTTCTGTAAGTCTTCACCAGGTTTTCACACACTGTTGCTGGTATTTTGGCCCATTCCTCCATGCAGATCTCCTCTAGAGCAGTGATGTTTTGGGGCTGTCGCTGGGCAACACGGACTTTTAACTCCCTCCAAAGATTTTCTATGGGGTTGAGATCTGGAGACTGGCTAGGCCACTCCAGGACCTTGAAATGCTTCTTACGAAGCCACTCGTTCGTTGCCCGGGCGGTGTGTTTGGGATCATTGTCATGCTGAAAGACCCAGCCACGTTTCATCTTCAATGCCCTTGCTGATGGAAGGAGGTTTTCACTCAAAATCTCACGATACATGGCCCCATTCATTCTTTCCTTTACACGGATTAGTCGTCCTGGTCCCTTTGCAGAAAAACAGCCCCAAAGCATGATGTTTCCACCCCCATGCTTCACAGTAGGTATGGTGTTCTTTGGATGCAACTCAGCATTCTTTGTCCTCCAAACACGACGAGTTGAGTTTTTACCAAAAAGTGTTATTTTGGTTTCATCTGACCATATGACATTCTCCCAATCCTCATCTGGATCATCCAAATGCTCTCTAGCAAACTTCAGACGGGCCTGAACATGTACTGGCTTAAGCAGGGGGACACGTCTGGCACTGCAGGATTTGAGTCCCTGGCGGCGTAGTGTGTTACTGATGGTAGGCTTTGTTACTTTGGTCCCAGCTCTCTGCAGGTCATTCACTAGGTCCCCCCGTGTGGTTCTGGGATTTTTGCTCACCGTTCTTGTGATCATTTTGACCCCACGGGGTGAGAACTTGCGTGGAGCCCCAGATTGAGGAAGATTATCAGTGGTCTTGTATGTCTTCCATTTCCTAATAATTGCTCCCACAGTTGATTTCTTCAAACCAAGCTGCTTACCTATTGTAGATTCAGTCTTCCCAACCTGGTGCAGGTCTACAATTTTGTTTCTGGTGTCCTTTGACAGCTCTTTGGTCTTGGCCATAGTGGAGTTTGGAGTGTGACTGTTTGAGGTTGTGGACAGGTGTCTTTTATACTGATAACAAGTTCAAACAGGTGCCATTAATACAGGTAACGAGTGGAGGACAGAGGAGCCTCTTAAAGAAGAAGTTACAGGTCTGTGAGAGCCAGAAA
The DNA here is from genome assembly GCA_030435695.1 of Brachymystax lenok tsinlingensis. Lineage (NCBI taxonomy): Eukaryota > Metazoa > Chordata > Actinopteri > Salmoniformes > Salmonidae > Brachymystax > Brachymystax lenok. Next base: position 31,787,663 of record CM059814.1, read on the forward strand.
TCTTGCTTGTTTGTATGTGACCAAATACTTATTTTCCACCATAATTTGCAAATAAATTCATTAAAAACTTGACAATGTGATTTTCGGGATTTTTTTCCCTCATTTTGTCTGTCATAGTTGAAGTGTACCTATGATGAAAATTACAGGCCTCTCTCATCTTTTTAAGTGAGAGAACTTGCACAATTGGTGGCTGACTAAATACTTTTTTGCCCCACTGTATATACATTCTATTGGTTGCAACAATTTTGTATGATAATTTAAATTGAAAAACTAAGTTTTGAATCCTGCATCATTTTGGGAATCAGTTCGTTAACCATGTGCCATGGAATCGGTGCATCGAAAATCTATCCACAACTATTTGTGGCACAGCTGTCCATTTCTTGGTCCATAAAGGATATACTTTTGGTATATACTGGTATACTTTTTTATTTATCTGTCGGGCTAAAGCAATTGATTTCAGGAATTCAATAAACATGTGTGACTCACCACCTGGATTCGGTCTTGTGCAGCAAAATTAGAAATTGTGTTTTTTACATTGGATCAAAGTAGAGACTCAGAGCTACAAAATTGTATATCATACACTGCATTTGAGGGACTATGGGAAAGTAATTATGCTTTGAAAGTTGATCAACTTGTCAACTTACCTTTGAGAAAATGGCCTTTGAATCTTTTGGTATCTAGTGAAGAGCTCTTCTTTGTATACATCCATTTAGCATCGTTCACAGCCTCTTAAGCTTTAACCCCACCCATCTCGTTTCGCTCTCGGAGTGCACACTTGAAGCTCTGGCCAATGATTTGTTTACCTATGGATAACATAAAAACAGCCTAACCAGCTCTGCTGGCAACAATTTCATTACACTTTTTTGCAGACGTTTACTGACACCGGCCATATTCAACGGATGTTGTACACACGTCACTTAACGTTAGCTAACGAGCCAGCCAGCTAACGTTAGCTAGTTAAACAGCAATGAACACAGTGCCAACAATACCACAGTGCTGGGAGCTAACCAACCAGGTTCAATGTTAGCTAGCTAACATTAGGCTCTAACTTGAAAAGCAAACGGATCTGGGATGCGAATAATAACGTCCGCTAGGGAGCCAGTCAGCTAACGTTAGCTAGTTAAACAGCAATGAACACAGTGCCAACAATACCACAGTGCTGGGAGCTAACCAACCAGGTTCAATGTTAGCTAGCTAACATTAGGCTCTAACTTGAAAAGCAAACGGATCTGGGATGCGAATAATAACGTCCAATAGGGAGCCAGTCAGCTAACGTTAGCTAGCTAACAGTACACTTTAGCTTAAGATGTAGCTAGCTAGCTAGGCAAACAATGTTACCTAGCTAGGTAAACAAAGTGTAAGATCACACACATCATGTAACATTAGCTAATGAGCCAGCCAGCTAACTTCAGCTAGTTAAACAACAATGAACACAGTGCCAAACCATTTTGTTACTACCCTGCATGAATACGGCTCTAGGATACGAATAATAACGTCAGTATATACATGTGAGATGAGTAATGTAGGATATGTAAACATTATATAAATGGCATCATTTAAAGTGGCTATTGGTACATTTATTACATCCACTTTTTAATTAGTAAAGTGGCTAGAGATTTGAGTCGATGGCCGAACTGCAAAGACAAGATTCAGTAGATGGTATAGAGTACAGTGTTTACATTTGATATGAGTAATGTCGGATATGTAAACATTATATACAAAATTGTTTAGAGTGGCTAGTGATACATTTGTTACATCCAATTTTCTATTATTTAAAGTGGCTAAAGATTTAAGTCAGCATGTTGGCAGCAGCCACTCAATGTTAGTGGTGGCTGTTTAACATTCTGATGGCCTTGAGATAGAAGCTGTTTTTCAGTGTCTCTGTCCCAGCTTTGATGCACCTGTACTGACCTCACCTTCTGGATGATAGCGGGGTGAACAGGCAGTGGCTCGGGTGGTTGTTGTCCTTGATTATCTTTTTGGCCTTCCTGTGACATCGGGTGGTGTAGGTGTCCTGGGGGGCAGGTAGTTTACCCCCGGTGATGCGTTGTGCAGTCCTCACTACCCTCTGGAGAGCCTTACGGTTGTGGGCAGAGCAGTTGCCGTACCAGGCGATGATACAGCCCGACAGGATGCTCTCGATTGTGCAACTGTAGAAGTTTGTTAGTGTTTTTGGTGACAAGCCAAATTTCTTCAGCCTTCTGAAGTTGAAGAGGCGCTGTTGCGCCATCTTCACCACGCTGTTTGTGTGGGTGGACCATTTCAGTTTTTTGGTGATGTGTATGCCAAGGAACTTAAAACTTTCCACCTTCTCCACTACTGTCCCGTCGATGTGGATAGGGGGGTGCTCCCTCTGCTGTTTCCTGAAGTCCACGATCATCTCCTTAGTTATGTTGCCGTTGAGTGAGAGGTTATTTTCCTGACACCACACTCCGAGGGCCCTCACCTCCTCCCTGTAGGCCGTCTTGTCGTTGTTGGTAATCAAGCCTACCACTGTAGCGTTGTCAGCAAACTTGATGATTGAGTTGGAGGCATGCTTGGCCACGCAGTCATGAGTGAATAGGGAGTACAGGAGAGAGCTGAGAACGCACCCTTGTGGGGCCCCAGTGTTGAGTATCAGCGGGGTGGAGATGTTTCCTACCCTCACCACCTGTGGCCGGCCCATCAGGAAGTCCAGGACCCAGTTGCACAGGGCGGGGTCGAGACCTAGGGTCTCGAGCTTAATGACGAGTTTGGAGGGTACTATGGTGTTAAATGCTGAGCTGTAGTCGATGAACAGCATTCTTACATAGGTATTCCTCTTGTCCAGATGGGTTAGGATAGTGTGCAGTGTGATTGCGATTGCGTCATTTGTGGACCTATTGGGACGGTAAGCAAATTGGAGTGGGTCTAGGGTGTCTGGTAGGGTGGAGGTGATATGATCCTTGACTAGTCTCTCAAAGCACTTCATGATGACGGAAGTGAGGGCTACGGTGCGATAGTCATTTAGCTCAGTTACCTTAGCTTTCTTAGGAACAGGAACAATGGTGGCCCTCTTGAAGCATGTGGGAACAGCAGACTGGGATCATGGCTAGTGGGAAGGTTGCTGGCTTTTTCTGTGGCTTAACTTCTCAGGGATTGCTGGGGCGCTAGCGGGCTGCTCCCGACACTACCAGGTGAAATGTAAGGCGCCAAATTCAAAATCCAAAAGTTGAATTATTAAACATCCACCAATATACAAGTGTTCCATACTCATCAAAAGCTCTGTTTCTTGGCAATATCACAGCGTTGTCGGATTTCAAAAAGGCTTTACGGCGAAAGCAGCACATTTGATTGTTTGAGGGTAGCACCTCACATATTTTTCCCATAGCCATGAATCCATTAGCCATCACGGCACACACATAACACATTTCACAGCGAAAACAAATCAATTACCTGTTGAAGAACTTCTGCTGAGGTCATCCTAAGTGTCCAACGAAGACAATCCATGGTTCTTTTGTTAAAAAAACCAATGGATTTTATCCATAAATCATCCATTTGGTTTGCGCGTTATAATCAGAAACGACAGCCTCCACTACTCCATTGAAACGTGACGCAAACTCGTTCATCTTATACCTATAAACTTGTCCAAGAACAATCAAACATAGTTTTAAATGTATCCTTAGGAACACTTTTACGTATATTTACTATTATAAATCAACCGGAATATAAACTGATCGATAAAGACTGTAAAAAAGACAATAGCGTGCCTTGTCGGGCGCGCGCGCTGGGTACTGTTTACATAAAAAGGTAACTTCCTGGTTTGCTCTTATTCTCTGGTCTAAAGCATCCAAAATGAAAACTTACACTGTCTCGAGACTGTTGACATCTAAAGGAAGCGATGGGTACTGCATTCATATGCCCTTATATGGTCAGAGGGAGGGGTTCCCAAATGAGCAATGTGTCAAAATCACTTTTTCCAGGACAGAAATTCCTCGGGGTTTCGCCTGCTATATGCGTTCTGTTTCACTCACAGACAAATGGTTAACAGTTTTGGAAAATGCAGAGTGTTTCCTATCCAATGGTACCAAATATGTGCATATTCTATTTTCTGGGCCTGAATGGGAGGCATTTTACTTTGGGCACGCCAGGCTCTCCAAAACGGACCCCTCAGCTGCCACTCCCTAACAAGTTAAGCAAAAATGCTTGTAATTTAACAATTGTATTCGTATTTACAGTTGGCATACATGTTTGTTATTAAGGCACATGAAAGTTCACATGTTCGAGAAGGCATTCCTGCCAAAAAAACGCATATTGTTAATAAAATATGTTTAACTTTCAAACGTCTCTCCTGTGATATCGAGACTTGCGACACACAGTAGTTCCTCCTTTAAAAGTTGAGAGCTTACACCACGGGAATAAGAGGTACCCAGCGTCACGGATTCATTGCTCCAGACCACCGCAAGGGGGAGATGGAGCACTCATTATGCATTTTGGGTCCCAAGGTTTTTATCTGACCAATCTTATTGAGTGGTTCCAATGACAAATTTGACATGAGCCACCCGTCCCTGGTGACTTTCTTTAGCAAAGATGGCTGACAAAACATTACGGTGGAAGCAAATGTAAGGGGTTATAATGTCATAACAAGTCAAGCAAAAAATGTACAATTGAGAGGAATATGTTAGTTAATGTAGAGACAAATGATTGTGCATATTTTTTGTCATGAAGTTAATTTACAAAAATCACTATTTAGCAAGTTAGCTAACATTAGCTAACATTAACTAGCTAGCTAAAGCATTTACTGCAAATTGAATGTACAATTGTGTTAGCTTGCCTTGCTTATATTTGCCATGCAATACAGTAACATAGCTAGCTAACTATTTATTTGCTTATTGTGTAGTGGAGGATAAAAAATAACTGTATGCCTATGGATGTGTATCTAGCTACAATATGTAGCTGATCTGTGTATGGACCCTAAAACTTTTGGTATGAACATTAGTTCAGAACCTATCTATGAATCTCAGCTATCATAGTTGTTGTATCAACTTCAAGTCTGAATGGCATTAACTACTAGGGAGCAGTGGGGCGCCCACTCCCGACACTAGCCGGTGAAATGTAAGGCGCCAAATTCAAAATCCAACAGTTGAATTATTAAACATTCATCAATACACAAGTGTTGCATAGTCATCAAAAGCTCTGATTCTTGGCAATATCACAGCGTTGTCAGATTTCAAAAAGGCTTTACGGCGAAAGCACTACATTTGATTGTTTGAGGGTAGCACCTCCAATATTTTACCATTAGCATAAATTCATAAACCATCGCGGTTCACACAAAACACATTTCACAGCGAAATCAAATGTCTTACCTTTTGAAGAACTTCTGCTGAGGGCTTCCCAAGTGTCCAACGAAGACATCCAATGGTTCTTTTGTTAGAAAAAGTCATTTATTATATCCATACATCTGTTTGGTTGGCGCATTATGTTCATAAAATACAGCGTCCACTCGCCCATTGAACCATGAAGAGAACTCAATCAACCTATACCTATACACTTGTCCAAGAACAATCAAACATCATTGATAATGTATCCTTAGGAACAGTTTTATGTATATTTAGTATAATATTTCAACTGGATTATAAACTGGGCGATAGGAAAGGAAAAAACCACAGCGCGCGCGAGCCCGTGAATGCGCATCTTCTTCTGTTTACATCCGATGACCACTTCGAAATTCTTCTTCTATTACCATCCAGAGCAACTAAACATCATCAAACACTGTCTAGAGACTGTTGACATCCAGTGGAAGCAATAGGTACTGAAATCTTACTCCCATATAAGGTCATTTTCAGTAGGGAGGGGTTCAAAATGAGGCAATGTGTCAAATACACTTTTTTCCAGGACAGAAATTCCTCTGGTTTTCGCCTGCTATATCCGTTCTTTTATATTCACAGACAATATTTTAACACTCTTAGAATCTTCAGAGTGTTTCCTATCCAATAGTACTAATTACGTGCATATCCTATTTTCTGGGCCTGAGTGGGAGGCATTTTACTTTGGGCACGCCAGACTCTCCAAAACCGTCACCTCGGGAGCCACTCCCTAAGAAGTTAACTTTTTACCCTTAGCCAGCCAATATCCCATATTTTTCCAATCGTCAGTAGGGGGTTTAGCTAGGGAAATGTGTGGTCCCCACTTCTCTCTATAGAACCTTTTGTATCTGAGATGGCAACTCCACTTCCAGTAGAATCATAGGGAACCCACTTCAATCCTATAGTTCTTTCTGTGGTTTTGAAGAGTGCCCCTTCATACACAGGGTCAGGTCCTGGATGTTTGTTATACCACAACTTACAATGTAAGTCATCAAGTGACATTTTCGTTGGCCCCGGAACTATATCATCTGCCAATTCCATCAAAGTCTTAGGTATATCAGTCAGTCCTCCCCTCAATAAATCATGACTGTACCAGTAACAGGGTTCGCCTTCCCCACATATTACCAGGTTATCTTTCACGACATACATTCAGGATTTTCATCACATCACGCCCCAACAGGTTGACCGGACATAATTTAGAAACGAGGATAGGAACCATCGCCTCTCCCCCAGAAGTCTCATGAGTCAGAACAATGGGAGCCGATAACCTTTCTACACAATGATGACCCGTAGCTGAACGTACTATTATCTTATCCCCCCTCATCTTAATCCCCTCTGTGGCATCCTCTGAACATATAGCTGTTCTACAAGCTCCAGTATCACAGAGGAATTTAATAATTTTTCCCAATTATGGTCAAAGTTAGAAACGGCTTTTGTTCTTGTGCTAATGCCATATCTATGGTTGCCAAGTCAAAAACCTTGCACTCTGAGTCAAATTCGTCTGAGAAGTACACATCAGATTCACTAGCAGAATTGTCATATACCACCCCCCCTGTTCCTAGTCATGATTCATCTTCGTCATTGTCATAGTTGGGTTGTGGACGTCTATTTCCCTCTCCCTTCGCCCCCGAATTCGTATGTCTGTCCTTTCCTTTCTTTCTACAGTGTCGTGGCGCATGCCCAGTCTTTCCACATAACTCACAGGGTACCCCGCACTCTCTTGCCATATGTCCTGACTTCTGGCAGTTGAAACACTTGATTCCTCCTTTTCCTCCCCCTCCTGAGGTTCCCCGGTTGCTCGACCTGTCTCTCCTATCAGTAGCCTTATCTTCTAATACGGCCATCAGAAATTCGTCCTTTCTATCCTCTTTCTTACGCCTGTCTTTCATATTGTTCTGTTCATGATGCACTGCATACCGTTTAACCTCGCCTAGCGATGCCATTCCCCATCCCACCAATAACTTTTTGATTATACAACTTAACTCAGGCCTCATACCTGATAGAAACTCTATCTTTAACTGCTGGTGATATGGGGTGGCCAGCCCCGCTTTGGGCCCCGGCTCTGGAGTCCCGCTGTTGGCATTGAACACTTCTCTCAGTCTTTCTAAGTATTGACTAACCATCTCACTATCTCCCTGTCTGCAGTCAGTCACTTTAGAAAAGTCAGCGTGTCGGTGATAAAAGTCACTCAGGTTTACGCAGAGTTCAGTCATTTTTTCCCCAAATGGACCACCACCATCCCCATAGGGAACTATGTCTCCATTAACCCCTACTGGAACCCACTGTCCTCTTGCTGCCGCCCAATCTTTCCCTACCATACACCGGACAGCTTTCTCAATTTCTCCTGTATTTAATTCGAAACTGGCTGTCAATCCTTCTAGATCTCTACGGAATCCCGCCATCCCGGGATTCGGTAGTTCTACTAATGGGCATTGTGTAACCTCCTCTACGTCTCCCTCATCTTCACCTATAGTGTGGGCCCTGTACTGGTCCCTGAGAGGGGACTTATTATAAGGGCCCAATCTTTTTAGAGGTGTAGGTCTATCTACCCCACGGTCCTTATCCCTTAATGAATTCTTTATCGTATGTAATTGGTGTAGCTGTTCAACAATAGAATTCAATTGGCTTTGCCCGCCATGAGGGAAGTTTGTTTGTTTTCATAAGAGGTAACGTTTCAAAGACTGTCGTCCCCTTATTCCCCCGTTGCAGGTTTTAATTTCCTTGGAATGAGATATCTAGTTAAATAAAGGTTACATTTACATAAAAATACAAAATATATATCTAAAAGCTAATACGAATAGTAATGAATGAAAATACCTCATGAAATTCTCTTCTCATAATGCTGACAAAATGTCACCGTATTTCCTATATACAGTAGTGCTACTTCTGGTCAAAAGTAGTGCACTATGTATGGAATAGGATGGCATTTTGGACAGTCCCTAATCATACAAATGAAAGAATTAAGTTTCCACATGGCTAAGAAACGTCTTGGGTACCAAAAGATAAGAAATGTACTTTTATTAACTCAACAGAAAGTCACAAAAACCAAAGTAATGAAATTATTGTAAGTGACAATGTGCAAGCTTCCAAATTAAATATTGTTTGTGAAAATGTCTCGATATGGTCTAGACCTACACAAGTCTTCTGACTCTAAAAACTTATTCTGAGGGATAGTGGATAGAAGATTTGGTATGATTGAATCTGTAAAGTGTTGGATGCATTACCAGATATTCAGAAATTAATATGTTGTTGTTAAAAATGTATTCTTTATTAAGACATCAACACTAGTTAACACTGGCCAATTCCATACATTTCAAGAACCTTTAAGAATTTTGAAGAACAGTTGATGCCACTTGAAGAACCCCACATGTAACTCAAAGGTTCTTTATCCGGCAAGAGTTCTCCAAGGTAGGGGTTTTAAAACTGGGGTCCGTGGAGGTACTGCAGGGGATCCGTGATAAAATAAAATTGTAGTAAAAAATAAATGTTTATGTCTCTGCTTTCAGTATGAAGGAAGTTAGAGGTTGTTTCATGAGCCAGTGCTAACTACCGTTAGCGCAATGACTGGAAGTCTACAGGAACAGTTAGCTGGGGAAGTCGATAAATTGCTTCATTGCCACAATCTCAAACTGGAAGCAGAGACATAAAAATAGTATCCTCAATGGTATTCTGTTGCAGCTAGAGATATTTTGAAAATGTATAATCTCTAGTTCCTCAAAAGGTTCTACAGCTGCACCATCGTGAGAATCCTGACTGGTTGCATCACCGCCTGGTATGGCAACTGCTCAGCATCTGTCCGAAAGGCGCAACAGAGGGTAGTGCGAACGGCCCAGTACATCACTGGGGCCAAGCTTCCTGCCATTCAGGACCTACAGTTGAAGTCGAAAGATTACATACACTTAGGTTGGAGTCATTAAGACTTGTTTTTCAACCACTCCACAAATTTCTTGTTAACAAACTATAGTTTTGGCAAGTCGGTTGTGTCATCACAACTGTCTTGGTGTGTTTGGACCATTCTAGCTTGTTGTTGATGTGAACACCAAGGAACTTGAAGCTCTCAACCTGCTCGACTACAGCCCCGTCGATGAGAATGGGGGCATGCTCGGTCTTCCTTTTCCTGTAGTCCACAATCATCTCCTTAGTCTTGGTTATGTTGAGGGAGAGGTTGTTATTCTGGCACCACCAGGCCAGGTCTCTGACCTTCTCCCTATAGGCTGTCTCGTTGTTGTTGGTGATCAGGCCTACCACTGTTGTGTCGTCTGCACACTTAATGATGGTGTTGGAGTCGTGCCTGGCCATGCAGTCGTGGGTGAACAGGGAGTACAGGAGGGGACTGAGCACACACCCCTGGGGAGATCCAGTGTTGAGGATCAGCGTGGCAGATGTGTTGCTACCTACCCTCAACACCTGGGGACGGCCCGTCAGGAAGTCCAGGATCCAGTTGCAGAGGGAGGTGTTAAGTCCCAAGATCCTTAGCTTAGTGATGAGCTTTGAGGGTACTGTGGTGTTGAACGCTGTGCTGTAGTCAATGAACATAAGTGTTCCTTTTGTCCAGGTGGGAAAGGGCAGTGTGGAGTGCAATAGAGATTGCATCATCTGTAGATCTGTTTGGGCAGTATTCAAATAGGAGTGGGTCTAGGGTTTCTGGGATAATGGTGTTGATGTGAGCCATTACCAACCTTTCAAAGCACATCATGGCTACAGACGTGAGTGCTACGGGTCTATAGTCATTTAGGCAGGTTGCGTTTGTGTTCTTGGGCACAGGAAATATGGTGGTCTGCTTGAAGCATGTTGGTATTACAGACTCAATCAGGGACATGTTGAAAATGTCATTGAAGACACCTGCCAGTTGGTCAGCACATGCCCGGAGCACAGGTCCTGGTAATTAGTCTGGCCCCGCAGCCTTGTGTATGTTGACCTGTTTAAAGGTCTTACTCACATCGGCTACAGAGAGCGTGATCGGACAAAGCGGTTCGATTACCAAGATTCTAAGCTAAAGAATGGTGTATGACACTTGTATTTTCACGAATGTTTAATATTACGATTTTTGTATTTTGAATTTCACCGGATGTTGTCGAGGTGGAACGCTAGCGGGACAGTTTTCCGTAAGAAGTTAAGGACAACAAAGGCAAGGTATTGGAGTGGCCATCACAAAGCCCTGACCTCAATCCTTATAGAAAATTTGTGGGCAGAACTGAAAAAGTGTGTGCGAGCAAGGAGGCCTACAAACCTGACTCAGTTACACCAGCTCTGTCAGGAGGAATAGGCCAAAATTCACCCAACTTATTGTGGGAAGCTTGTGGAAAGCTATCCAAAACGTTTGACCTAAGTTAAACAATTTAAAGGCAATACACTCAAATAGTATTTGATGGTATGTAAACTTCTGACCCACTGGGAATGTGATGAAATAAATAAAAGCTGAAATAAATTGTTCTCTCTACTATTATTCTGACATTTTACATTCTTAAAATAAAGTGGTGATCCTAACTGACCTAATACAGGGAATTTTTACTAGGGTTGAATGTCAGAAATTGTGAAAAACGGAGTTTAAATGTATTTGGCTGAGGTGTATGGCGTGCGACGCTGGATGTGAGACTCAAGTGAGGGGTGAAAGAAGGACTGATTCCCTGGATACGGGTAGGACAAATTATTGACTGTGTGAGGGGAGAGAGAATCGGAAAAGATGGCTTTGGCAACAATAGGCTCGCTACCACCATTTGATCCTAAAAATCAGGAATGGGAGGAGTACTGTGAAATAATGGAACATTTCTTTGCTGCTAATAAAATAACTGATGCCGCTATACAGAAATCCATACTCATAAGCGTTGTCGGTGCACAGACTTACAGTTTAATGAGAAACCTGTTGAGCCCAGATAAAACAGGAGAAAAGTAATTCATAGATCTAGTCGATATATAAAAAAATCACCCCAAACCCAGTGAGATAGTACAAGTTCAAGTTTGATTCACGCATGAGAAAACTAGCATTGGACTGTAACTATGGGAATACATTATCGCAAATGCTACGAGATCGGCTGGTGTGTGGGATTAATGATGATAGGATACAATATGAAAAAGGTATGAAAAAGGTACAAATATGAAAAAAAGTTAAGCCTTTCACTGTGGAAATGGGAATAAATGGATTTAAGGTACCGTTTGAAATAGACAAAGGATGTAGTGTCACGCTGATGAACAGGTCCCAATTCTATATGAAGTGGAAAAACTTTGAAATGCCTAAACTGAGAGCCACCCCCATTAAACGCAAAACGTACACAGGAGAGAAGATCACTGTGATTGGAGTTGCTGATGTTCAAGTGGAATATCAAGGACAAAAGAAAAGTCTGCCTCTTAGTAGTGGAAGGTACTGGCCCCAGCTTACTAGGGATAGGATGGTTGGAGGAAATAAAATTGAACTGAGATGAAATCAAACATGTCACCACAGAGACATTGACACTGCAGCAGGTGCTTTCAAAGCTTGAGTGTGTGTTCAAAGAAGAGCTAGGGGCATTAAAAGGGGTCCAAGCTACCATTCATGTTTCTGCTGATGCTACTCTCAGATTCTATAGGCCAAGATTAGTTCCATTTGCCATGAAGGCTAAAGTGGATGTGGAAATTGACAGACTCTTAACTACTTACGGAGTGGTGAGGGGCTAGCCGGTGAAATGTGAGGCGCCAAATTCAAAATCCAAAAGTTGAATTATTAAACATTCATCAATATACAAGTGTTGCATAGTCATCAAAAGCTCTGCTTCTTGGCAATATCACAGCGTTGTCATATTTCAAAAAGGCTTTACGGCGAAAGCACAACATTTGATTGATTGTTTGAGGGTAGCACCTCTAATATTTACGCATTAGCATAAATCCATTACACAATACGGGTCTCACAAAACGCATAAAATCGCTAAAATATAAAATTGCTTACCTTTGATGAACTTCTGCTGAGGGCTTCCCAAGTGTCCAACGAAGACAATCCATGTTTCTTTTGTTAGAAAAAGTCATTTATTATATCCATAAATCTCCGTTTGGTTGGCGCATTATGATCATAAAATCCACTGTTGAGTCGCCCATTGAACCGTGAAGAGAACACGTTCAAATTATACCTATACACTTTCTACAAACAAATCAAACATCAATTTTAATGTATCCTTAGGTATCCTTTTGGGTAAATTTGCTGTAATATTTCAACCGGACGATAACGTGAACGATAGGAAAGAAAAATAAAGTGGTGCGCGTTCACAATCTCGCGCGTGTCAAACCTTGTTTACAAAAGTGGTCCTCTGGCTTCTTCCTGTCCCTATCTGTTCTGGTCACTCCTAGAATTCCCAGACTTTGTATATAGACTGTTGACATCTAGTGGAAGCCATAGGTACTGCAGTCTCAGTCCTACATAAAGTTGTATGCAATAAGCACAATGGAGAAGATGCTCATTTACAAAAAAATCCTCTGGTTTTCGCCTGCTATATCAATTCTGTTATACTCACATACATTATTTTAACACTCTTAGAAACTTCAGAGTGTTTCCCATCCAATAGTACTAATTATGTGCATATCCTATTTTCTGGGCCTGAGTGGCAGGCATTTTACTTTGGGCACGCCAGACTCTCCAAAACCGACACCACTGCTGCTGATCCCTAAGAATTAAGGAAGGATGTGGCCTGGAAATGGTCAGAAAGACACCGGATGGAGAATGGTCTTTCCAAGAGTTCAACGATGGGCTGTGTGGCTCAGGGCCTACGAGTACAGAATAATTTACAAACCAGGTAGATATCATGGGAATGCTGATGCTCTGAGTAGACTGCCCGTTCCAGAAATAATCATTTAGGAAGAAGAAAATGACCAGGTCTTGATGATCGATGTGTTGGATGATGCACCGGTGAACACCGCACAAATCAGGCAATGGACTTCAAAGGATGTGACGTTATCACAAGTGCATGAATTTATCCTGAAAGGATGGCCTACAGTGACAGAGCCTCAGATCATGCCTTACTACACTCACCGCTTGGCATTGAGTGTTCGAGATGGATGTGTTCTGTGGGGTTCAAGAGTAGTTATCCCACCACAAGGTCGGGGAATGCTACTGAAGTTGTTGCATCAGTCGCATCCAGGTATGTTGAGAATGAAAGGCCTAGCGAGGTCATACGTCTGGTGGCCAAAGATGGAACAGGATGTAGAAAATGAGGTTAGCCGGTGTGCAGATTGTCAGAGTAACAGGAAGTCACCCTCCTCCGCGCCATTACATCCATGAGAATGTCCGGAAAAACCATGGACAGGACTACATGTGGACTACGCTGGACCTTTCCCAGGAAAAATGTTTCCTTGTGCTGATTGACTCTCATTCCAAGTGGATGGATGCTTACCCCATGAACACGTCCACATCGTACGTAATGATTGAGAAGTTGAGACAAAGCTTCAGTGTTATGGGATTGCCTCAAATGTTGGTTAGCGACAATGCTACTTGTTTTACAAGCACTGAATCACAAGTTTCATGAAGCAAAATGGAAATCAGCATGTAACGTTGGCCACTTTTCACCCATCTTCAAACGCATTAGCAGAACGGGCAGTTCAGACATTGAAGGGGATGAGGAAGATGCAAGGGCCCAGCATTGAAACAAAGGTGTCAAGATTCTTGTTTAGCTACATGATTACTCCTCAAGCTACAACTCGGTTGTCACCTGCAGAAATGTTGATGTCAAGAAGGTTAAGGTCAACCTTGTATCTCATCAGACCAGACCTGAAAATGAAAATACAACAAAAACGATGGAATCAAAAATGTAATCATGACAACCGAGCCAAACCTAGAAGTTTCTCACCTGGAGATGATGTCTATACAATAAACTATGGGTTTGGTCCTAAATGGATTCCAGCTACCATTGAGGATTGCGCAGGACCAGTATCTTATACTGTGATCATTGGAAGTGGACAAAGACTAAGGAGACACGTGGATCAGATCCGAGCTCGAATGCCAGTTCCATCCGGGGATCTGGATCAATGCTTAAATGAGCAGGACAGGACATTGGAACGTTCCCCAGAGTTGCAGTTGGACAAACCACCTGAGACCAACAATGCTCAACTTCCTGAGACCACCAGTCCGGGACGACCTCCTCCTGTGAAGTCTCCACAAAAGGACTTTGTTTCACCATCAAGGGATGAAGATCTGGGGGAACCAGCTACACCACCTCTGAGACGCTCTATTAGAGAGAGACTTCTGACAGACTTTTTCAGATCCTAAAGGAGATGTAAATATGAAAATAGCATAGCTCAGAAAGGAATTAAGTTTGTTATTAGCTTTAAAGGGGGGGAATGTAGTAACCTGGTATATTTATGTTTACAAATAGATGGCAGTATTGACTTAAGATGGGGGTTTGCTTTCCGCTATCCGTAGCCATTTCCTATGTCTGTTTATATAACCGTGATTGAAGAAAGCTTCAGGTAGCTTAAGCCAGGTGCATTAGAGAATGTAATTCTAAGTTGTAATTAAATACTAAACCCTACTTACATGTCATGAGTCATCAATCTAAGAAGCCTCTGAGGATACTACAGTTTGCATAGTCAACTTACACACAGCTCTGACACACACACTTACCCCACCAGACATGCAACCAGGGGTCTTTTCACAGTCCCCAAATCCAGAACAAATTCAAGAAAGCGTACAGTATTATATAGAGCCCTTCTTGCATGGAACTTCCTTCCATCTCATATTGCTCAAATAAACAGCAAACCTGGTTTCAAAAAACAGATAAAGCAACACCTCACAGCACAATGCCTCTCCCCTATTTGACCTAGAGGGTTTGTGTGTATGCATTGATATGTAGGCTACTTGTGCCTTTACATTTTTTTATGTAGTTCTGTCCTTGAGCTGTTCTGTATTATTTAATTTTTCATGTTTTGTGTGGACCCCAGGAAGATTAGCTGCTGCTTTTGCAATAGCTAATGGGATCATTATAAATGCTGCCATCTATCCACAGTTTCTGGTTAGGGTAGGTTTAATAGTCACAGTTTGTATAACATCTCCTATACAGTTCTTGATGAAATCATCAATATAGCATCAGAAGAAGGGACAAAACATGAAATAATAAATCCCCAAATAAAGTGAGTGAGTAAGGAAAGCGGTTGTGAATGTCTGAGCCTGTGTGTGTCTATGGGCAAGAGTTGTGCCATAGAGTGAGTCTCCACTTTTGCACAGATGGCAAATGTGTTTGTTATTTGGTATTTGTTGTTCTTATCTCATACTTCTGGGGGGGTTCTTAAAACTGCATTGTTGGTTAAGGGCTTGTAAGTAAGCATTTCACTGTAAGGTCTACACCTGTTGTATTCGGGCGCATGTGACAAATACAATTTGATTTGATTTGAAATGCATTTCAAAATAAATAATACAATGGCACTTAGGGAAAAAAAAGTCTTATTATGATGGAGCGGTGCCCAACCCTACCTACTCTAGACACCCTCCTGAGCGACCCACCCACTAATGAGACATCTTTACCTGTTTGATAGGCTTTCTGCAAGTAGCCTACATAACCAAAACATAAAGATGAACGTGGTCAGAGACCCACTAAAGCTCTCTCACGAGTCTAAGCCTGCTTGGAAAGGTTGTTCCAATCTAAGCCAAAGCCCCCTTATCGGTGAGCATAATTTACAAGAAACCTTGATGACCTCGTACCTAGCCGGTGGGAATTCCGGTGGAGTACCCCCACCCGGGTAGTGGCAGTGCTGGCAACACTGGCTGCAGTAACCCATGGGGGGAAGGCCACACTCAGACAATCAGAGAAGGGGCAGAATACTGTGGCACAGCACAATCATAATGGTCTGACTACACAGAGGTGCCGGGGAAGAAACGGCTGACCAGAATGTGTGTGTGTTGGGGTGAAGGGGGATATTCAGCCAGGAATAGACATTGGCATATCAAATCTTCTCATCCCTGCTCAATTTTGGTGAGCTGGGCTCAGGATGGAACAACTGTTGAACAACTCAGCTTGTGTGTGGGGGGTGGGTGGGGAGTGCGTGTGTGGGTGTGTGATTGTGTAGCTGGGTGTATGGGTGGAAGGGGAAAAGTGTAGATGTATGTGTGGGTGGGGCGTATGCATCCCATAGCTGATGCTATAGGGTAATGATGTTAGGGAATCACGAGCTGTAATATAAAAAAGTGTTAGAAATGCTTATGACTGCTAACCTAGTTTTGTTCTGTAAGTGGCATATTCTGCTATTTTCAAGGGATGGTTCCCAACCTCTAGGATGCAACCCTACTTGGGATGGGGGGAGGTTTCTGTGGGAGGGAAATTGGAGGACAACTTGGAGCAGTATGTTTAGCAGGGCATCTATCATGGTACAGCTACGCAAATAATGGGCAAGCATATTCTGATGGTACTGGTAGGTATAGATAAGTATCTCAAAATGGTGGCTATGATAGTGGTACGTATTTCAAATAGAAGCCAACATGGTAATTGGTGAATTGTGAATAGCTAGCTGTAATTCCAATGGTTTGGCTGATGATAGGAAAAAAAGAGGAGTTTTTACATTGTTGAAGGAAAATAATTACCATATTTATAGTTTACAGGAAACTAATTTAACATATTTTGACGAAGTGGCTTGGAAAAAAGAGTGGGATGGTAAAATCTATTAAAAGGTGTTATGATCCTATTCAAAAATTATATACACTGAACAATAATATGAACGCAACATGTAAAGTGTTGTTCCCATGTTTCATTAGCTAAAATAAAAGATTCCAGAAATGTTCATTATGCACAAAAAACTTGTTTCTCTCAAGTGATGTGCACAAATGTGAATACATCACTTTTAGTGAGCATTTCACCTTTTCCATGAAAATCCAATGCCATAGATGTCTCAAAGTTTGAGGGAGCGTGCAATTGGCATGCTTAATGCAGGAATGTCCACAAGACCTGTTTGCCGAATAATTTTATGTTAATTTTTCTACCATAAGCCACCTCCAATGTAATTTTTAGAGAATTTGGCAGTACATCCAACCGGCCTCACAAACGCAGACCACGTGTAACCACGCCAGCCCAGGAACTTCAAATCTGGCTTCTTCACCTGCGGGATCGTCTGAGACCAGCCACTCGGACAGCTGATGAAACCAAATAATTTCTGCACAAACAGTCAGATACCGTCTCAGGGAAGCTCTTCTGCATGCTTGCCATCCTTACCATGGTCTTGACCTGACTGCAGTTTGGCGTTGTAACCGACTTCAGTGGGCAAATGCTCACCTTCGACAAGTACCCCTGACTGCAGTGTGCAATTCAGGGCTCAATGTGGGCAGAGTCAAACATTTGACCCCGCCCACTGTTTTTTTTGCAGTGTGTAGCTCTGGGCTGGGCTCAATGTAGGTGGAGTCATACATTTGACCCCGCCCACATTTGACCCCGCCTACTTTTTGGGGGTCCAACTGAGGTTTGACAGTCACACACTGAATACACACACGTGTGTGCAAAGCACATGTTGAACACAAACATATTTCATTTTTGAAGATCGTAAGAAATATTATTTAAAGTGGTACCAGCACATGTGTTGTAAACTTTTTGCTTCATACTGTATTTGAGACAAGCTACTGATATTGTTGCAGTGAACAATAGGCGTTTTATGTATCTCATGTACTGTAAAATTGTGTTGATAAATGTTATAACTTTGTAGTTATATTATTTTATTGAGCATATATATACAGTTACTACCTATCCTGATTTATAATGCTATTTACTTTCCTCATTAGAATGGAGACAGACTATACCATATAGACGCTGAATGTGCTTTGTACATTAAGTTATACCAGCTCCAGTAAAGAGATCAGAGACTCGGGTGCCTTCTACATCATCTTTACTAAACAACATAACACAATTATCAATTTAAACAATTAACACAACAGACAAAAACAAGGTTTGACCACTCCTCAAAAATGGCTTCACTCCTGCTCCTCAAGAGGCAAAGACAGTCATTTTCATGTTGTCAACTGCCTCCACATAGAACATCTCATAATCCCTCTGTAACTGGAACGAGAACATGAATGGTTCCTTCAGGAGAATATTTTCCTCTTCATTCAGGCCATCATACAACCTTAGTTCTTTAAGGGTTGTAATGCGGTCTTCCCTGTCCATCCCAAATACACTAGGGAGGGAAACAGTGCCTTTAAAAATGTGGCGTTTGCACCACCTTGCTGCCTCTAGGGTGTCCCTTAGAGGAACATCTGCTTCCTTGAAGAAAAAGGAAGAATAAATATTAAGAGTAGTATCTCATTGGATGATCAAGTCAAATTACACCCCACTTTCACAATACCACCATGCAAACAAAAGCCACTATTACTAAAGTTTTTTTTTGTGATATCTATAACTAAACTACTCAACAAGTCATCACAACTATTATATCTTGCCATGCATCAAGCCTTCAGCATTACACACAGTAGACTACATACCCATTTCACAGCTCCCAGTTCGCCGTGCATTTTGTTTTCAGTTTCGTCTAGAAAGAAAACAGATTGTGGTCATTAAGTAATGTAAGGGAACCTCTAGGGATATGTGTGCAAGAATGCACATTACTATAGTTAATAGCCTATACAGTAACTGATCCTGCAGAGCTGGATGCTGATGTGACATACTGTGACTTCTTGGGCGGGGGGGGGGGGGCGTCTTCTACATCATCCTGAAATATATTGGCGAGGGGTGGGGTTAAGTATTTAAACATTGGTTTAAGACTATACCACTCATCATATGACACGTCCTACCTGTAGTGTGTTTTGTTTTCGCCGCCTTTTTTTGATCTTTCAACCTTTCTTCTTCAGACCTTAGTGAGTGAACGACATACATTACATAAATGAAATATGAAAATATATTCAGGTCAGTCTGGCTACAGTGAAACAAGTGATTTTAAGGATGCAAATGAAACGTTTTTATAATGTTCATGACTTACGCCACCATCACCTAATTTGCTGCATGTTTTCCTTTGAATAAGAAAATCACACAATCGGATAGGTATCCCAAAAAACATAAAATCCACTAGTGATGAGAATTTCATAATTTATAAGGCATCCAGCTCTGCAGGAGTTTGATGTATGAATTGTGTATGTAGTGTAAAAACTGTAGGAAGTAGGTCCCAAAAAGTGCCAAGAATAATAAACAAGAAAAAGTATGAGCAATAACAAGTGTGCTTTGCATGCTGCAAGCACAGAAATAATAACTTTTCATATGTTATAACAGAACTAATATAATATAGTAAATAGCCAGCAGCTTACCATCAAATCAAAACACCCCACAGTTGTTTGAGAAACCTTGCTTTGGTAGGCCCTGTGGTGTGAACAAGGTACAATTTTCAATAAAGGAATGACAATCAAATGGTACAGTTCAGTGGAATAATTTATAGGAATATCTAACCTGAACATCATCCACATCAAAAGTCCTCCAAGGTCCATGGGACAAAATCCGAGAAATGTTTCTGTGAACACAATGTATGTGAAAGAAAATAAAAAGTACAATTCAACAGCTTTTTATACTCCAGTATGCATAACAGTTTTGAACACAGTTGGAACTGAATTAGCCCAAGTATTTTTCACAACATGTATGGGTGTTGCTGGACCAGAACATTTATTTTCGACTGCAAACACACCATTTCTCACATCACTGCACTCACATGCCAAAAATCTTTAGAGCCAGCCAAACACAACAAGGCATACATTGAACACAGAAAATCAACGATCAAGTCGATTTCATAACTGTACATGTAAACCTAGGCTTACTGCTCTAGTAGGCAAATTTGTCCAAATAAGATTCCCTCTTGTAAGCAATTAGCTAGCTCAAGTGCAAATGGGTAATAATTAACGCTATGCTAACATTGGTGCAGTATTTGGTTATATAAAAATATACCACTGCACTGGTATAACATGAATATTACAAAGTACATTATGCATAATGACACTCTCACTTACTTCCATGGTTTATATTTTTATCCATGTAGGTTAGGTTAGATTAAGATTCACTTTCATTGACGTTGATACCTTCGGCGTGAACCTCAACTTGCGTGACCTTGAAGGAGACGGGAAGGGTTCAGGTTAAACGGATTTGAGTCCGCCCACATTGAGCCCGGCCCCGAACTGCACACTGCAGTCAGGGGCTTCTCACCTTCGATGGCCACTGGCACGCTGGAGAAGTGTGCTCTTCATGGATGAGTCCCGGTTTCAACTGTACTGGGCAGATGGCATACAGTGTATATGGCATTGTGTGAACGAGCGGTTTGCTGATGTCAACGTTTTGAACAGTGCCCCATGGTGGCAGTGGGGTTGTGTTATGGGCATGCATAAGTTTCAGCTTTTATTTTTTTGTTCTGTGTATATCTTGAGGTGCAATCTGTTTAAAATATATCCTCAAGGAAGATGGATTGCTTTGAATATACTTTAGTGTGATGGAAATCCAACCATTATCATGTCGAATTTTGTTGAATAATAATAAACAACATTTATCAATATGACTCCAGTATCATGTGGATATAGTCAAGGTTGCAAGCCTTGCGCCACCACTCGAAATACTAGAAGATGCATGTGTCTAGTTACCTAAATGGGTAATGGAAACACTGCAACCACAAACATTTTACTCAACACTTTTTTTTAGGTATGATGTCATTACGTCCAGCTGTTTTTATCGACACATCTATTTTCTATGCCAACTTTCTAAATGTTGACAAAAAATCACTAGACAAGTTAATGGAAACACAGTAGCTACTGAAACTGAAACAATGCATCCCAAATGGCTGGAGGCAGCAAGCAATGTACCAGGTCAGGTGTAATTTACAACCTGATAGCAATATTTAATGTACTAAGAAATGTATTGGTGAATTATATTAGTCATGCATTGAACTGCATCCATCTATTCTGCCAACAATTCCTTACTCTACGTCATGGAATTTTATAAAGTTGGTTTTGTAGAATAAACTGGGAATTTAATATTTTTGACTGATATTATGATTGTCTGTTTTATATCTGCAAAGTGGTTAAATTGCTGTCAGTTCCACTTTAAAGGGTGGGAAGTATGAGTTTGTACTCACCAAAGTAACAACACAGTGTGGTAAAAGACTTCGTAACTTAGTTGTAGTCACGATCTGGTTAACAATAACTACAAACATGGTTATATTTTTGGGTTATTACATATTCATGAACTTATTTCAGAGTATCTTCTAAACTACCCACAATGCTCTGGGGCCTGCTTTCCTTGGGCTGAAAGCGAAAGAGAAAATCATACATACTTGCTCTAATTGTTTAGTACCTCACCTGTTAGACTTTTTGTTTGTCAACCTTTCGGCATGTTCTCCGTGAAGTAGGCTACGGCAGTTTTGTAACTTTTACCACATTGGCTTAATGTTAGCACAATAGCATACTGACATCTGTAATCTATCAATTTTCAATTTTTCTCACTATATAGCTATTTGATTTCACTCACTGACTCTCCCTCGGCCTGGTGAAGTGCCCGACCCACTCTTGCTTTGGTAGCTAACACAACCTTGATCTGCGGCTATGTTTGAGTTGTGTTGTGTTTGTTGTGTTCTAGCGGGTCTCCAGTTGTTGGGCTCAGACTTGCCTATCATAATCGTGGTGGTTGGCTAGGCTAAAAGCTAGCTGGATAAATAGCTAACGCTAGAATTCAACACGTTTTATGCAACCTAAAAGTATCATAAAACTCTAAATGAAATAGTTATATGATCCGTAGTATGACGATCTTAAATCAATTCCATATGTCAGTTTAGAACCCCCCCAACGTCTTACATTTTTAAGAATAGGCTATCTGGACAAAAGGAACAGCGTTCAACACCATAGTGCCCTCAAAGCTCATCAATAAGCTAAGGACCCTAGGACTAAACACCTGCAACTGGATCCTGGACTTCCTGATGGGCCGCCCCCAGGTGGTAAGGGTAGGTAACAACACATCCGCCACGCTGATCCTCAGGGGTGCGTGTTCACTCATGACTGCATGGCCAGGGACGACTCCAACACCATCATAAAATTTGCCGATGACACAACAGTGGTAGGCCTGATCGCCAACAACAATGAGACAGCCTATAGGGAGGAGGTTAGAGACCTGGCCGTGTGGTGCCAGGACAACAACTTCTCCCTCAACGTGATCAAGACAAAGGAGATGATTGTGGACAACAGGAAAAAGAGGACCGAGCACGCCCCCATTCTCATCGACGGGGCTGCAGTGGAGCAGGCGGAGAGCTTCAAGTTCCTTGGTGTCCACATCACCAACAAACTAACATGGTCCAAGCACACCATGACAGTTGTGAAGTGGGTACGACAAAACCTATTCCCCCTCAGGAGACTTAAAAGATTTGGCATGGGTCCTCAGATCCTCAAAAGGTTCTACAGCTACACCATTGAGAGCATCCTGACTGGTTGCATCACTGCCTGGTATGGCAACTGCTCGGCCGAACGGCCCAGTATGCACCGTTCGTTGCGAATGGCCCAGTACATCACTGGGGCCAAGCTTCCTGACATCCAGGACCTATACACCAGGCGGTGTCAGAGGAAGGCCCTAAAAATTGTCAAAGACTCCAACCACGCTAGTCATAGACTGTTCTCCCTGCTACCGCACGGCAAGCGGTACCGGAGCGCCAAGTCAAGGTCCAAGAGGCTTCTAAACAGCTTCTACCCCCAAGCCATAAGACTCCTGAACATCTAGTCAAATGGCTAGTTGAGGTAGTATGTACATGTAGGTAGAGTTAATTAAAGTGACAATGCATAGATGACAACAGAGAGGGGCCTCTCCACACCACTGCCACTCTCTGTTGTCATCTATGCATAGTCACTTTAATTAACTCTACCTACATGTACATACTACCTCAACTAACTGGTGCCCCCGCACATTGACTCTGTACCGGCACCCCCCTGTATATATTGTTATTTTTTACTGCTGGTCTTTAATTACTTGTTACTTTTATCTCTTATTCTTATCCGTTTTTTTTTTACTGTAGTGTCCTTTAGGGGCTCGTAAGTAAGCATTTCACTCAAGGTCTACACCTATTGGATTTGGTTCAAGGTTCATGGTTTCTTACTGAAGGCACTCCAAACCACAATGATGGTTTGTTTGTCTTTCATTTTATGTTTCAACGGTACAAAGCACCCATAAACCAACAACACATGTCAAGGATTACTCGTAATGTACAGGATAATTCTGGTAAAACTATGGGCACTATGGTATAGTCAATTGGAAAGGAAAAACTCATGGCCGTCTGTGACCATTACATTGTTTTCTCCTGTTTTTCTGTATTGGATATCCTAAGCCCAACCCAACCCTGCAAGAAACAGCTCAAAATTCAGTTATACCATGCAGGGAAAAAATCTCATATCCCTGCTTACATTCTCTTGTTGCGAGTGGAATTTTGTGGCAAAGCTGAAGCCTCAATTTGGGGTAGGGAAAGATGAGCACACTGTGTGATGGGTTACAGATGCCAGGATGAGATTGTGGACTGGGACTAGAGTAGTCCCACGTCACCTTCACACTAGACACATCTCCCTCTTCCTTCCCTCCTCCTCTCTTGCTGTCTTTGTGCTATATCTTTCTCATTCTCTCTCTCTCTTTTGCTCTCTCTCTCTGTCCTTCTCTCTACCTCTCTTTATCTCACTATGTCTCACTGTCTCTCTGGCATTCTCTCCCCTCCTTTCTCTCTTGGTCTCTCTGTCCCTCCCTCTGTCACTCTCTCACTGACCCGCTGTCGTTCTCTCCCCCCTCTCTATCACTCTGACCTTCTCTCGCTCTCTCTCCCTCTTTCCCTCCCTCTCTGTGGCTCTGTATGTCTCTCTCTGTCACCTATTCTCTCTCGTGCTCTCGTGTTCTCGCTCTATACACCTCTTTTTTTCTCCCTCTTTTGGACTGTCCCAATGCATTGTCAGACAGATGTTTCTCTCTCCATCACATCCTAGTGTCATTAAAAAGAGAACATACAAAATAACAATATGTTCACAGTTGAATATACTGTTGTCAATTTAATATATGTGATGAAAGATTCCTTTAATGAGTGGGGGGTGAAATAAAGTTTTTAAAAGTTTTTGAATTGAGAGGAGTTGCTTCTCTTTGTCATCTCAAATTAAGGTACAGTATGTATTCATTTTAAGTGGCTTGTCTCTTCTCAAGTGGTGGCATCAATGTTTAATGAGTAAAACACCAGGGTGTGAAGCCAGGCAGCTGTGTGAGACTGAGTCATGGCAGGGTGGTTAGGCACTGAAGTCATATTTCAGAGGGTGCGTCCTAAATGGCACCATGTAATAGGGTTCAATTTGAGACGCACACTTTGATACCAATGCATGCATGCAGGCAGACTGGGTCAAAGGCAACATAGACACATATGAAACCGACAGCTCCGTTTAGAAAGAGATATGCCCTTCTTTCTTTCCTGCCCAGTGTAGTTGACTAGCCAGTAAGAGCCTGAATGACATCACAGAAAGATGACTCAGTTTATCAATATGGTTGAAATAAAGTTATTTGAATTTAATGGAACTGGTCATTGCTGCTCTATAGTTACTCTAAGGTAGTTTATATTCATCTAAGAAGTCCTGGAAAAGTAGCATACCACACTGCCCTCTACTGTTGAATCTTTGATACAGCACTTTCTTAATCTTTTCTTAATTTATCAGATTGAACATTTGATTGAAATATGTACATTGTAAAACCAAGTGTTTAGGATCTGAACACGTAACTAAACACTTTATAAATGCATAAAGGCATTTAGAATTCAATTGTTCTAGGAACACTGTATATGCTACCCGTCTTACTCATTATGATGTAGAAGGGCAAAACTGATCCTAGATCAGCACTAGTATATGCTACCTCGTGGTGATGTTATTCGGAAACAGCATGTTAACTTTCACTGCTATGCAGATGAGACACAGCTGTACAGTTTGATGAAACATGGCGAAGCCCCAAATTTGCCTACCCTGGAAGCCTGTGTTTCAGACATAAGGAAGTGGATGGCTGAATATGTTTCACTTTTAAACTCGGACAAATAACAGAAATGCGAGTTCTAGGTCAGAAGAAACAGAGATGTGTGACAATGAATATCAATGGATGTACAGTTGTCTCAAAAAAACTGTGAAGAACCTCGAACCCCTCTCTTTTTTGACAAACATAAAAGCAGCTATTTTCCATCTTCGTAACATTACAAAAATCAAAAATTTTGTCCAGAAATTATGCAGAAAAGTTAATCCATGTTTTTGTCACTTCAAGATTAGGCAACTGCATGCTCTACTCTCCGGCTACCCGGATAAGGCACTAAATAAACTTAATCTAGTTCTTAACTTCTTAGGGAGCAGCGCATGAGGTGACCGTTTTGGAGACCCTGGCGTGCCCAAAGTAAAATGCCTCCCATTCAGGCCCAGAAGATAGGATATGCACATATTTAGTACCATTGGATAGGAAACACTCTGGATTTTCTAAGAGCGTTAACCATTTGTCTGTGAGTAAAACAGAACAGATATGTCAGGCGAAACCCCGAGAAATTTCTGTCCTGGAAAAAGTGGTTTTGACACATTGCTCATTTGGAACCCCTCCCTTATGAAAATGCCCATATAAGGGCATATGAATGCAGTACTGATCGCTTCCTCTGGATGTCACCAGTCTCGAGAAAGTGTTCTGATTCATTTTAAATGCTTTTAGAGCAGAGAAGAAGAGGAATAAGGAAGTGTCCCCACAGATGTCCTTACAAGAAAATGCGCGCTCCCGGCAGGCACGCTCTGTGGTTTTTTCCTTTCTTATCGCCCAGTTTATATTCCGGTTTAAATATTATACTATTTATACATAAAAGTGTTCCTAAGGATACATTTACAATTATGTTTGATTGTTCTTGGACAAGTTTATAGGTATAAGTTGAACGAGTTCTCTTCACGTTTCAATGGAGGAGTCGACGCTCTATTTTCTCATTATAACGCGCCAACCAAACTGAGATTTATGGATATAATCCATTACTTTTTCTAACAAAAGAACCATGGCTTGTCTTCGTTGGACACTTGGGAAGCCCTCAGCAGAAGTTCTTCAAAAGGTAATTGATTTGTTTTCGCTGTGAAATGTGTTTTGTGTGAACCGTGATAGCTTATGAATTCATGGTAATGGTAAAAATATGTTAGGTGCTACCCTCAAACAATCAAATGTGGTGCTTTCGCATGTGGTGCTTTCTACTGCTATGACTGCATTTCATCAACAATGCTACTGCCATCCTAAATGACCCATTATACAAAATAAGAAATGTCAACAGCTGGCAGTAAAGTGGCATGACAAACGAGACATTGTCCATCACTGTCCATACAGCAACCATGTTGGTCACAGGGAAGGTGGACCACCTGACAGGAGAGAGAAAAATCTAACCAGACTGCGTGCTTGACTATAACCTCAAAATGGGGGCAGTGGATTCAGGCGGACATGACAAACAGCTTTGTGGAATGCACTCAGAAAATAACCAAGTGGTATAAGAAGATGTTTTTTCCATTTTTCCAGGGTAGCTTCTAGATACAACATGCTAATACTTCTCTGACGCAATTAGCATTGTTTTCCAGAGCTAATAGAATAATGTTGCTAGCTCCCTAAGCATTGAGTATAACACCATAGTGTTATGAAATGAGTTATAAGGAATATACACCAAAATATTATGCTACAGTATAAACGACATAACACGACATGCAGAAACTATTATAACGTAATAAGGCACTTACTTTGATAGAAACGCACACATTTCCAAAGTTGTTATTGGTAACGAAAACAACTACGACTGCGATGCAGGCAACAGATGGAAAATGTGAACATGTGTGTGCAGGACGGGAGATGAGCAAATGTCTGCTGACTTGAACTGCACAAACAATTGGGAAGTGTTTGGGGAATTTTGTCTGGGTCAGAAATGTCAAAAAAATTAATTGGTCCGCAAAAGTAAAAAATGACTACTTTTATGTGAATGAATGAGGCGGAACACATCTCAATTCAAACTATTCTTAGAAAATAAAAAACTTGACAAGTTGAAAGCAGCCTGTATGTGACCAAATACTTTTTTTCCACCATAATTTGCAAATAAATAAATTAAAAATCCTACAATGTGATTTTCTGGATTTCTTTTTCTCATTTCGTCTGTCATAGTTGAAGTGTACCTATGATGAAAATTACAGGCCTCTCTCATCTTTTTAAGTTGGAGAACTTGCACAATTGGTGGCTGACTAAATACTTTTTTGCCCCACTGTAAGGGTATTTGTCTTGACACGCTTGACATTTATTATGTCACTTATTTTTGCTAGTAATTTTTTTTTTACTGGAGAAAATAATTGAAATTGCATTCATTGGTTTTTCTTAATTGTATTGGTATTCACTGCAATGTTGTAATTCCAAAGGTATGTCAATTCTGATTAGCCAATGGGCTTTCATGATTTTGCAGGAGTTTCATATTGTTAGTTCAGCGCAAGACAACCCACCTCTCCTGCAAATTCAAAACCAAGGCAGCACTGAAGATGAGAGATTTGTTTGAGCGTCTTGGACAAAGGAATATGGATTTGTTTTACTGAAGGACCGGTCTGTTTGCGCTCTCTGACATCAAGTGTATGGTGTCATTTTGAAACAAGACATGAGAAAAACCTCAAGGATGAGGTGGACAAGGCTGAAGGAATCAAGAGGGCCGTGTCCATATGAAAAGCAAAGCAGTATGTTTACAAATCTACATGCAGTCAAAAATCAAGCTACAGATGGGAGTCACAAAGTTGCGCAGGGCATTGCTAAACATGGAAAACCATTTACTGATGGGGAATATATCAAGGAGACTTTCCTCAGTAGTTCAGTCTTTATTTTATGGACTGCCTAACAAAGACACAATCATCTCAAAGATAAAAGCCTGTGTCTGCCAGAACTGTTAAAACGTGCGTTACTGAAAAGTAAAGGAGCAGCAAACTGTAGTGTTAAAAGATGCCCCTGTGTGGCTCATGATGAGAGTGTGGATGTGAATGACGTTCAACGTCTGGCAGTTGTTGCAAGACGCTGTGACTCAAAGCAGGTACGTGAGGAGCTACTTTGTCAAAAACCCACGCATGGTACTACTAAAGGGGAAGATGTAGCAAAAGACTTCACAGATCATTTTGAGGAGAGAGGTATCGATATATATAAAATATTCGCTATTACAACTGACGGTGCCCCCGCTATGGCGGGGAAAGCTGATTGAAGATAGGATTGGCCGCCCCGTGGTTAAATGTCACTGTATCATTCACCAAGAGAATCTGTGTTCCAACATCAAGCCCGTGGTGCTAATGGACAGCGCCTCTGTTTAGCCAGCTATGGAATTATTCATATTCAATAGACACAGTTAGTTGCAATGTGTAACCTATATTTAACTAGGCAAGTCAGTTAAGAACAAATTCTTATTTATAATAACAGCCTACTGGGGAACATTGGGTTAAAACTGCTTTGTTCAAGGGTAGAACAACACATTTCTACTTTGTCAGCTCGGGGATTCGATCCAGCAATCTTTCGGTTATTGGCCCAACACTCTAACCACTAGGCTACCTGCCGCCCCAAATGCACATATGAAAAACATAACTGGCACACAGATTGTTATAAATGGTAGGATAAATTATAAATTGGCACTCGACTCAAAGGTTGCCGACTCCTGGTGTATACAATGGTAGGACTACAATAAGATTCACTGTAGTATTTTTACAGACTGAAGTATAAATACTGTAGTATGTACTGCAGTATA
Organism: Brachymystax lenok tsinlingensis; assembly: GCA_030435695.1. Taxonomy (NCBI): domain Eukaryota; kingdom Metazoa; phylum Chordata; class Actinopteri; order Salmoniformes; family Salmonidae; genus Brachymystax; species Brachymystax lenok. The sequence continues at coordinate 31,816,678 of CM059814.1, forward strand.
CTGTAGTATTTACAGTTTATTGTAGTATAATTATTGTAGTAAAAAATCGGTGTATATACTATAGTAATTACTGTAGTATTTTTGGGGACATTACTGTAGTATTTACTAAAGTGTTTTTGTTTTCCTATCATTGACTTAGAAGTGGGGTCTTTCTCTTTGAGGAAACCTACTGAAGAAATACTAAAAGAGCACATTTTGTATAACCTGTATGTAGGAGAGTTCAGAGATTCTGCTCTTTTCTAAAACCATAGGGCACACAATATATGATCTATACTTGGCATGTAGGTTTCTCATTTACAGGTGGCACACATTGGGATATGGGGAAGGGGTATAGTCGGGGTATGCAAAGTAAATACTGTAGTATTTACTATAGTTTGTTTATGTAGTATTTTTGCGGACTGTAGTGTTTTTGCGGACATTTCTGAAGGATTTATTACAGTGTTTTGTTGTGGATAATACTGTAGTATTTACCATAGTATTCTACAATATACTACAAAACTATATACTAAGAACTACACATGATCAAGGGATACTATAGTGGATAGTATAGTATACTACAGTTTACTACAGAATTATATAGTAAACTGTAGTATTTTGTTAGGTGGGCAAGTCAAAGAAATAGTAATTTTCTCTCTTGTGTGAGAGTCAAACATCTGCCGGTTGATTTTGGAAACACATTTATTGGGTATCGGTTTGCAGTGCACTCGCACTCATCGAGGTGCCTCAATTTCTTACTCTTGGATTTTTGGGATGTTATGTAATATATACTGAACAAACATATTAATGCAACATGCAACAATTTCAACAATTTTACAGTTACAGTTCATATAAGGAAATCAGTCGATTAAAATAAGTGAATTAGTCCATAATCTATAAATTTCACGTGACTGAGCAGGTTCACAGCCATGGGTGGGCCTGGGAGGGCATAGGCCTACCCACTTGGGAGCCAGGCCAACCCACTGGGGAGCCAGGCCCAGCCAATCAGAATAACTTTTCCCCCCACCAAATAGCTTAATTATAGACAGAAAAACTCATCAGTTTCATCAGCTGTCCGGGTGGCTGGACTCAGATGATCCCGCAGGTGAAATAATATGGAAGTGGAGGTTCTGGGCAGTGGCATTGTGTTGTGTTACAAAACTGCACATTTTAGAATTGCCTTTTATTGTCCCCAGCAAAAGGTGCACCTGTCAGGTGGATGGATAATCTTGGCAAAGGAGAAATGTTCACTAACAGGGAAGTAAACAAATTTGTCCACAAAATTTAATATGCTTTTTTTTTTTGCAGATGGAACATTCCTGGGATTTTTTTTATTTTAGGTCATGAAACATTGGACTAACACTTTACATACTTGACTTAAGGCTGTCACGGATCCCTCCACAACTTTCATCACACACACCTGTCCCCTATTCCCACTGATTAATATTTATTTGTGTTAATGTGCACTTTGGTTTCCATGGTGTTGTTGATTATTGTCCATTGGTGCGTGTTGTGGGCTTTCGTGCCCTTGTGGACTGCACAGATGATTACAGGTCTCATCCCATGTTAAGGTTCCTATTACATCAATACTTTCCTTGTGTATTTATTCAAGGTACCCCTTGCTCTTTTTTTTATTTTACTAGACAAGTCATTTAAGAACAAATTCTTATTTTCAATGACAGCCTAGGAACAGCAGGTTAACTGCCTGTTCAGGGGCAGAACGACCAGTTTGTACCTTGTCAGCTCAGGGATTTGAACTTGCAACCATTTCGGTTACTAGTCCAACGCTCTAACCACTAGGCTACGTGTTGATACATGTTTGTTTGGTCTTCGTCCCCGTGACCTTACACGGCACACCGTAATTTGGGGTATAATAAAAAAAACTATTACGCATTCCTGCACCTGTCTCCTGCATCATTCATACCAACTTGACATTGGCTTCTATAAGGAACATAGGCCATTGACAAATGTCCTCCATCTCACTCTGTTTTGGGGCAGGTTTTGTTTTAAGGTAATTGCATAAAGTCATATCATAATACAAGCACAATATGTTTTTTTTAAATAATGTGAGTGTCTGGGTCACAATGAAGTGGAGTTAAATGAACCACTACATCACATTAAAATGTTTACCTCACTGAAATGTAATCTAATCTAACTGTGTTGCCCCCGATACCTAAGAAGAATACTAAACAGTGAAAACAAAACCACTCATTATGCATGCATTTCCAACCCCATTATGTGTACTGTACTGCAGTTTACTTGGTAAACAATGTGCTTCCGAAATGGCACCCCAGTCCGTATGTAACCTAGTTACCTATGTAGTGCACTATATAAAGAATAGGGTGCCATTTGGGACTCACAGGGATTTGGGCTTTGTGTTTGTTCTACCTAGCAGTTGTCCATTTAGTTTTGAGACCTCTAGAGTGATCTCAGTGCTTGACAGATGTTTCACAACCTATTGGAGTTCCTGTATCATCAATTATTTAATTTTTTTACTAGGCAAGTCAGTTAAGAACAAATTCTTATATTCAATGACGGCCTAGGAACAGTGTGTTAACTGCCTTGTTCAGGGGCAGAACGACAGATTTTTACCTTGTCAGCTCGGGGATTCGATCTTGCAACCTTTCAGTTACTAGTCCAACGCTCTAAGCTACCTGCCGCCCCATGTAGAGTTTATGTATTCATGTAGAGTTCAGCAGGTACTAGTAATCAAACCGACAAAACAAGGAGGCAGAGGTGCAAAACATATATTTAATTTCATGCTCACATACGTTTCATTGTCTATACCATCAGTTCTGTTCTAGGATCAGGTTCCCCGTCTTACTCATTATGATGTAGAAGGGCAAAACTGATCCTAGATCAGCACTAGTCTGAGACGCTTTTTAAATGAGTGCTGGTTCAGGAGTCTGTAGGGGCTGCATTTTACATGTTACATAATTAAAGTTAAGGTTTCTATTACATCACTACCTTCCTTGAGTATTTTTTACTATGTACCATGCAAGCAAAAACTAAGAGATCCTTGAAAATGTCCTCATCTGGAACACGTTTTAACATTTCTGTTCTAAATTTCTCATAACAAAAGTAAATCTCGAGCTCTGAAAACTTTTCAGATAGGAGTGTTTTAGAGAGTAGCTAAGATTACATTATTACTCATGAACCCAATGGGATTATGGGTAGACAAGGGTCATCATTCTGAACCCCTCAGAAGGTTGGCAGTTCCCATAGGAACATATTGGGAAAATACTGACTTCTGAGACAGTGTGGAGTTCCTTAGGGAGTTGTATGTGTGTGTCCCAAATGGCACCCTATCCTCTAGTGCACTACTTTTTTACCAGAGCCCTGTAGTACTGCACTATATAGGGAGAATAGGATGCAATCTGTAATTTGCAAGCCACGTGACAACATTCCTTGAGGGGTGACAAAGTCCCTTTTCTGAGGCAAACAATTTGAAATTCTTCTGGGCATGTGTCACTCAATAATGTGCATAGAGATGTATACTGGATCACACAATTAAAAGCTGTGATTTAACTCTACCTCTATGATTGAACTCTACCGTTACTTCCACAAGATGGTGCTCAGTTATACACTCTACCCATTCTTTAAAAAAAATGTATTTAAATCTTTTTGCTCTCCAAGAACTATGCCTTCAAAGGAATATACATTCACACTACAATAAAACTTAAACATTATGCATTTAGATTTGCCAATAAGTCTTCTCATCTTAGACACAGACATTTAGAATAAAAGATTAAACATGGTCAGCTTTTCCCAGTCAGTTTCCAACCAGATTTTAAACACTAGTGTTTACTTTCCCATCATCCTGTTTAGATTGCATTTTATTCATATCAGGGTTAGGAATATCTGTCACCTTACCAACATTTCGGCACAACAGAATCAATCAATCAATCAAATGTATTTATAAATACATTTTTACATCAACAGTTGTCACAAAGTGCTTATACGGAAACCCAGCCTAAAACCCCAATGCCCTCCGACAAACCATCAAACAGGCAATGCGTCAATACAGGACTAAGATCTAATCGGCTCCGACGCTCATCGGATGTGGCAGGGCTTGTAAACTACTACAGACTACAAAGGGAAGCACAGTCGCTAGCTGCCCAGTGACACGAGCCTACCAGACGAGCTAAATTACTTATATGCTCGCTTTGAGACTCTGAAACATGCATGAGAGCAACAGCTGTTCCGGACGACTGTGTGATCACGCTCTCTCTAGCCGATGTGAGTAAGACCTTTAAACATTCAACATTCACAAGGTCACATGGCCAGATGGATTACCAGGACGTGTACTCCGAGCATGCACTGACCAACTGGCAAGTGTCTTCACTGACATTTTCAACCTCTCCCTGACTGAGTATGTAATACCAACATTTTCAACCAGACCACCATAGTCCATGTGCCCAAGAACACTAAGGTAACCTGCCCAAATGACTAACAACCCGTAGCACTCACATCTGTAGCCAGGAAGTGCTTTGAAAGGCTGGTCATGTCTCATATTAACACCATTATCCCAGAAACCCTAGACCCACTCCAATTTGTATACTGCCCCAACAGATACACAGATGATGCAATCTCTAATGCACTCCACACTGCCCTTTCCCATGTGAGAATGCTATTCATTGACTACAGCTCAGCGTTCAACACCATAGTGCCCTCAAAGCTCATCAAGCTAGGGACCCTGGGACAAAACACCTCCCTCTGCAACTGGGTCCTGGACATCCTGACGGGCCGCCCCCAGGTGGTAAGGGTAGGTAACAACACATCCGCCACGCTGATCCTCAACACGGGGGCCCCTCAGGGGTGCGTGCTCAGTCCCCTCCTGTACTCCCTATTCACTCATGACTGCATGGCCAGGCACAACTCCAACACCATCATTAAGTTTGCCGATGACAGTGGTAGGCCTGATCACCGACAACAACGAGACAGCCTACAGGGAGGAGGTCAGAGACCTAGCCGTGTGGTGCCAGGACAACAACTTCTCCCTCAACGTGATCAAGACAAAGGAGATGATTGTGGACAACAGAAAAAGGAGGACCAAGCACACCCCCATTCTCATCAACGGGGCTGTAGTGGAGCAGGTTGAGAGCTTCAAGTTCCTTGGTGTCCACATCACCAACAAACTAACATGATCCAAGCATACCAAGATAGTCGTGATGAGGTCACGACAAAACCTATTCCCCCTCAGGAGACTGAAAAGATTTGGCATGGGTCCTCAGATTCTCAAAAGGTTCTACAGCTGCACCATCACAAGCATCCTGACTGGTTGCATCACTGCCTGGTATGGCAACTGCTCAGCCTCCAACCGCAAGGCACTACAGAGCGTAGTGCATACGGCAGAGTATATCACTGGGGCCAAGCTTCCTGCCATCCAGGACCTCTATACCAGGCGGTGTCAGAGGAAGGCCCTAAAAATGGTCAAATACTCCAGCCACCCTATTCATAGACTGTTCTCTCTGCTACCTTACGGCAAGCGGTACCGGAGTGCCAAGTCTAGGTCCAAGAGGTTTCTAAACAGCTTCTACCCCCAAGCCATGAGACTCCTGAACATCTAATCAAATGGCTACCCAGACTATTTGCATTGTCCCCCCTCCCCTCTTTTACACTGCTGCTACTCTCTGCTTATTATCTATGCATAGTCACTTTAATAACTACCTACTTGTACAAATTACCTCAATTACCTCAACTAACTGGTGCCCCCGGAGATTGACTCTGTACCGGTACCCCTGTATATATTACTGCTGCTCTTTAATTATTTGTTACTTTTACTTCTTGTTTTTTTAAGGTATTTTTTCTCAAAACTGCATTGTTGGTTTTCTTGTAAGTAAGCACTTCACTGTAAGGTCTACACCTGTTGTATACGGCGCATGTGACAAATACAATTTGATTTGAGCAATTAATGCAGATGTAGAAGCACGGTTGCTAGGAAAAACTCCCTAGAAATACAGGATACAAGTTCTCTTCTGGGTGTGCTGGGTGGAGATTATAAGAGTACATGGCAATTAAGGCCAGATTGTTCTTCAAGATGTTCAAACGCTCATAGTTGACCAGCAGGCTCAAAAAATAATCACTGTGGTTTGAGAGGATGCAACAAGTCAGCACCTCCAGAGTAAATGTCAGTTGGCTTTTCATAGCCGAGCACTCAGAGTTTGAGACAGCAGGTGTTTGAGAGTGAGTGAGTGATCGATTGAGGGAGAGAGATCACACAGGACACCAGATAAGACAAACTGACTCTTGCCCCCTCAGCACATAATCTATTGCAGTCTAGATGCTCGGGACTGAGACAATGGGGGTGGTGGGGTTATATCCAGGAAAGATATAACCCCACCCACTTTGCCAAAGCACAACCCCCGCACCACCAAAGGAATAAACAGATCATTATTTTCTAACCTGGCACAAGGCAGAGTATTGCCCACAAAGATCTCCCCCACTGCACCAGCCCGAGGGGGTGCAAAACCAGACAGGAAGATCACGTCAGTGATGTAACTTACACAAGTAGAGTATAGCGAAAAAAGGCTGCTATGACGTGATGCACCTCTTCTCGGGATGGCATGGGAGAGCGCGAGCAAGCCAGTGACTCAGCTCCCGTGATAGAGTCAGAGAATCCCAGTGGAGAGAGGGGGCTAGTAAGGCAGTGACAGCAAGGGTGGATAGTCAATCCGGTGCCTTGCTGTTCACCTTTGCACCCCTGGTCCATAGGACCTACTGAAGAGATGAGTCTTTAGTAAAGACTTAAAGGTTGAGACCGAGTCCGCGGCTCTCACATAGATTGGCAGACCATTCCATAAAATATTAGCTCTATAGGAGAATGTCCTGCCTCCAGCTGGTTGCTTAGAAATCCTTGGAACAATAAGGAGGCCTGCATCTTGTGACCGTAGTGTAGGTATGTACAGCAGGACCAAATCAGAGCAATAGATAGGAGCAAGTCCACGTAATGCTCTGTACGTTAATAGGAAAACCTTGAACATTTATGGTTCTAGTCAAGATTCTAGCATTTGCTTTAAGAAAAGTTAAACAGAGGGAAGGACCTAGGGAAATGTAAACTCTTTCAAATTCTCAGTTATGCAAGGACTGACTTTCCATGTGATTGACATGATAGTTTAAAAATACATTTTACAGACTCAAATGACAATGAAAACATTAATGGAGTAACTGTATGAACCCCCGACTTAGCTAGAAGAAACACACAAACATGCTGAATGACCTCTGCTCAGCAGTGAAGTGTTCAGTAACAAAAGATTGTTACATTTTTACTGTAGATTAGCCCTTTATATTAATCCCCATGGAAGTAATATTATGTGCAGTTACTTATATCCACCAACAGATTGCAGTACGGCGTCACACCATTTAGCAACTGTAGACCTAATCTGGGTTCTATGCAGAGCAGCGATAATTTTTCCAAGTGGGGTCCCCTGCATTTTCTAGTGTCAATTTTGGGTTGTATAAAAGTTAGGGAAGTCCTGAACAATAGACTCCAATGAATGGAGACATGTTCCAGTCAAGTAGTAACAAACAAGTGAAAGATTTTTTTAAGTAAAAGGTCTGAATGATGAAGAATATTGGAATACAATACAGTTACTCAATTGAAGGAATGTATCATCTCTGGCTTATTTGCCTAAATTATATTGCATTTTTTACACCACATGCAATCACATTTTTTTTTTTTTTTTTAAACAATTAAGGCCTGTATTGTCAAAATCAGATGAAGCATTTAGAGCCTCTCACTTTGGACAGTGTCATTCCGCTCACTTGAGACATTTAGTGTGTGACTCATGTGATGGTCTTTATTTAAATTAATCATATTTTTATTTAACTAGGCAAATCAGACTTATTAGGGCTAGGGTCCTTTTTTCTCAATTTCCGCCTGTCTGACGTGCCCAAAGTAAACTGCCTGTTGCTCCGGCCCTGAAGCCAGGATATGCATATAATTGGTAGCAATTGGAAAGAAAACACTTTGACGTTTGTAGAAATGTTAAAGTGATGTAGGAGACTGTAACACAATAGATATGGTAAGAAAAAATCTAAAGAAAAACCAACCAGATCTTTTTTTTTGAGAGAGCTCATTCTTTTACAATGGAAAGTATAGGGAAATAATTAATTCCAGATCCCAGTATGCAATTCATATGGCTTCCACAGGGTGTCAGCAGTCTATGTTCAAGGTTTCAGGCTTGTAACTTCCAAAATGAGTAAAAAATATGAGTTTCAGTACAGGGACACACCCTTGGAAATTTGTGTTTGGGCACGCGATGAAGACAACATGCACCTGCTAATATCATTTTCCTATTCAACATACCTCTTTCCGTATGAAATATTATATTTTGATTACATTTTAGGGTATCTGAGGAGTCAATAGAAATGTATTTTGACTTGTTGACTTGGACTCCTTTCTCTGCATGTTGAATGAGTGGATTACTCAAATCAATGGCGCCAACTAAACAGACTGTTTGGGATATAAAGAAGGATTTTATCACACAAACAACACTACATGTTATAGCTGGGAACCTTTCGGATAACAAATAAGATAAATATTTTCAAAAAGTAAGTGAATAATTAATCGCTATTTGTGAATTTATGAAACCTGTGCCTATGTGGGGCGCCGTCCTCAAACCTATGCATGGCATCTTTCACTGTAATGGCTACTGTAAATCAGACAGTGCAGTTAGATTAACAAGAATTTAAGCTTTCAACCAATATAAGACACTTGTATGTACCTACAGTTGAAGTTGGAAGTTTACATACACCTTAGCCAAATACATTTAAACTCAGTTTTTCACAATTCCTGTCATTTAATCCTAGTAAAATTGAAATGTCAGAAGAATAGTAGAGAGAATGATTTATTTCAGCTTTTATTTATTTCATCACATTCCCAGTGGGTCAGAAGTTTACATACACTCCAATAGTATTTTGTAGCATTGCCTTTAAATTGTTTAACTTCTTAGGGAGCGGCAGGTGGGGTGACTGTTTTGGAGAGTCTGGCATGCCCAAAGCAAAATGCCTGCCACTCAGGCTCAGAAAATAGGATATGCACATAATTAGTACTATTGGATAGGAAACACTCTGAAGTTTCTAAAACTGTTAACATAATGTCTGTGAGTATAACAGAACTCATTTAGCAGCCAAAAAAACAGAGAAAAAAACATCCGGAAATCCGTTTCTGGTGACCTTTGGCTCTGTTAGATACACTCCCTATTGAATCCATTTGTTACCAGGACTGAGACTGCAGTACCTATGGCTTCCACTAGATGTCAGCAGTCTATATAGAAAGACTTGGAGATTGGAGTAAGCAGAACGAATAGGTACAGGAAATGGCATTGGGACCTGAAATGTCAAAAAGTTTTCTCGGGGCGCGAGTCTGGCTGGCGCGCCCCACTTTATTTTACTTATATAAGGTATAGGTGTCCATCCGAGTGAAATATTATCGCTAATATTCATAAAAAGATAGCTAAGGATGCATTTTAACTGGTATTTGATTTGTTTTGGAAAAGTTTATAGGTATATTTGAACGCGTTCTCTTCACGTTTCAATGGGCGATTCGACGTTGGATTTTCTGAACATAATGCGCCAACCAAACAGAGATTGATGGATATAATAAATGACGTTTTCTAGCAAAAGAACCATTGGATGTCTTCGTTGGACACTTGGGAAGCCCTCAGCAGAAGTTCTTCAAAAGGTAAGGGATTTGTTTTCGCTGTGAAATGTGTTTTGTGTGAACCGCGATGGTTTATGAATTTATGCTAATGCAGAAATATTGGAGGTGCTACCCTCAAACAATCAAATGTTGTGCTTTGAAATCTGACAATGCTGTGATATTGCCAAGAAGCAGAGCTTTTGATGACTATGCAACACTTGTATATTGATGAATGTTTAATAATTCAAATTTTGGATTTTGAATTTGGCGCCTTGCATTTCACCACCACTCCATAAATAGTTAACTTGGGTAAAACATTTCGGGTAGCTTTCCACAAGCCTGACAGAGCTGGTGTAACTGAGTCAGGTTGGTAGGCCTTCTTGCTCACACATGATTTTCAGTTCTGCCCACAAATTTTCTATAGGATTGAGGTCAGGGCATTGTGATGGCCATTCGAATACCTTGACTTTGTTGTCCTTAATCCATTTTGCCACAACTTTGGAAGTACGCTTGGGGTCATTGGACATTTGGAAGACCCATTTGCGACCAAGCTTTAACTTCCTGACTGAGATGTTGCTTCAATATATCCATGTAATTTTCCATCCTCATGATGCCATCTATTTTGTGAAGTGCACCAGTCCCTCCTGCAGCAAAGCACCCCCACAACATGATGCTGCCACCCCCATCCTTCACGGTTGGGATGGTGTTCTTCGGCTTGCAAGCCTCCCCCTTTTTTCTTCCCAACATAACGTTGGTCATTACGGCCAAACAGTTCCATTTTTGTTTTAGTACGATCTTTGTTCCCATGTGCAGTTGCAAACCATAGTCTGGCTTTTTTATGGTGGTTTGGAGCAGTGGCTTCTTCCTTAAACAGCTTGGAAAATTCCAGAAAATTATGTCATGGCTTTAGAAGCTTCTGATAGGCTAATTGACATAATTTGAGTCAATTGGAAGTGTACCTGTGGATGTATTTCAAGGCCTACCTTCAAACTCAGTGCCTCTTTGCTTGACATCATGGGAAAATCGAAAGAAATCAGCCAATACCTCAGAAAAAACTTGGTGACCTCCACAAGTCTGGTTCATCCTTCCAAACGCCTGAAGGTACCACGTTCATCTGTAGAAACAATAGTATGCAAGTAAAAATACCACTGGACCACGCAGCCATCATACCGCTGAGGAAGGAGATGCGTTCTGTCTCCTAGAGATTAACAGCAAAGGAAGATGAAGATCATGAAGATGCTGGAGGAAACAGGTACAAAAGTATCTATATCCACAGTAAAACGAGTCCTATATCGACATAACCTGAAAGGCCGCTCAGCAAGGAAGAAGCCACTGCTCCAAAACCGCCATAAAAAAGCCAGACCACGGTTTGCAACTGCACATGGGGACAAAGATCATAATTTTTGGAGAAATGTCCTCTGGTCTGCAGGGGGTGCTTTGCTGCAGAAGGGAATGGTGAACTTCACAAAACAGATGGCATCATGAGGTAGGAAAATTATGTGGAGATATTGAAGCAGCATCTCAAGACATCAGTCAGGAAGTTAATGCTTGGTCGCAAATGGGTCTTCCAAATGGACAATGACCCCAAGCATACTTCCAAAGTTGTGGCAAAATGGCTTAAGGACAACAAAGGCAAGGTATTGGAGTGGCCATCACAAAGCCCTGACCTCAACCCTATAGAAAATTTGTGGGCAGAACTGAAAAAACGTGTGTGAGCAAGGAGGCCTACAAACCTGACTCAGTTGCACCAGCTCTGTCAGGACGAATGGGCCAAAATTCACCCAACTTATTGTGGTAAGCTTGTGGAAGGCTACCCGGAACGTTTGACCCAAGTTAAACAATTTAAAGGCAATGCTACCAAATATTAATTGAGTGTATGTAAACGTCTGTCCCACTGCAAATGTGATGAAAGAAATAAAATCTCAAATAAATCATTCTCTCTAGTATTATTCTGACATTTTACATTCTTAAAGTATAGTGGTGATCCTAACTGACCTAAGACACTGAATTTTTACTAGGATTGAATGTCAGTAATTGTGAAAGACTGAGTTTAAATGTATTTGGCTAAGGTGAATGTAAACTTCCGACTTCAACTGTAGCATATACTGTAACTGTTATAAAATTGCTTCAAACCAAAACACAGAAAGAGTGGGAGAGTGTGTGTGGGAATGGCATCCTTTTCAAATCTAAATGATATTGTACTTTGCGATCAACATTTTAAAATATTTCTCTGTGAGGCTCCTTCTACGTTGACTAAGGGAGTGAACATTATTTATGATTCATAATATTTATAATTTATAAAGTGTTACATGGAAGAAACCTCTGAAATGAAAATGAATGGCCCTCCCTTCAGCAAAATATATTTTATTTAAACTCTCCCTCAATGTTTGAAAAAAAAAGTGACACTCGCTTATACTCAAAATAATAATAAAAACATAAAGCGTATAGCAGAAGGCCTCCCGAGTGGTGCAGCAGTCTAAGGCACTGCATCGCAGTGCTTGAGGTGTCACTACAGACCTGTGTTGGATCCCGGGCTGTGTCGCAGCCGGCCGCAACCGGGAGACCCATGATGCGGCGCACAATTGTTCCTGCGTCTTCCGGCTTAGGGGGAAGTGTTGTCCTTGTGCCATCGCGCTCTAGCTTGTGGCTGTGGCTTTCTCAGACCACAGTGGACAAGAGTAGGGGTGGAAAGATGTTTAACATGATTTTTTAACGACTACCTAATTTCTGTACCCCACACACACAATTATATGTAAAGTCCCTCAGTCGAGCAGTAAATTTCAAACAGATTCCTTCACAAAGACCAGGGAGGTTTTCCAATACCTTGCAAAGAAGGGCAGCTATTGGTAAATGGAGCTAAGCACAGGCAAAACGCAAAAGGAAACCTGGTTCAGTCTGCTTTCCAACAAACAGGGAGATTAATTCATCTTTCAGCAAGACAATAACCTTAAACACAAGGCTAAATCTACACTGGAGTTGCTTACCAAGAAGACAGTGAATGTTCCTGAGTGGCTGATTTACAGTTTTGACTTAAATCTACACCAAAACCTGAAAGTGGTTGTCTAGCAATGATCAACAACCAATTTGACAGAGGTTGAATACTTTTTTAAAGAAGATAGAACAAAAGACACATCTACAAAGTATTGAATCAGGGGTGTGAATACTTCTGTATTTTATTTTCAATAAATTAGCTAAAATTTCACTTTGTCATTATGGGGTACTGTAAGTGCGATACAAATATATTTAATCCATTGAGGCCGCAACACAACAAAAGCACTGTAGCGGCCTATATTCTAATTGCGTCTGTAAAACACGTAAGCCCACCTCTTATTCCTTAAGTAAGAAGAAATAGGCACCAACACAAACTAGTCTTGTTGTTAATAAAGTCAAATTAACATGAAGAGGGTTGAAACGAATTTAGCCTATTTGAATTCACCTACTTTCAGCAGCATGACCGATTGATTGTGGCTGTTGCTTCAAATTTCAGCACCACAATGTCAGTTACTTGAATATGGCTTATTGTGCCTCTGATAAATACATCATGGGCAAGAAACATATATTTTTTTATTCAAATCAATTATAATATTAGCAAGCTATCAAAGACTAGCCTCCTTCTCATCTTCGTGCTCTCCTTCTCAAACTGAATAGAACATAGGCTATAGGCTAGTCCGCCCGCAAGATATAAACATTTTTGGACTAGGCCTAGTAAAAAAATATTTTCTGAAGAAGCCTTTGACTCTCCTCCTGAACTGTGACTGTAGTTCTACACAGCTCAGAATTGTTTATGCAGCACACAAAAAAGGTTTTGATCAGCAACAGCAGAGCAGGCCAGGGCATAGCGATGGAATATTCATTGCAGTGTGTAATGCAGCCTAGTTTTATTTACACCATCCCAGAAGCTATCTAAGAAATGTAACTTCACTCTGTGCTTCTCCGAGCATGCACTTCGAAGCATTTTAAAAATTACATATCATTTAATTTAACCAGGCAAGCCAGTTATGAACAAATTCTTATTTACAATGACGGCCTACACCGGCCAAACCCGGACAATGCTGGGCCAATTGTGCGCCATACTATGGGACTCCCAATCACGACCAGGAGCCTGTAGATTATGGATCATTTAATTTTTACCACACTAAATAGCCTAGGCTCACTTGATATTGCGCGCCCAGCGGAGAATCAGAGATTAGGGGATGCATCGGCACACATCCATATATAGTCTAATAAGCAACTAATTCTAAAACACTGAGAAATATTGACATTTCATCAATAACAAATGACAAGACCCTCCATTTGACTAGATTTAACAAATTCTAAACCCTCCTATTGACGTAAATTGAAAAGTTTGACTCTTCACAATTTTCCTCCAGTTACCAATTCTGTAAATATCTATCCATCCCTAAGCAGCATCTGATGATGTGAGAAAAGTCTCTCTACATCCACTGTTGTAATGGGGAGGCACAAATGTATCACAGCAATGTGAGCTAAGGCTGGCATCCTGTCCTGCCTAGCTTCCTGCCAGTCCACTACACTCACTTCCATAGCGTCTGACTTGTCGTTGCCCATTCCTTTCCACTCCTTTGCAGACACCTGGCTCAGAGCAGGGATGGCATATTCCTTAATGTCCTTTCTTGCACCTAACACCTAGGCTGGATCTTGATAGAGCATGCTGTCATGGTAGACTGGAACAACTCAGTGCAGGAAAGCCTGTCTTCCTCTGGAAGCTGCCCCAGTAGTTCCTTTGTATGAGGGTGCCAGTCTTTAGCCCCAGCTGTTCTGCCATACTCAAACTGCATCTGCAGGTCCTCCAGCTTTCTGGCAATGTGTGGGCTGTTGGCACATAGGTCTCCTCCGGCTTTGTCAGGTTAGCCACTATCTCCACACTATGCTCCTCAGCAGTGCCTTGTGTTCCCTCAGCAGCTCACAAAGGTCCTGGACACACTTCACCATTTCTGGTAAGGTGGTAGTAAAGTCAGTGAGCAGGTACAGTACTCCACAGCACTTATCTGGGAGCCCTACCTGGTCTGCACAGGCATCACAGGAAAATTGAGGCTCTGGGAAAGACCCTCCCTGGTTGCATTGTTTCTTCAGAAATGTAGACAACTTCGGCCCCTTCTCAAGACGTATATCTGCTTTGATTAATGTTCTTGTGAAGTTCAATGTAAAAACGGCCAGCTCATCTCCTTTCCAAGATCCCAACTTTATTTTGGTTTTCCTATTGGAATAAGGTCACGCCATCATCATAATTATATTAACCAATCAGCAGACTTATCATAATACCTGACCAGGCAGGACCTAAGGCAGTCTGTAGTTTCCATTCCGATGACCAACCTGTTTTTCTCTCCTGCATATTCTATCTCAGAATAAATAGCTTTTCTTTCTGATTTTTTTGTGCGTGCAGCTAAATGTAAGTGCCAAAATCCTGGTGTCTTGTTGTTAGGCATATTTTTCCCATACTGTGCTATTGCCTAAGTTTTCCTCTTTTCTTTACAGAACCACAATTAGTATCAGAGAGAGTGGTGTTGTGTGTGTGTGTGTGTGTGTGTGGATCTTCATTAAACCCTTGAACTGGAACTAATGCGTCCTTGTGTTCTGAATGGACACCCTGCGGTCGTTGCTACCGGCCTAAAATCCAGCATTTACGTTTTTATCCCTTTTTATTGGTCCTTTGAATTCATAAATAACAGATATTTTTCATCCAAGATGAACTCCATTCTCTCAGCTGTGGAGGTTTTTCTTTCCAGACAGGACACCAGGGTCTGTGTGCGTGTTTGTACTGAAAAACAAAATATATATAAAGAACAATGGTTAAATTTTTTAAATTAAGGATTCTCAGATATTGAGTTCAATAGCAGGCCTACAGTGGATCTCAAGCTTTGAAGCTAAGCACTCTCTCTCCTGAAGCGACACACAAACACAAATAAACAAACAAATACACACACACATTCCATAACCCTGAGGCCTGGAACACACAGACAGACACACTGTCCATAAACCTGACAGTATGTCTCACACACCGTTTCTTTTTAAATAATGAAAGTAGTTAACTTCTTAGGGAGCGGCTGCATAGGTGACGGTTTTGGAGAGTCTGGCGTGCCCTTAGTAAAATGCATGCCACTCAGGCCCAGAAAATAGGATATGCACATAATTAGTACTATTGGACAGGAAACACTCTGAAGTTTCTAAGAGTGTTAAAATAATGTATGTGAGTGAACGCGCACCACTTTACTTTTCTTTCCTTATCGTTCACGCTATCGTCCGGTTGAAATATTACAACAAATATACCCAAAAGGATACCCAAGGATACATAAAAAATTATGTTTGATTTGTTTGTAGAAAGTGTATAATTATAGCGCCCCACCACTCCGTAAGTAGTTAACAAAAATACATCTGTGACTTGCTTCAGTTTGGCTAACTTATTAGTTAGCTAACATTACCTCAGCTAAGTTAGCTAAGTTAGCTATCTAGCTAATCTAAACATTGTGATGGAG
The DNA here is from genome assembly GCA_030435695.1 of Brachymystax lenok tsinlingensis. Lineage (NCBI taxonomy): Eukaryota > Metazoa > Chordata > Actinopteri > Salmoniformes > Salmonidae > Brachymystax > Brachymystax lenok. Next base: position 31,832,788 of record CM059814.1, read on the forward strand.
CTGGAGTCACACGTTGGGAAGCTTTCCAGGCTAACTTTAGCTAGCTAACATGCCACTCTATCTAGATACAGACAAACATTTTATTATCAAGAACAGATATTAGCGAGCTAGAGCAAATCTACTAGCTAGTTAATATATCTGTATCTAGCTAAAGCCTTATAATGCTTACTTAGTCCACTAATAGCCCTCTTATTTTTGTGTCGGAGTGACCTCAGGTGCTCCACCACAGTTTGACTTCATATGTAGTTGATTAAATGTTGACAGACTTTGCAGAAAAGTACTAATCTATCCTTGTACAGTTCAGCTGAAAACTCCCTGGCCCTGGCTGTAATTCTGGTCGCCAAGTGTTTCCTCGTCAGCTACTCTGCTTTAAATCTGGGCATTTTTAGATACTTCTCTCCTCAGACAGCTGTCATTCACTCACGGAGCTGTCTGCACCCTGCAGCTCTCATTCATACAGGGGAGGGGCTACGGTGGGGAGAGTGGGTTACACTTAGCATGCTAGCAGAAACCCACAGACGTCTAGTTAGCAAAACTACCACTAACGTCCTTCATACTGGACACAGAGACATAAAAATGGTATCCACAAGTTCATCTGACTCTGGGGAAGTAGATGCAGGGCCTCATTGCCAATATTCCGAAAGTATCTTTTAGCTGCATAAATGTAGCTGCATAAATACAGTAACTGGTTGTAGATTGACCATATTTTCACAGCAACTAGACAAAAACTCTATGGGACCATGACACAATATTCTAAGAACATTAGAAAATCCTTGGGGATGTCCCTGGAACAAACTGGGAACTAGAAAAAACCTGCAGGGGACCATCACTGTTTAAAATGAATGAAGGTAATCATGGCTTTTAAGGTAAAATATTATAAATTACATTTGACATCTGGGTTTTCACATGTGCTGAAATGGCATTAGATGTGTAGTGTCATGGTATCACATGTTGAAATTTTGCATCCCCATGTTGTCACATTTATTTAACATGAGATCACGTTTTGACATGTAAAGTCACTTGTTTAGGAGACGACCTGGGTGGTTCTGGTACCGGTTCAGACCAACATATTTGCTTATGATAGAGAAATGTGTGTGAGAATGTATTAATTATAAGTGACTAAAATACTCCACCCTGAAACTATGGTTATAGCTCATGTGTGCTAAAACAAAATAAACCCTAAAAGGAGTATTTGTGAAACATCTAGTGTCGAAACCAACGATAAGGGCAGGGGCTATGGGGTGGGGAAGTAAGCCTGTCTGTGCAAGATAGTCAGAAACACGAAATGGGGTAAAAGAAACAACAACGTGACTGAGACAGATTATGAAACCATGTAAACTTGTCTTCTTCCTATTGGCCCCATAAGGGAAGAACCTATGTATATAAGGTTTGTGCAGTGGGTATTTTGGAGTGCTCACTAATAAAGGACTGATCTAATGCAGACTGGGACTTTGTTTAATTCTTTGTTAAACCAGAGCCTTACAACCTCTGGGAATTATCCAAAGTTTGAGTGATAGTTGAGTTCAACCACTGAGATAGTAAAATTCTCGTGACAGCTTATAAATCGATCTATGGGCACCGTAGTCATAGATGAGTTCAACCACTGAGATAGTAAAATTCTCGTGACAGCTTATAAATCGATCTATGGGCACCGCTTGTCATAGATGGACAAGTTTAATATGAGATGAATGGCACGTTCCTAACGAGTTCAGGATGCCAAGCTAGAGCTCTATGTAACGTTTACTGCGATGGGGGCAGATGTTTTGAAAATGTGCACATTTTCCCTAACACTAAACATATAAATATGTATTTCACAGTTATACGGAAGGTAAAATCTTATAGTGGTTTTCTTATAGTGGTTATTTAAAATTCTTATAGTGGTTTTATATTTTTATTATACTATATTTAGAAAGCATAAAAGTCATTTCAAGGCTTATTCATACATTTTTATTGAACCGGAAATACGTCATATAAAATATTTCATATTTGCATATTTGTACTGTGTACTTGAGCTTGTGTCCTCAAAAGTGACTACACCTCAGCTATTTATAACTATATTTTACCAGAAGGGTGAGATTTGAAGCTTTTGGGGGATTTTAAGCTTTCTAGTTATTGTTTATGGTCCTCTCATGTTTACATGTAATTACATTTAAGAGGTTTAAGACTTGCTGCCAATCTGATCTGTCCTCTATACACATAAATCACTACTATCACATATCAGTTCTATTGGTATAGCATTCTCATTAACAGGTTCAACAAATATAGCCACGTACAAGGCAAGTCTCGAATTATGTTAAAGAGCCAACGATTCTTTCCCTCCCACAACATATGTCTATACAGCAAAACAGCAAAACAGCAATACAGTACTTTATTGTTAAATAGTATTGTAAGAAAGTTACAGCAACACTAACAGTGAATATACATGTATATATTACAGCATACCAATGAATATTTGGTGTTTTATATCACTTGCACTTGTAGAGGCCTAAAAGGTTTGAGACTTCCTGACACTGATCTGTCCCCTATACACATTACATTGTTATGGAACTGCCACCACATTTCAGTTAAATTGATACAGTGGTCTCACGAACAGGGGCAACAATTATAGCCACGCTTCAAAATATGTTCATTAACCAGAAACAACAATACCATGCACCCACTAGTGTTCAAAACATTTTTGGAGCTCCAAAAATACAGTATAGTACTGTAGTTTGGTGATGAATTAGAGTGAATAGCTGCCAGCACAGTAGCCAGCAACTCAATATTAGGAAGGTGTTCTTAATGTTTTGTACACTGTGTACAGAATAATATGTAATACAGTACTTTACTGTAAAATGCAGTAAATGTAAAATGCATTGCATCATCTATTAAACATCAGATTAAAGAGAGGTTGATGCAGCACATTTCTTTGCATGAGCTCAAGTAGGCTTTGCAATTTCCTCCGGTATTTATTTAGCAAAGATGATAACACATAATCACTACGGACAGACACAAGCAAAAACTCATTACATAAATGTTGCTGCAGCCTTGGCTGCACCTAAACATTAGAAATGCTTTACGGGATGAAAACAATACTATTTTTCCGTCTGATCAACTGTAGGCTACCAATAAGAGCAGCTGCATACAGCCTATGCACCCTGTCCATCTGGTCAGGGTAAACTAAATGGTAACGTTATGTATTTATAGTCCGTTTGTCTATCAGGAGAAAATGTGAATGTGATCAAATTTAGATTATATTCAAAATTGGGCTGGCTAAACTGCTTATACGTTTTTTATCCAGAATTATTACCTGGAATTAATCAACATAATAGTGATGCAGAGTAATTTTTTTTGAGGCCTACAGTTGCATAGGCCTGCATGATGCAAACATGCATAAAGCAAGCTCAGCCTTGTGAGTTCTATTGTCTATAAGTTGTTGTCTGTGTCTGGGTAGAGGAAACCCCCTCCTAATCTAGTCTAAATATAATTTATATGAACAAATATAAGGTAGCTGCAGTTTGACAGGGTTTTCATCCGCCCCAAAACCATGTGACTTGATTAGGAAAACTGGTCCCATCATAGCCCATATCAAACCTTTTTACAACTGATGAATCACTGGCATACCTTATAGGGTCCAGAGTTTTCCTAGTTAGGTTAACATATAAGGAAAAACACCAGGCCCCAAGGGGTAAAAATTGCCAAACCGCTCTGGGACCTGTGGTGCCACCAGTCTGCTCACATTTGTCAGTTATCGTCAGGTATGTGGATGATCAGGGCTTTAATCAAGATTTATTGGGATACTTTGATGTGTCAAGTGGGTGAGATGTGCAGTCTGTTTGACTTTCCGAATTTTGAGAGTTTCTCTATGAGTTTAACTTCATAGAGAAACTCGTTGCCCAAACCTACGATGGCACAGCTGTAATGGAGTGCATCTGCTATATGGATTTACAGCTAAGTCCCCTCATGTTCCCTTATTAAGAGGTGATGACTACTCCACTCTAATACCGTTGTCAACTTTCTCATGACGTGAACTGAAGCCACAAATTCTCATGTGTCCGCTAATCCACTGGCACATTGAATGTTTCCCTTCCAAGCATTGTGAGTACCCCTATACATTTTCTCTCATTACTGTATGTAGAGTCAATCACATACAAAATCACATTGTTACACATCAAAGATTTTACTCCTTGCTTAGACTAACTCATTCTTAGCTCTTTTGTCTGTCTAGTGTCTTTTGTTATTGTTGTTTGTCTTCCCAGTAAAATCCTGTCCTGCCTCTTGAACATCTCAACTCATGCCACGTACCCTCATTCAATCACTGCTGTGATCCCTTTCCAACACTGTGTAAGTAGCCCTCTCATTCCTTTTCCCCATAATATTGTACTATAAATGTCTTTATTAAGTGCTTTAGGTTAAAATCATTTGTCTTTGATGATTTTTGTTCTCCGTGCATTCCGCGCCTAAACCATGGGTCTCCCATCCTCTTACATTTTTCAAGTCACCAGCCTCCACTGGTTTCATCACTCCAGAGAACACATATCCACTGCTCCAGAGTCCAACAGCGGCAAGCTTTGCACCACTCCAGCAGATGCTTGGCATTGCGCGTGGTGATATTAGGCTTGTGTGTGGCTGCTCGACCATGGAAACCCATTTCATGAAGCTCCCGTTGAACAGTTCTTGTGCTGACGTTGCTTCCAGAGGCAGTTTGGAACTCTGTAGTGAGTATTGCAACCGAGGACAGACAATTTTTCACTTCACAATAACAGCACATACAGTTGACTGGGGCAGCTCTAGCAGGGCAGAAATTTGATGAACTGACTTGTTGGAAAGGTGGCATCCTATGACGGTGCTACGTTGAAAGTCACTGAGCTCTTCGGTAAGGCCATTCTACTGCCAATGTTTGTCTATAGAAATTGCATGGCTGTGTGCTCGATTTTATACACCTGTCAGCAACGGGTGTGGCTAAAATAGCAGAGTCCACTAATTTGAAGGGTGTCCACATACTTTTGTATAAGTGGTGTATGTAACCTATCATTTGTTTTAAGCTGTAGAACATGTAGCTTTAAAACTGTACTTTTAAAATTGTGAACTGATTATACATCAGAATATGTAGCGGAGTGGAATGGAAGAGCAATTAAATTTATAATTTGCCACTTTCAATCTGTTACCCGGCAAGTCATTACATACAGTCAATTTAAGTCTCATATGAAGTAGCACATTCAGCACTTTCCCATAACCACTTTTAATGCCAGAGAACTGTAATGAACTATAATTTGCATTTATGAGATGATGGAATTTTATGCAGATTTACAGATTTGCATTAACATACTTCGTCTATGTACTCTCACTGTTTTGATCTCTCTCTCAGACAGGCTTGTCCTTATCCTTATACTGCAGTGGGCTAAATCAGGGTCACACATTATTTATTGGTAGTCTTAAACAAATCTACTTTGAAACAAAAGCATACACCTCACACACATGGTTATGGGATTAAAAAGAAGACACTTGTACAATGTAAGCCATAGAGTTGACATTTATGACATTTGAGTTTGCATCCCAATATTACACTTTATATATCACAAAAGACTGAAATGTAACAAAACCGTTTGACATAGAAACATTGGATTTAGAGTCGATGTCCCACGGAATTCTAATTAGCATAATACAAAAATCCCTATAAAAATCTGTCTGTGTTTTGGAGGATGCATGGCTCTCGACCTTTACCTCTCCCGAGTCCATAGGGGAGTTGCAGCAATGGGACAAGACTGTAACTACCAATTGGATATCACGAAAAAGAGGTGTCAGTTTAAGCTAGAGATATCTGCGGTGAAAGGTGACAGAGCTAGAGCTGTGTTTGCAAGACAAAGAAAAATCCAGAAAATCCAGAAATGTCTGTAGCGTCCCAACGGTTTGGCATACTGTGACCCCTCTATGGAAAGATGAGACGAACACAATGGTGTTCTGTTTTGCTCTACGACCCCCACAAGAGTCATGGTCCTCGTTTGCCAAATTCTGTCTGTAGCGTCCGAACAGTTTGGGCTGCACACTTTTGCTCTAGGATGCCAACAGACCTCACAAGACTCTTCTGAAGGTCCCCCGGTACCTTCCTTTAAATTATTTTGGGGGGGAACTATCTGTTGTTCCATGTAGTGAATCTGTTATTCAATGCGTTTGTACGGGCTACTGGCAGTAACGCCAAATAAAAATGTTCTTCAACAAAAAAAGTTGGTATTTTTTTTATATTTCAAGCGGTCTTCAAATTCAAAGTCAAATAGCAAAATTATCCTTGTTATTACCTTCATAAAACAATTAAATATAGCTGAGTAGAACCCCTTCCCCTGCCTTAGACAGTTTTAATAAAGTTGTGTTTATTAATTATGAATGTATGAAAATATTAACATTCCACCCATGAGGCCACTAGATGGTGCTTCTGATCATTTGACTGCAGAAGAGAGCTACCCACAAACATGTGCACACACACATGCACTCACAAACAGACAGACATGCATGCACGCACATATATTGTTACACACAAGTCTAGGTCCAAGAGGCTTCTAAACAGCTTCTACGCCATAAGACATAAGTCACTTTAATTAACTCTACCTACATGTACATACTACCTCAACTAACCGGTGACCCCACACATTGAATCTGTACTGGCACCCCCCTGTATATATTGTTATTTTTTACTTACTTGTTACTTTTATATCTTATTCTTATCCATATTTTTTAAACTGCACTGTCGGTTAGGGGCTCGTAAGTAAGTCTACACCTGTTGTATTCTGCGCATGTGACTAATAAGATTAGATTTGATTTGACACACAAACACACACCACATTATTAGGTGGGGACAGATAACCTTGATTTTGGAGGCTTTGGATTCAGACCATTGACTTTGTCTGAGATTCTCAATTCTCTCTTCAGCGGCTCAAAGCTATGCTTTACTACTAGTGATGGGAAACTGAGTTTTTGCCTGGTCATCTTACACCATGCTTTCCTTTTTTACCTTCAAGTTTACTTAAAAAAAAAACGGAATCTATGGCATTATTTGGGATGCTTAAGACAGGAACGTATACTATACTAACTTATTTGAAAAACTAGTAAATAGTGTGTTTTCAATGGTATTTGGCCCTACATACCTAAATGTTCCATAGCTCCCTACTCTACCTGCTAAGCTCCCTGTCAGGTGAAACTACAGAATCCTAACTATATTTGTAAGTACGTTGTCCATTATAGGTCGGTGTTTGAAAGCAGCTTGGAATCTAAGAAAGCATCAGAAACATGGCGAAATCAGCATGATCTCGCATTTTGTAACACACGGTTAGAAAAAGCACATGACAAAATAAAGCTTCCGGACGTCATTGATGATGTTCTTCTGATTAAGCGATACACGCATAGGCACACCCCCGTCTGCCCCCGGGTGCACGTTCTGGTTTTTGCCCTAGCACTACACAGCTGATTCAAATAACCAACTCATCATCAAGCTTTGATTATTTGAATCAGCTGTGTAGTGCTAGGGCAAAAACCAAAACGTGCACCCAGGTGGGGGGCACCAAAAAGGGATCCGCTATGGTTACAAGCCAAATAACCATTATTTAGCACTATATAGATCCATTTGTTTTTAGTGTGTAGGCAACACAAAATTCAGCTGTTATAATCCCAAGTCCTTCATTCTTAAATCTGCTGTGTATTTATATGTTCATCAACCCCAGCATTACAGTTTAGAGGGCTGTGGGGAGGTTTATTTTTTTGACTGGAAGAGATTATGTAGTCTGCAAAGTGGTCCGCCCTCTCAATCTCTGAGGTTCACACTCCTGTCACTGATCAACTCAGCTTCTGTTCATTCATTCTCTGCCATGCTCTCTCACTCCGCTGCTTTCTTTATCTTCAGTCCTTATTTCTTTCCATTTCTCCATCTCCCCTTTTCTATTTACATACGTTTTACTTCGTCTCTCTATTTATCATCTCTGAAATCTGCATTCTCAATTCACTATCTCTCTCCTTCTATCATCACTCTATTTTCATCCTTATCTCTGCCCCCCTCTCTCCCACCCACCCTCTCTCTCTCTCTCTCTCTCTCTCTCTCTCTCTCTCTCTCTCTCTCTCTCTCTCTCTCTCTCTCTCTCTCTCTCTCTCTCTCTCTCTCTCTCTCTCTCTCTCTCTCTCTCTCTCTCTCTCTCTCTCTCTCTCTCTCTCTCTCTCTCTCTTGCTTTCTTTCTCTTTCTTCCTGGAAGCTGCCAGTTGATAGCAGTGTAGAGAGAGTGCCAGGGGCTAAGGAAGGCTAACATCAGCAGATCTCTGAAGAAAATTACACTGCTTGACCAGTTTCGGGGCTAGATGAGGCAAAGAAGAGGATCTAACATTGGGATTCGTTCTGCTTTACACCACCTGCCCGGCGCCTGACTCTGAGCATGGAAGACAACAGAACAAGAGGACCATTGAGCACGCAGCACTGAGAATTTCGGAGTATACTGATGGACTAAACTAGGTGGATTAATAGCCAACAACAAGGCTAGAATGGTGACATTAACATTTTACAAAAAGGCTTAGAGAACCAACAAAGAGAACTACCAACTACACAATGAATGCCACAGAACACCATGGGTTGATCTCGGTGAGCTATAACAGGAACTCCAGTACTCTGGGACCCGTCAACAAAGACTCAGAGGGCATTGGTCTCAATGACTCTTCGACGGGATGTTACGACCAGCTCCTCATCTCCACCGAGGTCTTCCTCACGCTGGGGATTGTCAGTTTATTAGAGAACATCCTGGTGATTGCCGCTATCATCAAGAACAAGAACCTCCACTCTCCCATGTACTTCTTCATCTGTTCTCTGGCCGTGGCCGACATGCTAGTCAGCGTCTCCAATGCCTCTGAGACGATCGTCATAGCCCTGATCAACAGCGGCAACCTGAGCATCTCCGGGTCGCTGATAAAAAGCATGGACAATGTGTTCGACTCAATGATCTGTAGCTCACTGCTTGCTTCGATCTGTAGTCTCTTGGCGATCGCCATAGACCGCTACATCACCATATTCTACGCGCTGCGCTACCATAACATTGTGACAGTAAAAAGAGCACTGGCGGTGATCTCCCTAATATGGTCATGTTGCGTGGCGTCGGGCGTGCTCTTCATCATCTACTCTGAGAGCACCACTGTCCTCATCTGCCTTATCACCATGTTCTTCACCATGCTGGCAATCATAGCTTCGCTCTACATCCACATGTTCCTCCTGGCCCGGCTACACATGAAGAGGATCGCCATGCTGCCTGGGAACGCACCCATCCGCCAGCATGCCAACATGAAGGGCGCCATCACCCTCACCATCCTCCTAGGTGTGTTCGTAGTGTGCTGGGCTCCCTTCTTCCTCCACCTCATCCTCATTATCTCCTGCCCCAGGAATCCCTACTGTGCCTGCTTCATGTCGCACTTCAACATGTACCTCATCCTCATCATGTGTAACTCGGTCATCGACCCACTCATCTACGCATTCCGCAGCCAGGAGATGAGGAAGACCTTCAAGGAGATCTTCTGCTGGTACAGCCCGCCAAACCTGTGTGTGTGCGAGCTCCCCGGGAAATAGTGAACCTTTGAACAGCTGACAACTGCTGAGGTGGCATCTGCCTTTGTCTCCTCACATGAAAGAGACAGCTGAGACATTGTATACAGCATGTGGTCTTTGATGTTGATGCTGATTGTGATTGGTGAGGACTGATTTGCCCTCTTTCTGCCTCGTGCTCCAGGACATGGCTGTAAATTATTAAAAAGTAGTTCCTCTTAACCGGTTCTGGTTACCATGGCTCGGGTTGCCAAAGAGAAGATTGGTTTACATACAAACTGTAAAAACAGAACACAACAGCAATCACATCCTTTCTCTACAACACAATCGGGTATCTTTTTGTTTGTCTTGAACATTCTGTTTTTAAAGTAACTGACCCATAATGTGAGATAATATGATGATGATATAAGAAAGATATCTATTTAAAAGAAGTTAGATATTTTAATATTTAAATTTGATTATTTAAATATAAAAAAAAAAATTGAAGTACTGAGTGACAGCTGCCTACACAATATAGTATTTTTTCAAGGATAACATACACACTGAAAGTAGTGCTCACAAGCCAAAACTGGTCCCCGAAAATGGTGCACAGTTGTGTACTACGTCATACAATTCATATGATATATTAGGAATTCAAATTTTCTACAATATATTTTTAAGCGCTTAAGATTCAGGACTGCATCTTTAAATGGCACACTATATGACAGTGTACATTTATTTCATACTCTGAACGTTTGAAAGTGAAAAGCTTCAAAAAGATAATCTACCTCCCGGATCAAACACAATGTAGCTGTTAGAGATTGTGAGCAAACTGTTAAAAAAAACTGTAAGTCTTGCACAGTGCTTTGTAGAATAAATGTCAGAGGATTATCCTTTAGGCTATCTTAGGCTGACAACTACAACACATAGTGGCTCTAAATTTAAAAAACAACAACAAAGTGAAGCACTTATTGAAATTATTTCTGTTGAGAATAAACCCTGTCGGGAGTGCTACATCTCATTTGTTTAAAAGCTAAAAGCTACCTATGCTGCTTGAAAAAAAACACACCTTGTGTGCATTTATAAAGTCACCATTACATGACACAGACACACTCTCATCTATATTTTTCATTCATCCTCAATATGCATTCATCAAGTGTTTGGATAATTCTTTTCAGACTTATATTACAGTGTACATGTCACTTTTATGTATGAATTCTATAATTTCCTAACCTCAACCCTAACCCTAACTCTAGATTATATTGATAGTATATTTTGCTCTTATTTATATGTATCTAAAATTGAAACCACGTGAGTATGTGTTTTTGTGTTTGTCACTTTTTGTTCTGGCCTTAAACATGTTGCACTGTGATGTAAAATAACAATTTCAGCAACAGTGTTATTTAAACATATTTTAATAAAATAATGTATAAAGCCTATTGTTTACAGAAGGATATAACCATCTGATGTTTCTCGTATTATTATTTCATTGCAGTTCATACTCAGTATCATAATTCATTCTTATTAAAGCTATAACCATTCTTCCAGCATTCTTTAAATGAAAGCTGCACCTCTACAATTGTGTTAAAGCTTACTCAAAGGCAGCCTTACTCTCATTAAAAGTGTTACCGAGCCTGGGAGCTTAGATCAATAGGCCTATGTGTTTAGACAAGTTAACTTCTATGAGTAGCTATCTACAAATTCCCCCCAATGTTTTGAAACAGCAAATTAGGGCTGTATGCTTTTCTCCTCCCAGTTTAGACTTTAACCTTTGAGCAAACTCAAAAATGCGGTTAAAGACAAACAAATAAGATCTCTTTGTGGGCTGTGAGCTTTCTATGGAACTATGTAATTTATTTTCTTATCAAAATGATGTTTTGGACAAATAAGACTGGGAAATAATCTTAAACAACCTAATACGTAGTTACAGTAAATTAGGTTATTGAAATAGATTTAATTCTGCAAGATTTTGCTCTTGAGTATTTGTGTACTTAGTCTAATAGGGCTGAGAGACTGTGTATTACAGAATAGAGCGCTGGCAGCCCTGACATGTCGTAAAGGCTGAAGACCAGACCAGGCCGCTCTTGTTGAGAATATTGATGTCTGCTCTAGAGGTCCTCTATGGAGATGGGAGAAACTTCCAGAAGGACTATCATCTCTACAACACTCCACCAATCAAGCCTTTGTGGTAGAGTGGCCAGATGGAAGCCACTCCTCAGTAAAAGGCACATGACAGCCTGCTTGGAGTTTGCCAAAAGGCACCTGAAGATTGTCAGAACATGAGAAACAAGATCATCTGGTTTGATGAAACCAGTATTTCATGGCCTGAATGCCATGTGTCACGTCTGGAGGAAACCTAGCACCATCTATACGGTGAAGAATGGTGGCGGAAGCAGCATGCTGTGTGGATGTTTTTCAGCGGCAGGGACTGGGAGACTAGTCAGGATCGAGGGAAAGATTAACGGAGCAAAGTACAGAGAGAACCTTGATGAAAACCTGCTCCAGAGCGCTCAGGACCTCAGACATGGTTGAAGGTTCACTTTCCAACAGGACAACGACCCTAAGCACACAGCCAAGACAACGCAGAAGTGGCTTCGGGACAAGTCTATGAATTTCCTTGAGTGGCCCATTCAGATCCAGGACTTGAACCCTATCGAACATCTCTGAAGAGACCGGAAAATAGCTGTGCAGCAACGCTCCCCATCCAACCTGACAGAGCTTGAGAGGATCTGCAGAGAAGAATGGTGAGAAACTCCAGAAATAGAGGTGTGCTGAGCTTGTAGCATCATACCCAAGAATACTTGAGGCTGTAATCGCTGCCAAAGGTGCTTCAACAAAGTACTGAGTAAAGGGTCTGAATACTTATGTAAATATGATATTTCAGATATTTCAAACTCATAAAAAACAGTTTTTGCTTTGCCGTTATGTGGTATTGTTTGTAGACAGCGCCTCGGTACAGGTAGGCATAGTGGAGCTCCGTGGGGTGTGGCTGAATGGACAGCGTCTGTGTCTAGTTGCGTGCTAGATTTAGGCTATTCAGTTTGTGGGCAGTTAGACATTTTCTGGGCACAGTTGAGCAGCCTACAATGCTTATATGAAAATCATAACTGCCACGCAGATCTTTAGAAATTATAGGATAAATTGTAAATTGTCACTCATACGTATGAAAAAGGTTGCAGACCCCCTGCTATAGGCTATATGAAGTAACCCTTGTGGAACAGCGCATACAGTATACAATGTCATTGTCTGGTGCGCTTCCCACCGAAATTGCTGCTCTGCATTCAGAGATGTTCCTTATAATTTGTGTTCCCAGCTTTTTTATGTATTTGCCTGTATGCATTATTCGCCAAGGAAGGGAAACATTCTGCAAATATTGAAGCATTGCATCAACAAGGTGTTTCTGAGAATATTGAAACATTGTTTCAACAAACGAGGAGGCTCAGAGAATATTGAAACATTTTGTATCGACTGGACTGCTCCGAGGATATTAATATTGCAACATAGTAGTAGCCAACGCGGAGGCCGGCATCTGGGTACTCATTATATATTAAAAAACAGCCCTACATCCACAATATAGCTAAATAACTTAGCAATATTTAATGACGTCTTGTCAGCAATATTGATCTGTTAGAATATCTCATTTTATTTCAGGAAGATGGACAAGCAAAACTGATAGAGTGAGAAGTGGAAATGCATTATACCAGAGGCACGTAGGCTACAGGTAGCTATGCAGGCAGAGGATGATGTACACTAACGGTGTACAGGGTTTTTAGTGAAGACATCTAAACTATGAAATAACATATGGAATCATGTAGTAATCAAAAAAGTGTGAAACAATATTTTATATTTGAGATTCTTCAAATAGCCACCATTTGCCTTGTTGACAGCTTTGCACACTCTTGGCATTATCTCAGCCAGCTTCACCTGGAATGCTTTCAAACAGTCTTGAAGGAGTTCCGACATATGCTGAGCACTTGTTGGCTGCTTTTCCTTCACTCTGCGGTCCGACTTATCCCAAATCATCTCAGTGTGGTTTAGGACGGGTTAATGTGGAGGCCAGGTCATCTAATGCAGCACTTCATTACTCTCCTTCTTGGTAAAATAGCCCTGACACAGCTTGGAGGTGTGTTGGGACATTGTCCTGTTGAAAACAAATTATAGTCCCACTAAGCCCAAACCAGAAGGATGCATCGCTGTGGAAGCCATGCTGGTTAAGTGTGCCTTTAATTCTAAATAAATCACAAACAGTGTCACCAGCAATGCACCCCCACACCATAACACCTCCTCCTCCGTGCTTTACGGTGGGAAATACACATGCGGAGATCATCCGTTCACTCACACCTCGTCTCACAAAGACACGGCGGTTGGAACCAAAAATCACGTGCCCTGGGGGAAATATCATAGCCACTCTCTCTCTCTCCTCCCTCTCCCTCTCTCTCTCCCTCTCTCTCCACAGTTACATGACTTAACGACAGGTCGTAAAACTCTGGAAGGGACTCTCTCCCCCTTTGGAGAAAAGATTTCACAGTGGAACAAAGAGCTTCTCTTTGGAGTTGGAGGATTATGATTAAACAATATTTCTATTTTTGAATGTGGGAATGGTCCGTGGGTATTTAGAGAACAAAGTTGTTTCATTTGGTGATCTCTCGAAGGACAGGAAACACACATAACTGTATCTCTAAAAGTGTACATTTCCCAGCTGTCAGGTTAACATCTAAATATTGTGAAACGTGTGTGATTAAACATGAAACTATTTTTGTAAAGACGTAATTTGAGTAGAGAATGCCTATTCTTTAAAAGTGCTTTCCTCACCATCTAAAATATGAATGCCCCATTCAAAAAAAAATTGAACCAGGAACAGATATAGCCCTTGGTTCACTCCAGACCTGACTGCCCTTGACGAGCACAAAAACATCCTGTGGCGTACTGCATTAGCATCGAATAGCCCCCGAGATATGCAACTTTTCAGGGAAGTTAGGAACCAATATACACAGGCAGTTAGGACAGCAAAGGCTAGCTTTTTCAAACAGAAATTTGCATCCTGTAGCACAAACTACAAACAGTTCTGGGACACTGTAAAGTACATGAAGAATAAGAGCACCTCCTCCCAGCTGCCCACTGCACTGAGGCTAGGAAACAGTCACCACCGATAATCGAGAATTTCAATAAACATTTTTATACGGCTGGCCATGCTTTCCACCTGGCTACCCCTACCCCGGTCAACAGCTCTGTACCCCCCACAGCAACTTGCCCAAGCCTCCCCCCATTTCTCCTTCACCCAAATCCAGATAGCTGATGTTCTGAAAGAGCTGCAAAATCTGGACCCCTTACAAATCAGCTGGGTTAGACAATCTGGACCCTCAATTTCTAAAATGATCCGCGGCAATTGTTGCAACCCCTATTACTAGCATGTTCAACCTCTCTTTCGTATAGTCTGAGATCCCCAAAGATTGGAAAGCTGCCGCGGTCATGCCCCTCTTTAAGGGGGAGACACTCTAGACCCAAACTGTTACAGACCTATATCTATCCTACCCTGCCTTTCTAAGGTCTTCGAAAGCCAAGTTAACTACTTACGGAGTAGTGGGGCACTCCCGACACTACCCGGTGAAATGCAAGGCGCCAAATTCAAAATCCAAAAGTTGAATTATTAAACATTCATCAATATACAAGTGTTGCATAATCATCAATAGCTCTGCTTCTTGGCAATATCACAGCGTTGTCAGATTTCAAAAAGGCTTTACGGCGAAAGCACTACATTTGATTGTTTGAGGATAGCCCCTCTCATATTTTATGCATTAGCATAAATCCATAACCAAAGCGGGTCTCAAAGAACGCATAAAATCGCTAATATAAAATCCCTTACCTTTCGAAAAACTTCTGCTGAGGGCTTCCCAAGTGTCCAACGAAGACATCCAATGGTTCTTTTGTTAGAAAAAGTCATTTATTATATCCATAAATCTCAGTTTGGTTGGCGCGTTATGATCATAAAATCCACCATTGAGTCGCCCATTGAACCGTGAACAGAACACGTTCAAATTATACCTACAGTGGGGAAAAAAAGTATTTAGTCAGCCACCAATTGTGCAAGTTCTCTCACTTAAAAAGATGAGAGAGGCCTGTAATTTTCATCATAGGTACACTTCAACTATGACAGACAAAATGAGGAAAAAAAATCCAGAAAATCACATTGAATTTATTTGCAAATTATGGTGGAAAATAAGTATTTGGTCACATACAAACAAGCAAGATTTCTGGCTCTCACAGACCTGTAACTTCTTCTTTAAGAGGCTCCTCTGTCCTCCATTCATTACCTGTATTAATGGCACCTGTTTGAACTTGTTATCAGTATAAAAGACACCTGTCCACAACCTCAAATAGTCACACTCCAAACTCCACTATGGCCAAGACCAAAGAGCTGTCAAAGGACACCAGAAACAAAATTGTAGACCTGCACCAGGTTGGGAAGACTGAATCTGCAATAGGTAAGCAGCTTGGTTTGAAGAAATCAACTGTGGGAGCAATTATTAGGAAATGGAAGACATACAAGACCACTGATAATCTTCCTCGATCTGGGGCTCCACGCAAGATCTCACCCCGTGGGGTCAAAATGATCACAAGAACGGTGAGCAAAAATCCCAGAACCACACGGGGACCTAGTGAATGACCTGCAGAGAGCTGGGACCAAAGTAACAAAGCCTACCATCAGTAACACACTACGCCGCCAGGGACTCAAATCCTGCAGTGCCAGACGTGTCCCCCTGCTTAAGCCAGTACATGTTCAGGCCCGTCTAAAGTTTGCTAGAGAGCATTTGGATGATCCAGATGAGGATTGGGAGAATGTCAGATGAAACCAAAATAGAACTTTTTGGTAAAAACTCAACTCGTCGTGTTTGGAGGACAAAGAATGCTGAGTTGCATCCAAAGAACACCATACCTACTGTGAAGCATGGGGAAACATCATGCTTTGGGGCTGTTTTTCTGCAAAGGGACCAGGACTGACTGATCCGTGTAAAGGAAAGAATGAATGGGGCCATGTATCGTGAGATTTTGAGTGAAAACCTCCTTCCATCAGCAAGGGCATTGAAGATGAAACGTGGCTGGGTCTTTCAGCATGACAATGATCCCAAACACACCGCCCGGGCAACGAAGGAGTGGCTTCGTAAGAAGCATTTCAAGGTCCTGGAGTGGCCTAGCCAGACTCCAGATCTCAACCCCATAGAAAATCTTTGAAAGTCCGTGTTGCCCAGCGACAGCCCCAAAACATCACTGCTCTAGAGGAGATCTGCATGGAGGAATGGGCCAAAATACCAGCAACAGTGTGTGAAAATCTTGTGAAGACTTACAGAAAACGTAATAATTCATTAATGGCACACATTTTGGTTCAGTTAAGAAGAACCCCTGGGATTCTATATTTGCTTCAGTGAAATAGTGTAGATCTATCAACAGAATCATTGCCAATAAAATGTGTATAAAAAGTGGCAATGCAAACAAATTACTTTGGTAAACATGCTTGTTGTTGTTCTTTTTTTACTTTTCCATTTCCCATTACCATGAATTCATAATCCATCGTGGTTCACACATAACACATTTCACAGCGAAAACAAATCAATTACCTGTTGAAGAACTTCTGCTGAGGTCTTCCTAAGTGTCCAACGAAGACAATCCATGGTTCTTTTGTTAGAAAAAGTCATGTCTTTTATCCATAAATCTCCATTTGGTTCTCGCGTTATAATCAGAAACTACAGCTACCACTACTCCATTGAAACGTGACGAGAACTCGTTCATCTTATACCTATAAACTTGTCCAAGAACAATCAAACATAGTTTTAAATGTATCCTTAGGAACACTTTTACGTATATTTACTATTATAAATCAAGCGGAATATAAACTGAGCGATAAAGACGGTAAAAAACACAAAGCGCGCTTTGTCGGGAGCTCGCGTTCCCTTCTGTTGACATAAATGGGACACTTCCTGGTTTCCTCTTATTCTGTGCTCTAAAGCATCCAAAACAAAAATGAACACTGTCTCGAGACTGTTGACATCCAGAGGAAGCGATGGGTACTGCATTCATATGCCCTTATATGGGCATTTTCAATTCCAAATGAGGCACTCTGTCAAAACCACTTTTTCCAGGACAGAAATTACTCTGGGTTTCGCCTGCCATATGCGTTCCGTTTTACTCACAGACAAATGGTTAACACTTTTAGAAAATCCAGAGTGTTTCCTATCCAATGGTACTAAATATGTGCATATCCTATCTTCTGGGTCTGAATGGAAGGCATTTTACTTTGGGCACGCCAGGCTCTCCAAAACGGTCACCTCGTGCGCCCATCCCTAAGAAGTTAAGGGTCTGACCAATGCAACCATCAATTGGGAAGAGATAATCAATGTGTTCCAAACAGAAAGAACCGTTTGTTGAATTTGAAAAAAGGTTTAGAGCAGAGGTGGTTAGACACAGTGGGTTACCTGACATGGAAGATGAAGATACATTCAATTACTCCAAAAATGGGGCAATCACTCATCAGCTGATGCAATCCATACATGATGATTTGCGATAAAATTTGTTTCCACAACTAATGACTGGGAGAGACAAAACTACGGTGACATCATCAACAGGTTGTCACGACAAGACAGAGACATCAATCAACATAATAAACAGGCTGTTATCAGAGTTGTGCAGGTTCCGAGTGAAACCAACAACATTATTCCTTCAGCAGAAGAGAAACCTGGTGTATGTCATTTCCCAGGATTTCTGGTCACTGGCAATGAGAATGTAGGAAAAGAAAACCTGTTTTTATGAGGCCAGGAGAATCAGGGAAAATGGAATCAAGACAGCAGCCCCAAAGACACAATGCTGGTGCAGAAATTTAAGAACCTCTTTCTGGCTCAGCAGCAGAGTTTGCTGGATGCTGTGGAGGGAAACTAACAGACCCCCTCTCACGTCCCATCTCAGCTGGTGAACATATGAAATTGGACACTACCGTTCAAAAGTTTGGGGTCATTTTGAATTTTTTTGTCCCTTAAAATAACATCAGATTGATTAGAAATACAGTATAGACATTGTTAGTATTGTAAATGACTATTGTAGCTGGAAACGGCAAATTTTTTATGGAAAACGACATAGGCGTACAGAGGCTCATTGTCAGCAACCATCACTCCTGTGTTCCAATGGCACATTGTGTTAGCTAATCCAAGTTTATCATTTTAAAAGGCTAATTGATCATTAGAAAACCCTTTTCCATTTATGTTAGCACAGCTGAAAACTGTTGTCCTGATTAAAGAAGCAATAAAACTGGCCTTCTTTAGACTAGTTGAGTATCTGGAACATCAGAATTTGTGGGTTCGATTACAGGCTCAAAATGGCCAGAAACAAAGCACTTTCTTCTGAAACTCGTCAGTCTATTCTTGTTCTGAGAAATGAAGGCTATTCTATGCGAGAAATTGCCAAGAAACTGAAGATCTCGTATAACGCTGTGTACTACTCCCTTCACAGAACAGCGCAAACTGGCTCTAACCAGAATAAAAAGAGGAGTGGGAGGCCCCGGTGCACAACCTCGGGATGCTGGCCTTCTTGGCAGAGTTGCAAAGAAAATGACATATCTTAGACTGGCCAATAAAAATAAAAGATTAATATGGGCAAAAGAACACAGACACTGGACAGAGGAACTCAGCCACTGCTGTCCAAAAAAACATTGCTGCACAGCTGAAGTTTGAAAAAGTGCACCTGGATGTTCCACAGTTCTACTGGCAAAATATTCTGTGGCAGATGAAACTACAGTTGAGTTGTTTGGAAGGAACATGCAACCCTATGTGGGGAGAAAAAAGGCATGGCACACGAACATCAAAACCTCATCCCAACTGTAAAGTATGGTGGAGGGATCATCATGGTTTGGGGCTGCTTTGCTGCCTCAGGGCCTGGACAGCTTGCTATCTTCGACGGAAAAATGAATTCCTTAGTTTATCAAGACATTTTGCAGGAGAATGTAAGGCTCTCTGTCTGCCAATTGAAGCTCACCCGAAGTTGGGTGATGCAACAGGACAATGAACCAAAGCACATAAGTAAATCAACAACAGAATGCCTTCAACAGAAGAAATACGCCTTCTGGAGTGGCCCAGTCAGAGTCCTGACCTCAACCCGATTGAGATGCTGTGGCATGACATCAAGAGAGCAGTTCACACCAGACATCCCAAGAATATTGCTGAACCTAAACAGTTTTGTAAAGAGGAATGGTCCAAAATTAGTCCTGACCGTTGTGCAGGTCTGATCCGCAACTACAGAAAATGCTTGGTTGAGGTTATTGCTGCCAAAGGAGGGTCAACCAGTTATTAAATACAAGGGTTCACATACTTTTTCTACCCTGCACTGTGAATGTTTACACGGTGTGTTCAATCAAGACATGAAAACGTATAATTGTTTGTGTGTTATTAGTTTAAGCAGACTGTGTCTGTCTATTGTTGTGACCTAGATGAAGTTCAGAAATGCAGGTAATCCAGGTATTTCCAAATGGTTCACATACTTTTCTTTTGCCAATGGATGTAAATAAGGTATTTAGGTGTTTGATTTTTTATAAATTAGCAAAACTTTCAAAAAACCTGTGTTCGTTTTGTCATTATGGGGTATTGTGTGTAGATTGCTGAGGTTTGTTTTTCGTTAGTCCATTTTAGAATAAGGCTGTAACGTAACAAAATGTGTAAAAGTCAAGGGGTCTGAATACTTTCCAAGTGTGCAAAGTTGTCATCATGGCAAAGGGTGGCTACTTTGAAGAATCTCAAATATATTTGATTTGTTTAACACTTTTTTGGTTACTACATGATTCCATATGTGTTATTTCATAATTAACAAGTAATAACTGTAATAATGTAGGCAAACTGTTACCTCTAACCAGGATTGCCATGACAAGAATTACATTTTTAACAAACAATTATTGTGATTCATCCTACATTGTCCCTAAAATCTTTACTCCCTCGCAATAAGTTGTGGGATACATACACACACACACTCAACCCCTTTCCCCAACAAACAACCATAAACTCAGATGCTCAACAGTTGTTCAATCCCAGAGCCCAGCTCAAGAAAGGACTTGATTTACGAATGCATACAGTTGCAGCTGTTTGATCAGGCATGCAAAATTTAGCTAAAACGGGCAAAAATGGGGAGATTTGATTAACCGTCGTCAAGTCCTACTGTAGGTGATGGAGGTCAGATACACCCCCTTCCCCTGAAACACACACACTCGGGTCCCCTGTTGTGACCATTTTCCCAAGCATCTTTGTGCAATCAGACCTTTGATTATTTTGTGCCACCAAAGCCACAATAATATTCCCCATCTCGGAATGTGTGTGACCCCCTCCCCATGGGTTACTGCACCTAGTGTTGCCAGCACTGCCACTACCTGGGTAGGGGCACCCCACCGGCATCCCCAACAGCTAGGTACAAGTTTGTCAAGGTTCTTATTAGCAGCTTTGAGAATCTACTTGTATATTATGCTCTCCCATCAGGAGGCTTTGGCTTTGTAGGACCAACCCTGCCAGGCTGGCTCGGAATCGTGAGGGGGCAGGTCTCTGACCGTATTCTTCTTTCTGATTTGGCTGCATATAGGCAACTTACAGTATTCCCATAAAACAGATAAGGACTTCTCTTTCGTGTATGAGTCACTCAGGTTGGTGTCTAGGGTGTAGTGTTGGGGACCATTCCATCATGATAGGACAATAAATAAATACATATTTATAATTAATATTCATAATTAATTTTTAAATGTATATCCCATATCTGCACAAAATTGAAACCTCTCTCTCACAACCCCTGCTCACAAACACAAATGGATCTGGGGTTTGCAACCATTATCCTTTTTTCACTCACTTAACTCCACACTTTTACAAACACAAAAACACCCATCCACCTTCCATCACAATACATCTGCACATACTGTACAGTGCCTTCAGAAAGTATTCTGACCCTTTGACATAACACATTACGTTACAGCCTAATGACAAAGCGAAAACATGAGTATTCAGACCATTTACTACGAGACTTGAAATTGCACAAAGGTGCATCCTGTTTCCGTTGATCATCCTTGAGATGTTTCTACAACATGGTTGAAGTCCATCTGTGGTATATTCAATTGATTGGAGATAATTTGGAAAGACACACATATGTCTATATAAGGTCTCACAGTTGAAAGTGCATGTCAGAGCAAAAACCAAGCTATGTGGTCGAAGGAATTGTCCGTAGAGGTAAAAGATTGTGTCGAGGTAAAGATCTGTGGAAGGGTACCCAAAAGATTCTGCAGCATTGAAGGTCCCCAAGAACACAGTGGCCTCCATCATTCTTCAATGGAAGTTTGGAACCACCAAGACTCTTCCTAGAGCTGGCCGCCCGGCCAAACTGAGCAATCGGGGGAGAATGACCTTGTTCAGGGAGGTGACCAAGAATCCGATGGTCACTATGACAGAGCTCCAGAGTTCATCTGTGGAGATGGGAGAACCATCCAGATGGACAACCATCTCTACAACACTCCACCAATCAGGCCTTTATGGTAGAGTGGCCAGACGGAAGCCACAGTAAAAGGCACATGACAGCCTGCTTGGAGTTTGACAAAAGGCACCTAAAGACTCTCAGACCATGAGAAACAAGATTATCAAGTCTGATGAAACCAAGATTGAACTCTTTGGCCTGAATGCCAAGCATCACGTCTGTAAGAAACCTGGCGCCATCCTTACGATGAAGTATGGTGGGGGCAGTGTCATGCTGTGGGGATGTTTTTCAGCGGCAGGGACTAGGAGACTGGTCAGGATCGAGGGAAAGATGAACGGAGCAAAGTACAGAGACGTATTTGATGAAAACCTGCTCCAGTGCGCTCAGCACCTCAGACTGTGGTGAAGGTTCACCTTCCAACAGGGCAAAGACAAAATAACACCCTAAGACAATGCAGGAGTGGCCTCGGGACAAGTCTATGAATGTCCTTGAGTGGCCCATCCAGAGCCCAGGCTTGAGCCCGATCAAACCTGAAAATTGCTGTTCAGCATTGCTCCCCATCCAACCTGACAGAGTTTGAGAGGATCTGCAGAGAAGAATCGGAGAAACTCCTCAAATACAGGTGTGCCAAGCTTGTAGTGCCATATCCAAAAATAATCTAGGCTGTAATCGTTGGCAAAGGTGTTTCAACTAAGTACTGAGTAAAGGGTCTGAATACTTACGTAAATGTAATATCTAAGTTTTTATAAATTTGAAGAAAAAAAAGTTTTTCCTTCATCATTATGTGGTATTTTGTTTAACCCTCCTGTTGTGTTCGTTTCATGTTAATTAATTCTGTATTCCCGGTCCAAAATAACCGCCCAATTTTAGCTGAATATAAATCCATAATAATACATATATTATCACCTCATATTGTGTTAGATGTTTTTATCAATTTAACTTCTTGTGAACATTACAAGTTTTGAACTTCTATTTGCTATTCATGGCCTGTTGGCCTCATTGACCTGAGCTCATACAACTCGTTTTTGAGAAGCATAAAGCATAACGTATACATTATTTTGATTATAACAAATACTCAAATGAAACATATTCTGCTATTTATCACAGACATCTTTGTGTCAAAGTTTAACATGGACATTTGTTTTGAAACCATTTTAAATAGTGGAAGGATTTTATGTGATCAACTCGGGATATGGCGTATCTCGTTGGCCCTGGGTCATCCTGATAACATTTTCAGCTGACAGCCGCCCTCTCCTTTCAGGTCGGGATGAAGACCAGGACAAATTCCCATTATTTGACCAAACGTAACAATAACCTCAGCAGGGCCTCCTCCTCATCACTGGATTGTTCCACATCGGTTGTCTCTGTGCCTTTAAACAGCTTGGAAAAAGTCCAGAAAATTATGTCATGGCTTTAGAAGGTTCTGATAGGATAATTTACATCATTTGAGTCAATTGGAGGTGTACCTGTAGATGTATTTCAAGGCCTACCCTCAAACTCAGTGCCTCTTTGCTTGACATAATGGTAAAATAAAAATAAATCAGCCAAGACCTCAGAAAAAACTTGGTGACCTCCACAAGTCTGGTTCATCCTTCCAAACGCCTGAAGGTACCACGTTCATCTGTACAAACAATGGTATGCAAGTAAAAACACCACTGGACCACGCAGCCGTCATACCGCTCAGGAAGGAGACACGTTCTGTCTCCTAGAAATGAACGTACTTTGGTGCAAAAAGTGCAAATCAATCCCAGAACAACAGCAAAGGACCTTGTGAAGATGCTGGAGGAAACAGGTACAAAAGTATCTATATCCACAGTAAAACGAGCCCTATATCGACATAACCTGAAAGGCCGATCAGCAAGGAAGAAGCCACTGCTCCTAAACCGCCATAAAAAAAGCCAGACTATGGTTTGCAACTGCACATGGGGACAAAGATCAAACTTTTTTGAGAAATGTCCTCTGGTCTGATGAAACAAAAATAGAACTGTTTGGTCATAATGACCATTGAAGAACACCATCCCAACCGTGAAGCCCGGGGGTGGTATCATCATGTTGTGGGGGGTGCTTTGCTGCAATGGGGACTGATGCACTTCACAAAATAGATGGCATCATGAGGTAGGAAAATGTTGTGGATATATTGAAGCAACATCTCAAGACATCAGTCAGGAAGTTAAATCTTGGTCGCAAATGTGTCTTCCACATGGACAATGACCCCAAGCACACAACAAAGTCAAGGTATTGGACTGGCCATCACAAAGCCCTGACCTCGATCCTATAGAAAATGTATGGGCAGAACTGAAAATGAGTGTGCGAGCAAGGAGGCCTACAAACCTGAATCAGTTACACCAGCTCTGTCAGGAGGAATGGGCCAAAATTCACCCAACTTATTGTGGGAAGGCTACCCGAAACGTTTGACCCAAGTTTAACAATTTAAAGGCAATGCTACCAAATACTAATTGAGTGTATGTAAACTTCTGACCCACTGGGAATGTGATGAAAGAAATAAAAGCTGAAATAAAGCAGTCTCTCTACTAATATTCTGACATTTCACATTCTTAAAATAAAGTGGTGATCCTAACTGACCTAAGACCGGGAATCTTTACTAGGAATTGTGAAACTGAGTTTAAATGTATGGGTATGTAAACTTCAGACCTCAACTGTACCATGTTTTCCATGATATGTTATGTGCTCTCTCTTATGAGGCAGCCAACCAGGCAGGCAGGCAGGCTGGAGAGAAGTTTCCTGTAGATCATACAGCCGCAAAGTCAGATTCCACGTACCAGAGAGGAGCGTGAGCAAAAAAATAGAGTGCAGTCAAACAACGAGGTGCTGGTTCAACCAAACTAGTTGTTCAGTGTCGTGGTTGATGAGGCTCTGTATGCTGTAGCTAGGAGATCATTGTGACTGACAAGTGAATCCACCTGTCGCGGCGAGTCTGGGGGTTACCGCGTGAAATCCTAGGAACAGGGTTGTATTCACTAAACAAAACAGAGGCAAATAGTTGAAATTGGGGGAGCTACTATGTCAACTTGTCCAATACGAAACACCTGTTTTTTTTTATTGCAAAACGTTTTTATCAAAATCTTTCTATGACGTGAATTTATGAATATGTCTGGTAAAAGTACTGGGGCAAATGCGGTCTCACCACATGTTTTCCGGCATCTTTGCAATCAGTATAATCAGCTAGACCGTGCTGGTCAGACCAGCTAGATCATGCAGTTCACACCAGCTAGACCATGCTGGTCAGTCCAGCAGTAACCAGCAGAGAAGCATGGACCGGCAAATACCAGCATGGGCTAGCTTGAAATGTATGCTGGTGTATGCAGTTATTTTCAACAGGGACATCCATATCACAACAATACATAAAATGTTAAATATAATACATTTCCTGCTGTGCAAACAACACATGGAATCACTTAGAATCCATTTAGAGCTTAATACAAACACATCTAACCATCTGCGGTCTGCCCATGTAATGTCCCATTACTTCAGTTCAACTAACAGTGAAGGGCATTGCTTTAAACATGGATTGAACATTTAATTTGAGAGCAGGGACCATTTGTATTAACTTGATTTGGCCGCTGCAGCTCTTACTCATCCAAAATGTAATTGGCAAATGAATTCCGCTTTCATTCTTCCATTTACTGTGGTTACCGGTATACACATTTTGCTTCCCAATATAGTAGCTCATTCATATTTTAGTGATTACTGTGCGATGTGGAATTGGAGTGTACATAATGTTTCATCCAGGGCCAGGCCTCCCACTGACTCATAATTATCAGTATTATCTGTATCCAGTGGCAACAGGGTCAAATTGATTAAAAGGGGAATAAGCGAACAGAAAGAAAAAAAGACCAAAGGATAACTTAATATGGTCATACACTGCATGGCCAACAGTATGTGGACACCTGCTTGTCGAACATCTCATTCCAAAATAATGGGGATTCATATGGAGTTGGTCCCCCTTTTCCTGCTATAACAGGCTCCATTTTGGACATCAGAACAGAGATGAGTACAACATGAAGGATATACTGTTTCTCAGAGACCAGACCCAAATCCCCGTAATTCGAGTGAAGGAAAGACAGAAATACAGGGGGCGGAGATCGAGGTGCCTTGTGAGAAATCATTGGCGAGTGGGTAATCCGCCTCTACCATCCGTTCTATTGGCCAACGTGCAATCACTGGAGAACAAACTGGATGATCTCCGTTCGAGACTATCCTACCAACAGGACATTAAAAACTGTAATATCTTATGTTTCACCGAGTCGTGGATTACCGACAACGCGGGTAATATACAGCTGGCAGGGTTTTCTATGCATTGGCAGGATAGTACAGCTACGTCTGGTAAGACGAGGGGTGAGGGTGTGTCAACAGCTGGTGCGCGTTGTTTAATATTAAGGAAGTCTCAAGGTATTGCTCGCCTGAGGTACCTCATGATAAGCTGTAGACCACACTATTTACCAAGAGAGTTTTATCTATATTTTTCGTAGCCGTCTATTTACCTCCACAAACCGATACTGGCACTAAGACTGCACTCAACGAACTGTATAAGGCCATAAGCAAACAAGAAAATGCTCATCCAGAAACAACACTCCTAATGGCCCGTGTATCGTTCTTTGGGCTACTAGATAGTGAAGCGTGATTCATCACTCCAGAGTCCAATGGTTGTGAGCTTTACACCACTCCAGCCAACGCTTGGCATTGCGCATGGTGATGTTAGGCTTGTGTGTGGCTGCTCTGCCATGGAAACCCATTTCATGAAGCTCCCTATGAACAGTCATTATGCTGACGTTGCTTCCACAGGCAGTTTGGAACTCGGTAGTGAGTGTTACAGCTGAGGACAGACGATTTTTATCCCGTTATGCTCTTCAGCACTCGGCGATGTCGTTCTGTGAGCTTGTGTGGCCTACCACTTTGGGGCTGAGCCACTGTTGCTCCTAGATTATTCAATTTCACAATAACTGCACTTACAGTTGACCGGGGCAGCTCTAGCAGGGCAGACATTTGATGAACTGACTTGTTGGAAAGGTGGCATCCTATGACGGTGCCACCTTGAAAGTCACTGAGCTCTTCTGTAAGGTCATTCTACTGCCAATTTCGATTGCATGGAAGTGCACTCGATTTTATACACCTGACAGCAAGTTTGTGGCTGAAATAGCCGAATCCACTAATTTGAAGGGTTGTCCAAATACTTTTTTATACATAGTGTATGTAAGGACATGGCCTGAGGACAAAGGATCCTTCCCAGGTAGCACCCTATACCCCATATATTGCACATCTTTTGACCAGAGCCCTATGGAATAGTTCAAGTGCATTAACTATTGGGTTGCATTCAAGGCACTCATGCTGAAAACACAACATCCAGCTAAAATCTAGATGAAAATCGTTTTTATTAGTAGCCATGCAGACAGCCTTGCAGGTTGGTTCTCATGGCTTTACTATTGTCCAGATATCCATGCCTCCAGTGGTCTTTGGTTTAACATGCTCACTCATATCTGTCATAGCCAGCATTAGAAGGTACACTTTAAAGCATTTAAAATATTAATTGAAAATAATTAAAATAAATTCAAATTTAATCGCACGGTGTCACATATCTAAAGTCAGTAATTAAATTGTTCGTGGAAGAATTGACTTCACAGAAGCTCCACAAATGTAATACCAGACAATGATCTTATTAACATTCCTTACATTGGTTTCCATCACCGCTCCATTTTCTCTGGACAATGTGATCTGGATAAATCAAGTTATT
This sequence comes from Brachymystax lenok tsinlingensis, assembly GCA_030435695.1. Lineage (NCBI taxonomy): Eukaryota > Metazoa > Chordata > Actinopteri > Salmoniformes > Salmonidae > Brachymystax > Brachymystax lenok. Next base: position 31,860,534 of record CM059814.1, read on the forward strand.
CTAATAGAAAGTGTTGGTCAATGAAGGAATAGTCTAGGATACGTCCCAAATGACACCCTATTCCCTTTATATTGCACACTACTTTTGACCAGGGCCCATGGTCAAAAGTACTGCACTATATAGAGAAAAGGGTCCTATTCCAGATGCAGACTATGCCAATAACGTTAGCTTTTGTTTCACAGGAGATGTGCAATATTGTGGATGTGTGCCTTCCTACAAAAATAGTGCACTATAAAGGGATCAGGGTGCCTAGCTATTCCTTGTCATTGAATTGTTCGCGCAATCTTATTCTGTAACCTATGCCCTGTATTTGCTTTAAAAGACTTATATAGCAAAATGTCAGGGCACTTCGTTATTGTTAACTTTCCCATCTACATCAACAGCAATGAAAGAAATGTGCATGCTCAATGAGTTGTATTTTTTCCATGCATTACCTTCATCACATTTTCTTTGCAATTACTCTAAAGTAAATGTCAACAGCAAGATATTATACCGGCAGCATATGTCTTGTAGCCTCATCATTATTGCAGGCGTATAACATTTCTCCTGAGTTATTAGCGTGACTGAGTTTGTAGGTAGGCACCTGTCCATTCAATATTGCAAATCTCCTGTGAAACAAAAGCTGACATTGTTGACATGGTGTGCATGCAAAATGGCACCCTATTCGCAATATAGTGCAGTACGTTTGACCATGGGCCCTGGTCAAAAGTACTGCACTACAAAGGGAATTGGGTGCCATTTCAGAAGCTGACACAGTGGCTCTATGTTGTTAATATTGATATCAACCCCTCTTCCTTCACAACTACTGGGAGCTGAAAACAGTCTACTCCCAGGTGCGGTCATTGACCTTACTGAGAGCACAATTGAGTACAATCTCAGCCTCAGTCTCTTTATATTCCCAGTCTCTCTGCAGATCCATATAGTACAGTGATAGATAAATATACTGAACAAAAATATAAACGCAAAATGTAAAATGTTGGTCCCATGTTTCATGAGCTGAAATAAAAGATCCCAGAAATGTTCCTTACTCACACAAAAGTATTATTTATCTTTTTGTGCAAAAATTTGTTTACTTCCCTGTTAGTGAGCATTTCACCTTTGCCAAGATAATCCATCCACCTGACAGAAGGCCAGCATCTCGGAGTCGCCTCTTCACTGTTGACAACCTTCCAGTTGAGGACTTGTGAGGCGTCTGTTTCTCAAACTAGACAATCTAATGTACTTGTCCTCTTGCTCAGTTGTGCACCGGGGCCTCCCACTCCTCTTTCTATTCCGGTTAGAGCCAGTTTGCACTGTTCTGTGAAGGGAGTAGTACACAGCACTGTAAGAGATCTTCAGTTTCTTGGCAATTTCTCGCATGGAATAGCCTTCATTTCTCAGAACAAGAATAGACTGACGAGTTTAAGAAGAAAGTTATTTGTTTCTTGCCATTTTAAGCCTGTAATCGAACCCACTGATGCTCCAGATACACAACTAGTCTAAAAAAAGCCAGTTTTATTGCTTTTTTAATCAGGACAACAGTTTTCAGCTGTGCTAACATAATTGCAAAAGGGTTTTCTAATGATAAACTTGGATTAGCTAACACAATGTGCCATTGGAACACAGGAGTGATGGTTGCTGATAATGGGCCTCTGTACACCTATGTAGATATTCAATAAGAAATCGGCAGTTTCCAGCTACAATAGTCATTTACAACATTAACAATGTCTACACTGTATTTCTGATCAATTTGATGTTATTTTAAATGGACCAAAAATGTGCTTTTCTTTCAAAAACAAGGACATTACTAAGTGACCCCAAACTTTTGAACGGTAGTGTATTTTTCAAGTAATGTTTTTGTTTATGACCCCATCACGTACCCTGTCGAGCTGAACCCGGCACTGTTAGGGATATAAAATAAACGTGATGGATGAAGTGAATGTATATCCATCTATTAATACTTAACATAAAATTTACATTCCATAATATCTGACCTATTTATTTATTTTTTTACTTTATTTTTATTAGAAGGTAGATCAGCTTTAATATTGCAGATAGATTGTAGTTTCCATAAATGTAATTGTCTGCATCATTTCCAGTCCCCCATACCTATTTAGTTGAAACACAGGTATTCACCCCCCCTGGGCGTTTTTCCTATTTTGTTTCATGACAACCTGTAATTTGAATTGATTTTTATTTGAATTTCATGTAATGGACATACACAAAATAGTCCAAATTGGTGAAGTGAAATTACTTAGTTAAATAAAATATTTTTAATAAATACAGAAAAGTGGTCCATGCATGTGTATTCACCCCCTTTGCTATGAAGCCCCTAAATTAGATTTAGTGAAACTAATTACCTTCAGAAGTCACATAATTAGTTAAATAGTCCACCTGTGTGCAATCTAAGTGTGACATGATCTGTCACATGATCTCAGTATATCTACACCTGTTCTGAAAGGCCCCAGAGTCTGCAACACCACTAATCAAGGGGTACCACCAAGCAAGCGGCACCATGAAGACCAAGGAGCTCTCCAAACTGGTCAGGGACAAAGTTGTGGAGATGCACAGATCAGGGTTGGGTTATAAAAAAATATCTGAAACTTTGAACATCCCACGGAACACCATTAAATCCATTATAAAATGTTTTTAAGAATATGGCACCACAACATACCTGCCAAGAGAGGGCCGCCCACCAAAACTCACGGACCAGGGAAGGAGGGAATTAATCAGAGAGGCAACAAAGAGAAAAAAGATAACCCTGAAGGAGCTGCAAGGCTCCACACAGCGGAGATTGGAGTATCTGTCCATAGGACCACTTTAGGCCGTACACTCCACAGAGCTGGACTTTACGGAGGAGTGGTCAGAAAAAAGCCATTGCTTAAAGAAAAAAATAAGGAAACACGTTTGGTATTCACCAAAGGGCATGTGCGAGACTTCCCAAACATATGGAAGAAGGTACTCTGGTCATATGAAACTAAAATTTAGCTTTTTGGCCATCAAGGAAAACGCTATGTCTAGCGCAAACCCAACACCTCCCATTACCCCGAGAATACCATCCCCACAGTGAAGCATGGTGGTGGCAGCATCATGCTGTGGGGATGTTTTTCATCGACATGGACTGGGAAACTTAACTCCAGCTTATAAATTCTATATACATTTTATGGACACCACGTATTTTACAATAGTTGTCTACAGTGCATTCGCAAAGTATTCAGACCCCTTGACTATTCCCCCCAAAAATTGCGTTAGTCTTATTCTAAAATGATTTTTTTTTTATTCTCCTCAATCTACACACAATACCCCATAATGACAAAGGGAAACAGGTTATTAGAACTTTTGACAAATTTATTCAAAATAAAAAACAGAAATAGCTTATTTACATAAGTATTCAGACCCTTTGCTATGAGACTCGAAATTGAGCTCAGGTGAAACTTGTTTCAATTGATCATCCTTGATGTTTCTACAACTTGATTGGAGTCCACCTCTGGTAAATTCAAATAAAATCAAATTGTATTTGTCACACACACCGAATACAACAGCTGTAGACCTTACCATGGAATGCTTACTTACAAGCCCTTAAAAGTTGTAAGGGCTAGGGTCCTTTTTTCAGAATAGTTTATTTATTTACAAAGTTTATTGGTAGCTTTTTGGATTCCTTTGTCTGCATGTTGAACGAGTGGATTACTGAAATAGATGGTGCCAACTAAACTGACTTTTTGGGATATAAAAAAAGGATTTTGTCTAACAAAACAACCATGCATGTTGTAGCTGGGACCCTTTGGATTGCAAACGGAGGAAGATTTTCAAAAAGTAAGTGATTATTTAATCGCTATTTGAGATTTTATGAAGCCAGTGCTGGTTGAAAAATAAAAAAAAAAATGTTGTGGGGCGCCGTCCTCAAACAATCTCATGGTATGCTTCCGCTATAAAGCCTATTGTAAATCGGACAATGCAGTTAGATTAATAATATAATAAACATTTAATAATGGACAAAACAACGAATACTAGCATAGTTTAGAAAGTAATGTAATGATTAACTATTGAATCATTAAGAGTTATTGTAAATAATGTATCTGCTTGGTGTAATTGTTAATTGCAATTAAAACGGTGAATTGCAGCAGCAGCTACAATCTTGCACCACGCGCATGTTATGTTTAACAGGTGAAAGAGCATTGGGTAAGACAGACTGACAAGCATTGGAGAAAGATACGTCTAGGATACGTTAAAAGGGACGATGAAGAAACAAAACATCAAACCTCCTCTTTGAAGTGATCTGAGACCAGCACTGAAGCGTAACCGTATTGGCGCCACCCCTAGTCACATTTTATTAGGCCTAGCATACTTCTAAAAAGCTTACAGTGTTTCATTGAATTGTAACAGAGGAATCAGTCAAGCATTTCATATCGTCAACTTATTGTCAAATTCAGACTTATAGACCTATAGACATGATGTGCAAATCGTGCATCTTCATAGTGGTGTTCATTGGCCTGTCTAGGTCTACCTGTCATGTCTACTCCGGTCCTGGCAACCCTTAATTACGCACACCTTTCAACACTCATTACGCACACTTGCGCCCCATCATGAGGCACACTTGCGCCCCATCATGAGGCACACCTGGACTCCATCACTACCCTGATTTCTCCCCGTTTATCTAGCACTCCCTAGCATCACTCTTCAGGCAGCTTTGGTTATGTTTATCTTGTTTTGTATCAGTCTACGTTCATCATCATCATTATTATTAAACTCACTAACTGCACTTTCTTCCTGACTCAACGTTACACTACCATAATAGGCTGACATTGATTATATAAAAATCATGAAAATAAGTGTATGAACTGAATTTTCTCTGGTAGTCTTTTGTGCTTGCGTCATATTGTGTTTCAGTATTTAGGCAATTTATGCGCATGGATGGAGAACATGCGTGCCCATCTTCTTGAGCTCTACTTGTCCTTGGCAAACATCATAAAAAGTGAAAAACACAAATCATGGCACTGCCATCTGTGTGATAATGAATTCAGGACATCATTGTCTAGCACTATCTGAAATAGACATATATAGGACTTATGCTTTCTCAACGATTTACAGTAAGTGCGCATAGGCTAATGCACTTGCAAGGGTAACAAGCTCAGTTCGATATAGCTGTGACACACCGCCCCAGACCATGACGGACCCTCCACCTCCAAATTGATCCCGCTCCAGAGTACAGGCCTCGGTGTAACGCTCATTACTTCAACAATAAATGAGAATCCAACCATCAGCCCTGGTGAGACAAAGCCGCGACTCATCAGTGAAGAGCACTTTTTTCCAGTCCTGTCTGGTTCAGCGATGGTGGGATTGTGCCCATAGGTGACGCTGTTGCCGATGATGTCTGGTGAGGACCTGCCTTACAACAGGCCTACAAGCCCTCAGTCCAGCCTCTCTCAGCCTATTGCGGACAGTCTGAGCACTGATGGAGGGATTGTGCTATCCTGGAGTAATCGGGCAGTTGTTGTTGCCATCCTGTCCCGCAGGTACGATGTTCAGATGTACCGATCCTGTGCAGGTGTTGTTACATGTGGTCTGCCTCTGTGAGGACGATCAGCTGTCTGTCCTGTCTCCCTGTATCTTAGGCATCTTACAGTACGGACATTGCAATTTATTGCCCTGGCCACATCTGCAGTCCTCATGGCTCCTTGAAGCATGCCTAAGGCACATTCACGCAGATGAGCAGGGACCCTGGGCATCTTTCTTTTGGTGTTTTTCGGAGTCCGTAGAAAGGCCTCTTTAGTGACCTAAGTTTTATAACTGTGACCTTAATTGCCTACCGTCTGTAAGCTGTTAGTGTCTTAACGACCGTTCTACAGGTGCATGTTCATCAATTGTGTATGGTTCATTGAAAAATCATGGGAAACAGTGTTTAAACCCTTTACAATGAATATCTGTGAAGTTATTTCGATTTTTACAAATTATCTTTGAAAGACAGGGTCCTGAAAAAGGGACGTTTCTTTTTTTGCGAGATTACATTGACATACACATATTTGTTTGATCTATCACTCAGCTTTGGATGCCCTAAAACCCTAGTCTTTTAACAAGCCAGATCTGGTCATGTATCCAAAAGTGTACTTTTTAGTTTTTTGTACGGTTTGGCACAATACATCTTTGGGATGAATCTGATCTAATTGTCCAACCCCATAACCATAGTGCGCATGGTAGGCTCAGTGGCGCCCCCCAAAGGTACATTTTCTCAAAACTTTGATGGTTTGTAAATCATAAATATATTAAACATACTGTATCATGACATAGCTGTATCATAAGGGACCCTTATTAAATAATGTTGCCCCCACATTTCAAGCTTGAATATTAATGACCGAAATATACGTTTAAAAAGTGCACCTCTTAAAACATTGAATTGGCATGTGCTGATGCAGTATAGCTTTATTATGGTTCCAATGAATGTACATACCCATTTAGAAGTAAATTACAGTGATATTGGCAAAGGTATTGATTAAGAAAATACCTATTAGGTCTATTGTTGGAAGGAAGAAACTACAAAATGGCGACATATTTGTAGTTCACTTTTCCGGTTTAGGTGTAAAACACACATGCACTTACAATAAACAATACGGACAAGGACATGGGGAAACCAGAGGGTTAAATACACAACATGTAATTGAGGGAATTGGAACCAGGTGTGATGGAAGACAAGACAAAACCAATGGATAAAAGAAAAAAGGATCGGCAATGGCTAGAAGGTCGGTGACGTCGACCGCCGAACGCCGCCCAAACAAGAAGACCAACTTTGGGGGAAGTTGTGACATTAGGGAACGTAATATTTTATTTATTTTATAGAAAACGTGTCTTTAAAATTAATCTAGGTGTTATTCAAATGAAAGTTAAATACAAGAATGTAAGAATAGTATATTTCGACAACTGAGACCAAGTCAGCCGGCTGCGCTGCACCCGGCCGGAACACCCAGAAGACCACAGTTCAAAGAACCTGTTCAACATTCTCTATCTTTATATGTCTTATATGTTTTTTGGGTTATGTGCACAAGTGCCATTTGTTTCCTCTAGTTGTAATACAAACAAATTAAAACAAAGATTACGTATGTGAGCTACTTGATCACTCCAATATGCATCCTTCCGCACGGCAGGATACATTCCAAGTAAGAATTTCAGTTTAGTCATGTATACCGGCTTCTGCCGCACTACTTCCACCTTGTGTCCTTTTCGAAGCGCCATAGATCATTTACAAAGAGGATTGTAGTGATCCATAGCTCACATGACCGTAGTTACATACATACCTTCACTATGTAGCACTATATTGGATCACTCCAATGGGAATGACAATACCAGATTAATCAGTGAACTAGGTAAGGGCCAGACAGAGAGCAAAGTCCGGTAGGACTGAGCTCAGGGAAGTCATAGTTTCTATGTCCCTCCATCCCCACTCAGGGAAGCGAAGGCAACATGCAGCACAGGCGTCCCGACCTCATTGGGGGGGAAACAAGACTCGATAGTATCTAGAAAAGGTGCTAGACAATGCCCAGCTGGCCGAGGCACAAATGTAACTGAAGGGAACTCCTCGGAGCAGGACCCACGATGAAGCTCCTCCTCTAGTAGAATGTGCCACAACAGAAGATGCAGAGGCCGGCTTGCCAGCTGATATGCTGTCCACAATCCAATGTGACAGTCTTTGTATCAATAGGCTCTGGTCCAGACCTCTCTCACCATAGCAAACAAATAGCAGATCAGTCTGTCTTATTGTTTGTGTCTGCGTAATTTAGTGACCAAGGCCCTGACTGGGCACAGTACACTTGGGGGTAAAAACACCCAGCTCACCTGTAGTCGTGGGAGGGGCATATGCAGACATATGTAAGGGTCGGTTCAAATGTCTGTCAGACAGGACCTTCGACAAGGATGAGGGGTTAAGACGGAGGGTGACTCTCCTGCTGTATGGACCCATTTGAAAAAACATTTGGTGCTCACTGAAAAACCATGAAGTTCACTTTCTTAGTCAAGGTAATAGCCAACAGGAATGCTAATTTCATGGATGGGTAGGTGCCTCATCAACTCTAGGGGCTCAAGGGCGGCTTAGCATGCACTGACAGCACAACGTCAATGTTCTAGCTTGGCACCGAGCGAGCCATTGCTGGACACAGATGTCAAACTCCCTTCATAAATTTGGAGAACAATTGTTCGCCACCCATGGGTCACTCTTGGCCTTTGTCATGGCTTGCCGAGATAGCTGCTAAATACACTCTCAATGTGGATGCCATTCGGCCAGCATTGAGCAGTGACTGTGAAAACCGTAAAACCATTTGCACATATGACTACCACACCAGGTACAAAATATGCCCCACCACATTTGGTAGCTGCCATAGGGTCCCCGAGAGGAGGGACAACAGATGAGGGTTCTCCTGAGATGCAATCAGACCACCTGTGCTCTCCTAAACTTGTCCCAAAGCTGTAGCACCACCTGAGGGTTTAGACTCTGGGAAAGTTACTGTCTTAACTGTAAGTACAACATAAAACTAGTAACCCCAGATAAACACTATACAAGACCGCTGTCAGGGATCAGCCAGGCTCCATCACCACACAATCACAGAGATCACTGTCACCTGAGTTCTAATCACCCACACCTGCACGTCATCGGATCATCAGCACAGTCAGCATATAGGCTCTCCCCCAACACAGTAACTTTGTCTGGTCTCGTTTGAGTAAGGACTCCCTCCCTGTTCCTCTAACCTCGACCTTCGTTATCTACCTTGTTTCATCTACCTTCCAGTGTCTCCCTCGTCTTCCTGGTTCCAGTGTTCATCCTCCGGCTACCTCCTTCTCCTCATACAAGAATACCTATCTGGATTTCCCATCACCATCTTACAGAGACTTTCTCTACTTCATTTTGTCATCACCAGCTACAGTGGGGCAAAAAAGTATTTAGTCAGCCACCAATTGTGCAAGTTCTCCAACTTAAAAAGATGAGAGAGACCTGTAATTTTCATCATAGGTACACTTCAACTATGACAGACAAAATGAGAAAAAGAAATCCAGAAAATCACATTGTAGGATTTTTAATTTATTTATTTCCAAATTATGGTGGAAAATACGTATTTGGTCAATAACAAAAGTTTATCTCAATACTTTGTTATATACCCTTTGTTGGCAATGACAGAGGTCAAACGTTTTCTGTAAGTCTTCACAAGGTTTTCACACACTGTTGCTGGTATTTTGGCCCATTCCTCCATGCAGATCTCCTCTAGAGCAGTGATGTTTTGGGGCTGTCGCTGGGCAACACGGACTTTCAACTCCCTCCAAAGATTTTCTATGGGGTTGAGATCTGGAGACTGGCTAGGCCACTCCAGGACCTTGAAATGCTTCTTCTGAAGCCACTCCTTCATTGCCCGGGCGGTGTGTTTGGGATCATTGTCATGCTGAAAGACCCAGCCACGTTTCATCTTCAATGCCCTTGCTGATGGAAGGAGGTTTTCACTCAAAATCTCACGATACATGGCCCCATTCATTCTTTCCTTTACACGGATCAGTCGTCCTGGTCCCTTTGCAGAAAAACAGCCCCAAAGCATGATGTTTCCACCCCATGCTTCACAGTAGGTATGGTGTTCTTTGGATGCAGCTCAGCATTCTTTGTCCTCCAAACACGACGAGTTGAGTTTTTACCAAAAAGTTCCATTTGGTTTCATCTGACCATATGACATTCTCCCAATCCTCATCTGGATCATCCAAATGCTCTCTAGCAAACTTCAGATGGGCCTGAACATGTACTGGCTTAAGCAGGGGGACACGTCTGCCACTGCAGGATTTGAGTCCCTGGCGGCGTAGTGTGTTACTGATGGTAGGCTTTGTTACTTTGGTCCCAGCTCTCTGCAGGTCATTCACTAGGTCCCCCCGTGTGGTTCTGGGATTTTTGCTCACCGTTCTTGTGATCATTTTGACCCCACGGGTGAGATCTTGCGTGGAGCCCCAGATCGAGGAAGATTATCAGTGGTCTTGTATGTCTTCCATTTCCTAATAATTGCTCCCACAGTTGATTTCTTCAAACCAAGCTGCTTACCTATTGCAGATTCAGTCTTCCCAACCTGGTGCAGGTCTACAATTTTGTTTCTGGTGTCCTTTGACAGCTCTTTGGTCTTGGCCATAGTGGAGTTTGGAGTGTGACTGTTTGAGGTTGTGGACAGGTGTCTTTTATACTGATAACAAGTTCAAACAGGTGCCATTAATACAGGTAACGAGTGGAGGACAGGTCTGTGAGAGCCAGAAATCTTGCTTGTTTGTATGTGACCAAATACTTATTTTCCACCATAATTTGCAAATAAATTCATAAAAAATCCTACAATGTGATTTTCTGGATTTTTTCCCCTCCTTTTGTCTGTCATATTTGACGTGTACCTATGATGAAAATTACAGGCCTCTCATCTTTTTAAGTGAGAGAACTTGCACAATTGGTGGCTGACTAAATACTTTTTTGCCCCACTGTATATGTATGTATATATGTGTGTGTGTGTGCGTGTGTGCGTGTGCGTGTGTGCGTGTGCATGTTCTTCAATATAAAGTACTCTGCAGCCACTCAGTGTGGACACCAGGTGAAGACACAAACACCTAGATTCCTGTTAAACTTATTTTCTCAGTCTCTCTCCCTCACTTCATGCCTCTTCCCCATTCTCCCTAAACCCTCTAGGTTATATCAGCTGTGTCAGTGAACCTCTCCCCTTCTGGCCTGCCTGACAGAGGGCACAGCATGAGCACATCTTAAGGCTAGGTGTCCCGCTAGCTGGACCAACGTCAACAACATCCAGTGAAATTGGAGGGCGCGCAATTCAAATAAATAATCGTAATATTAAACATTCATGAACATACAAGTGTCATATCATTCAAAAGCTTAAAATATTCTTAATCGAACTGCATTGTCCGATTTACAATAGGCTTTACAACGAAAGCATACCATGCGATTGTCTGAGGACAGAACCCCACATCAACATATTTTTCAACCAGCACAGGCGTTACAAAATCACAAGTAGCGATAAAATAAGTGGCACTTCCTCTGTTTGCAAAACCGTCACCTCGGGAGCAGCTCCCTAAGAAGTTAAGATAACCTTTGGTAACACTATTATGTAATTGTGATGAACTGATAGAATATTAAGTTTAGTAGCACTGTAATTCATTACTCATATGCTGTTTTCCCTGCTCCACTGTTCTCTTTTCCCTTTCTGTCTTTGATACTCTCACACCTCTCTCCCCATCTTCTCTTTCATCATCTCTGTTTTTATAATGCACACCAGATGTGCATTGAAGTACAGATTGAACTTGTATTCATAATATATTAAATATTACAATTATAATATTAATAATGTATTATGCATTTATAACACTTGGATAATGAACTTCTTCCAATAAACCTTTTCACATTTTCTTCTGGTTGAAATTAAGTCTCATTTGATGAAATACTACACCTTTCCTGTACAGTATTTATATGATTCATAGGAAGTTTTTAATTCTGGGCCTATATATTTGAATTACAAATCAGCATTTTACTAGTTAAATCATGTGATTTAGTCTACTGCACAGTTACATTGTGTAACCATTGATGTCCCAGGAGCAGGATTAAACACTGTTGAAGTGTATAATTATAATACGTACAGTACATGCGGACACAGCATCATTCAAAGACTGGAGTTTGATACTCCTGGTATTGGATATGACTGCAAAATTATGTTTTACAAACATTCATACTTGAACAACACCTTTATTTTCCAAGGCATAATAACTTAACAGCAAACAACAATAATGACAAACATACACTAGTGTGTGTGCATTTGGCAAAAGACTCTTGACTGACTCGATAGTCATGATTAATTTTTCTGAGTGACTTGCTCATTTTAGTCATAATTTGACCTGGGTCTAGTGACAATGTGCAGCAACAGCTTGCAGAAACGAGTGGTATTAAAACTTTGTAGATATTCAACTTTTAGGCAGGCATGGTGTGAATTTAACTTGACATCAATACCATGAACACTGATAGTGAGATCATTGCAAAAATGACAATTTCCAAGATAGATTATTTTAGGAAAATATCAATGTTACAGATTATAGTGTATTACAGTGCAATAATTGTATCCTTTTCATTTCAGACAGTGAGTGAACCATTGAGTCTTAGTTTCAAATTCGGAAGTATATATAGTCGGAGGCCACACACACGCACACGGACACACACACACACACACACACACACACACACACACACACACACACACACACACACACAGAGCTAGTCCTCCTTGGCCTCTGCTTCATAAATTATCCTATGGATGTGGAACCTGACGGCTGCTTTTTTGGCAATGGTCAGCCTTTTCATGGATGGGAGTAAGAAAATAGCTTGTCCTCATCTAGTGGGGCCTGGATAGGGCCCTGGGTGGGTGGTGTTGATGGTGGACCCTCCGATGCCTTCCTTGCTACTACAAGGAGCTCTTTCTCGAAAATATTAATTGGTTTCTAGGGAAGACTTGTCTCTTGACAGAGGAGGCTTGTGGCTCAACACTGGTAGGGAGCACTGAGTTGCTTGTGGTTGACCACTTCTCTCACCATCACTATTCTCACTCTGATGCTGCGGCTTCTCCTCCATCTCCTCCTGCTGCCGCTACTGCAGCTCCTACTTCTACTCTCCCTGCCGCTGCTACTGCTTCTCTTACTTGTCCTCCTCCTGGCACTCCATGGCTGTCCGTTGCTCCCCTAACCCCTCCAGCCATATTGGAAGTGTTCTGGTGGGACAAAGAAGGGGTTGAGGAAACTCATGACAGCCATGAGGTGCCATGACCTGTGTGGCTCAACTACTTCTCCTTGTTTCTTCCCTTGACAAAAGTGTCCCCGAGGTTCTTCCACTTTCTCCTGCAAGGTTCCTCTAATGAAAAAATTAATAAATTAAATGAAAGTATAACATAATCAAATTGAACGTATTGTATATTTTACCAGATGTATTATATGATCTAAATTATTCTTATTATGGTAATAGATTGAGCATATGTTCTCATAGAGGAATGAAATGTAAATGCAAGGTGATATGTGAAAGTAATTCAATGGCATGTAACACAGAATAGACTACAGTGAATATATTCCATGTATAGGCTACAATGTGGGGAACTCATGCTTGGTAACAACTACATGTAGCAATATACAACTTGCATCCTTGGCACCATAAATTTAGATTATATTCTACTCAATCCATAGGCTTCATTGATGCCATTCAGAGGGTCTTGAAGTCAATAAAACTGAGATTTATAGCTAGCCAGCTAACTAATATTGACATGATATTTAATATTGACATAAATGTTATGTTATTTTATGAAACTCACCAGGGACACCAATGACTTCTGCCACATTCCTCCACGCTGCATTTTATTTTATTAATGTCTCAATCCACAAGTTTCCTGGGGAGATTACTGGGGAAAGGATTATGGATGGCACTTCCGGCGGAAGTAGCGCAGTACTGAGTTGACCGGCGGTATTTTTGGTTTTAGAAGCTAGCCTACTGGGATAAGCAATAATAAGTTATTCACTCACTAGATGTTGAAATGTTACGGAGATCGGGGACAACATGTGCTGTTCTTGGTTGTACATACAACCAGACAAAACATAGTGATTGGCTTAAATTGGAGTGGTCGACCATAAACCTAAAACTAACTCAGAATGTTCCTGTCAGAGATGGTACAGTTTCCATCGCCTCCCAAATGACGACAAAGCAAAAATAAATTGAATCAACATTTTTACTTCAAAAAGCCCCCCAAACAGTTGTATGTTTGCTCGTTTCACTTTGTTGATAAGACGCCAACGCAGGATAACCCATACCCAACACTATTTCTGGGTTATGAGAAGCCAGCAGAGATGAGACGCCGCCTCAGCAGGAGGGTTGACAGACATGTCACAAGAACAGGTATGTCGACTAGTTTTGATATTGCGTGTTTGTCTTCAGTTTTTGTTACTAAACTCAGCAAAAAAAGAAACGTCCTTTTTTCAGGACCCTGTCTTTCAAAGATAATTTGTAAAAATCCAAATAACTTCACAGATCTTCAGTGTAAAGGGTTTAAACACTGTTTCCCATGCTTGTTCAATGAACCACAAACAATTATTGACACTAAGTTATGAAAACTTAGGACAGTAAAGAGGCCTTTCTACTGACTCTGAAAAACACCAAATGAAACATGCCCAGGTAATAATACAGCCAATAATACATTTTATTGAAAACATTTTTATATATACATCTTTTCCATTGGGACGAATTAGGTACTGTCCATCATCCAAGCTTTAACGGCCATAATTCGTGCAAGGCATTATGGGATACGGGAAACTCGTGTATACATAAAAATGGTGACATCATAGAGTTCTAGGAACCCCATCACAGCAATAATCAATTTCTCCTCCATTGCTCTTGTTAAATCTAGCGAGGGACACGTAAAAACAACGGAAAGTTCATTGACGGAACTAAACTTTATATTTTTGACAGAACGGAATACATTTTAGCAGGACCCCTACACCAACCATTGTGGTTTGTCTTCGCCCAGCGGTAGCTAGATTATTTACATCCACAGTTTCACAACAAGACAGCCTGGTTTGCTGTTTTTCTCACAAATTAAAATGTCTAACTCATGTAAAAACACCCATAAAGCTACCTAGATAGCTGGCTAATGTTAAGTATTCAGCTAGCTTGTTAGATTTTCGTAAATTAACTTAATGACAGAAAAATATGCATAATAATTTACATGAACTAACATATTCCTCTCAACTGTAAATTGTTTGCCTGATTTGTTATGATGTTATAATCACTTTCATTTGCTTCCATCCAAGTATTTTTGTCAGACATCTTTGCTGAAGAAATTCTCCAGGCTTGAGTCGCATAGTGTCAAATTTGTCATGGGAACCACTCGATATGATTGGTCATCGCCCAGCAGTTTCTGCTGGTGATCTGCATAAATTTGGGAAAAGTTCAACCTTTTTACCGCATCCCACGCCACCTTTGCACCACCCAAAGGTCCACGCCCTCTCCTCTTTCCTTCCATTGAAAGTGAATGGGAAGCCGTGTTTCATCGCTTGCTAGTGAACACGGAGCATGGAAGAACTGCAAGCCTGCCGGAGCGAAACATACAAAGTCTCCCGATCTTGCGGGGTAGGTGTGGTCCTGAAAACCGAAGGTGAAAACCGGGAGGGTTCCGGTGGACAGATAAGTCACACAGACAAATAATACAAACCCTCAGTACCACAATACTGATAGACCAAACCAAATATTGCCCAGGTTGGTACACTAGTAAAAAACAAGGATGAAATCCAAACGAGATGGCACAAGCCAAACCAAGTGGAGGGACAGCAGAGCACCCAGATGGAGAGGCTAGCCATCTGGCTGCTCAAAGCTATTGAATAGCTGCAGGTATACTTCTGTGCTTATACACTCTAACACAGAGCTCTTACCAAGAAAATAATATCTGGAATGAGCCGAGAAAAGGAGGAAATAGTGCAGCAGAAGCTATTTAAGGGGGTCAGCTCCAGCTCCAGCACTACCCGGATAACGTTACAGAACGTTCATATGAAAATATTTTGTCTAGAGAAATCGTGCCAGGTTTACTTATTACATAGGATTATTATTTTCCCCCTAATAATAATACTCAGATGCCCAAGTGTAGCAGCATAACTGACTAGACATATGTAGACCTATGTAAGCTACAGGAATGTTTTGCTAAAACATACTGGAATACATTCCGGGAATTCTCCGATGGCATTGAGGAGTACACCACATCAGTCATTGGCTTCATCAATAAGTGCATCGATGACATCGTCCCAACAGTGACCGTACGTACATACCCCAACCAGAAGCCATGGATTACAGGCAACATCCGCACTGAGCTAAAGGCTAGAGCTGCTGCTTTCAAGGAGCGGGACTTAACTTCTTAGGGAGCGGATGCATAGGTGACGGTTTTGGAGAGTCTGGTGTGCCCAAAGTAAAATGCATGCCACTCAGGCCCAGAAAATAGGATATGCACATAATTAGTACTATTGGATAGGAAACACGCTGAAGTTTCTAAGAGTGTTAAAATAATGTATGTGAGAATAACAGAAGTGCTATAGCAGGCGAAAGCCCGAGGAAAATCCATCCGGATTTGCAGTTTTTTTTGTAAATGAGCATCTTCTCCATTGTGCCTATTGCATACAACTTTATGTAGGACTGAGACTGTAGTACCTATGGCTTCCACTAGATGTCAGTCAACAGTCAAAGACTGGGAATTCTAGCAGTGACCAGAACGGATGGGGACAGGAAATTGTCAGGCGACCGCTTTTGTAAACAAGGTTTGACGCACCAGAGATTGTGAACGCGCACCACTTTATTTTTCTTTCCTATCGTTCACGTTATCGTCCGGTTGAAATATTACAGAAAATATACCCAAAAGGATACCTAAGGATACAATAAAAAAGATTTTTGATTTGTTTGTAAAAAGTGTATAGGTATAATTTGAACGTGTTCTCTTCACGGTTCAATGGGCGACTCAGCGGTGGATTTTATGATCATAATGCGCCGTGAAGCCTTTTTGAAATCTGACAACGCTGTGATATTGCCAAGAATCAGAGCTTTTGATGACTATGCAACAATTGTATATTTATGAATGTTTAATAATTCAACTTTTGGATTTTGAATTTGGCACCTCACATTTCACCGGCTAGCGCCCCACTGCTCCCTAAGTAGTTAAGTGATATCAATAAGGAATCATAGCTTTCACCTGGATTCACCTGGTAAGTCTTTTGTCACTCAGGTTATAATATAGCAACACACGTAATGTCAAAATAAATATTTTTATAATGATTTGAATTTCATTGAATTAATTAGATTTGATTTTATTCAAATTAAATTCAAATTCTTCTTCTTGTGCGGTGTGTTCATTGAAAATGCAATAATTTTATTGGAACTAAAGAGAAATTCGCATGAATGTGTTCTTCCACACAAACCTATATGTGCCACAAAATCCCGGGAGTCTGGGTTTAGGCAGTAGCCCACATACCCCGATGCGACCCAAATGACACCCTTTTCCCTAGTGCCCTACTTTTGACCAGGGCCCGTAGGGTTGTGTATGGAATAGGGTGTCATTTGGGACACACACACTGTTTTACAGCATTCCCCCTCTCTCAAGCATACCAGCGCACTAAACACCCAGTGAGAAGGCTTCCAACACTAGACGTGAGATCATTGGACTTGATCCCAACGCTGCCACCAATGTAGTGGAAGAAAGTGAAAGCTTGAAAGGCATCTGGGCAGAGGCAGTCGTCCTACAATGCTCGCATATGCTGTGTTACAATAGCCTAATTATATAACATGATTGACACAACCATTATAATAATAATTCAACTGCTTTGGAAGTGCCATAAGAGTATGCCAACATAATTAATTACTTTACAATAACTTGTTTAACTGCATTGATTGTAGTCCAGACATACTCGTTATAGTTGCAAATACACCCATCTGCGCAGCAAATATAATGTAGAGTTTGACCAGGGGCATTTAAACCAATACGTTTTTTTACAGGTCTTCTGTTTCCCCACATTTATTGATGCATTTCCCATCATTCAGAAAACATTCAGTACCCTTGACCTTTTCCACATTTTGTTACATTAAAACCTTATTCTAAAATTGTTTAATTATTTTTTCTCCTCATCAATGTACACAATACCTCAATATGACAAAGCAAGAACAGGTTTTTTATTTTTTTGCAAATGTATTGCAAATAAAAAACAGAAATGTTACATTTACATAAGTATTCAAACCTTTTACTCTGTACTTTGTTGAAGCGCCTTTGGCAGGAATTACAGCCTCGAGTCTTCTTGGGTATGATGCTACAAGTGTGGCACACCTGTATTTGGAGGTTCACCCATTCTTCTCTGCAGATCCTCTCAAGCTATGTCAGGTTGGATGGGGAGCATCGTTGCACATCTATTTTTAGGTCTCTCCAGAGATGTTCGATCGGTTTGAGTCAGGGCTCTGGCTGGGCCACTCAAGGACATGTCGAGACCTGTCCTGAAGCCACTCCTGCATTGTCTTGGCTGTGTGCTTAGGGTCATTGTCCTGTTGGAAGGTGAACCTTCGCCCCAGTCTGAGGTCCTGAGCGCTCTGGAGCAGGTTTTCATCAAGTACTTTGCACCGTTCATCTTTGCCTTGATCCTGACTAGTCTCCCAAAAAATATCCCCACAGTATGATGCTGCCACCACCATGCTTCACTGTAGGGATGGTGCTAGGTTTCCTCCAGATGTGATGCTTGGCATTCAGGCCAAAGTGTTGACACATGGTTTCAGGCGTTGTGGAAATTCTACACATGGGACACTCGAAGTCAATTAAATGACTATGTCATTATGGTGTATTGTGTGTAGATGTAAAACATTTTGGAATAAGGCTGTAACGTAACAAAATGTTCAAAAAGTAAAGCTGTCTGAATACTTTCTGAATGCACTGTATCCCCATTCCCCAATCAAATACCTTCATCGATACCTCTAAAAGAAATAGACAAATCTGGAATTTTTCTCCAATCTGCCAACCCTCATGAAATGAATTTGTTTTAGTAATGTACACAAAAAGTGGAGCTTTGTTATACATGCATTATGAAGAAAATTGTATAATATATGAAATGTGTTATGAAGAAGATTGTGTACTGTTTCCTACACGAAGAAAGGGCCTTTCTGACTTCAAGTGCACCAGTATCCCAAAGTATTAAGTGAAAAGAAGCATAGAATACAGTATTGACATTAATAAAATATTATAATAATATTATACATTTTACAATATAATTATTTCAGTGACAACCTGGTTGATTAAAAATACTGAGTTGTTAACACATTTGTTTTTTATATAAATAAACGTGGGACAAAAAAGGCAGTGTAGAACACCAGTGCCCATCATGCATTTCTCCAATAACTTTCAAAAGATTGTTTCCAAAGTTACACCCCAATGTGTGTATTTTAT
Source organism: Brachymystax lenok tsinlingensis (assembly GCA_030435695.1). Taxonomy (NCBI): domain Eukaryota; kingdom Metazoa; phylum Chordata; class Actinopteri; order Salmoniformes; family Salmonidae; genus Brachymystax; species Brachymystax lenok. Next base: position 31,879,496 of record CM059814.1, read on the forward strand.
CACGAATTAAGCCACTTAAAAATGCACAAAATCTTCTGCAATAATTTTGTACATATTGTATTTTCACAAATTGGGTGTGAGATTGTGTTGCTATTTTACAAGCACTGAAACCCCCAAAAGTGTTTTCACAACACTCTTAAAAATACAAATATTCAGATTGAAGAACCACTTTGGGTGTTTCAGAGTACTTCTATTCTGTCATAACACTTACATTGGTTTACATTCAAACACCCTCCAAACACCATGGACCTCGTTTATAACCATTGCATAAATGTAACTAAATATCTGCATGCGCCATTTCTGAAAATACTGCGCACACATAAAAATATTGAGATTTAATTTTGGCATACGAATGTTTCCTGTTATAAATCAAGCATAATTTTTTTATTATTTAACCTTTATTTAAATAGGCAAGTCAGATAAGAACCAATTCTTATTTACAATGATGGCCTACCCGTCAGTTCATTATTATAACCCCACCTGAAAAACGCATTTCATTCACCTTTTATGGCGACAATAACGTCCCAAGTTTATATTGTATACTTTGGAAGTATTGGAATTAGGCCAAGACACTATCTAAAGGAAATAGCAATTGTGAACTTGATCAAATGCTTTTGGAGGTGACATTTGCCGTATATGACTGAATCTGAAAGACAAAAAATATTTCAAATTGTTGTGGACCTGTAAAAAGATTGTTCGAATGAAATAATGTTTTGCATTCACTTTTTCCAACCGAAATATGCTGCACTCCCTGTAAATTCTGAAACATTGTCTACTCCTAGAAAAATGAAAACTACAGTACACCTACTTGCAGTGGTAGCCTACACACTTCAATGCAAAATATAAACTGTGTGTTCACCTGTTAAATTCAACTGTATATTATAGACCGCACTCCCTGTCAGATACATAGCCTGGCCTAGAGCAAAAACATTAAATTATTGTAGCCTATCTAATATGCCCAATTAAATGAGAGCTGTGCATGGTCATTTGTTTTATGGCTACTTCGGAATATGAACTCAACATGTCCAAAAAAGTGAGGGATTTATTCTGCAATTGTTATGATATACAGTATGTATTATGTTTATAAATTAAATATTGTCTACTTGAGAAATTTGACATTAGTGTTCAAACGTCAATGGAAAAGATGTTCTACCTTTAAACTGCGCTTCGGATCGGATTGCAAAATACTTGAAAGAGCATACATGTATCTATTTACTACTGTGAAGTGTGTTCAATAAATTAGAGATGGGAAAAATGGTAACCTATCCCAACTTGTTGTAGGCCTATAGGCTAGTTTGCGAGTAGCCCTACGAAACCATCAGAAAAGGTGAGTAAATTTTTCTGCAATGATCACAGAAATTAAATAAATAATAGGACATCCACTATATATACTGTATATAAAAGTATGTGGACACCTTCAAATTAGTGGATTTGGCTATTTCAGCCACACCTATTGCTGACAGGTGTATAAAATCGAGCACACCACAATGTAATCTCCATAGACAAACAGCAGAGTGGCCTTACTGAAGAGCTCAATGACTTTCAACGTGGCACCGACACATGATGCCACCTTTCCACCAAGTCATCAAATTTCGGCCCTGCTAAAGCTGCCCGGTGAATTGTAAGTGCTGTTACTGTGAAGTAGAAACATCTAGGAGCAAACGGCTCATCCGCGAAGTGGTAGGCCACACAAGCTAAGAGAAAGGGACCGCAGATTGCTGAAGTGCGTATTGTGTAAATGAATGGACAAAACCATCGATCACATGACACCATTCATTCCTATGTGAAGACTCAATAGTGAATTGAAGCCAAATGAACCCGGTTAATATGGCGTCTCATGGAGACATAACATGTAGTGATGGGAAACAAAGGCTTTCTGAAGGCTTTGGTGCTTTCACCAAATTGTGCTAAACAACTGTTCATTACTCTTCATTGTCTGTTAATTAACAAAGCACATTAGTGACAATAAATAGCAGCATGTGTTTATCAGATATGTTTTTATTTTATTTTATTTTACATCTGGGGTCGCAGCAGTAAGTTAGCCTATAATGACTTGAAATACAAGATTCACGTCATGCTTCTGTAATGAACACGATTGGAGACAGAGAGCTGGTTTCAAGCGCAGGGCGTAGTTTTTATTGTAAAGGACCACCGTAGGAGGCAGGTAGCTGGGTCCAGGGGCAGGCAGAAGTTGAAAGCCTACCGGGGTACTGCAAGCCGCTATTAGCAACTAAATGTTCCTTAAAACTTCTTATTTAACCCCTAATGTTTGTTGGCGCAAAACTAACTCCATACTTAAATTAATTTGTATGGGTTACCTTCAGATAAGTCCTGTGACACATCTTTCCATAGAGTGGTCAAAACCATTCGGACGCTACAGACATTTGTGTGAGAAAACCCATTTGTAGCTCAGCCACCTTCCACCACGGAAGGCCGACATAGGCGGATGTGGTAGATTGCAAAAAAACGTATATCTCTAGCTTAAACTGAACAATTTTGATGGGGATTTTTCTATTATGTTGCTTATATTGACGTACATGTACTCTTAAGGATGTATTAAAGGTCCTGAACAGTCATTCTGAAAACAAATGTTTCTCTCATGGCTAACTACCAGGAAGTTTGAAAAGACAGGCTGAGTGGGCGGGGAATGTAAATTCATGAGCTTACCTTGACTGACAGCTGTTTAACTACTTAGGGAGCAGTGGGGCCCCACTCCCGACACTACCCGGTGAAATGTAAGGCGCCAAATTCAAAATCCAAAAGTTTAATTATTAAACATTCATCAATATACAAGTGTTGCGTAGTCATCAAAAGCTCTGCTTCTTGGCAATATCACAGCGTTGTCAGATTTCAAAAAGGCTTTACGGCGAAAGCACAACATTTGATTGTTTGAGGATAGCACCTACAATATTAACTCATTGGCATAAATTCATAAACCAGCGCGGTTCACACAAAACCAATTTCACAGCGAAAACAAATCCCTTACCTTTTGAAGAACTTCTGCTGAGGGCTTCCCAAGTGTCCAACAAAGACATCCAATGGTTCTTTTGTTAGAAAAAGTAATTTATTATATCCATAAATCTCCGTTTGGAGATTTCTGTTCGTTATGTTCATAAAATCCAACGTCGAATTGCCCATTGAAACGTGAAGAGAACGCGTTCAAATATACCTATAAGGTTTTTCTAAACAAATCAAATACCAGTTATAATGCATCCTTAGCTATCCTTTTATGAATATTAGCAATAATATTTCACTCGGATGGTCACCTAAACGTTATATAAGTAAAGTAAAGTGGGGCGCGCACCCAGACTCGCGCCCGAGAAAACTTGTTGACATTTCAGGTCCCCTTACCATTTCCTGTTCCTATCCGTTCTGCTTACTCCAATCTCTCCCAGTCTTGTGCATATCCTATTGTCTGAGCCTGAGTGGTAGGCATTTTACTTTGGGCACGCCAGACTCTCCAAAACCATCACCTCTGCTGCCGCTCCCTAAGAAGTAAAAATTTCTATGTCAAGCAACTTGGATACAGTGAGCAGTATTGCAGTAAAATCATCTCAAACTAATTTGGTGATACACAAAGCAACTCAAACAACATTGATATATCTGCCGTTTGGCATGTCGCTAGTGATGCAATTCACAGCTGCACTGACGGATCTTGACAAAAGCGTCTGAGTTTTGAACGACCCTTCATTTTGTTCTATGCTGGCTAAAGAACTAGATAGCCAACTCCATACTGGAGCAATGGCTCCCTGGTACAGTATAGAACAGAAACATTAACTCATGCTCTGGAATGCGGTATCCCTAAAGACGTACATCTCCTGTCAGTGTTATCTCCCAGAGGCTCACTTTCAGTTCACACAGACACATAGAGAGTTATAAGAACCCTCTATTCTGTTGCATAAAACAACCATTTGATGCAATAAAAGTATTATAACATAAGATTGTAATTTCCACCATAATCCCTCATTTTGAGAATTCTCTCAATTTAAAAGAAAATGACAAGATTTAAGAATATTAACTCACGTAAAAAATGCATACATTCTTCATCAAACAAAAAGCATAAAAGCAATAACTCATTGCATGGGTTCCTGCACGTGACCGGCTGCTATAGTACTGGCTCAGTCTTCTTCCAAGAAACGTAGCACTGTCTTCCATTTCCAGCACTGTCTTCCATTTCCATTTCAACCTTCAACCTCTTAAGCATTCTAGCAATTTGTCTGTGGAGGTCATGATACACAGTCACCTGCACAAACCAAAGAAGAAAAACAAGATCTGCATAGAGTTTATTAGATTCAAAGCTGTATCTTCATGGACAGTGAAACTATATTTAATGCATAATGCAGTGCATGCAACAAATAAGCTTTAGTTATCTATCACACTCCAATGGATCAGCATGGTGGAAATAACTATTTCCATTCCAGAAACTAAAATTAGCATATCTTATTGGACAAATCCAGGTAGACTCCTGATTTAAGTAAAATGAATTATGTTTGTGCCTAATGAACATGATCCAAGACAAGCATCATGATTCCATAATGTATAAGGCAATGCCTATAGATCAACTGTATTAGGATCAGTTTCACTCTCTGGATCAAATTTCACCCTCTCCATTCACCAGGGTATGCTGAGAATAGTGTCAAAATCTTTAACATAACAGCAATCAAAATAATCAATCCATAGTACATTAATTGCGTCACTCATATAGTTATTAACATACTAAACTCAAATCAATCCTTTAGTTTAAAAAATCATACAGTTTCCAAATCATAATCAAAACGCAATTAATTATCCAACCAAAATGTAGAATGATATTGCTCAGTGATTCAAATTGGTCCTATCACTCAAAGTCAAAAACCCTCAATTTAACACACATCAACATTGGCAGAATGTACATTTATATTAAAACATCCAGTATAATTATCCTATAATTCTACTATTAACTTTCTTATCAAAATTATAATATAGATCAGTATCTTAATGCATTCTTAATCTAAATTACTATAATTTTATGTAGTGTGTAGACCTCTACAATCAATTTTAGACAAGTCTAAAAGTCCGCATTGAACGCCTTTGTCACTCTTCTTCAGCCAGTTAGAGGGGGTTTTGAGGTACACACACTGTTCGGTCCAATGTTCTCTTTCATGCACTAAGACACCATCTGACGTCACCTTTCATGATAACCTCAAGAGAGGACAGATCAGAAGAACAGTTCAGTTCATTTTTGATTCAGGAAATTCAGACAAGCATTAACTATTTAATAAATTATTACTTTTACCAAATATTTTTAATACTAATGTCTAAACATGTGTCAAAGAGAATAACAACACAATACCAATGTATAAACCTGTGTCAAAGAGTTGGCTTATACTCCCCGTCACACTGTCAACTTGCATAAATTCAAAATCCAAAAGTTGAATTATTAAACATCCATCAATATACAAGTGTTTCATACTCATCAAAAGCTCTGTTTCTTGGCAATATCACAGCGTTGTCAGATTTCAAAAAGGCTTTACGGCGAAAGCAGCACATTTGATTGTTTGAGGGTAGCACCTAACATATTTTTTCCATTACCATGAATTCATAAGCCATCACGGTTCACACATAACACATTTCACAGCGAAAACAAATCAATTACCTGTTGAAGAACTTCTGCTGAGGTCTTCCTAAGTGTCCAACAAAGACAATCCATGGTTCTTTTGTTAGAAAAAGTAATGTATTTTATCCATAAATCTCCGTTTGGTTCGCGCATTATAATCAGAAACTACAGCCTCCACTCCTCCATTGAAACGTGAATAGAATTCGTTCAACTTATACCTATAAACTTGTCCAAGAACAATCAAACATAATTTTAAATGTATCCTTAGGAACACTTTTACGTATATTTACTATAATAATTCAACCGGAATATAAACTGAGCTATAAGAACGGAAAAAAACACAGAGCGTGCCTTCTCGGGAGCGCGCGTCCTCTTCTACTGACATCTGAGGGGGCACTTCCTGATTTCTCTTCTTCTCTGCTCTAAAGCATCCAAAAAATATCTAAACACTGTCTCGAGACTGTTGACATCCAGAGGAAGCGATCAGTACTGCATTCATATGCCCTTATATGGGCATTTTCATAAGGGAGGGGTTCCAAATGAGGCACTCTGTCAAAACCACTTTTTCCAGGACAGATATTCCTCGGGGTTTCACTTGCCATATCCGTTCTGTTTTACTCACAGACAAATGGTTAACACTTTTAGAAGGTTCAGAGTGTTTCCTATCCAATGGTACCAAATATGTGCATATCCTATTTTCTGGGCCTGAATGGGAGGCATTTTACTTTGGGCACGCCAGGCTCTCCAAAACGGTCACTTCGTGCGCTGATCGCTAAGAAGTTAAACTCTGATGGGGCCTTCACTCTTAAAAATAAAGGTTCAATTTGGAACCAAATAAGACGATGCTTTAGGGGAACCATTTTAGGGTCTCTGAAGAACCATAAACGGGATGGTTTTTTGAAGAACCATCTAAAAAATATGAAAACCCCAATGTTTTTGGGCCCTCTTTGGCCGGAATTGAATTGTCCTGCTGAAGGGCCTTATTTGTTAATTTCCCAGGGTGCCTTTCGATGGAATTTTAGAGGTACCAGTGCCACACATGACTGTGTTTGCTAGTGACAGAGACAAGCTTGTTGCATTCATTCATTGTCAGTCCTGAGGCCTTCACCAAGTGAGATCCTAAATGAATGTTGACGTTAAAATCAGATTCTGTAAGACACGTGTCAAACTCATTCCACGGAGGGCATGTTGGTTTTCGCTCCTCCCTTGTACTTGATTGATCAATTAAGGTCAGTAATTAGTAAGGAACATCATACTGTTAAATAGCCAACACTAGCCAGCCCCCACCGAGTACCCTGCCCTGAACTTAATCACTGTCGTTAGCTAGCTACATCTCGATTACTCAACACTGCAACATAGAGGCTGCTGCCCTATGTGTTAATAATGGAACACTAAAAGGGAAAGGGGGATACCTAGTCAGTTGTACAACTGAATGCCTTCAACTGAAATATGTCTTCCACAGGGAACCCCTCTGAATTTGAGAGGTGCGGTGGGCTGCTTTTATTGACATCCACGTTTTCTGTACCCTGTGGAACATTGGGTTAACTGCCTTGCTCTGGGGCAGAACAACAGATTTTTACCTTGTCAGCTTGGGGATTCGATCCAGCAACCTTTCCGTTACTGGCCCAACACTCTAACACTAGTCACTTTAATAATGTTTACATTCTGTTAAACCCCTTTCATTTGTACTGTATACTGTATTCTAGTCAAGGCCATCGTATTCAACTATTGCCATACATATACTGCCATACAAACATATACTATTCTATCCTATGTATTCTTCAGATATACTACATATTCTATCCACGTACTGTTGTTGAGGAAAACACGTTTATGGAAACAGGCAGAACTCATTTATCCGCAATAAGAGGATTATTCGAGCAATTGCAAGGAAGCTTACCCTCCGGATGAAACTGTAGAGCAAAACTTAAAGATTTTACAATCACAGTCTTCATATACTCCACCTACTCAAATAGCTGTTTACCCCTCCAAGGGGGAGGCTAGCTTACACAATAGATGAGGGGGTACTTTTCTCTACTCCCTTAAAGCATTGTACAAACAAGCACAGATTCTAACAAATTCTTCAGAGCCTATGTGTCTAAGATAGGAGAGTGATAAGATCCTTAGAGCCTAAACAGACAGGACAATAATTCAACCTGGCTGGTGTTTAGTGCCCAGAGATAAGGATCAATCACAAATCACTCCTTTGTCAGGTGTACAAAGAGATTACTGGACAAATGTGGAAAATTACCAGTGACTGTGGACAATCACAAGTGACTAGTACTTCAAACTCAAGCATTTCAACATCATAAGACTGTACAACCATTTTGCACACACACTGAACATAATGTCTATTCGTCCCATCACACATTTTATACATACAGTAAGTCAGAAGTTTACATAGACCTTAGCCAAATCCATTTAATCTCAGTTTTTCACAATTCCTGACATTTAATCAGAGTAAATATTCCCTGTCTTAGGTCAGTTAGAATCACCACTTTATTTTAAGAATGTGAAATGTCAGAATAATAGTAGAGAGACTGATTTATTTCAGCTTCAGAATGATTTATTTCAACTTCTGACCCAGTTGGTAAGAAGTTTACATACACTCAATTAGTATTTGGTAGCATTGCCTTTAAATTGTTTAACTTGGGTCAAATGTTTTGGGTAGCCTTCAACAAGCTTCCCACAATAAGTTGGGTGAATTTTGGCCCATTCCTCCTGACAGAGCTGGTGTAACTGAGTCAGGTTTGTAGGCCTCGTTGGTCGCACACGCTTTTTCAGTTCTGCCCACTAATGTTCTATAGGAGTGAGGTCAGGGATTTGTGATGGCCAAACCAATACCTTGCCTTTGTTGTCCTTAAGCCATTTTGCCACAACTTTGGAAGTATGCTTGTGGTCAATGTCCATTTGGAAGACCCATTTGTGACCAAGCTTTAACTTCCTGACCGATGTCTTGAGATGTTGCTTCAATATATCCACGTAATTTTCCTCCTCATGATGCCATCTATTTTGTGAATTGCACCAGTCCCTCCTGCAGCAAAGCACCCCCATAACATGATGCTGCCACCCCCATGCTTCACAGTTGGGATGAGGTTCTTCGGCTTGCAAGCTTCCCCCTTTTTCCTCCAAACATAACGATGATCATTATGGCCAAACAGTTATATTTTTGTTTCATCAGACCAGAGGACATTTCTCCAAAAATGATAATCTTTGTCCCCATGTGCAGTTGCAAACCGTAGTCTGGCTTTTTTATGGCGGTTTTGGAGCAGTGGCTTCTTCCTTGCTGAACGGCCTTTCAGGTTATGTCGATATAGGACTCGGTTTACTGTGGATATAGATACTTTTGTACATGTTTCCTCCAGCATCTTCACAAGGTCCTTTGCTGTTGTTCTGGGATTGATTTGCACTTTTTGCACCAAAGTACGTTCATCTCCAGGAGACAGAACGCGTCTCCTTCCTGAGCGGTACTGTTGTTTGTACAGATGAACGTGGTACCGTCAGGCGTTTGGAATTTGCTCCCAAGGATGAACCAAACTTCTGGAGGTCTACAGTTTTCTATCTGAGGTCTTGGCTGATTTCTTTTGATTTTACCACGATGTCAAGCAAAGAGGCACTGAGTTTGAAGGTAGGCCTTGAAATACAGTCACAGGTACACCTCCAATTGACTCAAATTATGTCAGCCTATCAGAAGTTTCTATAGCCATGGCATAATTTTCTGGAATTTTCCAAGCTGTTTAAATGCACAGTCAACTTAGTGTATGTAAACTTCTTACCCACTGGAATTGTGATACTGTGAATTAGTGAAATAATCTGTCTATAAACAATTGTTGAAATAATTACTTGTGTCATGCACAAAGTAGATGTCCTAACCAACTTGCCAAAACTATAGTTTTCTAACAAGAAATTTGTGGAGTGGTTGAAAAAATGACTTTTAATGACTCCAACCTAAGTGTATGTAAACATCCGACTTCAACTGTATATTGAGCTAACGTAGGCTAATGCGATTAGCATGATGCTGTAAGTTTACATACACTAAGTTGACTGTGGTGATCCTAACTGACCTAAGACAGGGATTTTTTACTAGGATTAAATGTCAGGAATTGTGAAAAACTGAGTTTAAATGTATTTGGCTGAGGTGTATGTAAACTTCTGACTTCAACTGTACATGTATAAAAGCATGCATACTTATTTAAAATATATGTAGTTCTGTCCTTTTGATGTATTTGTCTATATATATATATATATATATATATATATATATATATATATATATATATATATATATATATATATATATATATATATATATATATACAGTCATGGCCAACAGTTTTGAGAATGACACAAATATTAATTTCCACAAAGTTTGCTGCTTCAGTATCTTTGATATTTTTGTCAGATGTTACTATGGAATACTGAAGTATAGTTACAAGCAATTCATAAGTGTCAAAGGCGTTTATTGACAATTACTTGAAGTTGATGCAAAGAGTCAATATTTGCAGTGTTGACCCTTCTTTTTCAAGACCTCTGCGATCCACCCTGGCATGCTGTCAATTAACTTCTGGGCCACATCCTGACTGATGGCAGCCCATTCTTGCATAATCAATGCTTGGAGTTTGTCAGAATTTGTGAGTTTTTGTTTGTCCACCCGCCTCTTGAGGATTGACCACAAGTTCTCAATGGGATTAAGGTCTGGGGAGTTTCCTGGCCATGGACCCAAAATATCGATGTTTTGTTCCCCAAGCCACTTAGTTATCACTTTTGCCTCACGGCAAGGTGGTCCATCATGCTGGAAAAACCATTGTTCGTCACCAAACTGTTCCTGGATGGTTGGGAGAAGTTGCTCTCGGAGGATGTGTTGGTACCATTCTTTATTCATGGCTGTGTTCTTAGGCAAAATTGTGAGTGAGCCCACTCCCTTGGCTGAGAAGCAACCCCACACATGAATGGTCTCAGGATGCTTTACTGTTGGCATGACACAGGACTGATGGTAGTGCTCACTTTGTCTTCTCAGGACAAGCTTTTTTCCGGATGCCCCAAACAATCGGAAAGGGGATTCATCAGAGAAACTTTATCCCAGTCCTCAGCAGTCCAATCCCTGTACTTTTTGCAGAATATCAGTCTGTCCCTGATGTTTTTCCTGGAGAGAAGTGGCTTCTTTGCTGCCCTTCTTGACACCAGTCCATCGTCCAAAAGTCTTTGCCTCACTGTGCGTGCAGATGCACTCACACCTGCCTGCTGCCATTACTGAGCAAGCTCTGTACTGGTGGTGCTCCGATCCCGCAGCTGAATTAACTTTAGGAGATGGTTCTGGCGCTTGCTGGACTTTCTTGGGCGCCCTGAAGCCTTCTTCACAACAATTAAACCGCTCTCCTTAAAGTTCTTGATGATCCGATAAATGGTTGATTTAGGTGCAATCTTACTGGCAGCAATATCCTTGCCTGTGAAGCCGTTTTTGTGCAAAGTAATGATGATGGCACATGTTTCCTTGTAGGCAACCATGGTTGACAGAGGAAGAACAATGATTCCAAGCACCACCCTCCTTTTGAAGCTTCCAGTCTGTTATTTGATCTCAATCAGCATGACAGAGTGATATCCAGCCTTGTCCTCGTCAACAATCACACCTGTGTTAACGAGAGAATCACTGACATGATGTCAGCTGGTCCTTTTGTGGCAGGGCTGAAATGCAGTGGAAATGTTTTTGGGGGACTTTGCAATTAATTGCAATTCATCTGATCACTCTTCATGACATCCTGGAGTATATGCAAATTGCCAACATACAAACTGAGCCAGCAGACTTAGTGAAAATTAATGTTTGTGTCATTCTCAAAACTTCACGACTGTAATACAGTACCAGTCAAAGTTTGGACACACCTCATTGAAGGGGTTTTCTTTATTTTTACTATTTTCTGCATTGTAGAATAATAGTGAAGACATAAAAAATATGAAATAATATATATGAAATTGTGTAGTAACCAAAAAAGTGTTAAACTTCAAAGTAGCCACCCTTTGCCTTGATGACAGCTTTGCACACTCTTGGCATTCTCTCATCCATTTTCTTTGATCATTTCAAGCTCAAGTGAATAAGAAGGCCATAGGAGGAGAAAATAAACTAAGGCCATAGGAGGGGAAAATAAACCTGTGATGAATGTCCTTTTCTGCCTCTGCCTCAGAAGGATAGCTCCAATTCTCTTCAGAGAACATCTCTTTCATTAGATAAAAGGAGATAAAAGTGCACTCCAACAATGGTTGCTATTCAACTCTCAAACACTTCAACCAGTCGAATGTAAGTACTGTACACTACTTGGGGGCATTGTTGTTTGATCTCACACAGCACACATTTTCCATGACATAATACACTTTCAAGAGCCATGCCATCTTTACAAAAACACAATTTCCTCTAATGAATAAATCATGAAAGTCTAATAAAAGTCCCACCTTATGTCAATCATGTTTTCACTGTATAGCATCTTAATCAGTCAGAAAAGTTACATATTTTAAAGCGTGGACATGCAGTCACTCTGGTCAGGCACTTGAATGGGCACTGTTCTCTTGTTCTAAACTACAACACTGCTCCAAATACCCTGGTTTTGTACTCCTAAATATCCTTACACCTCTGAAGAGTCACTTCCACTCTAGTCACTTACATGCCAGTCGGAAGAGCTACAGACTTAACTCGAAACACTCAAAAGTAGTTTTATCTCCCGACTTTTGATAATGGGAACAAGGAAACTAATGATTCTGACTGCCAACGTGTCCAGCCTGAGACATGCCCCCCACTTTCAAGGAAGTTTCACCAAAGTTTCACTAAAGACATTGATAGAAGTTGCAAGTTACCTATCACTATCATATTTCCCTTCATGCTCTATTGTTTTTGAATTATTGGGTTTCAATATCTGTGTTTTTGCATGTACATTGATAGATTAATTAAATCAATTAATGTATCTTATGCTATTTCTAAACTAATCCAATCTGTTAGTTGAACTTATTGCACCTTATTGCACCAGCTAGACCATGCTGGTCAGACCAGCTTGACCATCTTCCTACTAGCTTAGGCCAGCATTGACCAGCTTGAAATGTATGCTTGTGTATACTGTTTTTTCAGCAGGGTATCCTGACAATCAAACCTCACCATTGTTACCATTGTTCATTCATGATTAACCATATTTTCTCCTCCCACTGTCAGAAGCACTTCTGGGTCATCCAAGATTGAAGGATTCTTCAAAATTGCTCTTAAGGAAAGACCATTTAGATGCACATTTTATTTGTATATCTTACATTGATTTACAAATAACTAGGAATATTTATTGCATTCTTTTTTAAATGGGGCAATCTGCAGATGCTACACCCATTTTTGGACTTCCAAATTAATTAAATGTATTCTTGAAGAATGTAACTTTTAAATGCCTCATGAGCTTAGCTCAACTGTAGTTCTACATCAGGGTTTAACTACTTAGGGAGCAGTGGGGCGCCTGACACTACCCGGTGAAATGTGAGGCGCCAAATTCAAAATCCAAATGTTGAATTATTAAACATTCATCAATATACAATTGTTGCATAGTCACCAAAAGCTCTGATTCTTGGCAATATCACAGCGTTGTCAGATTTCAAAAAGGCTTTACAGCGAAAGCACAACATTTGATTGTTTGAGGGTAGCACCTCTAATATTTATGCATTAGCATAAATCCATAACCCAACACGGGTCTCACAAAATGCATAAAATCGCTAATATAAAATCGCTTACCTTTGATGAACTTTTGTTGAGGGCTTCCCAAGTGTCCAACGAAGACAATCCATGCTTCTTTGGTTAGAGAAAGTCATTTATTATATCCATAAATCTCCGTTAGGTTGGCGCGTTATGATCATAAAATCCACCGTTGAGTCGCCCATTGAACCGTGAAGAGAACACGTTCAAATTATACCTATACACTTTCTACAAACAAATCAAACATCATTTGTAATGTCTCCTTAGGTATCCTTTTGGGTACATTTGCTGTAATAATTCAACCGGGCAATAACGTGAACGATAGGAAAGAAAAATAAAGTGGTGCGCGTTCATAATCTTGTGCGCGTCAAACCTTGTTTACAAAAGTAGTCGCCTGACAATTTCCTGTCACTATCCGTTCTGGTCACTGCTAGAATTCCCAGTCTTTGACTGTTGACTGTTGACATCTAGTGGAAGCCATAGGTACTGCAGTCTCAGTCCTACATAAAGTTGTATGCAATAGGCACAATGAAGAAGATGCTCAGGTCACCAAAAACTGCAAATCCGCATGGATTTTCCTTGGGTTTTCGCCTACTATATCACTTCTGTTATACTCACATACATTATTTTAACACTCTTAGAAACTTCAGAGTGTTTCCTATCCAATAGTTCTAATTATGTGCATATCCTGTTTTCTGGGCCTGAGTGGCATGCATTTTACTTTGGGCATGCCAGACTCTCCAAAACCGTCACTTATGCAGCCGCTCCCTAAGAAGTTAACTGTCATACCTCATCAGCTGCAAACTGTCTCTGACAGAGAAGCTGGTGGGAGACATGGTGGAGGAGACCAATCGCTATGCCTTGGAGCTACAGGAGAGGAGAGAGCCAGGAGAATGTGTTGTCGCCCATTTAGCGACAACACATAAGCACACAGCCAAGACAACGCAGGAGTGGCTTCGGGAATGTCCTTGAGCCAGAGCCCGCACTTGAACCCATACCTAACATATCTGGAGAGACCTGAAAATAGCTGTGCAGCAACGCTCCCCATCCAACCTGATAGAACCTGAGAGGATCTGGAGAGAAGAATTGGAGAAACTCCCCAAATACAGCTGTTCCAAGCTTGTAGTGTCATACCCAAAAAGAATCAATGCTGTAATCGCTGCCAAAAGTGCTTTAACAAAGTACTGAGTAATAGGTCTGAATACTTATGTAAATGTAATATTTCAGTTTTGTATTTTTTATAAATAAAAACTGTTTTTCCTTTGTCATTATGGGTTTTTGTGTGTTCAATGATGAGGAAAAAAAATAATTTAATCAATTTTAGAATAAGCCTGTAACTGAAAGAGTGAAGGGGTCTCAATACTTTCCGATGGCACTGTACATAGCCACCTCAATTACCTCGTACCACTGCACATTGACTGGGTACTGGTGCTCCCGTATATAGCAATGTCATTTGTTACTTGTTATTCCTTATTTCACTGTGTATTTATTCCTTGTGTAACTATTTCTATTTTTATTTAATGAAGTGAGCGTTGCATTGGTAGTGTGACAATAAAATTGCATTTGATCCTCAATTAGTGAAATCTGTACCTTCCTGGTGACAGTCCTTCTCATGAGAATAGTGAAGAAGAACTCCCTAAGGGAATAATAGAGCACGGATCCTCTCTGCAACTTCTTTGCCAGCTATCTTTTCCCAAGACTGCTTCCTAGTCCTGCTGTGATGCCTGCATTTCGTCAATAATGCTACTGCCAACCTAAAGGACCAGATACACAAAATAAAACATATTCTTAAAAGCCTGACATCAGCATTCGGTCGGGTCTTTGTGCCATACAAAGACCTATGCATTGACGAGTCACTGATGTTATGTAAGGGTAGGCTGGTGAAAAGGCATAGCTTTGGGGTCAAGTTCTTTGTTTTATAGTTTCAAGTTTCAATGTCACAAGTACAGTGAAATGTGGTTTCTTGTGTAGGGGTAAGAGGACTAGGCAACATGATATAAGATAAACAGAGTAGCAGCATCTTGCATGTGAGAGGGTGTGCGGGTGTGTACAGTCAGTTCAAATGTTTGTGCACATTATGTGTGAGTGAGCAAATGATGGAGTGAGTGTTTGTGTGTGTATGTGTTGGAGTGACAGTGTGTGTGAGTGTGTAGGGAGGACCCTGTGAGTGTGCATAGAGACAGTACAAAGATTGAAATAAAAGGTCAATAAAGATAGAAGGTTAACTCAGATAGTCCACGTATCTATTTTGTTAGCTATTTATCAGTCACATTGCTTGGGGATAGAAGCTGTTCAAGAGCCTGTTGGTGTCAGACTTGATGCACCGGTACCTCATGCCGAGCGGCAGCAGAGAAAATTGTCTATGGCTAGGGTGGTTGAGGTCTTTGTCAATTTTCCGGGCCTTCTTTTCACACCACCTGATATTGTTCTGAGAACATGCCTTTAAATTGAGCCATGATGAAACCTGCAGAAAACATTATGCTGAAAGTACTGAAATTCCCACAGAAGAACGTTGTTTCTTAACGTTCTCGGAACAGTATGAGAAGATTTCTCTAAATAGAAAAATAAGGAAACGTTGAGCTGAAGTACTGAAATGGCCACATAAGAAACGTTCTCAGAACGTTACGTACTAGCTGGGTATCCTTTACCATTCCCAAAACATTGCGGAAAGGTTGTATGCTAAATAACCGTAGGACAACCATGCTCTCACCAAGCTTTAAGAAACATGTCATTCTCAGAACATTATGTGCTAGCTGGGGATCAAGTAGAACAATCAACAGCTAGCTGGCAGTAAAGTGGAATGACAAAAAAGACGTCTGTGTCCTCTCCTCAAAAGCCACCTTCCCCAGACTCAAGGTTAATCAAATTCTTATTCCAAATAACAGGCCAGTGGATTAAGTGTTGCGGGTACAGTATGTAATACTAGGTTCCAGAAAGGTATTCATGTTAGGTAGTCTAATTATCCCCCCAAACCATCCCTGTACCCCAAAACCCCTACTCACTCACACAGCAGGGTAGCCTAGTGGTTAGAGTGTTGGACTAGTAACTGAAAGGCTGCAAGTTCAAATCCCTGAGCTGACAAGGTACAAATCTGTTGTTCTGCCCCTGAACAGGCAGTTAACCCACTGTTCCTAGGCCGTCATTAAAAATAATAATTTGTTCTTAACTGACTTGCCTGGTAAAATAATAAATAAAACACATGCATCTATCTTGTGCGTCTACAGTGCGTGAACAAATATGTGTCTGTAAATTAGGAGGTAATAATACATAAATAATAGTTGAACAGGACGTAAGCATTTATGGGTATACGTTTGCCTGTTAGTCTCTCCACTCACCTTTTTTCTGCGGAACCTTTTTCTATACCTGTGCTGTGCTGTGCCTGTAGTCCTCTGCTACACTCTAGTGGTGAAACATCATAAATATGCCACAGAGGATTAAATAAATGTTGCACTTTTTGAATGTACTAGTAGGGCATATGCAACACCATTCAGAAGAGTCTGCCTTTTTTTTGTGTAATTTAGAGCTTTTCTGACACATAAATTATATGTCTTCACTGCCCTGTCTAATTGCATACAATCTCAGTTATATCACTATAATTCAATTGAGGGTGTTTTCAAGAGCTCAACCAAAATGTTCCATTCTAACTTTAGATTAATGCTTTATCCGATAACCCCAAACTGCCTTGCTATTTTCAGTGCCTGGAATAACCGTGGATTCTAAATCCTGGAATAATAAATATTCATGATTCATGACATGACTGATAGCCATCCCTCACCTCTAATCCCAGTTCCTTCTAATTACTCATGCCTGTACTTCAGCTATGACAGTTGAAGGGGGATGCTGGCTGCAATTGGATTTATGCTGACAAAAGCACAATATGACACTGTAGGCTAAGTCCTATCACATAGTAAGACTGAGGAACAACATTGTGAAAAGGAAAAACATTACTTTATTAACATGATAAAAGTATTTGTGTCAAGATCTACAGTACCAGTCAAAAGTTTGGACACACCTACTCATGCAAGGGTTTTTCTTTATGTTTACTATTTTTTACATTGTAGAATAATAGTGAAGACATCAAAACTATGAAATAACACATGGAATCATGTAGTAACCAAAAAAAAGTGTTACACAAATTGTAATATATTTTAGATTCTTCAAAGTAGCTGACCTTCATTGCCTTGATGACAGCTTTGCACAGTCTTGGCATTCTCTCAACCAGCTTCACCTGGAATTATTTTCCAACAGTCTTGAAGGAGTTCCCACATATGATGAGCACTTGTTGCCTGCTTATCCTTCACTCTGTGGTCCAACACATCCCAAACCATAAAAATTGGGTTACAGTTCGGGTGATTGTGGAGACCAGGTCATCTGATGCAGCACTTAATCACTCTCCTTCTTGGTCAAATAGCCCTTACACAGCCTGGAGGTGTGTTAGGTCATTTTCCTGTTGAAAAACAAATGATAGTCCCACAAAGCGCAAACCAGATGGGACGGCGTATCGCTGCAGAATGCTGTGGTAGCCATGCTTTGTTAAGTGTGCCTTGAATTCTAAATACATCACAGACAGTGTCACCAGCAAAGCACCCTCACACCTTATTTGGGCTGCAGTTTCTGAGACTGGTAACTAATGAACATATCCTCTGCAGCAGAGGTAACTCTGGGTCTTCCATTCCTGTGGTGATCCTCATGAGAGCCAGTTTCATCAATCGCGCTTGATGGTTTTTGCATCTGCTCTTTCAAAGTTCTTGAAATTGACTGACTTTCATGTCTTAAAGTTATGATGGACTGTCATTTCTCTTTGCTTATTTGAGCTGTTCTTGCCATAATCTGGACTTGGTCTTTTTCCAAATAGGGCTATCTTCTGTATACCACCCCATGTCACAACACAACTGATTGGCTCAAACGCATTAAAAAGGAAATAAATTACACAAATTAACTTTTAACAAGGGACACCTGTTAATTTAAAGGTGACTACCTCATGAAGATGGTTGAGAGAATGCCAAGAGTGTGCAAAGCTGTCATCAAGGCAAAGGGTGACTACTTTGAAGAATGTACACTTTTCTATAATGCAACATATTTTGGCAAAACCCATCAGTAGAGTTGAAAATGCGATGGAAACCCATTTAACTTGAAATTTTCATTCGGTACATGGGAATTTCACACACAGCCTTCTTTATGCAAAAAGTCAGTTTGATGGAAACATCCCTGGTGTGGAAATGCGTATATTGTTTTTTTGCAGATTTTTGAATATTTGCAATAAAATCTGTTGCAAATGTTGGTTCCACAACTTTTGCCATATGATTTTAAAGGCCCAGTTAAAAAAAAGAATACCCTATCAAATCATTTCTGGGTTCCAATTTAGTACCTTACTGTAATAGCTTTCCATTACAATGGTCAAAAAGAAACAGGGTTTTTAGCAACAACAAAAAAATCTAGGACTGTCAGGGACAGGTTTCCGTTAGCCTGTAATTGCCGGCTTTTGGCCCCAAAAATGAAAAGCCAATAAATAAAAATGTTGTTGGCCAATTTGACCGGGATGTTGCAAAATAATTATGGAAATATCAGTCTATGTAAATACATTTGATCGTCATGCTTATTGGTTAATTTGTGTATTTTGTTAGTCGTCCTGTATCTTATTTGTCACATGCACAAAGCATACAGAGCCTACTTTGAGCGGAATATCACTTTTCAGACAACTCGTTGCTGCTGGAGTAAAACAGTCATTGCGCAACAATTCTAAATGCAATTGCGTGTTAAAATAATTTACAAAGAGCTACAATTTTTTGTTCTCAACTGGTAATGGAAGCACACCTCCCATTCGCCATTCATGTGTATAGGCAACGGTAAGCAGGCTATCAGCATGTCAACCACCACTTTGCATTGTGAGCTGGAGGCAGTATTAATTTTTGAAAACATACAGTGCATTTTGAAAGTATTCAGACCCCTTCCCTTTTTAGACATTTTTACATTACAGCCTTTAAAAAAAATTGACAAAAAATGTAATCCTCATTCCACACACGTTATCCCATAATGACAAAGCGAAAACAGGTTTAGAAATGTTTTCTAATTTATTACAAATAAAAAACAATACTCTTTCATTCTTAAAAGGAAGACGTTTGGAACCACCAAAACTCTTCCTAGAGCTGGCCACCCGGCCCAACTGAGCAATCGGGGGGAGAAGGGCCTTGGTCAGGGAGGTGACCTAGAACCCGATAGTCACACTGACAGAGCTCCAGAGTTCCTCTGTGGCGATGGGAGAACCTTCCAGAAGGACAACCATCTCTGCAGCACTCCACCAATCAGACCTTTATGATAGAATGGCCAGTCGGAAGCCCCTCCTCTGTAAAAGGCACATGACAGCTCGCTTGAATTTGCCAAAAGGCCCCCTAAAGGACTCTCAGACCATGACAAACAAGATTTTCTGGTCTGATGAAGCCAAGATTGAGCTCTTTGGCCTGAATGCCAAGCGTCACGTCTTGAGGAAACCTGGCACCATCCCTACGGTGAAGCATGGTGGTGGCAGCATCATGCTGTGGGGATGTTTTTCAGGGACAGGGACTTGGAGACTAGTCAGCAAAGTACAGAGTTCCTTGATGAAAATCTGCTCCAGAGCGCTCAGGAACTAAGACTGGGGTGACGGTTCACCTTCCAACAGGACAACGACCCTAAGCACACAGCCAAGAATACGCAGGAGTGGCTTCAGGAAAAGTCTCTGAATATCCTTGAGTGACGCAGCCAGAGCCTGGACTTGAACCCGATCAAAAATGTCTGTGCAACAACGCTCCCCATCCAACCTGACAGAGCTTGAGAGGATCTGCATAGAAGAATGGGAGAAACTCAGGTGTGCCAAGCTTGTAGCGTCATACCCAAAAAGACTCGAGGTGGTAATCACTGCCAAAGGGGTTTTAACAAAGTACAGAGTAAAGGGTCTGAATAATTATGTAAATGTTATATTTCAGTTTTTTTTAATTTACTGTTTTTGCTTTGTCATTATGGGGTATTGTGTGTAAATCAAATGTAATCAATTTTAGAATAAGGCTGTAACGTAACAAAAATGTGGAAAAAGTCAAAGGGTCTGAATATGTTCAGAATGCACTGTATAGGGGACTCCGCATTACGCACAACAAAAACACGTAAAAGCCTATAGATGTAATTAGCTATTTGCTCTCTTGGGTAAATAAATAAACAAGCAGCAGCACATGCGGCCTACAAAGTTACACACATAAGCAAGCAAATTTTAATTGTGAAATATAATAGGGCCTATTTGTACAATTAGTAGGCTGACACTTATCTAAGTTTCATAATTTTTCCACTAATGTTATTAGCCTATCTCTTTCTCTATTGTTGCCTCATTCCTTCATCATTTTCAACAGTTAAGTTAAATAAGTTGCATTGTCCTTACTAGGGCTGTTGCAGTGAACTTATTACCACCACACCAGCAGTCATTAGTCATGAAGGCAGTCAAATTCCACATGACCGCTTAGTAACGATAATTAGGCTTCTCCAAGCTCTGATGCTGCTGATGGTCATTAGTAGCCTACCAAACTTGCTAACTGCCTTGTACTCAGCACTCTATTGTCCCTCTAATCACTTTGACATCAATGCAAATGTGTTCGAAAAAATCTAATCAAACACTTCATGAGAGCCCAAGAGCTCATGTTCCGCAACATTTGTATGGGCAATGCAATTGCGCGAGAACAGAGTGATGGCCTCTACTAAAAGAGCAGGATCCCCATCAGCTTTCTATAGGCTAGGCCCACTATATTTATTTCTCAACTTTCCTAATATTAAGCACATTGCTTATTTTTACAACAGGAGTATAGCTTACCTGGCTGGCATGAAAATGAACCAGGGGAAAAGTGTCCTACATTCGCTATTTAAGTGGATAGATTACTTTTTTTTCCACTGCCCCTGTTTTGAGACAGGTGCATGATAATGGTCCATTCTAAATCAAAACCAATTTCACACATATCCTAAATAATGTATATAAAGACAAGATTAAATCAAGGAAGATGGCGCCGACAGAGATGGTCCTTAGAAAACTATCGAGTTATAATTTTTTTTATGTATTATTTTTTACATTGTTAGCCCGTAAAATCTAAAGTGTTATTACATACAGCCGGGAAGAACTATTGGATATAAAAGCGATGTCAATTTACCATCATACCGACCAGGAATACGTCTTTCCCGAAGCGGATCCTTTGTTCGGACCTCCACCCTGGACATGCAATCTTTTCCCAGAGGCCGATCCAAAACAAGCGGACGCCGCAGGAGAGGCAGACGAAGCGGCCTACTGGTCAGACTTAGAAGGCGAGCACACCATCCACCGCTTCCAAGCATATTACTAGCCAATGTCCAATCTCTAGATAACAAGGTGGACGAAATTAGGGCATGAGTTGCCTTCCAGAGACACGTCAGAGATTGTAACATTCTCTGTTTCACGGAAACATTCACTCAGGATATGTTGTCAGAGTCGGTACAGCCACCCGGTTTCTTCACGCATCGCACTGACAGAAACAAAGATCTCTCTGGTAAGAAGAAGGGCGGGGGTGTATGCCTTATGATTAACGACTCATGGTGTAATCACAGCAACATACAGGAACTCAAGTCCTTTTGTTCACCCAACCTAGAATTCCTTGCAATCAAATGCCGACCACATTATCTTCCAAGAGAATTCTCTTCGATTACATCAGGGTGAAGACAGCTTGCCTGTCGAAACGTTGGACATAAAATATTTTTTGCATCTGAGCTCCTAGAGTGTGCAGCATAAGAAACTGCCTTCTTTTTGCAGCTTTTTCCTAGTCACACACCTCATGTAGCCTAGCTCAAAGGCCTATAGGTTTGTTTTGTGTGCTAGAGGTGTCACTACAGACACCCTGGTTCAAATCAAGGCTGTATAATAACCGGCCATGATTGGGAGTCGCATAGGGCGGCGCACAATTGGCCCAGTGTCGTCCGGATTTGGCCGGTGTAGGCCATTATTGTAAATAAGAATTTGTTCTTAACTGACTTGCCTAGCTAAATAAAGGTAAAACAAAATAAAAGAAAATCACAACTAGTGGCCAAATAACTTCTTAAAATGAAGCAGATTAATCTGCTTTACAAGTAGTTTAGAGCCTAACTGACATACGTAAGCAGCGCGTGAGTATCAAGGTTGTGCAAAATTTTCACCATTAAAACGCACCTTTATAATGAAAGGAGAACATGCGTAATCACATTTGTGGTCACTTTTGATAATGGTCTTTTCCCGCTAATGGAACATATGTGCTTATAGCCTACTGCCATGTGCACATTGCTGCCCTTATACAGTGGCTTGTGAAAGCACCCCGCTTGGCATTTTTCCTATTTTGTTGCCTTACAACCTGGAATTAAAATAGATTTTTGGGGGGTTTGTAATCATTTGATTTAAACAACATGCCTATCACTTTGAAGATGTTAAATCTTTTTTTGGGTGAAACAAACAAGAAATAAGACAAAAACACAGAAAACTTGAGCGTTCATAACTATTCACCCCCCGAAGTCAATACTTTGTAGAGCCACCTTTTGCAGCAATTACAAATCTCTTGGGGTATGTCTCTATAAGCTTGGCACATCAAGCCATTGGGATTTTTGCCTATTCTTCAAGGCAGAACTGCTCCAGCTCCTTCAAGTTGGATGGGTTCTGCTGGTGTACAGCAATCTTTAAGTCATACCACAGATTCTCAATTGGATTGAGATCTGGGCTTTGACCAGGCCATTCCAAGCCATTTAAATGTTTCTACCTAAACCACTCGAGTGTTGCTTTAGCAGTATGCTTAGGGTCATTGTCCTGCTGGAAGGTGAACCTCTGTCCCAGTCTCAAATCTCTGGAAGACTGAAACAGATTTCCCTCAAGAATTTCCCTGTATTTAGCGCCATCCATCATTCCTACAATTCTGACCAGTTTCCCAGTCCCTGCAGATGAAAAACATGGTGTTCTCGGGTGATGAGAGGTGTTGGGTTTGCACCAGACATAGCGTTTTCCTTGATTGCCATAAAGCTACATTTTAGTCTCATCTGACCAGAGTACCTTATTCCATATTTTTGGGGAGTCTCCCACATGCCTTTTGGCGAACACCAAACGTGTTTGCTTATTTATTTCTTTAAGCAATGTATTTTTTCTGGCCACTCTTCCGTAAAGCCCAGCTCTGTGGAGTGTATGGCTTAAAGTGGTTCTAGGGACAGATACTCCAATCTCCGCTGTGGAGCATGCCCGCACCACTTTTCCATAAAACCCCCCAAAATTTAAACAAGTAATTTTTTAAATTTCACTTCACCAATTTGGAAAAAAAAATAGGATAAAGGCCAAGGGGGTGAATACTTTTGCAAGGCACTGTAATGTGAAGAAATAGCCTAATAGTTTATCAACATTTTAAGCTGATTGTTCTGATTGTGTCAGCCACATTGCGTAAAAAAGTTTTTGAGATGCGAGTGGTTGTGTTAATTTGGGATCTATTGCATCCCACAACTGTCCCAGACTATGTTTGGAATATATATTTCTTGCACAGAATAGGTCAACTTTTGTACGATGGAGGATAGTAGATTGCTGTTCGCTAGGCCTACTAATCTTGTTGACTGATCAAATGTAAACAGTTCTTCCAATATCTTCAATATGCACCTCTGAATTGGATAAGGACTCGTGCAGTTTCGTCCCCGATGTGTCTGTCTTCACTTGTAGCCTGTGAGAAAGACCCGATCACATGACTGAGAGCCATGTGAGTGAGCGGTGCTTAGGAGGGCACAAAGCAGCACACCCAGCCAAGCACACAACGGCCACTGGCCGTGAAAAGCATGGATTTTTTAAGGGTGCATTACTGCCACAAAGGGCATGCCGCCTGTGAAATTCGAGGCATTATCAAGTGCTTGTCAAATTGAGAATGAGAGTCTAATGAGGAGTGTACAGCCTGTGCAAAAAAAAAGCAGCGTTCATGCCTTTCAAGCAAATTTTTTCAAATCATCATTAGTTGCATCATGCAGCCTTACAATGTATTCAACATTTAAAAATCAGAACCCAACGTTTGTATAACAACTAAAGTTACATTAATAACTCTAAATTAAGCATATATAACACTGAACAGCCGCATGTGCACACTCCCTCAAATGTTTGAGAAAATATTTATATTTTATTCAGCTTTGTTCAATTGTATTCGTCATACTATTAAATAATGCCACGAAATTATAAGCAAATCGTGTCTGCTAATTGAACTAGTGTAGCCCACAGCCATTTGAGGACCTAACATTAAGGACAACGCAGAGTATGCTATTTGGTTTTTCTGAAATAGACTACATTTGCTTCATATCATGCTTCTTTAGACCTGTCTAAAACAAATAATGGATTTATTGTGAAGGCTATATTTAATGGATTTATTAGACATTTTAAATTAGGCGTTCCAAATGCCTTGTTTCAAACAACCGGTGAGTTCTATTTGCTGTTGTATTTAACATTCAGAAAACAAGAGATTGGGTCCCTCTTCGAATTGTGTATTGGTATTAGAAATGCAACAACAAAAAATGTCAAGCAACCTATTCTAGTCTAACTTTCCTGCATGGGACTCGAAGAGCTAAGGAGCGTTTCTTTTTAAAGAGAGAGGCCAGCAGAGCACAGGTGCGCATTGTGCAAGAGACAGAGGCTAGTTAGAAGCTTATTATTCATATCCCATCATTCCTTAGCTAAATATAAAACTAATACTGCATTGAATGTATTACCTGAAAGAGGTAGGGTAGGACATAGACACATTCACCCATCTCAAATCTTGAATCTTGAATCTTGATAGGTCTACATGCATTGTGAAGTGCACTCCATACTGACATGGGCTGTCTGTCCCCACCATGAGCATTGATGATTGATCATGCAGAGAGAAGGCCGTAGAGAAGTCATATTTAGAAATTGCTTATAATTTAACAGTTGTGTGGAAGGAGTCAGGCGCAGGAGATATGCAAAAATGAGTATATTTTAATGTAGTCGCCAGAGAACATACAGGCACACTAGTAGATATATACTCATACAAACCAAAACCCCAAATCTAAACACGGGTATGATTTCATAACCCGGAGTATCGAATAAACAAAACAAATGCCCTACACAGAGCACGGAGTAAACTGGTAGCAACGTACACAGTCAAAGACAAAACAATCACGCACAAGGGAAGACAGGAAAAGGAGGAAATTATAACAGGGGCGTGATTGGGAGAAAATACAAAACAGGTGTGAACAATCAAAACCAACACAATTAGACACACTGGAAGGAATCGGTGATGGTTAGAAAACCGGTGACGACGAACGCCGAACACCGCCCGAACAGGAAGAGGGACCGGCCGGCGAAGATGCGATCCGGCCGGCGAAGATGAAACTCCCTTAACATATTCAGATCCAATATATCCTCCTTCGGGACCCAGCACCTCTCCTCCGGTCCGTACCCCTCCCACTCCACAAGGTACTGAAGGCCCCCCACGGCGTCTCGAATCTAAGATGCAGCGGACGGAATACGCCGGGACCCCCTCGATGTCCAAAGGGGGCGGAGGGACCTCCCTCACCTCAGAGTCCTGGAGCGGACCAACCACCACCGGCCTGAGGAGGGACACATGGAACGAGGGGCTCATTTTATAATCAGGGGGAAGCTGTAACCTGTAACACACCTTGTTCACTCTCCTCAGGACTTTAAATGGCCCCACAAACCGCGGAGCCAGCTTCCGGCATGGCAGGCGGAGGGGCAGGTTTCGGGTCGAGAGCCAGACCCTATCCCCCGGTGCGTACACCGGGGCCTCACTGCGGTGACGGTCCGAGCTGGTTTTTTGACGCGTCATGGCCTGTTGAAGGTGACCTGTGACAGCCTCCCAGGTCTCCTCCGCGCGCTTAAACCACTCATCAACCGCAGGAGCTTCGGTCTGACTCTGATGCCATGGTGCCAGAACCGGCTGATAACCCATCACCACCTGAAAAGGGGAGAGGCTAGTTGAGGAGTGGCGAAGTGAATTGTGCGCCATTTCTCCCCAGGGTACAAACCTCGCCCACTCTCCCGGCCGGTCCTGGCAATATGACCGCAAAAACCTGCTCACATCTTGATTGACTCTCTCCACCTGCCCATTACTCTCAGGATGAAAACCCGAGGTAAGGCTAATCGAGACCCCCAATTTTTCCATAAAAGCCCTCCAGACTCTCGACGTGAACTGGGGACCTCGATCAGACACTTTATCCTCGGGTATCCCATAGTGCCGGAAGACATGGTGAAACAGGGCCTCCGCAGTCTGTAGGGCCGTTGGCAGTCCGGGTATCGGAAGGAGACGACAGGACTTAGAGAAATGATCCACAACGACCAGGATCGTGGTATTCCCCTGAGAAGGATGAAGATCCGTTAAGAAATCCACAGATAGATGTGACCATGGTCGTTGTGGAATAGGTAAAGTAAGAAAATACAAAACAGGTGTGAACAATCAAAACCAACACAATTAGACACACAGGAAGGAATCGGTGATGGTTAGAAAACCGGTGACGACGAACGCCGAACACCGCCCGAACAGGAAGAGGGACCGACTTCGGCTGAAGTCGTGACATCATGCTGTTGATATAAATAATTGTTTTAATTTACCGGTTTCTCGCAATTATTTATCCCGGGAAAAGTGGCCCATGGTGCACACTGGGCTATGGCCCATCACGTGATCTGGCAAAGCCGGTTAAGAAAGCGTTCCACCTGCTAAAATCAAATCAAATTTTATTGGTCATATACACATATTTAGCAGATGTTATTGCGGATGTAGCAAAATGCTTGTGTTCCTAGCTCAAACAGTGCAGTAGAATCTAACAATTCACAACAATACAAAAACAATGGCAAAAAGAAATGTATAAATATTATGACGAGCAATGTCGGAGTGGCTTTGACAAAAATACTGTAGAATAGAATACATATATAGAATACATATATATACATATGAGATGAGTAAAGCAGTATGTAAACATTATTAAAGTTACTAGTGTTCCATTATTACAGTGGCCAGTGATTCCATGTCTATGTACAGTGAGGGAAAAAAAGTATTTGATCCCCTGCTGATTTTGTACGTTTGCCCACTGACAAAGAAATGATCAGTCTATAATTTTAATGGTAGGTTTATTTGAACAGTGAGAGACAGAATAACAACAACAAAAATCCAGAAAAACACGTGAAAAATGTTATAAATGGAATTGCATTTACTCACCCTCTGGAGAGCCCTGCGGTTGCAGGCGGTGCAGTTGCCTACCAGGCGGTGATAGAGCCCGACAGGATGCTCTCAATTGTGCATCTGTAAAAAAGCGTTAACCATTGGACATGTAAAAACAGAACGTAAGCAGAATCAATTGGAGTCTACAGACTGGGTCAACATGGAGTTAATCACTAGAGATGTAAAAACAGAACGTAAGCAGAAAATGTGTACCTTAGTTAATTATTATAGGCACCATAAGCTATGTATCTGTAATAAGAACGTATATTTGTACTACTATTTTACTATCAAGTATTATTAAAAAGCACTTATATTAGGAATTTATATATGCAATAAATGTATCATTATTTTGTATTAACACACCAATATAATCTAAACTGAGCAGATGTGGGCGTTAACAAGCAAGAATTGGGACAGGAAGATAATGGTGGGGAGAGGCCAAGGGGTGTTAATCATCTACATAGAGGGGAGTGACCATGTGTGTTATTTGAAGGTGGAAACCTATAAAGCCTGAGGTCTGTAACAAGAAAATTATGTTGTTCCATGGAATTGCTCTGCTTCTGTTACTTCTGTAATAAAGTGAATTTACAATATTTCCACGACATCTGCTCCTTCGTTTTGTTGACGTTGAGGGAGAGGTTATTTTCTTGGCACCACTCCACCAGGGCCCTCACCTCCTCCCTTTAGGCTGTCTCATCATTTTTGGATGATTGAGTTGGAGGCATGCATGGCCCACGCAGTCATGTATGACCAGTGTGTACAGGAGGGGGCTGAGCATGCACCCTTGTGGGGCCCCTGTGTTGAGGATCAGTGAATTGGAGGGGTTATTTCCTACCTTCACCACCTGGGGGCGGCCCGTCAGGAAGTCCAGGACCAAGTTGGACAGGGCCAGGTTCAGACCCAGGACCACGAGCTTGGAGGGTACTATGGTGTTGAAGGCTGAGCTACAGTCAAAGCTATAGTCAAATCGATCAACAATCTGCACTGCTCGGTTACGTTGTCAATGACCCATCTTTCAGAAACAAACAACATCCCTTTTCCAAAAATGTATGTTTGAATTTTAAAACTAGTTTTCAATGTGAAAGCAGAAAGCATCAAAAGCAATCACTTTTCAATGTCAAGAATCCTATTCATTACTCCTACGTTGCTTTTGCTTTGTGCCGACTTTGCTGTTGGCCAGAACGACACAGCCGGTTCATGCCTAAGAAACACCCTATTTCCCAAAGAATCACTTTTCACCCGGTGCAAACTACCTGGGCACCCGGGCAAGAATAATATAAATAATCCCCTCAATGTTTTTAACAAAAGATGATCTATTACACTGAAGAAAAATATAAAATAAAACAATTTCTAAGATTTTACTGAGTTACAGTGTCAGGAAATCAGTCAATTGAAATAAATTCATTAGGCCCTAATCTATGGATTTCACATGACTCGGAATTCAGATATTCATCTGCTGGTCACAGATACCTTAAAAAAAAGTGGGGGCGTGGATCATAAAACCAGTTGCTGGCTAATGGCGGGACCTGGAACACGCTGTAGTACACGTCGATCCAGATTGTCCCAAACATGCTCAATGGGTGATATGTCTGGTGAGTATGCAGGCCATGGAAGAACTGGGGCATTTTTAGCTTCCAGGAATTGTATACAGATCCTTGTGACATGGGGCAATGCATTATCATGCTGAAACATGAGGTGATGGCGAAGGATGAGTGGCATGGCAATGGGCCTCAGGATCTCATCACGGCATCTCTGTGACCAGCAGAAAAATGTCAAAGAAAAATGTGGCTGGTCTCAGACTATTCCGCAGGTGAAGAAATCAGATGAGGAGGTCCTGGTTGTCCTGGTTGTGAGGTAAATTCTCTAAAACAACGTTTGAGGCAGCTTATGGTAGAGAAATTAACATTCAATTCTCTGGCAACAGCTATGGTGGACCTTCCTGCAGTCAGCATGCCAATTGCACGCTCCCTCAATTTGACAGATCTGTGGCATTGGATTGTGTTACAAAACTGCACATTTTGGAGTTGCCTTTTGTCCCCAGCACAAGGTGCAGCTGTGTAATGATCATGCCATTTAACCTCTTAGCGCATGGATCCCGTGAAAGGAATCGAAATCGACAACATCCGGTGAAGCTGGAGTGCGCCAAAATAAAATTACAAAATAGTATTATAAAAAATTCATGGAAATACAAGTGTTGCACAGTCTTAAAAAGCTTAGAATCTTGGTAATCTCACAGTAATCTCAGATTTCAAAAAGGCTTCACGGCGAAAGCATAACATTTGATTGTCTGAGGACTGCGCCCCGTGTACTTCCACCATTAGCATAAAAACATTACCAGTGTGGGTGTCACAAAACACATAAAAAGAGCTAAAATAAATAGCTTACCTTTGAAGATCTTCTGCTGATGGTATTCCGAAGTGTCCAAGCAAGACAATCAATGTTCCTTTTGTTCGAAAAAGTCCCTCTTTATATCCATAAAGCTCTGTTTGGTTGGCGCGTTCTGTTCAGACAATCCACCGCCCACTCCTCCATTATACAAGACATATAGAGCATTCAAAATATACCTATAAACTTTCTCCAAACAAATCAAACAACGTTTCTAATCGATCCTATTATGTATATTAACTATAATATTTCACACGGGTAATATCTTGGACGAAAGAAAAGGAAAAAAACTAGTTGTGCGCTCCCGGGTCACGCGCTCCACAGACAGAAGTTACTTCCTCACTCTCCTTGGATAATCTTCTTCTACTCCTCTATTTTTCAACGTAAACGCTTGAAACCTCGTCTAAAGACTGTTGATATCTAGTGGAAGCCATAGGTACTGCAACCTGGGAGCTGAATTTAAGCATTTCCTATAGCAACTCATTGGAATATGAGCAAGCTCACAGAAACACATTTTCTAGGATGGATTTCCCTCAGGTTTTTGCCTGCCATATCAGTTCTGTTATACTCACAGATATTATTTTAATACTACTAATTACGTGCATATCCTAGCTTCTGGGCCTGAGTAACAGGCAGTTTACTTTGGGCACGTCCGACAGGCAGAATTCAGGAAACTAGACCCTTGCGCTTAGAGCTTCTTGATATGCCACACCTGTCAAGTGGATGGATTATCTGAAAATTGACCAGAATTAACTTTTTGTCGCAGGTTAGGAGATCTTACACAGCAGGTAATGAAAATGTACGTAGCAAGTTACTCTACTTTAGATATAATTTAACATAAGATGTAGTACAGGCAAGCGGGGCAGCTGGAGGTGGGTAAAAGTCGGGGAAAAAAGGGGGTGAAAAGGGAGATGGTTTGTTGAAGAAGAATGTAAGCAAAATGAGCAGTACGCCGGATTTTTGGTCTGGAGGAGAAATGGAAGTAAACGAGGGCGACTTATCGGAGGTTGCAGGTGTTGTGAAGTCCTCGGAGCCTGAGTCTGTGACTATATGAAGGACATTTTTGGAGTTAGTGGCTGATCCATTTGTGGTTTAAGGGTGGGTGAAAAAGGAGTTGGGTGCTGTGGAATCGGTGAAGGCAACCCGAAGTAGTCTTGTGATAATTATTTGTATTTCTGTTGGTCAGAGGGAGCAGATGCTTTGCGCCAAACAAATTGGGACAAGATGTGACTTGTTTTGCTCTCAAGAAAACGTCTCCATTGAAAAGAGGGATTACGGGACTAGCGGTAAATGTGAAAGTGGACCAACTGAAGAGAAAGATTCCCTGTGTTTGTAATGCTCTCTGTTTGGTTTCGACACAGACAGGGAGGCGCAAGTGGAGAATCAGAAGAGTCATTGTCTGTTCTTTTGAGTTTTTATGTTGAGTCTCTGCCCAACAAAGTGATGTTAGGAAATTTCAGTTATCCCATGCAAACTTATGTGCCGAGTACATTACGTTGTTACAGGTGTCAAGCTAATGGGCATGTGGCAACAGTGTGTAGGAGGGAGGTTCAAAGGTTTGAGAAGTGTGCAGAAGGGCATGAGACAAAGGAATGTGTAGCATTGTGGAAAGATGCGGTATTTGTTATATGTAGGGGTGCCCATTTGACTGGGGATCAGACATGTCCAGTGTATGAGAGGCAGGTTGAGGTTACCAGGGTGTTGTATGCTGAGGTAGTGAAGAAAGTTGAGGAAGATGGGTCAAGGGGGAGGGATCCTGAGAGGATTTGTGTGAGTAGTACATCTGTATCAGTACAGAGGGATAGGCCAACGAGTTATATATGCTTCAGTAAGATTGGCTTCTTAAACATTTACAGCAATGGTTATCAACTGTACTGCAGGGATGGAACTTAAGTCACAGAATGTAGATGTTGTGGCTGCAGCTGCATAGAAGTATCTGGCTGTACAAGATTTGACGTGAGAAGAGGGTGTTACAGGGTGTGTTTAGTGGTGGTGTCCTGTCCTTTCAGGCTGTTCGCCTAAGGTAGGTTTAAATAGTGAAGTAAGGTGGTGGGTTTTTTAATGAGTGTTGGGTTAGATGGTAGGATATTTGTTGATTTATTTTGCTTTTCTCAAGTAAAGTATAAGGGAGTTACACTCCAGTCCACTAGGTGGCGGTAATGCTATAATTGGATGCCCACCGCCGCTAAACCTCAACAAATGAGATTAATGAGTTATCTTGGCAAAGGAGAAGTGCTCACTAACAGGGATGTGCACAGAATTTGTGAGAAATAAGCTTTTTATGCATATGAAAAATGCTGGGATATTTTATTTCAGGTCATGAACCATGGGACCAAAACTTTACATGTTGTGTTTATATTTTTGTTCAGAATACAGTACCAGTCAAAGTTTGGACAAACCTTCTCATTCCAGGGTTTTTCTTTATTTTTACTATTTTCTACATTCTAGAATAATAGTGAAGACGTCAAAACTATGAAATAACACTTATGGTGTTAAATTAATCAAAATATACTTTTTTCTTTAAAGTAGCCACCCCTTGATGACAGCTCTGAACACTATTGCCATTCTCACAACCAGCTTCATAAGGTAGTCACCTGAAATTTTCAATTAAAAAGTATGCCTTTTATTAAAGTTACTTTGTGGAAATTCTTTCCTTCTTAATGCGTTTGAGCCAATCAGTTGTGTTGTGACAAGGTAAGGGTGGTATACAGAACATAGTCATATTTGGTAAAAGACCAAGTCCATATTATAGCAATAACAGCTCAAATAAGCAAAGAGAAACTACAGTCCATCATTACTTTAAGACATAAAGTTCAGTCAATCCAGAAAATGTCAAGAACTTTGAAAGTTTCTTCAAGTGCAGTCGCAAAAAATATCAAGCGCTATGATGAAACTGGCTCTCATGAGGACCGCCACAGGAAAGGAACACCAAGAGTTACCTATGCTGCAGAGGATAAGTTCATTAGAGTTAACTGCACCTGAAGACACTGTGATATATTTAGAATTCAAGGCACACTTAACCAGCATGGCTATCATAGCATTCTGCAGCGAAACAACATCCCGTCTGGTTTGCGCTTAGTGGGACTATCATTTGTTTTTCAACAGGACAGTGAATCAAAACACACTTCCAGGCTGTGTTAGGGCTATGTGACCAAGGAGAGTGATGGAGTGCTGCCTCAGATGACCTGGCCTCCACTATCACCCGACTTCAACACAATTGAGATGGTTTTGGATGACTTGGACCGCAGAGTGAAGTACAAGCAGCCAAGTGCTCAGTGCTGTTGTATTCGGCGCATGTGACAAATAACATTTGATTAGATTAGATGACATGAGACACATTTCACAGAACTACCGAAAGTAACAAAGTTAGTATCGAAAAAGTACAGAAGTTTCGGTATACCATGCGACGCTAAACTAACGTGACCAGCTAAATGTTTTTCACTGGCACGCTACAGTAGCAACCAATATAAAATTGGTGTAACACTGCCAAGTCAAAGGGTTGCAAACGCAAGTGTTTTGGTCACAGTCTCGAACCCTGTGCATAGCTCAACACTCTTCTGTTCCTTTGCTCTCCATCTCCTCTCTCTCCTCCCTCATGTCCTCCAATGGGACAACCTGTGCCACGTCAGCTGTACTATGTATGTGTGTGTGTGCTGCGTAATATGAATATGCTCTCCGTTCCAACAGGCAGGTATATAAAGCAAAGCACATTAATATTTCACAACCAGCGATTAGCGTTTGGCTAAAAACAACAACTTCAAATCCCCCCTTCACTACAATCCTACTCTTTTTTCCAGAGTCAACCTCAGATAAACTTAGTTTGTGTCCCAAATGGCACCTTATTCCATATATAGTGCACTACTTTTGACCATTGCCATATGGGCCTTGGTCAAAAGTAGTGCACTATATAAGGAATAGTGTGCCATTTGGGAATGCACACTATTGTTCCATCCCAGCCACACTGCTGATGGTGACCTTGTGTTTAAAGTCTTCTCCCTCTCTCTCTACTTTTGAAGGCCCATCAGTATCTGTCAAATATTACAGAGTTTGGGACTTTAAAGGCCTCCTACGTATAGACAGAGAATCCCTCGATAGTCCCTCGCGGTGTGATGTTCACTGTGGTACACGTAGGTCATACTGGGGTATGGATTTAAAAATCCCTCAATCTTCCGTTGCCTTGTTGTTTTCTCATTAGTTGGGAATTTAGTTTGAAATGTCTGATATAACATAGTTGGACGGGAGCTATAATCCAGTTATAATAATAACATTTTATAACTATGTGTGTTGTTATTGCTTAAAATCAGGCTTGGCTGCACTGCTTTCCATGGGGAAAGATTGCTTCCATACCTCCCGCTTCCCCAGGCAAATCGATGGCATGCAAAGCCTGGCTGAATCAAGGCTGTGACCGAGAGAGTTGTGTGTCTGTGTGTTTGAATTGTTGTGTGGGTGTGGGTGTTTGAATAATGAAGCGAAATTCACATATGATCAATTATTTCAATTAAAACAATTATTCAGTGAGGATTAAGCCCATATTATCATGGGATGATTTAAACAAGCCCTGGAAAAACCTTGCATTACCAGGGGTGCGGTGATTAGACAACCCCAAGCGCAGCAATATTAGCCCCTGCTAGTTAGCCAGAGGGGTGGGCACCGCTGCACGTTGTACGGCGGGCGGCCAGGTTAATCCTACAAAATGGACACTCGCTCAGACAACAAAGAGCATGTAACTGGAAGATTAAACACGGAAGAGCGGGTTTATCTCCTTAAAGAGATTGGAGTCACTTAATGTTCAAAAGCCCTGGGTAAAGAGATGTTGGGTGTGTGTTCAGTGTGTTTTTCCGGTGTGTGCACGTTACTGGTTGTGTATGTACGTTCTCCTGCATATGTGTGTGTTCGATATGTGTGTTTTTTGAGGCAGCAGACTATGCTTATGGAGATTAGGTTTTTATGAGTTTCCTTCAGAAGCTGTAACCTTTGTTTAACACCATGGTAATGAGTGTTCCTCTTTTCTTCCATCACTCCCTCTCCCTCTTCTTCTCTTTCATCATCCCAGTTTCCATTGTGCAGAGTGATTCGTTTCAACATAGACTACACAATTCACTTTATTGAAGAGATGACACCAGAGGTCAGTAAAGCCCCTCATCTCTTTTATGTCTGTCTGTCTTTCTGTCTATGTGTGTGTGTTTACTGTTCTCCAAACGTTCGCGTATCGCTGTCTGTGAACACATCCAAGGCCCATGTAACCTACAGTGCATTTGGAAAGTATTCAGACCCTTTGACTTTTTCCACATTTTGTTAAGTTAGACTTATTATAAAATTGATTACACCTTGTTGTCCCATTGTTGTTTTTACTTTTTTTTAACTAGGCAAGCCAGTTAAGAACAAAATCTTATTTACAATGACGACCTAGGAACAGTGGGTTAACTGCCTTGTTCAGGGGCAGAACAACAGATTTTTACCTTGTCAGCTCTGGGATTCGATCTAGCAACCTGTTGGTTATTGGCCCAACTCTCTATCCACTAGGCTACCTGCCACCTCACAGGTATTTAAAAAAAAATATATATATATACCCTTTACTCAGTACTTTTTTTGAAGCACTTCTGGCAGCGGTTACAGCCTCGAGTCATTTTGGTTATGACGCTATAAGCTTGGCACACTTGAATTTTGGGAGTTTCTCCCATTCTTCTCTGCAGATCCTCTCAAGCTCTGTCAGGTTGGATGGGGAGTGTCGCACCACAGCTATTTTCAGGTCTCTCCAGAGATGTTTCATTGGGTTCAAGTCTCGACTCTTGCCGGGTCACTCAAGGACATTCAGAGACTTGTCCCAAAGCTACTTCTGCTTTGTCTTGGCTGTGTGCGTAGGGTCATTGTCCTGTTGGAAGGGGAGGTCTGAGCACTCTGGAGCAGGTTTTCATCAAGGTTCTCTCTGTACAATGCTCTGTTCATCTTTCCCTCGATCCTGAGAAGTCTCCCAGTCCCTGTTGCTGAAAAACATCCCCACAGCATGATGCTGCCACCACCATACTTCACCGTAGGGATGGTGCCAGGTTTCCTCCAGACGTGGCACTTGGCATTCAGGCCAAAGACTTCAATCTTACTTTCATCAGGTGAGAGAATCTTCTTTCTCATGGCCTGAGAGTCCTTTAGGGGCCTTTTGGCAAAATCCAAGTGGGCTGTCATGTGCCTTTTACTGAGGAGTGGTTTCTGTCTGGCCATTCTACCATAAAGGCCTGATTGGTGGAGTGCTGCAAAGATGGTTGTCCTTCTGGAAGGTTCTCTCATGTGACTATCAGGTCACATCTTTCGCATTTTAAGATGCTTATGTTGATGTGTGTGCGACTGTGTGTGTCTGTCCATGCAATTGTGTGTGCGTGTGTGAGATAGGGGGAAAAAATTGGTTAGTACTATGTCCATGTTCAGAACTACTGTGTGAGAGGACTGAAGCTGTTCTCCTCCTATCAATCCAGGATATACTGGAGCTTTATGACTGAAAAACACCATTCTATCCCCTAGTGGTTTCACCATTCTATTCCCCAGAAGGTTTCTGGTTTGAATCCCGAGCTGACAAGGTAAAAATCTGTCGTTCTGCCCATGAGCCATGCCACTGTTCCCTGGGCGCCGAAGATGTGGATGTCGATTAAGGCAGCCCCCCACACCTCTCTGATTCAGAGGTTGAATACATTCAGTTGGACAACATTTAGTTGGACAACTGACTAGGTATCCCCATTTCCCTTTTCCTAGCCTCTACCCTTCACCCGCTAGACCCTAACCCCTAGCCTCTAGACACTAATCAGTATCCCCTACCTCCTGCCTGTTCCAGGATTTATGACTGAACAACACATTACCCCCTATCTCCCAGCCCCTACCCCAAGACACTTCCCTACCCCCTAGCCCCTACCTATTCCCTATCCCCTAACTCCTACTTCCTTACCCACTAGGCACTAGGTCTGAGAGGGATGGGAAGGTTTTTTCAGTGTTTTTGTTCTTTCCCCATGCAGGTCCAGAATGGGACAATCAATGTCCTGGATGTCAGAAGTATCACTTCATGCCTAGCTTTGTCCACTTCTTACCTGGTGAGTCACTGTACTTCCCGTCTCGATCTGTCCTCTACTTAGAGCACTCTGTCTCTCTCTGTTGGAGAATGTTGGAACCTGCTACTGTGTTTGAGTGGTATGTGCTTTGTCTGTGTGAGACACAATGCACACATGAGTTATTGTTGTAATGCATTTCAAAGATTGAGAGTCCTAGCTGTCGATTTTCTGTGTGTGTGTCAGTCCATGTGAACACTTGTAAATGGAGGTCAAGCAATTTTGCATTAGCGTTTATTAACCTGATTGTGTATTTGACCCTGTTTGTGTTCTCTGTCTGTTTATCTCTGATCGCGTGTGTGCTTTGTCTCGTCTGTCTGTCTCTTTGTATCTGTGTCTGTCAGTCTTGTTTCTCTTGTGTGAATGTGTTTTCCTTTCTCTTTGCATGCTGTCTGTGTCTCGCTTTCTGTCTCTGTGTGTGTCTAGACGGTGGTTAGGAGGTTCTGGTCCATGAACCAGCTGTTGCTCTAAGCCCTGTCTATCTTTCCATCTCACTATCTCTTCCTTACCATCCCTAGTAAGGAAAAGGCTGTTAACCAAATAGCACCCTATTCCGTATATAGTACACTACTTCCGACCAGGTCAAATAGGGTACATGTGTGTGTGATTGACAGAATGCTATATTGGAAGGGTTTGCACTTTTGAGTGGAAATTTCCTTGAATTCAGCTCTTTTTGTAACAAACTAACATGTCACTGTACTTACAAAGTCTGAGACGATCTGGGGTCGTATCAAGCGTCTCAGAGTAGGAGTTCTGATCTAGGATCAGGTCCCCCCGTCTCCCCGTCCATTTTGAGCTAAAAGGCAAAACTGCTCTTAAATCAGCACTTCTACTCTGAGACACTTGATGCATTTGGGCCCTGGGTCCATATTCACAAAGCGTCACAGAATGGGAGTGCTGAGCTATGATCAGTTTTGCCTTTTAGATCATAGTTAATATAATTATATGGACAGATCCTAGATCAGAACTCCTACACTGAGACACTTGATACATATGGACAGGTCTATTCGTTCTATGATGGCTGCTGTTGTGTGTGTTTTTTTCACGTTATTTGTAACTTATTTTGTACATAATGTTTCTGCTAACTCTTATGACCGAAGAGAGCTTTTGGATATCAGGACAGCGATTACTCACCTGGTACTGGACAAAGATTTTATCTTTAACGAGTCGGACGCAAAGGATTTATTTCAGACACCCGGCAAGGCCCAAATCCCTGTCATTCACATGAAGAAGCGTCAGAGATATCGGGGAAGTAAATCGGGGTGCCATGTAAGGATCCGACGGCGAGTGAGTAAACCGCCTTTACCATCAGTCCTATTAGCCAACGTGCAATTGTTGGATAATGAAATGGATGAGTTCAGATCAAGACTATGTTACCAACGGGATAGAGTAGATCATGATAAGCTGTAGACCACAATATTTACCTAGAGAGTTTTCATCTACACTACCGTTCAAAGGTTTGGGGTCACTTCGAAATGTCTTTGTTTTTGAAAGAAAATCTATTTTTTTGTTCATTAAAATAACATCAAATTGATCAGAAATACAGTGTAGACATTGTTAATGTTGTAAATGACTATTGTAGCTGGAAACTGACAATTTTTTATGGAATACATACATAGGCGTACAGAGGCCCATTATCAGCAACTATCACTCCTGTGTTCTAATGGCACGTTGTGTTAGCTAATCGAAGTTTAGAATTTTAAAAAGGCTAATTGATCATTAGAAAACACTTTTTTTAATGAAGCTGCCAGTTGAGGGTTTTCTAATGATCAATTAGCCTTTTTAAAATGTTAAACTTGTATTATCAAACACAACGTGCCATTGGAACACAGGAGTGATGGTTGCTGATAATGGGCCTCTGTACGCCTATGTAGATATTTCATTTATGGGGCTAGGCGTCCCGCTAGCGGGACAACTTCCGGTGAAGTTGTCCCGCTACAACATGTA
This sequence comes from Brachymystax lenok tsinlingensis, assembly GCA_030435695.1. Lineage (NCBI taxonomy): Eukaryota > Metazoa > Chordata > Actinopteri > Salmoniformes > Salmonidae > Brachymystax > Brachymystax lenok. Next base: position 31,918,433 of record CM059814.1, read on the forward strand.
ATTACAGCTATAACATGTAGTGTCGTTTTGTTAGATAAAATCCTTCTTTATATCCCAAAGTCTGTTTAGTTGGCGCCATCAATTTGAGCAATCCACTCGTTCAACATGCAGAGAAAGGAATCCGGAATCTTTGTTTCAACAAGTCAAAATACGTTTCTATTTACTCCTCAGATACCCTAAAATGTAATCAAACTATAATATTTCTTACGGAAAGAAGTATGTTCAATAGGAAACAGGTGCATCCTTTCTTCATGGCGCGAGCAAACACGCATTTCCAAGACTGTGTCCCTGTACTAAAACTGGTATTTATTTTTCGTTTTTGAAGTTGCAAGCCTGAAACCTTGAACATAGACTGCTGACACCCTGTGGACGCCATAGGAATAGGAATTGCTCATTTCCAGCATGCCCTTATACTTTCCATTGTAAGAGCATGGTCTCTCAAAAAACATTCTGGTTGGTTTTTCTTTGGATTTTCTCCTATCATATCTATTGTGTTATATTCTCCTACATTATTTTAACATTTCTACAAACTTCAAAGTGTTTTCTTTCCAATGGTACCAATTACAAAATATCTGCCGTTTCCAGCTACAATAGCCATTTACAACATTAGCAATGTCTACATCATATTTCTGATCAATTTGATGTTATTTTAATGGACAAAATGTTTTATTTTCTTTAAAAAAAAAGGACATTTCTAAGTGACCCCAAACTTTTGAACGGTAGTGTATATTTTTCGTAGCCGTCTATTTACCACCACAAACCAATGCCAGCACTAAGACGGCACTCAAAGAGGCCATAAACAAACAAGAAAATGCTCATCCAGAGGCGGCGCTCCTAGTGACCAGGGACTTTAATGCAGGGAAAGTTAAATCTGTTTTACCTCATTTTTACCAGCATCTTACATGACTGCATGGCCAAGCACGACTACAACACCATCTCTAGGTTTGCCGACGACACAACAGTGGGAGGCCTGATCACCGACATTGATGAGAGACCTGGCAGTGTGGTGCCAGGATAACAACCTCTCCCTCAACGTGATCAAGACAGAGGAAATGATTGTGGACTACAAGAAATGGAGGACTGAGCACGCCCCCATTCTCATTGACGGGGCTGTAATGTAGCAGGTTGAGAGCTTCAAGAACCTTGGTGTCCACAACATCAACAAACTATCACGGTCCAAACACACCAAGACAGTCGTGAAGGGCGCACACAAGCCTATTCCTCCTCAGGAGACTGAAAAGATTTGGCATTGGTCCTCAGATCCTCAAAGTTCTACAGCTGCACCATCGAGAGTATCCTGACTGGTTGCATCACCGCCTGATGTGCTCAGCCTCCGACCGCAAGGCAGAGGGTAGTGCGTACGGCCCAGTACATCACTGTCAGCCAAGCTTCCTGCCATCCAGGACCTCTATACAAGGCGGTGTCAAAGGAAGGCCCTAAAAATTGCCAAAGACTCCAGCCATCGCAGTCATAGACTGTTCTCTCTGCTACCGCACGACAAGCGGTACCGGACGCGCCAAGTCAAAGTCCAATAGGCCTCTTAAGACTCCTGAACAGCTAATGAAATTGCTACCCGGACTATTTGCGTTTTTACACTGCTGCTACTCTGTCTATTATCCATGCATAGTCACTTTACCTCTACCTACATGTACATATTACCTCAATTATCTCAACTAACCTGTGCCCCCGAACATTGACTCTGTACCAGGTACCCCCTGTATATTATCTCACTACTGTTATTTCATTGTTGCTCCTTAATTACTTGTTATTTATTTATACATTTTTTACATTTTCTTTTAGTAAATACTTTCTTAAAACACTTATTTTACTTAAAACTGCATTGTTGGTTAAGGGCTTGTCAGTAAGCATTCCACTGTAAGGTCTACAAGTTTTGTTTTTGCCACATGTGATAAACACAATTTGAGTTGATATGGGGCCTGGTCTCATAGTCTTTGTGTTGTCTTGTTGTTTCCGAAGCCCAGCTCAGTGCATATTGACCAGCTGGACAGAGAGCAGTTCAACCCAGAGGTCAACACCTTCCCCATCATCATCCTCTTTGGGATCTGAACCACCCAGCTCAGCTACGCCGGGGACCCCCAGTAAGACCCTCCCTTTACCCCTCAAACCCCAACCGCCCCCTTCCCCACCATCCAGGAACTATACTTCCCCTGTCCCACTCCCCACAACCCCCGGCCCAGCTGAGTTACACTGGAGATCCGCAGTAAGACCCCAACCACTAACCAACCAGGATCTAGATTTATACGCCCCCCGCCTCTCATCACTGGCCACAAACACTACTGCATAGTCCACTTCCTCAGACACACTCCTTCCACTCCCCTCTCCCCCGTGCCCCACACTCCTTATTTAAAGCATCTCTCACAGGACGGGTTGATGGTGGCACACTTCTGTGTTTGTTGAGAGAGAGGGAGGTAGAGAAAGAGTGGCGTGACATTTTCACATGCGTCGTCACGGGTCCTAAGGTTCCGCCGGGCACTGTCGCTGTGGGAACAACACTGTCTGTCTCGTGAAAAGCAATGACAAGCAGACACACACACACACACAGACAATGTGGAGGTGGAGGAGAGGGAATACTGTACTGTGCCTGTGCATAATTACCAAAAGTATATTATATTTTCCTCTTCCATCGTCTCCAAGGTGTAGAGAGAAGCAACAACAACCAAAACAAAGCGCCAATCAAAAGTGAAACTCTTCAACTAGTTTATGTTTGTTCACTGTGTCTGTTGTTATAATCTGTTTGTTATCTGTATCCTTGTCACATACTTCAAGGATATCCCAAATGGCATTCTATTCCTTTCATAGTGAACTACTTTTGACCAGAGTCCTGATAAAAAGTAGTGCACTACGATGGGAATAGCGTGCCATTTGGGACACATACTTAGATGCCAATGACAAGGGATAGATGTTTTATAGCCGGTAAACAGGAGATCTCGTTATTATGAAACCCCATCATTAGTGTGTTTGTGCTCAGACCTTTGTCCTGTGAGTAATGCTGATTTTTGTCTGTCGGAATATTATGAATGTCCGTCTGCATCCGCATGTTTCACGGCGGTCATGGATGCACACACACACACACACTCCCCTCGGCTATGTCAAACCTCTCTGATCCACAGACGACACATTTGTTGACGAACGGGGATATGATTAACAGGAGGTCGAAAACGTGGAAATGAAATAAGATGGAAAGCACCAGAACATTCCTGCGACATAATGAGGGAAGTGAGGGCAGAGCTGTCTTTAATTACATTGATGGCAATCCCACTGTGTCACGACTTCAGCCGGAGTTGGTCCGTCTCCTTGTTCGGGCGGCTTTCGGCGGTCGACGTCACCGGTCTTCTAGCCGCTATCGATCCATTATTCATTTTCCGTTGGTTTTGTCTTCCTTTTTCCCACACCTGGTTTTAATTTCCCATCATTACATGTTCCTTATTTAACCCTCTGTTTCCCCCATGTTTTTGTGCGTGATTGTTTGTTGTAAAATGTTCCGTGTCGAGTGATTGTTTTTCCACTCGTTTGGTATATTTTCTGAGTTAATTTTTGTTGTCCTGCGCCTGACTCTGCCTTACCGGCATCACGGAGACCATTACACACTGAGAGGGGAGCGGGGGAGGAGAGAGAGGACACGGACACCGCTGCATCCGTTAGGCTGCCCCTTCCTGTTCCCTTACTTTAGAAATTCATGTTTATGGTTGTACTAACCCCAGTATCTATAGAGGGCCACAAGGAGAGGGAGTGAAATTAAAAAAAGAGAGTGAGAGCGAGACGAGGGAGAAGCGGATGGTGGTGAATGAGCATTTACTGGAGAGCGACGGCAGGCAGGCAGCATATGTTAATGAGCGTATGGCAGACACACACCCACACCAGCCTGTCGTACCTTGAGAGCACGGAGCGGATCTTCTGAAATGTCATGTGAGCATGTTGGGGAGGGAGGCCTCTCAGCCTGCAGCTTTACCCTGCTCTCCTCTCGTCAGTAGCCTCCACCTGTGCCCGACGGTACGCATGCCGTTAGGCCAGCGGTGAGCTGATAATCACAGCGGTAAAGCCGTCTCAGTCTCTCTCCACACCGTTCACTAATGAAGTCTCCCTATTAAACAGCTTTAATTCTAATTCCCCTCATCTCCTCCATTCTGCTCTCTCTACAGCGGGTTGCTCTCTTGCTTTCTCTCTCTCTACACCACAGGTTTCATTTCTCTCTCTCTATCTCTGGCTCTCTAGCTCTCTGTCTCTCACGCCCTCTCTCTTGCTCTCTTTCTCGAGCCGGGCCGCATGCCAGTCATATAATTGAATAACTTGGCGTCTAAATGAGGAAAAGCTTTAATGGAGTGGTGCGGTCCCTCAGTCTATTATTACTAGAGTCTGGCAGTCCGAGGGGGTTTTCAATGGTCCATCACTGTGTCACCTTCCCAAAATCAATGTCCTTTTCAAATAAATTGTAATTCAAATAAGTTGTAATTGGGGCATTTGGAGAGATGTTCCTTCTCGTCACACACACGCGTGTGGAATAACTGCAGCATTTTGCAGAAGAGCGACTAGTGAGTGAAGTAGTGTTACAACAACCAAGCAGTGCTCATAAACTGTTTTGTGTTTACTTCCTGGTGGTTGAAGGTGACCTCTCTGGTCGAAAACAAGAGGAAACCAGGCCCCACACACACACAGCAGACTAATGTACTATTAAATTATGTTGTTTAATAATGGTGAGCTCCATTTAAATATGAATGTGTTGGTCTGAGCTCTCTCTCTCTCTCTTTCTCTGAAAAGCTATGTGAAACTACGCCACCTGCTGGCTAACAGTCCCAAGGTCAAGCAGATAGACAAACAGAAGCTAGCATAGAGGGAGGTGGGTATCACACACACTACAGCACAGTACATCTCACTGCCCACCTGGCCTCATAATAATTAAGTATTACACATGCCAGCTTCATACAATTGTAATGTCCTAGGAGCATAGGGCTGAAAAATGTAGCAGTGTAATTACTAGAACCATCTAACACCAGATTGTAGACTTGTGCTGCAGAGCTGAGGTCCTGATCCATTCACTGCATGTAGCTTCTTTTCACCCTTGCAGATCCTTCTTAGGCTACTGCTATTAGTCTCTCGCCACAGCCACTGTATCTCACCGGAGCGCCATGTGTCTGGCTAGTAATTTACTCCTTATTAAAGATCATGTCCGCATTAGGGGAAACAGCGCCACTGTTCGCTCCACAGTGACTTCGTTTTTTTGTTGTTGATGAAAATGGAGAAGGGTTGCATTCTAGCTAGACTAGCTTTAAACCCTCAGAGCACTCTGAGCCTCTATGGTGCTTGTTTATCTTTCTAGCTCTGGTTGCTCTTACTGTTGGTCCTACATGTTGTTATTGTCTGCAGTACCTGCTGTCGAGGATGTTGTAGCTCCAGGTCAGTCAGTGGTCTTTGTATAGTGTGTTTGTATAGTATTTTTTATGTTTTACACCCTTTTTCTCCCCTTTTTTGATCTTGTCTCATAGCTGCAACTCCCCAACGGGCTCTGGAGGCGAAGGTCAAGTCATGTGTCCTCTGAAACATGACCCGCTAAACCGTGCTTCTTAAGACCTGTCTGCTTAACTTCACCGGCTCCAGCAGCAAAACTGACTGTTTTGGAGAGCCTGGCGTGCCCAAAGTAAAATGCCTCCCATTTAGGCCCAGAAAATGGGATATGCATATATTTAGTACCATTGGATAGGAAACACTCTGAATTTTCCAAAACTGTTAACCATCTGTCTGTGGGTCAATCAGAACGCATTTGGCAGGCAAAACCCTGAGGAATCTCTGTCCTGAAAAAAGTCATTTTGACACATTGCTCATTTTTGAGCCCCTCCTATCCAAAATGACCATATATAGGCATGTGAACTCAGTGCACGTCGCTTCCTTATGATGTCATCAACCACGAGACGGTGTTTTACTCCATCTTGGGGAATTTCGACCATTGATAAACAGCATGGAACGAGAGACCACGCTATGAAAACTCTTCAGAGTCTTGGCGTGCATGAGAAGGCGCTGTGCCTTATTTATCGTTTTTAGCGTTCAGTTTATATTCCGGCTGATTTATAATAGTACATATACGTAAAAGGGTTCCTAAGGATACATTTAAAACTATGTTTGATTGTTTTTGGACAAGTTTATAGGTATAATTTTAACGAGTCGGCGCGAGTTTCAAAGGAGTAATGGAGGCTGTCGTTTCTGATTATAACGCATGAACCAAATGGAGGATTTATGGATAAAAGACGTTACTTTTTCTAACAAAAGAACCATGGATTGTCTTCGTTGGACACTTAGGAAGACCTCAGCAGAAGTTCTTCAACAGGTAATTACTTTGTTTTCGCTGTGAAATGTGTTATGTGTGTGCCATGATTGCTAATCGATACATGGCTATTGGAAAATATGTGAGGTGCTACCCTCAAACAAATGAATGTGCTGCTTTCGCCGTAAAGCCTTTTTGAAATCTGACAACGCTGTGATATTGCCTAGAAACAGAGCTTTTGATGAGTATGGAACACTTGTATATAGCTGGATGTTTAATAATTCAATTTTCGGATTTTAAATCTGGCGCTACAGGTTTTTGCTAGTAGTGTCGGGATGATCCCGCTAGCGACCCACTGGTATTTGAGTCGTTAACCCGGAAACCAGCCGCACCAATGTGTTGGAGGAAACACCGTTCAACTGACGACTGAGGTCAGCCTGCAGGTGCCTGGCCCGCCACAAGGAGTAGCTAGAGCGCAATGAGACAAGTAAAGCCCCCCCAGCCAAACCCTCCCCTAACCCGGATGACGCTGGGCCAATTGTGCGCCGCCCTATAAGACTCCCGATCACAGCCGGTTGTGATACAGCCTCTGGCACTCCGATGCAGTGCCTTAGACCGCTGTGGAACTTGGAAGGTTTGTGTATAGTATTTTATTAGGATCCCCACACAAAACATAAAACATGACATAAAATGTATAGACAACTACATCAAAAGGACAGAACTACATACATTTAAAATAAGTATGCACGCTTTTATACATGTACAGTTGAAGTCGTAAGTTTACATACACCTCAGCCAAATACATTTAAACTCAGTTTTTCTGACATTTAATCCTAGTAAAAATTCCCTGTCTTAGGTCAGTTAGGATCACCACTTAACTGCCTTGTTCAGGGGCAGAACGACAGATTTTTACCTTGTCAGCTCAAGGATTCGATCTAGCAACTTTTCGGTTACTGGCCCCAGTCTCTAACCACTAGGTTACCTGCCCATGGAGAAACATGGGGAAAAGAGAACAGTGAATCGTTGGACTCGGTTGTGAGACAAAGTCGCCGTGTCTATGCTAAATAAAAAATACGTAAACGTTGGGGTGGATTGAAACAAAAGTTTAATGATTGGAGTAAGGACAGTGGATTTCCCATGATCATCTTTGGTTTATAATTAATACTTTTGGATTGCTTATTAAGATGTAGCATTGTGAATGCGAAATGTACACTATGTTTTCCAGAAGAGGAGGGTGTTTAATTATCCCTCGTTGGAGTGTTCCCTGAGACTGTGGTCTTGGGGAGATCAGTTTGTGATATTCGGCAGTTTTAAGTATAAAACTATCTGAAGTAAGGCCTTTTCATGTGTGTTTATGACCTATGGTTTACCACACACACCAGCACACGCACACACAACTTACCGGTTATGAATATGCGTTAGTGGTGTTGATACTGTGAGATTTAGTTTGTCGGATCTTTTCAATTTGGTTTTAAAATGAGTATGCAGAATGATGGAAATGTTTTAAAGGGTTTCTGAAGGACAGGGAAAGAAAAGGGAGAGGGAACACTAAGCAGGTAGCCTAGTGGTTAGAGTGTTGGACTTGTATCCAGAGGGTTGCAAGTTTGAATCCCAGAGCTGACAAGGAAAAAATCTGTTGTTCTGCCCCTGAACAAGGCAGTTAACCTGGGTGCCGTGGATGTCGATTAAGGCAGCCCCCCGGACCTCTCTGATTCAGAGGGGTTGGGTTAAATGCGGAAGACACATTTCGGTTGAAGGCATTTGGTTGTACAACTGACTAATAATGGTGACTTTGACTTTGGTGTCAAATGCCCTGTATCCTGACTTTCTGGTGAGGCTTGATCAATCTCATGAGAAATTATCGAAGCATGTGGGAAATAATTATAAAATGAATGAGAAACACCAGTCTCTATTCTATTTTACCATTACTTTATGAGATACCACTATTTCCTTACGGAGTTATCTAAGTTGGTGGGTTATTCAAATGTGTTTATGTTTTATTTAACATGCAGCATTGTCTGTTTTTGAATCACGATGTGAATCATGTGTTCAAAAGGGCAGTTACCAGGTCCCTGGGGCCCTGGTCTTTGGGTGAATCTACAAATGTATTTTGTTCAGTCTGCATATAGAAGGAAATATATATATTAACCTCTCAGGGATTGCTGGGGCGCTAGCGCCCCAATCCCGACACTACCAGGTGAAATGTAAGGCGCCAAATTCAAAATCCAAAAGTTGAATTATTAAACATCCACCAATATAGAAGTGTTCCATACTCATCAAAAGCTCTGTTTCTTGGCAATATCACAGCGTTGTCAGATTTCAAAAAGGCTTTACGGCGAAAGCAGCACATTTGATTGTTTGAGGGTAGCACCTCACATATTTTTCCCATAGCCATGAATCGATTAGCCATCATGGCACACACATAACACATTTCACAGCGAAAACAAATCAATTACCTGTTGAAGAACTTCTGCTGAGGTCATCCTAAGTGTCCAACGAAGACAATCCATGGTTCTTTTGTTAGAAAAAGTCATGTATTTTATCCATAAATCTCCATTTGGTTTGCGCGTTATAATCAGAAACGACAGCCTCCACTCCTCCATTGAAACGTGATGCAAACTCGTTCATCTTATACCTATAAACTTGTCCAAGAACAATCAAACATAGTTTTAAATGTATCCTTAGGAACACTTTTACGTATATTTACTATTATAAATCAACCGGAATATAAACTGATTGATAAAGACGATAAAAAAGACACAGCGTGCCTTGTCGGGAGCGCGCACTGGGTACTGTTTACATAAAAAGTACACTTCCTGGTTTGCTCTTATTCTCTGGTCTAAAGCATCCAAATTGAAAATTTACACTGTCTCGAGACTGTTGACATCTAAAGGAAGCGATGGGTACTGCATTCATATGCCCTTATATGGTCATTTTCATGAGGGAGGGGTTCCAAATGAGCAATGTGTCAAAATCACTTTTTCCAGGACAAAAATTCCTCGGGGTTTCGCCTGCCATATGAGTTCTGTTTCACTCACAGACAAATGGTTAACACTTTTGGAAAATTCAGAGTGTTTCCTATCCAAAACGGTCACCTCATGAGCCGATCCCTAACAAGTTAATGAGGGTTGACAGTTACTCCCAATTGATTGTGATATGTGTATTGCTCATTTTTTTGTCTTCGTTTTGATACAAATTTCCCCAGATTGGGTCTGCTGGATTGTTGGAATTCCCTGATGGATTAGGGTAATAACTCCCTGATCTGGTATCTCTTCCTAGAGATTTTGTAAAATAAGTCTGTAAAATAAGGGAGTATAAACTAAGATGGAAAATGGTTTCAACAGTAACAGTATGTCGTTATGCTCTTTGACATTTGTCGTAGAGAAAATGTTATTAACCTGTTACGGATCCAATCCCGTGAACGGGATCGATTTTGACAACATCCGGTGAAATGCAAAGCGCCAAATTCAAATTACAAAAATACTAATTTCAAACAGTCATGAAAATACAAATGCTGCACACCCTTCAAAAGCTTAGACTCTTGTTAACTTCTTAGGGAGTGGCAGAAATGGTAACGGTTTTGGAGTGTCTGGCATGCCCAAAGTAAAATGCCTGCCACTCAGGCCCGGAAAACAGGATATGCACATAATTAGTACTATTAGATAGGAAACACTCTGAAGTTTCTAAAAGTGTTAAAATAATGAGTGTGAGTATAACAGAACTGATATAGCAGGCGAAAACCTAAGGGAAAATCCATCCGGATTTGCAGTTTATTTTGTACATGACCTTTTTCTCCAGGCTGCCTATTGATTTCTATGTTAACTTGGACTGAGACTGCAGTACCTATGGCTTCCACTAGATGTCATCAGTCTTTATACAGTGTCTGGAGGCTCTAGCACTAAGCAGAACAGATAGAAAGAGAAAACAGTCAGGGAACCACATTTGTCAACAACGTTTCACAGGCACGAGATTGTGAGCGCACCCCACTTTATTTTCCTTTCCTATCATTCACGTTATCTTCCGGTTGAAATATTACAGTAAATATACATAAAAGGATACCTAAGGATACATTAAAAATTATGTTTGATTTGTTTGTAGAAAGTGTATATTGATGAATGTTTAATAATTAAACTTTTGGATTTTGAATTTGGCGCCTTACATTTCCCTGGGTAGTGTCTCCCTAAGTAGTTAATCTAACAGCATTGTCAGATTTCAAAAAGGCTTTACGGCGAAAGCAGAACATTTGATTGTCTGAGGACAGCACCCCCTCTCAAAAACTCAATTAGCATAATAACATAACCAGCAGAGGTGTCAAGAAACTCAAAAAGAGCATAAAATAAATCGCTTACCTTTGATGATCTTCCTCTGATGGCATATCTAAGCATCCAGGTTACACAATAAAGTTCCTCTTTATATCCATATAGCTCCGTTTGGTCGGCGTGTTTTGTTCAGTAATCCACCAGCCCAAAGGCTTTCATCCATGCAGACAAACGATATCCCAAAAGTACCTGTAAAGTTCGTCGAAAAAAGTCAAACAGCATTTGTAATCAATACTCAGATACCCTAAAATGAATATACACTATAATATTTCAGACGGAATATAACCTGTTGAATAGAAGAGAAAAATAACTGAGCGTGCATTCCCTGTAATGCGCAAAATCCTAAACAGTACACTTGACGTGAACTCAGGAACAAGTGGTCTTACTCCCTTGATTTTCATGATTGAACGTTCAAACCCTTTTCTAAAGACTGTTGACATCTAGTGGAAGCCATAGGAACTGCAATCTGGGAGCTAAAATATCCTGCTTTGAATACATGCCAATTGAAAACAGTGTGACATGACTGATTCAGACATCCTGGATGGATTTTTCTGGGGTTTTTGCCTGCCATATCAGTTCTGTTATACTCACAGACATTATTTTAACAGTTTTAGAAACTTCTGTTTTCTATCCAAAGCTACTAATTATAAGCATATCCTAGCTTATGGGTCTGAGTAACAGGCAGTTTACTTTGGGCACGTTTTTCATCCGAACTTCAAAATACTGCCCCCTAGCCCTAAGAAGTTAACCTGGGTAGCGGCGGGATGAGTGCACCAGAGTCCTGAGACCGCGCATGTGGAGTGAGTGTGGAGAGAGATAACATACAAACGGAGCAGATGGACGGTTCTTTCCCCAGCGTTAGTCGCATCAAGGGGGGTGTGAAATGAATAAACATGTACTTTTTCTCTTTCCTGTTTGTCACGTCCAGGCCAGAGTTTTAGGCTGGCGTGTTTAGGTTTCGTTTTGGTGAAGGGTTTTTTGAGTTCTAGGTGTTCTATTTCTATGTTGGGGTAATGGTTCCCAATTAGAGGCAGCTGAGTGTCGTTGTCTCTAATTGGGAACCATATATATGTTTGGGGTTTTCAATAGTATATCGTGGGTTATTGTTTGTACATAGCTTGGTTAGTTCACATGTTATGTTCAGTTTCACGATCTTCGTTACGTTCGTTTTGTTACTTTTGTCCCAGTTAAGTTGTTAAATAAACATGTATACTGAATACCTCGCTGCGCCTTGGTCTGTCCCTTCCGAGGATCGTGACACTGTTTAATAAATCTACTTAGGGAGTGGTGGAGCGCTACCCGGTGAAATGCAAGCCACCAAATTCAAAATCCAAAAGTTGAATTATTAAACATTCATCAATATACAAGTGTTGCATAATCATTAAAAGCTCTGCTTCTTGGCAATATCACAGCGTTGTCAGATTTTAAAAAGGCTTTACAGCGAAAGCACAACATTTGATTGTTTGAGGGTAGCACCTCTAATATTTATGCATTAGCATAAATCCATAACCCAACATCGATCTCAAAAAACGCATAAAATCGCTAATATAAAATCCCTTACCTTTCGAAGAACTTCTGCTGAGGGCTTCCCAAGTGTCCAACAAAGACAATCCATGCTTCTTTTGTTAGAAAAAGTCATTTATTATATCCATAAATCTCAGTTTGGTTGGCGCGTTATGATCATAAAATCCACCGTTGAGTCGCCCATTGAACCGTGAAGAGAACGCGTTCACATTATACCTATACACTTGTCCATGAATAATCAAACATCATTGATAGTGTATCCTTAGGAACACTTTTATGTAGATTTACTATAATATTTCAACCGGATTATAAACTGGACGATAGGAAAGGAAAAAACCACAGCGCGAGCGAGCCCGTGAACGCGCATCCTCTTCTGTTTACATCCGATGACTAGTTCGAAATTCTGCTTCTATTACCATCCAGAGCAACCTAACATCACCAAACACTGTCTAGGGACTGTTGACATCCAGTGGAAGCAATAGGTACTGCAATCTTACTCCCATATATAGCTGTTTTCAATAGGGAGGGGTTCAAAATGTGTCAAAAACACTTTTTTCAGGACAGAAATTCCTCGGGGTTCTGCCTGCTATATCAGTTCTGTTATACTCACAGACAACATTTTAACACTCTTAGAAACTTCAGAGTGTGTCCTATCCAATAGTACTAATTATGTGCATATCCTATGTGGATAGCCTTTTACTTTGGGCCCGCCAGACTCTCCAAAACCGACACCTCAGCTGCCGCTCCCTAAGAAGTTAAATTGAATGTTACACATAACCAGATCAGGGTGAGCGTAGCAGAGATTGTGTTAGAACACTTTTGTCAACTTTCAAGAAACCTGTGACTCAGAGTTTTGTTAGGTTAGATATTATTCCATCGTCATTAATCTCTTTTCCAATTTCTAACAGCCACTGAACACTTGACAGATTTCATGCAATAGTTATTCTCACGGCAGTCACTGTAGGGACAGTAATGGAAAGAGGCTATAGGCATGGGCCATGTTAGTAGTAGCAGGGGTTACTTTAGTAGCATTGTTGGGATGTCATTTTTGAGGTTTCATGCCACATGGCTTGGTAGCTGGTAACTGGGAGACCGATGGGTGTACCAGGGGCTGTTATTCACGTCACATATGAGTGATCTTGCCATAATGGGAGAGTCTATGAAGTCAGGAAATGACCCATGCGTTGACCCATGCGTTGTATATTCCCAGGTGGAAGTGACACATGAGGAGCAGGAGATTCTGGAGATTGAGTGTACTTCAAGATACACCAGGCGGGTGTGTTGGGACAGCGTTGGTCTGGTCCACCCACACACAGTACTCCTTACAGCACCTGCAGCGGTAAAGATTAAAAAGAAAATCTAGATTACACTGTAGACATGCAGATGGGTTGGGTCTGGGAGCTACTTTAACCACCATAGTTGGGTTGGTTGCTTTATTGGTTAATGCGTCATATAAAAGGATAGATGTTGGGGTAATTGTATTCTGGACAACATTCTGAAGGAATTGATGTGAAACGTAGTGTAGTGGTGATTAGGGCTACGTACTTGCCTATCAGGTGACATGCCTATCAGGTGGCAACGGAGGAGATGTGGAACAAAATGAAAATGACATGACTTGGGAACAACACCTCTCGGAACCTGTGGCCGGAAAGGGGAAGACTGGGAGAAAGCATGAGGATTTTTAAGGCTTTCATTTTTGCCAAACTCAGCAGAAAAGTATCTTGGAGGCATAGAGTCAAGCGAAGAGAGAGTGGGAATTGTCATGTTATCAGACTTTGGGTTTTAATGCATATATAATTATGCATAGCTTACCACATTGTTAATACTGTTATGTTTTGCATTTCTCGTTGCTTTTCAAGTTTTGTGCTATCACTCTCTTAGGAACCAGAAGGAGAAAGTTGAAATGGAAGAAGTCAACAGCTCCAGTTGACATGTTATTATCAGTGTTCTATGAGAAATGTAAATGAGAGTGTGCTTGGTGTGATCATAGAACAGTGTCTGTAAACTGAGATTGTAAACCTCAAAACCTTTAATTGTTAATTATGTTTATTTTGTGTTCATGTTTTATAGTCATTGTTTGTCCATTTATAAAGTAATTTCCAAGTTTTTGTAATGTTGAAAAGTATGATATCAGATGTTCAAAAAGGGGGGACTATTTTAGGTTTGGATTTCTGAACTTTAAATGTTATTAATCGTTAGTTGTAATAGAGATCTGAGGGGTGCCATAGCCGAGTGGCTAAACCAGAAGTTAATGGTTATCTTGGAATGTATTGAGTGTAGGGAAAACAATCACATGTGGCAGGCATTGATAAAGGGAGAGAGACATGGATTAGTGATGAAGGGGGTCGAGGTCAGGTCAGGTCACGTTAAGGGAGAAGGAAAAGTGTATGGCCCGTATCACTTAGTTTCCTGCCTAGCAATAAAGATACATTTTTTTAGCGAGAAGGAGACTCCACCCAAAGTGGGGTACATATACACCCCTATTGTAAACATGTTTTTGTCAATTCAGTTGTTTGAACCTTTGGGAAGAATAAACTTTAAGCTCTCATAGTGTCTGTCGAGTTCTTACTCTGGTAATTAGAACCTAACATGGGTTAGCTAAGATATAGTGTAACGTGTTACAGTCTACCACCCATGAAGGGTTATAGGTATTGTGCTAGGCTTTGGACCTGCTCATAAAATGAACAAGGTCCCGTTAATCAGATTGAGTTGTTACGGCAGGTAGCCTAGTGGTTTGAGTGTTGGGCCAGTAACGTTGCTTGATCGAATCCCTGAGCTGACAAGGTACAAATCTGTCGTTCTGCCAATGAACAAGGCAGTTACCCCAATGTTCCCCGGTAGGCCGTCATTGTAAATAAGACTTTGTTCTTAACTGACTTGCCTGGTTGAATACAAAAATTAAAAAAAGTTACGCTCCTGCTCATATAAAATGAACCAGAATCAGATGGGAGTTTCACCTAAGGTCCTTGGCTCCCGCTAATGCTTTCAACTCGGCCACAGATGTGAACGTAGCAACCTTGAATTGTGTGGAGTTTCTTCCCTCTAAAGTGTCAACTTAATGGTTTCCACCTCAGCAACTTGTCTTACATTTGGTGATAATCTGTGTGTTTGTGTGCCCTGAGCTCAGTCAATTAGCCCGTTTCCCAGGTAGCGCTGGCTAGGGGCTCAGGCAGCGTCGCTAATGATTACTGATATTCCCACTGTCAACCCACAGAGCAATTAGTTCAACACACACCAAGCCATCACAGCTCCAAGGGCTAGCCATGTCAGCGAGTCTTCACACAGCTATAACAGTTCAGCAACACTCTTATTATCCACAACCCCCTGGGAACATCATTAAGAGTGTGTGTTTTTGTGTACGTGTGCGAGCACGTGTTTGTGTGTTTGCACGTCGTTTGTGTCACTTGTTCATCCACAGGTCCGGTAAATGTTAATTTGTTGTTTTGTGCTGAACCGAGTGTAAAATGAACGCTGTGCCCTTAAATTACAGAGAGAGGCCTTTCATCTCATCAGAGAAAGAAGGGCTTTGTTAGTGTTAGTGGTGGTTGATGGTTGGTGCTCTAGTTCTGTGACTGCCAGTTTGTCCGTTTAATGTGTGCATCCAAAATGGCATCCTATTTTCTTCTACATAGTGCACTACTTTTCACCAGGTGCCATTTGGGATGTAGCTACTGTAGGGTAAGTGAGGAGTGGAGGATCCAGTGTAGGGGGCTCTCACCCCAGAGAGAAACCCAGATGGTGTCTCCGTCTGCCTCTAGAGAGACTGCAGTGTGTTCCACCCCAGATGGAGGATCCACGGCCCCTGGCTGGTCGCTTTGATTCGCTTCAGACACCACTGCCTGTCAACACACACACATCTAGCGATGCCAACACACACATGCAAATGTAGAAACGTATGTAGCGACGCCAACAACTACATGCAGACATTCAGTTTAGGTGGAGTCTCCTCCTCTTCTCTAAACATGACATCTTTGTTGCTATGCAGGGAGTTAAGTAACTGTTCATTCCCCCTTAATGTGACCTGTCCTGACCTCTGCCCCCCTTCCTCACTAATCCACAGCTATCCACCCTTATCACTGACCGCAACCATGTGATTGCATTTCCCTTGCTTAGTAACATTCCAAGCTCCTGGCTCAAATCCAACCTTAATTTACCCCACCATAAACAATACAGTTGAAGTCGGAAGTTTACATACACTTAGGTCGGAGTAATTAAAACTTGTTTTTCAACCACTCCACAAATTTCTTGTTAACAAACTATAGTTTTGGCAAGTCAGTTAGGACATCTACTTTGTGCATGACACAAGTCATTTTCCCAACAATTGTTTAACAGACAGATTATTTCACTGTATCACAATTCCAGTGGGTCAGAAGTTTACATACACTGACTGTGCCTTTAAACAGCTTGGAAAATTCCAGAAAATTATGTCATGGCTTTAGAGCTTATTTTTTTAGTCAATTGGAGGTGTATATGTGGATGTATTTCAAGGCCTACCTTCAAACTCAGTGCCTCTTTGCTTGACATCATGGGAAAATGAAAAGATATCCGCCAACACCTCAGAAAAAATAATTGTAGACCTCCACAAGTCTGGTTCATCCTTGGGAGCAATTTCCAAACGCCTGAAGGTACCACGTTCATCTGTACAAACAATAGTACGCAAGTATAAACACCATGGGACCACGCAGCCGTCATACCGCTCAAGAAGGAGACGCGTTCTGTCTCCTAGAGATGAACTTCCTTTGGTGCAAAAAGTGCAAATCAATTCCAGAACAACAGCAAAGGACTTTGTGAAGATGCTGGAGGAAACAGGTACAAAAGTATCTATATCCACAGTAAAAAAAGTCCTATATCGACATAACCTGAAGGCCTCTCATACCCACTGGCAATACGATGAAAGAAATAAAAGCTGAAATAAATCATTCTCTACTATTATTCTGACCTTTCACACTCTTAAAATAAAGTGGTGAGCCCAAATAAATGCTTCACAGAGTTCAAGAAACAGACACATCTTAACATCAACTGTTCAGAAGAGACTGCGTGAATCAGGTCTTCATGGTCAAATTGCTGAATAGAAACCTCTATTAAAGGACACCAGTAAGAAGAAGAGACTTACTTGGGCCAAGAAACACGAGCAATGGACATCAGATCGGTGGAAATCTGACCTTTGGTCTGATGAGTCAAAATTTGAGATTTTTGTTTCCAACCTCTGTGTCTTTGTGAAACGCAGAGTAGGTGAACAGATGATTTCCACAGGTGTGGTTCCCACCATGATGCATGGAGGAGGGGGTGTGATGGTGTGGGGGTGCATTGCTGGTGACACTGTCAGTGATTTATTTAGAATTCAAGGCACACTTAACTAATATGTCTACCACAGCATTCTGCAGCGATATGCCATCCCAGCTGGTTTGCACTTAGTGGAACTATCAGTAGTTTTTCAACAGGACAATGACCCAACACACCTCCAGGCTGTGTAAGGGCTATTTGACCAAGAAGGAGAGTGATGGAGTGCTGCATCAGATGACCTGGCCTCCACAATCACCTGACCTCAACCCAATTGAGATGATTTGGGATAAGTTGGACTGCAGAGTGAAGTAAAAACAGCCAACAGGTGCTCAGCATATGTGGGAACTCCTTCAAGACTGTTGGAAAACATTCCAGGTGAAGCTGGATGAGAGAATGGCAAGAGTGTGGAAAGCTGTCAAAGACAAAGGGTGGCTACTTTGAAGAATCTCAAATTAACAATATATTTTGATTTGTTTAACACTTTGTTTCTTACTACATGATTCCAATGTAGAAAATAGTAAAAATAAAGGAAAACCCTTGAATGAGTAGGTGTGTCCAAACTTTTGACTGGTACTGTATACAGTGGGGAAAAAAAGTATTTAGTCAGCCACCAATTGTGCAAGTTCTCTCACTTAAAAAGATGAGAGAGGCCTGTAATTTTCATCATAGCTACACTTCAACTATGACAGACAAATGAGGAAAAAATCCAGAAAATCACATTGTAGGATTTTTATGAATTTATTTGCAAATTATGGTGAAAAATAAGTATTTGGTCAATAACAAAAGTTTATCTCAATACTTTGTTATATACCCTTTGTTGGCAATGACAGAGGTCAAACGTTTTCTGTAAGTCTTCACAAGGTTTTCACACACTGTTGCTGGTATTTTGGCCCATTCCTCCATGCAGATCTCCTCTAGAGCAGTGATGTTTTGGGGCTGTCGCTGGGCAACACGGACTTTCAAAGATTTTCTATGGGGTTGAGATCTGGAGACTGGCTAGGCCACTCCAGGACCTTGAAATGCTTCTACGAAGCCACTCCTTCGTTGTTCGGGCGGTGTGTTTGGGATCATTGTCATGCTGAAAGACCCAGCCACGTTTCATCGTCAATGCCCTTGCTGATGGAAGGAGGTTTTCACTCAAAATCTCACGATACATGGCCCCATTCATTCTTTCCTTTACACGGATCAGTCATCCTGGTCCCTTTGCAGAAAAACAGCCCCAAAGCATGATGTTTCCACCCCATGCTTCACAGTAGGTATGGTGTTCTTTGGATGCAACTCAGCATTCTTTGTCCTCCAAACACGACGAGTTGAGTTTTTACCAAAAAGTTCTATTTTGGTTTCATCTGACATTCTCCCAATCCTCATCTGGATCATCCAAATGCTCTCTAGCAAACTTTAGACGGGCCTGAACATGTACTGGCTTAAGCAGGGGACACGTCTGGCACTGCAGGATTTGAGTCCCTGGCGGCGAGTGTGTTACTGATGGTAGGCTTTGTTACTTTGGTCCCAGCTCTCTGCAGGTCATTCACTAGGTCCCCGTGTGGTTCTGGGATTTTTGCTCACCGTTCTTGTGATCATTTTGACCCCACGGGTGAGATCTTGCGTGGAGCCCCAGATCGAGGAAGATTATCAGTGGTCTTGTATGTCTTCCATTTCCTAATAATTGCTCCCACAGTTGATTTCTTCGAACCAAGCTGCTTACCTATTGCAGATTCAGTCTTCCCAACCTGGTGCAGGTCTACAATTTTGTTTCTGGTGTCCTTTGACAGCTCTTTGGTCTTGGCCATAGTGGAGTTTGGAGTGTGACTGTTTGAGGTTGTGGACAGGTGTCTTTATACTGATAACAAGTTCAAACAGGTGCCATTAATACAGGTAATGAGTGGAGGACAGAGGAGCCTCTTAAAGAAGAAGTTACAGGTCTGTGAGAGCCAGAAATCTTGCTTGTTTGTATGTGACCAAATACTTATTTTCCACCATAATTTGCAAATAAATTCATTAAAAATCCTACAATGTGATTTTCTGGATTTTTTTTCCTCATTTTGTCTGTCATAGTTGAAGTGTACCTATGATGAAAATTACAGGCCTCTCTCATCTTTTTAAGTGAGAGAACTTGCACAATTGGTGGCTGACTAAATACTTTTTTTCCCCACTGTATATACTGTATTCGGTTGTCCACAGAGGGCCTCTGGCGTGTCTGTGTGCGCGCCTTTGTGTGTGTGACCATGTTCTCTTTGATGCGCAGGAGTAGGATGGCATTATTATTTATTCATTTCTTTGTTGTTCTTATTTCCTCGCTGCCGACTCAAAATCATGCTATTCCATTTCAGACTGCATCATGGGTAATTTAGTCACTGTAGCAGAGATACCATAAACACATGTCCCCAGTCCTAATTCTGATTTGTAGACGCTGTCTTTCTCAGCCCAGACCAAGGCTGTGTCACAAATGGCACCCTATGGGCCCTATTTTCTACGTAGTGCACAACTTTTGTCCAATATATAGAGTAATTTGGTACGCACCTGTCTCTGGTGCTAACCAGACCTCATCTCTATGGTGTTGTTACCAGTTGTCTTCTCTCCTGTAGAGCTGACAATGTGTACACTTTAGCCCTATAACGAGAGATTTCTGGGTTTCTACACACCCAAGTGTGTGTGTGTGTTTGTGCGTGTGTGTGCATGTCTGTGTGTGTATGTGCTCTGTGTTTATGTGTGTGTGTGTGTGTTGGAGCCAGCGTTAGCTGCAGGTCCTAATGAACAGCCTGATGCCTCTGGGCACGCTGCCTGAGATTGGAGTCCAGGCTTTGACACACACACACACACACATAAATACACACACACATACACCCTCAGCCGCCATGCTGCCCAATTCCAATGCCTCAATTAGCCAAGTCTAGTGGAGCTGTCTACTGCTTTCACTGTTATTGTGTCTGTCATGAGATGCAGGGGGTCGGAGCACTACCTGGAGAGAGGGGAGGAAGGAAAGAGGGCTGTGTGTGTACACCTCTGTATGTGTGTGTTCATACTTTGTGTGTCTGCTCTCCCTGTGTGTGTGTTCATTCTGTATGTACCTGTTTGTGCGTGTCTCTCTGTATGCATGGGTCTCTCTCTCTGTTTCTGTATCTGTAACTGTGTGTGGTGTAAAGATGGTTGGCTGTCCCCTGTAGCAGCAGCTCTAACCCAGTAGATCAATAATGTATGGGTGTTTGTCAGGAAGCTCTGCAGAAGATTCGACAGAAGAACACCATGCGCCGGGAGGTGACCGTTGAGCTCACCAGCCATGGAAGACTGGCATCCACTTCTGGAAGACTGGCATCCGCTCTGACGTCTATCAGGTAGGCAGGAGAGACGCTACGCTGCCACACCGCACCCACCCTAACACACACTTAGGCAGAGAAGCAGAAAATATATGCACAAGCACACAGGCTCATGCAGCAAACAGATGCAAGCACATGCACACAGACACAGAGACACACAAGTATTCACACTCGCACACGCACACACATACTGTACCCACGCTCACACAGACACACACATACAGATGCACACTACCACCAGTTTATATAACATAACATCACCCACGCATAGCAAAGACACACACATGGCTAGCAGTTTGTTGTCAGGTCTGTGGCCGGTAGCTAGAGGCCGGTAGCTAGAGGCTTCCATTGATGACATCCCAGCCCAATCATTCTCACAAACACACACACTCTTACCCCCACACAGACACACACACTCTTACCCCTACACACACACACACACACACACACACACACACACACACACACACACACACACACACACACACACACACACACACACACACACACCTGTCTCCTACTGAGGACCCAGTGAGTAAATTGGTCCGGGAGTGGACCCATGCAGATGTTGTCTGAGCCACTAAGCCAGTCAGGCAGGCAGTAAGGCTGTAGCCTAGTCTGATGAGTTGAGACACAGTCTTGCTTTGTTAATTGGCTAGTTAACAAGGCCTTGGAGTAGTGTGGCCGTGCCCTGTGGAGGGGTGCAAGTCAGCAGGGTACGCACAGTGGGCGGCGGGTGGGCAGGCGAGGTCCAGGGGTGGGCTAACAGATGGGGCTGTGTGGGTTAGCGGATAGCACAGAGAGAGAGAGAGAAAGAGAGAATGAAAGTAGAGAAAGAGAGAGAGAGAGAGAGAGAGAGAGAGAGAGAGAGAGAGAGAGAGAGAGATGGAGCAGAGAGAGTGAGAGATGGAGCAGAGAAAGGGAAAGAGAGAGGGCAACGCAGCTCATTTGACTGACCTGTAGGAACCCTGGGCCCCCTGCAAGGCCCCCGGTAACACTAATTAAAACTTGCAGCTCAGCCTGCTCTTTGCGGTGGCGCGAGGTTAATGGATGTTCCACCCGCTACACAACACTCCCCACACTGTTCTCCAGTCTGGCTTGATAAGACTCCCGCTAATGATAGCTCACATTGGTTACACTCTTTCTCTCATTTACTTGCTCAGTCTCTCTCACTCACCAGCTCTATCTATAGCTCAGTCTCACTCTCTTTATCGCTCTCTCACTCTCTCTTTCTCTTTTTCTTTATCTCCCTCTCTCTCTAACTTTCTCTCCCGGGCTCAATCTCACTGACTCTGCATCTCTCCTCTCTCCCTCACTCCTTTCCACCTTTCTCTCCTTCCTTCTTTCTTTGTTTGACACTTTTGAGAGATGTGACTCAGTGACAAAAACAGGAAAAGCCTGTCTGTTAGTTTCTGCAGGCACATTTGTGTCAACACGTTGAAATAGCGGTCTTGATTTGTTCGTGCCAAAATGTGAATTTCCCTCACAACTCTCATTTCTCTTCATGGTGAGAACACACACTTATTGGGCTTTTGATTATTGAATCTCCCTCTGTCGGAGCACCACTTAATAAATAATGACCAGCTGATTGATTTGACATGTTCTCTCTCTCACTCTCACGCTCCTTTTTCTCTACTCTCTGTCACTGTATCTCTATTCTTTCTCTTGCTCTGTCTCTCTCTCTCTGTCTCCATTTCCCTCCACCCATCTCTCGCTTGCTCTCTCTCTCCCCCCTCTGTCTCCCTCCATCTTTCTCCGCAGCATGCCATGATGTTTTCAGTGTTGATCCACCACGTCCGCTACCACCACTGTCTGAAGCACCTGGACAAGCTGATTGGCTACGTCTTCAAGGAGCACTGCTTACTACAGGTGAGACACACGCTCAGCCAGCTGTGTGCTGTAATGATATTCTCCAGGATACAACACAATGTAACACACACACACAGTGTAGTCTTCCAGAATGTAACCATTCTCAAATTAATGGGCCGAGCCATGGATGCAAGGACCATCAGTGTTTTCAAAATGTTATATTGTTTGTTTACATGTACTTTGTTTACAAACATTGGAGTAAAAAAAGCTTACATTTTGGGTTCTGATGGGGTACAACAGGTGAACTAAGCTCACGAGGCATTTATGTTATAGTAATCAATGGGTACATGTCATTAATTTATAAGTCCAAAAACAGATTTAGCAACTACGGAATTCTCAATTTTAACATAATCCCATAACCAGCACAGGTGTCACAAAACTCAAAAATAGCGAAAAAATTGATTACTTACCTTTGAAAATCTTCCTCTGTTGGCAATCCAAAGGGTCCCAGCTACACAATAAATGGTTGTTTTGTCTCTCTTTATATCCCAAAAACTCAGTTTGGTTGGCAGGTTTTGTTCAGTAATCCACCTGTTCAAAGACGTTCAAACATGCAGACAAATAAATCCCAAAAGTACCGGTAAAGTTCGTTGAAACAAGTCAAACAGGATTTCTAATCAATCCTCACGTACCATAATATGTAAATAAATGATACAATTTCAGACGGAATGTACTATGTTCAATACTGGAGATAAATAACGAAGAGCGCGCTCTCAGTCACGCAACGCCACAGGACTACAGATTCCAGGAAGTACCCATGAAAAACTACTACTTCTTGGCCATTTTTCAAAAAACAAGCCTGAAATCTTGTCTAAAGACTGTTGACATCTAGTGGAAGCCATAGGTACTGCAATCTGGGAGCTATTCCTTTCAATGTTCTATAGCAAAGCATAGGAAAAGTCAGGGAGCTGAAAAAAGCCATTTCCTGGATGGATTATCCTCTGGTTTTTGCCTACTATATCAGTTATGTTATACTCATAGACATTATTCTAACAGTTCTAGAAACTTCAGAGTGTTTTCTATCCAAATCTACCAATTATATGCATATCCTAGCTTCTGGGCCTGAGTAACAGGCAGTTTACTTTGGGCATGCCAGACTCTCCAAACTTCTGAACACTGCCCCCTAGCCCTAACAGGTTAACTCTATTGAACTTTTCTTCTGCAGCAGAGGTAACTCTGGGTCTTCCTTTCCTGTGGTGGTCTATATGTGAGCCAGTTTCTTCATACCGCTTAATGGTTTTGCGACTGCACTTGAAGAAACATACAAAGTTTTCCGGATGACTGACCTTCATGTCTTAAAGTAATGATGGACTGTCATTTCCCTCTGCTTATTAGAGCTGTTCTTGCCATAATATGGACTTGGTATTTTATCAAATAGGTCGATCTTCTTTATACCACCCTTACCTTGTCACAACACAACTGATTGGCTCAAACGCATTAAGAAGGAAAGAAATTCCACAAAGTAACTTTTAACAAGGCACACATGTTAATTGAAATCCGTTCCAGGTGACTACCTCATAAAGCTGGTTGAGAGAATGCCAATAATGTGCAAAGCTGTCATCAAGGCAAAGGGTGGCTACTTTTTTGTTACTACATGATTCCATATGTTTTATTTTATAGTTTTGATGTCTTCATTATTATTCTACAAGGTAGAAAATAGTAAAAATAAAGAAAAACCCTTGAATGAGTAGGTGTGTCCAAACGTTGACTGTTACGGGATATATACACACACATACATATACAGTTTCTTCAGAAAGTATCCAGACCCTTTGTCTTTTATTGTCATTTTTTTGTCAACGATGTATAATAAAATACTCTAAAGTCAAAATGTTTCAAGCTCTGTCATATGGGCTGTTGATCATTGCTAGATAACCATGTGCAGGTCTTGCAATAGATCTTCAAGCAGATTTAAGTCACAATTGTAACCCGGCTACTCAGGAACATTCACTTGGTAAGAAACTTGGTAAGCAACTCCAGTGTAGATTTGGCCTTGTGTTCTAGGTTTTTGTCCTGCTGAAAGGTGAATTCAGATCCCAGTGTCTGGTGGAAAGCAGACTGAACCAGATTTTCCTCTATGATTTTTCCTGTGCGTAGCTCCGTTTTATCCTGAATATCTCCCCAGTCCTTAACAATTACAAGAATAACTATAACATGATGCAGCCACCACTATGCTTGAAAATATACATGTAGAGTGGTATTCCGTAATGTGTTGTATTGGAGTTCCCCAAACATAACACTTTGTATACAGGACAAAAAGTTAATTGTTTGGCCACATTTTTTTGCAGTAGTACTTTACTGTCTTGTTGCAAACAGGATGCATGTTTTGGAATATTTGTATTCTGTACAGGCGTCCTTATATTCACACTGTCAATTTGTTTAGTATTGCGGAGTAACTACTATGTTTTTGATCCATCCTCAGTTTTCCCCTATCATAGCCATTAAACTCTGTAACTGTTTTAAAGTCACCATTGGCCTCATGGTGAAATCCCCGAGCGGTCCTTTCCTCTTATGTGACTTGATAAACTATTTACACCTGCATTTATTTAGGCTTGCCATAACAAAAGGGGTTGAATACTTATTGACTCAAGACATTAAGGATTTTATTTGTCATTGTGTAAAGAATGCCATTATGAGGTATTTTGTGGAGGCCAGTGACGACAAAATCATAAAACCAGTCAGTGTCTGGTGTGACCACCAAATGGCACGACAATGGGCCTCATGATGGGCCTCATCACGGTATATTCAAATTGCCATCGATAAAATGCAACTGTGTTCGTTGTCCGTAGCTTATGCCAGCCTCAGCATACCGCCACCTCAGTTCACAACATTGACATCCACACACCGCTCGCCCACACGACCCCATACACACTTTCTGCCATCTGCCCAGTACAGTTTAAACTGGGATTCATCCATGAAGAGTGTACTTCTCCAGCGTGGCAGTGTCCATCGAAGATGAGCATTTGTCCACTGAAGTCGGTTACAACGCCAAACTGCAGTCAGATCAAGACCCTGGTGATGATGACGAGCACGCAGATGAGCTTCCCTGAGACAGTTTCTGACAGTTTGTGCAGAAATTCTTTGCTTGTAAACCCATAGTTTCATCAGCTGTCCGGGTGGCTGGTCTCAGACGATCCCGCAGGTGAAGGATCTGGATGTGGCGGTCCTGGGCTGGCATGGTTATGAGGCCAGTTGGTATGAGGCCAGCATGGTTATGAGGCCAGTTGGATGTACTGCTAAATTCTCTAAAAGGATGTTTGAAGCAGCTTATGATAGATACATGAACATTAAAATCTCTGGCAACAGCTCTGATCAACAATCCTGTAGTCAGCATGCGAATTGCACACTCCTTCAAAACTTGAGATATCTGTGGCATTGTGTTGTGTGACAAAACTGCACATTTTAGAGTGGCCTTTTATTGTCCCCAGCACAAGGTGCACCTGTATAAGGATCATGCTGTTTAATCAGCTTCTTGATATGCCACACCTGTCAGATGGATATATTATCTTGGCAAAGGAGAGATGATCACTAACATTTTAGAGACAAGCTTTTTGTGAGTATTTCTGTGGTCCATAACTTCAGCTCATGAAACATGGGGCAAACACTTTCCATGTTGCATTCATATTTTTTGTTCAGTGTAAAATATCATCTGTCTACATGTTTACCTGTTAAATATGACTGTAGGCTATAAACTAGCTGCATATGGGATCGCATACAGCAAAACATGAAATACATACAGTAGTCTATAATTTACTAGGCAACTAGGCCCACTTAAATGGAAGATGTGCATGGTAATTTGTTGTAGGGCTACTTCGACATATTAACCCATCACAGTGATGAAAATATGTCTAATATTCCAAAAGTAAAACACATTTTTGCTCATCTCAGTAATGGCTGCATCTTAATACAATGTTTTTAAGAAAAGGTTGTCATCATATCCCCTATTTGCACACAATACTTACTTGATTGCTTGCAATACAATACCTCAACCACTACAAAATGTATGCTAGTGATTTGCAGGTCAGCTGTTTGTTCACCCACACCTGCACGCAATTGCTAATAACCCATCCACAACCACAACCACAACCATCCACAACCACCTGTGTTTGACGTACAAATTCTCTAAAACGACGTTGGAGGTGGCTTATGGTAGAGAAATGAACATTACATTCTCTGTCAAAGCTCTGGTGGACCTTCCTGCAGTCAGCATGCCAATTGCGAGCTCCCTCAAAACTTGAGACATATGTGGCATTGTGTTCTGTGACAAAACTGCACATTTTATAGTGTTTTTTTATTGCCCCCAGCACAAGGTGCACCTGTGTAATGTCATGCTGTTTAATCAGCTTCTTGATATGCCACACCTGTCATGTGGATAGATTTCAGCTTTTATTTCTTTCATCACATTCCCAATGGGTCAGAAGTTTACATACGCTCAATTAGTTTTTGGTGGCATTGCCTTTAAATTGTTTAACTTGGGTCAATCGTTTCGGGGAGCCTTCCACAAGCTTCCCAGAATAAGTTGGGTGAATTTTGGCCCATTCCTCCTGACAGAGCTTGTGTAACTGAGTCAGGTTTGTAAGCCTCCTTGCTCGCACACGCTTTTTCAGTTCTGCCCACACATTTTCTATAGGATTGAGGTCAGGGCTTTGTGATGGCCACTCCAATACTTTGACTTTGTTGTCCTTAAGCCATTTTGTCACAACTTTGGAAGTATGCTTGGAGTCATTATCCATTTGGAAGACCTATTTGCAACCAGGCTTTAACTTCCTGACTGATGTCTTGAGATGTTGCTTCAATATATCCACATAATTTTCCTGCCTAATGATGCCATCTATTTTGGCAAGTGCACCAGTCCCTCCTGCAGCAAAGCACCCCCACAACATGATGCTGCATGAGACCAGAGGACATTTCTCCAAAAAGTACGATCTTTGTCCCCATGTGCAGTTGCAAACCGTAGTCTGGCTTTTTTATGGCGGGTTTGGAGCAGTGGCTTCTGCCTTGCTGAGCGGCCTTTCAGGTTATGTCAATATAGGACTCATATAACTTATACTTTTGTACCTGTTTCCTCCAGCATCTTCACAAGGTCCTTGTTCTGGGATTGATTTGCACTTTTTGAACCAAAATACGTTAATCTCTAGGAGGCAGAATGCGTCTCCTTCCTGAACGGTATGACGGCTGCATGTTCCCATGGTGTTTATACTTGCGTGCTATTGTTAGTACAGATGAACGTGGTACCTTCAGGCATTTGGAAATTGCTCCCAAGGATGAACCAAACGTGTGACTTTTTTTTCTGAGGTCTTGGCTGATTTCTTTTGATTTTCCCATGATGTCAAGCAAAGAGGCACCGAGTTTGAAGGTAGGCCTTGAAATACATCCACAGGTACACCTCAAATTGACAAATGATGTCAATTAGACTATCAGAAGCTTCTAAAGCCATGACATCATTTTCTGGAAATTTCCAAGCTCTTTAAAGGCACAGTCAACTTAGTGTATGTAAACTTCTGACCCACTGGAATTGTGATACAGTGAAATAATCTGTCTGTAAACAATTGTTGGAGTAATTACTTGTGTCATGCACAAAGTAGATGTCCTAACTGACATTCCAAAACAATAGTTTCTTAAAAAAGAAATTTGTGGAGTGGTTGAAAAATGAGTTTTAATGACTCCAACCTAAGTGTATGTAAACGTCCGACTGTTTATAATGAATATGAATTACGAGGGTAGAAATTATTAAATAATAAAGCATTAGAGCTCTTACTAAAGACGTCATGTGACCTCAAATATAACAAAAATATTGGTCACATACACATGGTTAGCAGATGATAATGCGAGTGTAGCAAAATTCTTGTGCTTCTAGTTCCGACAGTGCAGTAATATATGACAAGTACAGCTGATCGTCCTTGCAGTGACAGAACAGTGCAACAACACCTGCACAGGATCGGTACATCCGAACATCACACCTTTGGGACAGGTACAGGATAGCAACAACAACTGCCCGAGTTACACCAGGAACGCAAAATCCCTCCATCAGTCCTCAGACTGTACGCAATAGGCTGAGAGAGGCTGGCAACAACGTCGCCTATGGGCGAACCCACCATTGCTATACCAGACAGGACTGGCAAAAAGTGCTCTCCACTGACGAGTCGCGGTTTTGTCTCACCAGGGGTGATGGTTGGATTCGCGTTTATCGTCGAAGGAATGAGTGTTACACCAAGGCCTGTGCTCTGGAGTGGAATTTATTTGGAGGTGGAGGGTCCGTCATGGTCTGGGGCGGTGTGTGTGTCACAGCATCATCCGACTGAGCTTGTTGTCATTGCAGGCAATCTCAACGCTGTGCATTACAGGGAAGACATCCTCCTCCCTCATGTGGTACCCTTCCTGCAGGCTCATCCTGACATGACCCTCCAGCATGACAATGCCACCAGCCATACTGCTCGTTCTGTGCGTTATTAAGACAGGAATGTCAGTGTTCTGCGATGGCCAGCGAAGAGCCCGGATCTCAATCCCATTGAGCATGTCTGGTACCTGTTGGATCGGCGGGTGAGGGCTTGGGCCATTCCCCCCCAGAAATGTCTGGTAACTTGCAGGTTCCTTGGTGGAAGAGTGGGGTAACATCTCACAGCAAGAACTGGCAAATCTGGTGCAGTCCATGAGGAGGAGATCCACTGCAGTACTTAATGCAGCTGGTGGCCACACCAGATAGTGAGTGTTACTTTTGATATAGACCCCTCCTTTGTTCAGGGACACATTATTCAATTTCTCTTAGTCACATGTCTGTGGAACTTATTCAGTTTATGTTTCAGTTGTAGAATCATAATATGTTCATGTTTCTCTTTTTGCTGAGTTTATGTAAACATTATCAAAGTGGCATTATTTAAAGTGGCATTGTTTAATTGTTTTGACTAGTGATCCATTTATTAAAGTGGCCAGTGATTGGGTCTCTATGTAGGCAGCAGGTCTCTGAGTTAGTGATTGCTGTTTAGCATTCTGATGGCATTGAGATAGAAGCTGATTTTCAGTCTCTCGGTCCCAGCTTTGATGCACCTGTACTGACCTCGACTTCTGGATGGTAGCAGTGTGAACAGGCAATGGCTCGGGTGGTTGTTGTCCTTGATTTATCTTTTTGGCCTTACTGTGACATCGGGTGCTGTAGGTGTCCTGGAGGGCAGGTAGTTTGCCCTCGGTGAAGCGTTGTGCAGACCGCACCACCCTCTGGAGAGCTTTGCGGGTTAAGGGCGGTGCAGTTGCCTCACAAGTCCTCAACTGGCAGCTTCATTAAATAGTACCCACAACACCAGTTTCAACATCAACAGTGAAGAGGCGACTAAGACGGGCAAAAGAACACAGACACAACTCTGCCTAGAAGGCCAGCATGCCGGAGACGCCTCTTCACTGTTGACGTTGAGACTGGTGTTTTGCGGGTACTATATAATGAATCTGCCAGCTGAGAACTTGTGAGGCGTCTGTTTCTCAAACTAGACACTCTAATGTACTTGTCCTCTTGCTCAGATGTGCACCGGGGCTTCCAGCTCTTCTTTCTAATCTGGTTAGAGCCAGTTTGCGCAGTTCTGTGAAGGGAGCGCTTTGATGAAACTGGCTCTCATGAGGACCGCCACAGGAATGGATGACCCAGAGTTACCTCTGCTGCAGAGGATAAGTTCATTAGAGTTACCAGCCTCAGAAATTGCAGCCCAAATAAATGCTTCACAGTTCAAGTAACAGACACATCTCTTCATCAACTGTTTAGAGGAGACTACGTCAATCAGGCCTTCATGGACGAATTGCTGCAAAGAAACCACTGCTAAAAGATGCCAATAAGAAGAAGACACTTACTTGGGCCAAGAACATGAGCAATGAGTATTAGACTGGTGGAAATCTGTCCTTTGGTCTGATGAGTCCAATTTGAGAGTTATGGTTCCAACCGCCGTGCCTTTGTGAGACGCAGAGTAGGTGAACAGATGATCTCCACATGTGTGGTTCCCACCGGAATCATGGAGGAGGAGGTGTGATGGTGTGGGAGTGCTTTGCTGGTGACACTGTCTGTGATTTATTTTGAAATGAAGGCACACTTTACCAGCATGGCTACCACAGCTTTTTGCAGCGATACGCCATCCCATCTGGTTTGGGCTTAGTGGGACTATCATGTGTTAATCAACAGGACAATGACCCAACACACCTCCAGGCTGTGTAAGGGCTATTTGACCAAGGAGAGTGATGGAGTGCTGCATCAGATGACCTGGCCTGCACAATCACCCGACCTCAACCCAATTGAGATGGTTTGGGATGAATTGGACCACAGAGTGAAGGAAAAGTAGCCAACAAGTGCTCATTACATGTGGGAACTCATTCAAGACTGTTGGAAAAGTATTCCACGTGAAGCTGGTTGAGGGAATGCCAAGAGTGTGCAAAGCTGTCATCAAGGCAAAGAGTGGCTACTTTGAATAATCCAAAGTATAAAATACATTTTGATTCGTTTAACACTTTTTTTGGTTTACTACATGATTCCATACGTGTTATTTCATAGTTTTGATGTCTTCACTATTATTCTACAATGTAGAAAACAGTAAAAATAAAGAAATGCCCTTGAATGAGTAGGTGTGTGTATAACTTTTGACTGCTACTGTATATATTTTACCTTGGAATGTTTACAAAAATGATTTATGTGTTGCACTTGATACACTTCAAATGCAGTTTTTTAAGAATCTGTAAAGAACACCAAACTGAGAAGGAATACTTTAGTGTACTGTCTTTGCCACCCAATTGTTTCGTCCCAAATGGCACCCTATTGCCTTTAGATTGCGCTTCTTTAGACAAGGGCCAATAGGGTGCCATTTGAGACACAGTCAATGTATGTGACATTTCTCTGTTTTCAGAATAGGGCTGAGTTACAATCCCAAGGAACAGTTGTTTTATGTCGAGCTGTCAGAGAAAAAGGAGTTGTGCTTGGATGCTAGACTTCTACTTGTACAATGTCAAATAGTTCTGAAAAACTCTTGCTGTTCTGTTCCTTTTAGTTACTATGAAAATAGATTTTTGGTTGAATTTGTTTCTGTTCAAGGATACAACCCCGGCTGTGTCTGCCACAATTATAAATATTGAAACCCTCTCTCTTCACATTTTACATTTAATTCTCATTGGAGCTTGAAATTGATTTGAAGTTGGCTGAACGAAGACAAGCATTTGAAACCCGAGCAGCCCAGTGAGAGGAGAGATGAATTGGAAAGTGTTTTTGCTGAGAGAAGCTACATTCTGATAATGTTAGATTGATAAATGCTCGACAAGTCTTACTGGGCAGTATTACAGCGATTTTCTCTTTTCCCTGTTTGTCCTCGGATGACAATGTTCGATTCAGATAGACACCCTGCTTTCCAAGCTCTCTAGTTTGCCCTGTCTCAAACCAAAGCAGAGTTGTTGGGAATATGTGTAGTGTCTGCTGTCTGCTGTGCTATTTTCTCCCATTTTATTCATATTTTTTATGCTCACGTCCATATTACTGTTGCTCAACTACTTAGGGAGCAGTGGCACTACTAAATATAAGGCGCCAAATTCAAAATCCAAAAGTTAAATTATTAAACATTCATCAATATACAAGTGTTGCATAGTCATGAAAAGCTCTGATTCTTGGCAATATCACAGCGTTGTCAGATTTCAAAAAGGCTTTACGTCGAAAGCACAACATTTGATTGTTTGAGGATAGCCCCTCTCATATTTTATGCATTAGCATAAATCCATAACCAAAGCGGGTCTCATAACACACATAAAATCGCTAATATAAAATCCCTTACCTTTCGAAGAACTTCTGCTGAGGGCTTCCCAAGTGTCCAACGAAGACATCCAATGTTTCTTTTGTTAGAAAAAGTAATTTATTATATCCATAATATCTCCGTTTGGTTGGCGCGTTATGTTCATAAAATACAACGTCCACTCGCCCATTGAACTGTGAAGAGAACACGTTCCACCTATACCTTTACACTTGTCCAAAAACAATCAAACATCATTGATAATGTATCCTTAGGAACACTTTTATGTAGATTTACTATAATATTTCAACCGTATTATAAACTGGACGATAGGAAAAAACCACAGCGCGCGCGAGCCCGTGAATGCGCCTTCTCTTCTGTTTACATCCAGTGACTAGTTTGAAATTCTTCTTCTATTACCATCCAGAGCAACTATAACATCACCAAACACTGTCTAGAGACTGTTGACATCCAGTGGAAGCAATAGGTACTGCAATCTTACTCCCATATATGGCTGTTTTCAATAGGGAGAGGTTCAAAATGTGTCAAAAAACACTTTTTCCAGGACAGAAATTCCTCGGGTTTTCGCCTGCTATATCAGTTCTATTATACTCACAGACAATATTTTAACACTCTTAGAAACTTCAGAGTATTTCCTATCCAATAGTATTAATTATGTGCATATCCTAGTTTCTGGGCCTGAGTAGCAGGCCTTTTACTTTGGGCACGCCAGACTCTCCAAAACCGACACCTCAGCTGCCGCTCCCTAAGAAGTTAATGTTTCAATGATCAACCTTTCAGATGGTTGGTGTTCTAGTCTAGTCATATCTTGGAGGTCAAGAAAAGTCAAGTATGCTTTGTGTTTCAGTCAGAAGAGTTGATCAAGAGAGTAGGAGTACTGATTTAGGATCCGCATTACCTTTTTAGTTCACAAATAAAGGGTTACATTGTCAGGGAAGACCTGATCCTAGATCAACTGTAATACTCTGAGATGCTTGATGCATACATCAGACAGTAGTGATGGGGGGGAAATCAATACAGTTACATATAGCAATATTTATTTTATTTTTGCTTCTGTAGGTAGCATTAGATAGCGCTAGTCGGCTGTACCTGCGCCAAAACGCAGGAATGTTTCATCCTATAGCTTGTTCTCCATCTTCTTTTTAAATCGTGAGCCAACATGTTTTCAGCACTTCTATTTCCCTGACTGATCAAAACTTGTTTTCTAATGCTCCCTCTTGTCTCTCGGAAGCAGACATATAGAGAGCAAAATGTTTGGAAAATTTCATTGCAGTAAAATCACAATATCAAATCGCAATACATATAGAGTTGAAGTCTGAAGTTTACATACACCTTAGCCAAATACATTTAAACGCAGTTTTTCACAATTCCTGACATTTAATCCTATTAAAAATGCCCTGTCTTTGGTCAGTTAGGATCACCACTATATTTTAAGAATGTGAAATGTCAGAATAATAGTAGAGAGAACAATTTATTTCAGCTTTTATTTCTTTCATCACATTCCCAGTGGGTCAGAAGTTTATGTACACTCAATTAGTATTTGGTAGCATTGCCTTTAAATTGTTTAACTTGGGTCAAACGTTTCGGGGAGCCTTCCACAAGCTTCCCACAATAAGTTGGGTGAATTTTGGCCCATTCCTCCTGACAGAGCTGGTGTAACTGAGTCAGGTTTGTAGGCCTCCTTGATCGCACACGCTTTTTCAGTTCTGCCCACACATTTTCTATAGGGTTGAAGTCAGGACTTTGTGGTGTCCACTCCAATACCTTGACTTTGTTGTCCTTAAGCCATTTTGTCACAACTTTGGAAGTATGCTTGGGGTCATTGTCCATTTGGAAGACCCATTTGCGACCAAACTTCCTGACTGGTGTCTTGAGATGTTGCTTCAATATATCCACATAATTTTCCTGCCTCATGATGCCATCTATTTTGTGAATTGCACCAGTCCCTCCTGCAGCAAAGCGCTGCCACCCCCATACTTCACGGTTGGGATGGTGTTTTTCGGCTTGCAAGCCTCCCCCTTTTTCCTCCAAACATGACGATGGTCATTATGGCCAAACAATTCTATTTTTGTTTCTTCAGACCAGAGGACAAGTACGATCTTTGTCCCAATGTGCAGTTGCAAACCGTAGTCAAGCTTTTTTATGGTGGTTTTGGAGCAGTGGCTTCTGCCTTGCTGAGCGGCCTTTCAGGTTATGCCGATATAGGGCTCGTTTAACTGTGGATATAGATACTTTTGTACCTGTTTCCTCCAGCATCTTCACAAGGTCCTTTGCTGTTGTTCTGGGATTGATTTGAACTTTTCGCACCAAAGTACGTTCATCTCTAGGAGACAAAACGCTTCAAATGATGTCAATTAGTTTATCAGAAACTTCTAAAGCCATGACATAATTTTCTGGAATTTTCCAAGGTGTTTAAAGGCACAGTCAACTTAGTGTATGTAAACTTCTGACCCACTGGAATTGTGATATAGTGAATTATAAGTGAAATAATCTGTCTGTTAACCATTGTTGGAAAAATGCACAAAGAATGTCCTAACCGACTTGCCAAAACTAAAGTTTGTTAACAAGAAATTTGTGGAGTGGTTGAAAAACGAGTGTTTAATGCGTCCAACCTAAACTTCTGAATTCATCTGTAGAATCGTGAGAATCGCAATACATATCATATTGGCACCTAAGTATCATGATAATATCGTATCGTGAGGTCCTTGGCAATTTCCAGCCCTATCAGTCAGTCACCCCATCAGTCATCATCACCACCAGATTTTCCTACTCTTCTCCCTCTCCAGCTGGCCATGACTCACCCCAGCCACCACCTGAACTTCGGCATGAACCCAGACCACGCCCGAAACTCCCTGTCCAACTGTGGCATCCGGCAGCCCAAGTAGGGAGACAGGAAGGTCCACCACATGTACATGAGGAAGAAGGGTGGGTACCTACAGTACAACACATGCGTGCACACACACATTGACACAGACGCATGCACACACACACCACACACACACTTCATCAATATTGATTAATGGATGTAACTTCTATCTATGCTCACTAACCAACCTCTCTCTGGTTGGTCAGGAGTCAACACCTTGATCAACATTATGTCTTGTCTCGGACAAGACGACCCCTCCCCCTCCAGGTAGACTCTTCTTCCATGAAGAGGATTAAGCAATGTCACCAACCACTGATGCAATGGCCATTCTTAATCTCTTATCTAATACATACTTAGCAAATGCAGTACCTAAATCAAGCAGCTGCTGTCCTGCTATGCCCTAGTGTGGGTTGGCCCAGCACTTATTTCCATGAGTGAGCTCTAAGAAATATCACAAACCACTGATGCAACAGCCATTCTAATTCCAATACACCTTTGCATTGTGTGCCAATAAATGTGTGCTATTAGATTTGTAAAAGTTTGAGACAGAATAAATACACTTGAGCAGAATGAATCAACTTGATTCAAACCTGTATAGGTCATATTTCAGGTCACTATTGGATTTTCACCTGTGATATTTGTCAGATTGTGTTGATTTGGTCTGTCTCAGAGACCTGTGGTTCCTGTGTAAATGTCTGATCTACTATAGACTGAGATGCCCATTAAATTCTCTCCCTCCCTCATCTCTGTCTCTTTCTCCTCCCCACCTACCTCCCTCCCTCTCTCTTTCTCTCTCTCTCACCAAATCTTCCTCTCTCTGTCTCTTTCCTCTCCCTCCCTGTCTCTCTCTCTTTCTCTCCTCAACCCCCCTTCTCTCTTCATCTCTTTTCTTCTCTCTTCCAGGACCAATCACAAAGAGCAGCTGGAGTTTCTCGGCGATGCCGTTGTGGAGTTTCTCACCAGGTGAGATTCATGTCCGTCATCTTTGCTAATCGAACATGGCGACGACTCTCTCCCCCTCTTCTCCCCTTCCCCCTTACTCTACTCTGTGATTTCACCCTTAATTGGGGATTGGGTTGTAATTTCACCATAGCCATTTTCATAGGGCCTTACTGAAAGTCTCCATGACAACTAGCAATTAGCTGTGTAAATGCTGCATGTGTTATTGACTGAGTCACTCCCAGGTGAGAGGGTACCACTGTGGCCCAGGCAGCACTCAGCTTGCACTGCAATACTCCTAATTACATGGAGCTATTATTACTACAGTCACTACCTCCCTACCTAGCTACCTCGGCTGCGTCCCAAAGGGAACCCTATTCCTTATGTAGCCATATGGGCCCTGGTCAAAAGTAGTGTACTACATAGGGAATAGGGTACCATTTGGGACATACACTTCATTTGGATAGAAAGGTAGCTGGAGAGGGGAAAATGTCTGGGCTAGCCCAGTTTAGCTCATTAAGTAGTTTATGCACGTCAAATCATATAAGCCTCACTGGGAAAAAGGTGAGCTGAGGGCTGCCCTGTTCATTTTAAAATGAAAACCTTCCTAGGGATGAGTTGTTGTTTTTCACTTCTCCCCGTTTTCCATTTCAGGCTGTTTGTTGTTAGAGATGAGAGCAAGTAATTTATTTCCCCCCTGCCAATATATAGCCTTGAATAGAACTAGCCCCGACTGCAAGAGTTTGACTGTAATAGGAGATGACCGTTAGGAGTGGATGGCTAGGAGTCCGTTTTAGCTATTTTACCCAGCGGATGGTCTGCGTCCCAAATGGCACCCTATTCAATTTATAGTGCACTACTTTTGACCAGGGCCCTCAGTGAACTATAAAGCAGATACGGTGCCATTTGGGATGCAGCCATGGATGGAGTGAGTGAGTGAGGAAGGAAAGGGGTGGTTAACTGCTGTTTCTGTGGACTTGTGCAGTTCCTCATCTTGTGTTGCTCCTCTTCTGATGTAAGCATTCATAAGGACCCATTCGGCACACACTACTCGCTTTGGCCCTCCTCAGAGCTGTGAATAATGTATTACCCTCTTGTCTAGTTAACTGACGGAGCAAATCCCGTTAACCACCCTCGCTTCCCCTGGCAAACACTGGACCTGCTCTGGACCACTCTACCTACCTACCAGGAGCTGGGGATATACAATATTTAGGTGTAATGAATTGAAATAAGGTGTTTTATTCGTCTTGATCTTTCATGGCCATTTGATGCCACGTTGATTTATCACAGGCATGTGTACCTACTGCCAAGGAATAATAACTAGTGGTAGGGATAGATAAACAACCCTAGGGAACAGGACATCACTATGTTACTCACACACATCAGAAACCACCAATGGATAGCCCACCACCATTCATTGATAACGAGCCTTGTGTTTTTCAAAATGCCTGTACTGGCAACAGTAATAGCTTTCCTTATATTTATCATGCAACAAATACGTACTTACCATATGAGCAACACATCTGAGAACAGCAAACAACAATGTGCTATAATGTACCCATGCTCTGGCTGTTATTTCAATGTCAAGTAGTACTACTACTGAAGCAGGACTTTCATTCATTAATAGCAGCTTGACATGTAACAGTCACACTTCATTTCTTGGGGATTAATGATTAACCAGTGGAAGCAACGAATAACAATTAAAACCACTGTTCAAAATGAATATTTGTGCTAAAGGTTTTAAGGTCCATACAGAGATTGGCTACATAGCTACACATCCATAAGCATACAGGTATTGTTATCCTCCTCTACACAATAAGAAAGAAAAGAGTTGGCTAGGTTACTTCAGCTGCATTGTATGGCAGATATCTTCAAACACTAATGTTAACATTACTACAATAAAGAACAATGACAAGTGTTTGACTTAGATTTTTTTTTAATGAACAGCAAGGCAAGCTTAAAAATTGTACATTCAATTTGCAGTAAATGTTTAAGAAAGATTCTTTACATCCACTGGGTTTCACAAGATGACAATCTGTTTTGCTCAGGAGTCCCTAAAACATTAAACAACACAAATTACAATTCATACAAATGTCAAACGCCCATGTAGCTAATTAAATGTATGGCCAGCTGATTGTCAGCTAGCTCGTAAAAGAGTTATTATCATAATTTAACTTTATGACAAAAAAACACATCCATAATTGTTTCTCTACATTAACAAATACATCATTTAAATTAATGAATTATTTTATGTATTCCAATTGTGATATATTGCAGTTTGATCACAATGCCCTGACGAATAGACCTTACGTAAACTTTGAAAAAGCCACACCACCTGGTAATGGTCCAAAGTTTTGGAGAATGTGGACAAAGAACAGTAATGAAAATGGAGGCTGGCTGGTTGCCTGAACACAGCTGTGGTTCTGGGAGATTCGACCCATTGTCGGCCATTTTAGATCTAATGGGTCTCTGGTTGTTACCTGCACACAGCTGGGGATCTGTGACCCACCATTCAGAATGGTGAAAAAATGCATGCTGAGGGAAAATAGAGCCACTCTACAAATGATTACTAACGCAAACACAGTGGGAACAATGAGGACCTTCTACGCCTTCAACGGTATTAGGTCAATATTTTTGAGTGATAGGGGAATCAACCTATCACATTTTGACATGTAATGGGTGGACACTTTTTTTTTTAAACTCATGGAAACTTCTGTCTTCTCAAAGGCCAACAGGTCACTGCGAAGTAGCAAGCGGTAGATTTCCCATGGTCTAGCTAGCTATCTTTTGTTGTCAGCTAGTTTGCTGCAGGTGTTATTGTGGAGGATGTGGTTACTAATTTGTTAGCTTCTCCCTTTTCAAGAATAACGTTTCAAATTACCATCATCTGGTGAGTGGAACTGTGTTTTTTTTTTTTTTTCGCAGCTCACTTCCTGTTGTTATCTCTTTGACAACTATTTGTGTGAAACATTGTTGCATTTAAACTTTAGGTCGCCGCTTACTTTGTGTGCGAAACGTGAAATGTTTTTTTGCAATGGGAAATAATAGTTGTACATTTCGATTAGGAAAGGCTTAGCCTAATTGTTCTGTTTTTGTATTCTGATTGGGACCTACTGGCTTATTATGTCTGAGTGAATGGAATGCTTATCCTTTAACGTCATGCTGTGTGTGACTGCTGTCTTTCCATCGACCCTATGCAGTGGTGACAGCACATGACAGCACGAGTGGAGTTTGCAAAAAGGCATGTGAAAGACTGAGATCATAAGGAAAAAGACTATGTGGTCTGATGAGACAGAAATGTTACTCTTTGGCCTGAATGCAAAGTGCCAGGTCTGGAGAAAACCAGGCACAGCTCCTCACCCATCTAACACATCCCTACCAGGAAGCATGGTGGTGGCAGCATGCTATGGGGATTCTTTTCAGTGGCAGGGACTGAGAGACTGGTAAGGATAGAGAGAATAATGAATGTAGCCAAATACAGGCAGATCCTTGATGAGAACCTGCTTTAGAGTGCAAATGACCTTAGACTTGGGCAAAGATTTACGTTCCAACAGGACAACGATCCTAAGCATACAGTCAAAGCAACGCTAGAATGGCTTCAAAACAAGAATGTGAAAGTCGAAGCCGACTTGAATCCTAAAGAAAATCTGTGGAAAAATTGCAAGCACTACTAAAAACATGTTTTCACTTTGTCCTTATGGGGTATTTTGTGTAGATTTCAGGCCCCTTACAGTGTGTGTGTACTGTAGCTGAGTGCCATACAGAACAGTACAAGCATTCCTGCTACATCCGCAATAACATCTAGTAAATATATGTATGCGTCCAATAAAGTTTGATTTGATTTGAGACAGGTTGACATTTATTATTACCCTTAGATAGGCCAGTTGCAAAGTCAAAATGTATTATATTGTAAAAATGTATTAAAAAAATTAAAACGTTTTAGGTTTGGGATGGACATTAGGGTTAGCAGTCAGCTTTTTTTTTACAACTTGGCCGTCTCTGTATCGGGTAAATATCAAAGTGGCAGTTATCAGGAGAAATGGTGGTTGTATAAGGTCAGGAGAAATGGTGGTTGTGTTATTTGCTCCCATAATTGTGTGTTATAGTATGTCGTGATGGAAATTAAGCTATCCCGCTAGCCTGAACTAGCCAACCATGTCAGCAAACTGTTGTCGTTCCCAGTACTGCATGGAATAGATTGTGACTGTATGTGTTGGTATGTTTCGCGCTTTGCCAGAAACTGGAGCTGGATCACTTCACGTTTTATGCGCACAGACCAGACCTCTGCAGGGAGTCAGACCTGAGACCCGCCATGGCCACCTGCTTTGAAGCCCTCATAGGTGAGTGTGTGGGTCCGTCCATCCATCTGTCTATGTAATTCCCAGGTGTGTGTGTGTGTGTGTGTGACCATGCTAGAGTGTTGTATCCATGCTAGGTTGTGTGTGTGTGTGTGTGTTGTGGAAATAGCAGCAGTATAACTCTCGTTAGGTCCATACACATTAAGCAGTTTTATTGATCTCTCTATAGATGGGCATTTGACCTCTGGCTGGACAGGCAGTCCCTAGAGCACCACACACACACACACACACACCCCACACAGACTAAGCTCTCTGTAGGGACAGTCTCCTCTCTACCCCCTTTGGGCGGCAGGCAACAGTAAGGGAGCTAAGCAGCGCTCGGTCCTGGAGAGTGTGCATTGTCGGCAGATTTCCCATCTTATCACCATCTTGATTAAACCATTTCAGCCATTCCTCCACTCCCCTGATAGGCAATGGAGACTACGTCCCAAATGTCAACCTACTCCCTATATAGTGCACTATTTTTTATCATGGCCCTATGGGTTTCCCGATTGGCTCTGGTCAAAAGTAGTGCACTGTGTAGGAAATAGGGTGCTATTTGGGACACAGCTGGGTGGCTTTAAAAATAAGAGAAAAAATAAAAGTGGGCAAGAAATGAGAGGCAAACACTGTTGAGAGTAGTGCTGTGTTGCGTTTTGGATCGGAGTGGTCCCGCTCCTTTCTCTGGGCCCGGGGCCCCCACCCATACTTGTTCATTATTGGCCGCGAGAGCAGTTTAGTAATCTATTCAGTCCCATAGCTGTCGCTGCCTCATCAGAAAGAGAGAGAGAGAGAGAGAGAGAGAGAGAGAGAGAGAGAGAGAGAGAGAGAGAGAGAAATGTCTCTCTCTCGTCCTCTCATTTCTTCTCTCATTCTATATGTTTACATAGAATTTCAATGCAAGTGACATAGACAATAAACAAAAAGGAAATATACAGGGGAAATAAACAAACCTCCCAAAAACGATGTGTTGGTATATCTTTCAAAATACTGCTTTGATGATAGATTGTGCATCAAATGTCTATATTTTGAAATGTACATAGCTTGAAAACTTAATTGATGACAAGCAAACATTTTGGGACTATATCAATAATGGACTAATGAAAGAAATACCAAATATAGTTTTGGGGTGGAATTTTCCTTTAACAGTAGACATTACACTCACAAAAGTTTTAAAGTATATCAACGTTTAAATGTTATATTATTGTGCATGTACAGTGTTGTAACAATGTGCAAATAGTTGAAGTACGAAAGGGAAAATAAATATAGGTTGTATTTACAATGGTGTTTGTGCTCTACCGATTGCTCTTTTCTTGTAGCAATAGGTCACAAAACTTGCTGCTGTGGTGGCACACTGGCATTTCATCTAATATATATGGGAGTTTATTAAGATTAGATTTGTTTTCAAATTCTTTATGGGTCTGTGTAATCTGAAGGAAATATGTGTCTCTAATGTGCTCATACATTTGCCATTAGGTTAGAAAGTTCAGCTCGGTTTCCACCTACTTTTGTAGGCATTATACCCATAGCCTGTCTTCTCTTGAGAGCCAGATCTTCCTATGGTGACCTCTTTCGATGGCAAAACCATTCTTACTGAGTCTGAACATAGTCAAAGTTTTTCTTAATTTTGGACTCAGTAACAAGGTTCAGGTATTCTGCCACTGTGTATTCTTTGTTTAGTGCCAAATAAAATTCCAGTTTGTGTGAAGTAATTATCTTTTGGTTTTCTCATGACTTGGTTCGGTATAATTGTGTTGCTGTCCTGGGGCTCTGTGGGGTTTGTTTGTGTTTGTGATCAGAGTCCCAGTACCAGCTGGCTAAGGGGACTCTTCTCATCTCTCTGTAAGTGAGGGCTTTGTTATGGAAGGTTTGAGAATCACTTCTTATTTTTAGGTGGTTGTAGAACTGAATAGCTATTTTCTGGATTTTGATAATTAGCGGGGAATCGCCCTAATTCTGTTCTGCATGCATTATTTGGTGTTTTACGTTGTACAGTGAGGATATTTTTGCAGAATTCAGCTTTTTTTGTGTTTGTGAATTATTGGTTGGTGAGTGGACCCCAGACCTCACAACCATAGAGGACAATGGGTACTATAACTGATTCAAGTATTTTTTGCTGGATCCTAATTGAGATGTCAAATAATGTTATGTCCCTTTTGATGGCGTAGAAGGCCCTTCTTGCCTTGATCGTTCACAGCTTTGTGGAATTTACCTGTGGTGCTGATGTTTAGGCAGAGGTACAGTAGGCATAGTTTTTTTGTGCTACCGTGTGTGTGTGACCATGCTAGAGTGTTGTATCCATGTCAGGTTGTGTGTGTGTGTGTGTTGTGTAAAAAGTGTCTAGGTGGAATTTTTATTTGTGGTCTTTTTTTTGGAATACCATTATTTTTGTCTTATTGAGATTAACTGTCAGGGCCCAAGTCTGACAGAATATATGCAGAAGATCTAGGTGCTGCTCTAGGCCCTCAACTGCAAACAGTAAACAGACTTCAGAGTCTATGGTTGGGAGCTTTAGACTGTTCTAGAGACCTCGCCAATTTGTTGATATAAATGTTGAAGAGGGTGGGGCTCAAGCTGCATCCCTGTCTCACCCCGGTGTATTCAAACAACCAAAAACGTGTTGCTTGTATACATGGATTTTATAATGTTGTGTGTATTCCTCCCAACACCACCTTCAATCAATTTGTATATCAGACTCTCATGCCAAATTGAGTCAGATTTTTTAAATCAGCAAAGCATGAGAAGACTTTACTTTTTGTCAGGGTCTTAGACTTATGTTTGGCCACTAGAGGTCTCCATTGCGTCTCTTGTTGGTTTTCAGTCTCTGTCATTAGGTCTTATTGTTGTCACCTGTGCCTTGTTCCCTGTTTGTGTATTTAAGTCACCCTTCTCCTGAGTACTTTTCTGAGTGTTTCCAATGCCATGACCGTGTCTAGGTCATTCCCGTGCTGTGCCTCCTTTGGAGCTATCTTATTCTACTTTGTGTACCTGGTGTACCTTTGTTTTGTTTTATTTACTTTTGCTATTTGATTTTTTTTTGTGAGTGAGTACTCACTGTTCTTTGTGAATCTTTTTTCAAATTCCTTTTGGATTATCTTTGTGGACTTTTTGTTTTCACTTTTTGGAACCATTGTCAAACCTTTTTTGGAAGTTTTTTAGAGTTTCTTTTTGGATACATCCTAGGAATATTTGGATGTTCCTTATCATTGAATAAAAGATTTGAAGACATTTCCCAGGACTGTCATCTGGTTTTCTGCATTTGGGTTCACCTTTCTGACTGTTCTAGTTTTCACACTAGTCCTAACACTTTTGTTTTGGTTTGTTTTTTTTGTTTGTCAAGAAGGGTGAATTCATGATCTGTTGTACGGTAATTTGGTAATTGATTAGGTACGTTTTTTCTGTTTGTTCTTTGTAAGGCCAAAAAGATTGGAGAAGTGTTTTACCTACATTACAAGACCAAAAGAATGTGGACACCTGCTTGTCGAACATCTCATTCCAAAATCAGGGGCATTCATATGGAGTTGGTCCCCCCTTTTCTGCTATAACAGCCTCCACTCTTCTGGGAAGGCTTGCCACTATCTATCAATCAATCAATCAAATGTATGGATTAAGCCCTTCTTACATCAGCTGTCACAGAGTGCTGTACAGAAACCCAGCCTAAAACCCCAAAAAGCAAGCAATGCAGGTGTAGAAGCACAGTGGTTAGGAAAAACTCCCTAGAAAGG
Organism: Brachymystax lenok tsinlingensis; assembly: GCA_030435695.1. Classification (NCBI taxonomy): domain Eukaryota; kingdom Metazoa; phylum Chordata; class Actinopteri; order Salmoniformes; family Salmonidae; genus Brachymystax; species Brachymystax lenok. The sequence goes on from CM059814.1 coordinate 31,962,641, forward strand.
CCAGAACCTAGGAAGAAACCTAGAGAGGAACCAGGTTCATAGATGATCAGCAGGGTCAAATAATAATAATCACAGTGGTTGTCGAGGGTGCAACAGGTCAGCACCTCAGGAGTAAATGTCAGTTGGCTTTTCATAGCCGATCATTCAGAGTATCTCTACCGCTCCTGCTGTCTCTAGAGAGTTGAAAAAAAAGCAGGTGGACTGGGGACAGCAAGGAGTGCTCAGGCTAGGTAGTCCTGACGAATGGCCCTAAGGCTGAGAGAGAGAGAGAAATAAATACTCCAGATATAACCTGACGCATAAATACTGGAGGCTGAGACAGGAGGGGTTTGTATATATAGTGGATATATCTTCATGTCTGTTTAGTGTGTTCCAATTTTCCCAGAAGTGGTTTGATTCTATGGATTCTATGTAGGCTCAGGTTTTCTGGGCCTCTGTGTTTTTTGTTTGGATAGGTTCCTCAATCTCTTTCTTATGTGTTTGCATTCTTCATTAAACCATTTGTCATTGCTGTTAATTTTCATAGGTTCTGGTTGAAATATTTACATTTGATAGGGAAGCTGAAATATACTGTTTAGGTTTCTACTGTCAAGTTTACACCTTCACTATTGCAGTGAAACTTTTTGTCCAGGAAGTAGTCTGTTTTCTGGTAGGTTTCAACACTACTTTCCTTCAATCTATGCCATTTCTTTATAGTATGCATTTTGTTCAGTTTTGATGCCTCATGATTGAGTATTGCTTTATTGAAGTAGGCTGTGATATTGCTGTGATCTGACAGGGGTGTCAGTGGGCTGACTGAACGGTCTGAGAGACTCTGGGTTCAGGTTGGTGATAAAGTAGTCTACGGTGCTGCTGCCAAGAGATGAGATGTAGGTGTACCTACCGTAGGAGTCCCCTCAAAGCCTATTGAATATGTACAGTGCCAGGTTGTGCCTAGGGGGGCATCTGGTGCAAGCCTTTTAGGTCGCAGGATGTGGCTTGGGTGGGTGTATTCGTGGGGGTTGAGCCTTTTCCTGTTCTCACAGCCTGGGCATATGTGTGGCTGTCATATTGAGGTCCTTGCTTCAAGGGGGTGGGGGGCAGAAGGGGCATAGGCCTGATCTTTCTCCATCTCTATATGTCTCTTTCTCTTATGCTGTCTGTATAAGAGAAAGTTTGATGCCTACCTATTTATTCAGTGAAGGAGGGCCTGGCTGTCAGAGGATGAGAGGAAGCCACTCCTCAGTAAATGGCACATGAAAGCCCGCTTGGAGTTTGTCAAAGGTATCTACATACTCTCAGACCATGAGATACAAGACCCTCTGGTCTGATAAAACAAAGATTGAACTTTTTGGTCTGAATGCCAAGCATCACATCTGGAGGAAACCTGGCACCATCCATAGGATGAAGCTTGGTGGTCGGGACTCAAACTCAATTAGCATAATAACATAACCATCAGAGGTGTCACAAAACTCAAAAATAGCATAAAATAAATCGCTTAACTTTGATGATCTTCCTCTGATGGCATATCAAAGCGCCCAGGTTACACAATAAAAGGTCCTTTTGTTTGATAAAGTTCCTCTTTATATCCATATAGCTCCATTTGGTTGGCGCGTTTTGTTCAGTAATCCACCTGCCCAAAGGCTTTCATCCATGCAGACAAACGATATCCCCAAAATACCGGTAAAGTTCGTTGAAACAAGTCAAACAGCATTTCTAATCAATACTCAGATACCCTAAACTGAATATAAATGATAATATTTCAGACGGAATATAACCTGCTGAATAGAAGACAAAAAGAACTGAGCGCGCATTCCCCGTTACGTGCTTAATCCAAAACAGGACACTTGACATTAAAACTCAGGAACAAGTGGTCTTGATTTTCATGATTGAAACGCCAAACCTTTTTCCAAAGACTGTTGACATCTAATGGAAGCCATAGGAACTTCAATCTGGGGGTTAAACTATGAGGCTTTGAATAGCTGGCCTATTGAAAACAGTGTGACATGACTGATTCAGACATCCCGGATGGATTTTGCTCTGGTTTTTGCCTGCCATATCAGTTCTGTTATACTCACAGACATTATTTTAACAGTTTTAGAAAATTCAGAGTGTTTTTTATCCAAAGCTACTAATTATATGCATAACCTAGCTTGAGTAACAGGCAGTTTACTTTGGGCACGTTTTTCATCCGAACTTCAAAATACTGCCCCCTAGCCCTAAGCAGTTAAACATTCATGGAAATACAAGTGTCATACATGATTCAAAAGCTTAGAATCTTGGTAATCTAACAGTGTTGTCAGATTTCAAAAAGGCTTTACGGCGAAAGCATAGCATTTGATTGTCTGAGGACAGGTGTCACAAAACTCAAAAATAGCGATAAAATAAATCACTTACCTTTGAAGATCTTCCTCTGTTGGCAATCCAAAGGGTCCCCACTACACAATAAATGGTTGTTTTGTTTGATAAAGTCCCTCTTTATATCCCAAAAACTCAGTTTGGTTGGCGCGTTTTGTTCAGTAATCCACCTGTTCAAAGGCGTTCAAACATGCAGACAAATAAATCCCAAAAGTACTGGTAAAGGTCGTTCGAACAAGTCAAACAACGTTTCTAATCAATCCTCAGGTACCCTAATATGTCAATAAACGATAATATTTAAGACGGAAAATAGCCTGTTCATAGAAAAGAAAAATAACGATGAGCGCGCACACTGTCATGCGCACAAAACAGTACAGATTTTCCTCTAGTTTTCGCCTGCCAAATCAGTTCTGTTATACTCACAGACATAATTTTAACAGTTTTAGAAACTTAAACGAAGTGTTTTCTATCCAATACTACCAATTATATGCATATCCTAGCTTCTGGGCCTGAGTAACAGGCAGTTTACTTTGGGCACGTCAGACTTTCCGTACTTCCGAACACTGCCCCTTAGCCCGAAGAGGTTAACATATTCCAACCAGCGCTAGAAAAGTGTCCCTTTAGCATAATCTTTAGCATAACAGGTGAACAATGGGCTGACACTTCCACCACACTCGAGTCATTATACCAGTTGTTGTTGATTAAGAGGCAAACCCCTTCCCCTCTCAATTTTCCCTGACTCTACTGTCCTGTTCGCACGGTGAATGGGGAATCCATCGAGTTGGATAGCTATGGGGGTTATCTTGTCCGAGACCCATGTTTCAAAAGTACAGAGAATATTGCAGTTTCGAGAGTCCCGTTGGTAGCAAATCCGCAATTGGAGGTAATCTATCTTATAATCAAGTGATTTTCCAGTAGAATGGAGTGAAGGTTTTCCCTTTGTCTTAATCTCGCCAGGATGCCCCCTCTCTTGCTTCTGTAACGCCGACATTTCCACTTGGGTAGGCCGAAAATTGGGTCGGAATTACAGAAAGAGCCCAGGGCAGATGAGTTGAACTTGAAGCCACATTTGAGGTAAGTAACTGCTGATCTGATGTTCAGAAGTTCTTGTCGGTTGTAAGAAATTATGGCAGATGTTGTAGAAAGTAAACTAAAAATGAACTACAAAAGAGTCACAAATAATCAGTTGGCTCTGAGCTTGCAAAACGGCGGCAGTCCAGTACGACGCCATCTTGTCCACACTGAGTATACCAAACATTAGGAACACCTTCCTAATATTAAGTTGCACCCCTTTGCCCTTAGAACAGCCTCAATTTGTCTGGTCATGGACTCTACAAAGTGTCGAAAGCGTTCCACAGGAATGCTGGCACATGTTGACTCCAATGCTTCAATCAGTGGTGTGAAGATGGCTGGATGTTCTTTGGGTGGTGGACCATTATTGATACACACGAAAAACTGTTGAGCATGAAAAGCCCAGCAGCGTTGCAGTTCTTGACACAAACCGGTGCGCCTGGCACCTACTACCATACCCCATAAAAAGACACTTAAATGTTTTGTCTTGCCCATTCACCCTCGCATGTCTGCCGATCGTTCAGTGCGCTGTGTTTTAGGGACCACCCGCTCTAGATGTCTGACTGCCAAAAGATGTCACATGATTCTACATGTAAAATTGGTGCGTACTCGGTTCGCAAATAAACATTGATATGCTAGGTACTCTAAGCAAGCAAATGCTATTGATGTGTCTGTTCTACTCACTCAGTTGCAGGTTGTTTAGGTTTCTGGTGTGCTTCTTCTGCTGGTTGTTGGTTTGCTACAGAGTTTGCTGGGCAGTCCTATGCAATAAGAATCCTAATAGTTGTCAAAAATCCAAGGTTGTAGGTTTTCAGTTTGGATTAATGGTTGTGTTGTAGAGGTTCGTTTTCTGTGTGAGTCCTTGTAAAACAATCCAGGTTTGTCCAACTCTAATTCAGTTTTGAGGTTATTCAGGAGCTCATGTGCCCCCGACTTAACCCTCTCTCTCTCTCTCTCTCTATCTCCATCTCTCTCTCTATTTCCCTCATCCCCTCTCTCTCCCTCTCACTGAGTCTTCATTCCTCTCTAAAACATTCCCAGTTTAGAGTAACAGGCCGAGGGCACGCTGGCTGTCATTTCATCCTGTTTTACACACATTTCCTGTAAAACAGATACAGCAGCTCCCACTGTAAAATGTATGTAGTTCTGTCCTCGAGCTGTTCTTGTCTAATGACGTTCTGTATTCTGTTTTGTGTGGACCCCAGGAAGAGTAGCTGCTGCTTTTGCAACAGCTAATCCAAATCAAATACCAAACACCCTTACACATGCACACACTCAGACTCACTCACTCACTCACTCACTTATTCACTCACTCACACAGACTCACTCACTCACTCAGACAGACAGACAGACAGACAGACTCAATCACTCACACAGATTCACTCACTCACACAGACTCACTCACAGTCTCAGGCAGACAGACTCACTCACTCACTCACTCACTCACTCACAAAGTCTCAGACAGACAGACAGACAGACAGATTCCCTCACTCACTTACGCTCACTCACTCACACAGACTCATTCACTCACTTACTCTCACTCACACAGTCTCACTCACTCACTTATTCACTCACTCACACAGACTCACTCACTCAGACAGACAGACAGACAGACAGACTCACTCACTCAGTCTCACTCAGACAGACAGACAGACTCACTCACTCACTCACTCACTCACTCAAACATCCCTGAGAACAAGTTGCTTTTCATCTTCAGATGTGTCTTCCATTTTGGAACGTATTATTTTTATGCATATCTCTGATCTTTCCTGTGCCTTCTTTTATTCACATAGAATTCAGATGTGTTTCTCGGATCTGTCCTTTTGTAAGAAGAGAGATGAAATCTGACATTCATCTACATCTATATTTGAAGAGCATAGCGGAGAGTGGATGGTTTTAAGTGGTTATTGGATGTGTTTCGTGACCCTTGTTTTATTTGTTTATGTGCCGTGGTGACCTTTTAAACCCTGGCTATGCAGGAAGCAATCGGAAGCGGCAGATAATCTCCTACTTTGCATAGACCGACTGACTCTCCTGTCTCACTGTGGTACAAACGCACGCACCCACATGCAATGTCTATATCTGCTTGCCCTGAAGCAGGGCCACTCTGTGGCGGGGAGCGAGGAAGGGAGAGGAGGGAAAGAATGGAGGGAGGAAGGGAGGGAGAGAGAGAGGTGGAAAGGCAAAGCGGCATCTGTAATGCAAATGGACGCCTGCAACCCTGCATTATTCAAAGTGTTCAATGGAAAATTGAGCTTTTTTGATCTCTTGTCATTAACTTCCTGGCAGAGTGGTCCATTCTCATTTGGGTTATTTTGGCCCGGTTCGCCTTTACATTCTCCTGTCTTTTCATTTTTCTCTCCTTTCTCTCTCTTTACCTCTTGTAATGTAAACAAAATACTTTCTCCCTCAGCATTTTCGGTGGGGCTGCCTCAAGCGTTCTCTCCCCCTTCCTCTCCTCTCTCCCTCCCTCCATCCTCCCCTCCTCTTTTTGAGGTCTTGACTGATAAGCCCTCTCGTCTTCTTTCCTTCTTTCCATCCTATTGAACCGTTTGAAAAGAGGAAAGAATTGGAAGAGAAGAAGAAAGGAGCTACGTTCTGTTTTATGGCCCTAATTTCCTTGTATATTTGATCTGTGGATTATAGTGTGCCAGCAGCCACCAGGCTCTGCCACGATGCAGATGGTGGATCATTATGACTTTAACTCTCCCTCGCTCTCTCTCTTTCTTTCTCTCTCTCTGTTCAGCCTCAACGCTCTTCAATCTCATCACTCTTCCTATTAAGAGAGCAGAGAAAAGGATTATGTTTCACTCGTCTGAATGTCAGATTTGCACAATGCAGAGACGGTGAATTCATTGAGCGAGCACAGCTCCATTGTTAATTGCTGTGGATGGTAGCAATGGAGGGATAGTTATCTCCGTTCGGTTCCTCTCTCTCTCACTCTTTCACTATTTTTCTCTCCCTTTTTTTTTCTCTCACTTTCTCCTTTGTTTCCCTCAACCCCTTTTAGTTTGGAATAGTTAAGATGTTGAATGTTGGAATGCAATCAGCAGTCTCGGTGCGGCGAAGACAAAGTTTCATTTATTCGTTTATTTTGTCATTAATGTGCCTGCACAGTTTTGCACGTCTTTGGTTGGGCTGCCGGGCCGGAGCAAAACGGAGCGGCGGAGAGAGGGGAAAAACTGCTTTATTTGTATTTGATGGATTAGAGCCTGAGCTTTTTTGAATAATTCATTTGAAGTTATTAATGTGACTGTCAGATATTTTGAGCTCTGGACCCTGTTTATCAGAAGGGCGTCTCAGTATTTCAATGTTTTTCCCTAAAGAGAACTGTAGCGTGCAGCAGCATAGAAACATGTCAGCCTGTACAGACGCTCTGGATAAGAGCCACTGCTAAATTACTAATGTAAATGTAGCACCTGCTATTCCCTAAATCGGACGCAAAGACAACAGGCATATTATAGTCGTTAATGACATGAATGGCCCTGACCTGGATCACAAATTGCTTTTGAACAGAGGCCTATGGGTCCTGGTCAAAGGTAGTGCACTTTAAAGGGAATAGGGTGCCATTTTGGATGCATAATAAATATGTGTTCTGGCTTCAGTAACTTCCCGGGTATGAATCTGAAACTGTACAGTTGCTGTGTGGGTTGTTCTGGCCAGGGCTGCTTTGGCCAGGTCATGACACAAGTCAAGGTTACTTACCGGTAATTGCTGACTCGGTTGGCTAGCTAGCTAGTGAGGGAGGGCAGGAGAAAGGGAAGGTTTGAGCGTGTGGGGGTGGGGCTCCTGAGAACTTGAGATGCGTCTGCTGCCTGGGTCTCCGATTGTGGTCGCATACCAAATAGCAATGTATTCCCTACATAGTGTACTACATTTGACAAAAGTCTCTATCTCTGTGTCTGTCTGTCTCTCTCTCTGTTTTGGTTGGCAGGTAGTGTAAGTTGTAGAAGGTAGCAGCCAGGCTGGTTAGTCTGACGATGGATGGAGCGGACTTGACTGGCTCCATCTAATGATCACTACATGTTGTGCGATTGGTCGGACCGCTGCAGGGTAATCTTTCCACGGACAGAATTCTCTCTCTCTCTCTCTCTCTCTCTCTCTCTAGAATTATCTTAATTTTCATCTACTGGCTCTTTGATTGACACCGAAGGTGTTACTTTGAGATGTTTTAATACATTTTTCCTTCCCTTGAGGTTCCCACTCCCCTATTCTTGGGAAAGTTTGAGAAATGCAATAAGAGGCAAAACTCTTTGAATCGTCAACTTTCCGTCCATAACTTCTACTTTCTGTAACTTCCAGGGAGTCAGTATCAGTGATGGATCATCAAAACCACAGGAAAAGCCCTTAGCTCTTGAAATATAGCCTATATTGTATTGTACAGTCAATATCAATAAGAAATATACCTGTAGAGAGAGAAAGCAGCCACGGGTGTGTTTCTCCTCATAGCTGCCTTATAATCTTCAGAGGAAACATCTGCTGTGATGGAGCATCCAGAGCTGTGGTCGACTCACGGTCAAACCACAAATCTAAGCACAAATCTGGGGGTGGGAGGATGTCCTTTAGACACGGTGGTTCTCAACCCTCTCCTCGTGGACCCCCAGACGTTTCCAAATTTTCTTGTAGCCCTGAACTACCACACCGGATTCACTAACCAAGGGCTAGATGATTAGTTGAGAAGTTGAATCAGGTGTACAGCTCTGGAATAGATCAAATGGATCAAATGCATAGCTGAGAGTCCCAGAGGAGATGTTTAAGATCTGCTGTGTAGGAGCATCTCCAAAGTTGTGGTCGAATCATGGTCAAACCACAAATCTCAGCACAAATCTAGGAGTGGGAAGATGTCCTTTAGAGGAACCACTCCGCCTCTTTGGTCCCCTTGCAGTGAGGATCTAGCGGGCACACAGGCACGGAAACACTCACACTGCCATGGCAAGATTAGAGGTATCGACCTCAAAGGCAGCTGGAAGGGGTTTCATCACAGATAAGATGTTTTGTGTGTGTGTCTCGAACATGTGTGTCAGCGAGCATGTGTTCTGACGTGTGGTCACGTGTGTTTTGGTGGTGTGTGAGGCAATGGGCCTGTTAGCCATCTGAAAGCTGTTTCCTCTCCCGGAGGATGAATCTAACATATCTGCGTTTGATGTCGTTTATAAAAGCACTTTGTTCAAAACTACACATCACAACCATCTCCAATGGGCTCATTTATGCACATTAAAGAAGCACTGCACAATTGTATTTTCAATTTGCCAGGTTTTTATTGCTTTTTCTAAATTGAATGAACCTTTCTTAGTGTGATGTGGGATGAAGTTGTAGGCAACTTAACAGAAGAAGATTGCAACACATCAATATTAATAAAAGCCCCAACGAACAACAACAACTTTTGTCGAGAGTAAATGATTGGTGTTCTCAAACACGGGTTTGTGTGCCGAAGCAGCTCCCTCAGTACACCAGAGAGAGAGACACAGAGGGAAAGACAGAAAGAGAACAATGGAGGAGAGTGAGGGATATAGAGATGGAGGGAGAGAGAGAGGTGTATTATTACAACAGCAGATGCTCTTGCTTCGTGCTGTTACAGAAAACAATTTGTTGTTTTGTTTGTCTCCTTGTTTATGTGTATGTTTCCTCTCAAGTGTGTATCTTTTGAACATTTAAAAACATTTTACACTGTCTCCGTGTGTGTGTGTGTGTGTGTGTGTGTGTGTGTGTGTGTGTGTGTGTGTGTGTGTGTGTGTGTGTGTGTGTGTGTGTGTGTGTGTGTGTGTACACATGCGCATTTGTGTGTTCAGCGTTCATATGAGAGATGTTTGCACAGCACATCTTGTCACACAGAACTAAGTCATGTTGTTTATGTGACCTTGGTTAGTTTCATCTCCTGTCACTGTGGTGATGAAGCCATCCCATTTCTCCCTGCCTCCTACTGCACTCTGTGACAGAGGGGGCTGACACACATGCACACACACACCCATACACCCTTGGAGGTGGGACACATACATACAGTGTCATTTTAACATAAAAAAGCTATGCAAAAAAATATATATACTTCTAATAAAGCAATTATAACAAATTCTGCAGAGTTCAATTCATGTCAACATTTCCATCTGGAAAGTGGTTGTCAAACAGTGATTGCTCAAGTTTGAACTAAGAAGGAAATGTTGTAGTTATTAGCGCACGTGATTTGTCATCCCTCTGGAGGTGTGTGTAAACCTAGCCAACAGCGTTCCTATACACAACATATATTTTCCCTATCTGAGAGTTCTTTATTTAATCTCATTCTACCTTCTCTATTTTTTCCCTCCCTTTATTCTGTCTCTCTTTTAGGGGTGGTGTATTTGAAGGGCGGTTTAGAGGAATCAAAGCAGCTGTTTGGGAGGCTGCCTTTCAATGGAGAAGTACAATCACTTAATCACTAAATGACTAATACTGTCTGTAGTGCAGTGTTCCTACCTCCTCCTTCTTGTGTGTGTAAGACGGTTGTGTGTGTTGGCGTGTGTGTGTGTTTGTGGGGATCTGTGTGTGCACCTGTGTGTGCACCTGAGTGTGTTCACTCATTAAACTTGCGTAGTGTGGATTGATTCAACGTCCTTGGTTCTGTCTATGACTGCCCTCTGGCCATGCAACTCAACAACAGTCTATTGAGTTAGTGTTTGATGCGTGGTCTGTGTTTCTACAGAGTGTGTTTGCATCAGCATTTTAATTTGGACCCATATTCATTGGTTGCGTAACCAGATTAGGGTGTCTACCCACAGTTCTCAGAATGACAGAAATCACATTTAGTTTATGGGAGTTCATCTTAACAGAACCTGCAATTCAAATGCAATGGCGTGGTCGTTCTTACTGAATTCCGATGAGCACTTTGAAGATGGAATAAATAGGTGGTGCGTCCACAAGGCTAGGGCAAACTTTCCATAAAGTACATAGAATTCAATTGCCAAAATTGTATAGCCTAATTAGATTACCCCTGTCTATACAGGGGTAGTCTTAAACCATTCCAAATAGGCTACTATACCAGAAAACATGATTTGGCAACAGAGGATTATTATCTTAAAAAAACAAAAAAGAACAATAGATTACAGATTCATTCAACCAGTAAGCCTAGGCGACATCCCAAAAACGTTAAAAAGCAATGAGGCATGCAACAGATCAGATAGTTTAGCATAAAATGTTGATAAACTATTATTTATTCACATTATAAGCGCACCAATGCGCACAAGGAAGTAGGCTATGCGTAAATGTCCGTTCCATTCTATTAGCGGGAAAACACAAAATCCTGTTACTTGAAAATCCAATCTAAATAGGCTAGCATGGGTTGCTAATAACTAGGATTGTTATTGTGCCTGGCTACTGGACAATGAAAGAATGTTGATTTGAAAATCAATAGAACATGAGAGAAAAACGCTACTGGTTATATGGAAGTCTTTATTAAACATTATTAAATTGGTTGGATATTTGCTAGGAAACTTTGAAGTAAGGGGAAAGGGGGATACCTAGTAAGATGTCCAACTGAATGTATTCAACTGAAATGTGTCTTCCGCATTTAACCCAATCCCTCTGAATCAGAGAGGTGCGTGGGCTGCCTTAATCAACATCCACATCTTCAGCACCCAGTGGGTTAACTGCCTTGCTCAGGGACAGAACGACAGATTTTTACCTTGTCAGCTTAGGGATTCGATTCAGCAACCTTTTGGTTACTGGCCCAACACTCTAACCACTAGGCTAAGGTATCTGATGAAAATAGGGAATATATATTTTTTGGGAGGTATGAATATCGATTATTTTTTTAATACAAATAAAGTTATTTCTGTTGCCAATGTACGTAACTTAAATCAAGTTATGACATTTAACAACCAGAACGTTCACTAATAGGTCTGGTATTACATCATCAACTTGTATCGATCACATTTTTACTAGCATGGCTGAACATTGTTCTAAAGCTGTATTTCTAAAGCTGTATCAGTGGCACTAGGTTACAGTGATCATAACTTGGTTGCACTCACTAGGAAAACTAAAATAAGGCTGGCCCTAAAATAATCTACCTCAGGTCCTACAGAGGGTTCAAACAGGACTAATTTGTGGATGAGATTAAGAATGTGCAATGGTTAGAAGTGATGATCCTGAAATGTCACTAAGTTTGTTTATGAAATTATTTATGAGTATAGCTGATAAACACGGCCCTTTAAGAAAATGCACTGTGAGGTCAAATGGTGCCACTTGGATTGATGATGAACTGAGAAATGTAATGATTCAACGTTATGATGCCAAAAAAGTAGCAGACAAATCTGGTACTTTGTTTGATAAGCAAAGTTATTGTAAATTAAGAAATCTTGAGACCAAGCTAAACAAAGGAAAAAAGAAGGGATTCTATCAGCACAAAATTGATGAAGTAAAGTGTGATGGGAAAAAGCTGTGTAGAACGTTGAACCCTATTATGGGTAGGAATTCAAACATGTCTGCCTCTTTTGTTGAATCAGAGGATATATTTATTACAAAACCACATGACATCGCAAACTACTTTAATTAATATTTTACAGGCAAAGTGGACAAGTTGAGGAATGCTATGATTCCAACTGATGGCTCCATGTCATATACCCTTATAAAAGATTGTATCATGAAGGAGAGACAATACAGGTTCAAATTTCATCAAGTAGAAAGGGAAGAGGTAGAAAGTATGCTGTTGTCTCTTTCGGATGACAAGTCGCCTGGTACAGATAATCTAGACGCCAAATTGCTTAGAGTTACAGCTAACCAAATATCTACACCCTCATATCTCTCTCATATTTGTAATAAGTGCTTGATGTATGGGGTGTGTCCAGAAGTCTGGAAAGAGTCAAGTCATTCCACTACCTATGGATAAAAAATCTGCATTCACTGGTCCTAATAGTCGTCCTATAAGCTTGCTGCCGGTGTTAAGTAAATTATTGGAAAGAATTGTATCTGTACAAATCAAGGATTATTTCTCATGTAATGGTCTGATAACGGGTTTCCAGCATGCATACAAAGAAGGGCATTCTATGAGTATGGCCTTTGCACAAATGACAGATGATTGATTAAATAGTATGGATGATAGGAAGTTAGTTGGTGCAGTGTTGCTGGATTTCAGTGCTGCTTTTGATGTAATTGATCATGAACTGTACTAGGAAAACTCAAATGTTATGGTTTTAAGGATGCAGCTCTATCCTGGATGGAAAGCTATCTATCCAGGAGAAGGCAAAAAGTGTTCTTTAATGGCAGCTTTCAAATAGTAAAGATATACATTGTGGTGTTCCTCAAGGAAGCTGCCTAGGCCCACTGCTCTACTCTCTTTACTATTGATTTGCCTTCAGTAATGAAAAAAGCAAGAGTGGTCATATATGCTGATGGCTCTACAATGTATAGTGCAGCATCAGAATGTAATGAGCTAACAGATGTACTGAGCAGTGAACTAAGAATGGTGTCTGAGTGGGTTGATATGAACAAATTGGTGTTGAACATTTCTAAAACTAAATGTATTGTATTTGGTTAAAGGTATATGCTTGCTGATGACCCCCAATTGATTTTGTCGATGAGTAGAATACAAGTAGAGCAAAAACTACTAGGCGTCATGTTGGACGCAGCTTTATCATGGTCAGAAGACAGATAATATTGTAATTAAGATGGGTAAGGGAATTACTGTTACAAGAAAGTGTTCAGAGTATGTAACATCTAGCACTCTGAATCAGGTGATTCAATCCCTGGTCCTATCACACTTAGAGTACTGTCCGGTTATATGGTCATCTGCAGCAAAGAAAGATATAAAAAAAGCTCCAAATGGCTCAAAACAGGGCTGCCAGATTATCTCTTCATTGCTCTAACCGAATGAATATTATTAAACTGCATCAGAATCTCTCATGGCTTCACGTTAAAAACAAATTACTATCTAGTCTTCTGATTTTCTTTAGGAATGTTATATTTTTCAAAAAACCACAGTATCTTTCAGTCGAATTAATACATACCCTCAACACGCATAACCACAAAACCAGACAGGGGCAAATTCAGGGCAGCTAAAACAACTCAAGCCAAGGACAAATTGCCTTAAATCTACAGTTTTATATAGAGCTATAGCTGAATGGAACTTTTTACCAATCCATTTTTCTCAGGCAAAAAGTAATTCCACCTTTAAAAATAAAAAATAAAAGAACATCTAATGTGATAGACCATATGACAAGAAAGTATCAATTGAATGTTAAATGTGTTTCCTGTCAGGTATTTTAATTGTCTGTATTGTCTACTTGTTGAATGTTTGAAGTCTTGATTGTGGTTGTTTGTAATGTCAGGAAGATTAGCTAGCATTATGGTGTTAACTAATGTGGATCCTAATAAAAATTTCAAAATTACCCTCCGCCCCGTAGTGACACGCCTCATGTTCAGGTTTCAAACAATTAAGTATATGTTTTCAAAATGCATACTGCCTCCAGCTGATAGCAAAGTGGTGTGTGATGCGCTGAAGCCTGCCTAGTTGCCTATGCACTTTGTTGCGTGTGTGTGTGAACTTGTGATGCAGGGGTGTGTGTGTGTGATGCAGGGGTGTCTGTGTGATGCAGGGGTGTCTGTGTGATGCGGGAGTCTGTGTGATGCGGGAGTCTGTGTGATGCGGGTGTCACAGAGAGAGAGAGAGAGATGTGTGATGATGATGTTGTTAGCCCTCTTGCTCAGACTAAGGAGGCATACAGAATACAGTCTGTGTCCCAAATGGTACCCCATTCCCTATAAGGCCCTAAGGGCCCTGGTAAAAAGTAGTACATTATGTATGGAATAGGGTGCCATTTGGGATGCAGAGAGTGGAATCAGTGACCATAGGCTGCCTCTGTACATAGCCTGTTATGATGGTTTCAAATACACATAAATAGATACAATAGATGCACCCAAATTTTCTGAATCGTTGTGTATTAAGGAAATAACTCAGGGCAATTAAAACATAAGGTGCAATATACTCCCGAGTGGCGCAGTGGTCTAAGGCACTGCATCGCAGTGCTAGCTGTGCCACTAGAGAGTCTGGGTTCAAAGTCCAGGCTCTGTCGCAGCCGGCCACGACTGGGAGACTCATGGGGTGGCGCACAATTGGCCCAGTGTCCGGGTTAGGGGAGGGTTTGGACAGCAGGGATGTCCTTGTCCCATTGCGCACTAGCGACACCTGTGGCAACCCGGGGCGCAGTACACACTGACACGCTTGCCAGGTGTACAGTGTTTCCTCCGACACATTGGTGTGCTGGCTTCCGGGTTAAGTGGTCATTGTGTCAAGAAGTAGTGCGGCTTGGTTGGGTTGTGTTTCGGAAGATGCACGGCTCTCGACCTTTGCCTCTCCTTAGTCCGTACGGGATTTGCAATGATGAGACAAGACTATAACTACCAATTGGATACCATGAAAATGGGGAGAAAAAGGGCTAAAAAATATAGTGTGTGTGTGTGTGTGTGTGTGTGTGTGTGTGTGTGTGTGTGTGTGTGTGTGTGTGTGTGTGTGTGTGTGTGTGTGTGTGTGTGTGTGTGTGTGTGTGTGTGTGTGTGTGTGTGTGTGTGTGTGTGTGTGTGTGTGTGTGTGTGTGTGTGTGTGTGTGTGTGTGTGTGTGTGTATATATATTGGGTGTGTTTTCAAAGGTTTCCACCTAAAACAACAAATATTACAGAAGAATTAGCAAATAACTTACTCCCAGTGAAGAAAGGGAGGCGGCTCGTCTGCTAAAGCCACAGAAAGGCATTCTGAGTCAAAAACGCACAGAAAGCATAAACACACACACACACACACACCCTCTCCTAGATTTGTAGACAATAGAAAGAAACAGTGCGGAGCAGAGCGGATAAACATCCCTTGGCTATACCAACAAGACTGCCAGCTGCGCTCTCTGTTTCTCTCTCTTATAGCAATATTCTAATGACACACACTGTTTCTATCTCTATAGTCATTATCTAAATGATGGAACTGATAACACAGGTGTTGGTTTCACTGGTGTCGGGAGATGAGGACAGGGAAAGATTTCTGGGAAGGAGTGAGAGAGGGAGGGTGGGTGGGTGGGTGGGAGGAGGTGTAGGGAGTGGGTTTACAAATAAGTGAGGGAGTACTGGAAATGGGAGGGAGGGAGATGGAGGGAAGGAGGTAAGGTGTGTAGGAGTGGGTGTATTAATTAGTGTATGTGGGAGGAAGCGAGGGGGTGTAGAAGTGAATAACAAGGGAATGAGGGAGAGATAGAATGAAGGATAATTTAAATGTGTTGGAGTTTAAAATATCAGTGTCATCACCACCACCAGCTGAATTCTCCCCACGATGGAACAATAAGATGAAGTTTTACACTTTGTCAGCCATACCAGTTACAGAAAACTCTGTCTATAACTTAACACTCCCAATTTGGTCTTTACACACCACATTACCAAAGTTTTAAGAGGAGGGCTATGTCGCAAATGGCACCCTATTTCCTATGTAGTGCACTAGTTTTAAGGAAAACCTATAGGGTTCTAGTCAAAAGTAGTGCACTATGTATGGAATAAGGTGCCATTTGGGATGTGTCAAGCTGAAGGCCTCTCCATTTCTCTCAATGTGGTGTTCTCTGCCCACTGAGGGTTGTGTCACTGTTCAGAGTGGTGTTACATTCACACATGGATGCTCATGGGCCTATACACTGTCACTTACTCACCACTCACCGTCTGTTTCTCTCTCTTTTATTTATCTCCCCGCTCTATCTCTCTCATTCCATCCCTCTCTCTCTCCATATCCCTCTGTTTCTCTGCTGTCAGTTCCATAGTGTGTTATTATGGTCAGAGAACTTCAGTCCCATACCAGTTGTTTATGACAGACCAAAACAAAATGTCTGCTTCTCAAATGGCACCCTATTCCCTATACAGTGCCCTACTTTTGACCAGAGTAATATAGCCCTGGTCAAAAGTAGTGCACTATAAAGGGGAATAGCATGCCATTTGGGATGCAGAAAGGTCTACAGCAGCAGAGGGAGTACCACTGCATAAACTATCCAAAATTGTTGCATCAACTGCAGCCCCATGCAGAAAACTTTGTGTCCCAAATGTCATCCTATTCCCTACAAATTGTGCTACTATTGACCAGAGCCCTGTAGGCCCTGATCAAAAGTAGCACATTACATAGGGCGTATGTTTCCATTTGGGACTCAGACAATGTCCCTAGTGGGTTTAATATGAATCCCTAATTGGTTTAACATTCATGCCTGTTTCACACAGAGAGGCAGTTAAACGTGACAGTTTTTTTACACAACACCTTGCCTTCCACTAGTTTCTAAATGACTGTACTATAATTCAATACAGGAAAATCTACCATATCAGCTCTCCATAGGGAGCCTGTGAAATATGTAGACGTGAATGTCTTAATGATGTTAGTTTGTTATAGAAATAGCTCAAGGTTATTATGCCATCTTACAGGTGAAGGAAGGGCCTCTCTAGACAGCCTCCACAGTGTGTGAGTGTCTGTGCGATTGTACTATATTGGATATTGTTGAGACGATGCATTCTGCTCTATTCTTAGAAAAGGGGTTATTTGAGCAGTAATCTCCATAACGACGATAGCACTCACTCCCAATAGACTAATCCACTACTGCCTATTATCAACCCCCCCCCCCATCCCCTCGTCAACCATCCTATGAAAACGTTCCAGGGGTTGCCATGACAACAAAGGTGGTCGCCACGGCGCTGTGTGACTGTCTAACTTTTTGTTGGTTTTGTACAGCAGCAACAGACAGCCCTCACCCCATCACAAAGTCCACGGCCACACTGAATGGAACGATGCTGGGTTTTTATTAACAGCATGGAGAGAATAAAAAACTAAACAGAGTGGTATCTGAAAAAAACATTCAAATCTAACCCCTCAGTAAAACAATTCTAGATTTTAAATTGTGCTGATTCAATGTTCACAAATGTCAATTTTGGTGCCCACTGTAAATGGCTGAAAACCTATGGGCAATGATCAAATTGATTCCCTTAAATGGAATACATAGGGCATGAGACTTGAGCACATTAAAACATCCCTGTGAAATCAATTTATACAATATCACACGTTTTATTGTGATTGTGTATTTGTTCTTGTTAGATTTGAACAACCACTCTTTTACCCTGTTGTACTTGGTTTCTGGACATGGGCTACCAGTAGAGTGTGCTAGGCTTACACAGTGCAAGCAGGCAATGCTGCACACACACACACACACACACACACACAGGTAGGAGCTGGTTCTGACAGCCCCACTCCACTACCTCAGCCAGCTAACAGTGCCGAGCCTAGCGAGGGGTAGAAAAGAAATGGCTTCCTAACGCTCACCATCACCACAGCCTCCTCTACCTCAATTGATTTAGCCATGTGCTACTTAAGTGTGCTATGTTCCTTTAGCATACCCAATGTGTGTGTGTCTCAGACCCAGTGACTAATAGTATCTACCCACGTCTAATTGTACTGGAGCACACTCCCCTACATCCCTCTCCCTCACTGTTTTTTCTCTCTTACTTTTTCACTTAAGTATTTGTGCCTACAGTACTTTCAAAATGTTCCCTTGTCTGACTTTGTGTTTGATGAATATGATGGTTTGCTTTGTTTCAACAGACACAATCAACATCTCTCTCCAGGGTTGTTGCTATTCTTCTCTTCTATTTGAGGGAGTCGCGTGTGTGTGTTTGTGTGTGTGTGTGAGCTTGCTGAATCGTTGTGGATTAAGGAGCTCTGAAAAACACCACATACAGTGCATTCGAAAGGTATTCAGACCCCTTGACTCAGTGGTGTAAAGTACTTAGGTAAAAATACTTTAAAGTACTACCCAAATAGTTTTTTGGGGTATCTGTGCTTTACTATTTATATTTTGGACAGAAAATATTGTACTTTGTACTCCATACATTTTCCTTGACACCCAAAAGTACTAGTTACATTTTGAATGCTTAGCAGGACAGGAAAATAGTCAAATTCACTCACTTATTCACCAAACATCCCTGGTCATCCCTACTGCCTCTGATCTGGCGGAATCACTAAACACACACACTTCATTTGTAAATAATGTCTGAATGTTGGAGTGTGCCTGTGGCTTTCCGTAAATAAAAAAAAAACAAGAAAATGGTGCCATCTGTGTTTCATAATAAAACAAATGTCTAATTATTTATACTTTTACTTTGATACATAAGTATATTTTAAACCAAATTCTTTTTTCTTTTACTCAAGTAGAATTTTACTGGGTGACTTTTACTTTTAATTGAGTCATTTTATATTAAGGTATCTTTACTTTTACTCAAGTATGACAGTTGGGTACTTTTTCCTCCACTGACTTTTGTTACATTACAGCCTTATTCTAAAATGTACTAAATTATTTTTTTCCTCATCAATCTACACACAATACTACATAATGGCAAAGCGAAAACAGGTTTTTAGAAATGTTTGCACATACATGTATTTTACAAGTAAAAAACTGAAATACCTGATTTACATAAATGTTCAGACCCAGTGCTATGAGACTCGAAATTGAGCCGGTGCATCCTGTTTCCAATGATCATCATTGAGATGTTTCTACAACTTCATTGGAGTCCACCTGTGGTAAATTCAATTGATTGGACATGATTTGGAAATGCACACACCTGTCTACATAAGGTCCCTCAGTTGACAGTGATTGTCAGAGCAAAAACCAAGCCATGTGGCCAAAATAATTGTCCATAGAGTTCCGAGACAGGATTGTGTTGAGGCACAGATCGGGAGAAGGGT
This sequence comes from Brachymystax lenok tsinlingensis, assembly GCA_030435695.1. Classification (NCBI taxonomy): domain Eukaryota; kingdom Metazoa; phylum Chordata; class Actinopteri; order Salmoniformes; family Salmonidae; genus Brachymystax; species Brachymystax lenok. Next base: position 31,981,752 of record CM059814.1, read on the forward strand.
AGCCAAAAATATCTGCTGCATTGAAGGTCCCCAAGAACACAGTTGGCTCCGTCGTTCTTAAATGGAAGAAGTTTAGAACCAGAGCTGGCCGCATGGCCAAATAGAGAAATCGGGGGCGAAGTGTCTTGGTTAGGGAGGTGTTCCTCTGTGGGATGGGAGAACCTTCCAGAAGGACACCCATCTCTGCGGCACTCCACCAATCGGGCATTTATGGTAGAGTGGCCAGACGGAAGCCACTCCTCAGTACAAGCCCGCTTGGAGTTTGCCAAAAGGCACCTAAAGGACTCTCAGACCTTGAGAAGATTGAGAAAAAAGATTATCTGGTCTGATGAAACCAAGATTGAATTATCTGGCCTGAATGCCAAGCCCCATGTCTGGAAGACACCTGGCACCATCCCTATGGTGAAGCATGGTGGTGGTAGCATCATGCTGCAGGGATGTTTTTCAGCAGCAGGGACCTGGAGACTAGTCAGGATGGAGCAAAAGATGAACGGAGCAAAGTACATAGAGATCCTTGATGAAAACATGCTCATTACATCAGATTGGGGCAAAGGTTGACCTTCCAACAGGACAACGACCCTAAGCACACTGCCAAGTCAATGCAGGTGTGGCTTTGGGACAAGTCTCCTAATGTTCTTGTGTGCCAGAGCCCGGTCTTGAACCCGATAGAACATCTCCGGAGAGACCTAAAAGCAAGCATTTTGCTACACATAACATCTGCTAAATATGTGTATGTGACCAATAACATTTGATTTGAAAATAGCTGTGCAGCAACGCTCCCCACCCAACCTGACAGAGCTTGAGAGGATCTGCAGAGAAGAATAGGAGAAACTCCCCAAATACAAGTGGTCCAAGCTTGTACAGTAGCGTCATACCCAAGAAGACTTGAGGCTGTAATCGCTGCCAAAGGTGCTTCAACAACGTACTGTGTAAAGGGTCTGAATACTTGTGTAAATGTGACATTTAATTTTTTTTATATTTTATACATTTGCACAACAACAAAACGTTTTTGTTTTGTCATTATGGTGTATTGTGTGTAGATTGTTGAGGGGAAAAACAAATACATTTTGGAATAAGGCTGTAATGTAACAAAATGTGGAAAAAGTTAAGGGATCTGAATACTTTCCGAATGCAATGTCTAAACAGACTCACAAATAGATGGAGAGATGTGGCCTATACACAACACAACCATACGTTGTATAACATATTTAACCAATGAAAAAGACAATGAAGATTGCATTATTGTCCAATTGTATACAAGGTCCAACAGAAATTCCATTTATGCTTTATCCTAATGCTTCATCCCAATTCATATGTAAATTCAAATACCAGAAAACATTTAGCTCGATCTTTAGCCAAGTTTGAGGGTTATTTATCACAATTCTGGTTAAAATTAGCTCTTAATCCCTGTACTGACCATGTACAGTATGTTCTCCTATTGATTGTTATTAATCTGCAGTTCTATGGTGTTACTGATTTGAACTGGCTCTAGACTGTGGTTTGATAGATTGACAGCCAGTCGCTTTATACTAATTTGTCGGGGTCCTCAAGGAGAGGGGGAGAGAAGAGTAGAGACGGAGAGACATATCGAGAGAGAGAGAGAGAGAGAGAGAGAGAGAGAGAGAGAGAGAGAGGTGGGAGAGAATGGTACGAGAGATAAAGAAGGAGAGAGGGCAGAGATGGGGAGGGATGGAGAGGGAAGCAAAGAGCAAAGAGAGAGCGCACCATTATGTCCCAATAATGGATGTCCAGTAATCCCAGCCAGCATGATTGAGAGGAGTCGTGTTGTGTGTCTGTGTGCTTGTGTGTTCGCTCGCACCATGCAGTAGTGTTGCACGGTATACTAGCACATGAAAATCGGTTCGGTACTCACATTTTTGTTACTTTCGGTACATCTGTCAAATGTGTCTCACATCATATATGGATTGAGCTGATCAAGTCTGTCTAGTAAATTGGGGCGGCAGGTAGCCTTGGGGTTACAAGACCGAATCCCCTAGCTGACAAGGTAAAACTATGTTGTTCTGCCCCTGAACAAGGCAGTAAACCCACTGTTCCTAGGCCGTCACTGAAAATAAGAATTTGTTCTTAAACTGACTTGCCTAGTTAAATAAAGGTAAAGAAAAAAAATGATGTGAATCTTCTGAAGGGGGCAGTATTAAGCTAGCCAGGCCACTTGCGCATGTAGCTGACACAGCACCAGTGTTGGGATTAGTTGATTGAAAAAGTAATATATTACTCATTGCATTTAACGAGAGTAACACGCTACTTTACAATACTACTTTGATTGGAAAGTAACGCATTATATTACTTTCAGTTACTTTCATTAAAAAACTCACTGTTTGTTTTACTGTTGGAGGGAGCAAGGTGAGTCGCGCACGTTCAACCAAAGATGGGCTACTTACTAACTCATGTTTGATCACTAGTTTCTCCTTTCATCTGTAGTGCTACGTTCCTGTGCGAGTCTACAAGTTCTGCCAGGCTTCTTCTAATGAAAACATCGTACTACCACGCCACGCCCACAGTTTGTTGAAAATCTGGCTCCAGAAGCAAACTATTGGAATACTTTGCTTAGAGAGCAGATGATGAGGGCCAGCTAATGTATTATACAATAGATGACTGATGGGGCGCACTGTGTTGAAGCCACTGTGACTTCATCTTGGCACTCCCCCACCATTGTAAAAAAAAATATTTTGGAAGCATAGAAATGCTTTTATTAATGTCTACATTCATTGTTGACACGTGTATTCTATTACAGACACCTTAATGCATACTTTTAAGTTATATTATGCGAGCTAAACATAAAAATAAAAAGATATATAACATTTCCCTTGAAGTAGATTTTTGGGGGGATTACTAATGTTATTGTCCCCACTACAACAGCAAAAAATACTTAAATTCATTATTTTTTTGTTTAATTTTGTCCTAATGTACTAGAATTCCATTATTTTCTATGGAGGGCTGCTCTCACTGGCGAGTGCCAATATGGGCGACCGGTGGCATCAAAGCCTCTTAATGGCCAGTACATAGCATTAGCAATCCAGGGTTTATATACATCATTGGGGCCAGCCCACCAAAACAACTAAGCAAAAGGTGTTACAAAACAGTGCAGTGCAAGGTAGGTTTAGTTCAAAAACTACATAAAAAACTATTTTACACATGACATTTGCTTTGTAACGTTATTCTACTAGCAACTAAATTTGAATCTTTTTTTGTGACAATGACTTTAACAAATATTCAGCATGACATTCAGGTGAGCATTATAATATTATTACAGCCCAAAAGTAATGTGAAATGCACTCATAACTTAGTTATGACAGCAATATACAGTGTCAAGAAAAAGTATGTGAACCCTTTGGAAATAACTGGATTTCTGCATAAGTGTCACGGATCCCCCTGGTACTGCGGCTCATTCCGTTCACCAGCTCCGGAAGTCTATGTCACCGGCCTTCTAGGCATAACTGAACTCATATCAATGTATACACTGTACTCTATACCATCTACTGAATCTTGCCTATGCCATTTGGCCATCAACTCAAATCTCTAACCACTTTAATAATTAAAAAGTGGATGTAATAAATGTATCACTAGCCACTTTAAACGATGCCATTTGTATAATGTTTACATATCCTGCACTACTCATCTCACATGTATATACTGTACTATATACCATCTACTGCATCTTGCCTATGCTGGTCAGCCATCGCTCATCCATATATTTATATGTACATACTCGTATTCATTCCTTTACACTGTGTGTACAAGGTAGTTGTTGTGAAATTGGTTGGATGGTCGGAACTAGAAGCACAAGCATTTCACTACACTCGCATTAACATCTGCTAACCATGTGTATGTGACAAATAAAATTTGATTTGATTTGAACTGGATTCATTTCCACCAACCCCGGACTGTCTTGTCTCATTACGCACACCTGGTTCCTCTGTTCCCCATTGTCCTTGTCGGTTATTGTTACCATGTCGGTTGGTCGTGTGAGTACCTGTGCTATTGTATCGGCTTCCATGCTACGTGTTATTGTGCACTTGTTTTACAGGTCTCATCTCGTGTATTATTTTGAGGTTTACACCTCGCTCTTTTGTTTGGGTGGAGAAAATTAAACCACCTATTACGTATTCCTGCTCCTGCCTCCAATCGTTATATAACGTGACAATAAATTGGTCATAAAATATTATCTGAACTTCTTCTAGTTAACAACAATAGACAAACACAGTCTGCTTAAACTAATAACACACAAACAATTATACATTTTTATGTCTTTATTGAACACACCGTGCACATTCACATTGCAGGGTGGAAAAAGTATGTGAACCCTTGGATTTAATAACTGATTGTCCCTCTTTTGGCGGCAATAACCTCAACCAAACGTTTTCTGTAGTTGCGGATCAGACATGCACAACGGTCAGGAGGGATTTTGGACCATTCCTTTTTACAAAACTGTTTCAGTTCAGCAATATTCTTGGGATGTCTGGTGTGAACTGCTCTCTTGAGGTCATGCCACAGCATCTCAATTGGGTTGAGGTCAGGACTCTGACTGGGCCACTCCAGAAGGTGTATTGATAAACTTGGGAATTCATTTTTCTGTCGATGATAGCAAGCAGTCCAGGCCCTGAGGCAGGAAAGCAGCCCCAAACCATGATGCTCCCTCCACCATACTTTACAGTTGGGATGAGGTTTTTATGTTGGTGTGCAGTGCCTTTTTTCTCCACACATAGTGTTCCTTCCAAACAACTCAACTGTAGTTTCATCTGTCTATTTTGCCAGTGAATATTTTGCCAGTAGCGCTGTGGAACATCCAGGTGCACTTTTGAAAACTTCAGACGTGCAGCAACGTTTTTTTTGACAGCAGTGGCTTCTTACATGGTATCCTCCCATGAACATCATTCTTGTTTAGTGTTTTACGTATTGTAGACTCGTCAACAGAGATGTTAGCATGTTCCAGAAATTTATGTAAGTCTTTAACTGACACTAAGATTCTTCTTAACCTCATTGAGCATTCTGCTCTGTGCTTTGCAGTCATCTTTGCACGACGGCCACTCCTAGGGAGAGTAGCAACAGTGCTGAACTTTCTCCATTTGTAGACAATTTGTCTTACCATGGACTGATGAACATCCAGGCTCTAAGAGATATTTTGTGACCCTTTCCAGCTTTATGCAAGTCAACAATTATTAATCTTAGGTCTTCTGAGATCTCTTTTGTTCGAGGCATGGTTCACATTTGTTAACGATCTGGGTGTAGCTTGTGCAGAGGAGTCAGGCGCAGGACAGCAGAGATGAGTACCACAAGTAATTTTACTCAAATAAAGTTCTCAATAACACACAAGAAAACCAAGCCCACAAAATACGGACCGTATAACATAAAAAAATCACGCACAAAAACATGAGGAAAACAGAGGGTTAAATGATGAACAAGTAATTGGGGAATTGAAACCAGGTGTGTAAAACAAGACAAAACAAATGGAACATGAAAAATGGATCGGCGATGGCTAGAAGACCGGTGATGTCGACCGGACAAGGAGAGGGAATAACTTTTGCGGAAGTTGTGACAACATCAGGCAATCCTTCTTGTGAATAGCGAACTCAAAAAAAAGAAATCCGAAATCTCCAATCTTGTGTCATTAATTGGACTCCAGGTTAGCTGACTCCTATTAGCTTTTGGAGATGTCATTAGCCTAGGGGTGTCACATAGTTTTTCCATCCTGCACTGTGAATGTTTAAAATTCTACATTCAATACAGACAAAAAATACAATACCTTGTTTGTTATTAACTAAAGCACACTATGTTTGTCTATTGTTGTGACTTAGCTGAAGATCAGATCAAATTTGATGACCAATTCATGCAGAAATCCAGGTAATTCCAAAGGGTTCACATACCTTTTCTTGACGCTGTATTTAGACTGCTTCATGTTTGTCTGGGCTTGCTGGCAGTAGCCAGCCAGCAGCCCTGAGAGGACTAAACTATTAATTTAATCCATTCACTTTTTCAGCTGTAATGAACAATGAGTCATATATCTAATGAATGTCATTTGACCCAATATTATGGCCATAGATAATCAAATTAATCCTGAAATCCATCAGATTACATGTTTAAACAGTTAAGGTGTAATTGTTAAATAATTTTGTCTCAAAGGGTTTTGCATTAGTAAAATGTAATATTCTTCTGTTATTTAATATGGTGTTCTATTTATTTAAAGAAATTAAATATATCAAATATATATTATTTTAGTTGTTTTACCATTTATCAACATATTGTTCAATGTATAAAAAAAAGAATTAAAAAAAGACTATGATCCCTTTATTGAGCAATTAGTTTTTTAAACCAATCCCTCTGTAAGAGACACATACAGATACAGGTTTTGGAGAGGTGCGGGGGGCTGCCACACTGGGAACCCAGGGAGCAGTTGTTGTGCAAGTTCCTTGCTTAAGGGCACAACAGCAGGCACTGGCATCTACAATGTGATACCAGCAACCCTCCGGTTGCCAACTCACGTCCCACCAGGGTTTTGCTGTATTATGATACTAAAACCTGGTATTGGTATCAAAGTCAAAAGATTGATTCTCTCAGGGGGTTAGAGAGAGCAGTACTGATTGAAGCCTATGACTTCTTCAATACGTTACTGGTTGTTTAGCAGCCTGTTTTCATTTACACTCTCATTATAAGAAAAAGTCATCATTGCGATTCAAATAGTTGTGCGTTTGCGTGGCAGTTCATTTTTGAGAGATGGGAAGATAGAGGGATGGAGAGAGACAGACATAGAGAGAGAGATGGAGAGTGACTGAGAGAGAGATGGAGAGACAGAGAGAGGGAGGGAGAGAGAGAAATGGAGGGATGGAGGATCGGGAGAGAGGGAGGGACTCAGGATGAGAAATGGAGAATGATCCTGCACCTTCCTAGCAAATTGCAGTGATTCACCTGTACATAGTGGTAGCATTGATGATTTGTCCCTTGCAATTATACCTCGCTCAGGAAAACATTTATTGTTAAATCCCCACTCGATGTGGGCATAAAAATGTAAACCTGTTGTCTGGTTTGTCTTAGGGATGCAGCCTGTAATTGAAATATTAGTGCCATGTTCCCATTTTAATCACACGCCTTGATCAGAGACGACACTATCAGGTGTGTGTGTGTGACAGAGTGAGTGTGTGTGTTAGGGCTGGACATTATAACAAATTAATTTGATTAATTAAAATGTATGTTTTAGTGCGATGTTCCAAATGCCTGTATTGCAGGAATCAATATATACATATTTTTTTGTGTGTGTTTGTCTTTTTGGTGTCATTCGCTCCTTCTATGTTGTGTGCACTGTGCACCTTCTCACTTGCATAAAGACATTAAGCCCCTCCCCCCGCCACTCACAACAACGAAGACGAAAGAAAATATTACATTTACATTTGTCATTTAGTGGACTCTCTTATCCAGAGCGAATTACATGAGCAAATTACATGATTCATCTTCCTCTCTGACAACAAGCAGTTGCAACTCGCTATTTGCATTTCGGGTCCAAAACAATCGGTCATATGGACACCAAAACACATAGAGACATTATTTTACTGTAATAGAGAAGAACTTAACGTTTGTAACAATGCCCTTTTTATATCTCAACTCCCCAAATTTAGAACAGAGCAGACCCTACTTAGATAGGAGTATCAATTAGCATGATTGTTGAAAATTAATGCTCTGTTTCTGTCGCGCAATGTTTTAGTTTCTGTTGCGCTCGACGAGACTGTAATGTGCTAGCTGTCTAGTCTTTTTATAAGTGTGCAATGAGCATAAAAATATACATTTAATAAACAATTGGCAACTCGTTCTCATTCTGAGAAATAAGCATAAGCATCTTCTATGTTCTTCAAACAGTTGGGGATGGACAGGAGGGTGTGTTCATAACAGTTCAACTGATATACCTTGCTAGCAAGAAAATAGATCCAAGTTGGCTAGACTTTAAATATAAAGATTAGCTAGCTACTCACTAGCAGGTGGGCTTGTATTTGAGAGATCTTTATGAGACCTGTGTTCATTTTCTATATTGCTTGTTACCAGTTGGTGATTGTTAGTGGATGTGCATTGTACATGGTTCTAGTTAAATGTGTTAAAGAATAAAGAATTGAAGCCAATATCAGATATGTCTATGTCCTGGGAAATGTTCTTGTTACTTACAACCTCATGCTAATCGCATTAGCCTACTTTAGCTCAACCGTCCCGTGGAAGGGACACTGATCCCAAAGAAGTTTATAAGGAGAGAAACATGTATTCTAACAAGCAGTCAACGCACAACAATTCTTAATGCAATCGCAGGAGAACACTTTTGAAAGCAGTTGCAGAATGCCTGACAACTTGAAAGACGTTTTGGACACTACAGTGAAAATGGTTAACTTTGTTAAAGCAAAGCCCCTGAACATGTATTTTCTGCACTATGCAATGATATGGGCAGCGACTATGTAACACTTTTACAACATACAGAAGTGTGCTAGTTATCAAAGGGCAAAGTATTGACACATATTTATTTTTTTAAGAGACAAGCTTAAAGTTTTCTTTACTGACCACAGTTTTCACTTGTCTGACCGCTTGCATGACTGGCCTATCTGGGTGATGTTTTTTCTCACCTGAATGATCTGAATCTAGGATTACAGGGACTCTCTGCAAATATATTCAATGTGCGGGACAAAATTGAGGCTATGATTAAGAAGTTGGAGCGCTTCTCTGTCTGCAGTAACAAGGACAACACACAGGTCTTTCCATAATTGTATGATTTTTTTGTGTGCAAATGAACTCAAGGTTACCGACAATGTCTAATGTGATATAGTAAAGCACCTGAGTGAGTTGGGTGTGCAATAACGCAGGTACTTTGCCGAAACGGATGACACAAACAACTGGATTCGTTATCCCTTTCATGCCCTGCCTCGGGTCCACTTACCGATATCTGAACAAGAGAGCCTCATCGAAATTGCAACAAGCGGTTCTGTGAAAAATGTATTTAATCAGAAGCCACTGCCAGATTTCTGGATTGGGCTGCGCTCAGAGTATCCTGCCTTGGCAAATTGCGCTGTTAAGACACTGATGCCATTGGCAACCACGTACCTATGTGAGAGTGGATTCTCACTAGCATGACAACTAAATGCAAGCACAGACTGTGCATGGAAAATGATTTAAGACTGAGACTCTCTCCAATACAATCCAACAATGCAGAGTTATGTGCATCCTTTCAAGCACACCCTTCTCATTAACCTGTGGTGAGTTATTAACAATTTTCGATGAACAAATAAAGTTTTATATGTAAGATAGTTAAATAAAGAGCAAAATTATTGATTATTATTATATTATTATTTGTGCCCTGGTCCTATAATAGATCTTTGTCACCACGAGCCGGGTTGTGACAAAAACTCACACTCATTCTTATGTTTAATAAATGTATTGTATAGGCTTACAATGATGGCAAAAAACAACATTTGTGAGTGTGCTAACCTTGGTGCTAGTGGTGGTACACAGCTTGAGGTTGAATGTTTGAAGTGGTACGGGACTATAAAAAGTTTGGGAACCACGGATTTAGACCATGCATAGTCCCATATGTTAAAATAATTGGATATGTTATTGGGCTAATTTCTGGAGGTGGAAATTATATTTTAGTTGTTGTCAGCATAATTTTATTTTCACTCATATTGGAGTAGAATGTCATTTTTAAAAGCTCAACAGAGCTGATATTCTCAGTCCTAAGGGGACTAAAACTGTAGCTTAGGCCCTGAAGAAAGAATATGCATATTCTTGGGACCATTTGAAAGGAAACACTTTAAACTTTGTGGAAATGTGAAAGGAATGTAGGAGAATATAACAGAATAGATCTGGTAAAAGATAATACAAAGAAAAAAGCAACCGTTCTTTTGTATTTTTTTGTACCATCATCTTTGAAATGCAAGAGGAAGGCCATAATGTATTATTCAAGCCCAGGTTCAGCCCAGATTTTGGCCACATGATGGCAGCAGTGTATGTGTATGATCCAATGAACCATTGCATTTCTGTTTAAAATGTTGTATCAAGACTTCCCAAATGTGCCTAATATGTTAATTAATAACTTTTCATGTTCAAAATTGTGCACTCTCCTTAAACAATAGCATGGTATTCTTTCACTGTAATAGCTACTGTAATTTGGACAGTGCAGTTAGATTAACAAGAATTGAAGCTTTCTGCCAAGTTAAGGCTCTTACAACTTGAATATACATCGAGAGGACGATTTCCCTTTCAACAGGCTATGCGATTTTAAACAATCCTTAGGCTTATATTTTTTTTAATAAGCTAATGATGCTCTGATCCTCCAAATCATGCTTTCTGGTGTAGTAGCCTATTTTGAATGATTTTATGTATTTATGTTTAGACAGGAGTAGGCTAATTAGGCTATATAATTAGGGCAATTTAATTTAGGGAAACTTAGCCCCTACCTAACCTTATGGGCTCGTCACCTTTGGTTACAACAATCATGCATGTGGACCATTCTTGATACACACAGAAAACTGTTAAGTGTGAAAAACCCAGCAGCGTTTCAGTTCTTGACACACTCAAACCGGTGCACCTGGCATCTACTAACATACCCCGTTCAAAGGCACTTAAATATTTTGTCTTGCCCATTCACACTCTGGATGGCACACATACACAACCCTTGGCTCAACTGTCTCAAGGCTTAAAAATCCTTCTTTAATAACTTTCATGTTTTGTACACTCAGTGTATTTCATAGAACAGACATGCTTCTGTTTTAGGCCATTTCACCAAACAAGCAGATCTACAATGATCTCAAAAATGACCTCTCCCGAATCTATATGGCATAAATTTGTCACAGTGATGGAGAACTTTAATCCGAGTCTACCTCACGGTTCATCTGTTGGAGATTTGAGCACTAAATCCATCAGGGCATTACATGCATAGACCTATACTAGGCTTAGAGATCCACTGTATGATAGCCTATTAATATTTAAAACAGATATAAAAAGGAAGAGAAGCTTAGGCCTAGCCCCAAAGAGAGATAGAGATATGCCGACGGCATGCTACGACACCGACATGTTTTTCCATATCCTTGTCAGATAGGCTAAAGCGTCTGCTATACCTATATAGGCGTACAGAAGTATATTTTTGTTCAGAATTTAACAGGCTATATTGCAGCAATTACGAAGAAATGTTAATGTCTAATGTACCCAACAAATGACAGCAATAAGCTTATGATATTTATTTAACAGGCCTACTTATAACTTAAACTACAATGAACAAAAATATGAATGCAACATGTAAAATGTTGGTACCATGTTTCATGAGCTGAAATAAAAGATCCCAGAAATGTTCCATACACACAAAAATCTAATTTCTCTCAAATTGTGTCCACAAATGTATTTACATTTTTACATTTCTACTTTGCCAAGATAATCTATCCAACTGACAGGTGTGGCATATCAAGAAGCTGATTAAACAGCATGATCATTACACAGGTACACCTTGTGCTGAGGACAATAAAAGCCCACTCTAAAATGTGCAGTTTTGTCACCCAACGCCACAGTTGTCTCGGGTTTTGAGGGAGCGTGCAATTGGCATGCTTACTGCGGGAATGTCCACCAGAGCTGTTGCCAGATTATTTCATGTTAGTTTCTCTACCATAAACCACCACCAATGTTGTTTTAAAATTTGGCAGTATGTCCAACCGGCATCACAACCGCAAACCATGTGTATGGCGTTCTGTGGGCGACGTGGGAACAGAGTGCCCCATGGTGGTGGTGGGGTTATGGTATGGGCAGGCATAGGCTGTGCATGAATGCTTGTTCCAGTACGCGCCAATACCAAGCAACTTCGCACAGCCATATAAGAGGAGTGGGACAACATTCCACAGGCCACAATCAACAGCCCGATCAACTCTATGCGAAGGAGATGTGTCGCGCTGCACGAGGCAAATTATGGTCACTCCAGATACTGAATCCATAGATTAGTGCCTAACGATTTTATTTAAATTGACTGATTTCCTTATATAACTCAGTGACTCAGTAAAATCGTTGAAATCGTTGCATGTTACATTTATATTTTTGTTCAGTATAAATACAAAGGATACAGCAACTGTCTCAACAGAAATGTCTCAACAGAACTAAACAAAACACATCTGCATATTTAATGAACTTATTTAGAACAATACGTATGAATATGATAATAACAATGATAAACAATAATGATGAAATCAATTATTATAAATCTGAAAACATAAATAAGTTCCAAAGTTTCACACTAGCCTGCATTTGGCTGTGCCAACGTTCATCTACTACAATATTAAAACGTGTCCATATGGAGGACATTCCCCTTGTAAGCTTTTCACGATAGGCATATTTAACTTATATTTTACTTCAATAAAAAAAAGTCCTCCATCTTCGCAATTAACAGTAGCCTAGGCCAATGCTCCTCTCTCGCCCTCTCCCTCTCAGCAGCAGGCACATGCATGTAAGGCAGCAGGCACATGCATGCGCAAAGAGTGACAGAGTGGTAAATCGGGGTGTATGGTATAGGCAGCCATGGACAATTTGGCAGACTACAATTTAATTTAATTGGCTTTTAATGTATTTTAATTCCGCCAAAAGACGTCCGTTACAGGCTAGCGGAAAACCCTGGTGTGTCTGAACAATTAATCAAATGGCCACCGGATTACTTACATTGACCCTCCATTAGTTTAAAAACACTGCTGCTACTCGCTGTTTATTATCTATGCATGTCACTTTACCCCTACCTACATGTACAAATTACCTCGACTAACCTGTACCCCCTGACATTCACTCGGTACCGGTACCCCCAGTATATAGCCTCGTTATTGTTATTTTATTGTGTTACTTTTTATAAATTTTTACTTTCGTTTATTTGGTACATATTTTTTTTACTCTTTCTTGAACTGCACTGTTGGTTAAGGGCTTGTAAGTACACATTTCACGGTAAGGTCTACACATGTTCTATTCGGCGCAGGTGACAAATTAAGTTTGATTTGAGTGTGTGTGTGTGTGTGTGTAAGAAAGCGGTACTCGGGGGGGTCACATATAATATGTATTTTGAGCTACACATAATATATATTTTTTACAGCATTTTTTATCCCTCTACGGACACAGAATGTAGGAACAAAATAGTTTATTTCCAACCAACCTGCAGAGGGTGGAGCGGATAGTTGAGCCAAACCTCCCGTAGGTCCTGTAAAAGGGAAGAGAGGAGGAGATAGGAGATGGAAAGCGAGGGAGGGAGGGTGAAGGAGAGACATGGGGGGAGATTATTGAGTGAATGTGCTTTAAGGACCCCCCACACCTCCATGGAGGGAGATAAAATAACAGTAAGGCTGTGTCATAAATGGCACGGTATTAAAGTAGTGCCCTATATAGAGAATAGGGTGCTATTTGAGATGCAGACTGAATGAGTCAGCAGCGTGTCGTTCTGAGCACAGAGATCTCCTAATCAACCATCACAACACACGAGATCCTGAGGCACAGCCATCATCACACACACACACACAGATATAAATGCACACAAACACACACACACTTGGAAGCTCCCATCACCCCACACTGACAGACACTGGCCTGTGGAGACAGATATGCATTTGTGCTGTGCGTTCCTCCCGTTGGCTCACATGGTCACACTGTGTTTTTATCCACACAACAGGAGTAACTTTGAAGGATAACGGCAGGATAACGCTGTGGTAACGCCACAGAGACGGCCCGGTTGCTATAGAGACAGGTCGCCAAGACACAGATTGGTTCTGGTTTCCTACTGGGTGAGTCACTCTAGAGACTGAGAGAGCGAGAGAGAGTGAGACATGACAGGGCCGGCGAGTCTGTCATTGGGGCGTTTACGTTTTTTTTTTAAGGGATAAATAGATAAACCTTTAAAGATGCTACACCTCTGGTTGGCCGCAATGACCACACACACCTCAACTACACACCAACGCTATCGCCTTCACGGTAAGGCACTAAGGTGATGAAAAATTCATGAAAGTGCTCAATATGTTCGAGCAAATGCTTTCATTCGTTTTCACATCTCTTCAAAGGTAAAAAGGCCCTAAGTACATAGCACGTATTGAGTGAAAAATCCACAGCCGTGGTGAGATGGTAGATGGCATTACTCAGGAGACAACATCACTAGCTATAGCTACCCTCAGAACAGCCTCATTTTGTCAGGGCATGGACTCTACAAGGTGTCGAAAGAGTTACACAGGGATGCTGGCCCAATGCTTCCTACAGTTGTGTCAAGTTGGCTGGGTGTCCTTTTGTAGTGGACAATTCTTGATACACACGGGCAAATGTTGAGCCTGAAAAACCCAGCAGCGTTGCAGTTCTTGACACAAACTGGTGTTCCTGGCACCTACTACCTTACGGCGTTCAAAGGCAATTCAATATTTTGTCTTGCCCATTCACCCTCTGAATGGCACAAATACACAATCCATGTCTCAATTGTCTCAAGGTTTAAAAATCCTTCTTTAACCTGTCTCCGCCCCTTCATCTACACTGATTGAAGTGGATTTAACGAGTGACAATAAGGGATCATAGCTTTCACCTGGATTCATCTACTCAGTCTGTCATGGAAAAAGTAGGTGTTCTTAATGTTTTGTATACTCAGTGTAGAGTATGTGTATCTATTTTTAACAGTCTCTCTAAATAACCTTTGTTGCATAATTAAGGATATGGCTAACATCCCTTGTTTATTGATGGTGCCGGGTGCATGGGTGGACCCCCTAATGGTTTTATGCACCCAATGTACAGTATCAATCAACATTTTGGGCACAACTACTAATCCAATTGAGATGATTTGGGATGAGCTCGACTGCAGAGTGAAGGAAAAGCAGCCAACAAGTGCTCAGCATATTTAGGAACTGCTTCAAGACTGTTGGAAAAGCATTCCAGGTGAAGCTGGTTGAGAGAATGCCAAGAGTGTGCAAAGCTGTCGTCAAGGCAAAGGTAGGCTACTTTGAAGAATCTCAAATATAAAATAATAAAAATAAAGAAAAACCCTTGAATGAGTAGGTGTGTCCAAACTTTTGACTGGTACTGTATATGGATGACCTGTACATTTTTCAGATATTCCTGGTCACTTGTCTGGTGCCAAATTTTCCTGACGGAAACCCTCACACACACAAATACACACGCTAAGTTAGACTGTCTGTTGGTCTCTCGCTAGTTCCTCTATTGTCTAGCTGCTGTTTCTGCTCTCCATAATCCGCTTTCTTACCGTTATTCAGACACTCTCTCGCTTTTTTATTCTTTACATCTGTCTCTTGCTCTCTTTCTCTTTATACACTTTCTCTCTCCCTATTTCTTTCCCATTCTTCTCACTCTCTTCCCCTTGCAGTGCATGATCTCCCTAGAAACATTGAGAGTAGGGCGAAGAGAGAGAAGAGGATGTTTGTTTGAAAGTAGGATTTGGAGGAAGAGATCAAAAATGGTGTAACAGGATTACACTCTGTCCCAAATCACATAGGGCCTCCAGGGACCAAAACACTGCTTCTGTGTGTGTCAGTGAGTGTGTGTGTCACAGTGCGTTTTGTGAGTCAATGTGTTTTCACGTGCATGTTTTTCTGAGCATATCCATGTTTGTTTCTAAATCCCACTCTGATCTTGGCTGATGTGAGTATGTTTTTATTTTTTTGTTTGCTCTCTGTAGGCCTATATCAATTGATGACAGAGATTTTGAGACATGGTTCAGAAAGCTTTTGGCCCGCTTTGACAGTACAACTGAGCCCAAACCGTTTGTCTGTCGTTCTGCCTATATGCCTGCCTCCATGCCAGTGAATATAATATTGTGTCAGCTGCTGCCATAGTCATAGAAATAGAATCACTAGAATGGGCTTCCCTATACAAATCTGTGAGTCATTCTATTTAGCCACAGAAACCTATAGAAATCCCACCAACAGTGCTTGGCAGACATTATTTGGGAGGTCTAGCAAAGTCTTCCAGCCTCTCATTCTTGACTTGTTACCAGCATCTGATGATAGTAGCTTGTGGTCATTTCAACCATGCACTTCCCTGCTCAACAGAAGCCTTAGAGGTCAGGGTGGGTAAGGGTGGACCCTTGGGGTCAATCCCACAATCCTCAGTGGCCAGGGAGGGACCAATGCTGGGTGTTCCTGGGTAAGGTTTATGCTAGGCGGGATCCTGGATAATTATGGGGTTTAGAGTGAAGGCCATCTCCATATTTCCAACCTGAGTCAGTCTGCAGGGTTAGTCAGAGTGGTCTCCTCCTCTTCCTTCTACTTACCTTACATGCCTAGCTTAGTTTATGGACCCGTGACTTAAATTTAAATTACCTTTAACATGAATGAATAATCTTAAAATAAGTGAAGACAAACATTTTTTATGTTGTTGAAGCCTAAAGGTTAGCAGGGAGAACCCACATCTGGCTCAAGGGCGCTCTCTCTGAGCATAAATGTTTACCAGTTGCCTCTCTCTCTTTCTCTCTCAGCCTACAGAGTAACAAGATCACTCTGGCCCCAGGCAGGACATAAAGGCTAATGATCGTCAGGAGTTAGTTAGCTGAAAGCGATTCACCAATAATGAGGCCCAGGCTTATGGTGATGCCAAGCTATCTGCTATCTTTGTTATTATTTTTACTAAACTTTTATTGTGTCTGCTGTAACCAAGAAGCTTGATCTTGTGTGTGTGTATATATATATATATATATATATATATATATATATATATATATATATATATATATATATATATATATATATATATATATATATATATATATATATGTATAAATATGTGTATATATGTGTATATACATATATATATATATATATATGTGTGTGTGTATATATACATGTATAAATATGTGTATATATGTGTATATATATATATATGTGTGTGTGTATATATACATGTATAAATATGTGTATATATGTGTATATATATGTATATGTATGTGTGTATATATATATACATGTATGTGTATATGTATGTATATATATATATATATATATGTATATATATATGCGTACAGAGGCCCATTATCAGCAACCATCACTCCTGTGTTCCAATGGCACGTTGTGTTAGCTAATCCAAGTTTATCATTTTAAAAGGCCAATTGATCATTAGAAAACCCTTTTGCAATTATGTTAGCACAGCTGAAAACTAAAGAAGCAATAAAACTTCTTTAGACTAGTTGAGTATCTGGAGCATCAGCATTTGTGGGTTTTGTTACAGGCTCAAAATGGCAAGTTACTGTTCGATTGAACATTAGAATGGGCAAATGGGCAAAACGAGTGACCTATGCGGCTTTGAGCATGGTATGATCGTTGGTATCTCAGAAACAAACAAAAAACATTCAGTCAGCGGCAGTCCTGTGGGTGAAAACTGCTTGTTGATGAGAGCAGTCGAAGGAGAATTGCAAGAATAGTGCAAGCTAACAGGAGGGCCACAAACAGACAAATAATGGCATAGTGCAACAGTGGTGTGCAGAACAGCATCTCAAAATGCCAAACTTGTCGATCCTTCTCACGGATGGGCTATTGCAACAGACGACCACAATGGGTTACACTCCTATCAGCTAAAACCAAGATGTAGCGGCTCCAGTGGACAAGCGATCACCAACACTGGACAATTAGGAGTGGAAAAACATTGCCTGGTCCAACGATTCGCCAGTTCCTGTTGCATCATGCTGATAGCAGAGTCAGGATTTGGTGTAAGCAGCATGAGTCCATGGACCCATCCTGCCAGGTGTCAACGGTACAGGCTGGTGGTGGTGGTGTACTGGTGTGGGGAATGTTTTTCTGGTACATGTCAGGTCCCTTGATATAAATTGAGCAACGATTGAATGTCACAGCGCTTCTGAACATTGTTGATGACCAAACCCAATAAAGCATATTTGGGATGAGCTGGAATGGGTTGTTCGCAGTATGAATGTACCGCCTTACAATCTGCAGTAACTGTGTGATGCCATCGCTTCAGCATAGACCAACATCCCTATGGAACATTTCCGACATCTTGTCAAATCTATGCCCAGAAGAATTCCAGCTGTTCTGGAGACAAAAAAGGGGGTACTATTTGGGTGTACGTAATAAACTGACAGGTGAGTGTATATACGCACTTTATACAGTACACACTCACTCACACTACACTGACACGCTCACAAATCATCCCCCCCCGCACATAACACACATACGCATACCGACACAACACATATATACAAACACACTTTCACACTCTGCTACTCTGCTATTTATTCTTACTCTTATAATTATCTATCCTGATGTCTAGTCACTTTATCCTGCCTTTATGTACATATTTAACTCAAATACCTTGTACAAAACATTGATATGGTTTTGGTACACCCTGTATATAGCTTAATTTTTGTGTTTTATTCCTCGTGTTACAATTTTTTTTACTCTGCATTGTTGGGAAGGGCTTGTAACCAAGCATTTCACGTTAAAGTCTACACCCATTGTATTTCGGCGAAATTGATCTTGTGCTGCACAACAGTGGATCTTCACGTCACAAACTTCCGTTTGCTCTTTGTAAACAAACACCATGTGGCTGGCTCAATCAGCTCTTTGGGGAATGGCTGCATAATGAACAAATAATGCAAAAATTGAAATGAAGAACGCAATCTGCTTTATATATTAACCTAGTGCACAAGTTGACTGCACTTTAAACGGTATAGCGTCCAAGCCTACTGCCTGCTCTGCACTCCTGGCTCAGTTAGTCTGTGGAGAGAGTGACCAGAGCAGAATGGATCCTGGTTGACAGCATGCCCACTTCATGTTCTCCCTGTTCCCCCTCCCTTTCTCTCTCTGCGCCTGCCTCACTCATCACCCCCAGCTCTCCAAAATAATTGACCACTGTGTCATTTACGTCCGCACGCAACACAAACTTCACATTGGTTCAGTTTGAAAGGGTATAAATCTGTGACTGAGACTACTCTCTATACTTTAGGCCAGGGCTGTGAGAGCTAGAAAGCTCAGAGGGCCAGTAGGGCTCAGGTTTTCTGTATGGTTTTTTTTTTTTATCAGAATTGATTTAACTTTGTTATTTTGTGTTGCTATCAGACATCATCCCCTTAAAACCTCTTAAGGCTAGGAGGCAGTGTTCGGGAAGTACCGAGAGTCTGACATGCCCAAAGTAAACTGCCTGTTACTCATATTGGATAGGATAGGTAGTATTGAATAGAAAACACGCTGAAATTTTTAAAACTGTTAAAATAATGTCTGTGAGTATAACAGAACTGATATGGCAGGCGAAAACCAGAGGAAAATCTATCCAGATTTTTTTTTGAAGTCACAGTCTTTCCAATGACTCCCTATTGACTATACATAACAATAGCTCCCAGATTGCAGTTTCTATGGCTTCCACTAGATGTCAACAGTCTTTAGACATGGTTTCAGGCTTGTTTTTTTAAAAACGAACAAGAAAGTGTAGTTTACCAGGTGACTCATGATTAGGAAATTAGTGTTTTGGCACGCACTCTTCGTTCTTTCTCTTCCCTGTTGAACATACTATTCTCCGTCTGAAATATTATAGTTTATTTAGATATTAGACAACTTGAGGATTAATTAGAAACATCGTTTGACTTGTTTGGATGAATTTTACCGGTAACTGTTGAACGAGTGGATTACAGAAATCAATGGCGCCAACTAAACATACTTTTTGGGATATAAAGAAGGACTTTATCGAACAAAACAACCATTCTTTGTGTAGCTGTGACCCTTGGGATTTCAAACAGAGGAAGGTAAGTGATTTATTTTGTTGCTATTTTTATGTATTTTTATGTTTTATGTTTATATGTTGGAAGTGGGGAGCTGTCCTCAGACAATCAAATGTTCTGCTTTCACCGTAAAGCCGATTGTAAATCCGACAACGCGGTTCGATTACCAAGATTCTAAGCTTTTGAATGATGAATAACACATGTATTTTCATTAATGTTTAATATTACTATTTTTGTAATTTGAAGTTGGCGCTCTGCATTTTACCGGATGTTGTCATAGGTGGGACGCTAAAACTCACAAATTCCAAATGCCAGACTGAAAGAGTGTGCGTGTCTGAGCGTGTGCAGGTGTGTGCACTACAGTGTTATGAATGCTTGACTCATCCAATGTTGTTAGTGGTGACGTGTGGCATTTAAAGAGTTTTCGCTAATTAAGAGGACAGCAGAATTAAAAGTCTTCTTTGGGGCTAAAGTGGGAAGACGGAAACATGATATTATCAGCAGCCATCCAATTAAAATGTAGAGTTAAAAAATACATCTCTGACTAGCTACCAACCACTCTGTTTGTTTGACACTAGGCATCTAGCTATTCCACCGCTGCTTAGTCTATATTGCTTAATCAAATGAAACCAAACATAAACTCAAAGGTACAATCTGCAATATTTAAGGCTCTACAATGGTCATTGGAATCCATGATATAAATATATTTATATACACTCTCAGAATTGTGACTTTATAATGTACAATATGGTACAGAAACTTATAGAAACTTTACATACATATTGTACTTACCTACTTACAGTACAGTGTTTATACATGTGAAGCCAGCCAAGTGAACAAGGTGAATTCATGTAAATATTTAATGATGACTACGTCCCAAAGGAGATCCTATTTCCTATATAGTGGACTACTTTTCACAAGGGACCATTGGGCTCTCGTCAAGAGAACTCCACTAGGGGACAGGGTGCCATTTGGGATGATGTAGCTCAATGTTTGTTTTCAATGAGGGAAATGTATTGGACAAACCTCTAGCAGTAGCAAGCCAGAGACCAATTAGATACTGCTCTCTGCAACAGGCTCCTGAGTGGCGCAGTGGTCTATGGCACTGCATCTCAGTGCTTGAGGTGTCACTACAGAACCTGGTTCGATTCCAGGCTGTATCACAACTGGCTGTAATTGGGAGTCTCATAGGGCGGCGCACAGTTGGTCCAGCATTGTCCGGGTTTGGCTGACAGGTAGCCTAGTGTTTAGAGTGTTGGGCCAGTAACCGAAAGGTTGCTAGAACGAATCCCTGCGCTGACAAGGTAAAAATCTGTCGTTCTGCCCCTGAACAAGGCAGTTAATCCATTGTTCCTAGGCTGTCATTGTAAATAAGAATTTGTTAATAACTGATTTGCCTGGTTAAATAAAGGCTAATGAATGTATCTCTCCAGACTGAACACTCACTCAGCCCTTTCCTGATTTAGCTCATGCATTTTAGCATATTTCGTCCCCTAATAAGGGAGTTCATCATAAGTATTCAATGTCCCGCCAGGTTTAGCCTATCTGTCTCTGTCAAAACCCCATATCCTCCTAATTCACTGAACTACCATGCAAGCCTATAGCCGAGCCTTAATCTGGGATCCCAACCCTATACTCTAGTCTCGGGATAGGCTGCTCCGGTCCTGGATAGCCAAAATCACTTTCGATTGGTTCTGCATTGCAGGTAAAAGACAGACTTACTTATTCAGTTTTACTTACAAAATTTATGTGATCAGTTTTGGAAGTTCCCAGAAACCGCTCATTTCCTGAAGTGTTTAGCTGTAAATGTGTTCCCAGGTGCAGGAGCCGCAGACAGACAGGCAGCTGATCGAGATGTCTCCGGTGCTTCCGAAGCTGACGGACTTTGAGGACGCCATTGGTGTTATGTTCCCGCACTGTTGCCTGCTGGCCAGATATTTCACACTGAGGACTGTGGGCTTCAACCAACTCACACTGTGAGTATAGGAGGGGTGTGTGTGTGAGCGTGTGCATGCGTGCGCATCATTCAGAATATTCTCTCATAACTCTCATAACAGTGCTAAAACGCCACCATCAGTGTACCACTCTATATCTTTAGCTGGGTCCTAGTTCATTTTCCACTAGTGCTCTGGTCAAAAGTAATGCACTATATAGGGAATAGGGTGCCATTTGGGAAGCACCCTATATCTCCCCAGCCTTGTTCAGTATGAGACATCTAGTCTACAGTAAGAGTGTCTTCCAGTCTTCCGAGCCTTGTGCACATGTTCACAGGGCCTGCTGCCTGCCTTACCGCCCGGTCCATCCTCCATCCCAGTCTGGTAGTGATGGATGGACTGTTAAACTCCTAGTTGGCCCAATGCCTAATCCGGTGCCTTTTACAGCCTGTGTAGTCCTCCCAGTGCACACTAAAGCCCCTCTCCAGCCATGGCCCGACTCTGCTAGGGAGGTCACAACCCCACTCCCCCATGGGAAATTGAGTTTTTAAATGTTGTTGATTATATTTACTGGCTGGCCCGTGGCTTTGATTGTTAATCCTTCTCTCTCATGCAAATAGTCTTTTTCTTTCTCCCTCTGTTAATTTCTCTCTGTTTCTGTCTTTCGTTCTCTCGTTCTTTCTTTCTCTCTCTCTCTCGCTCTCCCTCTCAGCTCTGTGAGGTCTTAGAGGCCCATTTCATTTGATTTAATTTATATTCATAGTTTGTAGTTTATATGTTAATAACTTAGCTTTTTTATGTTTTAAGCCATTACTTGCAGGGAGGGTATTATGTATATTTACAGTAAGCATGCACACATTTTGTTAGCTTACTTTATTAAAGGTTTATTTTTATTCTGACATTTATTGTGCTGTTGTTGCTATGGAGACACATTTTTACGAATACTGTCTGAGATATTGTTAGACTTGATTTGACCCTAGAGGTCATTTCAGATGCCAACATCGGTAACATTTTCTCAAAATGCTTTTATATTAAATCAAACTGCATGTTTAAAATAATGGTGAAATAATTGATTTTATAAAGTTGCTGACATTTCAATCAGGTCGATTTCAATTGGGTGAAGAACCGCTGTGTTTCTCTGCCCTGCTTATTACCTTTCATAGGAGGCTTTAATTGTTTGCGACTTACAGTAGACTAAATGGGTGAGTGCAGAGTGCAAATAATGTGTTTTTGAATAAGTCAGCTTTGATTCACACTTACCCTGTTAACTTTGGTGTTTCAGTTTCATGTTTTATTAGTTGTACAGGATACACTTGGTATATACACCGTCCAACGAAAGGATAACTTGCACGTTCCTTCTCAACAACGCAACAACAATAAGAAATAATAAAACATAAGAATACGAACATGAAGCAAATTGCTCAGTAGAATGGAATAAACATTTTAGCATGTTTTACTGCTTTATACTGTAGCATTGTTTTTAAATGAAAGGAAAAGCTTCACACTCTAGTAGCTCCGATGCAATAGTTTATTCACCAATGTTTAAAAGAAAGCTGTCTTCAGCGTTTCATCGAATGCTCTGTACTTAGCATTCCTCATTCATTGTGTTTAAAATGCTCTTAAAAATGACACGTAATGGAAAATAATTGCAGAGGTCATGCTGTCTTTTAGGAGATGTGCTTCACTGTGTAGAGTTTATGAGGGTTAAATGTTTGATCCATTCACAAAACTGAAATGTTAGCAACACAATAGTGAGTTTGACAGCTAAACCAAATTAGCCTTGACAGTACATCTCTGATATCTTATTGGCAGGCAGCACTCAGTAATTGCTTTTAGATTTGCCACAAGGATGTTTCAGGGTGTGTGTGTGTGTGTTTGCGCGTGTGTGTGTTGTGTCGTTGTGTTTTTTAATCCATCACTTTAATGTCAGAGCCTTTCACCACTCATGGTCAGTGAAGTCGATTAGAGGGCTGAGCTGTCAAGGTTAACTTTGAAGGTTTCTCTTCCTTCTCAAAGTATAGACTGACGACTGCAATGCTAACCCTATTAATGGCCAACTTATTATTAGACTCAGTTCTTACACTAATTATTACCCATTAAATAATAATAATAATAATTATTATTAATTGGATTTATATAGCGGCTTTCCACCTACAGTAGGTGCTCAAAGCACTTTACGTAATAAGGGGGAAACTCACCTCTTGAAGTGATGCACGGCACAGGAGGCTGCTGAGGGGAGGACGGTTCATAATAATGGCCGGAACGGAGCACATGGAATGGCATGTGTTTGATACCATTCAATTACCACAAGCCCGTCCTCCCCAATTGAGGTGCCACCAACCTCTTGTGATGCACGGCAACCACTGTGTGTGAGAACGCTCACCACACATCTGCTAGCATGGTGAAAGGGTGAGGAGTGATGTATGCCAATTGGGCATCAGCGGAATAATTACGATACAAACCCTTTATAACTCAGTTTGTTTTAGGCCAATTCTTTACCATTAGCTTGTGATTATACCTAGTAGTCAAGCCTAATTCTGATATTTTTACTCAAAGTATTAGTGGATGTGTAAAAACAAATCAACTGTTTGTAATGAAGGTCATCTAAAAAAGTAAGGACTCCTATGTTCTTAAAAGGTGATGCTGATCGAACCGAGTTTGAAATTGAATCTGGGCGTTTGGGTCAATGCAGTTCTCGCTTCATTGAGAACACGAGGTCGGTAGCAATGTGAGTCCGCCCACCTCCAATGTAGGGCAACCTTTAGACCCCTATCTCATCACCCTGGAAAACGAAATGAAGGTCATGCAACAGGATAGTACAGGATGTAGAGACGAGAACCCCCCACAACCCCCACAGA
This sequence comes from Brachymystax lenok tsinlingensis, assembly GCA_030435695.1. Lineage (NCBI taxonomy): Eukaryota > Metazoa > Chordata > Actinopteri > Salmoniformes > Salmonidae > Brachymystax > Brachymystax lenok. The sequence continues at coordinate 32,006,243 of CM059814.1, forward strand.
CACACGTACGCAAACTAACCTCATTGTGGAAGTAGATAGATAGAACACACTCAGTAACCTCATGGTAGTGGAATTAGATAGATAGAGTCTGACCTAGAGGAAGTGGAGCTGTGAGTTGACCCCTTTTAGAGATCCTAGAGACAGTAGACAACCTCAGAGGAACACAGACGGAGAGACTCTGCTCCCACAACTCTACCCTCTAAATCCCCTCGGTTGTCTCTCAAATGGCACCCTATTCCCTATACAGCGTATTACATTTGACCAGAAAGTAGTGCACTATAAAAGGATTAGGGTGCCATTTGGGACGCGCACCTTTTATCATAGGCCCCTAATGATCAGGACGCTCAATGGCTGCCACGATCAATGATCCCAAACCACTAGAGACCGCACCGTTCCTCTCATCCTGCCCCTCTCCGCTCAGGTATATATAGCCTCCCCTGTCGGATCAGGCCCAAACAACCTCCCGGACCCCTGCTGAGCCGGGAAACGCTATTTATAGAACTCCTAAGTCGCAAAGGAGCCACATACACGAACACACACAGGCGATACAAAATAGAGCAGTTGTTGCTGGAACTCGGGACTCCTGAAGCTGTTAAAGGTGTTTTAGATCAAAGTCAGGGCAGAATAAAGACCTGGAATTCACACTTTACTTCAATTTCCCCCATCCTTTACCTTCCACTACCGCTGCATTGTGCCTCCTGTGTTGGAGAGATGGCTCTTTGTGGCTTTCACACTAAAACGCTTTCCTTCTGCCCCGACCCTCTATCTCTCTCGCCTTTTTTACTATGTTTTTCTCTCATTTTCACTTTCCCTCGCTTTTTTTTATCCCTCTAGAACACACATGTCATCTTAACACACACATATTGAGGTTCAGTATGTGCATGCTGCAGCACTCTCTCTATATCTCTCCTTCACCCTTTTTATGAAGCACATTCCAGGAGAGTTTCCCAGTTCAGATATGCCGCATAACATAAAATGTGCCTGCCAGTCGACACTGCAGAAATGGGACAATAAACTCTGACCTTTGATGTGATAATTTCCCTTCCTCATCACTCCTCTCTTTCACCCCTCCTCTCTTTCCCCCCTTCCCTTGCTCTTATGTCCTCGCTCTATCCCTTCTCCACCAGCTATAACTGTACTGAGTCAATCCTGCTCTAACCTGCTGAACCTCATATTTCTGGATGCGTCCCAAATGGCGCCCTGTTCCCTATACAGTACACTACTTTTGACCAGAGCCCTATGGTCCCTGGTCAAAAGTAGTGCACTGAAAAGGGAATAGGGTGCCTTTTGGGATGCAGATTATCTACATATCTCCCCCTCCGCTCCACTCTGCTCACTGTGGTCTGTGCTGCCCGTCCTGGCTCCTTGGCACAGCACCAACCTATATCTGCAACACTAATCTATAATTCTGTTTAATTAAGGAGCAATGCTGTGCAGCGGCTCTCCTCCATCCCCTACTACACTGCAGTACCCCTCTGTCTAGCACGGTACTACTGCATAGGGAGTAAAAGGCTCTGAAGACGATCAAATATATCCATAGATATCAGTAGGGGTTTAATGTTGGAATGTGTGTGTGTGTGCGGGGTACTGTGCATGTCTGCTTGTCCTAGTTAATTCAACACAATCGACTGAAACTCACCTAGCGGTATCATTGAACCGATCCAAGTTTACCATTCTATTTAACCTTAGCGGTATAAACTTCTCTCCATGTGGGTAATAACCTTTCACTTGTCACTGACTGTCAGGGCCTGCTTTCATCTCTCCCCAGGTCTGTATGTGCGCATTAGTGCTTTAGTGCATCACATTCAGCACGCCACTCTTAACATACAGATGTGTAGACTAAGGCTAAATCCCCCATGGGTTTGAATAAGAGTTGAAGACACATCTGAATTGAAGGCTTGAATAACCCCTCTTTCCTCTTCTTCACCGCTCTTTACCTCTCTCTACCCCCTAGCCCCCTCATCCCTTTCTACTCGTTTCCCTGTTTTGCTCCCTCTCTCAGGGGTCACAACCAGAGAATGTAGTTCCTGGGAGACTCCATCATGCAGCTGATGGCTACAGAGTACCTCTTCATCCATTTCCCTGACCACCACGAAGGACACTTAACGGTAAGGAGAAACCCCCTAATGTCTCTCTCTATCTATTTTCTTCTTCCTTCTCCTCATCTCGTTCCCTCGCTCTTTACATCTTTGTCTGTCGCGCTTTCCTTCTCTCTTTCTGTCTCTTCTCCCTCCTCATCTTGCACTCCTCTCTCGCTGTACTCACTCTCTCCTCTCCGGCTCTCCCCATCTTTGTCTCTCCATATGTTCCTCCTTCTGTACCCATTTCTCAGTTTTTCTTTGGTCCATCTCAATGTTATTCACTGCATCCTTTTTTCCCCTTATGCACTTCCATGCTGTATCTCTCTCTTCTTTAGCTCTCCCTGCTCCCTTTGTATCCCTCCCCCTTTCTTTCCATGTCTTTGTGTGCTGAAAGGAAGAGTTACAGGGGTAAAGAGAGAGCGAGATGGGTAGCCTATTGTTGTATGGGAAAGTGTCTTTAATAGCAGGCCTTTGTTGGTATTCTTTTGTGATGGAGTGCAGATGAAAACAGATAGATTGTCTCCATCCTTGGATGGTGCTGTAACAGTGTGTGTGTGGGCAAAAGGGTGTCTCTGTGTTCCTCTTATACAATACTTGCCGGAACATTCCAGTCATGCATTTCCCATCCTGTCAATCAATATTGAATGGTGGAAAGGAAAAAAACAGGTTCCTTTTCCTTACATACTCTGCAGTGGGGCGGGGCATGCAGTGCAGTGCTGCTGTAACTGATTTTGTCATATAAAAATCCTAACTAAAAGCTGCTAAGTAAAAACAGATCTGCAGTTAGATATTTATTAGTGGAGAGTAGATGTGACATCAATGGGATAAAAGCTCTGCAGTGAAGCATAGCTAAGAGACTGAGATGGTCCCGGCCTGCCCAAGAGTAGAAACAGACAGACTCAAATGGATTTCAAATTGAAGTGCTCATTCAACACATTGACTTTATATATATGTGTGTGTGTGTGTGTGTGTGTGTGTGTGTGTGTGTGTGTGTGTGTGTGTGTGTGTGTGTGTGTGTGTGTGTGTGTGTGTGTGTGTGTGTGTGTGTGTGTGTGTGTGTGTGTGTTAAGAATGAGCGTTAAGAACGAGTTAGCTGAGACGTCCAACAGCATTTTATCTATTCTATCTCTACTTTCCCCTCTGCTGCGTTTATATTTATAATGTTTATGCCAAATCTTTTAGAGCGGGCAATGCACTCGTCTTGTTTTGACATATCTTCATCTGCTGAGCTTTGAATCTCAGTGTAATATTTAACAGTCAAATGATGTGAGAAGTGAAACATTGAATAGCCTGGTGTGATCCTACAAGCTACAGGGTCTGTGATGTATTAGTCCATATGGTGTTTATTTTCCTTATTATTTTTATTTTTTTTGTATGTGCGTGTGTACTGTGTACGCACTTTGGCATATGTGCAAAGTGCATCTGTGAGACTTGGATATTCTGTGTGTGATCAAAATTTGATTTGTTTGTGCGTGCATGTGTGTGTTCCACAGTTGTTGTGTAGCTCATTGGTCAACAACCGTACCCAGGCCAACGTGGAAGAGGAGCTGGGCATGCAGGAGTTTGCCGTCACTAAAGACAAAACCAAACGGCCCGTGACCCTCCGCACCAAGACTCTAGCTAACCTGCTGGAGTGTAGAGTTTAAGCCCTTTTTAAAACCTCAACCATTGTCTTTTTCTTTGTACCATATGTACAAGGCCTTTTTTCAAATTTCTCTCTTAAAAACGAAACTATTGCCATTTTGTGTGTACTGTATTTATAAATGTCCAAGGCCTCTCCTTTCTCTCTGACGTGAGGTTTTAAGAAATGAACCAACATTGTTTTTTGGCATAGAGATCCTATAGTACAATGCTCTCTCCTTGACGTTTTTAAATTGGAGATTGCGTGTTTCTATACGTAGGCTACATGGCCTCTCCCTCCTTGATGTCTTCAAACCCTGAAATATTGGCATTTTACTTTTCTCTTTCCTTTATGAAAGGCCAGTAAAGACATTTAATTATCCTGTGGGAGTACATGTACCCCGGCTTGTCCTTTGGCTCCCGAGCCCTTGCTTGGTGACCGGAGGGTTGATGATGAGTGTGAGGGCTCCCTGTCTTGGCTAGTGAAAAGGCAGGTTATATCCTTCCCTCCCTCATTTGGCCTCCCAGCCTTCCAGTCTTCAGACATCAAAAAGGCTAAGTTGCATCCCAAATGGCACCCTATTCCCAACATAGTGCATTACTTTTGACCAGGGCCCATAGGTCTATGTATGGAACAGGTTGCTGTTTGGGATGCATCCTGAAAAAAGTCTTGAGCATTAAGGGGTTGGGAGGGTTAGGTTCTGGAGGGGGTTGAGAGGGTGAAGGGATGGAGGGGAGGCCGCATGACGAGATGTACGCTACTGGATACTCTTCAAAGGCCGAGCCACAAGAGGATGACATGCACCGTGCGCACACACATATACAAACACACGTCCTCACAAACCTGCACACACACACACACGCTCACATGTACACACACACACAATGTGCAAAGGCAATATTCAATAGCGAGACCTTTGTACTGGGTCCACATACACTAAAGTGCACACTAGATTATTCGCATCCTCATATATTCTTCTAAGGCCTGGGCAGAGCAAAGCAGAGATGACAACAGCAGGGTTGAGGGGTTTGGGCTGAAATTAGTGGTTCTCTTGAGCATATAAACAGTCATGTCCTCTAGCTAGCTACGTACACACAGTGTACCTACAGTAGTGCCTAGACACTGTCTCTCTGCATCTCAAATGGCACCCTATTTTCTATGTAGTGCATTACTTTTGACCAGAGCTCTACTTTAGACTAGGGCATAAGTACTGCTAAATGGCATATGATATTACACTGAACAAAAATATAAATGCAACAAGGAACAATTTAACATATGTTACTGAGTTACAGTTCATGCAAGGAAATCAGTCAATTGAAATAAATTCATTAGGCCTTAATCTATGGATTCCACGACTGGGAATACAGATATGCAGCTGTTGGTCACCCAAAAGAAAGATAGTGGATCAGAAAACCAGTCAGTATCTCGTGTGACCACCATTTGCCTCAACATATTTTTTCGCAATAGAGTTGATCAATTGTGTTAGCCTGTGGAATGTTGTCCCACTCCTCTTCAATGGCTGTGCGAAGTTCCTGGATATTGACGGGAACTGGAAATTGCTATCGTACATGTCGATCCAGAGCTTCTCAAACATGCTCAATAGGTGACATGTCTGGTGAATATGCAGGTCATGGAAGAACTGGGACATTTTCAGCTTCCAAGAATTGTGTACAGATCCTTCCGACATGGGGCTGTGCATTATCATGCTGAAACGTGAGGGGATGGCGGCGGATGAATGGTACAACAATGGGCATCAGGATCTCGTATCTTTGTGCATTCAAATTGCCTTCGATAAAATGCAATTGTGTTCGTTGTCCGTAGCTTGTGCCTGCCCATACCATAACCATGGGGCACTATGTTCACAACGTTGACATCAGAAAACCACTCGTCCACACGGCGCCATACACGTGGTCTATGGGTGTGAGTCCTGTTGGACATGCTGCTAAATTCTCTAAAACGACTTATGGTAGAGGCGGCTTATGGTAGAGAAATTAACATTAAATTATCAGCCAACAGTTCTGGTGGACATTCCTGCAGTAAGCATGCCAATTGCACGCTCCCTCAAAATGTGGCATTTGGTTGTGACAAACAGCACATTTTAGAATGGCCTTTTATTGTCCCCAGCAGAAGGTGCACCTGTGTAATGATCATGTTGTTTAATCATCTTCTTGGCAAACGAGAAATGCTCACTAACAGGAATGTCAACACATTTTTGCACACCCTTTGAGAGAAATAAGCTTTTTGTGTGTTTGGAACACTTCTGGGATCTTTTATTTCAGCTCATGGAACATGGGACCAACACTTTACATATTGCGTTGATATTTTATTTCAGTATGTATTATATTATTATAGTAAGACAACCTGAAGTAGGGCCTGCTGCATTACGTTATATTAACCTTTTCACACTAGATTACCATTAACTTTACTACTCTGGCTGAAATATATTATTTTCATATTGTCCTTTCCAGTTCCAGCAACTATGGTGGAATCTCATATTTCTCTGTGTATTTTATATTATTCCCAATTTCCATTTGATGGTAGACTTTATTATTATGTCCAGGAACCATATCCACAAACTATTTCAGAGTAGGAGTGCTGATTATTCCATATAATCTTATACCAAAGCCTAAACTGATCCTAGATCAGCACTTATACAGAGAGACATTTTGTGGATGTAGGTATTCATCAGCAAAAAAAATATATTTTTCACTTATTTTACCAGGTAAGTTGACTGAGAACACATTTTAATTTACAGCAATGGGCGACATGGGGGATGAATGAGCCAATTGCAAGCTAGGTGGCCATGATAGTCAGATTGGGAATTTAGCCTGGACACACAGTGTCTCCAATCACTGCCCACGGGCATTGGGATATTTTTTTTGACCATAGGAAAGAGTGCCTCCTACTGGCCCTCCAACACCACTTTCAGCAGCATCAGGTCTCCCAACCAGGACCAACCCTGCTAAGCTTCAGAGGCAAGCCAGCAGTGGGATGCAAGGTGGTATGCTATCTACCTGAATCCATTCAGTCAATATAAACACACTTCGAGTGAGGCCATTCCATAATTTCCCAATTTCTTCCTCTTTTGTGTTAAAGATGACCAAAATAGGACCACACAGCCATGATAAGAGCATTAAGTAGTCAAGCATCACTTGCACACCGCTTGTCAATGCTAGAGCTATTAGTGTTTAGCCATTAGCTCCTCTCGCCTCCCTTCTCTATCCGCGGTGCAGAGAGGAGAGTGCTCATTGATTTGTGAGTGATTGGCTTCTCTTGCAGGCGAGTGGAGGCTGGGCTGTCGTTGGGATCCGAGAGAGATCTCACCTTCAGGCATGCATGCTTACACACGCACGCACAGACACTGAACACACACACACACACAAGTTCTCCTTCAGTTGAGGGAAGAAGTAGACGTTCACGAAGGTTTGAACTTACTCCAGGTCCTTATCAATGTAGAGCGTTGCGATGAAAGCTGAGGAGGGGGAGAGGTCTAGGCAACTTAGTTGATGTTTAAGAGTTGACGTCAGACACATATAAAGGCTGCTTTGTGGGTAAGAACAACATTAACCTCACCGGCTCCAGCAGCACAGGTGACTGTTTTGGAGAGCCTGGCGTGCCCAAAGTAAAATGCCTCCCATTTAGGCCCAGAAAATGGGATATGCATATATTTAGTACCATTGGATAGGAAACACTCTGAATTTTCCGCATTTGGCAGGCAAAACCCTGAGGAATCTCTGTCCTGGAAAAAGTCATTCTGACACATTGCTCATTTTGGCACCCCTCCCTATTGAAAATGACCATATATAGGCATATGTTTGGAATGCAGGAAGCTTCCTTGTGATGTCACCAGCCTCTGGACAGTGTTTTCCTCCATTTTGGGTGAGTAATCTCAGAGAAAACGAGAATACCATGCGGTGTCCTCTTTGTGAAAACTAGTCACGGGCGCGTGCACGAGAAGTCACGGAGCTTCTGTTTTATCGTCGTTATTGATCAGTTTATATTCCGGCTGATTTATAATAGTAAATATACGTAAAGGTGTTGCTAAGGAAACATTTAAAACTAAGTTTGATTGTTTTTGGACAAGTTTATAGGTAACATTTGAACGAGTTGGCGCCAAGCTGCTTTCAAAAAGAGTAATGGAGGCTGTCGCTTTGCATGAACCAAATGGAGGATTTATGGATAAAAGACGTTACTTTTTCTAACAAAAGAACCATGGATTGTCTTCGTTGGACACTTAGGAAGACCTCAGCAGAAGTTCTTCAACAGGTAATTACTTTGTTTTCGCTGTGAAATGTGTTATGTGTGTGCCATGATGGCTAATCGATACATGGCTATTGGAAAATATGTGAGGTGCTAGCCTCAAACAAATGAATGTGCTGCTTTCGCCGTAAAGCCTTTTTGAAATCTGACAACGCTGTGATATTGCCTAGAAACAGAGCTTTTGATGAGTATGGAACACTTGTATATAGCTGGATGTTTAATAATTCAATTTTCAGATTTAAAATCTGGCGCTACAGGTTTTCGCTGGTAGTGTCGGGATGATCCCGCTAGCGACCCACTGGTATTTGAGTCGTTAACTTCTTAGAGAGCGGCAGCAGAGTTGACGGTTTTGGAGAGTCTGGTGTGCCCAAAGTAAAATGCCTGCCACTCAGGCCCAGAAAATAGGATATGCACATAATTAGTACTATTGGATAGGAAACACTCTGAAGTTTCTAAAAGTGTTAACACACTACCAGGTGAAATGCAAGATCCAAAAGTTGAATTATTAAACATGCATCAATATACAAGTGTTTCATAGTCATCAAAAGCTCTGTCAAGTACAAAATGGATGGATTTCCTCGGGTTTTCGCCTGCTATATCAGTTCTGTTATACTTACATACATTGTTTTAACACTCTTAGAAACTTCAGAGTGTTTCCTATCCAATAGTACTAATTATGTGTATATCCTATTTTATGGGCCTGAGTGGAAGGCATTTTACTTTGGGCTTGCCAGACTCTCCAAAACCGTCACCTATGCAGCCGCTCCCTAAGAAGTTAATGGAAGTGCTTTTAGACACAGACCTAGAGCGAGAGATCTGTATTTCTGGCTCATCTAGTAGCAGGCAGGAGATGATTTTTTTCTTAAGTAGCCTGTGATTTTTGCCCACTACAGAGAGAGAAAGAGAAGTCAGGGAGATGGAGAAAACAGAGAGCGAGCCAGAGAAGAGCAATAAGTGAGTGTACTATAGAGCAAGAGGTTGAAAAAGGGAAAGAGAGTGAGGGAATGAAAGAAAGCATGGGCAAAGAAGGGGGAGCGAGAGGGGGGAAATGAGAGCGATGGAGACAGTGATTGTAAAGGTTTCTATAATGGTTGCTGTACTGCATTTGTGATGTGTTCAAATTTGTTTTGGCTCGTGTGCGTCCATGTTTTTTGTGTGACTTATGTTTACTTTTGTTGTGTGTGTCAGTAGTTCATCCTGAACCAGCACTGGAACGATCCTAAATCCCAGCTCCAGCAGTTCTGCTTTACCCTAGGCACAGAGGGCAGGGAGCCTGACAAGTAAGCTACTGCTCTCTCCATCCCTTTCTCCCTCCATAACACCCCCCTCTATAAGTAAGCTGTTCCCCCGCTCCATACAAGCTGTTCTCCCTCTCTGTTTCTCCCAGACTCTCTCTTTATCTCTGCTGTTTATCTTTTTCATTCTTTCACATGCGTCTCTCACCCTGACCGCTGTCGTTCTATTCAGAGACGGGCTGAAATACTTGGGCCATGGATTGTGGTGGAGAAAGTATGGTGAAGCATTCTGATATGTCAAAGAGAAATTAAGTAATGAAAAGCCACTGTGTGTGTGAGACTTTTTTGTCCACACATGTTTTGTCCATGGTAACCTTGACAGCCTCCCCTAGCATAACATAGTGAATGGTCGTGCTGTGTTGGGTAAAGGTCTTTGTTGTTGGGATAAATAAGCACTACTCCCAAAGATACCTTTTATATGACACAAGGTCAAAGAGCAAGTGTCGTTTGACTGACCACTTCTCAAGTCCCACAGCGAAATCAGCTAGGCTAAATGTCTCCATGTAAACTGACAATTTTACGAACAGTGTTTATGAGAAGTGTGGGTGGGTGTGGGTGTATTCCCTTAGAGGACCAGCCTGTTTGGAATTCACCACAATGTATACAGTACTTGATTCTCTTGTTAAAAGCACTTGAGAAATGTAATTCTGATTAAGATCTAAATATTTAATGAGAAGCATCAGAGGGGTTCTGATAACAGGGTTTGGGATTTGACTAGAATGGCACAATATTCCCTGTATACAGTGCATTTGGAAAGTATTCAGACCCCTACACTTTTTCAACATTTTGTTACATTACAGCCTTATTATAAAATGGATGAAATTGTTTTTTCCCCTCACCAATCTACACACAATACCCCATAATGACAAAGCAAAAACTGAAATATCACATTTACATAAGTATGCAGACCTTTTACACAGTACAACATTTGGCAACGAATTCAGCCTTGTCTTCTTGGGTATGACACCACAAGCTTGGCACACCTGTATTTGTTTTTTTTTCACATTCTTTTCTGCAGATCCTCTCAAGCTCTGTCAGGTTGGATCTCCAGAGATGCTCAATCGGGTTCAAGTCCTGGCTCTGGCTGGGCCACTCGAGGACATTCAGAGACTTGTCCCGAAGCCACTCCTGTGTTGTCTTGGCTGTGTGCTTAGGGTCGTTGTTAACCTACGCCACAGTCCTACGCGCTCTGGAGATGGTTTTCTTCAAGAATCTCTCTGTACTTTGCTCCGTTCATCTTTCCCTTGATCCTGACTAGTCTCCCAGTCCCTGCCACTGAAAAATATCCCCACAGCATGATGCTGCCACCACCGTGCTTCACCGTAGGAAAGGTATTGGCCAGGTGATGAGCGGTGCCTGGTTTCCTCCAGACGTGATGCTTGGCATTTAGGAAAAAGAGTTCAATGTTGGTTTCATCAGACCATAGAATCTTGTTTCTCATGGTCTGAGAGTCCTTTAGGTGCCTTTTGGCAAACTCCAAGCAGGCTGTCATGTGCCTTTTACTGAGAAGTGGCTTCCGTCTGGCCGTCTGGCCACCGTCTGGCTTGATTCGTGGAGTTCTGCAGAGATGGTTGTCCTTCTGGAAGATTGTCCTATCTCTACAGAGAAACTCTGGAGCTCTGTCAGAGAGACCATCGGGTTCTTGGTCACCTCCCTGACCAAGGCCCTTCTCCCCCGATTGCTCAGTTTGGCCAGGTGGCCAACTCTAGGAAGAGACTTGGTGGTTCCTAACTTCTTCCATTTAAGAATGATGGAGGCCACTGTGTTCGTGGGGACCTTCAATGCTGCAGACAATTTTTGGTACCCTTCCCCATATCTGTGCCTCGACACCATCCTGTCTTGGAGCTCTACCAACAATTGCTTCAACCTCATGGCTTGGTTTTTGCTCTGACATGCACTGTCAACTGTGGGACCTTATGTAGACAGGTGTGTGCCTTTCCAAATCATGTCCAATCAATTGAATTTACCACAAGTGGACTCCAATCAAGTTGTAGAACCATCTCACGGATGATCAATGGAAACCGGATGCACCTGAGCTCAATTTCGAGTCTCATAGCAAAGGGTAATGTAGTGCACAAATTTTGGCCAGAGCACTATGCTATGTTCCCTTTTCAAAAAGTAGTGCATTATATAAAGAATAGGGTGCCATTTGGGACACAGCCTTGGTGATCTGCCATTTTGATCAAGCACTCCATTTTAGAATTTTGCATGAATCATATCCTTTATTTAAAATGTATATGAAGCCTTTCCGTGATTCCGCACATAATATTGCCTCTTTTTGAACCGTATTGGAGGAGAAGATCCAAGGAGATAGGGGGAGATAGGATATAAGGAATCAAGAAAAGGTACATTGGGAAAAGACATGCAACAAGGTAAATACCCCCTCACACATTTCATGCACCATCTGGTACTCTGGCAGTTTGATCATCAACACCCTTCCCTCTGTCAAATCTCAGAGAGAAAGCCCTCAGGATGATTTTAACATTGGAGTCAGCACACAGCCCTTCAAGGGGCAATCTGCAATTCACACAACAACAAAGCAGACATCCCGCCACCTTTTTAGGTAAACAGCTTAGAGATGGGGCTGGAGAGATGTAACTACTCTCAAATTCGTAAGCCGCGTTATTGATGCAATACCCATGTTTTGTTTACAATTACGTTGTTTACCAGCAAATGAGTAAAACAAGATTATATTTTGGGTTCTAGTAAAACAGTTAACCTAAAATCATGAGATATTAATGTTATATTCTTCAAGAATTAATGGTTGTAAATAATTCATTTGAAAGTCCAAAAATGGATGTCGCAAATGCAGATTGGCCCTTTAAGCTTTGACACATCAGTGTTAGCAAACTCCTCACCAGGGATAGTACACTACAGACTGCAGGGGTCACAGCAGAACACTATCGATTTCCTTCATTCAAACATATCACCCAATAATCTAGGTGTTTGTGTGTTGGAGTAGGGTGAGACCTTCACATGCTGAGAATTCTAGTGCAGACTGGAATGTAACCTACCACAACCTGGTCAACTTGACAGGTTGTGGTACTTGACAAGCTTCCAGAAAATTGGAATGGAAATGGCGCTACACCAAACTGGAAGTCTTCTGACTAGCTTGGAAAGACAGTACCGTACAGTGCTGCTCGATCATCCTATTTTTCCAAGTTAATTGAGACAAATAAGAACAATCAAAAATGTATTTTTGATACTGTCGCAAAGCTAACTGAAAAGCAGCATTCCCCAAGAGAGGATGGCTTTCACTTCAGCAGTGATAAATTCATGAACTTCTTTGAGGAAAAGATCATGATCATTAGAAAGCAAATTACGGACTCCTCTATAAATCTGCGTATTCCTCCAAAGCTCAGTTGTCCTGAGACTGCACAACTTTGCCAGGACATAGAATCAAGGAAAACACTCAGGTTTTTTAGAACCATATCTCTTGACACATTGATGAAAATAATCATGGCCTCTAAACCTTCAAGCTGCATACTGGACCCTTTTCCAACTAAACTACTGAAAGAGCTGCTTCCTGTGCTTGGTCCTCCTATGTTGAACATAGTAAACGTCTCTTTCTATCCCCCGGATGTGTACCAAACTCACTAAAAATGGCAGTAATAAAGCCTCACTTGAAAAAGCCAAACCTTGACCCAGAAAATATAAAAAACTATCGGCCTATATCGAATCTTCCATTCCTCTCAAATGTTTTTAAAAAAGCTGTTGCATAGCAATTCACTGCCTTCCTGAAGACAAACAATGTATACGAAACGCTTCAGTCTGGTTTTAGACCCCATCAAAGCACTGAGGCTGCACTTGTGAAGGTGGTAAATTACCTTTTAACTTCATAGGGAGCAGCGCATGAGGTGACCGTTTTGGAGACCCTGGCGTGCCCAAAGTAAAATGCCTCCCATTCAGGCCCAGAAAATAGGATATGCACATATTTAGTACCATTGGATAGGAAACACTCTGTTAACCATTTGTCTGTGAGTAAAACATAACGGATATGGCAGGCGAAACCCCGAGGAATTTCTGTCCTGGAAAAAGTGGTTTTGACACATTGCTCATTTGGAATCCCTCCCTTATGAAAATGCCCATATAAGGGCATATGAATACAGTACCGGTCGCTTCCTCTGGATGTCAACAGTCTCAAGACAGAGTTCAGATTTTATTTAGATGCTATTAGAGCAGAGAAGAAGAGGAATCAGGAAGTGCCCCCAGAGATGTCAATAGAAGAGGACGTTTTTACCGTTCTTATAGCCCAGTTTATATTCCGGTTGAATTATTATAGTAAATATACATAAAAGTGTTCCTAAGGATACATAAAAAAGGATGTTTGATTGTTCTTGGACAAGTTTATAGGTATAAGTTGAATGAGTTCTCTTCACGTTTCAATGGAGGAGTGGAGGCTGTAGTTTCTGATTATAACGCGCCAACCAAATGGAGATTTATAGATATAATACATTACTTTTTCTAACAAAAGAACCATGGATTGTCTTCGTTGGACACTTGGGAAGCCATAAGCAGAAGTTCTTCAACAGGTAATTGATTTGTTTTCGCTGTGAAATGTGTTTTGTGTGAACCGTGAAGGCTAATGAATTCATGGTAATGGGAAAAATAGTGAAGGTGCTACCCTCAAACAATCAAATGTGGTGCTTTCGCCGTAAAGCCTTTTTGAAATCTGACAACGCTGTGATATTGCCAAGAAACAGAGCTTTTGATGAGTATGAAACACTTGTATATTGGTGCATGTTTAATAATTCAACTTTTGGATTTTGAATTTGGCGCCTTGAATTTCACCTGCTAGCGCCCGACCACTCCCTAAGAAGTTAATGGCGTCAGACCTAGGTTCTGCAACTGTCCTCGTGCTCCTAGACCTTAGTGCTGCTTTTGATACCATCGATCACCACATTCTTTTGGAGAGATTGGAAACCCAAATTGGTCTACACGGACAAGTTCTGGCCTGGTTTAGATCTTATCTGTCGGAAAGATATCAGTTTGTCTCTGTGGACGGTTTGTCCTCTGACAAATCAACTATAAATTCCGGTTTTCCTCAAGGCTCTGTTTTAGGACCACTATTGTTTTCACTATAGTGATGTCTTGGTGATGTCATTCGGAAACATAATGTTAACTTTCACTGCTATGCGGATGACACACAGCTGTACATTTCGATGAAACATAGTGAAGCCCCAAAATTGCCCTCCCTGGAAGCCTGTGTTTCAGACATAAGGAAGTGGATGGCGGCAAATGTTCTACCTTTAAACTCTGACAAAACAGAGACGCTTGTTCTAGGTCCCAAGAAACAAAGAGATCTTCTGTTGACTCTGACAATTAATCTTGATGGTTGTACAGTCGTCTCAAATAAAACTGTGGAGGACCTCGGCGTTACTCTGGACCCTGATCTCTCTTTTGACGAACATATCAAGACTGTTTCAAGGACAGCTTTTTCCATCTATGTAACATTGTAAAAATCTGAAACTTTCTGTCCAAAAATGTGGCAGAAAAAATGATGCAGAAAGTCACTTCTAGGTTAGACTACTGCAATGCTCTACTTTCCGTCTACCCGGATAAAGCACTAAATAAATTTCAGTTAGTGCTTAACACCGCTGCTAGAATCTTGACTAGAACCCCAAAATTTGATCATATTACTCCAGTGCTAGCCTCTCTACACTGGCTTCCTGTTAAGGCAAGGGCTGATTTCAAGGTTTTACTGCTAACCTACAAATCATTGCTCCTACCTATCTTTTCGATTTGGTCCTGCCATACATACCTACATGTACGCTATGGTCACAAGACGCAGGCCTCTTTACTGTCCCTAGAATTTCTAAGCAAACAGCTGGAGGCAGGGCTTTCTCCTATAGAGCTCAATTTTTATGGAATGGTCTGCCTATCCATGTGAGAGACGCAGACTTGGTCTCAACCTTTAAGTCTTTATTGAAGACTCATCTCTTCAGTAGGTCCTATGATTGAGTGTAGTCTGGCCCAGGAGTGTGAAGGTGAACGGAAAGGCACTGGAGCAACGAACCACCCTTGCTGTCTCTGCCTGGCCGGTTCCCCTCTCCACTGGGATTTTCTGCCTCTAACCCTATTACAGGGGCTGAGTCACTGGCTTACTGGTGCTCTTCGATGCCGTCCCTGGGGGGTGCGTCGCTTGAATGGGTTGAGTCAGTCTTCCTGTCCAGGTTGCCCCCCCCCCTTGGGTTGTGCCGTGGCGGAGATCTTTGTGGGCTATACTCGGCCTTGTCTCAGGATGGTAAGTTGGTGGTTGGAGATATCCCTCTAGTGGTGTGGGGGTTGTGCGTCGAAAGAGTGGGTGGGGTTATATCCTGCCTGTTTGGCCCTGTCTGGGGGTATCGTCGGACGGGGCCACAGTGTCTCCCGACCCCTCCTGTATCAGCCTCAAGTATTTATGCTGCAGTAGTTTATGTGTCGGGGGGCTAGGGTCCTGTGTGAATTTAAGTATGCTCTCTCTAATTATCTCTCTCTCTCTCTCTCTCTCTCTCTCTCTCTCTCTCGGAGGACCTGAGCATTAGGACCATTCCACATGGCATACCTGGCCTGATGACTCCTTGATGTCCCCAGTCCACCTGGCCGTGCTGCTTCTCCAGTTTCAACTGTTCTGCCTATTCTATGAACGTTTAAAAATCTTGTCCATGTTCTGTTATAATCTGCACCCGGCACAGCCAGAAGAGGACTGGCCGGAGCCAAGACCATCTAATTCAAATCTGGACCTCAAATCCAGTTCCACTACTTTTCATTATTCCCTTCTAATCAGGGACTGATTTATACCCGGGACACCAGGTTGGTGCAATTAATTATCAGGTAGAACAGAAGAAAACAGCTGTAGTCCAGGCCTCGTAGGGTAAGATTTGTATACCACTGGTATAACAGGGCCTTATGTGAACAGTGATACTACATTTAAAATCAAACCGTTAGTCCCTACTCCCTATGTAGACACCAATGTAACCAACACCCATGGGCTCGGGCTCGATTTGGAACGCAGTTTGGAAAAGATCTGCAAAGAGGAGTCAGACAAAATCCCTCCTAAGATGTGTGCAAACCTGGTGGCCAACTACAAGAAATGTCTGACCTCTGTTGATTGCCAACAAGGGTTTTGCCACCAAGTACTAAGTCATGTTTTGCAGAGGGGTCAAATACTTGTTTCCCTCATTAAAATGCAAATCAATTTATAACTTTTTTCACATGCGTTTTTCTGGATTTCTTTGTTGTTATTCTGTCTCTCACTGTTCAAATCAAACTAGAATTAAACTTATAGACTGATAATTTCTTTGTCAGTGGGCAAACGTACAAAATCAGCAAGGGATCAAATACTTTTTTCCTTCACTGTATATATATATTTTTTCCTTTATTTAACCAGGTAGGCTAGTTGAGAAACAAGTTCTCATTTACAACTGCGACCTGGCCAAGATAAAGCAAAGCAGTTCGACACATACAACAACACAGAGTTACACATAGAATAAACAAACATACAGTCAATAATACAGTAGAAGAAAAGTCTATATTGTAACCTCCCCTCTCAGGACTGGGAGGGTTTAACTCCGGAGGTTGCAGAAAATCATTCACTGGGCAGAGTTTCAGTGGGGCAAACTTAGGTTTCTTTATTTCTCAAAAGGAGGGGAACGGGAGGAAACTGTAACTCAGGTCACTCTTCTTTCTGCCGGCTGCTCCTTCTGGCGTCCGTCTACTTCTGGAAGGGAGGCAGAAGAGGTGTAGGATTAGACAAGGTGGGTTATTCTACGTCCTCCACTAGGCCTCTATCTCCAAGAGGGTGGTTGGGTTCTGACTGGTCCAAAGCCTGGGCTGGGATACCTCCAACACTCCGTGTCTGCTCTCTTCTCTTGCCTCTCCTTCCCCTCACTGTGGCTTCTTTGTCCTCTTTAATGTGGCTACTAATTGGGCCCAACAGCCTGCAGCCGAGGCTCCCTGTCAAAGGGGAAATTGTGCACACCTGGGTTAGGGCTGTCCTTGGTCCTGAACATCTCTGTTTAGCCCAGACCTTGTGTCGACCTATGATGGTGCTCTCCATGGTGCTGCAGGTGACTGTGCTGTGTGGTGAGGGACTGTGTTTCCTTCTGGCCACCACAATATACAGTGTGTGCAAATGAGGTAAGATAGGGGAGGTAAGGTAATAAATAGGCGAAGTAATTACAATATAGCATTTAAACACTAGTATGGTAGATGTGCAGAAGATGAATGTGCAAGGTAGAGATACTGTGGTGCAAAGGAACAAGATTAATTAATAAATACAGTATGGGGATGAGGTAGTTGGATGAGCTATTTGTAGATGGGCTATGTACAGGTGCAGTGATCTGTGAGCTGCTCTGACAGCTGGTGCTTAAAGCTAGTGAGGAAGATATGAGTCTCCAGCTTCAGAGATTTTTGCTGTTCGTTCCAGTCGTTGACAGCAGAGAACTGGAACGAAAGGCGGCCAAATAAGGAATTGGCTTTGGTGGTGACCAGTGAGATATAGCTGCTGGAGCGCGTGGGTATGTTTGGCAGCATGAGTAAGGATGCTTTGTTGCGAAATAGGAAGCAAATTCTAGATTTAATTTTGGATTGGAGATGCTTAATGTGAGTCTGGAAGGAGAGTTTACAGTCTAACCAGACACCTAGGTATTTGTAGTTGTCCACATATTCTAAGTCAGAACCGTCCAGATTAGTGATGCTGGATTGCCGGGCAGGTGCGGGCAGCGATCGGTTGAAGAGCATGCATTTAATTTTACTTGCGTTTAAGAGCAGTTGGAGGCCACAGAAGGAGAGTTGTATGGCATTGAAGCTCGTCTGGAGGTTAGTTAACGACTCAAATACCAGTGGGTCGCTAGCGGGATCATCCCGACACTACTAGCGCAAACCTGTAGCGCCAGATTTAAAATCCGAAAATTGAATTATTAAACATCCAGCTATATACAAGTGTTCCATACTCATCAAAAGCTCTGTTTCTAGGCAATATCACAGCGTTGTCAGATTTCAAATAGGCTTTACGGCGAAAGCAGCACATTCATTTGTTTGAGGCTAGCACCTCACATATTTTCCAATAGCCATGTATCGATTAGCAATCATGGCACACACATAACACATTTCACAGCGAAAACAAAGTAATTACCTGTTGAAGAACTTCTGCTGAGGTCTTCCTAAGTGTCCAACGAAGAAAAAGTAACGTCTTTTATCCATAAATCCTCCATTTGGTTCATGCTTATAATCAGAAACGACAGCCTCCATTACTCCTTTGAAACTCGGCGCCGCCTCGTTAAAATTATACCTATAAACTTGTCCAAAAACAATCAAACATAGTTTTAAATGTATCCTTAGGAACCCTTTTACGTATATGTACAATTATAAATCAGCCGGAATATAAACTGAACGCTAAAAACGATAAATAAGGCACAGCGCGCCGTCTCATGCACGCCAAGACTCTGAAGAGTTTTCATAACGTGGTCTCTCGTTCCAAGCTGTTTATCAATGGCCGAAATTCCCCAAGATGGAGTAAAACACCGTCTCGTGGTTGATGACATCATAAGGAAGCGACGTGCACTGCGTTAACATGCCTATATATGGTCATTTTGGATAGGAGGGGCTCAAAAATGAGCAATGTGTCAAAATGACTTTTTCAGGACAGAGATTCCTCAGGGTTTTGCCTGCCAAATGCGTTCTGATTGACCCACAGACAAATGGTTAACAGTTTTGGAAAATTCAGAGTGTTTCCTATCCAATGGTACTAAATATATGCATATCCCATTTTCTGGGCCTAAATGGGAGGCATTTTACTTTGGGCACGCCAGGCTCTCCAAAACAGTCACCTTTGCTGCTGGAGCTTGTGAAGTTAACACAGTGTCCAAAGAAGGGACAGACGTTTACAGAATGGTGTCGTCTGTGTAGAGGTGGATCAGAGAATCACCAGCAGCAAGAGCAACATCATTGATGTATACAGAGAAGAGAGTCGGCCCGAGAATTGAACACTGTGGCACCCCCATAGAGACTGCCAGAGGTCCGGACAACAGGCCCTCTGATTTGACACACTGAACTCTATCTGAGAAGTAGTTGGTGAACCAGGTGAGGCAATCATTTGAGAAACCAAGGCTGTTGAGTCTGCCGATAAGAATGCTGTGATTGACAGAGTCGAAAGCCTTGGCCAGGTCGATGAATATGGCTGCACAGTAATGTCTCTTACCGATGGCGGTTATGATATCGTTTAGGACCTTGAGCGTGGCTGAGGTGCACGCATGACCAGCTCTGAAACCAGATTGCATAGCGAAGAAGGTACGGTGGGATTCGGAATGGTCGGTTATCTGTTTTTTAACTTGGCTTTCGAAGACCTTAGAAAGGCAGGGTAGGATAGATATAGGTCTGTAGCAGTTTGAGTCTAGAGTGTCTTCCCCTTTGAAGAGGGGGATGACCGCGGCAGCTTTCCAATCTTTGGGAATCTCAGACGATACGAAAGAGAGGTTGAACAGGCTAGTATTATTTTCGGCAGATCATTTTAGAAAGAGAGGGTCCAGATTGTGTAGCCCGGCTGATTTGTAAGGGTCCAGATGTTGCAGCTCTTTCAGAACATCAGCTATCTGGATTTGGGTGAAGGAGAAAGCTGTGCCCTGGACACCATATGTGAGTTGATTGCCCCCCATCTATCTTCAGATCTCGTGCTGCTAGGTGACCTAAACTGGGACATGCTTAACACCCCGACTACCCTACAATCTAAATTAGATGCCCTCAATATCACACAAATGATCAAGGAACCTACCAGGTACAACCCCAAATCCGTAAACACGGGCCCCCTCATATATGTCATCCTAACCAACTTGCCCTCCAAATGCACCTCTGCTGTTTTCAACCAAGATCTCAGCGATCACTGCCTCATTGCCTGCATCCGTAATGGGTCTGCGGTCAAATGACCACCCCTCATCACTGTCAAACGCTCCCCTAAAACACTTCAGCGAGCAGGCCTTTATAATCAGCCTGGCCCGGGTAACCTGGAAAGATATTGACCTCATTCCGTCAGAAGAGAATGTCTGGTTATTCTTTAAAAGTGCCTTCCTCACCATCCTAAATAAGCATGCCCTTTTAAAAAAATCTAGAACCAAGAACCCTTGGTTCTCTCCAGACCTGACTGCCCTTGACCAGCACAAAGACATCCTGTGGCGTTCTGCATTAGCATCGAATAGCCCCCGTGATATGCAACTTTTCAGGGGGAGTTAGGAACCAATATACACAGGCATTTAGGGAAGCTAAGGCTAGCTTTTTCAAGCAGAAATTTGCATCCTGTAGAACAAACTCAAAAAAGTAGACACTGTAGAGTCCATGAAGATTAAGAGCACTTCCTCCCAGCTGCCCACTGCATTGAGGCTAGGAAACACTGTCACAACCGATAAATACACTATAATTGAGAATTTCAATAAGCATTTTTCTACGGCTGGCGATGCTTTCCACCTGGCTATGCCAACCCCGGTCAACAGCCCAGCACCCCCCACAGCAACTCGCCCAAGCCTCCCCCAGAAAATGATGTCATGGCTTTAGAAGCTTCTGATTGACATCATTTGAGTCAATGGGAGGTGTACCTGTGGATGTTTTTCAAGGCCTATCTTCAAACTCAGTGCCTCTTTGCTTGACATCATGGGAAAATCTAAGGAAATCAGCCAAAACCTCAGAAAAAAATTGTAGACCTCCACAAGTCTGGTTCATCATTGAGATCAATTTCAAAACGCCTGAAGGTACCACGTTCATCTGTACAAACAATAGTACGGAAGTATAAACACCATGGGACCACACAGCCGTCATACCGCTCAGGAAGGAGATGCGTTCTGTCTCCTAGAGATGAACGTACTTTGGTGCGAAAAGGGCAAATCAATCCCAGAACAACAGAAAAGGACCTTGTGAAGATGCTGGAGGAAACAGGTGCGGAAGTATCTATATCCACGATAAAACAAGTCCTATATCGACAAAAGATGAAAGGCCTCTCAGCAAGGAAGAAGCCACTACTCCAAAACCACCATAAAAAAGCCAGACTACGGTTTGCAACTGCACATGTGGACAAAAATCGTACATTTCGGAGAAATGTCCTTTGGTCTGATGAAACAAAAATAGAACTGTTTGGCCATAATGATCATCGTTATGTTTGGAAGAAAAAGGGGGAGGCTTGCAAGCCGAAGAACACCATCCCAACCGAGAAGCACGGGGGTGGCAGCATCATTTTGTGGGGGTGCTTGCTGCAGGAGGGACTGGTGCACTTCACAAAATAGATGGCATCATGAGGAAGAAAAACGTTGTGGATTTATTGAAGCAACATCTCAAGACATCAGTCAGGTAAAGCCTGGTCGCAAATGGGTCTTCTAAATGGACAATGACCCCAAGCATACTTCCAAAGATGTGGCGAAATGGCTTAAGGACAACAAAGTCAAGGTATTGGAGTGGCCATCACAAAGCCCTGACCTCAATCCCATAGACAATTTGTGGGCAGAACTTAAAAAGTGTGAGCAAGCAAGGAGGCCTACAAACCTAAGTAATAAAAGCTTAAATAACCCTTTCTCTCTACTATTATTCTGACATTTCACATTCTTAAAATAAAGTGGTGAACCTAACCTAGACAGGGAATTTTTACTAGGATTAAATGTCAGGAATTGTGAAAGATTGAGTTTAAACGCATTTGGCTAAGGTGTATGTAAACTTCCGACTTCAACTGTACATCAACTCTAAGCACACAGCCAAGACAATGCAGGACTGGCTTCGGGACAAGTCTCTGAATGTCCTTGAGTGGCCCAGCCAGAGCCCGGACTTGAACTCGATCAAACATCTCTGGAAAGACCTGAAAATAGCTCTGCTGCGACGCTCCTCATCCAACCTGACAGAACTTGAGAGGATCTGCAGAGAATGTGAGAAACTGCCAAAATACAGGTGTGCCAAGCTTGTAGCATCATACCGAAAGGTGCTTCAACAAAGTACTGAGTAAAGGATCTGAATATTCATGTAAATATGGTATATATATATATTTTTTTTTTATATACGTTAATACATTATGGGGTATTGTGTGTAGAATTTGTTTGTAGAAATTGTATTGAATCAATTTTATAATAAGGATGTAAAGTAATATATTGTGTAAAAAGTCAAGGGGTCTGAATACTTTCTGAATGCACTTTATAGTGTACTACCAACATCCTTATGGGGATTATATAGGGAATACGGTGTCATTTTGGCACACTGCTAGTCACCTAGACAACCATGACCCCTCATCCTGATCCAGTTCTCTACATGAGGACGTGAGTACAGAGTCTAGGGGCAATTGGTATGAAGTGCATTCCATACAATCCCAACACACTTTCGCACCCACACACTCACACACACACAAATTCCACTCTCCTCTTAGACAGGAAAAGTCGGCAATCTATTAAAGAGTGCTTTTAGCATGAAGTGAAATGGAGAGTCACACAGAGTGTTCTAGGCCCCCTCACTAGCTGTACAGAGAACTTGACTGAGTCTGTGGCCACTACTGCAGACTCTAAGAGCCTGAGAGATAGGCACAGACTGTGTTTGTACTGTACTTTGTCTATCTGCCTGCATTTTCATTCATTCACTGTACAGTACCTGTCAAAAGTTTGTTCGCACCTACTCATTCAAGGGTTTTTCTTTATTCTTTCTATTTTCTACATTGTAGAATAATAGTGAAGACATCAAAACTATGAAACAACACATATGGAATCACTGAGTAAACAAAAATTGTTAAACAAATCACAATATATTTTATATTTGAGATTATTCAAAGTAGCCACCCTTTGTGTTGATGACAGCTTTGCACACTCTTGGCATTCTCTCAACCAGCTTCATGAGGTAGTCACCTGGAATGCATTTCAATTAACAGGCGTGCCTTGTTAAAGTTAATTTGTGGAATGTCTTTCCTTCTTAATGTGTTTGAGCCAATCTGTTGTGTTGTGACAAGGTAAGGTTGGTATACAGAAGATAGTTGGTATTGGTATACAGCCAATCAGAGAGAATTTCCGATTTCCGGTCACAACTAGTAGACTTGTTTACGTGCTGTGCGTTTTGTTGCTAACCTAACTTTGCTACCTGCCAGCTTTACGTATTTTACTTTGTAATTACCGTTTATATTTTTTTTATTTTTTCATTCAACTTTTTCACTCCGGGCGCTTTATCTGGACGTGTTTCGTCAGGACCTCCACCAACCGAAGCTAAGTAGTAACATTAACATGATGCCTTCTAATTGCAGTCGCTGTACTCATAATATACAGGAGAACGATCGCCTTATGGCAAGGATAGCTGTGCTGCAAGCCCAGCTTCAGACGCAATCGTTAGGCAAGGGAAATGTAAGTGTAGGAAAGGATGAAACAGCATCTGT
Source organism: Brachymystax lenok tsinlingensis (assembly GCA_030435695.1). NCBI lineage: Eukaryota > Metazoa > Chordata > Actinopteri > Salmoniformes > Salmonidae > Brachymystax > Brachymystax lenok. Next base: position 32,029,853 of record CM059814.1, read on the forward strand.
GCCACTAGTAAGTACAGATAGTCGTAGAAATCCCCTCGCACAGTCCCCGCAGCCGGACAATTTTCTCATGGCTTCTGGAGGGAAATGCTGTAGCAATGCTCAACCGGTGTCGCTCATTCAGCCGACAGAAACTTTCAACCGGTTTTCCCCATTAAGCAGCGGGTCGGAGTCAGAGGACGAGCCTTCTCTGGTCTCTACTCCTCCCGTTACGGGGTCTGAGATGCCGAGGCCTCCCACCATTAGCTCTGACAAATTGAAAACTCTAGTCATTGGCGACTCCATTACTCGCAGTATTAGACTTGAAACGAATCATCCAGCGATCATACACTGTTTACCAGGGGGCAGGGCTACCGACGTTAAGGCTAATCTGAAGATGGTGACGGACTCCATCCTAGCTGGAGGGGTGCTCTCATCTTATCTATGAACATAGACAGGGCTCTAACTCCTCTAGCTTCACAATGAGATAGGGTGCAGGCCAGGCAGCAGGCTGTTAGCCAGCCTGCCAGCTTAGTGGAGTCTGCCACTAGCACAGTCAGTGTAGTCAGCTCAGCTATCTCTATTGAGACTGTGTCTGTGCCTCGACCTAGGTTGGGCAAAACTAAACATGGCGGTGTTCGCCTTAGCAATCTCACTAGAATAAAGACCTCCTCCATTTCTGCCATTATTGAAAGAGATTGTGATACCTCATATCTCAAAATGGGGCTACTTAATGTTAGATCCCTCACTTCCAAGGCAGTTCTAGTCAATGAACTAATCACTGATCATAATCTTGATGTGATTGGCCTGACTGAAACATGGCTTAAGCCTGATGAATTTATTGTGTTAAATGAGGCCTCACCTCCTGGTTACACTAGTAACCATATCCCCCGCGCATCCCGCAAAGGCGGAGGTGTTGCTAACATTTACAATAGCAAATTTCTATTTACAAAAACCAAAAAAACGACGTTTTTGTCTTTTGAGCTTCTAGTCATGAAATCTATGCAGCCTACTCAATCACTTCTTATAGCTACTGTTTACAGGCATCCTGGGCCATATACAACGTTACTCACTGAGTTCCCTGAGTTCCTATCGGACCTTGTAGTCATGGCAGACAATATTCTAATTTTTGGTGACTTTAATATTCACATGGAAAAGTCCACAGACCCACTCCAAAAGGCGTTTGGAGCCATCATCGACTCTGTCGGTTTTGTCCAACATGTCTCCGGACCTACTCACTGCCACAGTCATACTCTGGACCTAGTTTTGTCCCGTGGAATAAATGTTGTGGATCTTAATGTTTTTCCTCATAATCCTGGACTATCGGACCACCATTTTATTACCTTTGAAATCGCAACAGATAATCTGCTCAGACCCCAACCAAGGATCATCAAAAGTCGTGCTATAAATTCTCAGACAACCCAAAGATTCCTAGATGCCCTTCCAGAGTCCTTCCACCAACCCAAGGACATCAGAGTACAAAAATCAGTTAACCACCTAACTGAGGAACTCAATGTAACCTTGCGCAATACCCTAGATGCAGTTGCACCCTAAAAACAAAAACATTTGCCATAAAAACTAGCTCCCTGGTAGACAGAAAATACCCGAGCTCTGAAGCAAGCTTCCAGAAAATTGGAACGGAAATGGCGCCACACCAAACTGGAAGTCTTCCGACTAGCTTGGAAAGACAGTACCGTGCAGTATCGAAGAGCCCTCACTGCTGCTCGATCATCCTATTTTTCCAAGTTAATTGAGGAAAATAAGAATAATCCAAAATGTATTTTTGATACTGTCGCAAAGCTAACTAAAAAGCAGCATTCCCCAAGAGAGGATGGCTTTCACTTTAGCAGTGATTCATTCATGAACTTCTTTGAGGAAAAGATCATGATCATTAGAAAGCAAATTACGGACTCCTCTTTAAATCTGCGTATTCCTCCAAAGCTCAGTTGTCCTGAGTCCACACAACTTTGCCAGGACATAAAATCAAGAGAGACACTCAAGTTTTTTAGTACCATATCTCTTGACACATTGATGAAAATAATCATGGCCTCTAAACCTTCAAGCTGCATACTGGACCCTATTCCAACTAAACTACTGAAAGAGCTGCTTCCTGTGCTTGGCCCTCCTATGTTGAACATAATAAACAGCTCTCTATCTACCGGATGTGTACCAAACTCACTAAAAGTGGCAGTAATAAAGCCTCTCTTAAAAAAGCCAAACCTTGACCCAGAAAATATAAAAAACTATCGGCCTATATCGAATCTTCCATTCCTCTCAAAAGTTTTAGAAAAAGCTGTTGCGCAGCAACTCACTGCCTTCCTAAAGACAAACAATGTATACGAAACGCTTCAGTCTGGTTTTAGACCCCATCATAGCACTGAGACTGCACTTGTGAAGGTGGTAAATTACCTTTTAATGGCGTCAGACCTAGGCTCTGCAACTGTACTCGTGCTCATAGACCTTAGTGCTGCTTTTGATACCATCGATCACCACATTCTTTTGGAGAGATTGGAAACCCAAATTGGTCTACATGGACAAGTTCTGGCCTGGTTTAGATCTTATCTGTCGGAAAGATATCAGTTTGTCTCTGTGGATGGTTTGTCCTCTGACAAATCAACTGTAAATTTCGGTGTTCCTCAAGGCTCTGTTTTGGGACCACTATTGTTTTCACTATATATTTTACCACTTGGTGATGTCATTCGGAAACATAATGTTAACTTTCACTGCTATGCGGATGACACACAGCTGGACATTTTGATGAAACATGGTGAAGCCCCAAAATTGCCCTCCCTGGAAGCCTGTGTTTCAGACATAAGGAAGTGGATGGCGGAAAATGTTCTACTTTTAAACTCTGACAAAACAGAGATGCTAGTTCTAGGTCCCAAGAAACAAAGAGATCTTCTGTTGAATCTGACAATTAATGTTGATGGTTGTACAGTCGTCTCAAATAAAACTGTGAAGGACCTTGGCGTTACTCTGGACCCTGATCTCTCTTTTGACGAACATATCAAGACTGTTTCAAGGACAGCTTTTTTCCATTTACGTAACATTGTAAAAATCAGAAACTTTCTGTCCAAAAATGATGCAGAAAAGTTAATCCATGCGTTTGTAACTTCTAGGTTAGACTACTGCAATGCTTTACTTTCCGGCTACCCGGATAAAGCACTAAATAAACTTCAGTTAGTGCTAAACACGGCTGCTAGAATCTTGACTAGAACCCCAAAATTTGATCATATTACTCCAGTACTAGCCTCTCTACACTGGCTTCCTGTTAAGGCAAGGGCTGATTTCAAGGTTTTACTGCTAACCTACAAAGCTTTACATGGGCTTGCTCCTACCGATTTGGTCCTGCCGTACATACCTACACGTACGCTACGGTCACAAGACGCAGGCCTCCTTACTGTCCCTAGAATTTCTAAGCAAACAGCTGGAGGCAGGGCTTTTTCCTATAGAGCTCAATTTTTATGGAATAGTCTGCCTATCCATGTGAGAGACGCAGACTCGGTCTCAACCTTTAAGTCTTTATTGAAGACTCATCTCTTCAGTAGGTCCTATGACTGAGTATAGTCTGGCCCAGGAGTGTGAAGGTGAACGGAAAGGCACTGGAGCAACGAACCACCCTTGCTGTCTTTGCCTGGCCGGTTCCCCTCCACTGGGATTCTCTGCCTCTAACCCTATTACAGGGGCTGAGTCACTGGCTTACTGGTGCCGTGGCGGAGATCTTGTGGGCTATACTCGGCCTTGTCTCAGGATGGTAAGTTGGTGGTTGAAGAAATCCCTCTAGTGGTGTGGGGGCTGTGCTTCGGCAGAGTGGGTGGGGTTATATCCTGCCTGTTGGCCCTGTCCAGGGTATCGCCGGACGGGCCACAGTGTCTCCCGACCCCTCCTGTCTCAGCCCCCAGTATTTATGCTGCAGTAGTTTATGTGTCGGGGGGCTAGGGTCCGTCTGTTATATCTGGAGTATTTCTTCTCTTATCTGGTGTCCTGTGCGAATTTAAGTTTGCTCTCTTTAATTATCTCTCTCTTTCTTTCTTTTTTCTTCTTCTCTCTCTCTCTCGGAGGACCTGAGCATTAGGACCATTCCTCAAGGCCTACCTGGCCTGATGACTCCTTGATGTCCCGAGTCCACCTGGCCGTGCTGCTTCTCCAGTTTCAACTGTTCTGCCTGTTTTATGAACATTTTAAAATTTTGTCCATGTTCTGTTATAATCTGCACCCGGCACAGCCAGAAGAGGACTGGCCACCCCTCACAGCCTGGTTCCTCTCTAGGTTTCTTCCTAGGTTTTGGCCTTTCTAGGGAGTTTTTCCTAGCCACCGTGCTTTTACACCTGCATTGCTTGCTGTTTGGGGTTTTAGGCTGGGTTTCTGTACAGCACTCTGTGACATCAGCTGATGTAAGGGGGGCTTTATAAATAAATTTGATTTGATTTGATATCCCTATTTGGTAAAATACCAAGTACATATTATGGAAAGATCAGTTCAAATAAGCAAAGAGAAATGACAGTCCATCAATACTTTTAGACATGAAGGTCAGTCAATCTGGAAAATGTCAAGATCTTTAAAAGTTTCTTCAAGTGCAGTCGCAAAAAAACATCAAGCGCTATGATGAAACTGGCTCTCATGAGGACCGCCACAGGAAAAGAAGATCCAGAGTTACCTCTGCTGCAGAGGATACATTCATGAGAGTTACCAGCCAAATAAATTGTAGCCCAAATAAATGCTTCACAAAGTAAAAGACACATCTCAACATCAACTGTTCAGAGGAGACTGCGTGAATCAGGCGTTCATGGTCGATTTTCTGCAAAGAAACCCCTGCTAAAGGACACCAATATGAAGAAAAGACTCGCTTGGGCCAAGAAATATGAGCAATGACATTATTCCGGTGGAAATCTGTCCTTTGGGCTGATGAGTCCATATTTGAGATTTTTGGTTCCAACTGCCGTGTCTTTGTGAGATGCAATGTCGGTGAACGGATGAACTCTGCATGTGTGGTTCCCACTGTGAAGCATGGAGGAGTAATGGAGTGCTGCATCAGATGACCTGGCCTCCAAAATCACCCGACCTTAACCCAATTTAGATGGTTTGGGATGAGTGAAGGAAAAGCAGCCAACAACTGCTCAGCATATGTGGGAACTCCTTCAAGACTGTTGAAAAAGCATTCCAGGTGAGGCTGGTTGAGAGAATGCCAAGAGTGTCCAATCCTTTCATCAAGGCAGGGTGGCTACTTTGAGGAATCTAAAATCTAAAATATATTTTGATTTGTTTAACACTTTTTTGGTTACTACATGATTCCATATGTGTTATTTCATAGTTATGATGTCTTTACTATTATTCTACAATGTAGAAAATAGTAAAAAATTAAGAAAAAACATTGAATGAGCAGGTGTGCCCAAACTTAACTGTTACAGTATATATTTATGCAGGGCAATCCTGCATAAATATATAGTAACAATTGCCTGAGTCCTGGGATTCATCAACATAAACACACATATTATATACTGAATAAAATATTAATGCAACAAGCAACAATTTCATTCATTTTACTGAATTGCAGTGAGGAAATCAGTCAATTGTAATGAATTCATGAACCGTAATCTATGGATTTCACATGACTGTGCACACAGGTATGCATCTCTTGCTCACAGATACCCCCGCCCCAAAAAAATGGGCCTCACGATCTCATGACAGTATTTTTGTGCATTCAATTTGCCATCTATAAAATGCAGTTGTTTTCATTGTCCGTAGATTATGCCTGCACATACTATAACCCCACCGCCACCATGGGGTACTCTGTTCACAACACTGACATCGCCAAACTGCTCACCCGCACAACGATATACACGTGGTATGCGGTTGTGAGGCCGGTTGGATGTATTGCCAAATTCTCTAAAATGACATTGGAGGCGGCATATGGTAGAGAAATTAACATAAATTTCCCCTGCAAAAGCTCTGGTGGATGTTCCTGCAGTCAGCATGCCAATTGCGCGCTCCCTCAACTTGAGACGTCTGTGGTGTTGTGTGATAAAGATGCACATTTTAGAGTGGCCTTTTATTGTCCCCAGCACAAGGTGCACCTGTGTAGTGATCATGCTGTTTAATCAGCTTCTTGATATGTTATGCCTGTCATGTGGATGGATTATCTTGGCGAAGAAGAAATTCACACTTACATGGATGTAAAGAAATTTGGGCACAAAATTTGAGAGAGATGCGCTTTTTGTGCATTTGGAGAACTTCTGGGATATTTTATTTCAGCTCATGAAACATGGGACCAACACTTGTTGTGTTTATGTTTTTGTTCAGTCTATACAGTACAGTATGTCTGTCTGTCTGTCTGTACTGTATGTATGTGCAGCTTGGAACTGACAGCCTCCCTAATGCTTCCCGTATTGCAACGTTTTCTTTGGTTTATGCTACTTTTCAGTTTTTCTGTCTGTTTGGCTTCGAATTCAGAAGCACAGAGAAACAGTTAGTATTTGTTTGGAACATGCCACAGGCCTCTTCATTTGTAAGTGAGAAATAGGATTTAATTATTGATAAAGTGACATAAGTGACCACATTGCATTAAAAATTAATAGCTTTCCTGAAAGTAATATAGTAAATTGGCTGTTAATAATTTAGGGTACTCAAAACCCTGTGTGTTTTGTGTCTGTGTGGTTTATGCTAATGTTAACATTTTTGACATCAAGTGTTGATTGTTCTTGCTTCCCCCTGCTGAAATCTAACCAAAATGGGTGATGTTAAATGTATTTTTAAAATGTTTTATATGAATATGATCTTATCTTTTCCTCATCTTTCTCCCTGAGTGTGCTGCTTTCTCACATATTTCTACACAACACTAAAGTTTGATGGGGCATTGTCTTTCTCTTATGTCTTTATTTTATCCTTCCTCCCGACATGTCAAATTTGTAGCAGAGGAACACACATCTTCTTCCCATTCAGAGATGATGGGGGACTATATGCTGTTGATATGTCCCTCAGATGAATCAAAGCTCTTTTCCAGCTCAGGGTGCCTCTCTCCGTCTTTCTCTCTATCTATCTTTCTATATATCTGTCTCTCTCTTCTCTCTCTCTTTCTCTCTCTCACTTTGTCCTCCCTTCTCTCTCTTTCTCTCTCTGACTTTATTTTTGTTATTTTCCAGAAGGACAATACCAATGTCTAATATCCTTGAGCATTCTCATATTGTTTCTCTCTCCTGTCCTCTCCCTCACTCATCACACTCTTCTTTTAATCTGTTTGTTGCACGACCTTGCAGAGAGTGGGGCCATCTCATGCGCGGACCTACACTGTGGCTGTGTATTTCAAAGAAGAGTGGATAGGCTGTGGCAAGGGCCCAAGGTACGTAGACCCACAGAACCCACCCAATAGGCAGAGTTAGCATGCAACTCAAATGGCACCCTATTCCCCATGGAGCCCTGGTCAAAAGTAATGCACTATAATGGGAATAAGTTGGCATTTGGGACACGTTCCTTAGTGTGCTCCGTTCTGCTCAATGCACGGCTAATGAGCTCTAGAAATAATGGCCATTTTTTATTGATAGTGTTTATTATAGCAATTAAGCTTTCAGTGGCTGTTCTATTGGTAGCGACATTATGCGGAATGAAAATTAATCGATTAATTCTTGAATTGACATAAATAATATTATAGAAACATCACTTTGAAGAGGGGGAAATGCCCTGTGATGAAGAGTGAGAGACCGCACAGAGTGCGTCTCTCTCAGGAGATAGCTTAGCTCTGGTCTATGGAATTAGTGCAGCTTGCGGACACTAAGCCTTCCTTTACTCGCACTGTGGACTATATCTAGGGCTAGCTGTGAAGATAGACGGCACAAAGTGAGTCCCTCCGGTTGCGTCCCAAATGGCACCCTGTTCCCTATATAGTACATTACTTTGACCAGGGCCAATAGGGCTGTGGTCATATGGCTCTGGTCAAAAGTAGTGCACTATAAAGGGAATAGGGTGCCATTTGGGACGCAGACTCTCTCCGGGGCTAAGTGGGGTTTGGTTTGGTTCTACCTGTGATCTGTCTCTTCACAGGAACAGGGCGTAAGGGGTGGGGAGGGCTTTTTGTGAAGAAGCCTAGGGTAAAGCAAATGTGAATCGCTGCATGAAGGAAGGGCCTTTCAGGGTGGAGGAGAGCATAAGAGATAAAACACTTTGGCTCAGCTTAGGAGGAATAAAACGGAAATGCATCAAACATCTCTCAACCCTCTGCATTGGAAATCCCTCTCCTTGGCCCCCTTGAAAGAGCTTTCTGCCTCTAAGCTGGTGATAACTTTGTCCTCTCCATAGTATCTCTACCCAGCTCACTGTTTTTATATTTACTCAATTTTAAGCCCCACTACCCCCCTGCCTCTTGGCTATGATCACATAATGCATGATATAATATATACTGAGAGCGGTACGGTAAACAGTGCCTGGCCCAGAGGCTTAGCTACCTCTGTAAGATGTATGCGTGGTGCTAGCTACCTGGGATTGTTAGGAGGGAAAAAGGGCTTTGGGGGAAAAAACACTTTTTTATATAATCCTCTGTCTTTGGCCTGCTCTCAGACTACAGCATATGAAAAGTGTGTTTTGAATATGCTAAATACCTCTTTTTCTGGTATGTCTTTCTCTCTTTTTTGTTTATGAAATTTTCTCCCTTTCAATCCAGTATCCAACAGGCGGTAAAGGGGGCTGCTATGGACAAGCTCGAGAAATGTAAGTTGTTTGAAGAAGAGTAATTTGTAATTTGTTTAATAAGCCCTAGCTTTGTCTATAGAAGAAATCTAAATGCCTGCCAATGTTTTAAGTTCCTGGGCGTACACATCACAGACAAACTGAAATGGTCCACCCACACAGACAGTGTGCTGAAGAAGGCTCAATAGCGCCTCTTCAACCTCAGGAGGCTGAAGAAAATTGACTTGTCACCCAAAACCCTGACAAACTGTTACAGATGCACAATCGAGAGCATCCTGTCGGGCAGTATCACAGCACCCGATGTCACAGGAAGGCCAAAAAAATCATCAAGGACAACAACCACCCGAGCCACTGCCTGTTCACACCGCTATCATCCAGAAGGCGAGGTCAGTACAGGTGCATCAAAGCTGGGACCGAGAGATTGAAAAAACGTTTCTCTCAAGGCCATCAGACAGCTAAACAGCAATCATTAACTCAGAGAGGCTACATTGCCTACATTGAGACAAATACCAGTGGGTCGCTAGCGGGATCATCCCGACACTACTAGCGCAAACCTGTAGCGCCAGATTTAAAATCCGAAAATTGAATTATTAAACATCCAGCTATATACAAGTGTTCCATACTCATCAAAAGCTCTGTTTCTAGGCAATATCACAGCGTTGTCAGATTTCAAATAGGCTTTACGGCGAAAGCAGCACATTCATTTGTTTGAGGCTAGCACCTCACATATTTTCCAATAGCCATGTATCGATTAGCAATCATGGCACACACATAACACATTTCACAGCGAAAACAAAGTAATTACCTGTTGAAGAACTTCTGCTGAGGTCTTCCTAAGTGTCCAACGAAGACAATCCATGGTTCTTTTGTTAGAAAAAGTAACGTCTTTTATCCATAAATCCTCCATTTGGTTCATGCTTATAATCAGAAACGACAGCCTCCATTACTCCTTTGAAACTCAGCGCCGCCTCGTTAAAATTATACCTATAAACTTGTCCAAAACAATCAAACATAGTTTTAAATGTATCCTTAGGAACCCTTTTACGTATATGTACAATTATAAATCAGCCGGAATATAAACTGAACGCTAAAAACGATAAATAAGGCACAGCGCGCTTTCTCATGCACGCCAAGACTCTGAAGAGTTTTCATAGCGTGGTCTCTCGTTCCAAGCTGTTTATCAATGGCCGAAATTCCCCAAGATGGAGTAAAACACCGTCTCGTGGTTGATGACATCATAAGGAAGCGACGTGCACTGCGTTAACATGCCTATATATGGTCATTTTGGATAGGGAGGGCTCAAAATGAGCAATGTGTCAAAATGACTTTTTTCAGGACAGAGATTCCTCAGGGTTTTGCCTGCCAAATGCGTTCTGATTGACCCACAGACAAATGGTTAACAGTTTTGGAAAATTCAGAGTGTTTCCTATCCAATGGTACTAAATATATGCATATCCCATTTTCTGGGCCTAAATGGGAGGCATTTTACTTTGGGCACGCCAGGCTCTCCAAAACAGTCACCTTTGCTGCTGGAGCTTGTGAAGTTAATTAATAAGTGGATCACTAGTCACTTTAAACAATGCCACTTTAAATAATGCCACTTTAATAATGTTTACATATCTTACATTACTCATATCACATGAATATACTATATTGTATACCATCTATTGCACCTTGCCTGTGCCGCTCGGCCATCGTTCATCCATATACTTATATGTACATATTCTCATTCACCCATTTAGATTTGTGTGTATTAGATAGGTTTTGGGGAATTGTTTGATTACTTGTTAGATATTACTGCACTGTCGGAACTAGAAGCACAAGCATTTCGCCACACTCGCATTAACATTTGCTAACCATGTGTATGTGACCAATAAAATGGGATTTGATTTGATGTACGGTGGTCTGTCCATTCATTTGAAGAAGTTGGAACCACCATTACATGTTTAAATGCTTCACATATAGCCTACAGTTGAAGTTGGAAGTTTACATAAATTTATTTTGGAGTGATTAAAACTCGTTTTTCAACCCCTCCACAAATGTCTCATTAATAAACTATAGTTTTGGCAAGTCAGTTAAGACATCTACTTTGTGCATGACACAAGTAATTTTTCCAACAATTGTTTACAGACAGATTATTTCACTTATAATTCACTGTATCACAATTCCAGTGTGTCAGAAGATTACATGCACTAAGCTGACTGTGACTTTAAACAGCTTGGAAAATTACAGAAAATTATGTCATGGCTTTAGAAGCTTCTGATAGGCTAATTGACATCATATGAGTCAATTGGAGGTGTACCTGTGGATGTATTTCAAGGCCTCTTTGCTTGACATCATGGGAAAATCTAAAGAAATCAGCCAAGACCTCCGAAAGAAAATTGTAAACGTCCACAAGTCTGGTTCATCCTTGGGAGCAATTTCCAAACGCCTGAAGGTACCAATTTCATCTTTACAAACAATAGTACGCAAGTATAAACACCATGGGACCACGCAGCCGTCATACCACTCAGGAAGGAGATGTCTGTCTCCTAGAGATGAACGTACTTTGGTGCGAAAAGGGCAAATCAATCCCAGAACAACAGAAAAGGACCTTGTGACGATGCTGGATGAAACAGGTACAAAAGTATCTATATCCACAGTAAAACAAGTCCTATATCGACATAACCTGAGAGGCCGCTCAGCAAGGAAGAAGCCACTGCTCCAAAACCGCCATAAAAAAGCCAGACTACGGTTTGCAACTGCACATGGGGACAAAGATCATACTTTTTGGAGAAATGTCCTATGGTCTGATGAAACAAAAATAGAACTGTTTGGCCATAATGATCATCGTTATGTTTGGAGGAAAAAGGGGGAGGCTTGCAAGCCGAAGAACACCATCCCAACCGTGAAGCCCGGGGGTGGCATCATCATGTTGTGGGGGTGCTTTGCTGCAATGGGGACTGGTGCACTTCACAAAATAGATGGCATCATGAGGTTGAAAAATGTTGTGGATATATTGAAGCAACATCACAAGACATCATTTAGGAAGGTAAAGCTTGGTCGCAAATGGGTCTTCTAAATGGACAATGACCCCCAGCACACTTCCAAAGTTGTGGCAAAATGTCTTATTAAGGACAACAAAGTCAAGGTATTGGAGTGACCATCACAAAACCCTGACCTCAATCCTATAGAAAATGTGAGGGAAGAACTGAAAAAGCGTGTGTGAGCAAGGCGAATCTACAAACCTGAATCAGTTACACCAGCACTGTCGGGAGGAATGGGCCACAATTCACCCAACTTATTGTGGGAAGCTTGTGGAAGGCTACCCGAAACGTTTGACCCAAGTTAAACAATTTAAAGGCAATGCTGCCAAATACTAATTGAGTGTATGTACACTTCTGACCCACAGGGAATGTGATGAAAGAAATAAAAGCTGAAATAATTATTCTGACATTTCATATTCTTAAAATAACGTGGTGATCCTAACTGACCAAAGACAGGGTTTTTTACTAGGATTAAATGTCAGTAATTGTGAAAAACTGAGTTTAAATGCATTTGGCTAAGGTGTGTGCAAACTTCCGACTTCAACTGTATATCTTTCTTTCTTTTGAAATTCACTTTGTTCAAATAAAAAATGTAATGGCTGCCAAAAAGTGATGGAGAGTGGTGGACTGTGCAGTCGGTTGTCTGATGGATACGGAGAATTAGCCTGTTTGAAGTGCTATTCCAGAGCACAGCTAGCATGTGACCTTGACCTGGCTGCATTGTGGGCCATGAATGCCAAGCTAACAGCAGCTAAGAGCCCTCTTCCATGCTAATAGCCTTGGAGGACCATGTTGAAGTCTCTTCTTTGTTTAGTGTATTTAGCTAATAGTAAGAATAGGCCTTGGTCTGTGTGTGAGGCTGTGAGACGAAGGAACTCTTGTGTTGTGCATGGCCCCGGTCCTTGAGCTGTGTAGTGGAAGACATATTTACTCAAACTTTAGGGCATAGGGTGTAATTTGGTATGCAGCCTATTTAGAGCCCTATGTTTAACCAGAGGGTAGCCATTTGGGACTCACTTCTAGCCTCCACTGCTTCAGTTTTTGGCCGTTTGTCATTTAACAGCACTTAAGGAAAATCTATCAATGTTTTAGCATTAATAACCATGTGTCATTCACTGCCAGGTACAACACAACTACAGGCTCTCAGAACCTGATCTGAAAGTTATCCCCATCATCATCATCATCATCATCATCATCTCCTATCCTCCTCCTCCGGAGCTCCTGCATATGTATGTGCATGGCTAATGCATTAGTGTGAATACATTGAGAGGTGGGTAGTGTGTGTGGTAAGTTAGTAAGTGTGGTTTTGGACAGAACCGGTGTTGTCCACACCGACCAGCAACACATTAATCAAACAGTACAATTTGTCCGTCTTCACTGGCACTAATTACCGGGTAGCTGGGTAGAGTTAGCCTTGCTGGAGGAGGGAGGAAGCAGGCCTGTAGGAAGTTGGGAAGGTCAAAGCTTTTATTTGGTTTGGCCTGTAAATGAGGCCCTTAGCGGCCTGTGATTGATACTGTTGGGCGTTCAAACCCTCGCTTTTATGAAACATTAGTGTCTTATGGTGTTGTTTTTTACAACCACCCAGTACCTCGCTCCCTCTCTTGCCATTTGAGGCGTAGAGAAGATAATGTTCCTCTTCCTCCACCCCTCCCTTTCTCTCTTCCCCTCTCTCCCCTTTTTTAGTCTTCCTCCCATCCTTAATTATTTCCATTCTCTCTCCCCTGTGTAATCCCCCTGTCATAATGATTGATAGATGCTCATTGCTAGTAAATTAACATTTCCCTCATAAATTGCAGTTTCAAGTGGCTAGATTAGCAATGCCTCCTGAAAAGGTCAGTTCATTTAAAATCATCTCTTCCTTCGAAAGCCTCTCCCTCTCACTCCTTCAGACAGTACAAACTGTCCAGGGTTTCATCCCAAATAGCACTCTATGCACTATTATATAGTGCACTACTTTTATATAGGGGATAGGGTGCCATTTGGGATGCGGCCCAGGGCTGTGTTGGACTGTTGTTTCCTATCCTTAATAAGCTAGCTACCTCCTGGGAGAGAGAGAGCCCCACCGACATCTCCCTACAGTACTGCTGAGACATTTAAAAACTTCTCGGACTTCTCAAGACTTTTGAACATAGCCATAGCTTGTCCAGGTTATGACTGAAATATTTGCTCATTACCAAGGTCAGTAATTTCTCTGTGTTGGGGGCCCAATTCTATATACTTTACATTGAGCTCCAAAAGTATTTGGACAGAAACAGTGTTGTTGTTGTTAGGCTCTGTCCTCCAGCACTTTGGATTTGAGATGATATAATGACTGAGATTGAAGTGCAGACTGTAATCTTTAATTAGAGGGTATTTTCATCCATATCAGGTGAACCGTTTAGAAACTACAACACTTTTTGTACATAGTCCCCCCATTTTAGGAGACCAAAAGTATTTGGACAAATTCACTTTTGTATTAAAGTAGTCAAAAGTGTGGTATTTGGTCACATATTCCTAGCACGCAATGATTACTTCAAGCTTGTGACTCTACAAACTTGTTGGGTGCATTTGCTGTTTGTTTTGGTTGTGTTTAAGATTATTTTGTGCCCAATTGAAATTAATGGTAAATAATGTGGGCGGCAGGGTAGCCTAGTGGTTAGAGCGTTGGACTAGTAACCGTGAAAGGTTGTAAGTTCAATTCCCTGAGCTGACAAGGTACAAATCTGTCGTTCTGCCCCTGAACAGGCAGTTAACCTTCTGTTCCTAGGCTGTCATTGAAAATAAGAATTTGTTCTTAACTGACTTGCCTAGTAAAATAAAGGTAAAAATGTATTGTGTCTTTTTGGAGTCACTTATTGTAAACAAGAATATAATGTTTCTAAACACCTCTACTTTAATGTGGATGCGACCATGATTATGGATATTCATTCAGGACTATCCGTGGACATTGTTACTCTTGGGTATTGTTACTCTTGGGTTCGAAACGTAGCTCCGAAGGATGAGCCGACAACTGGAATGAGCCTACAACTGGAGGATTGCTAGCATCATCCTTGATACCATCGCCTGCTGATGTGCCCTTCAGCATGGCACAAAACCCCTGCAAGCCTCCTCTTCCTTCAGTACAAACTGTGTTGGACAATTGTTTCCTCTATTAATAAGGCTAGCTACCTCCTGTGAGAGAGACGTCTCCCTTCAGTACAGGTGGAACATTTAAAAACTTCTCAAGACTTTGGAACATAACCTGGACAAACTTTGGCTATGACTGAAGTCTCCCAAAGTGCTTACTCCTTACTAGCATGAATTATATCTATGTGTTAGGGGCCCAATTATGGATGTACAATGATCAAGCAGTGTCCCTTTAATGAAGGGGGATATGTACAGGTAACTACTAAAATAAAGGAAAAGCTTGAGTAAATGAGGGATACAAAGTATATTGAAAGCAGGTGCTTCCACACAGTGGAATTAATTAAGCAATTAACATCCCATCATGTTTAGGTTCATGTATAAAATGCCCAGTTGTCCATTATTTTGGCTACCATGGCTAGAAGAAAAGATTTCAGTGACTTTGAAAGAGGAGTCTCAAAGGTGTGTGTGTGTGTGTGTGTGTGTGTGTGTGTGTGTGTGTGTGTGTGTGTGTGTGTGTGTGTGTGTGTGTGTGTGTGTGTGTGTGTGTGTGTTCCATCAAAACACAAAATGATGGCATTTCTGGTGGAAGAATGGTGTCGCATCCCTCCAACACTTTATGCTGGTGTTTCCTTTATTTTGTCACTTACCTGTAGGTGGGGAGTGAACACTCCTGCATCCCAAATGGGACCCTATTCCCAACAAATTGCACTACCTTTGACCATGGACCGCATACGGCTCTGGTCAAAATTAGTGCACTATATAGTATTTAAAGGGGGATCTGTAGTTGGGAGTGGACTGTCTTGTGTTCTGTCTGTTTACACCCCGGTAACACCCAAGGATCACAGGACATATTATTCCACTGATAATGAGGGTAGAAAAGTAGTGTAGTCATATATATGGAGGATCCAACTTTCGTTTGAGCGATCAAGTTCAAGTTTAATTTATTTGCCATTTGTAAGTTGAAAATGTATCTGAAATGCCATTGAAATGTATCTTAGACAAGATTTCAATAGTGTGATCATATGGTCTCCCATGTGTTTGCCGGGGGCCTTTATTCCTTTATTTTTATACCAACACTAACTGGCTCTACTGTGTGCATCATTTGATTCATCATCGGTAGTTTTATTGTATTGAGCATTGAATGCATATAACTATGGGTCGTCCCACCAATTTGGTGTCGTTTGAGAAGTGTAACTTAGTAAAAAAATAGTAAAATAATGTTGATTTCACCTTTAACATTGTGTCATAAAGAGCACATGTTGAACTTCATAAAAAACATGTTTTCCCATCTCAAGAGGTTAAATAAAAAAGTAAATGTCTATTTGTGCCAAGTAAAGTAACAGGGTTGATCGTAATAGGGTTGACAATTTCATTTGAAATCAGCCATAAATCACCTTGTAACAGGGGGAATGGAAGCTGTTTGTGTGCAGCAGGGAGTGTCAATTGAATGCAAGCTTCACAGGGTTGACGAGTTATGCTCGACCAGCTCAGTTTCCCACCAAAAAATGGCTAAAAATAGTAGATTTTTTTAAAGGAATAAATTCACTATATTAAATAGAGAGTTCAGTTCACGTAACAGGGTTGACCTTAAAATGAGAGCAGACGTAAATGAATAAAAGAGCTTTGTCAATGCCACAAAATAACTAGGGCATTACAATGATGGTGAAAACTTGGATAAATGTTGGGGTTAAGTGAGTTAAAATCTTCCTAGAAGCCACAGATTGTACTTGGAGGGACATGTCAAAATGCTGAGTTTTTGCACTTTACCAAGTCAGATGTATTGAAATCTTCATATGATCTATATTAAGAGCACTTCATTTAATATAACAAGCTTTTAAAATTCAATATCGGTACACAATTTATACTTAAAATATCAAAGGCACTCTTTTCCATATATATTTTTGTATTTTAATTGTTTATTGGGAGGGATAGACAGAAATGGGCTAGGAGCCAGATAATTAAAGGGAACATAGAGTGAAGACCAGTGAGGCTGGGATTGGAAACAACGCAGCTAGGTGATTGCATAATGTGCAGAAAGTGCATGGCCTTAACCACTCGACCAACCTCAGGGCACACACACATTTTCTCCCCTTACACTTAGTGTCTGACTCTAGCTACCTACAGTATGTCACAGCCTGTCCAAAGGGCTTCCTACGGTACTGTGTAATTCTTTCTGTCTAGATTCATTTCCATGCTCTATTTAAGGCCTTCTTGGGTATCGGGCCACTCAGTGAAACTGAACTTTTTGTTCAAAGGCACAGCCTTCCTCCCTCTTTCCTTCCCTACCTGACAGGCAACATAGCTGCAAAGGGAAAACGGGAAAGGGGGTACCTAGCCAGTTGCGCAACTGCATGCATTTAACCATAATGTGTATATTCCGCATTTAACCCACCACTCTGAATCAAGGGGGCTGCATTAATCGACATCTACATCATTGACGCCGGAGGAGCAGTTGTTGTTGAGGGTTAACTGCCAGCAGTAGAGGAGTAAAGAAGTGAGAAAAATAGCCATGCTAAGTCCTCACATAGACGGCTCATTAAAGAGAAATTGGCCCAAAGGTTAGTATTAAGCTTCGATTCATAGATTCTCTGGTGGCTCTGGGCGGCAGGTAGCCTAGCGGTTAAGAACATTGGGCCAGTAACTGAAAGTTCATTCAAATCCTGAGCCAACTAGGTGAAAGAAACTGCCAATGAGCCCTTGAGCATGGCACTTAACGCTAATTGCTCCTTAAGTCGCTCAGCATAAGAGTGTCTGCTAAATGACTAAAATGTCAAATAAAAAATATCTGTCGAAGCAGAATTAAATGTAAACCAAGGCCTGAACTAGAGCTGGAGGTGGAGGGGAGGAGCAAATGGATAGAGCTGAGCCTGCCAGGTAGGCGGGCAAGATGGGAGGGAGAGGTGTCCAAGCAGCCCCATATACCTTGGCCCTGAAAGGTCAGAGAAGATTAAATATACATGGGGAGACAAGTTGACCATTTATCAACGCATCGCTCATCCTTTTTAGAGCAACCAGAGTTTTGTTTTCTCTTTATCTCTTTCTCTCTCTCTCTCTCTCGGTCTATAAAAAAGTGGCCAGATGAAGCAGATGCTAAACTACAGGACTGTTTTGCTATCACAGACTGGAACATGTTCCGGGATTCCTCCGATGGCATTGAAGAGTACACCACATCAGTCACTGGCTTTATCAATAAGTGCATTGAGGACGTCGTCCCCACAGTGACTGTACGTACATACCCCAACCAGAAGCCATGGATTACAGGCAACATTTGCACTGAGCTACAGGGTAGAGCTGCCGCTTTAAAGGTGCTGGACTCTAACCCGGAAGCTTACAAGAAATCCTGCTATGCCCTGCGACAAACCATCAAATAGGCAAAGCGTCAATACAGGGCTGATTGAGTCCTTCTACACTTCCTCCGACGCTCGTCTTATGTGGCAGGGATTGCAAACTATTACAGACTACAAAGGGAAGCACAGCCGCGAGCTGCCCAGTGACACGAGCCTACCAGACGAGCTAAATCACTTATTTGCTTGCTTCGAGGCAAGCAACACTGAGGCATGCAGGAGAGCATCAGCTGTTCCAGACGACTGTGTGATCACGCTCTCTGTAGCCGGCGTGAGTAAGACCTTTAAACACGTCAACATACACAAGGCTGCGGGGCCAGATGGATTACCAGGACGTGTGCTCCGGGCATGTGCTGACCAACTGGCAGGTGTCTTCACTGACATTTTTAACATGTCCCTGATTGAGGATGTAATACCAACATGCTTCAAGCAGACCACCATAGTCCCTGTGCCCAAGAACACAAAGGCAACCTGCCTAAATGACTACAGACCCGTAGCACTCACATCCATAGCATTGAAGTGCTTTGAAAGGTTGGTAATGGCTCACATCAACAACATTATCCCAGAAACCTTAGACCCCCTCCAATTTGCATACCGCCCAAACAGATCAACAGATGATGCAATCTCTATTGCACTCCACACTGCCCTTTCACACCTGGACAAAAGGAACACTTATGTGAGCATACTATTCATTGACTACAGCTCAGCGTTTTACACCATAGTACCCTCAAAGCTCCTCACTAAGCTAAGGATCCTGGGACTAAACACCTCCCTCTGCAGCTGGATCCTGGGCTTCCTGATGGGCCGCCCCCCAGGTGGTGAGGGTAGGTAGCAACACATCTGCCACGCTGATCCTCAACACTGGAGCTCCCTAGGGGTTAGCATAAATTCATAAACCATCGCGGTTCACACAAAACACATTTCACAGCGAAAACAAATCCCTTACCTTTTGAAGAACTTCTGCTGAGGGCTTCCCAAGTGTCCAACGAAGACATCCAACGGTTCTTTTGTTAGAAGAAGTCATTTATTATATCCATAAATCTCAGTTTGGTTGGCGCATTATGTTCATAAAATACAACGTCCACTCGCCCATTGAACCGTGAAGAGAACGCGTTCAACCTATACCTATACACTTGTCCAAGAACAATCATACATCATTGATAATGTATCCTTAGGAACACTTTTATATATATATATACTATAATATTTCAACCGGATTATAAACTGGACGATAGGAAATAAAAAACCCCAGCGCGCGCGAGCCCGTGAACACGCTTCCTCTTCTGTTTACATCCGATGACCAGTTCGAAATTCTTCTTCTATTACCATCCAGAGCAACTAAACATCATCAAACACTGTCTAGAGACTGTTGACATCCAGTGGAAGCAATAGGTACTGCAATCTTACTCCCAGAAATGGCTGTTTTCAATAGGGAGGGGTTCAAAATGAGGCAATGTGTCAAAAAACACTTTTTCCAGGACAGAAATTCCTCGAGTTTTTGCGTGATATATCCGTTCTGTTATACTCACAGACATTATGTTAACACTTTTTGAAACTTCAGAGTGTTTCCTATCCAATAGTACTAATTATGTGCATATCCTATTTTCTGGGCCTGAGTGGGAGGCATTTTACTTTGGGCTTGCCAGACTCTCCAAAACCGTCACCTCGGGAGCTGCTCCCTAAGAAGTTAAAGGTCTTACTCACGTTGGCTACGGAGAGCGTGATCACACAGTCATCTGGAACAGCTGATGCTCTCGTGCATGCCTCAGTGTTGCTTGCCTCGAAGCGAGTATAGAAGTGATTTAGCTCGTCTGGTATGCTCATGTCACTGGGCAGCTCTCGGCTGTGCTTCCCTTTGTAGTTTGTAATAGTTTGCAAACCCTGCCACATAAGACGAGCGTCAGAGCCGGTGTAGTATGTTTCTGTATTGACGTTTTGCCTGTTTGATGGTTCATCGCAGGGCATAGCAGGATTTTTTGTAAGCTTCCGGGTTAGAGTCCCGCACCTTGAAAGTGGCAGCTCTACCCTTTAGCTCAGTGCGATGTTGCCTGTAATCCATTACTTCTGGTTGGGGTATGTACGTACAGTCACTGTGGGGACGACGTCCTCGAAGCACTTATTGATAAAGCCAGTGACTGATGTGGTGTAATCCTCAATGCCATCGGAGAAATCCCGGAACATGTTCCAGTCTGTGATAGCAAAACAGTCCTGTAGCTTAGCATCTGCTTCATCTGACCACTTTTTTATAGACCGAGTCACTGGTGCATCCTGCTTTAATTTTTGCTTGTAAGCAGGAATCGGGAGGATAGAATTATGGTCGGATTTACCAAATGGAGGGCGAGGGAGAGCTTTGTACGCGTCTCTGTGTGTGGAGTACAGGTGATCTAGAATTTCTTTCCCTCTATTTGCACATTTAACATGTTGATGGAGATTTGGTAGAACTTGATTTAAGTTTCCCTGCATTAAAGTCTCCAGCCACAAGGAGCGCCGCCTCTGGGTGAGTGGTTTCCTGTTTGCTTATTTCCTTATACAGCTGAATGACTGTGGTCTGAGTTTGCCAGCATCTGTCTGTGGTGGTAAATAAACAGCCACGAAAAGTATAGCTGAATAATCTCTAGGCAAGTAGTGTGGCCTGCAATTTATCACAATATACTCTACTTCAGGCGAGCAATATCTAGAAACTTCCTTGGATTTCGTGCACCAGCTGTTGTTTACAAATATGCACAGACCGCCCCCCCTTGTCATACCGGAGTGTGCTGTTCTATCTTGCCGGTGCAGCGTGTATCCCGCTAGCTGAATATCCATGTCGTCATTCAGCCACGATTCCGTGAAACATAGGATGTTGCCGTTTTTGGTGTCCCGTTGGTAGGATATTCGTGATCGTACCTCTTCTAATTTATTGTCCAATGATTGTACGTTGGCAAGAAGTATTGACGGTAGCGGCAGCTTTCCCAATCACCTTCTCCGGGTCCTGACCAGGCACCCGGCTCTTTGCCCCCTGTACCTGCGTCGCCTCCTCTTGTAAATAGCGTGGATGTCGGCCCTGTGGGGTGTATGGAGAATATCTTTTGCTTCCTCCTTGTTGAAGAAAAAATCTTCATCTAATCTGAGGTGAGTGATCGCTGTCCTGATATCCAGAAGCTCTTTTTTTGCGGTAAGATACGCTTGCAGAAACATTATGTACAAAATAAGTTGCAGTTTCATGTTTCCTAAACAATACAGTTTCTTCTTCTCCTGGATCCGGCACGAAATAGTCTCTGAATATTTCACAAATGACACCCTATTCTCTACATAGTGCACTACTTTTGATCTGTGCCCCATTGGAATTTGGGACGCAGCCTCTCTATCTATTTGGCTGTCAGCGAGCAGGGAGGGGACTACAACCTCTCTCCTCAGCTGTCACTTAACCCTTAATCTCTGGGTAAGGGCTTATGTGAATACACAACAAGTCAAATCAAATCATATTTTATTTGTCACATACATATGGTCAGCAGATGTTAATGCGAGTGTAGCGAAATGCTTGTGCTTCTAGCTATTTGCCATTACCAACCTTTCAAAGCACTTCAATACTATGGACGTGAGTGCTACGGGTCTGTAGTCATTTAGGCAGGTTGCCTTTGTGTTCTTGGGCACAGGGACTATGGTGGTCTGCTTGAAGCATGCTGGTATTACAGACTCAATTAGGGACATGTTGAAAAGTACAGTACAGAACAGTATGGAGGATGGCTGGAGGGATGGATGATCTCGATATACTGGTTCTGTGTGCGTTTATGTATTTGCCCCTTGGTGAGACAGGGAGGTAGGCTATAGGGAAATCTTATCTCATCAACCAAGTTACATGGGTAGATGCAATGTTAGTGTTGGTTAGATGTGGTGTGTGTGGGCTATAGGTGATAGATGTGTGTTTACACAGTCTGCTCTATTGTGGAGCAGTCGTAATAAAGTCGAAGCTTATTGCTGGAGAGATATAGGCTACTGTAAATGTGTTGGTTCGTTAGTAGGGCTTTAAATGTGTTAGATTCCCATAGGCAATAAGCATGCTGTTCTTTAGTCATTGTGTGTTGTGTTTGTGTGTATTCCGCAGGACCCCTTGAGGGAGTCGAGTGTTGCTAGCTACATTCCAAAGTGTCGTCGTCGTGGGGCACAACAAGGCTCATTGTTGATAGGGTCCCAAACTTATACCTATTCCCCTCTCTCCGAAAATACGGAATTTAGAATCTCAAGACCGCAAGTCACAACCCTGTCCTTGAAAAGAATTACCAGATTGTCGATAAACAAAAGACTCAAGTCAAGCTAAGTGGGCCAACACTGAGGTGATCAGTATGCAAAATCACATCTCCTCAATGGTGATTTTCTACACAACGTTGGACCGCAGAGAATTCTCAATATGTCTCTTCATGCAATACCTCAACACAACACAGAGACCCTGTTGTCTTTTCTGTCTTCTCCTGCCAGACTGGGAGCAAGGATATGCATATACTTACTACCATTTGAAAGGAAACACAGTTTGTGGAAATGTGAAAGGAATGTAGGAGAGTATAACACAATAGATCTGGTGTAAGATAATACAAAGAAAAAACCAACTGTTCTTTTGTATTTGTTTTGTACCATCATCTTTGAAATGCAAGATAAAGGCCATAATGTATTATTCCAGTTCATGTGCATTTTAGATTTTGGCCACTAGATGGCAGCAGTGTGTGTGCAAAGTTTTAGACTGATCCAATGAACCATTGCATTTCTGTTCAAAATGTTGTATCAAGACTGCCCAAATGTGCCTAATTTGTTTATTAATGACTTTTCATGTAAATATTGTGCACTCTCCTCAAACAATAGCATGGTATTCTTTCCATGTAATAGCTACTGTAAATTGGACAGTGCAGTAAGATTAACGAGAATTTAAGCTTTCTGCCAATATCAGAAATGTCTATGTCCTGGAAATGTTCTTGTTACTTACAAACTCATGCTAATCTCATTAGCCTACGTTAGCTCAACCGTCCTGTGGAAGGGACACCGATCCCAAAGAAGTTGAAGTCTCAATCTCTGGTCCCTTTACACTCTTTATGTAACGTCATTAAACAATGCAAATGACCAAAGAAGCATTTCTTGCTCTTTGTCTCTCTCTCTCTCTGTTATTCTCATCTCTTAAGTCATCTCCAGACTGAAATGCTGACAGTGATTTCCATATTTGAACTGCAATAGGTAGAAATGTTGCATAGTCATCTAAGGCCAATCGCACTATAATGTATCCCTCACTGTTGAAGTGAATATGTTTGCTTATACTAGATGTTGACCTCTCGTTGCTGCAGAGAGACGTTGGGACCTTTGGCTATATATTTTACATTTGAGTCATTTAGCAGAGGGTCTTATCCAGAATGTTTTTAATGTCTGTAGACTACATGACATGGTGGAGAGACCAAAGACTTGACCTGGGGTCAAACAGTTTTAGTTGTCTTTTAAATAGAGTGTATTTGATTGAGATTTAAGTGAAGAGGAAATTAAGCAACTCCTGGAGGACAGTGGCAGTTGATAAAAATGCTATTGATATTTTTAAAACCAACACGTTTCGGCCCGTGGCCTTCATTAGGGTTTTTTATTGATTAAGCTTGACAAATAGACAGTAAGTCAAAGGCTACTGTAAATCTTAGAGCCAGTGTGAGACCTGTGAACGGAATAACCTACATTACAGAACAAACATGGTCTACACAACTAAACTGTCTGTTGTTCTTTCATGATATCCTAATCGACACAATCTAAATATGTGACTTAAATGCTTTGACACAGAAGACCTGGCATCTCTTCATGGGCACGGTTTTAATTTGAGACGTTAATACCAATGACGCAATTATAATTTTCTGTTCTCTTTATTACAGATCTCATTTGGAGATGTTATGTTCTAATTAGCTTATCAGATCCCATTCTCATCACAATGACATCAAATGAAGCCTGTCGAATTCCATGTTATTTTGCTAACATTAGAAAGGAAAATAATTAGGTACTAGGGCCATTCAGTGCCAGTAATGTTTGCAGTGTTTCACTAACTATAACTAAAATGACAACATGTAGGAGTACGTATACATTACAATGTCAACACATGCTAAACACTATACTAATCACTGTCCTCTATTGGTTGTGGACTGACCTTGTCTCTCTCTTTATTCCTCTCTATATTTTATATTTTCCTTGGTTCATCTCTCTTTTATTATGGCTCATCAGAAGCGATTCATCGAGCGGAAGTACAGACAGGAGCCGAAAGACATGAAACGAGAGATGGAGCGCCATGAGAGGGAGACGAACCAGAGGACAGTAGGAAGAAAAAGACCCCTTCTCTGACCCATCAAGATGGACAGAGAACTTCTTTGACCAATTGAGATGGATGATATTGAGTAGTGTATGGAAGGAGCAGGAAGGGGAGGGCTGAACGATTTACAAACACTCTGAATTGCAAACAAAACTTCATTTTTCTCTGACAACCTTCACCTGTATCTGATTGGAGAAGATTTGGCATGTGCAAACAATATGTTGGCAGCTTGTCACTAGACTGGCTTTCACCTGGTCAGTTCTTTCAGATCAGTGCAATGAAGGAGAGGATGCGAGGAGAGGACATATTTCTAGACAATTGAGAAAGACCACTAGTCTACAGTCCACCCTGTACTGTCTCGTCCCATTTTTATTGTGTTTGGTTGCATTTGTGGTTGTTTTGAGCTGCTTTCATGTGTAGGTCTTTATCAATTTCATGTTGATTATGTACAGTCAGTTTTTAAACCAATGCTACAACACTGTTGGTCGTCGATCATGATAATGAACGGCATCGACAGAAATGCTTTGTTTTAAATGTCACTTTTTACTGCAAGTGACATTGATAATAATTGATATTAATAAGGTTATTTGAAATATAGATTTTTCATTATAATGACATCTGTCCTCTTGATAGCCATACTCTTCATAATCAGTGTTCGACGACAAATTGCTTAATGGGAAAACTAGTAGTGGCATATCACATGCACGTTATGAGGAGGGGAAAGCGTTAATATGATTTAATTACATTAAATATGTAAAATGCCACCATCTGTCTCGCATCTGCTGCCTGTTCCTCTAACAATGAAAAAATAGTTTTCCCCCCTCTCTCCAAATCCGATTGCCAGATTTTAAAGATCTTAATTATAGATTGTGTGGAATTAATGATTGCTTCAGTTCAGTAGCCACAGGATCCATGCTATTAACCACATTGTCTTGAATTTCAACATACATCATAAGAACTTAAACTACAGTACCTTCGAGCTAGTCCGACGTCATCCTAGGCAAAAACTAAGTGAACATGGCTAATGTGCAGACAGTTTTTTTTTATTTCCAAATTGGTAAGAATTTGGCCAGTGTTATGGGTTTGGTTATGGTAAGTTTTAGTTTTTGGCTAGTCAGGCTGTCAAGAAGTCACCAACTTTTTCTCTTCCTATGTCTGTTAAATTGCCCTTTGTGGGACGGCAAAGCTTATCTGATTCCGAAACACTGATGTCTACGCATAGAAACAATAAGGACGAATGCATGATTTTGAAGAAATTTAATTGTTGAATCATGTAAATATCCAGTACAAAATCATGTTGTACAAAGCAGATAGATGAATTAATGGGTATTGGGTCAAGACAGGGCCCCTTTTAACAACTTCACATACTATAACCTCTCATAATATTAATCCACATAGAACAAAATGTCTGCATCCTTATTCTCCATCCTTCCCCTGAAGTGTGCACTTGCATACTTTCTCGCATAGTAAGTAAGCCTCGTCTGAGCCAGAACGTCCCATGGGGCAGGAACCTATCCCCTGTTTCTGTAGGGTGAGGCAGCTTGATGTACACCCCCTGGACAGGATACTACCTTCTCGCATGGATTTAACATTCCTATTCTTGTAAATCCATGACTGGAAGTGTGCAAGTACACCATTTAGGAGAAGGGTGGAGAATTGGGACAAGACATAGACTGCTCAATAACATAGTCAGCAACATAATATAGAGGCAACCTTAAGGCTAGCCAGCTGTCTACATTAACATATCTTTAGAAAGAGGACATCAGTACTGTATACTGTAGGCTTGCTCTGGTCCAGGGTGTGAATGGAAGCATCAGCGTTAGCAGGCTGCACTAACGCCCTGGACCAGAATTTACTGTAGGCTAGCCATATCTGGCAGATAACTCTTCTCTAGAAACCCCCAATAGCATTGGCTTGTGTTGTTACAAGATGCGTGATGTACTGTTTGTTTAATTTGTGTCCTTAGCTGAGCATGGTGTTAATGCACAAACATGTATTTATAGTGAAATTATGCTGCTGACACCCTGTATTAAAGAGAGGATGTACCAATCTCAGATTGCCCCTTTAAAGAAGGAAAACAATGAGGGGAAAATAATAATGCAGTCTTCTGCTGTCATTTCTCCTTCTGACATAAACTAGATGTCAAACCCTCAGGGCAGTAAAAGAATAAGAGTTGTTTTTCAGTGTGAAGGGTTTAGAAACCCAAATAAATGCTGCTTATCAAAGCCACATTTTCCACAATCGCAAACAGTCACTTACACAGTGGGTGCTCAATGGTCTTCTTTTTTTTAACACAGTTTCTTATTATAATATTGAGCATATTATAGTAGTATATATTTTTAACAAGTGTGTTCTTGTCTTAGAGGACTGTCTGAGCTACCACACCATTTTCATCAAATTAAAATATTTTTTACATCCATGGGCACAAAATAAAGTATCAAGTCCAACTTGTGTGAATTGTAAATGCTGCAGACAGAAAGAAAAATATCATCTTCATCGTGACAATTACGTCAGTTGTGTTATTAGTTTGAAATGTCTCATAAATGTAATCCGTCCTCAGGTTGGCCTTTATTAGAGAGTGGCCATTGCTTGTTTTAGCTAGGCTGGATCCCAAATGGCAGCCTATTCCCTATATAGTACACTACTTTTGACTAGGGCCCTGGGCAAAATTGGTGGACTATCGGGAATAAAGGGCCTTTTAGGATGCATCTCTGTACTTTTTTTCTCTTGATGTGCCGCTGCCATCTGAGTGCTCCCTCATAAATTCCTCTTATCAGCTAAACGATATCAAAGCTGTTTGTTCATAAATCGTAGAAAAAGAATGCTTGAAGGCAATATCGCAATGCTACTACTGTTTAATTTGTCAGTTGTGGCCCAGTTGTGGCTTCATTTGAATTGCTATATTTTCTTACTACGTATATGTCAAACCATTTTATGATGGCAAACCATTTCATGACCAGTTCATTCGTATGTGTCAAACCATTTCATGATCCTAATATTGTATTGACCTTGACATAAGAGGTAAAGGACAATCCCAAGGGAATGCCGACCCTCTTCCTCACAACTGAAATGTCATATTCTTCTTAATAGGCAGCGTTTTTGCCCACATAGTCCCAATATGTTAAGCCTGAGAATGCCCTTTTTGTCCGTGTGCACATCACAAATATATAGTCAACCATCAATCAATTACTTACACTTGAATGAAAAGGAAACTCTGTTTTAAAATACAGAAAAGCATACAGAGTAAAACACTAAGGAATTCATGTTTAATGGGAACTGCATGTTTTGTTTATACAAAGCAACACACTGCTACTGTAACCTTCTATGCTCTCAAGTCTATAGACACAGTCTTCCAATAAGAATACATAATAATAATAATTATAATAATAATAATAATAACTACTTTATTTGTATAGCGCATTTTAATACAATTAAAAAGTGCTTCACTTTATAAAATAATAACATAAAAAGTACTAACAAAGAAACAAAGACAGGAAGGAAAAGGATAAATGATAGCTAATTCAAATCACACGTTTAATGTATGATTTCAATGTATCTTTATAAAAGTGTCTCTTCAGCAGGGATTTAAAAAGAGGCACTGAATCGGCAAGCCTGATATCCTCTGGCAGACCATTCCAAAGTCCAGGGGCCCTAATGGCAAATACCTGCTCTTCTTTCGTTTCCAACCTAGACTTTGAAATGGTCAGCAGTGGCCTGCCAGGGGATCTCAGGCTGCATCCTGGCTCATAGGGAGATAAAATATCTGTGATATAGGATGGGGCTAAACCAAGCCTAGCCTTACATGTGATTAATACCATTTTAAAATATATTCTAAAAGTGACTGGTAGCCTGTGTAGAGAAGCTAAAATATGTGTGATATGGTAACATTTTCTGGTGCCTGTTAAAAGCTGAGCTGCAGCATTTTGAACTAACTGTAGACAATGGAGAGATTTCTGACTAAGACATGCATACAAAGTGTAACAGTAATCTAGGCCTGAGGAATAAAAAGCATGTATAACTTTCTCCAGATCAGTGACTGAAATAAGACTTGACTCTAGCTATTTTGTCTTAGATGATAAGAGCAGGACTGGACTACCGTTTTTACATGCAGCTCGAGGTCAACAGCCTACTGGCTGTAGGCTTTACATTGGTGGACAAATGACTAAGGTTATTTACAATCTGGGTGGGGGCCAAATAAAACAACCTCTGATTTTGTATCATTGAGCTGGAGAAAATGTTCAGACATCCAACATTTGATGTCAGCAAGACACTTGTGAAGGGTAGCAACGCGAGCTTGGTCACTGGGTCTGATTGGTAAATAAAGTTGTATGTCATCCGTGTAGCAGTGAAACTGAATGTTATGATTGTGGATGATGTCACCAAGAGGACAGGTAAAAAAGGATGTGGCCCAGATTTGACCCCTGAGGGACACCATAGTGAATAGCTGCTGGGGACGTTACTGAACCACCCATGCTCACGGAGAAACATCTGCCACATAAATATGACCTGAACCAGTCGAGGTCAACGCTAGAGATTCTCACCCACTTCTTCAGCCGGTCAACAAGGATGTTATGACAGGTATTACAGTAACACTTTTTAAAGAAGGTACCTTTTATTGACATTCGTTTTTCAGATAAAGTCAGAGCCCAGAGGAGCTTTTTGGTCCATGTGTTTCAGCTACCCCCACAGAGAATATAGTCATGATCAAAATTATTGGCATCCTTGATTTTTTGTTATTGGCATCCTAGATAAAAAAAATTAAAAACGTTATTTAATAAATATGAGCAAAAAATACTGAGCTATATTGTACGATAAAAACAATGTATTACTTGTTAAACAAAATCTCTTTCTCTGATAATAATTGTATTATTGTAATCAAAAACAAATTGCATAAAATACAGCTGTCTTTTTTCTCATCTTTATCAAGGGTGCCAATAATTTTGGTCATGACTGTATGTGTTTGTCCCAAATGGCATTTGTGAGGCAGAATATATGCAAAACTATAAGGAGACGTGGATCAGGTATTGACAGTCAGAAAGGTGTGTTTTGTGATGTCCAACCCATAGAAATAGAATGAGTAGAGCGGTTGTCCCCATTCAAGTCAATTATGCGATAGTGGGTGACTGGCAGACAGTTTGAGTGTACCCATAGACATAAAGCATTCAGCCTCTCAGCAAGGCTTTGTGTGACATCAAAAGAGCATTGTGACATACAGAGTCATTGCTATAAGGGGGTGTATGGGACGCTAGAACCTGAAAACAAAACATAACTGTACACTGTATTGTATCGATTTACAGATACGCACACACAAGCAACGATAGAACTCACAAAATGCAGCTTTTTTTGTCCCAGAAACACTGAAAAATGTATAGGCGTTGTCTGTCTATCAAGTTCACCACAAAACCGCTTGCTGTTACTGCCTCCATTGCAGGAAGCGTTTGAAAAAGAAAAGAGTAGAAGTTTGTTTGTATATAGACATACTGTGTATGTGGGCCTGGTGTACAGAGTCAAGTACAACAAGTATTTTCCTCAGGAGTCCCCTGCTGCCTAGCAGAGAAAGAGAAAGACCGCTAATACTGACAGGATACACCTAGCTTCTTCCTCCTAGTCCTCCAGAGAGGTCAAACATCAACGGTGATCAATGACAGTAAAATACTGCCTCGTGTCTGTTTGTGTCCTCTTTGTTTTGTTCTACTGTTTGCCACTTTCACAAAGTACCAGGAGTTAAGTTCACTTTAGCTAGTGTGCGAGTGTTTGTTTGTTGTATGTTTTCATTTAGCTCCCCTCTTACGAGCTCCTTCTCTCTCATTAGGAATCCCTGCAGCTGTCACTGTCCTCTCCCCCCGTACAAGTCAGCTAGTTTCTTAAACCTGGGTCCCCACTCGCTCAGGTAGTTATAGTCCTGGTCTCCATCTGCGGTCATGGAGCCCAGGGAGCTAAGGGATTCAGCAATCGAGCCGCTCCCCTCGTAGGCGTAGGTGGCCAGGGAGTCGTAGGGCGGTGCGGTGGGGTCCTGGTCGTTTTCCTGAAGCCTTTGGTTTATGAAGTTCCTGACGTCCGCGTTGTCCCTGTGGGCCGGGGGAAGGATCACAGTCTGACGGACGGGAGGGTGCAGGGTCTCTGGCTTAATGTCCCTGCGCTGTTTGCTTTCCTCTGTGGCCTCTGGGTTACGCAACGTGCCAATATCAAATGCCTGGGTGTCCTCCTCTCCGCCCCCCTTCATCGTTGTAGCTGACAACGTTGTCTCTCACATCCTCTTTGGAGATGATCAGAGGCTCCTTCTTCCTCTGCTGCCTCCTCAGGGCAGCGAACAGCACCACAATCACTATAGACACAAAAAGAGAGGGAAAGAGAGAGAATAACTTGAGTATGAGATGGGAAAGGAGAGGTGAGGAAAGGAGAGGTGAGCAAAGGAAAGGAGAGGAGTGTCCTTTGATACTGAGGAATGCATTGATCATGATCACTTCAGAAACAAGACAAAATACAAAAAAAAAAGACAAAAAACTTTTGTTATTTTTCCTTCCTGGGTTCCTCCTATTTTCTGAAGGATAGCTTTTGTCTGTTGGGTACCATTGGTGGTGTGGATATATGATACGCTCACTAATGTACTTTTGTGGGCTGAAAAAGGCTTGCGCTGCCACACAGGACGTGTGATGTGGATGTGAAACTTATCATTTATGTGTGTGATGTGATTGATGCTTTAAATATGCTCTATGTAAGCCACATGACAAATAACATTTTCTGTGTCATTTAAAAAGATGCATGGACAACAAAGCATTTATTGAACTGAATTGTACAGTACTCACTGAGCAGTATGAGGACACAGAAGATGATGGCCATGAGGGCTCCAGTGCTGAGGCCTGCGGTGATGACCAGAGCTTCCTGGTTACACAGCTGCATGTTCCCCTCGCGGTCGCAGGTACAAACGTGCACCGTCAGGGTGTTGGTGCTGCTCTGCATGGGGAAGTCGCTGTCCGAGATCACCACGGGAACCAGATAGGTACTCCTCTGTAGCCGGCTGTAGCTGTTCCGTCTGGTCAGGATACCTGCCGTGTTGTCTGTTGGAGAGAAAAGTGTTAGTTAGCTACTATACAAGTTAGATGGGGGAACGTATCCCAGTTTTTTTCAATTTATCTTGTCTCAAATGTACGGCCTTAAATATTTTATTAGAGAGTGCTTAAATATATACAGTGAGGGAAAAAAGTATTTGATCCCCTGCTGATTTTGTACGTTTGCCCACTAACAAAGAAATGATCAGTCTATAATTTTAATGGTAGATTTATTTGAACATTGAGAGACAGAATAACAACAAAAAAAATCCAGAAAAACGCACGTGAAAAATGTTATAAATGGAATTGAATTTTAATGAGGGAAATAAGTATTTGACCCCCTCTCAATCAGAAAGATTTCTGGCTCCCAGGTGTCTTTTATACAGGCAACGAGCTGAGATTAGGAGCACACTCTTAAAGGGAGTGCTCCTAATCTCAGTTTGTTACCTGTATAAAAGACACCTGTCCACAGAAGCAATCAATCAATCAGATTCCAAACTCTCCACCATGGCCAAGACCAAAGAGCTTTCCAAGGATGTCAGGGACAAGATTGTAGACCTATACAAGGCTGGAATGGGCTACAAGACCATCGCCAAGCAGCTTGGTGAGAAGGTGACAACAGTTGGTGCGATTATTCGCAAATGGAAGAAACACAAAAGAACTGTCAATCTCCCTCGGCCTGGGCCTCCATGCAAGATCTCACCTCGTGGAGTTGCAATAATCATGAGGACGGTGAGGAATCAGCCCAGAACTACACAGGAGGATATTGTCAATGATCTCAAGGCAGCTGGGACCATAGTCACCAAGAAAACAATTGGTAACACACTACGCCGTGAAGGACTGAAATCCTGCAGCGCCCGCAAGGTCCCCCTGCTCAAGAAAGCACATATACATGCCCGTCTGAAGTTTGCCAATGAACATCTGAATGATTCAGAGGACATCTGGGTGAAAGTGTTGTGGTCAGATGAGACCAAAATGGAGCTCTTTGGCATCAACTCAACTCGCCGTGTTTGCTGCCTATGACCCCAAGGAAACCATCCCCACCGTCAAACATGGAGGTGGAAACATTATGCTTTGGGGGTGTTTTTCTGCTAAGGGGACAGGACAACTTCACCGCATCAAAGGGACGATGGACGGGGCCATGTACCGTCAAATCTTGGATGAGAACCTCCTTCCCTCAGCCAGGGCATTAAAAATGGGTCGTGGATGGGTATTCCAACATGACAATGACAACTACAAGAAACGTCTGACCTCTGTGATTGCCAACAAGGGTTTTGCCACCAAGTACTAAGTCATGTTTTGCAGAGGGGTCAAATACTTATTTCCCTCATTAAAATGAAATTCCATTTATAACATTTTTCACATCGTTTTTCTGGATTATTTTGTTGTTATTTTGTCTCTCACTGTTGAAATAAACCTACCATTAAAATTATAGACTGATCATTTCTTTGTCAGTGGGCAAACGTACAAAATCAGCAGGGGATCAAATACTTTTTTCCCTCACTGTATGACTTTGTGTGATTTACAAATTGTGATCATGGCTGCTGTGGAATACATACAGCATGTTATGAATAAACCAAATCAAAGACACTGACAATTAAATGTGTGTCAACTGTTGTTCTACAGGAGGAAGGGCACATACCTTTATTGTCTCTGACGGTGAAGTTGGCTTTCACAGAAGCCTCGTGTGCTAGACTGAAGAAGAATCTGTGTCCACCAATAGGCTCGTCAGCGTCTGTAGCACTTACTGTCTGAATCCTCTGAAAAAGGTATGACAAATATGATCAAGCACAGATAACATACTTTATCTCGAGGAACAAGACAAATTTGTTAATTGATGAAGGTTCTAAACTGATAAAGGTTAGATCAGTTGGGGACCTTAGGTGGCGAAGAAGACCTGCCGTAGGGGTTTAAAGTAATAGTACATTGTTTTCCATTACCTGGTTAGCCTTGGCGTTTTCACATACAAATGTCTCGTAGTAAGTGGCGAACGTAGGAGCGTTGTCGTTAACGTCCAGTACTCTAACATAGACTGGTACACGACTCATCAGCCGTGGGTTGTCTGTGTAACAAAGGGACATGACATTTAATAACATCACCAAGGAAAATACAAAAACTGATACGATTATGATACTGTTCTGTGTCTCAGAAAGCACTTTGGTGTAGGTCCCTCAAATTCAAATCTAGACTTCGAAGTCAGTTCCACTGCTTTTTTTCATTCTAACCCTCTAATCAGGGACTGATTTAGACCGGCGACAGCAAGTGGGTGCAATAAATTATCAGGTAGAACAGAAAAGCAGAAGTAGTCAGGACCGCGTAGTGTAAGATCTGAATACCCCTGCTCACAGTGGAAAATACTGTAGAACAGGGGTATTCAAATCTTACACTACGACAGTGGCTCGCCACCCGGTAGGGGGAGATGAACAAATGCAAAGCAAGCACTGCCCTACGATGTCCGGAGTAATGCTGGAATGTTGTTGTACCTGATCTGGTGTCCCAGGTCTGAATCAGTCCATGATTACAGAGGAAGAAGGAAAAAAAATAATAATGTGGAACTGGCTTCAAGGTCCATATTGGATTTGCGGGCTATGGAAGTAGATCTGCTTCGTCTTGTTGATTCAATGATGCTAACTCAACTGCTCATACTACTGTACATGTAACTAGAAAGTACTGTAGTAATTCACCGCACACACACACAAACATACACGTACATCAATGATCAACAAGGCCAAGGCTTTCGACTCTGTCAATCACCGCATTCTTATCGGCAGACTCAATAGCCTTGGTTTCACAAATGACTGCATTGCCTGGTTCACCAACTACTTCTCAGATAGAGTTCAGTGTGTCAAATCGGAGGGCCTGTTGTCCGGATGTCTGGCAGTCTCTATGGGGGTGCCACGGGGTTCAATTCTCGGGCCGACTCTTTTCTCTGTATATATCAATGATGTCGCTCTTGCTGCTGGTGATTCTCTGATCCACCTCTACGCAGACGACACCATTCTGTATACATCTGACCCTTCTTTGGACACTGTGCTAACAAACTTCCAAACGAGCTTCAACGCCATACAACAGCCCTTCCGTGGCCTCCAACTGCTTTTAAATGCTAGTAAAACGAAATGCATGCTCTTCAACCGATCGCTGCCCACATCCTCCCGCCCGACTAGCATCACTACTCTGGACGGTTCTGACCTAGAATATGTGGACAACTACAAATACCTAGGTGTCTGGTTAGACTGTAAACTGTCCTTCCAGACTCACATTAAGCATCTCCAATCCAAAATTCAATCTAGAATCGGCTTCCTATTTCTCAACAAAGCCTCCTTCACTCATGCCGCCAAACATAACCTCATAAAACTGACTTTCCTACCAATCCCTGACTAGCCCCCAACACTCTACTCAGCAAACTGGATGTAGTCTATCACAGTGCCATCTGTTTTATCACCAAAGCCCCATATACTACCCACCACTGTGACCTGTATGCTCTCACTGGCTGGCCCTCAGTACATATCTGTCGCCAAACCCACTGGCTCCGGTCATCTACAAGTCTTTGCTAGGTAAAGCCCCACCTTATCTCAGCTCACTGGTCACCATAGCAACACCCACCCGTAGCATGCGCTCCAGCAGGTATATTGCACTGGTCATCCCCAAAGCCAACACTTCCTTTGGCCGCCTTTCCTTCCAGTTCTCTGCTGCCAATGACTGGAACGAATTGCAAAAATCACTGAAGCTGTAGTCTTAAATCTCCCTCTCTAACTTTAAGCATCAGCTGTCAGAGCACCTTACCAATCACTGTACACAGCCAATCTGTAAATAAAACACCAGACTACCTCATTCCCATATTATTACTTACCCTCTTGCTCTTTTGCACCCCAGTATCTCTACCTGCACATCATCATCTACACATCTATCACTCCAGTATTAAAGCTAAATTGTACTTTTTGTTCGCCTTTATGGCCTATTTATTGCCTACCTCCCTACTCTTCTACATTTGCGCACACTGTACATAGATTTTTCGATTTTTCTTTTGTTTTGTGTTATTGACTGTACGTTTGTTTATGTGTAACTCTGTGTTGTTGTTTTTGTCGCACTGCTTTGCTTATATTGGCCAGGTCGCAGTTGCAAATGAGAACTTGTTCTCAACTGGCCTACCTGGTTAAATAAAGGTGAAAACATGGTACTTACTGAACTCAGTGGCGATGACAGAGATGTTGTGCCAGGCGATGTCCTCTCTGTCCAGAGTCCTCAGCATGAACACTGAGCCGTTACCTGGGTGCACGTTGAGCACCCTGTCCATGTCTGTACGCCGGTCAATAGAGTACCTGCACATAGCCAACAAGTATAAGCTTACTCACTTTCTTTTCACACAAACCCAAAGCACTGTTGGCTGTGAGGCAGTGTATTAGGAGTACCTGCACAACACAAACAACAAATATAAGCTTCCTCACGTTCGCAGGAATATTATGCACCCTGTTTTTGTCTATGCGCTGTTCTATCGAGTACCTGTATCTGCACAAAACAAACAAGTATAAAAGTCCTTGCTTTCTTTTTATAGAAATCCAGTGCCGCATTATCACAACAATACACCCTATTGCTACAAATATCATCCAATTTGAAAGCAATGTGGATGACTGACAATCGTGGATTGGTCGTTCGGCTAAAAATAGAACGACTTCAAAAAATTTTATCTGTGCTTTCATGGACACACACACACAAAGGCATGCGCACACACACACACACACACACACACACACACTTATGTGCACCCACTCACTCACACACACACAGACACACAGGTAATCCAGTCGTCCACTTCCTAAGAATGACTGTTATACATCAGTTTGATTAATGGAGGAGCGGACGTCGACTGTGTCCCAAATGCACCCTATTTCCTATATAGTGCACTACTTTGACCAGGGCCCATAGGGTGCCATTTAGTTACAGATGTTGACAGGGAGAAGAGGGAAGGGGAGTAGAGCGAAGGAGGGAAGCACACCCCCGGGGGGAGCATGAACCAGGGCGATCAGTCGCTCAAGTACCATGTACCACCGCACCCCCAACCCCAATCTCCCCTCTCTTCCATATCCACCCTCTTCCACTCTCCCCTTTCACAACCACTATTTTTACTCCTTTTTTCTGAACAACCAACAGTGTTAGCATCTATCTATCAATCTAAATGCGCCCTACACACTCACAGACACACACACACACACACACACACATTCAGACACACTATTTGCCCCTCTCGTTTCCGACAGTTAGTCTAAGCTTGTTAAATCTGTTGCTGTTGGGGTGCTAATTGCCTTTCTAATATGTTCAATAATTCAGTCGGCTGGGCTCCTCCGCTGATTAATAACAACAGATAAGTGTGTTGTATGTGTGTGTGTGTGTGTGTGTGTGTGTGTGCGCGTGTGTGTGTGCGCGTGTGTGTGTTCGTGTGTCTGTCCTCTCCCCTCCCCAATGTTTGTGTGCGTGCGTAGTACCTGACGGGACTGCGGCTGCTGTCTGGATCTGTGGCGCTGACTGATCCGATGATTGTGCCTACTGCCATGTTTTCTTTGACCTCCATGACATAGCCAACCCGGTCAAACACGGGCGGCTCGTCCACATCCTCCACGATCAGTTTGACCGTCGCACCGTCCGTGGTCGCCGCATAGCGCAGGAACCGAGGGTCAGGGTTGGAGTTCTCAACCTGGATCCTTAGAGTGTAGGACCGCTTCCTCTCAAAGTCCAGAGACTGAGGAGACAGAGGGAGAGTGGAGAAGAGAGGGTTAACAACTCACACACACTCAATTGCCAGTTGACACATTTTTATTCCACTTTCTTTCCTTTTCACACAGACAAATCCTGTGACATGCAACACCCTCCTCGTCTAAGCAACACACACACACGCACGCACAGACACACACAGACACACCAAACAACGCGCACTCGATCAACAATTTAATTGATTCAGTGTGACTCAACCTCTCTGTCCCTCGTCAGTTGACAGATTTTTTTTATTCACTTTCTCTCTCACACAGACAAATCCTGTGACTTGCAACACAATCCTCGTCGAAGACACACACAATATCAACAATTGAATTAATTCAGTGTAACTCAACGACTCCCTCTTTTTCTGTGTCTGGCTGCTTTCCGGTGTCTGGTGTGGCAGGGAGCCTAGTGGCTAGAGCGTTGGGCCAGTAACTGAAATGTTGCAAGTGTAGTAGAAGAACGTGAGAAGGTGATATACTCGCGACTGGTGACTTGCTGACACCAGCCTGGTGAGTTGATTCAATATGGCATTGTCCGGAGTGATGGCTGTAAATTTGCATCTCACAGGAGCGAGTCACACCTTTGCTGTGGAAATCTCCAGGATGAGATGCTCTCATGGAAATCCTAGGGTCACTGTCACCAGGAGAGGTGTGAAGACTGATGAAACTTGAATCGACTAAATTAATGTTACTGTGTGAATTAAATTGTTGTTTGGTTTGTTTCAGAAGCTTTTAAAGAGATGCACATTTTGACATGTCTTATTGCATTGTATGTATTCTGGTATTATATTCTGTCTTTAGTAAATTAACTCAGGTATGCGGTATAAAAAAGGTTTAAAGCTGTCTCCTCTTCTCTCTATTTGTGTGCATCCCAATAATCTCTCCTTTCTCCTGAAGTGTGCACTTGTTTGCTTCTAAGCAACTTTGCGTCCATTATATAAATACCATGTAGTATTATTACTATTATTATTATTATTATTATTATTATTCCCTTCATGGCTTTGAAAGGAAATTACTGGTATATGCTATGGAAACTCTAGCCATGGGATGAAACCTCTGGCTCTGTGCTTAATCTTTAAGAGTGTCATCACACCAGTGCTCTCTGGAAAGCACACATCTGACGTGTGCCTTTAGCTGGTAGGGAGCTACTGCCAAATCAAATGCAGTCATTTAACCATAGAGGTAGGTGTATGTGTGTGTGCGTGCAGTTGTATCCGTGCAGGTTTTTCGATGCCAATGAGCTTTCAACTGGCCACTGTCTGCCTGTACTGAACTTGATATCAAACATATACAGTCATTTGATATGACCCTTCATACTCAATAAATCATTGATTTATTTTTGTCCTGCTTGGCTTTTCCTCCAGACAAGGGTTTAATGATGTCAACATGAGCATGTGTTGTGTGGTGACAGTGCTAGTGGTACAGGAGAAATGGCATGCCCTTTTACCTAGATGAGCCATTTAATTAAAGTAGGCTTGGTTGTAGACCAGACCCTGTACACACGCACATGCACATGCCTGCACACACAGAGAGAGAGAGAGAGAGAGAGAGAGAGAGAGAGAGAGAGAGAGAGCTTAGATCCCGCCAATATCATTACAACGGTAGCATCAGCAGAAGGCAATTACATCTCCCTCCACTCAATGATGACCTGGTGGAAGTGGCGTGATCGATTTAAAGCCACACAAGAGGATAAGGGGGCGCTTGATAAAGCAACAATCTGATTCTGTTTAATACATCAAAACATACTATAGCTCAGAGCACCCAGAGGACTACTGTCTGGTTCTGGTGAAATAAATACCTAGCATCAATCTGATCTGCACTCAGAAACCGTGACTAAGAATACATCCTATCTGAGCATGTGAATGTACAATCTGACATGACTGGATAGCAATGTGGCAAAATCCAACCTTTCAAAAAGCAATGTGAAGCAGTTACCATATCACTTAAATCTACCAGATACTTTTAGGGCCCTAGGTAGTACTGGCTAGGGGTTGATTTGGAATCCAGACATTTTCAAATCAAATCAAAATCAAATCAAATTTTATTTGTCACATACACATGGTTAGCAGATGTTAATGCGAGTGTAGCGAAATGCTTGTGCTTCTAGTTCCGACCATGCAGTAGTATCTAACAAGTAATCTAACAAATTCACAACAACTACCTTATACACACAAGAGTAAAGGAATGAATACGAGTATGTACATATATGGATGAGCGATGGCTGACCGGCATAGGCAAGATGCAGTAGATGGTATGGAGTACAGTATATACACATATATATATATATGAGATGAGTAATGTAGGATATGTAAACATTATATAAATGGCAATGTTTAAATTGATACATTATTTAAAGTGATACATTATTTCATCCAATTATAATTATTAAAGTGGCTAGAGATTTGGGTCGATGGCCGAACGGCATAGGCAAGATACAGTAGATGGTTTAGAGTACAGTGTATACATTTGATATGAGTATGTCGGATACGTAAACATTATATACAAAATTGTTTAAAGTGGCTAGTGATACATTGTTATATCCAATTCCTATGTTTAAAGTGGCTAGAGATTTAAGTCAGTATGTTGGCAGCAGCCACTCAATGTTAGTGATGGCTGTTTAACAGTCTGATGGCCTTGAGGTAGAAGCTGTTTTTCAGTCTCTCGGTCCCAGCTTTGATGCACCTGTACTGACCTCGCCTTCTGGATGATAGCGGGGTGAACAGGCAGTGGCTCGGGTGGTTGTTGTCCTTGATGATCTTTTTGGCCTTCCTGTGACATCGGGTGGTGTAGGTGTCCTGAAGAGCAGGTAGTTTACCCCCGGTGATGCGCTGTGCAGTCCTCACTACCCTCTGGAGAGCCTTACGGTTGTGGGCGGAGCAGTTTCCGTACCAGGCGGTGATACAGCCCGACAGGATGCTCTCGATTGTGCATCTGTAAAAGTTTGTGAGTGATTTTGGTGACAAGCAGAATTTCTTCAGCCTCCTGAGGTTGAAGAGGCGCTGTTGCGCCTTCTTCACCACGCTGTCTGTGTGGGTGGACCAATTCAGTTAGTCCGTGATGTATGCCGAGGAACTTAAAACTTTCCACCTTCTCCACTACTGTCCCCTCGATGTGGATAGGGGGGTGCTCCCTCTCCTGTTTCCTGAAGTCCACGATCATCTCCTTTGTTTTGCTGACATTGAGTGAGAGGTTATTTTCCTGACACCACACTCCGAGGGCCCTCACCTCCTCTCTGTAGGCCGTCTCGTCGTTGTTGGTAATCAAGCCTACCACTGTAGTGTCGTCAGCAAACTTGATGATTGAGTTGGATGCGTGCTTGGCCACGCAGTCATGGGTAAACAGGGAGTACAGGAGAGGGCTGAGAACACACCCTTGTGGGGCCCCAGTGTTGAGGATCAGCGGGGTGGAGATGTTGTTTCCTACCCTCACCACCTGGGACCGGCCGTCAGGAAGTCCAGGACCCAGTTGCACAGGGCTGGGTCGAGACCCAGGGTCTCGAGCTTAATGACGAGCTTGGAGGGAACTATGGTGTTAAATGCTGAGCTGTAGTCGATGAACAGCATTCTTACATAAGTATTCCATTTTGAACAAGTGCGGACGGTAGTAGGGTCTAGCGCAGTGTTTCCCAAACTTGGACCTCGGACCCCAAAGTTTTTGCCCTAACACTACACAGCTGAATCAAGTTATCAAAGCTTGAGGATTAGTTGATTATTTGAATCAGCTGTGTAGTGCTAGGGCAAAAACCAAAACGTGTACCACTTGGGGCCCCAAGGACCAAGTTTGGGAAACCTTGATCTAGTGTTTATAGGGGTTGCGGTTCAATTTGGAATCCAGCCATACTAACCTTTCTGGGTGTGATAACACCTAGGGAGTAGGGTCAAATGACCCATGAATGAGGGACTATGAGAGATTTGGAATCCAGCCATACTGAAGGAGTGACCTAGGGATTAGAGGCAAAGGAATAGAGACTAGGGACAAAGGGAAGAGGTAGATTTGGAATCCAGACAATCACTGACCTTCCTGAGGGTGATGACACCATCCTGTGTGCTCCTATTGGTTGAAATGTCGAACATGGCCGGGCCGTCGCTGCTTGTGATTCGGTAGTTCATCTCAGCATTCCTGCCGATGTCAGCGTCCGTAGCTCGCAGCACGGCCACCGTCGAGCCTGGTTCTGTCGACTCAGGAGCTTTGAACTCATACAGACCTGGAGGAAAGACACACACACATTCGTTGTTGTTGTTTTTTCTGTAGCAGCTGGATCAACCCTTAAACTCATACTTTTAAATACATCTTAAAAGCCAAAATCAATCAATCTTGCATAATTTTTTCAACTCTGAATACAATGGCCCATACATAGTTATTTTCACCAGATGATCTCCTGGTTTGAGCCAGATAAATTGATGCGTCCCTGTCTGCCAGCTCGAGCACCCCAATGTATCTCATATGCTTAAGTAAATAGCTGGTTTGGTCTGCAGAGGCATGGACCTGATATTTATTTTTATTTTTTATTTCAACTTTATTTAACCAGGTAAGCTAGTTGAGAACACGTTCTCATTTACAACTGTGACCTAGCCAAGATAAAGCAAAGCAGTGCGATACAAACAACAACACAGAGTTCCACATGGAATAAACAAGCGTACAGTCAATAACACAATAGAAAAAAATAAAGTCTATATACAGTGTGTGCAAATGGCGTGAGGAGGTAAGGCAATAAATAGGCCATAGTAGCGAAGCAATTACAATTTGGCAAATTAACACTG
Organism: Brachymystax lenok tsinlingensis; assembly: GCA_030435695.1. Classification (NCBI taxonomy): domain Eukaryota; kingdom Metazoa; phylum Chordata; class Actinopteri; order Salmoniformes; family Salmonidae; genus Brachymystax; species Brachymystax lenok. The sequence continues at coordinate 32,071,840 of CM059814.1, forward strand.
CAGTGATAGATGAGCAGATGATGATGTGCAAGTAGAAATACTGGTGTGCAAAAGAGCAGAAAAATAAATCAAAACAATATGGAGATGAGGTAGGTAGATTGGGTGGGCTATTTACAGATGGGCTATGTACAGCTGCAGCGATCGGTTAGCTGCTCAGACAGCTGATGTTTAAAGTTAGTGAGTGAGGTATAAGTCTCCAGCTTCAGTGATCTTTGCAATTCGTTCCAGTCACTGGCAGCAGAGAACTGGAAGGAAAGGCGGTCAAACGAGGTGTTGGCTTTGGGGATGACAAGTGAGATATACCTGCTGGAGTGTGTGCTAAGGGCGGGTGTTGATATCGTGATCAGTGAGCTGAGATAAGGCAGAGCTTTACCTAGCATAGACTTATAGATGACCTGGAGCCAGTGGGTCTGGCGACGAATATGTAGCGAGGGCCAGCCGACTAGAGCATACAGGTCGCAGTGGTGGGTGGTATAAGGAGCTTTAGTTGAGTGAAGGAGAATTTGTTTTGCGAAATAGGAAACCGATTCTAGATTTAATTTTGGATTGGAGATGTTTAATATGAGTCTGGAAGGAGAGTTTACAGTCTAGCCAGACACTTAGGTATTTGTAGTTGTCAACATATTCTAATTCGGAACCGTCCAGAGTGATGATGCCATTCGGGCGGGCGGGTGTGGGCCGTGAATGGTTAAAAAGCATGCATTTGGTTTTACTAGCGTTTAAGAGCAGTTGAAGGCCACGGAAGGAGAGTTGTATGGCATTGAAGCTCATTTGGAGGTTTGTTAACACAGTGTCCAAAGAAGGGCCTGATGTATACAGAATGGTGTCGTCTGCGTAGAGGTGGATCAGGGAATCACCCGCAGCAAGAGCGACATCGTTGATATATACAGAGAAAAGAGTCGGCCCGAGAATTGGAGCCTGTGGTACCCCCATAGAGACTGCCAGAGGTCCGGACAACAGGCCCTCCGATTTGACACACTGAACTCTGTCTGCGAAATAGTTGGTGAACCAGGCGAAGCAGTCATTTGAGAAACCAAGGCTATTAAGTCTGCCTATAAGAATACGGTGATTGACAGAGTCGAAAGCCTTGGCCAGGTCGATGAAGACGGCTGCACAGTACTGTCTTTTATAGATGGCGGTTATGATATCGTTTAGTACCTTGAGCGTTGCTGAGGTGCACCCGTGACCAGCTCGGAAACCGGATTGCACAGCAGAGAAGGTACGGTGGGATTCGAAATGGTCAGTGATCTTTTTATTAACTTGGCTTTCGAAGACCTAAGAAAGGCAGGGCAGGATGTATATAGGTCTATAACAGTTTGGGTCTAGAGTGTCACCCCCTTTGAAGAGGGGGATGACCGCGGCAGCTTTCCAATCTTTAGGGATCTCGGACGATACGAAAGAGAGGTTGAACAGACTGGTAATAGGGGTTGCAACAATGGCGGCAGATAATTTCAGAAAGAGAGGGTCCAGATTGTCTAGCCCAGCTGATTTGTATGGGTCCAGGTTTTGCCACACTTTCTAAACATCTTCTATCTGGATTTGTGTGAAGGAGAAGCTGGGGATTCTTGGGCAAGTAGCTGCGGGGGGTGCGGAGTAGTTGGCCGGGGTTGGGGTAGCAAGGAGGAAAGCATGGCCAGCCGTAGAGAAATGCTTATTGAAATTCTCGATTATCGTGGATTTATCGGTGCTGACCGTGTTACCTAGCCTCAGTGCAACTGGGAGGAGGTGGTCTTGTTTTCCAAGGACTTTACAGTGTCCCAAAACGTTTTGGAGTTAGAGCTACAGGATGCAAACTTCTGTTTGAAAAAGCTAGCCTTTGCTTTCCTGACTGACTGCGTGTATTGGTTCCTGACTTCCCTGAACAGTTGCATAAAGCAGGGACTACTCGACACTATTGCAGTCCGCCACAGGATGTTTTTGTGCTGGTCAAGGGCCATCACGTCTGGAGTGAACCAAGGGCTATATCTGTTCTTAGTTCTACATTTTTGAAAGGGGCATGCTTGTTTAAGATGGTGAGGAAATGTATTTTAAAGAATGACCAGGCATCCTCAACTGACGGGATGAGGTCAATATCCTTCCAGGATACCCGGGCCAGGTCGATTAGAAAGGCAGAAGTGTTTTAGGGAGCGTTTGACAGTGATGAGGGGTGGTCAATTGACCGCAGACCAATAGCAGATGCAGGCAATGTGGCAGTGATTGCTGAGATCCTGATTGAAAACAGCAGAGGTGTATTCGGAGGGCAAGTTGGTCAGGTTAATATCTATGAGGGTGCCCATGTTTACAGATTTGAGGTTGTACCTGGTGGGTTCCTTGATAATTTGTGTGAGATTGAGGGCATCTAGTTTAGATTGTAGGACTGCTGGGGTGTTAAGCATATCTCAGTTTAGGTCACCTAACAGAACAAACTCTGAAGATAGATAAGGGGCAAACAATTCCCATATGGTGTCCAAGGCACAGCTGGGAGCTGAGGGGGGTCTGTAACAGGCGGCAACAGGCGGTGAGAGACTTATTCCTGGAGAGATTAATTTTTAAAATTAGAAGCTCAATCTGTTTGGGCACAGACCTGGAAAGTATGACAGAACAAGCTATCTCTGCAGCAGTAGATTGCAACTCCTCCCCCTTTGGCAGTTCTATCTTGACTGAAAATGTTGTAGTTGGGTATGGACACCTCAGAATTTTTGGTGGCCTTTCTAAGCCAGGATTCAGACACGGCAAGGACATCAGGGTTGGCGGAGTGTGCTAAAGCAGTGAGTAAAACAAACTTAGGGAGGAGGCTTCTGATGTTAACATGCATGAAACCAAGGCTTTTTCGGTTACAGAAGTCAACAAATGAGAGTGCCTGGGGACACGCAGGGCCTGGGTTAACCTCCACGTCACCCGAGGAACAGAGGAGGAGTAGGATGAGGGTACGGCTAAAGGCTCTCAAAACTGGCCGTCTAGTGCGTTGGGGAGAGAGAATAAAAGGAGCAGATTTCTGGGCGTGGTAGAATAGATTCAGGGCATAATGTCCAGACAGGGGTATGGTGGGGTGCGGGTACAGTGGAGGTAAGCCCAGGCTCTGAGTGATGATAAGAGAGGTTGCATCTCTGGATGCGCTGGTTATACTGGGTGAGGTCACCGCATGAGTGGGAGGTGGGACAAAGGAGGTATCTGAGGCATGTTGAGTGGGACTAGGGGCTCCGCAGTAAACTAAAACAATGATTACTATCCTAAACAACAGTATACAAGGCATATTGACATTTGAGAGAGACATTAAGCGAGGCATAAAGCAATCACAGGTGTTGATTGGGAGAGCTACTTAAGACAACAACGGGTAAGACAACAACCACTAATCAGCTAAGACAACAACAACAGGTAAAGTGGCAATGAATGGGCAGAGAGGGTCGGTTAACTACACACAGGGCCTGAGTTTGGGGCGAGGGCCGACAGATAAAAAAATATATATAGAAAATGGAGTACCGTGATGAATGAACAGTCCAGCAGGCATCAGCTATGCAGCCAAGTGATCGTAGGGTCCAGTGAACAGCAATAGATGGAGCAGGGAAGCCGTGGGGCAGTAGTTATTACACTAGCACGCGGGCGACACAGCGTTATAGTTAGCAGGCCGGGGTTCGTAGAAGCTTCTGCTCCGACGTCTGGCAATGGCCGGTTGAGGGCACAGCGGATGGAGTTACGTCGGCTGACCAGTCGTGGTGGTACGGCGGGGCGTCGTGTCGACAAAGGATCCGGGCAAGATGGCGTGGTTATAGTGGCTAACGCCCCTGCCCCGAAGCTAGCACCAGTTAGCTTTGGGGCAGGGGCGTTAGCCACTATAGCCACTCGTTAGCAGCTAGCTAGCAGCGATAATCCGATGCAAAGGACCAGAGGTTACGGCAAGGATCCGGCAGAGTAGTGGGTTCTAGCCGTGTTGGGGTAGAGTCCGGGAGGCAGCAGCTGTGTAGCAGTGATCACTGAGTAGGTCGGTAGGTGGGCCTGGCTCAGGGCTAGCTTTGGGGCTGGGTCACTCGGTGGCAGCTAGCTAGCTGTGATGATCAGGAGTAAAGGTCCAGGGCTTACGGCAGGAATCCAGTGTTGATGTGGAGAAAACAGTTCGATATACGTACGGGCTGCATATACAAACACCACTGACACCCTCATAAAACATGCTGACATCGTTTTGGCAACGCCTGAGTCGGCAGGTCCCACACACACATCTTGCATGCACACACAGACACAAAGGCTTGGGCACACACACAGACTCAGACATGTTTGTTTTACTATCGTTGTGGGGAACAAACAATTAATTCCCATTCAAAATCCTTTTTCCCCTAATCCTTAACCCTAAACTTAACCCCTAACCATAACTATTTTTGTGAGGATTTATGGTCTCCACAAGGATAGTAAAACCACACACACACATCCCACTATGGAGAAGTTTCCCTGGCTAACAAGTATTCAGCATTGGGTCGAGAGGTACAATACACAAAGATTATATCGCTGCCTGACACTGGGTGTCCCATTACAAAATCCACTTGCCCCCACTCTGTCTTTCTCTTTCTCCCTGCCCCCTCTCTTCATCCCTCCCTCCTTTTATTCCTCCCCGTCTCACCTTCTCTTCCTTTCTATCCATCTCTACCCATTCCATCCCTCCCTTCCTGTTCTGTCCATTGAGGTGAGGTGCAGTGACAGTGTTTGTCTCCCTGCTATAGAGGGTGATAAATGGAGTCAGGGTTTCTACGTTCGTGTGAGTTTTGTCACGTGAAGAGCTTTGGCTTATATGCGTTGATTCTAACCAAGTGTAACACACCCACAAACACACACACGCAAACACACAGAGATAAACACAGACGCAGAAGCACACACACACTGCTGTTATTGAGGGGAAACAAAATGACACCAGTAATCTGTCAATCTGATGCAGCTGCCTTTGCAATTCACCAGATGCACCAGAGAGGGAGAGAGCAAGGGAAAGAGAGGGACAGGAGACAGTGTGAGAGGAGATTGAAGGAAAGTGGGAGGGGGGTGTATGAGAAAAAGATGAATGGCAAAAGAAACACTGAAAGCGAGGATGAGGAAGGAGAAAAAAACAAGAAACAAAGGACAGTAGCGGAGCCACACACAGTGACATTGAGAGTGTTAGAGAGAGCAAGAGAAAGAGAGAGAATGACGGAGAGAAAGAGAATGAAAGTGATAGAGTTAGAGATAAAGAGAGAGTGACAGAGAGAGAGTGAAGGAGTGTACTCTTTTCATTTAATAGGGATTAGCAGGCTGATCTGATGCACTGTGCAGGACCCTTCACTCCCTCATATGGCTCTACATTTAATTATGCCAAGCCTTCAAGAGAGTGGCGCTGCCACACGCAAACACACACGCACACACATGCCACAGCAGTACAGTAATACTTGCTGCAATAATCCACATTCATTTTTAAATTGTCACCAGATGGAGGCTGCCTGGTTGGCAAAAGCCTGTATAGTGAACTGAGTTTTATATGCAGGAGACTGATGTGTGTGTGTGAGATTGGGTGCACGTGTGTGTGTGCGCATCCCTGCGTGTGTGTGTGTGTGTGTGTGTGTGTGCGCGTGTGTGTGTGAGTGAGTGCATGTGCGTACACACATCTGTCTGTTTGTGTGCACTATACTCACTCTTGGGGAAGCGTGGTGGGTTGTCATTGACATCAGAGAGGGTAATGCTGACTGTGGTGGTCCCTGATAACCCACCCATCTGTCCAGCCATGTCTTTAGCCTGGATCACAACCACATAGTTCTCCTTGGTCTCCCTGTCCATGTTAGGCAGGGCTGTCTTGATCACACCTGAAAGAAAAGGACAGACAGTCAGGACAGATAGTCAGAGAGATGCAAGATTAGATACTTCTGATCGATATAGATATTTATAGCACTAACACTTTTTCCAAAGAGGAAATTATTTGAATATCAAACAGTAGGGGATGTGAGGGTTGATGGTGCACATCATTCAAACCTAATTCTGAGCAGTGTTGGTGAAATGTATGGTGAACTCAGGGGTATAAAACTCTCATCCTGCTCTTTCATCGCTTAGGATGTGGCAGCAGGGGAGGAGGGAGACAGAGGCGTGTGTGTGTGTGTGTGTGTGTGTGTGTGTGTGTGTATCTCACTCGCTGAAGGACAGCTAGCAACTGAAAAACATGCTAGTCCATTCACGTAGTTCTGAGGGGGAACAATACATAGATATACAGTATGTGTGTGTACTGTATGTATACACCAATACACTCTGAATACATCTCTCTACCCTATCTTTATCTCTCTCTCTCTCTCTCTCTCTCTCCCTCCCTCTCTCTCTCTCTCTCTCTCTCGTTCTCCCTCTATTCTTTCTTCCTCACACTCTCTGTCTATTATCTCTCTCTATCTTTTTATCTTTCACACTCCCTCTCGTTGTTGTTACTCTCCCTCATTCACTCTTTTTCTTATTCTCCTCACAGTCATAGACACAGAGCGAGAGAGAGAATTATACTTATGATGTCCAAGCCTGCCTTTGTGTAGGGGGATGTCAGTTTACATGGCACATCTGGCATAAACCATATTACTGTTAATCCTGCGCAAAACTGCAAATATATTTTTTGGGTCGCCATTTCCCTTTTGTTTTAGCAAAGAACACATTCTGGATCCATTCCAAAGCACACATTACAAATGATTAAATATAGCAGTGGTGACGGAGCATTGGGGTTGAAAAGCAGCGGTTGGTGGAGATTCTGTCCTTCTTTTCTGTCATGTCTCTTCAGTCTGACATGGGAGTTAATAGCCGTGGTGAACGCACAAACATACACACAGTCTCTAGACGTGGTAGTGACGGGGTAGTGCACTGTTCATATCCTGGTTCACTGGCAGTATGAATTTGGGTTCCATTCATGTGTTGAATCTTCAGGGAGGCAGGTTAATGGCACCTTTTGTATACTTCCCTGTTCACTCTCTGGGAACATTGCTCCCTTGAGCCACAGATAGACTGTAGAGGGTAAATATTATAGAACTCTGTATTTGCATTGTAACTGACCCTACCTCTCCTTTCTGTCTACAGAAAAGCAAAAAGACAGGGTCTGTTGACACTAACCTGTGTTAGGCTCCACAGAGAAGTATGGCTGTCCTTGCAGGATGCTGTAGACCACCCTGGCACTGTTACCATATGTAGGGTCATCAGCGTCTGCAGCGGTCACCTGCATCACCACCGTGCCTGGGGAAGGAAGGAGGGAGGAGAAGAAAAAAAGAGGGTAACTTGGTGAGCAAAGTTATACACATGGAATGGAGTCAGACGGCGTTAGGGAACACTCAATAACACAAGATTCAAGTCAACTTCCTGAATAAGGCCAATAAAGTGAACTGGACTGAACTGAAGTCTTTGGTGGCGTCACAAATGACACCCCACCCCAAAAAAAATATTTTATTCTATGCCCTCTATACATATATTTTCCTATTCTCTATACAAATCTCACAGGCATGGTACGCAGCAGTACCAGCCAGTATAGCATCTCTGCTGCTTGCAAACCCCTAAAAACCTATTAGCGTATCTCGAGTGTCTAACAACCCTATATCTGATCCAAGGCAACGGCTGTGATCCATTTTCCTTATCAAAGAGGCAGAGAATGATATTACAACAGAACAAAGGGGAGAAATGTTAGTCAAATAGTACCTCCCAACGATGCCTAGTGGGGCCCAGTGTTGACTCATTAAATGCATAAGAAAAACTAATTGAGTAGAACTATTTAATGGCAATGAACATAAATATAGAATTGTGCAATTGGCATTGGAATCATGACCAACTGAAACGTCTAATTCTAAATTAGTGTCAATGTGAGGTCTGCACGGGTGAAACTAGTTGGCGCTTTACATTGCTGCACAAACATCTGAAGTTACTTTTCTCTTTAACCTCTTATTGAATAAATGAAGTGTAAGATAATTTCTTTGATATCACTTTGCTTTCTGAAGAGGGAATGCTCAGTATTTCACAGGACAAAGTGTCTAGTCGATTGCACTATAAAGGCAGGTCCAGAACAGGCCCACTTTCAATGGCCAGGCCGTGATAGCACACCTCACTTGTTGCTATGGGCTACTGCTTACCTTACTTAGAGTTTGTAAACAGGCTGACAGTTTGTCACCTGTCGGTGTTATGTGACCAGTATCACTATTTAGTGTTAAGTGTATACTTCACATACCCAAGAATACCTAATATCTGAACTGAATGATTAATCGTCTTGAATTCCAACTACATTATTGACATACACCAGGCAAAAACAGAGTTTTTAATCTCTTGTAATTGATAACTGAACAGAGTATTCAAAAGATTAGCTCAAGTATGTAATATAATCAGCATCAGTGGGCCGCTTCACTTAGTTTGTTTGGCTTTAATAAAACAGTTAATGGACTGTAATCATTCGCATTTAACGACTCAATTTATTCACACCAAATGGCAACCTATTCTCTATGGGCCCTGCTCAAATGTAGTGTACTACATAGGGAATAGGGTGCCATTTGGGATGCAGACAATCTTTCCTCTCATTATTATGATTGATAAAGCCCTCATTGATCCAACAGGATAGGCGTTTGTTTGTAACAACTTTATCTTGTCTCACACATAAGCCTTCTAATCCTGCAATCCATTGCAGATACAAGTATGGCATATATTATTACCACTGACTGCATGAAATCCCATTCTTTTATAATGATGTCCAAGCTATCAGTTTAACTGTGGAACTGTTTAACAATGGTCGGTCAGGCTATGAGTTACAGTTACACTCAGGGCCAAACTGGTTGACGTGATTATGACTTGACAACCAGAAACATTTCAACCACTTCTGCCCTGGTAGGTGTCTGTGGTAAGAAGTGAGTGAGATGGATGTAGGGCTGTTCTCTGTAGCCTACTTCTGTCATATGTACCACGAGGTTACATCTCAGGTGTGTGTGTGTGAATTAAGGGTTAGGGTGTAGGTGTTCATACGTACCCAGTGGGGACATTTCAGGTACCTCTGTGAAGTAGGGGTCCTTGGTAAACTTGGGCTCGTTGTCGTTAATGTCATGGATCTTGATGATAAACTCTGACTCTCCCTCTAGAGAGGTGTTAGTGATTCTGTTGACTGCCTTGGCCCGGAGCGTGTAGTAGGCCTTCTCCTCCCGGTCCAACCTCTTAGTGGCATGGATATCCCCAGAGTTCTCATCGATGATGAACAGACTACCAGCTCCATCACCGGTCAGGACGTATCGTATGCTACCGTCACCCCGGTCCCCGTCTGAGTGGAGCTGTAGAGTAATGAGAAACAAAGTGGATGAAGTCAGTTCACAATAGCACTCAATCATAATACAAAGGATTTGTAATGAATATGTACATATCAATTATTGGACCCCTCTTGGGATAAACAAAGAAACTGCAATAGTTTATGGCACTCTGTGCAAGTGACTGATTGTAAATGATCTGAAGACAACTAATATAACTGTGACACAACGATATCCTGACCATTTACATATTTTTCTAAAATTACTTTTTAGATGTTTGATTTCAGATATTTGTGTTGTCCCCAATTTCCTATGCCATTTACAGAAATAATAATAATTTCATAGAAATGTAATCAGGTTGAGTGTGACCTGTGTGTCCTCTGTCTGTTCTTACTAACTCAGAGGAGATCAGATTTCTCTAGCATGCTGTAGAAACATGACATGATATTTTCACTTCTTCTCTTCTTCAATCCTCTCCTCTCCTATCAATCTCCTCTCCACTCCACTATTTGCTCGCTCTCCTGATGTGGCCTGTTTCTGTCTGCATGAACAACAGCTTAGCTTGCTCTGACATTTTAATTCAGCCACCAAATCTCCTCAACATATTAATGTCTGGGAACTCATCAAAATCTTGAATGGCACCATATTCACTATATAGTGCACTACGTTTTTTCCAGGGCCCATAGATATCTGGTCAAATGTAGTGCACTATACTGTACAGGCAATAGGGTACTATTTGGGACACAGCACTTGTCCTTCCTCTCTTTCCTCCTGCTGTTTCCCCTCCTTTCGTATTTATATTTTAGTGCATTCAGAAAGTATTCAGACCCCTTGACCTTTTCCACATTTTGTTACATTACAGCCTTATTCTAAAAAGGATTCCATTTTTTTATCAATCTACTGAAATATCACATTTATATAAGCATTCCAGAGCCTTTACTCAGTACTTTGTTGAAGCACCTTTGGCAGCGATTACAGCCTCGAGTCTTCTTGGGTATGACGCTACAAACTTGGCACACATGTATTTGGGGAGTTTATTCCATTCTTCTTTTCAGATCCTCTCAAGCTGTCTGGTTAGATGGGGTTGTCGCTGCACAGCTATTTTCAGGTCTCTCCAGAGATGTTCGATCATGTTTAAGTCTGGCTGGGCTACTCAAGGACATTCAGAGGCTTGTCCCGAAGTCACTCCTGTGATGTCTTGGCTGTGTGCTTAGGGTCGATGTTCTGTTGGAAGGTGAACCTTTGCCCCAGTCTGAGGTCCAGAGTGCTCTGGAGCAGGTTTTCATCAAGGATCTCTCTGTACTTTGCTCTGTTCATCTTTCCCTTGATCCTGACTAGTCTCCCAGTACCTGAAAAACATTCGTACAGCATGATGCTGCCACCACCATTCTTCACTGTAGGAAAGGTGCCAGGTTTCCTCTAGATGTGATGCTTGGCATTCAGGCCAATATTGGTTTCATCACACCAGAGAATGTTTTCTCATGGTCTGAGAGTCCTTTAGGTAACATTTGCCAAAATACAAGCGGGCTGTCAAATCAAATCAATATAATGTTATTGGTCACATACACATGGTTAGCAGATGTTAATGCGAGTGTAGTGAAATGCTTGTGTTTCTTGTTCCGACAGTGTAGCAATATCTAACATGTAAGCAAACAGTTCCACAACAGCTACCTAATACACACAAATCTAAGTAAAGGAATGGAATAAGAATATTTACATATACATATATGGATGAGCCATGCCAGAGCGGCATAGGCAAGATGCAATAGATGGTATAAAATACAGTATATACATATGACATGACTAATGCAAGATATGTAAACATTAAAGTGGCATTAGGGAGCGGCAGCAGAGGTGACGGTTTTGGAGAGTCCAGCGTGCCCAAAGTAAAATGCCTGCCACTCAGGCCCAGAAACTAGGATATGCACATAACTAGTAGCTTTGGATAGAAAACACTCTGAAGTTTCTAAAATTGTTAAAATAATGGCTGTGAGTATAACAGAACTGATATATCAGGCGAAAACCCGGGGAATTTCTGTCCAGATTTTTTTTTTGTGACATTTCTTCTTTTCCATAGACTTCCTATTGAAATCCATGTATAATAGCTCCCAGATTGCAGTACCTATGGCTTCCACTAGATGTCAACAGTCTTTAGACAGTGTTTGGAGGCTTTATCACTGAACAGAACCATACAGAAGAAGAATTACTGAAGGAAGCACAAATGTCAATAACATTTCCCGTACACGAGACTGTGAGCGCGCTCCACTTTATTTTCCTTTTATATCGTTTAGGATATCATCCGTGTAAAATATTATCGTTAATGTTCATAAAAGGATACCTAAGGATGCATTATAAATATTGTTTGATTTGTTTGGGCAAAGTTGATAGGTATAATTTCAACGCTTTCACTGTACAACGGGTGACTCGACGGTGGATTTTCTGAACATAACGCGCGAACCAAACAGAGATTTATGGATATAATAAATGACTTTTTCTAACAAAAGAACCATTGGATGTCTTCCTTGGACACTTGGGATGCCCTCAGCAGAAGTTCTTCGAGAGGTAAGTGATTTATTTTAGCTCTTATATGGGTTTTGTGTTACCCGTGCTGGATATGAATTCATGCAAATGCATAAATATTGGAGGTGCTATCCTCAAACAATTAAATGTTGTGCTTTCGCCGTAAAGCCTTTTTTAAAATCTGACAACGCTGTGATATTACTCAGAATCAGAGCTTTTGATGGCTATGCAACACTTGTATATTGATTAATGTTTAATAATTCAACTTTTGGATTTTGAATTTGGCGCCTTACATTTCACCGGGTAGTGTCGGGAACGGGGTGCTAGCGCCCCGGTTATCCCTAAGAGGTTAGTGACTATTGATCCATTTATTAAAGTGGCCAATGATTTGTATGTAGGCAGCAGCCTCTTTGTGTTAGTGATGGCTGTTTAACAGTCCGACAGCCTTGAGATATAAGTTGTTTTTCAGTCTTTCGGTCCCAGCTTTGATACACCTGTACTGGCCTCTCATTCTGGATGGTAGCGGGGTGAACAGGCAGTGGCTCGGGTGGTTGTTGTCCTTGATGATCTTTTTGGCCTTCCTGCTACCACGGGTGCTGTAGGTGTCCTGGAGGGCAGGTAGTTTGTCCCCGGTGATGCGTTGTGCAGACCGCACCACCCTCTGGAGAGCTTTGCGGATGTGTGTGGTGCAGTTGCCGTACCAGGCGGTGATGCAGCCCAACAGGATGCTCTAAATTGTGCATCTGTAAAAGTTTGTAAGGATTTTAGGTGACAAGCCAAATTTCTTCAGCCTCCTGAGGTTGAAGAGGCGCTGTTGCGCCTTCTTGACCACACTGTCTGTGCGGGTGGACCATTTCAGTTTGTCCGTGACGTGTACGCCGAGGAACTTTACACCTTCTCCACTGCTGTCCCGTCGATGTGGATAGGGGGGTGCTCCCTCTGCTGTTTCCTAAAGTCCACGATCATCTGCTTTGTTTTGCTGACACCACACTCCGAGTGCCCTCACCTCCTCCCTGTAGGCTGTTTTTTCGTTGTTGGTAATCAAGCCTAAGACTGTTGTGTCATCTGCAAACTTGATGATTGAGTTGGAGGTGTGCATGGCCACGCAGTCGTGAGTGAACATGGAGTACAGGAGGAGGCTGAGAACGCACCCTTGTGGGGCCCCCGTGTTGAGGATCAGCAACGTGAAGATGTTGTGGAGGAAGTCCAGGACCAAATTGCACAGGGTGGGGTTGAGACCCAGGGCATCTAGCTTAATGATGAGCTTGGAGGGTACTATGGTGTTGGATGCTGAGCTGTAGTCAATGAACAGCATTCTTACATAGGTATTCCTCTTGTCCAGATGGGATAGGGCAGTGTGCAGTTTTATAGCGATTGCATCACCTGTGGACCTATTAGGGCGGTAAGCAAATTCTAGGCTGACAGGTAAGGTGTAGGTGATATGATCCTTGACTAGTCTCTCAAAGCACTTCATGATGACAGACTTGAGTGCCACGGGGCACTAGTCATTTAGTTCAATTACCTTTGCCTTCTGGGGTACAGGAACAATGGTGGCTATCTTGAAACATGTGGGGACAGCTTTCAGTTTTGCGTGAATGCCGCCTATCCACAGTTTCTGGTCATGTGCCTTTTACTGAGGAGTGGCTTCCGTCTGCCCACTCTAAAGTCAAAGTCAGTCAAAGTCACCATTATTAGTCAGTTGTACAACCGAATGCCTTCAACCGAAATGTGTCTTCCGCATTTAACCCAACCTTTCTGAATCAGAGAGGTGCAGGGGGCTGCCTTAATCAACATCCACGTCTTCGGCGCCCGGGGAACAGTGGGTTAACTGCCTTGTTCAGGGGCAGAACGACAGATTTTTACCTTGTCAGCTCGGGGATTCGAACTTGCAACCCTCCGGTTACAAGTCCAACGCTCTAACCACTAGGCTACCTGCCGCCCCTACCATTAAGGCTTTAAGGCCTGATTGGTGGAGTGCTGCAGAGATGGTTGTCCTTCTGGAAGATTCTAACATTTACACAGAGGAACTCTGGAGCTCTGTCAGAATGACCATTGGGTTGTTGGTCACCTCCCTGAACAAGGCTCTTCTCCCCTGATTGCTCAGTTTGGCTGGGTGGCCAGCTCTAGGTAGAGTCTTCCATTTAAGAATGATGGAGGCCACTGTGTTCTTGGGAACCTTCAATGCTGAATACATTTTTGCGTACCCTTCCCCAGATCTGTGCCTCGACACAATCTTGTCTCGTAGCTCTACGGACAATTCCTTCAACCTCATGGGTTAGTTTTTGCTCTGACATGCACTGTCAACTATCGGACCTTATATAGACAGGTGTGTGCCATTCCAAATCATGTCCAATCTATTGAATTTAGCACAGGTGGATTTCCTATCAAGTTGTAGAAGCATTGCAAAGGATCTGAATACGTATGTAAATAAGGTATTCATCTTTTTTATTTGTAATAAATTAGCATAATTTTCAAAAAAAAAACGTTTTTTGCTTTGTCATCAGGAAGGTGAGTTTATGTACAATTTTCAAGATTTACATTTTTTTTTTAATTGACTGTTCCAAATAGTATATCATACACTGCAAACATGGGAACGTTATGCTTCTTTGACAGTTGATAAACTTGTTATCCCACTTTAGAGACAGAAAAATGCCTTGAATGATTTTCACTCTTTCTAGAGACCCTTCTTTGTTTACTCCCATTAAGCATCGTTCACACCCTCTTAAGCCTTAGCCCCACCCATCTCTTTCGGAATTTAAAAGCATGAGTCAGCATGGCATTGTCTTCCACAAAGTACACTCAAAAAATTAGGGGTTCAACAAGGTGTCGTCTAAGATCCTCAAAGTTCTTGGCACTGAAAATTGCCCCCAATAGATTCTTCCACGAACCCCATAGGAGGTTGGGTTCATCGAGGAACCTCCTTAGTTGGTGAGGGTTCTTGCAAGAAGCTAACTGCCCAACTGAAACATTTGGATTTGAATTTGAAAGGACAGCAGGTGCAGGCACTTAACTGAAAAATGCAAAGATCTCCTCAATTTAAGTTAAAGTTTGTCCCTTGTATGATAAAAATGTATATTGTTTTATGATGATACCATCGATCTTTTCATATTTGTGCACATTTTTCTAAAACAGAAAATGGACACAATTCAATGGATATCAATCAACAAAGAAGTAAGAATATGTAGGCTATTAGAATATGTTGAAGGCTAGCTGTATTGGGTGCAGATGACTGAACTGCTCCTTTTTGTGTCTGTCTCTACAGGTATACAGACGAGGAGGCCTACAAAGGTATGCCAATTGGTATTGGTATGTTATGCAGATCACATGTACCTCTTCAATGAAAATCCCATAGGCCTCTACATTATGGACAAGGTATGTGTATGAACACCATTATGAAAAATGTTTTTTTTTTCATTCACATTTACCACAAAAACCAAGGTATGAATACTGTTGTGTGCATGTTTTGTTAAACATCTGTATAATTACTATTTTTTGGATATACAGACTTCACCCTCCCTACACCTCTGATGAATATAACAGGAAACCTGTTTGATCACCATGCACTGCACATTCTGGCTATGGATACGGAGAACATCAACACATTAACATCAACATGCCAAAGGTTATACCAGTTGGACTTGGGGCTCTGCTGGGAGTTTACCTCATATTAAGATTTTTTTATTCTGCTTTGCCACTGAGATCATAATAAACACTGACCATTACAATATTTTGTTACTTTTATGCATATTATTATTATTATTAATAATAATAAAAATAATAGGGGAGGGTAGTTAAAAAATGTACCCCAAAAGGTTCTTCAAAGGTTCTTCAAGGATCCATTAAAAGGGGTTCTTTGAAAACCCCTTTTAAAGGGTTATTTGAAGAACTTATAGGGGTTCTTCTACAGTTTCAATTTGAAGAACCCCTAAAGGATACTCCAGGAACCTCTTATTATTAGAGTGTAGTCTCTCTATTATGCCCCTCAATTATCTCAGCCAATCATGGACCCTTCCTTTCTTCCTACATAGCTGGGATAGGGCAGTTTGCAGTGTTATGGCGATTGCATCGCCTGTGGACCTATTAGGGTGGTAAGCAAATTCTAGGGTGACAGGTAAGGTGTAGGTGATATGATCCTTGACTAGTCTCTCAAAGCACTTCATACCAGTTGGACTTGGGGCTCTGCTGGGAGTTTACCTCATATTAAGATTGTTTTATTCTGCTTTGCCACTAAAATCAAAATAAACACTGACAATTACAATATTGTGTTATTGTTATGCGTATTACTATTAATAATAATTATCTCAGCCAATCATGGACCCTTCCTTTCTTCCTACATAGCTCATTTATTCATATTTACAGACCCCAGACCAGCTTGTAATTAAGGCATATGAAAGTTCATATGTTAAAGAAGGCATAATATTTTTTTCAAAAGGCCCTACTTTGAAGTAGGAAATAGCATCAAAAGGCTGCGATCCTGAATCCGGTCACATAATGTGGTGTGTGACTTGCTAGTTTCTGGTGCTGGACAGATGGAGTATGTTAGATTGTGCAGTCAGTAAATTCAATCAGGTGGATGAGCACAGCAACAGTATGACTGTGTCCCAAATTACACCCTATTCCCTATGCAGTGTGCAACTTTTGGCCAGAGCCCTATGGGTCTATGGGCCCTGGTCAAAAGTAATGCATTCATAGGAAATAGGGCGCCATTTGGGACACAGTCATACTGTTGCTGTGCTCATCCACCTGATTGAATTTACTGACTGCACAATCTAACATACTCCATCTGTCCAGCACCAGAAACTAGCAAGTCACACACCACATTATGTGACCGGAACCAGGATCGCAGCCTTTTGATGCTATTTCCTACTTCAAAGTAGGGCCTTTGGAAAAAAATATCATGCCTTCTTTAACATATGAACTTTTATATGCCTTAATTACAAGCTGGTCTGGTCTTACACCCTACTCCTAACTCTCTCTCTCTCTTAAATATGAATGGCTTTTTATTTCAGGTGCTAGAAGGCTTTATATAACTAATTCATTGTGTTCTGTCTGAAAACAAAGCTGTGGAAGCAAAATGGCTAAGGTTAAGTACCTTGCTCAAGGTCACATCAACAGAGTTTACACCTAGTCTGCTTGGGGATTCAAACTAGCAACCTTTTGGTTACTGGCCCAATGCTCTTAACCGCTAGGCTACCTGCCACCGACAGACAGTGTGACATATTCCGTCCAATCTTGTTTGTATGGACACAGCATGAGCGTTCGGGGTCTACTTGTTTGGTTTTGAGGGGTTCAGCATCATTCCCTCATTCCCCTGAAGGATATTACACAGCCAGCTCAGTGTATCGAACCCCTGCTCTCCTCTCCTGCTTACTGCACTAAGGTTTGTGATCCATCCGTCTCTCTCCTCTTCTAGTCACCCAGCCTACCCCTTTCTATAGTGGAAGTGAATTTACAGCCGCCCACCCGGGTCCCTGCTACTCAAATTAGGAGAAAACCTCTCCTGAAAATCAATCTGTCAGCCAGACGTGGATCCACAATGGCCCCTGATACATTTTTCGTGAAAATTCAATAAAAGACTCACCAGGGGGAAGAAAGCATTGATCATGGCCACCAGGATACCTCCACACATTGATGCAGAGCCATTTCTCCTCCATCCTCCATGATATCAAATCATAATGAAATAAAGCTTAGGAGGAATATGTCCCAAATGGCACCCTATTCCCTATTTATTGAACTTCTTTAGTGTGTCATTTGGGAAGCACACAAGGAAGATGCTCCAGTGCTAGGGCCACTAGTGCTACAGGAGAGCTTTGGTCTTTTGTAGAGTGAGTTTCTGTTCTGTAGGTCACCCATACTCTATTAGATTAAGATCTATTCCATTTTATTACACACAATAAGGAGGTCACGAGACAGTAGTTTGGAATGGCAACATTAACCAACTCTGCAAGATCCATAAATCCTAACATTTTAAGCGTAATAATAATAATAATCTATTCATCAATACATTCCTAAAAAATAATGATACTACATATGTTTTTACCTTAATTCTGCATATTAGGAGCAGGAATACTCTAGATGTTTTTCTTTGAAATGAAGGTATATCATTAACACAGAAAATGGCATGGTGGTCCAGACATATTTAGCTTCCATGTGAGTGTCACAGAGCTATAGGGTATACAGTATGTATAGTTTTAGACAAGGCCCTTAGGTCAACCAGCCAGTTACCCTTTTAGTCCTACAGTCTACCACCAAATAGTGTCCCAAATGGCACACTATCCCCTATGCAGTGGACTAGGGCACATATGGACTTATATAATTAATAACATTATTATTTAAATAACAGAACAAAGTGGTAACTATCTCATCATTGGGACAACATAGGCACTTGAGGAACTCAACTTGTGTGAACCTCATTTAAGACCTCCTCCAGAATTCTGACAACTACTAAGTATTTTTTAAACATTCCAATTTGGGCTGGATGTGTCAATGTGTAGTTCATACAGTTGAAGTCGGAAGTTTACATACACCTTAGCCAAATACATTTGAACTAAGTTTTTCACAATTCCTGACATTTAATCCTAGTAAAGAATCCCTGTCTTAGGCCAGTTAGGATCACCACTTTATTGTAAGAATGTGAAATGTCAGAACAATAGTAGAGATAATGATTTATTTCAGCTTTTATTTCTTTCATCACATTCCCAGTGGGTCAGAAGTTTACATACACTCAATTAGTACTTGGTAGCATTGCCTTGAAATTGTTTAACGTGGGTCAAACGTTTTGGGTAGCCTTCCGCAAGCTTCCCACAATAAGTTGGGTGAATTTTGGCCCATTCCTCCAGACAGAGCTGGTGTAACTGAGTCAGGTTTGTAGGCCTCCTTGCTCGTACATGCTTTTTCAGTTCTGCCCACAAATTGTCTTTAGGATTGAGCTCAGGGCTTTGTGATGGCCACTCCAATACCTTGACTTTGTTGCACCA
This sequence comes from Brachymystax lenok tsinlingensis, assembly GCA_030435695.1. Lineage (NCBI taxonomy): Eukaryota > Metazoa > Chordata > Actinopteri > Salmoniformes > Salmonidae > Brachymystax > Brachymystax lenok. Next base: position 32,090,552 of record CM059814.1, read on the forward strand.
GTCCCTCTTGCAGCAAAGCACACCCACAAGATGATGCTACCACCCCCGTGCTTCACGGTTGGGATGGTGTTTTTCGGCTTGCAAGCCTCCTCCTTTTTCTCTAGGAGACAGAACACGTCTCCTTCCTGAGCAGTATGAAGGCTGCGTGGTCCCATGGTATTTATACTTGTGTACTATTGTTTGTACAGATGAACGTGGTACCTTCAGGCGCTCCCAAGGATGAACCAGACTTGTGGAGGTCTACAATTTTTTATCTGAGATCTTGGCTGATTTCTTTTGATTTTCCCATGATGTCAAGCAAAAAGGCACTTTGAAGGTAGGCCTTGAAATGCATCCACAGGTACACTTCCAATTGACTCAAATGAGGATGATCAAAAGCTTCTAAAGCCATGACATCATTTTATTGAATTTTCAAAGCTGTTTAAAGGCACAGTCAACTTAGTGCATGTAAACTTCTGACCCACTTGAATTGTAATACAGTGAATCATAAGTTAAATAATCTGTCTGTAAACAATTGTTGGAAAAAGTATTTGTGTCATGCACGAAGAAGATGTCCTAACCGACTTGCCAAAATTTGTGGAGTGGTTGAAAAACAAGTTTTAATGACTCCAACCTAAGTGTACGTAAGCTTCCGACTGCAACTGTACATGCATAATCTATGAGTAGAATTACTGTGGTATCTCAGTTAGCCACGGAATCCCTAATTTGAAAGCGACATCATGCACCCACAGCAGAGCAAGAGAGAAAGAGTGAGAGCAATGACGTGGTGCACATATCTCACAGTGGTTCCTCCTTAAAAGTTGCGAGCTTGCATCGCGGGACAGAGGTACACAGCGTCATGGCTTCATTGCTCCAGACCACCACAAAGGGGAGTTAGAGCACTCATTATGCATTTGGGTCCCATGGTTTTTATATGACCAATCATATCAAGTGGTTCCAATGACAGATTTTGATGCAAGCCACCCTTGCCTTGTGGCGTTCTTCAACAAAGATGGCTGACAAAACATTACGGTGGACCCAGATGTAAGTTGTTATAACATCATAAGGAGTCAAGCAACAAATGTACAATTGAGAGGAATATGTTAGTTCATGTAGAGACAAAAGTGTGAGCATATTTTTTGGTCATAAAATTAATTTACGAAAATTGCTATTTAGCAAGTTATCTGACTAGCTAACATTAGCCAGCCAGCTAGTGTTAGGAGAATGAATTTGTAATTTGTGTTGTTTAATGTTTTAGGGATTCCTGAGAAAATCAGCAAACCAGGCTGTTGTTTTGTGAAACAGTGGATGTAAAGAATCTAGCTAGCTAAAGCAATGACTGCAAATTGAATGTACAATTGTGTAAGCTTGCCTTGCAATGCAGCTGAAGTAACATAGCTAGCTAACTATTTACTTGCTTATTGTGTAGTGGAGGATACAAATAACTGTATGCCTATGAATGTGTAGCTAGCTACAGTATGTAGCCGATCTGTGTATGGACCCTAAAACGTTAGGTTCTGAATTAATATTCATACCAATCTATGAACCTCAGCTATCATAGTTGTTGTATCAACTTCAAGTCCGAATGCCATTAATGAAGCCTATGGATAGAGTAGAATATAATTTCTTTATTGTGCCAAGGATGCAAGTCCTATATACACATGTACTGTACATGCATGAGATCCCCCACATTGTAGCCTATACATTGAATATATTCTCTGATCATGTACTCTTCCTTGGCAAATAAAGGTGTGGTTCAGGTATGAATCTCTGAGACATTCTTTTTCAGTCATATCAAACACCATCATTTGAATGATGCTGTGTCTGCATGTATGTATTACAATTACACACTTCAACAGTGTTTACCACTCCTGCTCTTGGGACATCAATGATTACACATTGTAACTATGCAAAAGACTAGAAACATGATTGATTTGTAATTCATATATACAGAAAAAAGAACGATGCATATCTAACTCCCTTCATCTGCATTAATCTGTGGACAAAGGATAGTATTTCAAAGAGATACTTCATTTCAACCAGTGGAGAATGTGAAACGCTTAATTGAAAGAAGTTCATTATCCAGGTGTTATAAATACATAAATGCATTATAATCATAATTGTAAATTCAATCTGTACTTCAATGCACATATAATGTGCATTTTAAAACGAGGAATACAGACGAGGTGGGGAGAGAGGTGTAGAAGACAGAAAGGGAAAGAGGTAAGAACAGCGGTAGACAGCATATGATTCATGAATTACAGTGCTACCCTAATATTCTCTCAGTTCATCACAATTGCGGTGTCTCCTAACCAGCCTTGGGCCCCCAGTTGGCCCAAAGGTTATCTTAAGAGCGGGTGAGGTGGCGATGACGGGACTGGCTTCCTCTCTCACATCAAAACATACCTGTAGACGAGTAACAAATGGATAGAGAGAGAGCGTGATTAAGCAATTTTTTTTTATTCTAACACGGTCAGTCATCTTAAATCAGGAGGTGAAATCCAAAACTGACCTTGGAACATTAACTCTGGGACTACTACATCTCTGTCTATATTTCCATGTAAAATCTCTTTAATAATACTTCCTGTTGACCCGACCAAGTGACATCTCCCCTATGATCATGCTGTGCCCTCTGTGTAAGCCAGTTCAGATGCGGGAGGGGTTCACCAAAACAGCTGATATAACCTAGAGGATTTAGGGAGAAGGGGGAGAGGGATGAAGTGAAGAAGAGAGACTGTTATAGTGTGTGTATGTGTGTGTGGTCTCACCTGGTGTCCACACTAAGTGGCTATATAGTACTTTATGCTGAAAAACAGACACATGAGGACAAACAATAGAAGATAACGTCAATAGATGATACTGTATGTGACGCAGACTCAAATCGGAGTGTGCCTGAAACACTTAAATATAGAGGGCTATGTGTCTCACCACTTGGTTATCGCAAGGCTGACCCCCAGGGAAAATGATAGTCCAGTGAAAATGGCTGTGTTTATGTGGTGTAAATGTGAAAATTTGCAGCTGACATCTTAAGTTATTAATGCATGTGAGACAGATTCCATGTACAACAAGACAGGCAGAGATGGAGAAAAAGAACACAGAACAGTTAAATTACCTCTGGTTATGGACACTGTTGCCAGCAATAAAGCTTCCACGGCCTGTTCCTCGGACAGTGAACATCTGTCAATATCTACATTTTCGACCCCTTGGTCAGCTCGCTCTCTGAAAGTTAAGAAAACAGCTTATTTTTTATAGATATGAAAACAATAACTGAGATATGACCGTTCAATCTCAAGCAGCAGATGTCATTTTTAGGATACGTCAATACAGCCCAGTGCTGCTTACCTGAGATGCCATCTTCGTAGGTGTCCGCTTTGACTTCCTTTGTGTCGGAAAAAAGTTGCTTTCAGAACAATTATTTTTGATTGAAAATAAAAATGTTTTTGCTCTCGACAAAAAGACACAAATGTACCTCCATAGCATATAACAATTTGCCTGTGAATAACCACACCTTCATACAAACGTGCTACTGTACGCAGAATTCTTGACGCACAAGCGAAGATGCTGCCATATCCTGCCAGCATGCCCACAAGCGAGCCACTCAGGAGCAGAATGATGACGCGTGGAAGTGGAAAGGAATGAGATGGGAACAGCAATTTGTTGCAAGTTGGGGAGGGGGGCTAATAGCTGAACAATAGACTATTCAACATTTACTTAAGAATAGTATAATAGCAGAGCTAGGTGTGAAAACCCCCCCTCCTATCACAGACCAGATTTGCCCTAACGACCAAGGGGTAGCTTGCTACTCAATGTAATAAAGTAATTACTTTTCAAATAAGTTACCGTACACGTTATGTTGGCTGACAATTTGTTAGCTACGCTGTCCTTACAAACCACATAGCATATCATTACATTATCGGTCTGTTAGCTAGCTACTCTTTGTAATTATGTAAGTCTGGGCAGCGAGCTCGTTTGTCATTGATCGCTAGACCACTTATAGTCAGACGTTTATATTTTTTCCCTACTTTTTCATTACGCAGACAAAAGCACAGTTGACACCATTGAAGTGAGAATGTTTACTTTCTACACAAGTAGTTTTTTCCAGTTTCGTCCGACAAACAGATTGTAGTGGTAAAATAAAAGAGATACATTTTTAATGGAATTCTAAGCATCACTCCAGTCAAAACAGGCTCTGCAAACATTCAATTCCATTAATGGGCTCGTGCTAGTGTTCCAGTTTAGCCAACGTTCTTAAGCCGTTTTTCAGCCTTAGGTGAATTTTGACTTGTTCTATTGTCCAGCCTATAGACAGCCAGGGCGAATGTACGAAAGCACCCGAATGTCCATTGAGAAAGCACAACGACTATACCATTTAGTTAACTTCACCGGCTCCAGCAGAAAAACTGACTGTTTTGGAGAGCCTGGCGTGCCCAAAGTAAAATGCCTCCCATTTAGGCCCAGAAAATGGGATATGCATATATTTAGTACCATTGGATAGGAAACACTCTGAATTTTCCAAAACTGTTAACCATTTGTGGTTAACTGTTAACCAATCAGAACGCATTTGGCAGGCAAAACCCTGAGGAATCTCTGTCCTGAAAAAAGTCATTTTGACACATTGCTCATTTTTGAGCCCCTCCCTATCCAAAATGACCATATATAGGCATGTGAACTCAGTGCACGTCGCTTCCTTATGATGTCATCAACCACGAGACGGTGTTTTACTCCATCTTGGGGAATTTCGCCATTGATAAACAGCATGGAACGAGAGACCACGTTATGAAAACTCTTCAGATTCTGGCGTGCATGAGAAGGCGCGCTGTGCCTTATTTATCGTTTTTAGCGTTCAGTTTATATTCGGCTGATTTATAATAGTACATATACGTAAAAGGGTTCCTAAGGATACATTTAAAACTATGTTTGATTGTTTTTGGACAAGTTTATAGGTATAATTTTAACGAGTCGCGCTTGAGTTTCAAAGGAGTAATGGAGGCTGTCGTTTCTGATTATAACGCATGAACCAAATGGAGGATTTATGGATAAAAAGGCGTTACTTTTTCTAACAAAAGAACCATGGATTGTCTTCGTTGGACACTTAGGAAGACCTCAGCAGAAGTTCTTCAACAGGTAATTACTTTGTTTTCGCTGTGAAATGTGTTATGTGTGTGCCATGATTGCTAATCGATACATGGCTATTGGAAAATATGTGAGGTGCTACCCTCAAACAAATGAATGTGCTGCTTTCGCCGTAAAGCCTTTTTGAAATCTGACAACGCTGTGATATTGCCTAGAAACAGAGCTTTTGATGAGTATGGAACACTTGTATATAGCTGGATGTTTAATAATTCAATTTTCGGATTTTAAATCTGGCGCTACAGGTTTGCGCTAGTAGTGTCGGGATGATCCCGCTAGCGACCCACTGGTATTTGAGTCGTTAAGCTAAGAATGACGAGAATAATCAAGTGAATAAACGTTGGGTAGTTAGATATAGGGTAGCCTATAGTTAATATACTGGCAAGTTTGATATAACTACTAACAAGACATTTGTGGAGTGGTTGAAAAACGAGTTTTAATGACTTCTAACTGACCCGCTGTCACGATCTTCATGACGCGCACTGGGACTCTGGTGCGGGGAGCAGGAACGGGCCTTACTGGGCTCATGACGCGCACTGGGACTCTGGTGCGGGGAGCAGGAACGGGCCGTACTGGGCTTATGATGCGCACTGGGACTCTGGTGCGTGGAGCAGGAACGGGCCGTGCTGGATCCACGACGGGCACAGGAATCCTGGAGCGTGGAACAGGGACAGGACGTGCTGGGTCCACGACGGGCACAGGGATCCTGCAGCGTGGAGCAGGGACGTGCTGGGTCCATGACGGGCACAGGGATCCTGGAGCGTGGAGCAGGGACAGGACGTGCTGGGTCCAAGACGGGCACAGGGATCCTGGAGCGTGGAGCAGGGACAGGACGTGCTGGGTCCACGACGGGCACAGGGATCCTGGAGCGTGGAGCAGGGACGTGCTGGGTCCACGACAGGCACAGGGATCCTGGAGCGTGGAACAGGGACAGGACGTGCTGGGTCCACGACGGGCACAGGGATCCTGGAGCGTGGAGCAGGGACAGGACATGCTGGGTCCACGACGGGCACAGGGATCCTGGAGCGTGGAGCAGGGACAGGACGTGCTGGTTCCTCGACGGGCACAGGGATCCTGGAGCGTGAAGCAGGGACTGGACGTGCTGGACTCTCTGAGCGCACAGGGGGCCTGGTGCGCAGAGCGGAACAGGACGTGCTGAACTCTCTAAGCGCACAGGGGGCCTGGTGCGCGGAGCTGGAACAGGACGTGCTGGACTCTCTAAGCGCACAGGGGGCCTGGTGCGCGGAGCCTGAACAGGACGTGCTGGATCCACTACACGAACAGGGATCCTGGAGTGTGGAACAGGGACAGGATGTACTGGATCCACAAAACGCACAGGAGACCTGATGCGTATAGCCGACACCCCTCTCCCAGGTTGTTCACTCATCCTGGCTTCACCGATGAGGGGAGCTGGAATGTCGTGCACCGGGCTGTGCGCGTGAACAGGAGACACCGCACGCAGAGCCGGCGCAGGATATTTCGGTCCCAACAGGCGCACTGGAGACCTGGCGCGCAGAGCCTGCACCACTCTTCCAGGCTGCACACTCACCCTAGCCCGACAGATGAGTGGCGCTGGAATTTCGCGCACCGGCCTATGCATGCGCACTGGAGACACCGTGCGCACAACTGCATAGCACGGTGTCTGCTCAGTGCGACGCACCCTCCAACGCTCCCTCCAGAGAGCACGAGGAGTTAGCTCAGGAGTCCCTCCTGAACCGGCCAAACTCCCCGTGTGCCCCCAAAAAGTTTTTTGGGGCTGCCTTTCGGGCTTCCTAGCCAGGCGAGGTCTAACAAACTTTTCCTTCTCCGGGTTCCATACTCCATATCGATCCTCATAATATCGCCGCTCCGCTATCGCTGCTTCCAGCTCCTCTCTAGGACGGCGATATTCTCCAGGCTGATCCCATGGTCCATCATCCTCCAGTTCTTTCTCCCAAGTCCTGAACTCCCGGGTCTCTCGCTGCTTGGTCTTTTTATGGTGGGTTATTCTGTCACGATCTTCATGCGGGACAGACCAAGGTGCAGCGAGGCATCCAGTATACATGTTATATTTATTAACATAAACGATACTTACGCAACTGGGCAAAACAATGAACAGAACGAAACGAAGATCGTAACATATAACATAGACTTACAACACACAGACGCTATGCCTAAACAATAACCCACAAACCCCAAGTGAAAACTACAAACATATATATGGTTCCCAATTAGAAACAGATAACCTAGAACAGAAAAACCCTACACCAAAACCAAAACTAAACACTCCAGCCTGTCTACTCAGGCCTGGACGTGACACCCGCTCTGCCTTTTCATCGCCATTTACCCGTTGTTGTCTTAGCTCTCCTGATCAACACCTGTGACTGCTTTATGCCTCTCTCCAATGTCAATATGCCTTGTCTACTGCTGTCTTGGCTAGTTCTTATTATTTTATTTCACTGTAGAGCCCTCAGTCCCTCTCAAAATGCCTTAGATAGCTCTTTTGTCCCAGCCCACACACATGCGGAGACCTCACCTGGCTTAACTGGTGCCTCCAGAGACTAAACCTCTCATCGTCACACAATGCCTACGTTTACCTCCACTGTACTCACATCCTACCATAACATTGTCTGTACATTATGCCCTGAATCTACTCTACCACACCCAGAAATCTGCTCCTCTTATTCTCTGTCAACAACGCACTAGACAACCAGATCTTATAGCCTTTAGCCGTACCCTTATCCTACTCCTCCTCTGTTCCTCAGGTGATGTAGAGGTTAATCCAGGCCCTGTAGCCCCCAGTTCCACTCCTATTCCCCAGGCGCTATCATTTGTTGACTTCTGTAACCGTAAAATCCTTGGTTTCATGCATGTTAACATCAGAAGCCTCTCCCTAAGTTTGTTTTATTCACTGCTTTAGCACACTCCGCCAACTCTGATGTCCTAGCCGTGTCGGAATCCTGGCTTAGGAAGGCCACAAAAAAATCTGAAATTTCCATCCCCAACATTTTCCACCAAGATAGAACTGCCAAAGGGGGTGGAGTTGCAATCTACTGCAGAGATGCTATCCAGGTCTCTTGCCCAAACAGTTTGAGCATCTACTTAAAAAAATCCACCTTTCCAGAAATAAGTCTCTCACTGTTTCCGCTTGTTATAGACCCCCCTCAGCCTCCAGCTGTGTCCTGGACACCATATGTGAATTAATTGCCCCCCATTTTGTACTGTTAGGTGACCTAAATTGGGATATGCTTAACACCCCGGCCGTCCTACAGAACAATCTAAGCTAGATGCCCTCAATCTCACACAAATTATCAAGGAACCCACCAGGTACAACCTTAAATCCGTAAACACGGGCACCCTCATAGATATCATCCTGGCCAACCTGCCCTCTAAATACACCTCTGCTGTCTTCAACCAGGATCTCAAAGATCACTGCCTCATTGCCTGCCTCCGTAATGGGTCCGCGGTCAATCGATCACCCCTCATCATTGTCAAACGCTCCCTAAACTACTTCAGCGAGCAGGGCTTTCCAATCGACCTGGCCGGGTATCCTGGAAGGATATTGACCTCATTCCGTCAATAGAGAATGCTTTAAAAGAATGCTTTATTCTTTAAAAGTGCTTTCCTCACCATCTTAAATAAGCATGTCCCAATCAAAAAATGTTGAACTAAGAACAGATATAGCCCGTGGTTCACTCCAGACTTGACTGCCCTTGACCAGCACTAAAACATCCTGTGGCGTACTGCATTAGCATCGAATAGCCCCCGCGATATGCAACTTTTCAGGGAAGTTAGAAACCAATATACACAGGCAGTTAGGAAAGCAATAGCTAGCTTTATCAAACAGAAATTTGCATCCTGTAGCACAAACTCCAAAAAGTTCTGGGACACTGTAAAGTCCATGGAGAATAAGAACACCTCCTCCCAGCTGCCCTCTGTACTGAGGCTAGGAAACACTGTCACCACCAATAAATCTATGATAATCGAGAATTTCAATAAGCATTTTTCTACGGCTGACCATGCTATCCACCTGGCTACCTTTACCCCGGTCAACAGATCTGCACCCCCCACAGCAACTTGCCCAAGCCTCCCCCATTTCACTTTCACCCAAAATCCAGATTGCTGATGTTCTGAAAGAGCTGCAAAATCTGGAAACCTAAAAATCAGCTGGGCTAGACAATCTGGACCCTCTCTTTCTAAAATCATCCGCCGCAATTGTTGCAACCCCTATTACTAGCCTGTTCAACCTCGCTTTCGTATTGTCTCAGATCCCTAAAGATTGGAAAGCTGCCACAGTCATCCCCCTCTTCAAAGGGGGAGACACTCTAGACCCAAACTGTTACAGACCTATATCTATCCTACCCTGCCTTTCTAAAGTCTTCGAATGTCAAGTTAACAAACAGATCACCGACCATTTTGAATCCCACCGTACATTCTCTGCTATGCAATCTGGTTTCCGAGCTGGTCATGGGTGCACCTCAGCCATGCTCAAGATCCTAAACGATATAATAACCGCCATCGATAAAAGACAATACTGTGCAGCCGTCTTCATTGACCTGGCCAAGGCTTTAGACTGTCAATCACCGCATTCTTATCGGCAGACTCAACAGCCCTGGTTTCTCAAATAACTGCCTCGCCTGGTTCACCAACTACTTCTCAGATAGAGTTCAGTGTGTCAAATCGGAGGGCCTGTTGTCCGGACCTCTGGCAGTCTCTATGGGGATGCCACAGGGTTCAATTCTCGGGCCAACTCTTTTCTCTGTATGCATCAATGATGTTGCTCTTGCTGCTGGTGATTCTCTGATCCACCTCTACGCCGACGACACCATTCTGTATACATCTGGCCCTTTTTTGGACACTGTGTTAACTTCTTGGGGATCAGTGGGGCGCTAGCACCCCAATCCCGACACTACCAGGTGAAATGCAAGGCGCCAAATTCAAAATCCAAAAGTTGAATTATTAAACATCAACCAATATACAAGTGTTCCATACTCATCAAAAGCTCTGTTTCTTGGCAATATCACAGCATTGTCAGATTTCAAAAAGGCTTTACGGCGAAAGCAGCACATTTGATTGTTTGAGGGTAGCACCTCACATATTTTTTCCCATAGCCATGAATTCAATAGCCATCACGGCACACACATAACACATTTCACAGCGAAAACAAATCAATTACCTGTTGAAGAACTTCTGCTGAGGTCATCCTAAGTGTCCAACGAAGACAATCCATGGTTCTTTTGTTAGAAAAAGTAATGTATTTTATCCATAAATCTCCATTTGGTTCCCGCGTTATAATCAGAAACGACAGCTTCCACTCCTCCATTGAAACGCGAAGAGGACTCGTTCATCTTATACCTATAAACTTGTCCAAGAACAATCAAACATAGTTTTAAATGTATCCTTAGGAACACTTTTACGTATATTTACTATTATAAATCAACCGGAATATAAACTGATCAATAAAGACGGTAAAAAACACACAGCGCGCCTTGTCGGGAGCGCGCGTTCCATTCTGTTGACATAAAAAGGACACTTCCTGGTTTCCTCTTCTTCTCTGATCTAAAGCATCCAAAACGAAAATGAATACTGTCTCGAGACTATTGACATCCAAAGGAAGCGATGGGTACTGCATTCATATGCCCTTATAAGGGCATTTTCATGAGGGAGGGGTTCCAAAGTTAACTTCACCGGCTCCAGCAGCAAAGGTGACTGTTTTGGAGAGCCTGGCGTGCCCAAAGTAAAATGCCTCCCATTTAGGCCCAGAAAATGGGATATGCATATATTTAGTACCATTGGATAGGAAACACTCTGAATTTTCCAAAACTGTTAACCATTTGTCTGTGCGTCAATCACAACGCATTTGGCAGGCAAAACCCTGAGGAATCTCTGTCCTGAAAAAAGTCATTTTGACACATTGCTCATTTTGAGCCCTCCTATCCAAAATGACCATATATAGGCATGTGAACGCAATGCACGTCGCTTCCTTATGATGTCATCAACCACGAGACGGTGTTTTACTCCATCTTGGAGGTATTTCGGCCATTGATAAACAGCATGGCAATGAGGACCCTCTTCTGAAAACTCTTCAGAGTGCGCGTGCATGAGAAGGCGCTGTGCCTTATTTATCGTTTTTAGCGTTCAGTTTATATTCCGGCTGATTTATAATAGTACATATACGTAAAAGGGTTCCTAAGGATACATTTAAAACTATGTTTGATTGTTTTTGGACAAGTTTATAGGTATAATTTTAACGAGCTGGCGCCGAGTTTCAAAGGAGTAATGGAGGCTGTCGTTTCTGATTATAACGCATGAACCAAATGGAGGATTTATGGATAAAAGACGTTACTTTTTCTAACAAAAGAACCATGGATTGTCTTCGTTGGACACTTAGGAAGACCTCAGCAGAAGTTCTTCAACAGGTAATTACTTTGTTTTCGCTGTGAAATGTGTTATGTGTGTTCCATGATTGCTAATCGATACATGGCTATTGGAAAATATGTGAGGTGCTAGCCTCAAACAAATGAATGTGCTGCTTTCGCCGTAAAGCCTTTTTGAAATCTGACAACGCTGTGATATTGCCAAGAAACAGAGCTTTTGATGAGTATGGAACACTTGTATATAGCTGGATATTTAATAATTCAACTTTCGGATTTAAAATTTGGCGCCTCAGATTTTTTGCTAGTAGAGTCGGGATGATCCCGCTAGCGACCCACTGATATTTGAGTGGTTTTAACAAACCTCCAGATGAAACTGCTCTTAAATGCAAGTAAAACTAAATGCATGCTCTTCCTCCGATCGCTGCCCGCACCCGCCCGCCCGTCTAGCATCACTACTCTGGACAAGTCACAACGACTTGTGGGCAGTGGGTTCAGAACAAAAACGACAAAAACTGTAAAAAAATATATATATTTATACAATATACAGTACCAGTTAAAAGATTGGACACACCTACTCATTCAAGGGTTTTTCTTTATTTTGTATATTTTTCAACATAGTAGAATAATAGTGAAGTCATCAAAACTATGTCATTGTCCTGTTGAAAAACAAATGATAGTCCCACTAAGCACAAACCAGATGGGAGGGCGTATTACTGCAGAATGCTGTGTTAGCCATGCTAACACAGCATTGAATTCTAAATAAATGACTGACAGTGTCACCAGCAAAGCACCCCCACACCTCCTCCTCCATGCTTCATGTTGGGTTACCACACATGTGGAGATCATCCGTTCACCTACTCTGCGTCTGACAAAGACATGGCAGTTGGAACTATAAATCTCAAATTTGGAGTCATCAGACCAAAGGACAAATTTCCACCGGTATAATGTCCATTGTTCGTGTTTCTTTGCTCGTGTTTCTTCTTATTAGTGTCTTTTAAAATGAAGGCCTGATTCACGCAGTCTCCTCTGAACAGTTGATGTTGAGATGTGTCTGTTACTTGAACTCTGTGAAGCATATATTTGGGCTGCAATTTCTGAGGTAGAGTTAACTCTAAAGAACTTATCCTCTGCAGCAGAGGCAACTCTGGGTCTTCCTTTCCTGTGGCGGAACTCATGAGTCCAGTTTCATTATAGCGCTTGACTGTTTTTGCGAATGAACTTGAAGGAACTTTCAAAGTTCTTGACATTTTCCACATTGACTGACCTTCATGCCTTAAAGTAATCATGGAATGTCGTTTCTTTTTGCTTATTTGAGCTGTTCTTGCCATAATATGGACTTGGTCTAATACAAAATAGAGCTATTTTCTGTATACCACCCCTACCATGTCACAAGACAATTGATTAATTCCACAAATTAACCTCTTGAAGCTGGTTGAGAGAATGCCAAGAGTGTGCCAAGCTGTCATCAAGGCAAAGGGTGGCTACATTGAAGACACTCAAATACAAAATATATTTTGATTCATTTAATAATATTTTGGTTACTACATGATTCCATATGTGTTATTTCTTAGTTTTGAAAATATGTAGAAAATAGTAAAAATAAAGAAAAATCCTTGAATGAGTAGGTTTGTCCAAACTTTTGACTGGTACTGTATATGCATATATATATATATATATATACATACATACATATATATATACATATATATATATATATTTATATTCCGGACTCTTATATTGTTCGTTCTAATACCTCTTCATTTCTTTATTTTAACTTTTTGGAGTATGTGCGTATTGTTGTGTATTATTAAATACTCAAGAATTTCGCTGCTCCTGCAATAACATCAGCAAATCTGTGAACACGACCAATAAACTTTCATTAAATTTGGTTTGTGCTCCGCCAGAGACCAAGTCGTTGCCATTGCGCAGGTACAAAAAGTGATTCTGTCTGTTCCATATTACAAACTCCAACCCCCAGCGGGGGATGGGGGAGCATGAAAAGATGCTGAGAGCAGAGCTAGGCCCCACTTTCCCCCACCACCACCACCCTGGGAGCCTCTGAGACTGGGCTGCAACCCCACAGATCCCCACATAGCCTATGTGTGACTCCAAAATGGCACCCTAGTACCTTTGTAGTGCGTTACTTTTGACCAGGGTCCATAAGGCGCTGATCAAATGTAGTGCTGTGCATTATGTAGGGAATAATGTGCCATTTGGAACACGTTTCAGGCAGGCGCTGACTCACACACAGCTAGACTGACTTGGGAACGGCGAGTAGGAACCAGCTTAGCCTGATGCATTATGTCTCTGTTCACTTGCTTTTCTCCTTAAATGTTCCCCGATTTCCAGCCCATTACTGTGGGGTAAACAGGGCCAGGCAGTGAAGGGAGTGTAGCAAAGGGGAGCACGGGGAGAAAATAGATAGAATATAACTGCTCGCTTGGGAGGCGCGGAGAGACCATACCCACCAGGCCTAGCAAACCATTGGGGCCTATCAGGGTCTGTAAATACTTTATGAGATATGATGGTACAGTACAAATACTCCTCAACCACAGGCCATTAACCATTTTCACTAGGAATGTGCCCTTTAGTAAAGCAGGAAAATAATCAAATAAGCAAACAAACTCTTCCCCAGTGACAGCCCAGGCTCTCTGTGGGCCGATATGTTGCTGGACTGCTAATGAGACTCCGTGTACGGTGATTCTCTTCTCTTCCTCCAGCAAAAATAACCAACCGGCCCATACACACACCAAGATAACAGCCAACGGTTGCGTCCCAAATTGCGCCCTATTCCCTATTTAGTGCAGTACTTTTCACAAAGACCATTAGGGCTCTGGTAAAAAGTAGTGCACTCAGGGGTCTAAAGTGTAACCAATTTCATCGCATCTGCAACAAAATATTTTGCTGTGTGACCTGGAGTTTTATTTTGGGAGCACCAGTGTGACTAAAAGAAAATCCAATAAAAGATTACATGCGGAACAATATTTCACCTCAACACCCTTCTCTACACTGCTCAAACAAAACAGACTGCCTCCCGCGGCTACTTGCTTACAGTTCCCGGGCCACACACACTAAATCCTGCCTCTGTCACTAAAGCAGGCAGCACACAGTTCCTCCACGCTGTATATTCTCTCAGAATGCTGTGAATTCATGCACTCAACATATTCTTCTAAGACAAGAATGGTGCTGCTTTCCACGTTGCATCTAAATATGAATCCACATGTTTCTCTATTATACTATTAGTTTGTGTATCTTGCTCTCTGCAAAATGTGAGTTAGTTAGTCAATGGAAGCTGACAAGTGCCTAAAATAATGCTAATGCTAATCACTAACTAGCTAGCTGGCTTTCTAAATGTCATTTAGACATTTAGAATGTCATCCCGTGACGCTGTTAGCCTCAGTTTCTGGGACCTCTACTATCTGTCCCGGCATACTGCCAACCGCTAAAGTCTGAAGAGCTGCTGCTTGGCGATGCTACCCAGACTTCCTTGACAGTTTGAACACAGCCGGTAATGCGGTTAGCCCTCGTGGCTGGGACTGCAGATAATCCCGGGCTTGTGGCTGTTTGTTGCTGTTTCCTTTAGCCCTGCGAGCTGTGGTGGCTGGAATTGTGTGGAGTACCAGCATTAGCCTACGTTGCTACCATCATGCTGCCCAAAGTTAAAGAAGCTTGGAGTATTGGAGAGTACAGTGTTTTGCTATCACAGGTGCATGATCTTTAAAATAAACAAAAATATGTCTACAAGCAATTGCAAAAGGAAAACAACTTTAAGAGATTTGTCCAAATACTGTTGGACTCAACTAACAAAAGAATGGACGATCTGACCAGAGGTCCAAGACCATAATAACAGTTTGCAGTTCTCCCAGGGAGAGGTGGATGTCCTGAAAGAGACTTGCAGCGAGATGACAACAAACAAAGCTTGTTGACATCATTACTGTCTGTTAATCATTATTACAGATGACTGGGAAAACAGACTACCGAGAAGGACAATCCAGGAGGAATGACATTGCTGTGGATAGCATACCAGAGTCTCCATATGAGACCAGCGTGGAGACTGATGAGAAAGTGAGAATAATTGTAAAGCTACAGATGGATCATAGGAAGATTGAGGTGGAGCGCGACCACAGGTCTGGAAAACCTTGTACTGTATATATATATATATATATGCATATTTTCTTTATAAATATTTTTGGAAAATCGCATGAAAATCTGTCGCCAATTGGACGGAAACCTAGCTTGTGGTGGTACCCAAAAAGGCAGATAGATTTGTACCATAATCATTATCATATTATCCAGCATGTTCTACTAGTTGATTTTTGATATACAGTACCAGTCAAAAGTTTGGACACACCTACTCATTAATAGTAAAGACATCAAAACTATGAAATAACACATATGGAATCATGTAGTAACCAAAAAAGTGTTGAACAAATCAAAATATATTTTACATTTAAGATCCTTCAGTGTAGCCACCCATTGCCTTGAAGACAGCTTTGCACACTCTTGCCATTCTCTCAACCAGCTTCATGATGTAGTCAATGAATTTCAATTAACAGATGTGCCTTGTTTAACTACCACCACTCCCGACACTACTCGGTGAAATGCAAGGCGCCAAATTCAAAATCCAAAAGTTGAATTATTAAACATTCATCAATATACAAGTGTTGCATAGTCATCAAAAGCTCTGCTTCTTGGCAATATCACAGCGTGATAAGGCTTCACGGCGAAAGCACAACATTTGATTGTTTGAGGGTAGCACCTCCAATATTTTTCCATTAGCATAAATTCATAAACCATCGCGGTTCACACAAAACACATTTCACAGCGAAAACAAATCCCTTACCTTTTGAAGAACTTCTGCTGAGGGCTTCCCAAGTGTCCAACGAAGACATCCAATGGTTCTTTTGTCAGAAAAAGTCATTTATTATATCCATAAATCTCTGTTTGGTTGGCGCATTATGTTCATAAAATACAGCGTCCACTCGCCCATTGAACCGTGAAGAGAACACTTTCAACCTATACCTATACACTTGTCCAAGAACAATCAAACATCATTGATAATGTATCCTTAGGAACACTTTTATGTATATTTACTATAATATTTCAACTGGATTATAAACTGGACGATAGGAAAGGAAAAAACCACAGCGAGCGCGAGCCCATGAACGCGCATCCTCTTCTGTTTACATCTGATGACCAGTTCAAAATTCTTCTTCTATTACCATCTAGAGCAACTAAACATCACCAAGCACTGTCTAGAGACTGTTGACATCCAGTGGAAGCAATAGGTACTGCAATCTTACTCCCATATATGTCTGTTTTCAATTGAGAGGGGTTCAAAATGTGTCAAAAACACTTTTTCCAGGACAGAAATTCCTCGGGTTTTCGCCTGTTATATCAGTTCTGTTATACTCACAGACAATATTTTAACACTCTCAGAAACTTCAGAGTGTTTCCTATCCATTAGTACTAATTATGTGCATGTCCTATTTTCTGGGCCTGAGTGGGAGGCATTTTACTTTGGGCACGCCAGACTCTCCAAAACCGTCACCTCGGGACATATCCAGCGCGGGTCACACAAAACCCATATAAGAGCTAAAAAATATCACTTACCTTTTGAGGAAATTCTGCTGAGGGCTTCCCAAGTGTCCAACGAAGACATCCAATGGTTCTTTTGTTAGAAAATGTCATTTATTATATCCCTAAATCTCCATTTGGTTGGCGCGTTATGATCAGAAAATCCACCGTTGAGTCGCCCATTGAACCCGTGAAGAGAACACGTTCAAATTATACTTATAAACTTTCTGCAAACAAATCAAACATCATTTTTAATGTATCTTTTTATGTATATTTACTGTAATATTTCAACCGGACGATAACGTGAACAATAGGAAAGGAAAATAAAGTGGAACGCGCTCACAATCTCGCGCCCGTCAAACGTTGTTGACAAAAGTGGTCCCTTCACTACTTCCTCTTCCTATCCGTTCTGCTTAGTGCTAGAGCTTCCAGACACTATATAAAGACTGTTGACATCTAGTGGAAGCCATAGGTACTGCAGTCTCAGTCCTAGTTAAAACAGAAATGAATAGGCAGCCTGGAGAAGAAGGTAATGTACAAAAAAACCTGCAAATCCGGATTTTCCTCTGGTTTTTGCCTGCTATATCAGTTCTGTTATACTCACATACATTATTTTAACACTTTTAAACACGCCAGACTCTCCAAAACCGTCACCTCTGCTGCCGCTCCCTAAGAAGTTAATGTGTTTGAGCCAATCAGTGTTGTGACAAGGTAGGGGTTGTATACAAAAGATAGCCCTATTTGGTAAAAGACCAAGTCCATATTACAGCAAAACAGCTCAAATAAGCAAAGAGAAATGACAGTCCATCATTACTTCAAGGCATGAAGGTCAGTCAATGCAGAAAATTTCAAGAACTTTGAAAGTTTCTTCAAGTGCAGTCGCAAAAACCATCAACCGCTATGAAGAAACTGGCTCTCATGAGGACCACCACAGGAAGACCCAAAGTTACCTCTGCTGCAGAGGATAAGTTCATTAGAGTTAACTGCACCTCATAAATTGGAGCCCAAATAAATGCTTCACATTAACAAACACATCTCAACATCAACTGTTCAGATGATACTGCATGAATCAGGCCTTCATGGTCAAATTGCTGCAAATAAATCATTACTAAAGGACACCAATAAGAAGAAGAGACTTACTTGGGCCAAGAAACACAAGTAATGGACATTAAACTGGTGGAAATCTGTCTTTTGGTCTGATGATTTTAGATTTTTGGTTCCAACCGCAGTGTCTTTGTGAGACACAGAGTAGGTGAATGGATGATCTCCGCAAGTGTGATTCCCACCGTGAACCATGGAGGAGGAGGTGTGATGATGTGGGGGTGCTTTGCTGGTGACACTGTCTGTGATTTATTTAGAATTCAAGGAATGCTGAACCAGCATGGCTACCACAGTATTCTGCAATGATACACCATCCCATCTGGTTTGCACTTAGTGGGACTGTCATTTGTTTTTCATCAGGACAATGACCCAAAACACATCTCCAGGCTGTGTAAATGCTATTTGACCAAGAAGGAGCGTGATGGAGTGCTGCATCAGATGACCTGGCCTCCACAATCACCAGACCTCAACCCAATTGAGATGTTTTGGGATGAGTTGGACTGCAGAGTGAAGGAAAAGCAGCCAGCAAGTGCTCAGTATATGTGCGAACTCCTTCAAGACTGTTGGAAAGCATTCCAGGTGAAGCTGGTTGAGAGAATGCCAAGAGTGTGCAAAGCTGTCATCAAGTCTAAGGATGGCTACTTTGAAGAATCTCAAATCTCAAACATATTTTGATTTGTTTAACACTTTCTTTCTTACTACATGATTGCATATGTGTTATTTCATAGTTTTGATGTCTTCACTATTATTCTACAATGTAGAAAATAGTAAAATAAAGAAAAACCCTTGAATGAGTAGGTGTGTCCAAACTTTGGACTGGTACTGTATATCAAAAATCAACTATTAGAGCATGATGGATATGATGATTATGATTATGGTAAAAATCTATCTGCCTTTTAGGGTACCACCACAAGCTAGGTTTCCATCCAATTGGCAACAGATTTTCAATGCGATTTTCCCAAAATATTCATAAAGAAAATATGCACATTTTCCCAACAGTCGTGTATTTCCACCAAACGTACTTGTTGCAGATAAAAATCAGTGCTGATGATGTAGTGCACACAAAATGTACTTTTTCACTTAAGTCTTCATGTACAGAATTAAAATCTAAAGTTTACTGCATTTCTCTTGCATTTTCAACTCTAGGCTAGCGTACATTAGGGTGCATCAAAAAACACAATTCTTGAATTTTGATATGGCTGGGTGCTAAAAGTGTTCCAATATATGTAGAAACAACACATGCAAAATATTTTTCCAGTACATGATGACCACAAGTCCACATGACATCCTTAGCCGACCAAGTGTCGTGTCACTGGCTACAAGGTTGAAGATGTCACCAATGCAACAGGCTGCCTTCACTCGTGGCCTTGTTGCAGAGTCAGGTGGTGAATGTACACATCTCTCTGCATCTTACGCAACAGCTGACCGAGCAAGACGCCAAGTGCTGGAGACAATCAGTGAGGAACAGCACAAGCAGTGGACACCACCTTCATTGTGCACCCTACACTGGGACAGCAAGTTAACACCGATGCTCAGCAATGTGCGCCAGTTGGAGGACTGTCTGACAGTGGTGGTTGGAGATGCAGAGCGGCTGAAACTGCTTGGTGTCCCGGCGTATAAGAAGCAGACCAATGAGGCATGTGGAGTGATCATTGCCCGGTTGTCATGCAAGTTGCTGCAGGACTGGTGCTGCGCTGACCAGGTTGTCAACATGGCATTTGACACCACTGTGTCAAACACCAGCCATCTCACAGCAGCCTGCATTGCCATACAGCTCTCACTGGGCCGACCACTGCTATGGTCTGGGTGCCGGCACCACATTGGTGAGGTCCTCCTGAACCAGGTTTTCACAGACCTGAAAGGGGAGTCATCACACTCGCCAGAGGTTACCTTGTTCACACGTCTGAGAGAGAAATGGAACCTGTTACCACAAGAATCCAGCAGCCAATGGTCCCGCTACATTCCTGGCAACACCGAGCAACCACTCCTGGGCAATTTACATGCTGAACTTATCAGGTGCGCAAAATAAGTCACTGACCACAAGCGAGGTGACTACCATGAGTTTGTGCAGCTGTGTCTTGTGTTTCTGGATGCAGATGGTGAAGAGCAGACCGCAGTGAGCTTCCAACGACCGGGAGCGCTCCACAAGGCACGATGGATGGCCAAGCTGCTCTATACTCTCAAGCTGGCTTTGATGGAGCAGCACATCGCGTTGCTTCCACAGGGCACAATCACCACACGGCAGCAGGTGCCGAAGATTCGGGCATTTGCCATTTTCATTACACACATCTATGCAAAGTGGTGGTTGACCTGCGAGAAAGCTGTAGATGCTGCCTGGAATGACCTGACACTCTACCACCACCTGCAGGCATACAAGGCTGTAGATGAGGGCATTGCAGCATCAGCGATCAAGGCGCTGGAGAGGCATCGCTGGTACCTGACAGGTGAGATGCTACCCCTGGCTCTCTTCAGCAGCAAGGTGCCCAATGATGACAAGCGTGCACTTGCCAGAGCGATCATGGAGCACAAGCCCGCTGATCTCCCCATGCACATCCCTGAGCAGCGCTTTGGCACTGGCTTTGGCAAGCCAAAGTTCCCCACCTTCTTGCCAACCACCAGCTTGGCTGACCTCGCCAATAAGGATTGCTGGTTTGGGATGCACCAGCTGCACATTGATCCAGAATTTATGTCTCTCGATGTTAAGGAATGGGCGACCAATGCTGCGTTCAAAAAAGTGAGGTCAATGTCGTGCAATGAACGTGGTCAATGACTGTGCGGCGTGGCGTCAAGCTCACATCCGACTTTGTCGCAGTGGCAAGGAAGGAGCAGCACCTGCAGAATGTGCTGCAGGCAGTTGAACATGACCGCAACCAACAGCCAAACCTTCGCGCTGCAAACACAAGCTAATCCCTGAATAGGACGGTTACTCTTGGGTGGCGGGTGGGGAGACATATCTGGGGAGACACTGGCTAGGTTCAGAGTTCAGGTTCAATTTCCTCTCTCTTTCTCCCTGGTGATGTTGCTCAGTGGAGCAGACTCTGGCACAGACTGAGCAATTAAGTTTGAAGTTTAGTTAGTGTCAGCTCTTACCATTAGGCCCTGTTAGTTGCCAGTGAGTTAGCCACTAGAGAGGGTGTGTTCTTTTAAGTTTGTCAGTATCGCCCCTTGTGTTTAACAATAAAGTCAATTAAACTTTATATGTGTGTCCGACATCCATCACTGCTGCACAAAATTCAGGGTAAGGCCACGTGAACATGTCCCATTGACCTCTGTTCATTTTGTCTATAGGACAAATGAATGGAGAATCTTGAAAGTTGAATTCTGAGAAATGCCCAAGTTGCCCAAAGGGCAAACAAACAACTTTTACTTTGATAACCATATAGAACATGTTACTGTATAAAAGTTAACTGTACTCAACATTTCCAGGTCAACCTTATGGCAATTAGACAAAAAATTTCAAATTTTTTGAAATTTCGCCAAAGTTCATGTGTTAGGTGGCACCCCTAAATCTCAATGGAATTCCTCAAAACTTTGCAAAAGTCATTTTTATGTTAATTTGAACAACATGCAATGCCAACCAAATTGATATTTTGAAATTAAAATTTCCCATTCAAATTTGATGCACCCTAGCGTACATGATACAATTATTATGGATAAGAGTGAGAAGATTTGTATTTGTCAAACGGCAGTCAAGCATCGATCATCATGTCTCCAGAATAAGACCCACAATATTTATTGAAAAGAAGCATCAAGCTCATCACTGCACTTTCACCATTCTGTGAAGTTCATAATAACCTATTTAATCTGTAGCCTAATAAACTGTATGGTTTCAAATCAAATCAAAATAAATCAAATTGTATTGGTCACATACACATGGTCAGCAGGTGTTATTGTGAGTGTGGCGAACTACAACTGGTTTCCCGAGTTGTAGTGGCAGGACAACACACCATATCATCAAGTTTATTTCGAAAATTATGTTATCATATCAATATTTGCACATAAAGGCATTTCCACTGCCATTTCTCGTATTTTACAGACTCAAAAAGATCCCACCATGTCGAACGAACAAATTGTAGCATTTATCAAATTGTACCAAAACTTTTTGTTTCCATCACAGCTGTCGTGATGAATGTTGCATGCGGAATGACTTTATTTGTCACGTCTGCTCCCGCTCTTCCTCCCCCTGGCGCTTGAGGGTGCCAGGCTGCCCTGCATCACGCACTCCTGCCATCCATTACGCACACCTGCCTTCCCTCGTCACGCGCATCAGCGATATTGGACTCACCTGGACTCATTCATCACCTGTTTATTTCCTCCCCTATATTTGTCAGTTCCCTTGCTCTGTTCCCTGCTACTGCATTGATTGTCATTTGTCTGTGTTACCCGTTTGCTGACACTGTTCCTGTCTCGTTCCATGTCTGTTATATATTAAATGTTTGACTCCCCGTGCCTGCTTCGTCTATCCAGTGTCATTCCATGTGACATTATTCGCATAAAGACTGTGGATGGATATGTGGTTACTTTGACAAAGTTCCTTATAAGTGGCAAAAGGAATCATTGTATCTTATGGTGGGTATTGAGGGTACACAAAATAAATTTGTTCCCTGGGAAACATAAATGTGACGTCACCGTAGATTGTGATTATTGTACACTATATATACACATGTGGATTCGTCTATTTCAGCCACACCCGTTGCTGACAGGTATATCAAATCGAGCACACAGCCATGCAATCTCCATAGACAAACATTGGCAGTAGAATGGCCTTACTGAAGAGCAGAGTGACTTTCAACGTGGCACAGTCATAGGATGCCACCTTTCTAACAAGTCAGTTTGTCAAATTTCAGCCCTGCTACAGGTAACCCGGTCAACTGTAAGTGCAGTTATTTTAAAGTGGAAACGTCTAGGAGAAACAACGGCTCAGCCGCAAAGTGGTATGCCACACAAGCTCACAGAATTGGACCGTTGAAGGACGTAAAATCGTCTGTCCTCGGTTGCAACAGTCTACCTCTGGAAGCAATGTCAGCAGAATAACTCTTTGTCGGGAGCTTCATGAAATGGGTTTCCATGGCCGAGAAGGTGCACACAAGCCTAAGTTCACCATGCGTAATGCCAAGCGTCGGCTGGAGCAGTAGAAAAGCGTTCTCTGGAGTGATAAATCACGCTTCACCATCTGGCAGTCTGACAGACACATCTGAGTTTGGCGGATGCCAGGAGAATGCTACCTGCCCACATGCATAGTTCCAACTGTAAAGTTTGATGGAGGAGGAATAATGGTCTGGGGCTGTTTCCATTAAAGGGAAATCTTAATGCTACAGCATACAATGACATTCTAGACGATTCTGTGCTTCCAATTTTATGTCAACAGTTTGGGGAAGTCCCTTTCCTGTTTCAGCATGACAATGCGCCATTCACTAAGCAAGGTCCATTCAGAAATGGTTTGTCGAGTTCGTTGTGGAAGAACTTGACTGGGCTGCACAGAACACTGACCTCAACCCCATCGAACACCTTTGGGATGAATTGTAACGCCGACTGCGAGCCAGGCCTAATCACCCAACATCAGTGTCCGACCTCACTATGCTGTTGAGCTGAATGGAAGCAAGTCCCCGCAGCAATGGTCCAACATCTAGTGGAAAGCCTTCCCAGAAGAGTGGAGGCTATTAAAGCAGCAAAGGGGGGAACAACTCCATACTAATGCCCATGATTTTGGAATGAGATGCTTGGCGAGCAGGTGTCCACATACTTTTGGTCATGTAGTGTACATTTTATATTCAAAATATTGGGTACAGAAATGTACCATTATACTAAATTGTCCGCACATATACCCTAAAAAGGTACCAAACAGCACCATGTGAGATCATTATGTGTACCTGTGAAGGTACATTATGTGTATTTAATATTTGTTGTACCCCAGGGTACATTTTGTACCCTAACTGTACCCTTATTTCTAAGAGTATAGAGGAGAATGTCCCGGCATCTGTGTGTACTTGCGAAATAACACACATCGCTCAGAGAGGCTTGATTAAGTGAAACACTCCTCAATGGCTTGATACCTTAATGGTGTCTATCTTCAGTAGAAAGGCTCTTA
This sequence comes from Brachymystax lenok tsinlingensis, assembly GCA_030435695.1. Taxonomy (NCBI): domain Eukaryota; kingdom Metazoa; phylum Chordata; class Actinopteri; order Salmoniformes; family Salmonidae; genus Brachymystax; species Brachymystax lenok. The sequence goes on from CM059814.1 coordinate 32,114,783, forward strand.
AGGCTGCGGCCCCATCGTAGCTCAAGGGTTGTTGCCGTGAGGCTGTGCATCTCTAGTGTGTGCGTATTTATTGTGTGTGTGTGTGTGTGTGTGCACTTGCGTGTGTGCTAACCATGTTCTGATAATCCATATACCCTCACAGTCTATTAGCGCTTTACACGCTAAAGGACGAGCAGAAACATAAATTAATGCTCAAAGGAGATAAAGAGGTTTGATTATGCTCCAGTGGTTGACTTTTGATCTCAACCGTCTTGTATTTTCTTTACTTTTTTTTCTTCTTCTCTCTATGTCTTTTGTTGTTCTCATATTTGTTCTTCTCCCCCTCCGCTTCGGTCGTTCACAAGCTCTGTAATCGTTTTAGAAGCAAGGCTGAAAGTCAAGCCTCGCTTGGGGACGATGTTATGTTGTGGAATCTTATTTGGGTTGGATGGCTCTATCCTCTGGATTGACGGAGAGACCGACTGCACCACAGGAATGCAAAGCAACCAGACCCTATTCATCCAGGGTTTCATCCCAAATGGCACCCTATTCTTTATATAGTGCACTACTTTTGACCAGTAGTGCAATACATAGAGAATAGGCTGCCATTTGGGACACATCCCAGTCCAGAGTAGAAACTCTACTCCTCGTCACTTGTCCTAACCTTGGCTGGGATGCTTGACGTTCACAATCTCTCAATTACAGTACGTTGTACGACGTTGCAAACAAGTGATATCGACTTCCTCTCTCGTCTAGCTATGTAAAGCATTTCTTATTTGATATTCTTTGCTGTAGGCCTACTCTCCGTTATATAGGTCGACATTGTGTTTTGATTTTGTTGGACAAATAATGGCCGTAAGAAGCCTGTGTGTTCGGCAGTAGGGCACCACTAGCCCACTACCTCCTTAGGATGCTTTGATATGAGTGGAGTGGACATCAGCCGAGCTACCACATAGCTGACAGTCAGCACTAAACACATCAGACAGCACAACATCCGAGTCAGCCTAGGAGGCAGTGCTCAGGGGTGAAGTTTCCTCTAGGTACAGATCTAGGGAGAAGTACATGGAGGAGTCTGCTTTACCAGTGAAAGTATTGTATCTCAATCAAAGTACATTTTAGGCCATCTGAGAATTATTATATGTGGTGTGTATCCTATTGCAGAATAAGTGTTATGGCTTGAATGCTGGCTATGACTGAAATGTCTTATTCAATCAACCAATATCAGAATAATAATATAAGTCCCCACCTTTCATCTTGTCGAACTCAGACAATGAGATGAGAACAATGAAAAAAACAATGAATAGATAACAAAGGAGATATTTAACATCACACGGTACCTTGCCAACATACTGGTTATCCAACCCTGTGTACTCCTCCAGCAGGAAGAACTGGTTCCACATCCATCCTCGTTTGGAGCGTCTCAGAGGCACTCCATTGGCATCCTGTCCCGTCAGCGTCAAGCCCACCCCTGTGCCCCCGCCTCCCCCCTGTAGTCCTCCTCAGGGCTCGCAGTCCGTCCCCATGGGAACACAGGTATGCCCAGAGGACCAGCAGGAGAAGTACAGTTCTTCCTCTCAACATGGCCAGGCCAGTAGCTACAAAGCTCCAAATACAGTGTGAAGTGTGAAGTGGTCAGTGGACTTTATTCAGAAGTTTAGTCATTGGGTCACTCCTCCTGGTCTGGGTATAGGTCCGCAGTAGCAGCACGGGCTGTCAGTCTGCCATTGGGGCCCAGGTCCAGCCAGTATCTGGAACATAGAACACACAGTCAGGATGTTAGTACTGGGAATTCTTGGAACAACTATTTGGTGCAACAATCTCTCTCTGTAGGAGCTAAGCCATACCTTTCTTCTCCTCCTGTCCTGTCTCCCTTCTTCTCAGCAACATATGCTTTCTTACATTCACCCCCCCCTCTCTCTGACTCTTTATTTCTCTCCCTCTCTCTCTCTCTCTCTCTCTCTCTCTCTCTCTCTCTCTCTCTCTCTCTCTCTCTCTCTCTCTCTCTCAATTCAATTCAATTCAATTCAATTCAATTCAAGGGGCTTTGCTGGCATGGGAAACATATATTTACATTACCAAAGCAAGTGAAATAGATCAAAAACAAAAATGAATAAAACAATAAAAGTAAACATTACACAAAAGTTCCAAAAGAATTAAGACATTTCAAATGTCATATTATGTCTATATACAGTGTTGTAACTATGTGCAAATACTTAAACAAATAAATATGGGTTGTATTTACAATTGTGCTTGTTCTTCACTGGTTGCCCTTTTTTTATGGCAACAGGTCACAAATCTTTCTGCTGTGATTGCACACTGTGGTATGTGAATTCTTTGTGGGTCTGTGTAATCTGAGGGAAATTTGTGTCTCTAATATGGTCATACATTCGGCAGGAGGTGCAGCTCAGTTTCCACCTTGTTTTGTGGGCAGTGTGCATATAGCCTGTCTTCTTTTGAGAGCCAGGTCTGCCTACGGCGGCCTTTCTCAATAGAAAGGCCATGCTCACTGAGTCTGTACATAGTCAAAGCTTTCCTTAATTTTGGGTCAGTCACAGTGGTCAGGTATTCTGCCACTGTTTACTCTCTGTTTATGGCCAAATAGCATGTTTTTTGTTAACTCTTTCCAATGTGTCAAGTCATTTATTTTTGTTTTCTCATGATTTGGGCGGGTCTAATTGTGTTTCTGTCCTAAGGCTCTGTGGGGTCTGTTTGTGTTAATGTATTTGTATTGTGGAAACAATACAAATACATTAAGTTTCAGAAAGTCCAGCAATGTAATTACAATGAACATAACACAGGGCTGTGAATACTACAAATGTATTTAAATTACAATAAATAAAGGTTAACTTGCTTGTTTTTTTGCTGTCCAGTGGCACCACAAGTGGGCATTTGATTTGCGAACTCATCACATGTGAGCTTACTGTGATACAAAAACACCACTATCCAAAGAACATTGCAGGGCATGTACACTGAATTAGGGCAACTACAATAAGTTTCTAAGATTTTCCCCAGAACTCAAAAGTCATTCCCTGATGTGGTTTAAGCATTTTTGTGAACACAGAAAATCAAATGTTGTTGTTTTTTCTATTAAAAAAGTGTTACAAACTGGGGGAAAACAGAATTTGGGGGGGAGGGGGATTGGAAACCTGGAAAAACAAAACAGAGAAAACTGAATTTTGGAGAAAAAATACAGAATTAGGCCAAAAATAAACACAGATTTCAAAAAGGTCCTACCAACTTTTTTTGCTGTACATGACTGCACTTCAGAGCGGCGCAAAGTTGAGGTCAGGTCCAATATTGGCAATGCACCCAAGAGGGAAAGAGGTTGGGCTATCCTATAAATATTTTAAAGTAATATATACAATTTAGCAGACACTTTAATCCAAAGCGACATACAGTCATGTGTGCATCTTTTCTTTAACGTATGGGTGGTCCCGGCACACACCCTATTTGACCTAGTGGGTTATGTCACGTTTGACATTGGTGGTTATGTCACACAGTTATGCTACATTTATGAACACTTTACAGAGCATGACATATGGTTATAGATGATTTGCAACACATTTATGTAGTGTTTATGAAGGCTTCATAAGCTCCACGTCATTTAAAGCGGGACCAGAATGGTCATTTGTGGTCCTGGCAAATTGACCTTTTTTGGAACACCATTATTTTTGTCTTACATAAATTCACTGTCAGGACCCAGGTCTGACAGAATTTGTACAGAAGATCTAGGTGCTGCTGTAGGCCATCCTTGGTTGGGGACAGAAGGACCAGGTAATCAGCAAACACTAGACATTTGACTTCAAATTCTTGTAGGGTGAGGCCGGGTGATGCAGACTGTTCTAGTGCCCTGACCAATTCGTTGATATATATGTTGAAGAAGGTGTGGCTCAAGCTGCATCCCTGTCTCACCCCATGATCCTGTGGAAAGAATTGTGTGTGTTTTTTGCAAATTGTAACTGCACACTTGTTGTTTGTGTACATGGATTTTATAATGTCATATGTTTTCCTCCAACACCGCTTTCCATCAATTTGTATAATAGAACCTCATGCCAAATAGAAACAAAATATTTTTTTAAATCAACAAAGCATGTGACAACTTTGCTTCTGTTTTTTTATTTTTGGGTTGTCAATGAAGGTGTGCAGGGTGAATACGTGGTCTTTCGTACAGTAATTTGGTCTGCTGTTAAAGATAATGCAGAGGATTTTCCCAAAGTTACTGTTGACTCATATCCCACGGTAGATATTGGGGTCAAATTTGAGCCATTTTGTTGATTTGAGTGATCAGTCCTTAGTTCCAAATATTGGAGAAGATGCCAGAGCTGAGGATTACGTTAAAAAGTTTAGGTATAGCCAATTGGAAAGTGTGGTCTGTATATTTTCAAATCAAATCAAATGTTATTGGTCAGATACACATGGTTAGCAGATGTTACTGCAAGCGTAGCGAAATGCTTGTGCTTCTAGTTCCGACAGTGCAGCAATATCTAACATGTAATTTAACAATTCCACAACAAGTACCTAAAACACACAAATCTAAGTAAAGGAATGGAATAAGAATATATACATATAAATATATGGATGAGCAATGACAGAGTGCCATAGGCAAGATGCAATAGGATGGTATAAAAAACAGTATATACATATGACATGACTAATGCAAGATATGTAAACATTATTAAAGTGGCATTATTAAAGTGACTAGTGATCCATTTATTGAAGTCAATGATTTCAAGTCTGTATGTAGGCAGCAGCCTCTCTGTGTTAGTGATGGCTGTTTAACAGTCTGATGGCCTTGAGATAGAAGCTGTTTTTCAGTCTCTCGGTCCAAGCTTTGGTGCAACTGTACTGACCTTGCCTTCTAGATGGCAGCGGGGTGAACAGGCAGTGGCTCGGGTGGTTGTTGTCTTGGATGATCTTTATGGCCTTCCTGTGACATCGGATACTGTAGATGTCCTGGAGGGCAGGTTGTTTGCCCCCGGTGATGCGTTGTGGACACCGCACCACCCTCTCGAGAGACTTGCTGTTGTGGGCGGTGCAGTTGCCGTACTAGGCGGTGATACAGCCTGCCAGGATGCTCTCAATTGTGCATCTGTAAAAGTTTGTGAGGGTTTTAGGTGACAAGACAAATTTCTTCAGCCACCTTCACTGCTATCCCGTCAATATGGATGGGGAATGCTCCCTCTGCTGTTTCCTGAAGTCCACAATAATCTCCTTTGTTTTGCTGACGTTGAGTGGGAGGTTGTTTTCCTGTCACCACACTCCGAGTGCCCTCACCTCCTCCCTTTAGGCTGTCTCGTCGTTGTTGGTAATCAAGCCTACTACTGTTGTGTCGTCTGCAAACTTGATGATTGAGTTGGAGGCGTGCATGGCCACGCAAGTCATGGGTGAACAGTGAGTACAGGAGGGGGCTGAGCACACACCCTTGTGGTGCCCCAGTGTTGAGGATCAGTGAAGTGGAGATGTTGTTTAGTACCTTCACTGCCTAGGGACGGCCCGTCAGGAAGTCCAGGACCAAATTGCACAGGACGGGGCTGAGACCCAGGGACTCAAGCTTCATGATGAGCTTGGAGGGTACTATGGTGTTGAATGCTGAGCTATAGTCAATGAACAGCCTTCTTACATAGGTATTCCTCTTGTCCAGATTGGATAGGGCAGGGTGCAGTGTGATGGCGATTGCATCGTCTGTGGACCTATTGGGGCGGTAAGCAAAGTGAAGTGGGTCTAGGGTGACAGGTAAGGTGGAGGTGATATGATCCTTGACTAGACTCTCAAACCACTTCATGATGACAGAAGTGGGTGCTACAGGGCAATAGTCATTTAGTTCAGTTACCTTTGCCTTCTTGAGTACAGGAACAATGGTGGACATCTTGAAGCATGTGGGGACAGCAGACTGGGATAGGGAGAGATTGAATATGTCCGTAAACACACCAGCAGCTGGTCTGCCCATGCTCTGAGTACGCAGCTAGAGATGCCGTCTGGGCCGGGAGCCTTGCGAGGGTTAACACATTTAAATGTCTTACTTACAGCGACCACAGAGAAGGAGAGCCCACAGTCATTGGTAGTGGTCCGCGTCGGTGGCACTGTATTATCCACAAAGCGGGCAAAGAAGGTGTTTAGTTTGTCTGGAAGCAAGACGTCGGTGTCCGTGACGTGGCTGTTTTTATACACAGCTTTGACAATAACCGAGGAGAATTCCCTTGGGAGATAATACGGTCAGCATTTGATTGTGAGGAATTCTAGGTCAGGTGAACAAAGGACTTGAGTTCCTGTACATTGTTACAATTACACCATGAGTCGTTAATTAATGAAACATACACCCCCGCACTTCTTCTTCCCGGAGAGATGTTTATTCCTGGAGAGATGTTTATTTATACACAACGCACAAAGAATCCAGGTGGCTGTACCGACTCCGACAGTATATCCCGAGAGAGCCATGTTTCCGTGAAACAGAGTATGTTACAATCATTGATGTCCATCTGGAAAGCAACCCTTGCCCTAATTCTGTCTACCTTGTTATTTGGAGACTGGACATTAGCGAGTGATATACAGTGAGGGAAAAAAGTATTTGATCCCATGCTGATTTTGTACGTTTGCCCACTGACAAAGAAATGATCAGTCTATAATTTTAATGGTAGGTTTATTTGAACAGTGAGATGTGTGCAAACCTGGTGGCCAACTACAAGACACGTCTGACTTCTGTGATTGCCAACAAGGGTATCTTCGTATTCCTGGTCGTAGTGCTGGTAAGTTGACCTCGCTCTGATATCCAATAGTTCTTCCCAGCTGTATGTAATAACACTTAAGACTTTCTGGGCTAACAATGTAAGAAATAATACATAAACAAACAATATACTGCAAAGTTTCCTAAGGACTAGAAGTGAGTCAGCCTTCTCTGTCAGCGCCATCTTGTAACACACAAGATGTTATCATTTATCAGGGTTTGTATTTTGTCATGTAGTTTTGTCATGTAGTTGGGAGTCTTTAATAGCTGATTCTAAGATTTGTAATTGATCATGTATATGTTTTTGCTGTTTGTTCTTTGTTATAGAGCCAAAAAGATTGGAGAAGTGGTTTATCCGTTTTGGATAGATAAGTCTGTTGTTGTTTGTTTCATGTTCCAATTTTCACAGAAGTGGTTAGAATATGGATTCTTCAGTTACATTGAGCTGATTTCTGATATGCTGTTCCTTCTTTTTCCTTAGTGTATTTCTGTATTGTTTTAGTGATACACCATAGTGAAGGCATAGGCTCAGGTTTTCTGGGTCTCTATGTTTTTGGTTGGATAGGTTTCTCAATAATTTTTTTGTTGTTGTTGCATTCATCAAACCATTTGTCATTGTTGTTAATTTTCTTAGCTTGTCTGCTTTACATTTTTTAGATTTGATAGGGAAGCTGAAAGCTCAAATATACTGTTTAGGCTTTTTCCTGCCAAGTTTACACTTTTACTATTTCAGTGAAAGTTTTGGCCAGGAAGTTGTCTAAAAGGGATTGAATTTGTTGTTCCCAAATAGGTTTTTGGTAGGTTTCTACATTACCTTCCTTCCATCTATAGCATTTCTTAAAAGTATGCAGTTCCATTGGCTTTGATGACTTATGACTGAGTATTGCTCTGTTCAAGTAGACTGTAATTTAGCTGTGATCTGATAGGGGTGTCAATGGGCTGACTGTGAATGCTCTGAGAGACTCTGGGTTGAGGTCAGTGATTAAGTAATCTACAGTACTACTTCTAAGGGATGAGCTGTAGGTGTACCTACCATAAGAGTCTGCTAGAAGACTACTACTGACTATGCATAGACCCAGCGTGTGACAGAGCTGCAGGAGTTGTTGTAGTTTTGTCTAGGGGGCCATATTGGGGAGGGAATGCTGTCACCTCTCTCTCTCTCTCTCTCTCTCTCTCTCTCTCTCTTTCTCTCTCTCTCTCAGAAATTAGATTTCAGATTGCCCCTTTAAAGGAATATGACTCGACATAATGAGTCTACTTCTCCATCCACACATTGACACAGCTACAAAGGGCTACTTGTACATCTGGTTTGCACTTAGTGGGACTATCATTTGATTCCATATGTGTTATTTCATAGTTTTGATGTCTTCACTATTATTCTACATTGTAGAAAATAGTAAGAATAAATAAAACCCTTGAATGAGTAGGTGTGTTTAAACATTTGACTGGTACTGTATGTATACGGCATGTATTGCCTTTAATCATATCTGAATAAAGAAACTAAACTGAATAAACTTTTAATAGACTAACAGGTCTACATGCTCAGCTTGTTAAACAATCTGTTTGGTCACACTATGTTATCAGAGCAAGCAGGCTGTCAATGCAGACCCTGAGCAATGTCATCCTGAGTTTATTACCTTCAGATCATTGTAAAGATACTAAGCAAAATGGTTGTTTGCAAACCACACAATGAAAGCACAGAGCATACAGTGCCACACATACTCTCCCCCATTCTCTCTCTCTCTGGCTCTGTAGTCCTCTCTCTTTCTCCCCCCCTTTCTCTCTCTCTCTCTCTCTCTCTCTCTCTCTCTCTCTCTCTCTCTCTCTCTCTCTCTCTATGAAGGCATGGTTAGACAAACACGGGGGGAGAAAATGGAACAAGATCGAGAGATGAAGAAGGGCATGACTTCTTATTCTATGCTCATTATTTCTGTCTGGGTGCTATCCAGGCCGACGCTGTGGTACCACTGGGGTCTGGGCGCTGGGTTATCAGTGGGCGCACTGGGAACTAGCAGAACCACCGTCACTATCACACACAGACTACGTCCCAAATGACATCCTAGAGCACAACTTCTGACAAGGACCCATACTTTTATTGGTCAAAGGTAGCGCACTATATAGGGAATAGGGTGCCATAAGGGACACACCCACACAGGCTCAGCTCAAATAGAGAGATGCAGAACGCTGTATGGCAGCTCTGCTTTTCTCACAGGACATAAAGGAAAACATCTCTGGCCATTCTGCAGAATTAAGAGCTTTGAACTGCATGCAGAAAATGAGGAGAGATTGAGCTAGAGAAAGAGAGGGAGAGACAGACCAGTCGAGACACATTGAGAGGGGTAGAGAGATGGCGGGAGAGGCTCAGATGGAGAGAGAGGGAGGGCCAGGGTAGGTTGGGCAGACAGAGATGGAGGGAGAAAGATGGAGAAAGAGAGGGAAAGAGACAATTGTTGAAAGGGGGAAAGGGTGGGTCAAGGACTGGTAGGGAGATCACAAGAGGATGGAGAGAAAGAGAGAGATGGAAGGAGTGAAGGAGAGCTAGAAACATCCTGTCAGAGCAGTGTCAGCAGGACAGTTAAGAGAGGAGGTGTGTGTGTGGGTGAGAGTTTGTGTGTGTCTAGCCCATCCATTACCCTACCTGTCTTCTCTCTATCCTTTTAGCCATCCAAGCCAAGGCCTCTCTCCCTGCCCTCCCTCCCTACCTGCTTTCAACCCTGCTTTCCCCTTATGAGGCAAAACGCAAATGGGAAAAGCTAAGGGGTTAGGTCCTCCTTTCTCTTTTCCCCCATGCCTTGCAGTTTATTATATCCCATGCCAAAGCTCCTCTCCTCTATGCCTGCTGCATGCGCTTCAGCTGATATGCATTATCATTGGGGATTTCCAGACGCTTGCGATGCTAGTCACTTTGAATGTGTCCTTTGCATGCCTCAGCAGGGGGAATAAGAACCCATAGGTCACAACAGGCTCTCTCTGGGCTGACGAAGCAGGTGAGAGTGTCGGCCTGTCTCAAATATAGTGCATTCCCTTTGACGAGCTCCCATACTCGACCAATAGGGATCTTTTCAAAAGTAGTGCACTATGTAGGAAATAGGGTGCCATTTGGGATGGAGCCATAGAGTACCCGAACCCACAGCCCACTCACAATCTCTCTCTAAGTAACTCTCACGTGGATAGCTCTGGTTCAAATACATATTTTACTTCCTCTCTTCTATTTCCCTCCTTCTCTTTTCCAAGTCCTCACACGCTTGACTTTATGAATTTCCTTAATTGACCATGGTGAGGGAGCGTGGGGGACTGGGAGCTATTGATTTGCTATAGGACTCAGCTGTGTGGTTGGAAATACCATGCGGTCTCCGGGGTTGCTTCTCAGAGCCTTCTAATACCTCCAGTCTTCAGCTTCTCAACACACGCACACACACGCAAGCACGCAAGCAAGCACACACACTGCTCTGCTCTGGTGGGAGGCAGACAGTCAGTCCTTTCAATATATTTCTTTATAATGTCCCTGTGGAAGGCTGGAAGCTAATGCCTGACTGACTGTATGGAAAGGCCCTGCCTGCTGTCCCTGAGGAGCGCTCGCAACGCTGATCACATTTTGTCATGCCCTGGAATCCATGTTGTCCCAAATGGCACCCTATTCCCTACACTGAAAAAAATAAAGGTTCTTAAATTGTTCTTCCTCAGCTCTTAAGGTTCCTTGGGAGAACTCTCGCCCGATAAAGAACCTTTGAGTTAAGTTCGGGGTTCTTGATGTGGCATCTGCGGTTCTTCAGAATTCTAAAATGTATGTATGCCTTTCATAGCACACAGCTATGGCCAGTGTTTTGCATCTACATTGATTGATTAATGTATCTCATGCTAATAAAATATAAATACAATTTTTACAAACTACTCAAATCTGTTACTTGGACTTATTGCGCTTGATACTGAAATAGTTGTTCCAGTTTGGATGTTGAAGTCTCATATCTTAGTGTTCCCAACCCTGGCCGTCATTCTGAAAGCAGGTTGTGGGTAAATTAAAATGTTGGATATGCCCTCTCTGGCTGGATTCGAATATGACTTACACATCACTTTGCAAACCAGCATAATGTGACTTGCAGGCTTGATGTGGCCTGTAAACCTTGAGTTTCAGGCCACTATTTTAGGTTAAAACTCGGCCCTCTAAAGAAGGCCTTATGGGTGGTACTGGTAACTCAAAAAATATGCAAATAAGGCTTAAAACCGTACATCAGGACTATTCAATTCCGGTCCTGGAGGGCAGAACTACTTCTGGTTTTGGATTTCTGTATGGTTCTTCAAAGGACCATCACATTTATGTTTCTTCAGAGACCCTAAAATGGTTCCCCTATGGCATCGCTCTCAAGAACCTAATGTGGTTCCTACTTGCACCTTTATTGTTAAGAGTGTATGCAGTGCACTACTTTAAATGGGAAGGATACAATAGTAGTGCACTATGTAGGGAATAGGGTGCCATTTGGGACACTGCCACAGCTCTCTGACCCCTTAATTCTCCATCAACAGTGGACCAGTAGCAGTAAGTCAGTTACATCCAGAGCTTAGTTTTCTCTACATCTGTGTGCTCTCTGTGTGTGTGTGTGTTGAGTAGATCTCCTCTCTTTTCTTGGTACCCAGTCCCAGTAAGTGTCAGCGTCATAATGAACCTGTGTAATAGAACATGACAACGCAATTATATCCTCACAGCTAAGAGAAAGTGTTTACAACAACCCTGACACTGCTTGATTTTCTGCCTCTACTCCCTCTTTCTCCCTGCATCCATTTTTTGCGCCATTTAATTGCAACCATAAAAAAAAGCTTTAAATTGCCTGTCACCAATTATCTGGAGTCACTACATGTGGCAATAATACTTCTGCATTGTGTTCCATGCAGGGTTAGCAAGATGAATGTGTCTGCTGGCAATTTGGAGCGTGGGCCCAAGGATTCTAGGCTCATAGAATTGCATGAAATAACATTTCAACTCATAACAATTAGCTATTAAATGTATCTATTGCTCGTATCGAACACAGGGACTCATCGATAAAGACAGGGACACAGCAAGACACACAAACGTATCCATCATATTGGATGTAGCAGACTAATAGCTTTTCTTGAGTTTTATATGTAACTACACTAAATGGCTTCGGGGCATTTCGGTTATAGTCTGGAGCCATGCAGGCAAAACTGACCTATGAACAGCAGTACTACTCATCCTCCTCTTGTTTTCTCTCTTCTTCCTTGTCCCCTCTTTCTCTCTCTCTCCTCTCTCTGTTTGTCTCTCTCTCTCTGTCTCTCCTCTCTCTATCTTTCTGTCTCTCTCTTTCTTTATTTTGTCTCCAAACGAGAGAAGATGAGTGACACAGAGAGGCAGTACCCTATCGCACCCGTTGAGCCACGGCAACCCAGACTTCCACGGCAACACATAAGGAGCCCTCGGGGGCAATTAAAAGTGAGAGAGGAGAATGTCAGCCACGGGCGAGTGGGGGGGTTGAGGGGGAGTTGGGTAGGTACATGGCCCTGGTACAAACCAAATAAGAGGCCCTTATAGGCTGCTAATGTGTGATACTGTCAGCGACAGGTTGTTTCACAGTATCCCTACTTTCCCTTCGCTTTGACACAATGTTGTCACGCTCTGAATTCATTTTATTAAGAGGACATGGGCTACATCCCAAATGGCACCCTATTTCCTATGCAGTGCACTACCTTTGACCAGGGCACTGGTCAAAAGTAGGGCACTACATAATGAATAGGGTGCCATTTGGGACGCAAACACGGACACAGACCGAGAGAGTCACTCCCTCACAGTATCGCTCTCCATGCTATTATTCGCTAGTGCCTCTTCTTGGCTAAATGTAGCACTAAATCCCACTTGGTGCATTGGGAATAGAGCAGCCGACCCAAATATAACTCTTTACTTTTTTTGTGTGTCTTTCTTTCAGTTTTTGTTCATATATCTGTGGGAGAATGGAAACCCAACGGATGGACTACTGGGTAGGGTTTAGGTTTCGTTGTCCTCAAGTCACAAGGATGTAAAGTAAGTAGCATAGGACGAGCCAAAAAAGTGTTTGGGTAAAAAGTGTTTGGCTGGCTGTTCTTGTTTCACCAATCTCCTCGCCTCCTCTTACTAACAGAAGAAACATCGGACCTTCTAGATTCTCATTCAGAAAACCTGATCTTTGGCTCAACTGGGAGTGACTAGTCTAGTCTTTGTCTTGAAAATACATTACTTTAGTAAAAGAGGAATCAGCAAAGAAACTGGAGGATGTTGAGAAGTATGTGGCAGCATGTAGGATACAAATTAATTCCCATTTTACAGAGCAGTAATTCTCCTTTACAAAGTATGTACATGTACACACTTTCTCTCGACAGAAAGTCTGAGGGTCCTTCCCTTATTTGTACTCTTTTTTTGGCTTTTCTTAGGCTGTTAAGATTAATTCGTATAACCTGTTTATTCTCTTATGGTCCCCTTAAGTCTGAAACATAATCACACCTTAGTCACATCTAAAAGCGTCCACATGCTTCCCAGCCGAAACAGTTCAGAAGAGTTTGTGCATATATTATGATGACGTTTTGTGACGTTTTAGTCTTCGGTGAGGGTTTTTTCGGCTGTTCGGGCACGCAAAATGTTTTATGGAGGCAAGCCGAAGTTCGGAGCCGAAGTCTTCGCCCCTTCGTCTCAGATTGGTCAACAGTAGGGATTCTTCAATAAAGTCTTTTGTCATTCAACGAGAGACGACTCGTTTTTATGCACATTTTTTCATTGAGAAATACTGTACCAAGTTATATGTAAAATTGTGCGACTAAGATGTCCTCGGCAAAAACGTCTAGATTAATGACAGATTTCTTTAGTTATTTTAGATTCATTTGGACTTTTTTTGAGGAAACGTATACTGGCTACGGCGTCTCAAAATGGACAAACAGTACTATTGTCACTTTTTTCTAGGCCTTTTAATGGAGTTTGGAGCACACTCATTCAGCTCAAACTGAACCAGGTTAAAAGAAGGGAGCGGGTATGTAGAAGTGCATTTCGAATATGATGGTTTATTGCATAACTTGACAGAGGAGACAACATTACTCCTTGCTAACATTTCTCTATCTGCATCCACCCGCTCTCAGGCTAGCAGAGGTAATACCCAGGGCATTAACCAAAGAAAGCCTATCAATTAAGACATTTATAACCAATAAGGACGATGCATTCCTCGATCATGCCCTGAATAACTGCATGTCGATTTCAACCAATGCACCATTCGCAAAGTAACACTGATGTATATTCTCATACACAACACTAACAAATTAACCTGTACCATCCTTGTCAGGGGGTAGGGGTGTGTTTGTCCGAACCATCTCTGCCAATGTTCTGGGGGTGTTCCCTCAACAATACATCCATGTGTAGCACTCCAGAGCTCAATGCAAACACCATTACCTTGCCTGGCTGCCCAAATGCTTACCAAATAACCTGATAAATCATAAGATCTGGGCCAAGTCAATGCGAATGGGCCATTTCCCTGTGTGCATCCCTAATGACACCCTATTCCCTATATAGTGCACTACTTTTCACTAGATCCTAAGGGCCCTGGTCAAAAGTAGCGCACTATATAGGGAATAGTGTGCCATTTGGGACGCAACCGTTTCTTGTTATATCCAGCCCCTCTATCATTCAGAAACAACCCCATCACTCAACCCAAGCAGGCGCTCCACAGTCACCATCCGCCACCGCCGCTCACATTCACACTTTTCTTCACTGCATGTATGGCCCAGTTTAGATACAGCAGACATAGGCTACTGGTGTAACCCTTTCTTTCCAGTCTTTCTGTTGCCTTAGCCTCTTTAGCTCAGGTTGTGTGTTAAAATGGGGTTACTACTAGACCGGCTTTCTCAACATTCTGTTCTTGGATCTTAAGTATTTTTTCCTCTTTCTTTCTTTTTATTACTCTCTCTGTTTATATAGTGGATGGCCCTGTGAACATGTCCCTGTGTTAGCTAGTGGTGTTACAGTTTACTATAGTGGAGTGACATAGTGGTAAGGGAAGAGGCTCCTCTCTCTGTCTCTCTCTCTCTCTCTCTCTCTCTCTCTCTCTGTCTCGTCTCCCCCACCCCCCCATCATTCTCTGTTGTCTCTGTGAATCATTTTATCCTAGTTTGTTTGTTCTTGTCTCCTTAGCTTGCACAGATAGTCAAAAAGGAAATCAAAAGGAGGTATGTTTTGAAGTGTCTGTCCTATATCTGAGAGATATAAGAAAGCTCAAAATGTATTTATTTATACCGTATACCTTTGATGTGGAAATGCCCAATTCACTTCCAATCATTTTTACATCCCGGTAATGGGTTACCTTCAGACGACTCCCCTTGAAGCCGAAATGTCCGTGTGCGTGAGTCTCAACTTTCGATAGTGGGGTCCAAATAGATTCTTGCTCAAACCGTTCGGACTTGACAGACGTTTTTGTGAAAAGTAACTTTTTGGGGGAGAAACTGGGAAGTGCCACTCTACTGCATAGGTGAATGGGTGCACATCGGCAGATTCAATGAATTGCGACGTAGCACAGGCAAGAAACAGGAAGTCAATAGTGTAAACACACAGTGTTTTATGTAATAAAACGTGATGACATCACCGACTTCCGCACGGGCTCGGACATCGACCTCTGGGGTTTGGCATTTAGGCTGCATTCAAAAGGCTGTCCTATTCCCTATGTAGTGCACTACTATTGACCAGTGCCCAAAGGGACTGGTCTAAGGTAGTGCACTATGCTGGGAATAGCTTGCCATTTAGGATTCATTTTTGTTGTTTACAACAGAGAAGGAGTAGAGAACTCAGCGGGGGGTTCGACTGGTTCCCTTGCCTTACTCATTACTCATTTTCTGCTTGCCCATTGTGCTTCGGTGATGGGTACTGTATGGGAGCCTCTATTCCTATGTAAATGACCTGTGAGTGTGTGCCAAGTGTGTGTGTGCGTGTGTGTGCGTGTTTGTGTGTGCCGAGTGTGTGTGCCTGCCATGTGTAGTCAAGTGTGAAAGCGTATTCTCTCAACAATTATCCCAATACACAATCCACAGGAAACCCCCCAAAATATATCAATACAGAAATATACACACTCAAAGCAAATGTAATTAAAAAAGGTGTTCTTATTATCCATTATTCATTGTTTTGTTTGTTCTGCTTTAATAATGTACCTAGAGATTAGATCGACTGCTAACAAATCCTTACTTTTTAAAATGAATGGTGCAATTTAGAAGCGGACGCATTGATTCAGCAACACAAAGGTCAAACAGCGTGCTGTGAATTGAAAATCAGAGTGGCCGTTGCATTCCCACGTTTAGTTTGTTTCCTTTCCCTCTCTTCCTCTTTCTAGCCTGGTGGTGACAATTACAAACAGGGGGACCTTTGTAAAAGCACATCTCCATTCAAGCGTCTATTGATGCTGCAAACAGCAGGTCAGCTACAGTGGTTCGTCCTTTAAAAGTTGCAGTGTACTGAGGCACAGCTTGCATGGTGCTGCAGAATTCTATGACACGTTATTTAAGTGCCAACCACTGGTACCATTAATGCTAGTTAGTGCTAGTTTGACCACCAGAGGGCATCTTTGAGAAGCAATTGAAAGCCTTCAATACTGGCTGTACTAGAGAATTTAAACCCTTTTTTTGTAAGAACATAGCATATGGGACTGAAATGTTGCTTAATTAATTTGATTAACCTCACAAGCTCCAGCAGCAGAGGTGACTGTTTTGGAGAGCCTGGCGTGCCCAAAGTAAAATGCCTCCCATTTAGGCCCAGAAAATTAGTACCATTGGATTAGTACCATTGGATAGGAAACACTCTGAATTTTCCAAAACTGTTAACCATTTGTCTGTGGGTCAATCAGAACGCATATAGCAGGCAAAACCCTGAGGAATCTCTGTCCTGGAAAAAGTCATTTTGACACATTGCTCATTTTTGAGCCCCTCCCTATCCAAAATGACCATATATAGGCATGTTAACGCAGTGCACGTCGCTTCCTTATGATGTCATCAACCACGAGACGGTGTTTTACTCCATCTTGGGGGAATTTCGGCCATTGATAAACAGCTTGGAACCCCTCCCTATTGAAAATGACCATATATAGGCATATTTTTGCATTGCATGAAGCTTCCTTGTGATGTCACCAGCCTCTGGATGGTGTTTTCCTCCATTTTGGGTGAGTAATCCCAGAGAAAACGAGGAAACCATGAGGTCCACTCTTTATGAAAACTCGTCACATTGCACGCGCACGAGAAGTCACGGAGCGTCTGTTTTATCGTCGTTATTGATCAGTTTATATTCGGCTGATTTATAATAGTAAATATACGTAAAAGTGTTCCTAAGGAAACATTTAAAACTATGTTTGATTGTTTTGGACAAGTTTATAGGTATAATTTGAACGAGTTGGCGCCGCGTTTCAATAGAGGAGTGGAGGCTGTCGTTTCTGATTATAACGGCGAACCAAATGGAGGATTTATGGATAAAATACGTTACTTTTTCTAACAAAAGAACCATGGATTGTCTTCGTTGGACACTTAGGATGACCTCAGCAGAAGTTCTTCAACAGGTAATTGATTTGTTTTCGCTGTGAAATGTGTTATGTGTGTGCCATGATGGCTAATCGATTCATGGCTATTGGAAAATATGTGAGGTGCTAGCCTCAAACAAATGAATGTGCTGCTTTCGCCGTAAAGCCTTTTTGAAATCTGACAACGCTGTGATATTGCCAAGAAACAGAGCTTTTGATGAGTATGGAACACTTGTATATTGCTGGATGTTTAATAATTCAACTTTCGGAATTTAAATTTGGCGCATTAGATTTTCGCTGGTAGTGTCGGGAGGCGACCCCCTGGTAATTGAGAATGCTTAAGAGGTTAATATTATGGTGCTTCTATTCCAAGAAAAACAAAAAACCCTCTGGGTTTCCGTTAGGATGGAACGGAAAATATGGAGCTGTACAAAGTGACAGTCGAGAGGCTGAATTTGTTCTTAACTACTTAGGGAGTAGCGGCGTGCTAGCGGACCACTCCCGACACTACCCGGTGAAATGTAAGGCGCCAAATTCAAAATTCCAAAGTTGAATTAAACATTCATTCATCAATATACAAGTGTTGCATAGTCATCAAAAGCTCTGCTTCTTGGCAATACCACAGCGTTGTCAGATTTCAAAAAGGCTTTACGGCGAAAGCACAACATTTGATTGTTTGAGGAAAGCACCCCACATATTTTCAACATTAGCATAAATTCATATCCAGCGCGGGTCACACAAAACCCATATAAGAGCTAAAAAATAACGCTTACCTTTCGAAGAACTTCTGCTGAGGGCTTCCCAAGTGTCCAACGAAGACATCCAATGGTTCTTTTGTTAGAAAAAGTAATTTATTATATCCATAAATCTCCGTTTGGTTGGCGCGTTATGATCAGAAAATCCACCGTTGAGTCGCCCATTGAACCATGAAGAGAACACGTTCAAATTATACCTATAAACTTTCTACAAACAAATCAAACATCATTTTTAATGTATCCTTAGGTATCCTTTTATGTATATTTACTGTAATATTTAAACCGGATGTTAACGTGAACAATAGGAAAGGAAAATAAAGTGGTGCGCGCTCACAATCTCGCGCCCGTCAAACGTTGTAAACAAAAGTGGTCCCTTCCCTACTTCCTCTTCCTATCTGTTCTGCTTAGTGCTAGACCTTCCAGACTCTGTATAAAGACTATTGACATCTAGTGGAAGCCATAGGTACTGCAGTCTCAGTCCTACATAACATTGAATGCAATAGGCAGCTTGGAGAAAAAGGTAATCTACAAAAATAACTGCAAATCCGGATGGATTTTCCTCGGGTTTTCGCCTGCTATATCAGTTCTGTTATAGTCACAGACATTATCTTAACGATTTTAGAAACTTCAGAGTGTTTCCTATCCAATAGTACTAATTATGTGCATATCCTATTTTCTGGGCCTGAGTGGCAGGCATTTTACTTTGGGCATGCCAGACTCTCCAAAACCGTCACCTCTGCTGCCACTCCCTAAGAAGTTAACTGACTTGCCTAGTAAAAGAAAGGTTACACTAAGGGCATAAGATTTCTACACCCTAATTGTATAATTGTAGTCTAACCAATAAACAAATTCAATGAAAATAAACATCTTATTTATCAAGACCAGTCCCCATGCTTGTCTCAGAGCAGCACGAAACGGTGCAAAAATAGTTGAAAGCTATTGCTTCTAACTTCAATAAGCTCTTTAAATAAATAACCAACAGCACTTTTATCACATTACTCAACACTAGTGAGGCTCATGTCGCCTACGGTAGTCCTACAGTATTTCGAAAAATATGACGTGACTCTCCGCCAATAATTACATGTAGAGGATTGGAAGATTCTAAATTAAAACCAAAAGCCGCCTTGTGTCTCCCGGTGGAGGCCGGCACGGGTATCGAACCTGCATGTGTTGCAACACATTTTGCACTGCGGGAGCCCCCATCCACTAGGGAGCCCCCATCCACAAAGTATCAAAATACAGAGAGGTGTTGGTAAAGGTATATTGTCCTGCTAATAGCCCATAATGGGCTATCATAATACTGGAGATGGTGTCCAGGTCAGGATAACCAAAACATGTATTTATTAAAGACTATCAGAAAGAATGTTGGTACTTACTTATTTTGATCCAAAGCCATGAATGAGTGAGTCACTCAGCTTTATGTAGGTACCGGGCTACAATGGCTTGCAAAAATATTCATCCCCCTTCGCATTTTTCCTCTTTTTTGCCTTACAACCTGGAATTAAAATAGATTTTGGGGGGGGTTGTATCATTTGATTTACACAACATGCCTACCACTTTGAAGATGCAACATATTTTTTATTGTGAAACAAACAAGAAATAAGACAAAAAAACTGAAAACTTGAGCATGCATAACTATAAGACAATACTTTGTAGAGCCACCTTTTGCAGCAATTAGAATTTCCCTGTTTTTAGCGCCATCCATCATTCCTTCAATTCTGACCAGTTTCCCAGTCCCTGCCGATGGAAAAACATCCCCACAGCATGATGCTGCCACCACCATGCGGTTCTCGGGGTGATGAGAGGTGGTTGGTTTGCACCAGAAATAGCGTTTTGCCTTGATGGCCAAAAAGCCACATTTTAGTCTCATCTGACCCGAGTATCTTCTTCCCACATGCCTTTTGGCAAACACCAAATGTGTTTTATAATTTTTTTCTTTAAGCAATGGATTTTTTCTGGACACTCTTCCGCAAAGCCCAGCTCTGTGGAGTGTACGGCTTAAAGTGGTCCTGTGGAGCTTTGCAGCTCCTTTAGGATTATCATTGGTCTCTGTAGCCTCTCTGATTAATGCTCTCCTTGCCTGGTCTGTGAGTTTTGGTGGATGGCCCTCTCTTGGCAGGTATGTTATGGTGCCATATTCTTAAACATTTTTAAATAATGGATTTAATGATGATCCGTGGGATGCTCAAAGTTTCGGATATTTTTTTATATCCCAACCCTGATCTGTACTTCTCCACAACTTTGTCCCTGACCTGTTTGGAGAGCTCCTTGGTCTTCATTGTGCCGCTTGCTTGGTGGTGCCCCTTGCTGTGTGGTGTTGCAGACTCTGGGGCCTTTCAGAACAGGTGTATATATACTGATATCATATGACAGATCATGTAACACTTAAATTGCACACAGGTGGACTTGGTAATTGGTTGCACCAGTTCTTATTTAGGGGATTTATCGCAAAGGGGGTGAATACAAATGCACGCATACATTTTTTTAAATTAATTTTTGGAAACAATAAAAAAAAAAAAAATTCACATCACCAATTTGGACAATTTTGGGTATGTCCATTCAAAATAAAAATGTTGTAATGCAACAAAATAGGAAAAAAGCCAAGGGGGATAAATACTTTTGCAAAGCACTGTATATGACTGTGCCATCAACTTGATAATACACTGCGTGCACAATTATTAGGCAAGTGAGTATTCTGAACTTATCATTATTTCTATGCACATTTTCCAAATCCAAACCATATAAACTTGAATGCTTATTGGATTTAATCATTTTCAGGTGATATGTATTTGTGTAATGAGGGAGGGTTTGGTGAAAGGGAATAACACCTTATATCAAGGTGTGCATAATTATTAGGCAGCTTCGTTACCTCAGGTAAAATGGGCCAAAAATGATAATTAGCTGACATTGAAAAGTCAAAAACTTAAAAATGCCTTTCAGACGGATGCAACACTCTTGAAATAGCTAAACTATTGAGGTGTGACCACCGGACAATCAAACGTTTTGTTGTGAATAGTCAACAAAGGCGCAAATTATCTGCAAAAGAATTTAGAAGAATTAAACGTCAATCTACCAGGAACCAATTATCCTCCAGTGCCATCATATTCCAGAACTGCAACCTACCTGGAGTGTCCAGAAGTACAAGGTGTGCTCAGAGACATGGCCAAGGTCAAGAAGGCTGAAAAACGACCACCACTGTATAAGATTCACAAGTTGAAGCGTCAAGATTGTGCAAAGAAATACCTGGAGACAGATTTTTCAATTAATATTTTTGAAAGGCCAAAAATGTCATTACTTATTTTTTACCCTTACTCTAAAATTTTGAATAAACAAGTGAGTTGGGATAAATTATTTTTGTAATTTAGTTGCCTAATAATTGTGCACACTAATATATCCCACTGAGAAAGACAAAACTCACTTTTCCTTTGTTAAACATTCACGTTTGAGGTTCAATAACATTTTGGATTGTTCCAACGATAAAATGTATCCTGAGAAATACAATTTGCCTAATATTTGTGCATGCAGTGCATGTAACCATATTTACTCCAAAATATACAGTTGAAGTCGGAAGTTTACATACACCTTAGCCAAATACATAAACTCAAGTTTTTCACAGTTCCTGACATTTAATCCTAGTAAAAATGCCCTGTTTTAGGTCAGTTAGGATCACCACTTTAATTTAAGAAAGTGAAATGAATAATAGTAGAGAGAATGATTAATTTCAGCTTAAATTTTTTTCATCACATTCCCAGTGGGTCAGAAGTGTACCTACACTCAATTAGTATTTGGTAGCATTGCCTTTAAATTGTTTAACTTGGGTCAAACATTTTGGGCAGCCTTCCACAATCTTCCCACAATAAGTTGGGTGAATTTTGGCCCATTCCTCCTGACATAGCTGGTGGAACTGAGTCAGGTTTGTAGGCCTCCTTGCTCGCACACACTTTTTCAGTTCTGCCCACAAATTTTCTATAGGATTGAGGTCAGGGCTTTCTTATGGCCAGTCTAATTCCTTGACTTTGTTGTCCTTAAGCCATTTTGCCATACGACTTCCGGCGCCGACAGAGATGGCAGCCTCGCTTCACGTTCTCAGGAAACTATGCAGTATTTAGTTTTTTTATGTATTACTTCTTACATTGTTACCCCGGGAAATATTACGTTTTATTACATACAACCGGGAGGAACTATTGGATATAAGAGCAACGTCAACTTACCAACATTACGACCAGGAATACGACTTTCCCAAAGAGGATTCTCGGTTTGTTAACCCAAACAGGACAATAGACTGGATAGCACCCGGCGACTCAAAACAACGGCGGCGCCGGAGAAGAGGGAAACGCGGCGGTCTTTTGGTCAAGCTACGTCGACGGCGCATCGTGCACCTCTCCCGAGTATTTTAATCGCCAATGTACAGTCTCTTGACAACAAAGTAGACGAAATCAAATCAAGGGTTGCCTTTCAGAGAGACATCCGAGACTGCAACGTTCTTTGCTTCACGGAAACATGGCTCACTCAGGACACGTTGTCGGAGTCGGTACAGCCACCTGGTTTCTCCACGCATCGCGCCGACAGAAACAAACTTCTATCTGGTAAGAAGAAGGGTGGGGGTGTGTGTCTTATGATTAACGAGACGTGGTGTGATCCTAACAACATACAGGAACTCAAGTCCTTTTGTTCACCTGACATAGAACTCATTACAATCAAATGCAGACCGCATTATCTACCAAGAGAATTCTCCTCGATTATAATCACAGCCGTGTACATCCCCCCTCAAGCTGATACATCAACGGCACTGAAAGAAATTCATCGGACTCTATGTAAACTGGAAACCACATATCCTGAGGCTGCATTTATTGTGGCTGGGGATTTTAATAAGGCTAATTTAAGAACAAGGCTCCCGAAATTTTACCAGCATATCGAATGTGCCACCCGGGCTGGTAAAATCCTGGACCACTGTTATTCCAACTTCCGTGATGCATACAAGGCTATTCTCCGCCCTCCTTTCGGCAAGTCTGACCATGACTCTATTTTGTTGCTCCCAGCCTACAAACAGAAACTAAAACAGGAAACGCCCGTTCTCAGGTCTGTTCAACGCTGGTCCGACCAATCTGATTCCATGCTGCAAGATTGCTTCGAGCACGTGGACTGGGATATGTTCGGATAGCATCTGACAACAACATTGATGTATACGCTGATTCGGTGAGCGAGTTTATTAGCAAGTGCATTGGTGATGTTGTACCCATAGCAAATATCAAAACCTTCCCCAACCAGAAACCGTGGATTGATGGCAGCATTCGCAAAAACTGAAAGCGCGAACCACTGCTTTTAACCAGGGTAAGGCTACCGGAAACATGACTGAATACAAACAGTGTAGCTATTCCCTCCGCAAGGCAATCAAACAAGCTAAGCGTCAATATAGAGACAAAGTAGAGTCACAATTCAATGGCTCAGACACAAGAGGAATGTGGCAGGGTCTACAGTCAATCACGGACTACAAAAGAAAACCAGCCCGTCGCGGACCATGACGTCCTGCTCCCAGACAAACTAAACAACTTCTTTGCTCACTTTGAGGACAATACAGTGCCACCGACACGGCCCGCTACCAAAACCTGCGGGCTCACCTTCACCGCAGCCAATGTGAGAAAAACATTTAAATGTGTTAACCCTGCAAGGCTGCCGGCCCAGATGGCATTCCTGGGCGTGTCCTCAGAGCATGCGAGAACCAGCTGGCTGGTGTGTTTACGGACATATTCAATCAGTCCATATCCCAGTCTGCTGTTCCCACATGCTTCAAGAGGGCCACCATTGTTCCTGTTCCCAAGAAAGCTAAGGTGACTGAGCCCCGTAGCACTCACATCCGTCATCATGAAGTGCTTTGAGAGATTAGTCAAGGATCATATCACCTCCATCCTGCCAGACACCCTGGACCCACTTCAATTTGCTTACCGTCCCAATAGGTCCACAGGCAGCCTAATCGCAATCACACTGCATACTGCCCTAACCCATCTGGACAAGAGGAATACTTATGTAAGAATGCTGTTCATCGACTACAGCTCAGCATTTAACACCATAGTTCCCTCCAAGCTCGTCATTAAGCTCGAGACCCTGGGTCTCGACCCAGCCCTGTGCAACTGGGTCCTGGACTTCCTGACGGGCCGGTCCCAGGTGGTGAGGGTAGGAAACAACATCTCCACCCCGCTGATCCTCAACACTGGGGCCCCACAAGGGTGCGTTCTCAGCCCTCTCCTGTACTCCCTTTTTACCCATGACTGCGTGGCCAAGCACGCATCCAACTCAATCATCAAGTTTGCTGACGACACTACAGTGGTAGGCTTGATTACCAACAACGACAAGACGGCCTACAGAGAGGAGGTGAGGGCCCTCGGAGTGTGGTGTCAGGAAAATAACCTCTCACTCAATGTCAGCAAAACAAAGGAGATGATCGTGGACTTCAGGAAAAGCACCCCCCTATCCACATCGAGGGGACAGTGGTGGAGAAGGTGGAAAGTTTTAAGTTCCTCGGCGTACACATCACAGACAAACTGAATTGGTCCACCCACACAGACAGCGTGGTGAAGAAGGCGCAACAGCGCCTCTTCAACCTCAGGAGGCTGAAGAAATTCGGCTTGTCACCAAAATCACTCACAAACTTTTACAGATGCACAATCGAGAGCATCCTGTCGGGCTGTATCACCGCCTGGTACGGCAACTGCTCCGCCCACAACCGTAAGGCTCTCCAGAGGGTAGTGAGGACTGCACAACGCATCACCGGGGGTAAACTACCCGCCCTCCAGGACACCTACACCACCCGATGTCACAGAAAGGCCAAAAAGATCATCAAGGACAACAACCACCCGAGCCACTGCCTGTTCACCCCGCTATCATCCAGAAGGCGAGGTCAGTACAGGTGCATCAAAGCTGGGACCGAGAGACGTAAAAACAGCTTCTACCTCAAGGCCATCAGACTGTTAAACAGCCATCACTAACATTGAGTGGCTGCTGCCAACATACTGACTTAAATCTCTAGCCACTTTAAACATAGGAATTGGATGTAACAAATGTATCACTAGCCACTTTAAACAATTTTGTATATAATGTTTACGTATCCGACATACTCATATCAAATGTATACACTGTACTCTAAACCATCTACTGTATATTGCCTATGCCGTTCGGCCATCGACCCAAATCTCTAGCCACTTTAATAACTTTAAAAATTATAATTGGATGGAATAATGTATCACTAGCCACTTTAAACAATGCCATTTATATAATGTTTACATATCCTACATTACTCATCTCATATGTATATACTGTACTCTATACCATCTACTGCATCTTGCCTATGCCAGTCAGCCATCGCTCATCCATATATTTATATGTACATACTCATTCATTCCTTTACTCTTGTGTGTATAAGGTAGTTGTTGTGAATATGTTAGATTACTTGTTAGATACTACTGCATGGTCGGAACTAGAAGCACAAGCATTTCGCTACACGCTACATTAACATCTGCTAACCATGTGTATGTGACAAATAAAATTTGATTTGATTTGATTTGAACTTTGGAAGAATGCTTGGGGTCAATGTCCATTTGGAAGACCCATTTGCAACCAAGCTTTAACTTCCTGACTGATGTCTTGAGATGTTGCTTCAATATAACCTAACAAATTTTCTATTTTGTGAAGTGCACCAGTCCCTCCTGCAGAAAAGCACCCTCAAAACATGATGCTGCCACCCCCATGCTTCACGGTTGGGATGGTGTTCTTCGGCTTGCAAGCCTCCCCCTTTTTCCTCCAAACATAACGATGGTCATTATGGCCAAATAGTTATATTTTTGTTTCATCAGACCAGAGGACATTTCTCCAAAAAGTATGATCTTTGTCCCCATGTGCAGTTGCAAACTGCAGTCTGGCTTGTTTATGGCGGTTTTGGAGCAGTGGCTCCTTCCTTGCTGAGCGGTCTTTCCGGTTATGTCTATATAGGACTCGTTTTATTGTGGATATAGATACTTTGGTACCTGTTTCCTCCAGCATATTCACAAGGTCCTTTGCTGTTGTTCTGGGATTGATTTGCACTTTTCTCACCAAAGTGCGTTAATCTCTAGCAGACAGAACGCATCTCCTTCCTGAGCGGTATGACAGCTGCGTGGTCCCATGGTGTTTATACTTGCGTACTATTGTTTGTACAGATGAACGTGGTACCTTCAGGCATTTGGAAATTGTTCCCTAGGATGAACCAGACTTGTGGAGGTCTACAATTTTTTTCTGAGGTCTTGGCTGATTTCTTTTTTGATTTTCCCATGATGTCAAGCAAAGAGGCACTAAGGTTGAAGGTAGGCCTTGAAATACATCCACAGGTACACCTCCAATTGACTCAGATGATGTAAATTAGCCTATCAGAAGCCTCTAAAGCCATCATTTTCTGGAATTTTCCAAGCTGTTTAAAGGCACAGTCAACTTAGTGTATGTAAACTTCTGACCCAGTGGAATTGTGATACAGTCAATTTCAAGTTAAATAATCTGTCTGTAAACAATTGTTGGAAAAATTACTTGTGTCATGCACAAAGTAGATGTCCTAACCAACTTGCCAAAACTATAGTTTGCTAACAAGACATTTGTGGAGGGGTTGAAAAACTAGTAAACTTCCGACTTAAACTGTAGCCCTGCTAATAGCCATGATGCGCTGTACAATGTTACCGTGTGTGTTTGAAATAGTATTTTCCAGTAAGCAACAATTTATTAACCTACATTAGACAACTTTGTTCCAATATTACTGTAATTCAGTGATATTTATTCCCATAGTAATTCGAAATGGATCCATAACTAAATAAACATCTGCATTTTGAAAGAGTATTTTTATCATTATTTTATTAACGAAAGCATAAAGATGCTGATGAAGAAATACAGTACTGTACAGTACATGCTTTTACATTTGGATAATAAAGCATTTATAGCAATTTGAAGATATAAGCCACCTGCATTTGTTTATTAGGCTATAGCAGAAGAGCAGAACGGTCCGGACGGCCCTTGCTGTGCCTGGTGAGCAGTTGGTCAAGTTCTGTTGTCAGAAGAGGAATGGAAATGTCAGGGTGAACCGACGCCCTGGTGAACCCGCCAGGTATGTTGACTCTGCCTGTCGGAGGTGGAGTTCCAGAGCTCTCTTCAACGCGTCATATTCTGCCTGTCTCTCCACCAATGCCACCTGGCTATGGACCAATGCATCAGCTGTCGCCCGTATCTCTACCCTTCGATAATGTTTCTCTTTCTGCTGGTCTGCCTTCAATGACTCGATCTTGGTCTTCAAAGTTTTAATCTGATCCATGTGCACCATCATCAGATGAGCAGAATGGTACCGCCCTGAGCCCCCATCAATTACAGTTGCCTATGATAGAAACGGTAGATCAATTAAGAATTAAAAGTGACTCCAACACACAAATGTTGCGTACACATTTCAAGAATCTTGCAAAACTTACTGCTTTCTTGGCAACAATGCGTCTTTTCAGTGCGGCCCGTTGTCCATCACTACTGTAAATAAAACATATTGTTTACATATTGTTTGCATTCTTTATTGTAACCACAATGTCACAAATAATTTGTATCTACCTTTCCAATTACTTTTAGAGTTTGGGATTTAGAAATGTGTGCTTTCATGTCATTTTTCATTAAATCCAGTTTGTATTTTAAGTATAACTTTTGAGTGACTGATGCTTTAATATTTAATAATATCTGCCCTCCAAATTCTTATCTAAGGGGCATTTTTCACGTCATTATTAGTTAGTTAAAATTTTTTAGTTTGAACATACAGACTGGCACTAAGAACAGTGGGAACATTTCCCTAGCGCGCCCACCACTGTTTCAGTGGATACAGCTGGAGAACTGCAAGGCAATCTCATTGTGCGCCACTCGGGAACCATGACCAATATGACCAATATATATTCTCCTGCTAATAACAGGGTTAATAATATATCTGTGAGAATAACCCAAGTGGCTTTTATATAATTCTAAATGAATAATAATAATAATAATAGTTTTGTTTAAAAAATAACTGTATTTTGGAGATGATTTCGTTCTTTAAATAACGTAAAATGAGTGAGAAAAAGGCCATTCTTGAACATGGGGTGAGACATTGTTACTAATTTGTAAATAAAGACAGTTTGTTATTTATTTATGTTTTAGAGGGAGAGAAACCAAAGACCTACAGTCATCTCATGGGTCTCCCAGCTGAGGCCGGCACAGGAATTGAACTGTAGCATCTGCATCTGTAGCAACACAGCTTGCACTGCTAAGCAGTGTCTTAGACCTTTGCGCCACTGATGCGCTGTACAATGTGACATGTCGGGAGTGGAGTACAGTACTACAATAAGAGCAAAATAATCCTAACAAAATAAAATTATAAAAACCTTAGTGTAACAAGAGTTTTACTAGTAATACTGAAGTCGTGCATAATTATTAGTTTCTATCACCCATTCATTGACAGTTAGAGACACAGTAGAACCCAAAAGCATAATCAGTGCTTTAACTCCCCCTTGCGCTGGTCTGGAGCAATGAAGTAGTGACGCAGAGTACCGTACTAAACCACAAATGACATCTAAGTCTCGCAACATAACGCAAAACTTTTAGTGGAGCAACCACTCTACAGACCTAATTGTCACACAACACTACATAATTCATGGAGCTAAAACAGAACAGAAGAAAATAATGTATTTTCTTGGAAGCTCCCAGTAAAAAAGCTGATTTTACATTATTGATGCTTCAGTCACACATGCAGTTGAGTCAGAGGGTTGAAACATACATGCACTTTGTAAAGGCGTCTTGTTTACTTTATAAAATTAGAACATTGTAAAGATATGGATATATGTCCTTGTCCTAAAGAAAAATGTGATTACCATGCTTCCATTCAGAAAGTAATAGTGGTTATCCTACAGCAGAAATCAATTTCTCTCAGTTTTGATTGTGGTGGAAAAAGTACTCAATTGTCATACTTAAGATACCTTAATAAAAAAGGACTCAAGTAAATGTGAAAGTCACCCAGTAAAATCCTACTTGAGTAAAAGTTTTTAAGTATTTGGTTTTAAATATACTTAAGTATCAAAAGTAAAAGTAAAAGTATAAACCATTTCAAATTCCTTATACTAAGCAAACCAGACAGCAGAGTAATTTTTTGGGGACAGATAGCCAGGGGCACACTCCAACACTCAGACATAATTTACAAACAAAGCATTTTGTGTATAGTGAGTCCACCAGATCACAGACAGTAGGGATGATCAGGGATGTTCTCTTGATAAGTGTGTGAATTGGACCATTTTCCTGTCAAAATGTAACAAGTACTTTTGGGTGTTAGGGAAAATATACGCAGTAAAAAGTACATAATTTTTTTAGGAATGTAGTGAAGTAAAAGTAAAAGTTGGCAAAAATATAAATAGTAAAGTAAAGTAGAGATACCCTGATCATCCCTACTTTACACCATTGGCTCCAAGGAATGGCTTGGTGGAATTCACCTCTTTCATTTCTCACCACTCTGTCCGTGAATTCCTTAGAGATGTGGCCTGGCGTAACTTCTGTTGCCCCTGACAGTGACCCATGATGACTTACGGCAATACGTTATTCCAATGGCTTGGGTTGCCTAATCATTGAAATTAAGTGCTTTGAATATGTTGTTTTTTATACACCCTAATGAATGAACCACACACGTACACGCACGCACACACACACACACACACACACACACACACACACACACACACACACACACACACACACACACACACACACACACACACACACACACACACACACACACACACACGCCAATAGAGTGAATGCCTAAACAGTATACAGGACCCTCCACTACCCTAAACACACACACAATTTTAATAATACTCACCTCTCCTAGTGACCAGGGTGACTTCCAGTGCATGTTTAATTACCAGGCACTTCAGGGGTCTGGCTGAACAACAACCCCAGCCACAGGTCACTGTGATACACTGTATCTGACCATATGGGCTGGAGACCCAGGGGCCATGGGCAGAAAAGAGAGGGTGCAGAGAGGGGTGGATGGTGGACACAAGCCCTTGGCACCAGACAAAGCCAACAGGCAGCCACTAGACTAGGGCATGAGATTTAATATGAATTTGAGGATGCCTTATCGAACATGAGCCACATTTCTAACATTTGAAACTCAGGTTCTATCTATTTAAGACCTGGGCCATTAATGTACTGTACTGATAGGGTGGAACTTGTACTAAGATACAGGATCACAACCGGTCTAGTCAAAGGAGACAGTCTGTAAAGCATGTCTGATTATCCAACAAAACCTTACCACCCAGCCTTTCTCCCCAACTGCCCTATCCACCCTCTACCCAACCCCCATTGCCACGAACACAGCTCCAGCACGGTGTTATTTCAGATAAACAATCAATACCACATTAAAGACGCAGAGAAGGCAACTTGGTTTTAAACAGCTAGATGAGGAAAAGCATTCAGCCCAATGTCATGGGTGGACTACAGGCAACCAATCTCCCTCATGAACTTGAGGGGCGAACTGATATCGAAAATGTAGGCCACTTTCTTCCATTATCCCTCGCCATCATTTCTTTGTATATGAGGTCAACAGATACACACTCACTCACTCACTCACTCACTCACTCACACAAGTGTTCTCTTTTTTACTCTGGCCTTAGTCTCAGAATGAAAGACCACTGCATTAAAAAACGAATACCCTACTTTATAGCCTTTTTGCTTTTCGATCGATGTCACAGGGCGAGGAATGGATATTTTAACACAACTCCCAGGCCAAGTATTTCCACTCTAAAGTATCTGACCCTTTTCTTTTTGATGATTGCTTCTAATCCACATTCTTGGCCACTCCATTTCTACACTGTGACGATGATGACTCTATCTATAAAAGGGCAGAGTGAGGCGGATCCTGCTGCTGTTAGCTCTAAGGCCCCGTCTTGTCCTTTACAATGCCTGTTTGTAATCAATACATTCCCTGCTATAGTCCATGCACAGCCAACGAAATAAGCAACTTTTCTGAACTTCTGTGAATAACTGACAACAAAGCTGTATTTATCAGTAGGCCCACCAAATACCCCCGCCTCCATACTTGGATTAAACTATTTATATTCATCCTGAAGTAAAATCCCCAACTGCCCACTTCCGTTTAGCTTTTGTTTTCCTGGATATGGCTTGTCGAAGTCACGCATGAGGAGAGGCACGTTGCTAGAACTGGGACCTGGCTGATGTTTATGTTTACTAATACCGCAGCTCATTCTTAGCTTTATTAGGGAGCACCAGGATTTCCATTAAAGAGGGAGAAAGGGAGCCAGCCCGGAGGAGGGTGAGCCGGCCGGTAGAAGGGTGAGCCGGCAAGGGAGGGGGGAGGAGAGAAGGACATAGGAGTAGAGGGGGACAGGCAGGCTGGGAGGGCCGCAAACGTCAGATAAAAAAAAAATGCTCAGTTGATTTCCACATTCATTACTCTCCCTAACTCTGCTTATTGCAAATTATGATGCTGTTTTATGAGCTGAATCCTCCATTAGGACAAAGCTGGGGGGACAGTGCTCTATAGTCCATAAACCAGCCATATCAGTACAGCCGTACATTACAGTACACCCTGGCTGTCCCCCAAATGGCACCTTATTCCCTATATAGTGCATTACTTTTGACCTGGGTCCTGGTCAAAAGTGGTGCACTATATAGGGAATATGGTGCCATTTGGGATGCAGACCTGCCACCACTCATTCTACTCAGCACCTCAGCAGGGAGAGGCGTGGAAATGACAGCAGCCATGAAAACAGAGATTCAAACTGTCCTGAGACATATTTCACTGCCTCTTTTAGCCCTATGTCAGTGAGCATAGAGGTACGTTGGTTTCATTGAGCTAAGCTGCCTGCAGAGTGAGAATGTGAGATCATAGACTACATACTAACTCACAGATTGTTCTTAAAAAATGCGTGGGTAAATATTGAAGATTATCTTTGGAGTGCTGTCCATTTCACTGTTCAAGAAGAGTAAGAGTGCCCTCCATAAGTTGACAGACAGAGGGCATCGGAGGCTTATGTTTATTCTACAGTAATACACTCTGAAGACGTTACGTTACTGACAAGTTTCCGGGCGGCAGGTGCCAGTTTGTGTGTGTGTAGGAGAGGATGGTCAATTTCGAGACCAAGGACCTCATAAATTCATCAGATAGAGATGGCAGAAGTGGATGCTGAGTTCGATGGCAGAAGTGGATGCTGAGTTCGAATCAAGCAGCACATCCTGCTTGACTCTAATCTGGAACAGGATGAAAGAATACGTTGACAGATGCTTCGCCTGCGTCCATTATTTATAATTTTTATTTAACTAGGCAAGTCAGTTTAGAACAAATTCTTATTTACAATGACAGCCTACCAGGGAACAGTGGGTTAACTGCCTTGTTCAGGGGGCAGAACAACTGATTATTTTACCTTGTCTGCTCTGGGATTCAATCCAGCAACCTTTTGGTTACTGGCCCAACGCTCTAACAAGTAGGCTACCTGCCGCCCCGGGCGGCTGAAGAGGAGGGATACGAGATATGGATGGACTGCATTGCATTTCTACAACTGGTCTGCAACTCTGCATCTGATAGAATTCAAGTTCTGACTTTGAATTGGTGTGTATGTAGTGTAGTCTTAGGCAAGCCCATGAATAAGGCCCGGTTTGAAGTTGTGTGTTTGTAGTGTAGGATAAGCGAGTCATGAATAACCACTACACCTGACTCTGTGAATCCAACCTCTGACCACTTGGAGTAGTTCTCATTCTCTCCAGACAGAAAGAAGCTTAGCTCTTTAGCTCTATTGTGACGGGCCATACACACCCTCAAACATAGTCTCCTTCGCAATCCCAAATGGCACCCTAGTCCCTATGTAGTGCACTACTTTTGTCTATGGCCCAAAAGTAGCTCTGGTCAAAAGTAGTGCACCACAAAGGGAATAGGGTGCTATTTGGGACATATACTCAGTCTCCAGCTCTCTTAAAGCCACTTAGAGAGGTTGAGCTGTAAGTGTCGGCCATTTGATTGAATTAAGAGGATGATTCATTTAATCTGCTGGTGAAGAGCTTGAATGACTGACGATGTCCCACGGGAACAGAGGTCTAAACATTATAATTAACAATATACCGACTGTAGGATTCACTTAGCTTGCGTCCCAAATTGCACCCTATTCCCTATATCAGTGTTTCCCAACCCTGGTCCTCAAGTACCCCCAACAGTACACATTTTTATTGTAAACCTGGACAAGCACACCTGATTCAACTTATCAACTAATCATCAAGCCCTCAAGGAGTTGAATGAGGTGTGTTTGTCCAGTGCTACAACAAAAATGTGTACTGTTGGGGACACTCAAGGACCAGGGTTGAGAAACACCTGCCCTATATAGTGAACTGCTTTTGACCGGGGGCCTAAGCCACATACAATTAGCTTCTGGTTATTCTAATACCTTTTCAGCAGGACTCTCCAACCCCGTTCATGGAGAGCTACTGTCCTGCAGGTTTTTGCTCCAGCCCTAATCTAGTGCACATGATTTAAAAAAATTGCTGGTTCATAAATTTAATCAGGTTAGTTAACTGGGGTTGGAACGAAAACCTACCAGAGGGTAGCTCTCCAGGAACAGGGCTGGAGAGTCCTTCGTTAGTTATCCCTTACAACTGCTTGTCTTTGTCCCAAGTGGCACCCTATTCCCTATATAGTACACTACCTTTGACATAGGGAAAAGGTTATCATGTGGGAAATAGCCTTAAACTGCTGCTCTTTCTGCTACTAGTAAGAGTAGCACACCATAGCTACTAATAACAAGCACAATATGATTAATACAAATGGAATGTTTAATGCAATTTTTCCATTTCAAAGAAATTCCCCAAGCATCTTACATCAAATTCAACTTTGTATTGTCCTCGGGGCTAACAATAACTCTCATTTGGCATCGCCTTCATTAGATCAAACTCAATTAATGACGAGTACCCTGCAGCCCCTCAAAAATGACAGGGGTTTGTGGACTTTTAGGCATGTGCATGCACACGCACACACACACAGTCCAACTAACATTGTGGGGACACACAATTCAGTCCCATTCAAAATCCTATTTTCCCTAACCTCTAACCATAAACCTAACCCTAACGAGTACCTTAACCATAACATTAACTCGGAAATCTAACCTTAATGCTAACCCCAAAACTAACCCTAAACCTAATTCTAACCCCCTAGAAATAACATTTGACCTTGTTTGTTTACTATTCTCGTGGGGACTTCTGGTTCCCACAGATATAGTTAAACACAACCACGCACACACACACACACACACACACACACACACACACACACACACACACACACACACACACACACACACACACACACACACAAACACACACGCCAACCTCTCTGACAGGTCCTTGCTCTCTTTGTCTTTGATGGACAGACACGTCAGAAAGTAATTGGAGGCCTTCACAGCCCATACAAATCCGCCTGTCAGTTAAGTGTGTCACGGCACTGTGTTCAGCTGTTTTAGGTCTCAAAGGGTGACCTTTTCACAAAGGGACTGACTGAGGACATGTAAAGTACAGAAGAGACCCCAGCCCCTGGCCCCACCAATAGGCCTATGTATACACTGTGGTATTGTTGCATTGTTATGGTCATTTTCTCACTGTCACTCTCTAGACAGCTTGTTTTGTACCATTCCAACAAGTTTGTAGGGCCACATCTGGGATTACATATATGCTGTTTACAGTCTCTCTTTCTCACAAACTCTATTATTAATATCAATATTATGAGGTTAATTCATTATCTAACAGTTAGAAGAAACACTTAAAATCGATGAAACGCCAAATATGTTCTGATACGAAAAAAGGAGCAAGGTTCGCTTTGTTTGTGGTCAAAGTGACTGTGGACAGCGGTGGATTAACTTTTTCACACATGAGTTCCAACCAAGTATCTCTAACGGTCGCCCCAGCGTGAGTTGTTTTATGCACGTGACGTCAGAATGCACTCACTGTTCCAAAATGTGATTATTACGCAACAGGACAGTTAACGCGCTGCCTGCTAATTAATTTCAATTTGTCAATTTCAAATTATTTTCTAAAAAGTTGTATTTTCTAACAACAGTTTGCATTAAGGTGTGTTTCGCCTCCTCATTAATTCACACAGAAGTAGTCCATTTCAGCGTTGCGGACAATTTATGTTTGAGGCTTTACTGAGCCAGATAAACTTCTCTCTTCCAGGAAAACCCACCGCACTTCACTCATGTTTGCGCAGATCAAGTATGCATATATTTGCACAGTCTTGTAAGAATTTGAACGTTTTCTTGCTGGCGCTCGGTTTGCCTTCCTTGTTGTTTTATTTACAAATAACAACTTTGGACATCAGTGCGTTCCTATCAAAGTAAGTTCCTTATTTTCTGTATATCGTGTTGTCGTTTCTACTGTAGCCGCATACAGTATGTATATATGCATGTATGTATGGAGCTTAATGTATTTAGTTTTATTCACATGTTTTCAATTACTGGTGACAAATAATGCATTCCGATTATTGCATATATTGTAATGGCCGCCTATGATGTGTGTAACATACTTGAAGGTTGTACTGATTATAATGAGCTAAGCTTTTTGCCAGCTATGTGTGGTGCCATGTTTGTTGACATTATACAAAGAATTCTGGGTGTCACGTAATCTATCAGACCAAAGATGTTATAATGAGGTGAAGGAATGGTTCACTCATATTTCAGGTAAACTTCCGGAAGTGAATGACGGGAAGTGGATGATCACAGACGACATACCCCCTTCACCATGCATACTATAAACAGACCAAACTCATATAGTCTCCTCTTATTATCTTTGGTTGATGCGAGAAAAAAAAACAGACATGGCGGCGTAGTGATTGGACGATTGATACCGGAGCTCCGATGCTATGATGCAGTTTTCAAAGCACTACTGGTTTGACATAACGTAGCAATGCTTGTATCAAAGTAGCAATACCACACAATGATGACTTTCGAAAGTAGGTCAATACCACATGATGATGACGTTTGAAGCAGGTGTTGGAACTCAGAACTGAGAGCGCCGACCTCTGTTGGAAGCTTTTTGTATTATCTTGATATTTCACCTTTTAAGCAGGTGGAAAGACAGCTCAGGGAGAAGAGCTACACAGCAGACAAATCTATCATAGCACACTAGTATTGAATCGAAAGAGCCTATTTAGATATTTTTGGATCCAAAGTGTTTTGTTAATATGTAAAAGTGAGTTATTTAATTCAAACCCAAAGCAAACTTGAAAAGCAGTTATCACATGACAAATTATGTACAAAGCTTTGTTTGATCCCTCAGGCAATGGATCCCGCTGTGGCTTCGAAAATGTCGACTTCTGCTGGACTCTACTTACAGAGTGGCAAGTGTCTTCACTGACATTTTCAAACTCTCCCTGTCCGAGTCTGTAATACCAACATGTTTTAAGCAGACCACCATAGTGCCTGTACCCAAGAACACTAAGGTAACCTGCCTAAATGACTACCAACCCATAGCACTCACATCTGTAGCCATGAAGTGCTTTGAAAGGCTGGTCATGGGTCACATCAACACCATTATCCCAGAAACCATAGACTCACTCCGATTTGCATACCGCCCCAACAGATTCACAGATGATGTCATCTCTATTGCACTCTACACTGCCCTTTTAAACCTGGACAAAAGGAACACCTATGTGAGAACGCTATTCATTGACTACAGCTCAGCGTTCAACACCATAGTGCCCTCAAAGCTCATCAATAAGCTAAGGACCCTGGGACTAAACACCTCCCTCTGCAACTGGATCCTGGACTTTCTGAAGGGCCGCCCCCAGGTGGTAAGGGTAGGTAACAACACATTCACCATGCTGATCCTCAACACAGGGGCCCCTCAGGGGTGTGTGCTCAGTCCCCTCCTGTTCTCCCTGTTCACCCATGACTGCACGGCCAGGCAAGACTCCAACACCATCGTTAACTTCTCAGGGATCACTGGGGCGCTAGCGGGCTGCTCCCGACACTACCAGGTAAAATGTAAAGCGCCAAATTCAAAATCCAAAAGTTGAATTATTAAACATCCACCAATATACAAGTGTTCCATACTCATCAAAAGCTCTGTTTCTTGGCAATATCACAGCGTTGTCAGATTTCAAAAAGGCTTTACGGCGAAAGCAGCACATTTGATTGTTTGAGGGTAGCACCTCACATATTTTTCCCATAGCCATGAATCGATTAGCCATCATGGCACACACATAACACATTTCACAGCGAAAACAAATCAATTACTTGTTGAAGAACTTCTGCTGAGGTCATCCTAAGTGTTCAACGAAGACAATCCATGGTTCTTTTGTTAGAAAAAGTTATGTATTTTATCCATAAATCCTACATTTGGTTTGCGCGTTATAATCAGAAACGACAGCCTCCACTCCTCCGTTGAAACATAGCGCCAAACTCGTTCATCTTATGCCTATAAACTTGTCCAAGAACAATCAAACATAGTTTTAAATGTATCCTTAGGAACACTTTTACGTATATTTACTATTATAAATCAACCGGAATATAAACTGATCAATAACGACGGTAAAAAAGACACTGCGCGACTTCTCAGGAGCGCGAGCCGGGTACTGTTGACATAAAAGATACACTTCCTGGTTTGCTCTTATTCTCTGGTCTTATTCATCCAAAATGAAATTTTACACTGTCTCCAGACTGTTGACATCTAAAGGAAGCGATGGGTACTGCATTCATATGCCCTTATATGGTCATTTTCATGAGGGAGGGGTTCCCAAATGAGCAATGTGTCAAAATCACTTTTTCCAGGACAGAAATTCCTCGGGGTTTCGCCTGCTATATGCGTTCTGTTTTACTCACAGACAAATGGTTAACAGTTTCGGAAAATTCAGAGTGTTTCCTATCCAATGGTACCAAATATGTGCATATCCTATTTTCTGGGCCTGAATGGGAGGCATTTTACTTTGGGCACGCCAGGCTCTCCAAAACCGACCCCTCAGCTGCCACTCCCTATAACAAGTTAAGTTTTCCGATGACACAACAGCGGTAGGCCTGATCACCGACAACGACGAGACAGCCTATAGGGAGGAGGTCATAGAACTGGCAGTGTGATGCAGGGACAACAACCTCTCCCTCAACGTGATCAAGACAAAGGAGATAATTGTAGACTACAGGAAAAAGAGGACCAAGCACACAGCCATTCTCATAGACGGGACTGCAGTGGAGCAGGTTGAGAGCTTCATGTTCCTTGGTGTCGACATCACCAACAAACTAACATGGTCCAAGCACACCAAGACAGTCGTGAAGAGTGCACGACAAAACCTGTTTCCCCTCAGGAGACTAAAAAGTTTTGGCATGGGTCCTCAGATCCTCAAAAGGTTCTACAGTTGCACCATCGAGAGATTCCTGACTGGTTGCATCACTGCCTGGTATGGCAACTGTATAGAGGTCCTGCCATCCAGGACCTCTATACAAGGCGGTGTCAGAGGAAGGCCATAAAAATGGTCATAGACTCCAGCCACCCTAGTCACAGACTGTTCTCTCTGCTATCGCATGGCAAGCGGTACCGGAGAGCCAAGTCTTGGACCAAGAGGCTTCTAAACAGCTTCTACCCCCAAGCCATAAGTCTCCTGCACACCTAATCAAATGGCTACCCAGACTATTTGCATAACATTTTCTACATTGTAGAATAATAATGAAGACATCGAAACTATGAAATAACAAATATGGAATCATGTAGTACCCAAAAAAGTGTTAAACAAATCAGAATATATTTTAAATGTGAGATTCTTCAAAGTAGCAACCCTTTGCCTTGATGACAGCTTTGCATTCTCTCAACCAGCTTCATGAGGTAGTCACCTGGAATGCATTTCAATTAACAGGTGGGCCTTGTTAAAAGTTCCTTTGTGGAATTTATTTCCTTCTTAATATGTTTGAGCCAATCAGTTAGGGGCGGTATACAGAAGATAGCCCTATTTGGTAAGAGACCAAGTCCATATTATGGCAAGAACAGCTCAAATAAGCGAAGAGAAACGACAGTCCATCATTGCTTTAAGACATGAAGGTCAGTCAATGCGGAAAATCTTCAAGAACTTTTTGAAGTCGCAAAAACCATCAAGCGCTATGATGAAACTGGCTCTCATGAGGACCGCCACAGGAAAGGAAGACCCAGAGTCACCTCTGCTGCAGAGGATAAGTACAATAGAGTTAACTGCATCGCAGCCCAAATAAATGCTTCACAGAGTTCAAGTAACAGACACATCTCAACATCAACAGTTCAGAGCAGACAGCGTGAATCAGGCATTCATGGTGTAATTACTGCAAAGAAACCACTACTAAAGGACACCAAATAAGATGAAGAGACTTGCTTGGGCCAAGAAACATGAGCAATGGACATTAGACAGGGGGATAGTGTGGGGGTGGCTTGCTGGTGACACTGTCAGTGATTTATTTAAAATTCAAGGCACACTTAACTAGCATGGCT
Source organism: Brachymystax lenok tsinlingensis (assembly GCA_030435695.1). NCBI lineage: Eukaryota > Metazoa > Chordata > Actinopteri > Salmoniformes > Salmonidae > Brachymystax > Brachymystax lenok. The sequence goes on from CM059814.1 coordinate 32,154,259, forward strand.
ACCACAGTATTCTGCAGCGATACGCCATGCCATCTGGTTTGCGCTTAACGGGACTATCATTTGTTTTTCAACAGGATTATGACCCAACCCACCTCCAGGCTGTGGGTTGGGTCACGGGCTATTTGACCCTGAGACTGCCTGCCGTTCTATACCTTATGGACTCTGATCTGGATTACTGACCTCTGCCTGCCCTTGACCTGTCGTTTTGCCTGCCCCTTGTTCTAGTAATAAACTTTTGTTACTTCGACACTGTCTGCATCTGGGTCTTCTCCTGAAATGTGATAAATCACAAATGTGCACTCTGTTAAAATCTCTGAGTAATTAACTGTTTACATACTTCATAGATTCGTGTGAATGTTCTACTAAAAAGTGTGAGTGTGAGAGAGCGAGAGAGAGAGAGAGAGAGAGAGAGAGAGAGAGAGAGAGAGAGAGAGAGAGAGAAAAAAAAAAATATATAATGATTGCTTGCCTGAATGGGCTGGGTGTAAGAGGAGGGTTTCGGCCAGCAGCAGGACAGAAGCACAGCCCCTAGGCTAATGTACAAGGACAGCCTGTCACACTGTGAACATTCACTGGGCCGACATGTTACAAGTCATATGCATTAACCTGCATAATTACTTCTGAAGACTATTAGGGTGTGGAAATCATATCACTCCCCCTTCCAACTTACAGTATATACACATACAGTACATACACACACACACACACACATTCACACACACACTGACAGACAAACAGTCTATCACACACACATCTTCCTTGGTCTTAGCGTTCTCTGTAGTTGACAGTTCTCTGCAGTGCTGACAGAACAATGGCAGGCCCTGCAGGAGTAAGCATGTGTCATTATCACCCTATTTAGCTAGATTCCTCTCCTCTCCTCTCCTCTCCTACAGTCCCTGCTCTAGCGAGTCAGACACAAACATAGCTATGTATCAAAGCTAGCCACTAATACTCCTCGTCTTCTGCTTGGATCTGTGATCTCTTCTTCTTGCCCCATTCTTATCCAACAGTCAATAGGATCCATTCCTTTTCTCAAACACCAGTCAGACCCTCCTGTGCTGTACAGTATGTTGAGTCAGACAGACATTGTTGTCGTCTGTTATCTGGCCTCCACTTGGTCTTCTTCTCAACACTTATTAACTGACTGTCATGTTCTGTTCTGCTCCCTAGACACTGTTTAACATCCTCAGGCCACTTAGTGCAGTCTGTGCCTTCGTCCCAAACGGCACCTTATTCCCTACATAGTGCACTACTGTTGACCAGATCCCTAGCCCTGGTCAAAGGTAGTGCACTATATTGGGAATAAGGTTCAATTTGGGACATTCCCTGTCTGTAGTATTGGAGTTAAGCCCCTGGGCCGTTCACTGCCAGGAATCCTTATAACCAGACAGAGTGAAGCATCTGGACGCGAGGTAGGATCTGAGTGTGTTTGAGTGTGTGCTGCTGTGTGAGTGTCTTCATATACAATATCTGTCCACACCTTATAGCTCACAGCACAGATTAGACACATACTATAATACTACTGAGGGAACACACATGATGCGTCATAGAAAAATCCAAACACACCTCTTTAGCTAAAACCTGCATTGCATCTCTTGATTGGATCAATACTGACTTTGTGAATCTATAATAATGCCCACCTGTCTGTGGCCTGTTTTGTCATAACATTGATTGCCAAAGCCTCCTATGGACGCTGAAGAAGGGCTCATACTATAAAAGTTTGTGCGTTAATACAAATACGTTAATTTCAGTGTATTCACTGGAGTGCTGTCCTATTTTTGTCGTTTGGACTATGTACAGTACGAGGATTCAGCACCCGATCTAAGTTTATATAAGGTGGAGTTGTTTATCTTTTCATACCTTACAGCTCACAGCACAGTCCAAACACACCTATTTAGCTAAAAACCTGCATTTTAGCCACTGTAAATCCCCTTTACACTAATTCCAACTCTTTCCAAGCCTTTATAAAAAAATAAAAAGAGGTAACTAGCTACTGTACGTGTGGGCTTTCACGGCCATGCCTCAACCATGTGACTTCCCAGCCTCTGAAATGGTGCCATGGTCTACAGGGCTTTGTGGTAAATCACTATCTCTCTTCCCCAGTCAGAGCCCAGTCTGCTGAGCTCTATGGACGGCTGGCTTTTTGCTGCCTCCTGGGTGACTAATATATCTTGTTAAATTGTGCTGAGAAGCGTGTTAAGAACCTTATACCTTTTGCTTCGTGCTGTCTCTGGTGTGTGTGTGTGGGGTGTTTGTGTGTCCGTGTGTGTGTGTGTCAGGGTTTCAATTCCACCCAATTCAGAAAGTAAATGAAATTCCAATTCCTTTTAAAAGCATTGAAAATAAGTGGAATATGAATTTTAGTGTACTTCCTGAATCGACTGTAATTTAAATGGAATTGACCCCAACCCTGGTGTGTATGTAATTGTTGTTACCAGCCTATTTCCATCATTAGCTCAAGATGGAATCAACCCTGTAATTAAGTGGGGGATTTGATGTTAGCGGCACTGTGTGGTTACATGTAACAAGGTCACAATTTATTGGCCGTTATAAACATGTTAACTCACAGTTGACTTTTATACGTGTTATTACAAAACATTAATTACATAGTGGAACAAGAAAATGTGTAATAACATTAGTAATGGAATAACCATCAGCAAGTGGATCTGTAATTACGGTCCTTGTTCCAATTGTGTAATTACTGATATCGCTAAACCCTATTACCATGTAAATACATAGTAATACCAATGCAACTACTATGTTGTTACTATGTTGTTACTAAAGTTATTACTGAGATAATTAACAACTGAGAAATCAGGTGTCGGTGATCTTCTCCTACAGTGTATTTAATGACAATATTTGTACAAAAATCACCTTTTACTAAAACCCCCTGTCATAAAAATTGTCTTTCTGTGGTTTTACCCGAAACGATCTTTACCTGTCAGTCTTCTGTAATTACGGTAAATGAGACATGGGACCAGAGTTACTGACCTTCCAGAGGTAAAGAACACTGACCTCCACAAACACTGAGAATTACCAAAATACAGATGTCTCAAATGTCAGCACTACATCTTAACTGTTATTTTGCTTGTGATCAGTTACAAAATGTTCTGACCATACCTTTCTGAATGAAGATACACCATTAGCACATAGTTACCAGGTTGGCATCGTTCTCAAAGAAACGTCAAAATACTTAGTTTTGGTGAGTCAGCAGTCAGCAGTCATAAAGTCAGCAGTCATAAACACCTGTCATATAGTTTCCATATCTCTTCTGTCCAGAAGGGGGCATGTTTTTGTGTATGGGCAAAAGACTAAAGGCAATTCTTCAAACACTAGTGAGTACATCCTCCATTTGAGTTAAACCCAGGAATATCCAAATGAACCATTTTCAATCTCCATACCCTTTCTTTCAATACAACCACAGCCATGATAATCACAACATATTAAGACCTTCACTAATGCACAAAAAAAATCTATGTGCCCCGAGGTATTCTGTGACTGACTAGTAATACATCAAAACATATGCATGTGCATACACACATACACGCGTGAGCACACACACGCACGCGCGCACAAACACAGGAAGAATGCAATTAGTTTTGTGTGTCACTGTGAAGTGGTACAGATAGTCAGTGGGCATGGGGATGTGATTTCATTAAGACCAGATGCTGCTGCTTGGAGGTCTGAGGACTTGAAAGGTTCAATATTATGATTCTGGAGCAGGACACATCAAAATGACGCTGTCCATCTGGAGCGGACATAATATAATCAGCAGTGGGTCATTGGTCATCACAGCCAGCCCGGCCATCGGGTTTACCCACATCCTGTGATGTCATCATCATTACCCTAACACTCAAGAGATTAGAGATAGTGAAGACAGGAGAGAGAAAGAGAGAGAGAGAGAGAGAGAGAGAGAGAGAGAGAGAGAGAGAGAGAGAGAGAGAGAGAGAGAGAGAGAGAACGAGCAGATTGAGAACACAGGCAATCAGCATCACCTCATAACAACATCCAGCCTTTGGAGTTGCCCTAAACTGATGATGCGACTTACCTGTGGAATATACTAGATAGTTGATTTAAAAAAATGTATTGATGAAATGTTGACTCCAAAGCATTAATTTCAAAACCTTGAAGGATAATGGTTTCGATATGTCTATTCCCTTATCTGTCAAAACAAATTCCACGATATGCTTATTCCCTTACCCCCCACATACACCACACACCCATGCGCACACACTCGGACACACAATCACACACATGCTTACACACACGGACATACACCACACACACAGTACACACACATCCATGGACGCGCACACAGAGGAATGTCTATTTGCAGAGGCTATAAATATTCAGTCCATGACATGTTTGCTGTAAGTCTTTGATCAGACATAGATCTTATGCTACTCTCTCTCGTCCATCTTCCAACTTCAAACCAAAATGTATGTAAAAACTGAGCCATGAAATCTGTTCTGTTGCAAAAGCCTTGGTCTCGTCACACTTCTAAGTTATTTTACGGTATCAAACTGCTGTCATCTGTCTTACGCAAACAAAACGATGTTAAGTAATTTCAAATGCAGATTGGTGAATTATGAAAAACATATCAGCATTAGGCTTATAACACATCTCCTTGCAAGTGTCAATGTAAAATGTATTTTATTTCCAAAGCCAACATCTTAATGTAATGCATGAGCTACCCAGTGCACAAGTCTCTGTCAACAGTGTATATATATTTTTTTTAAGCATGTATTCTTTAGTACATGATCTTCTCATTTGAATGTGTGAGAGAGGGTGATATTCTTGCAGCATATTCCCCTGGTAGCCTACTTAGTCAACTCCCCCTAACAACTTCTTGGCCTCCTCCAGGCATATCACTGCAGGCTTTAGAGAGCTAGAGCAAAATAACCAACATGAAGCAATCTGGAGGCTAGAGGAAGGCCTGGATAACTTTATCAAGCATTAAAACACAAAATATGGATGTTTGAATAATTAATTACTTTTACATATCAACTTTAATATAACAGTGGTTCTTTTTTTTATCTTTGTGTATTTTGTGGTCACAGTGAGGTAGGCCTAAATGGGGCTTTCATCTTGAAAAGTTTTGAGGAATAGGCAGATTCCCAGAATGCAGTGTGCATGACCAACAGCATGGTCATGTCTAGAAGGGATTCAGTTTACGCCAAATTGACGTCAAATTTTTGCTAACCCTAACAATTTTCCTAACTTTAATCGAATTATCCTAACCTGCTATGTTAATTCTCCTAACCTGCTGTGTAGGTTCTCCTAACCAGCCACGAAAAGTCAATGTTGACATAAACTGTAATCCATTTACACCCAGTAGCTCTCACCTGACGTTCCCACAACCAGAGAATGTAGTTTCTAATCTAATCATTTTATTAAGCGCAATATTTTTCATAACTGAAGCATGAAACATTAAGTTATTTATATGGTGCACAAGCGAAGGCGTACAGAGCAAAGGGCCTGTTAAGAGTCAAGTTTGTGATACAGGCTAAATGGCACCAAACAAAAGAAAACCACTAGGAAAGAATCAACCGCCATATTGTCCAAGCAAGGTGCATGAGGTAGGCCTAACCAACCCAAAGAATACAGCTCAATCAAACTCATGCAAGCAATTAAAGGTATTAAGGTTCCAGGCATAAGCGACAGATGTGGTCGTTTAGGGCCCCTGACCTAATTAGAAAGAAAAAAAATGGGGGTGGGGGGGCCTCAGTCTGGGTCTCAAACTTAAAAAAATATATATGTTTAGGGTGTAGATCAGCTTTAATATTGCAGATAGATTGTAGCTTCCATCAATGTAATTATCTGCATAACTTCCAATCCCCCATATATATATATATTTTTATATATATATATATTTATATATATATATATATATATATATATATATATATATATATATATATATATATATATATATATACATACATATACAAAGCAAAGTTCTATCTTGTTATGTCAGTCACTGACAGTCACTCAATTAGTCATGCCAACTAACAATTGTTGGATTGGTAATTAGTCTAGCCAGCTATCTAAACGTGTAGTAATCACGTCCGAAATCCAACCGGGCATATAGAGCACTTGAACAGGGGCCCTGACTTCCAGGGGTCCCCAATGATTTTGTTAGTCATTCTCACTCAGATTTCATAATAACGTGGCATAAGTTATTACAACATGTGCAGAATTGCAGGTAATTAGCTTTAATACTGAAAAAAACTTACTCCACCCCATGACAAAATGGGTAAAAATTCATGAAATGAGCTGTAAAACTGCATTTTTTTTTCTCTGCCCATGGCAAAATTTGTTTTGCAGCGAGTTGGGCCCCCCCCCAACCAAATCTTGCTTAAGGCCCCCAAAAGGCTGATGAGAATGCAAAGATGGAAGGAATTGAGGAATTGCATCGCCTACAGGCCTACCCGAATGTACCTAGTCCAAATTAATACTGCAAAAGCCACAAAGTTATGACTTAATGTAATATGACTGAGGGCTCACTTGAGGAGGCATACTTGAAAAAATCCAGGCATCTCCAGAAGCCTATTCAAATCATGGTCTGGCCCATGTGCTTCAGGCTACACCAGCCAACTGTACAGAGAAATAATTTCATATTTTCATCAACGCATGTAGCCTATTCTACTGTAGCCTGTAGGCTACCTGCATCCATATCCGTAGCAAAACCAGTGGGGAAGAATTAAGAGGAATGAGAAAATGTCATATAGCACCAACAAACAATGAATATTACATAAATAATATTCAGTTGTCATTATATTAAGGAGATATAAGGTGGACCTCCCTCCGTTTGATACTCTCCATGATGTGTTGACTTGTGGTGCCATCACAGTGCTACTGCAGCCTACTGTACATCTGATCTGAGGGAGTCAAATAAATAATATTATCCAAAATACATTATCCAAAATCGTGGCCTATAATAAACGAAAGCCTAAAGTTGACGCAGTTGTCCATGATGTCTAATGCCGCGTTTATGTACCTAGGAAACTCGGAAATGTCCGACTTGCTAACTAGTTATAGGCTACACGTGCCGCGTTCAATGAGTTAGCAAGTCGAACATTTCCGAGTTTCCTAGTTCCGGCTGGTTACGTGAATGCGGCATAGTGCATTACACATCGAGTGATATTCCAAACAACTTCCAGCGATGTAGGCTAAAGTTAAGTCGCATAGACTTACCCTTATTTATGAATCAACTACTGAACATATACCGTATAATGCTACCTGGAAATCAATTCATGCGCAGCGGTCAATAAATTACACCAATAGCCTAACCTCTAGGTCGCAATAGCACTTGCCTCGGCAGTACCCTTATATATCGGGACAACCTTTTATTTGGCCACAAAGCACAAAGCTGAAAAGATGTTCACAGCGATATATATATATATATATATATATATATATATATATATATATATATATATATATAAAGTTGATTTGATCGTTTCACTCACCTGCCACCGGAGTTCTTATTCAGTTGGAGAAATCCTACGATAGCGAAGGGGTAGTTGGTGAGATGAGGGCGAAGTGTATCCGTTCACTGCAGCAGTTCCAAAAGAGCTTCAAGGCTGTTCCTCAACTGCGTTTAGATTTTTCGCGTAGGCAGCATCACTTCTCTGTGTGTATGTCGGGGAGGCTGAAGGAAAGGGCACAGCCTCCGATTGGCTGTCATTCACAAGTCCCTGATACAGGGCAGGGGGAGAAATCGTCCGACAGAAAATAATGAACAGCTTGCCGCGCTGTGGAGGCATGTTTGAACGGACTGATGTAGGCTACTTCAACCGAGGGACGGAGATAAATTATATATTATTCCCAGCTCAATTTGAAAACCTCAACCTGAAAGTAAGATAATTAATAATTATAATTGGATGAAATAATGTATCACTAGCCACTTTAAACAATGCCATTTATATAATGTTTACATATCCTACATTACTCATCTCATATATATGTGTATATACTGTACTCCATACCATCTACTGCATCTTGCCTATGCCGGTCAGCCATCGCTCATCCATATATTTATATGTACATACTCGTATTCATTCCTTTACTCTTGTGTGTATAAGGTAGTTGTTGTGAAATTGTTAGATTACTTGTTAGATACTACTGCATGGTCGGAACTAGAAGCACAAGCATTTCGCTACACTCGCATTAACATCTGCTAACCATGTGTATGTGACAAATAAAATTTGATTTGATTTGAAGACTACTAACATATATGTGGTAACAAATAACATAGGCCTAATAAAGAAATGTCCAAATATATTGACATATCCCACTGGACAAAACCTGGTTGAATCAACGTTGTTTCCATGTAATTTCAACCTCCAAAAATATATGTGATGATGTTGAATTAATGTTGAAAAACAATTTTATTTGCAAAATCATAATTTCTCTTTTTTTTCACCTAACTTTGAACCACAATCGAATGACATGGTGACATGTTTTGTTCATTTCACGTTCAATTCGTGTTAGTTGACAACTCAAAACTAGATGAACTGACATCTGTGACCAGTAGGATAGGCCTATTTGCATGTAAGAATAAGGTAGGCAACTGTTTGCATGCCTTTTTGTAAGTATTCAAATGTTAACCTTGAAGTGTGGATAATACAGAAAACTTGAATTACATAAAGTGTGGCAATAATATTTTTTTCCTATAAACACAAATAAAAAAATCTATAGTGGGTGAACTATGTAAATGATTTAGTTTGTGGTTTCAAATGTTTATTTACTGAACTATGGGGAGTTCTTTATAAATCGTCACAAACAGCAGGCCTACAAGAGTTGTTCCCTCCCCAGAGTGTTAGTTGATTGAGTTTAGTTCCTGTAACTCTCCAAAGCTTTCAGTTTGGAGCTGTCCTCCCAACCAAGCATCAAACACTAGCTATAAACTGAGCCAGAGGGATTTCTACATCTGGCATCATGTTTAATTAAAATATCAGCCACTGATTGACAATGACTGACTGTGGTTCTTGACCAAATCATCCCAACTGAATGTGCCTGGATAGCCTCAATATTTGTTATGTGAATGTTTATGAATTCTGTTTTGGTCTTAGTCTCAACTAGCTCTCACAGTCTCATGTCAGAATTCGAAATGTATCCATGTTTCAGAAAAGTCAAATTTCGATTTCATCAAATGTGTGTTTCAGGTAAAGTTTAGGAATTACTCCAAATGGTTAAGGTAAGGGTTAAGATTTGAGAAAGGCTTAAAGGAAAAATAAAAATAACTTTCTATAGCTGGATTCCACATTCAACCTTTGGCACCATAAGTCCCAGTCCACAGCGCCCTGGCAATAGGCCCAGACTTTACCATGAAATGCTTACTTACAAGCCCTTAACCAACAGTGCAGTTCAAGAAGAAGAAAATATTTACCAAGTAGGCTAAAATAAAAAGTAATAATAAAAAGTAACACAATAAGAATAATAACAACGAGGCTATGTACAGGTGGGGGCGAAGTGACTATGCATAGGTAACAAACAATCAACGAGAAGCAGCAGTGTACAAGAGGGGGGTCAATGTAAATTGTCTGGTGTAAATATTTATGAATTGTTCAGCAGTCTAACGGCTTGGGGGGTAGATGCTGTTGAGTTACCTTTTGGTCCTAGACTTGACGCTCCGGTACCGCTTGCCGTGCGGAAGCAGATAGTTTATAACTTGGGTGACTGGAGTCTCTGACAATTTTCTGGGCTTTCTTCTGACACCACCTATTATATAGGTCCTGGATAGCAGGAAGCTTGGCCCCAGTGACATACTGGCCGTTTGCACTACCCTCTGTAGTACCTTACGGTCAGATGCCGAGCAGTTGCCATACCAGGCGGTGATGCAACCGGTCAGGATCCTCTCGATGGTGCAGCTGTAGAACATTTCGAGGATCTGGGGACCCATGCCAAATCTTTTCAGTCTCCTGAGGGGGAAAAGACTTTGTCGTTCCCTCTTCACGACTATCTTGGTATGTTTGGACCATGATAGTTCGTTGGTGATGTGGACACCAAGGAACTTGAAACTCTCGACCCACTCCACTACAGCCCCATCAATGTTAATGGGGGCCTGTTCAGCCTGCCTTTTCCTGTAGGAGAGACATCAGTGCCACAGCCATGGAGGAACGTTGAATACTGACTTGTTTCACGGCTGCTTGGTCTCTCTCTCTTTTACTCTCTCCCTTTATCTCCTCTTTCTCTTTCTCTCTCTCTCTCTCTCTCTCTCTCTCTCTCTCTCTCTCTCTCTCTCTCTCTCTCTCTCTCTCTCTCTCTCTTTCTCTCTCTCTCTCATTCTCAATTTCAATTTAAGGGGCTTTATTGGGATGGGAAACATATCTTTACATTGCCAAAGCAAGTGAAATAGATATTAAACAAAAGTGAAATAAAACAATAAAACATTAACAGTAAACATTACATTCACAAAAGTTAGACATTTAAAATGGCATATTATGTATGTATACTGTACAGTGTTGTAATGACGTGCAAATAGTTAAAGTACAAAAGGGAAAATAAATAAACATACTTGTAGGCTGCATTTACAATGGGTATTTTTCTTCACTGGTTGTCCTTTTCTTGTGGTAACAGGTCACACATCTTGCTGCTGTGATTGCACAATGTGGTATTTCACCCAATTCAAATGGGAGTTTATCAAAATTTGATTTTTTGGGGGGTCTGTGTAATCTGAAGGAAATATGTGTCTCTAATATGGTAATTGATTTGGCAGGGGGTTAGGAAGTGCAGCTCAATAGCAAGGCTATGCTCACTGAGTCTGTAAATAGTCAAAGATTTTCTTAATTTTGGGTCAGTCACAGTGGTCAGGTATTCTGCCACTGTGTACTCTCTGTTCATGGACAAATAGCATTCTAGTTTGCTAAAAAAAAAAAAAAGATTCTTTCCAATGTGTCAAGTTATTCTCTTTTTGTTTTCTGATGATTTGGTTTGGTCTAATTGTGTTTCTGTCCTGGGGCTCTGTGGGGTCTGTTTGTGTTTGTGAACAGAGCCCCAGGACCAGCTTGCTTAGGGGGCTCTTCTCCTGGTTCATTTCTCTGTAGGTAAAGAATTTCTTATGGAAGGTTTGCGAATCGCTTTATTTTAGGTGGCTGTAGAAATTAACGTCTCTTGCAGTCTCAATTTGTTTTTTGTCCCATTTTGTGAATTATTGGTTGGCGAGGGGACACCAGACCTCACAACCATGAAGGGCAATGGGTTCTATAACTGATTCAAGTATTTTTAGCCAGAACCTATGTCAAATTGTTATGTTCCTTTTGATGGCACAGAAGGCCCTTTGTTTTTGGCCGAGGTATGTGTAGTTTTTTGCACGCTCTTGGGCAACAGTGTCTAAATGAAATTGTATTCGTGGTCCTGGCAACTGGACCTTTTTTGGAACACCATTATTTTTGTCTTATTGAGATTTACAGTCAGGGTCCAGGTCTGACAGAATCTGTGCAGAAGATCTAGGTGCTGCTGTAGGCCCTAGACATAGACATTTAACTTCAGATTCTAGTAGGGTGAGGCAGAGTACTGCAGACTGTTCTAGTGCCCTCGCTAATTTGTAGATATATATTTTGAAGAGGATGGGGCTTAAGCTGCATCCCTGTTTCACCCCCCGGCCCTCTGGAAAGAAATGTGTGTATTTTTTGCCAATTTTAGCCGCACACTTGTTGTTTGTGTACATGGATTTTATAATGTTGTATGTTTTTCTCCCAACACCACTTTCCATGATTCTAATGCGTTTTTGAAATCAACAAAGCACCAGAAGACTTTGTCTTTGTTTTTATTTGTTTTTTTGTCAATTAGGGTGTGCAGGGTGAATGCGTGGATTGTCATATGGTAATTTGGTAAAAAGCCAATTTGACATTTGCTCAGTAAATAGTAAATAGCTAGGAAATGTAAGAGCCTGCTGTTAATGATAATGCAGAGGATTTTCCCAAGGTTGCGCATATCCCCCTGTAGTTATTGGGGTCAAATTAGTCTCCACTTTTGTGGATTGGGGTGATCAGTCCTTGGTTCCAAATATTGGGGAAGATGCCAGAGCTGAGGATGATGTTGAAGAGTTTAAGTATAGCCAATTGGAATTTGTGGTCTGTATATTTTATCACTTAATTTATGATACCATCAACCCCACAGGCCTTTTTGGGTTGGAGGGTTTGTATTATTTTATTTTGTCCTGTAGTTCATTCAATGTATTTGGATAATCCAGTAGGTTCTGGTCTTTCATAGTTGATTCTAATATTTGTATTTGATGTATGTTTTTGCTGTTTGTTCTTTGTTATAGAGCCATAAAGATTGGAGAAGTGGTTTATCCATACATCTCCATTTTGATAGATAACTCTTTATGTTGTGGTTTGTTTAGAGTTTTTCAATTTTCCCAGAAGTGGTTAGATTCTATTGATTCTTCAATTACATTGAGCTGATTTATGACGTGCTGTTCCTTCTTTTTCCATAGAGTATTTCTGCATTGTTTTAGTGATTCACTATAGTGAAGGCGTAGACTTAGCTTTTCTGGGTCCAGTTCTGGCATTTAGATCGCCACAGATTAGTACTTGTCCCTGAGCTTGGAAATTGTTGATCTACCCCTCTAGGATGGAGAAGCTGTCATCGTTAAAGTATGTGGATTCTATTGGGGGGATATAGGTAGCACACATGAGAACATCTTTCTCTGTTTAGATCATTTCCTTATTCATTTCTGGCCAAATGTAAAATGTTCCTGTTTTGACTTTTAATAGAATGGGCAAGTTCTGCTCTATATCAAATTAGCATACCCCCTGAGTCTCTTCCCTGTTTCACACATGGTAGTTTGGTGGATGGGACTTCCAGCTCTCTGTAACCTAGAGGCCAAACAGTGTATCCTTTAAACCATGTTTCTTGTAGGATGACAATGTCTGTATTTCCAATTTCTTTGACGAAGTCTGGGTTCCTGCTCTTTAGGCCAAAAGCATATTACCTCAGACCTTGTATATTCCAGGATGAGATTGTAAAAGTTTTGTGTTCCATAGAGTCTAGTGTTGTTTTTGTGTGATGTAGGCCCAGACCATCACAGTAGGTGTGAGCAGAGCATGTTGGGCATCTGATACATACCTCTTAGGTCGCACGATGGGGCTTGGGCGGGTGTAATAGTGGGGGTTGGGCCTGTTTGTTTGTCTCTCTCTCTCTCTCTCTCTCTCTCTCTCTCTCTCTCTCTCTCTCTCTCTCTCTCTCTCTCTCTCTCTTTCAGACAGAAGACGTAATATATTACCTGTAAATATGTACACCTTTTATACATATAAGTGGTTAACTGGCAAATAGGGATGGGTGGAGGGTGTTGTTAACTTCTTAGGGAGCGGCTGCATAGGTGACGGTTTTGGAGAGTCTGGCGTTCCCAAAGTAAAATGCATGCCATTCAGGCCCAGAAAATAGGATATGCACATAATTAGTACTATTGGATAGGAAACACTATGAAGTTTCTAAGAGTGTTAAAATAATGTATGCAAATATAACAGAATTGATATAGCAGGCGAAAACCCGAGGAAAATCCATCCGGAATTGCAGTTTATTTTGTAAATGAGCATCTTCTCCATTGTGCCTACTGCATACAACTTTATGTAGGACTGAGACTGCAGTACCTATGGCTTCCACTAGATGTCAACAGTCTATATACAAAGTCTGGGAATTCTAGGAGTGACAGAACAGATAGGGACAGGAAAATTGTTAGGGAACCACTTTTGTAAACAAGGTTTGAAGCGCGCGAGATTGTGAACGCGCACCACCTTATTTTTCTTTCCTATCGTTCACGTTATCGTCCGGTTGAAATATTACAGCAAATATACCCAAAAGGATACCTAAGGATACATAAAAATTATGTTTGATTTGTTTGTAGAAAGTGTATAGGTATAATTTGAACGTGTTCTCTTCACGCTTCAATGGGCGACTCGACGGTGGATTTACTGATCATAACGCGCGAACCAAACAGAGATTTATGGATATAATAAATGACTTTTTCTAACAAAAGAAGCATGGTTTGTCTTCGTTGGACACTTGGGAAGCCCTCAGCAGAAGTTCATCAAAGGTAAGCGATTTTATATTAGCGATTTTATGCGTTTTGTGAGACCCGTGTTGGGTTATGGATTTATGCTAATGCATAAATATTAGAGGTGCTACCCTCAAACAATCAAATTTTGTGCTTTCGCCGTAAAGCCTTTTTGAAATCTGACAACGCTGTGATATTGCCAAGAATCAGAGCTTTTGATGACTATGCAACACTTGTATATTGATGAATGTTGAATAATTCAACTTTTGGATTTTGAATTTGGCGCCTCACATTTCAACGGGTAGTGTCGGGAGTGGGGCGCTAGTTAAACCATGGGCGTTGTTTGTATTTCAAATTTTGGAGATGCTAAACAATGGCAGTGTTAATGAATTTACAGGCAAAACAGCAGAGAACCATTCACACAGACCGAATACCTGCATTTTGCATGAATCTTGACATGAATCATGACTAGGTCTTTAGGTTGCTTTTAATTACCATGTTTTTAACCCCCTACCTCTTTCAGACATACCTAAAAGCAGGTAAAAAGAAGCAGGCATGGTAAATTAGTGGAATCTTTGTCTGTTTAGAAAAGGGGTATCTGTCTCTCACTCTCTTTCTCTCTCTGTCTCTCTGACACACAATGTGAAAAAAAACTAACATCTATTAGTGTATCCTGACATACATCATAACACCATAGTCCACAAACACACCAGTAAAGATCAATGGTAGTGGCACAACATGAACATGAACAAGCGAGCACAGCGGAGTCAGGCACCAAAAAGAGCCATATCTTAGTACCTTTTAGAAAATATCAGATACCCTGTTGTTCTGTGAAGCGAAGATAACTTTTTATCAACTAGTTTTACAATTCTATAGGGAAATAAAACAGCAAATGTTTTGGATTTGGCTGGTGGGGAAACTCTATGGTATAAATCGTCTCTCATCTTCTGCATACATTTAGCTGACGTTTAAATGCTTTTTCATGATAAAAATGAAAAAAATATATATAAGGAAAAAATAGTGCATTATGCCTATATTTGGTTTGAATGAATATTGAAATGTAGCTATATATTAGGGCTAAGAATGAGTTACAAGAAATCTGCTTAACTACTTAGGGAGCATTTCAGGTCCCCTGACCATTTCCTGTTCCTATCCGTTCCTCTTACTCCATTCACTCCCAGTCTTTGTATATAGACTGTTGACATCTAGTGGAAGCCATAGGTACTGCAATCCAGGAGCTGGATTGCCTTGAAGTGTCAAACAGAGCAAAGGTCACCAAAAACTGCATTTCCGGATGGATTTTCCTCGGGTTTTCGCTTGCTATATCAGTTCTGTTATACTCACAGACATTATGTTAACACTTTTAGAAACCTCAGAGTGTTTCCTACCCAATAGTACTAATTATGTGCATATCCTATTTTCTGAGCCTGAATGGCAGGCAAAACTGTCACCTCTGCTGCCGCTCCCTAAGAAGTTAAATCATCTTTGGAATCAAAGATCAGTAATAAAGCTAATCAAATTATCCAGTGACCATCTTCTGACCTCAGTTGATTTATGGCAAAGTGTTTTCACATTTCAGCCTATATCATGACCCCTTGACCCAAATGTGGGTTGCATCCCTATTCCGTATGTAGTGCACTACTTTTGACCAGGAACCATAAGTCTCAGGTCAAAAGTAGTGCACTATAGGGAATAGGGTGCCTTTAGATGCACATTTCACTGGAATGCTGACCAAGCTGAGTGGACCACTCTTTGCCCCAGTGTTAAAATAGCTGTGGCCAGCAAAACTCTTCCTGATTAGGGGAAAATCCTAAATGTTCAGACAAAGAAATACTATATTTGATGTGCATTTAGATTGGTGTTCAGATTAGCAGAGAACACAGTGGGAGCATTGATAGAGACTGTATATACAATAGAATCATGCATTTATTAAGATGTAAATAGGATACTGTTCACACACATCACACACACACCTATGCAGACGCACACACACACACACACACACACACACACACACACACACACACACACACACACACACACACACACACACACACACACACACACACACACACACACACACACACAGTAAAACATTTCCTATAAAATGTACAGGGAACTTACTGGCAGCAATTGGCCAGAAAATTACTCTTAATTTATTTTTACAGTACAGCTATTGGGATCAATTTAATGGTAAGCAATTTTATGGTACATGTTTTACTGTAATCTAATGTACACTTAAATTAGTAGTGGTGCATCTGTAAAATCACTGGGGAAGCCAAGCTAGAAAAAAAGCCATATTACAACCTGTGCTGTGATAATTGCATTGTTTGCTCTATAACCTGTTAGTTCATATGCTTTGCGACCGTGAAATACAGGCCCACGGCCGAGACAATAAGAAGACACAGTGGCAGGATACATTCAACCAAACCTTTGTTTCATCACAAAACCGGAGAGCAACCTCTATCCGGTGAAGTCCACAAAGCATACTGCATGTAACAAACAGTTACATGATCTACAGTACGGTCAAACAAGTCAATGTTTCCGACATATTTGGTCCACTAAGCAACTATTGATTTAGAACCACAGAGAGTTACTGCAAGTTTAAAAGAAAACAGGAGCTGCCTCGACTATTCCTGCACCATCATCAAACTCACCTACATTATACAGTGAAAACTAAACAATACCAAAAACGATTTAGTCCAATCAACCTAAGCGAAATACAGTATGATGTGGCAGTCCATGGTTCTGATTTCTTTGTGTATGTGCGTGTATGCATCTACGTTCATGCAAGTAGAAAAAAATGCCATCCTCCTCTCTTTGAATTTGATGAAATGGTCTATCACTCTGTGATACAGTACACACTTCCATTGGCTAAAATGTTTGCTTGCTAGCCTAACTTCCTTTCATGGGCAACTCTTAGCTAGTTAAAATTAGTCTTCTACATCTAGCTACATATTGAACATCAATCCTCTCAGGCAGGGGCACAATCAGTGGTGATTTTAGCATGTACATCTTGGTGGGGCAAACAAAGAAAATGTGGGATGCATGCCAGCAAAGCCACAACACAACACTAAACAATACATTAATTGCACTATAATGGTGACAAACGGTGCCCACAAACTGTTAGGGCCTACATAAAGCTGTCCCAACAGCAGTCCCAACAACACCTTACCACTGCTACAGTTCATTCAGTCTCATTTACTGCCTTTTAAAAACACTTAGCTGATATGGCTGACTTGCTTAAACAAATGTGGTTTCTACTGACAATTGAGATGTACAAACTATTGCATAAGAGGACGACAAGCGGATAAGAGGCAATCCTTAATTTCGATTAAGACATTAATGAGCGAGAGACGACAGGCGTAAGGAAAAGGGGGATGCCTAGTCAGTTGTACAACTGAATGCATTCAACTGAAATCTGAATAAGAGAGTTGCTGGGGGCTGCCTTAATCGACATCCACGTCTTCAGCGCCCGGGGAACAGTGGGTTAAGTGCTACCTGCCGCCAAGTAATCTATATAACCATTTGTTCAGCACTTCTGAAATGTACAGCGACAGAATTCAGAGCATGGGCTGTTCTTACATTTAAACAGACAATGAAAGATCTTACAATATTCAATGATTACATCTCTCTGAAACAGGTTATAGGCAAACAAGCACACACCGGCCACGAATGATGTATTTACAATACAGCGTTTGTGAATATAGACCAAAGGCACATGGGCTACTAACAGCTTACTACACTACATACACTTAGTATTACTTTCTAAGCTACAGTATACATAGCTCCCTTGCATATTGCATCATTTATGCAGCAGCATACAAGACATTTTTGGACTCACCTTGGCTTGTGATGTGCTCACTTAAACATGAAGGTGGCGCGGCGGTTTTGTCATCAAACTTTGTCATCAAAGTCATTCTCTGGATTTATGGTGGGTCCTCGGGGAAAAAAAACACACAGCCACTTGATTGAATAGCAGGTTACTGTTACTGATTGCTTTGCACTGCTTGCAGTTAGCCACTGATTCCTTCCAAACGACTCATTGTTGAATTTGCGATTTCCAACTTGTTGTGTATTCTTTATGTCCAATGGCCGATGAGCACCGATACGTTTTATCTATAATTTCTCTTAATTATTTATCTTCAAATGACAAGGATTAAGAAGGATTTACCAGTAGATTGTCAACTTGATTTATGAGAATGACTGCTAGCTAAGACTTTGAAAGTAAGATGTTGACATGATCAGTCCAATCAAAGCTACTGTAGATATAACGTGATTTGATGTCATTCTATCTGTGGCCGATGACCTTGAGCTTTCTTGGATGGGCACTTATAATATAACTCCATGGGCAAAACATTTTGAACTGTCCCATGAGTGACAGAAAACTGAGCCAATCAGGGGTAATGCTCTGTATTTTCTGCTGGCTAGCCCCACCATAACAGAAAGCAGAGGCTGAAACACTTGCATTTTGCAGCTGCCTTACTCAAGAAAGCAAAAAAGAGACCATGTTCGTATGTGGCTTTATTAACTCAATGATTATATATATTTTTTGACATTGTTTGCAAACTGATATGTGGCACGTATTAATGTCAAAATAACAAGCATAACAAGCAAAACAGGCTAAAAAACAGGCAAGCCCCCCTAAAATTGTGGGCCTGCCCTACCTGACCACTTGACAATGTATGAATTTATGGTTGGATCATAATCGCCATTATAATCATTGGCCAGTATGGAGAATTAAGTAAAACCACCAGTCCGAGTCCCTATCTCCATCAATGGCAAATTTAGGAAAGGGCCCATTTTAGCTAGCTAGCCACCAGAGGACAAGGACACAATGAGATGCACAATGAGTTTCTGTCAATGACATGCTCTCGATAGATGTGATTGGAATGAAGCCAAACCCAAATATATTTTGATGCGCCAGGACCATTCACAGTTGAGCTCACTCAGTTTAGCTCAACGCTGGTTGGCTATTATTATCATTGATTTTTTTATCAATGGAGGCCAGATAGATGGCCTACACATACAGAGGCGTATGGGCGCTGTTTCGCTGGCTCGGATACTTTCACTGATGAGATACAGTCAGCATCTTGTGAATTGAAGGAACGTTATGAAACACAGAGAATGAAATTCATTTGTATTCTTGCTAAATGTTTTGGGGAAGCCTGGCTTCCCTTGGCATCCATGAATACACACCACAGATAAAACTGAAATTACCCATGCAGTTACATATTACCCAGTGTCTTTAGCAAGTTTTCATTTTTATATTTACGTAATTTAGTTTACACTCTTGTCCTTAGCAACTTACAATCAGTGCATTAAACTAAGGTTGATAAAAAAAAACTATCACGACACAGTCATTGCAAGTAAAACGTTTCTGTTACCGTAACTGAAAATGTTGTTGTAGTTAAGTATACATTTGTCTTCAAAATAATTACAATTACAACAAACTATCGTATGATATATTGCAGACCATCTCTGGATAGTTTCAATACAGAGATATGCACGGTAACTAGATGCCACAGCATTCAAACACAGTACAATACAGTAAATGTGATTATTAAATTGTGAGACATTTTTCTTTCTTTATTTAGTTTTTTACTTTAATTACAAGAGTTGGAGCAACCAGGTTGGCTTTGCATTTTACAGCATATTATTGAATACTAGGTGTTTTTATATTACTTGCACTTCAAGAGGCCTAAACAAAGGCTTCCGAACTGGCCATGATTACAGGGCAAAACAGATCAAATGGACATGGTAAATATTCAACATTTAAAATGTGTACGACCCGTTACCACTCTGATCCGTTCCCTATATACAGTGCCTTCAGAAAGTATTAATACCGCTTGACTTATTCCACATTTTGTTGAGTTACAGCCTGAATTCAAAATGGTTAAAAAAAACATTTTCCTCACCCATCAACACACAATACTCCATAACGACATGTTTTTCGAAATGTTTGCAAATTTATTGAAAATGAAATACAGAAATATCCAACTTACATAAGTATTCACAGCCCTGAGTAAACACTGTGTAGAAGTATCTTTGGCAGCAATCACAGCTGTGAGTCTTTCTGGGTAAGTCTCCAAGAGCTTTCCACACCTGGATTGTACAACATTTGCCCATTATTCTTTTAAAAATTGCCATAGATTTTTAAGTAGGAGTATTTGCTGTGTTCACAGTAATTAAATCCAGTGTAGATTTGGCTTGTGTTTTAGGTTTTTTTGTACTGCTGAAAGGTGAATTAATCTCCCAGTGTCAGGTGGAAGCAGACTGAACCAATATATCCTCTAGGATTTTTACCTGTGCTCAGCTTCATTCTGTTTCTTTTTATCCTGAAACCCCCCAGGCTTTAACGATTAAAATGATACCCATAACATGTTTCAGCCACCACTATGCTTGAAAATATGGAGAGTGGTACTCAATAATGTGTCGCATTCACAAGAGAATAGTGTCACCTTAATTGGGGAGGACGGGCTCATGGTAATGGCTTGAGTGTAATAGTTGGAATGGTATCAAATACATAATACACATGATTTCCATGTGTTTGATGCCATTCCATTTGATCCGTTACAGCCATTATTATGAGCCGTCCTCCCCCCAGCAGCCGCCAATGGTTGCATTAGATTTGCCCCTGAACATAACACATTTTGTATTCAGGAACAAAAGTAAAGTCCTTAGCACTTTTTTTGCAGTTATTACTTTAGTTGCAAACAGGACGCATGTTTTGGAATAATTTTATTCTGTACAGGCTTCCTTCTTTTCACTCTGTCAATTAGGTTAGTATGGTGGAGTAACTACAATGTTGTTGACCCATGCTCAGGTTTCTCCTATCACAGCCAAGAAACTCTGTAACAGTTTTAACCTTTTCACACATACCAACACACAAGTGAGATCATTTCTACAGTGGTCCCTGTAGTGGACGATCAAACCGGTGTGACTAGAACGCTTATTAACATTCAGTTTCGAATGACAAAACAGTCAGCATTTGAGCTGGCCACAATTTTTTTTTTTTTAAGAAGATTTTGCACAAACACAGTCCTTACACAATTATGTCCTGAACGTGAGCAGTTTATTTTTTGATGCAATGTTCAGACATTCACAGAAGTAGCTACAGCATAACACAATCATCCAAACCGCAAAAATGTCCGTTACCATTGTCCTAGCGCTAACGGAGGAAAGATTGACGTAACACAAGCTGTCATATTTTTACAACTCCCGGCTGACAGAAACTACAATATGAATTAGCTAATAGCAATTACAATTTATAATTAATCACATCACGGGTGAGCTCACCATTGATCAAAATAATTGAGTAAAACAAAGTAATCCGACGATGGGTAGTTTGTGCGCCCTGCCATGCTTTTTTTTTTTTTGCATTAACCAAAGATAGTAAGAGGAGACAAGATGAGTTTGGTCTGTTTATAGTATGCATGTTGAAGTGGGTGTTTCGTCTACGATCAACCTCATTATAACATCTTTGGTCTGGCAGATTGCGTGACACCCAGAATGCATTGTTAATTGTCAACAAAGATGACGCCACACATAGCTGGCAAATGGCTTTGTCACCAGTAATTGAAAACATGTGAATAAAACTGTAAATGCATTATGCTCCATACATACATAGATAAACTCAGCAAAAAAAGAAAGATCACTTTTTCAGGACCATGTCTTTCAAAGAAAATTCATAAAAATCTATATAACTTCACAGATCTTCATTGTAAAGGGTTTGAACACTGTTTCCCATGCTTGTTCAAAGAACCATAAACAACTAGTTAGGGAGCGGCGGCAGTGTTGGGAGTTTTGGAGAGTCTGGCATGCCCAAAGTAAAATGCCTGCCACTCAGGCCCAGAAACTAGGATATGCACATAATTAGTACTATTCGATAGAGAACACTCTGAAGTTTCTAAAACTGGTAAAATAATGTCTGTGAGTATAACAGAACTGATATGGCAGGCAAAAGCCCGAGCAAAATCCATCCAAGAAAATCTGATTTTGTGACATGTCTCCTTTTCCAATTGGTTGCTATAGTACATGCTTTAATCCAGCTCCCAGGTTGCAGTACCTATGGCTTCCACGAGATGCCAACCGTCTTTAGGAAAAGGTTTGAAGAGATTACCTTGAAAACTAGACGAATACAGGAAGTCTTTCCAAGTGGAGTGAGGAAGTAATTTCTGTCTGTGGCGCGTAGGACCCGGGAGCGCGCACCCCAGTTTTTTACTTTTCTATCGCCCAGGATATTATCAGTGTAAAATATTATAGTTAATATACATATTAGTGTACCTAAGGATCGATTAGAAATGTTGTTTGATTTGTTTGGACAAAGTTTATAGGTATATTTATTGTCTTGTATAATGGGACGAGTGGACGGTGGATTTTCTGAACAGAACACGCCAACCAAACTGAGCTTTATGGATATAAATAGGGACTTTTTCGAACAAAAGGAACATTGGATGTCTTGCTTGGACACTTCGGATTACCATCAGCAGAAGCTCTTCAAAGGTAAGTGATTTATTTTAGCTCTTTTTATGTGTTCTGTGACAACCCGCACTTGTTTTATTATTATGCTAATGAGGGAAGTACATGGGGCTCTGTCCTCAGACATTTAAATGTTCTGCTTTCGCCGTAAAGCCTTTTTGAAATCTGACAACGCTGTGAGATTGCCAAGAGTCTAAGCTTTTGAAGAATGTGCAACACTTGTATTTTCATGAATGTTTTATGTTTCTACTTCTGTAATTTGAATTTGGCGCTCTACATTTTTCCAGATGTTGTCAAGGATGAGGCGCTAGTGCCCCACTGCTCCTTAATTCTCCCCAAGAGGTTAATGAACATGCACCTGTGGAACGGTCATTAAGACACTAACAGCTTACAGACGGTAGGCAATTAAGGTCACAGTTATGAAAACTTAGGACACTAAAGAGGCCTTTCTACTGAAAAACACCAAAAGAAAGATGCCCAGGGTCCCTGCTCATCTGCGTGAACGTGCCTTAGGCATGGCTGCAAGGAGGCATGAAGACTGCAGATGTGGCCAGGG
Source organism: Brachymystax lenok tsinlingensis (assembly GCA_030435695.1). Classification (NCBI taxonomy): domain Eukaryota; kingdom Metazoa; phylum Chordata; class Actinopteri; order Salmoniformes; family Salmonidae; genus Brachymystax; species Brachymystax lenok. The sequence goes on from CM059814.1 coordinate 32,177,301, forward strand.
CAATACATTGCAATGTCCAGATTGCAATGTCCGTACTGTGAGACGCCTAAGACAGCGCATAGGGAGACAGGATGGACAGCTGATCATCCTTTCAGTGGTAGACCAAGTGTAACAACATCTGCACCTACACCTCCACCGCCCCAAGACCGTTATGGTCTGTGGCGGTGTCACAGCATCATCAGACTGAGCTTGTTGTCATTGCAGGCAATCTCAACGCTGTGCATTACAGCGAAGACATCCTCCTCCCTCATGTGGTACCCTTCCTGCAGGCTCATCCTGACATGACCCTCCAGCATAACAATGCCACCAGCCATACTGCTCATTCTGTGCGTGATTTCCTGCAAGACAGGAATGTCAGTGTTCTGCCTTGGCCAGCGAAGAGCCCGGATCTCAATCCTGTTGAGCACGTCTGGGACCTGTTGAATCGGAGGTTGAGGGCTAGGGCTATTCCCCCCAGAAATGTCCGGGAACTTGCAGATGCCTTTGTGGAAGAGTGGGGTAACATCTCACATCAAGAACTGGCAAATCTGGTACAGTCCATGAGGAGGAGATCAGTGACAGTACTTAATGCAGCTGGTGGCTACACCAGTGTTCATTTTGATTTTGATCCCCCCTTTGTTCTGTTAGTCACATGTCTGTGGAACTTGTTCAGTTTATGTCTGTTGTTGAATCTTATGTTCATACAAATATTTACACACGTTAAGTTTGCTGAAAATAAACAGTGAGAGGACGTTTCTTTTTTTGCTGAGTTTATATACATTCATACTGTATGCGGCTACAGTAGAAATGACAGCCTTATATACAGAAAATAAGCAACTTACTTTGATAGGAATGCACACATGTCCAAAGTTAATATCTATAAGGAAAACAACAAGGAAAGCAAATCGAGTTCCAGCATGAAAATGTTCCAATTCTTGCAAGACTGTGCAAATACATGCATACTTGATGGGGTCTCCTTGAAGAGAGAAGTTTATCCGTCTCAGTAAAGCCTCAAACATAAATTGGCCGCATCGCTGATATGGTCTACTTCTACATGAATTATTGAGGAGGCGGAACAGACCTCAATTCAAACTGTTGTTAGAAAATACAACTTGTTAGAAAATAAAATTACCAAGGCGCGCCTTGTAAGTATATTTGTTGCACCCATTAGTGAGAGTCCTGTACCAATGTGAAGGATATGTAGTAGCAGTGCCCAAAATTTTTATGGACAGACCCTTTTCCAAATGTTTTGGTGTTACAGCCTTAAAATTGATTAAATTGACATGTTTTGGTCACTGGCCTACACACAATACCCCATAATGTCAAAGTGGAATTATGTTTTTTTAATGTTTTACAAATTATTTATTTACACTTTGGATGGTGTATCAAATATCCAGTCACTACAAAGGCACAGGCATCCCTCCTAACTCAGTTGTCGGAGAGGAAGGAAACCGGACAGGGATTTCACAATGAGGTCAATGGTGACTTTCCAAATATCTCTAACGGTCACCCCAGCGTGAGTTGTTTTATGCAAGTGATGTCAGAATGGACTCACTGTTCCAAAATGTGATTATTGCGCAACAGGACAGTTAACTTCTTAGGGAGCGGCTCCCGAGGTGACGGTTTTGGAGAGTCTGGCGTGCCAAAAGTAAAATGCATGCCACTCAGGCCCAGAAAATAGGATATGCACATATTTAGTACCATTGGATAGGAAACACTCATTTTGTCTGTGAGTATAACAGAACGGATATGGCAGGCAAAAACCCGAGGAATTTCTGTCCTGGAAAAGTGGTTTTGACAGATTGCCTCATTTGGAACCCCTCCCTTATGAAAATGCCCATATAAGGGCACCATATAAGTACCTATTGCTTCTTCTGGATGTCAACAGTCTCGAGACAGTATTTTGATTCTTTTTAGCTGCTTTAGAGGATAGAAGAAGAAGATTTAGGAAGTGGCCACACAGTTGTCAATAGAAGAAAATGCACGTTCCCGGCTGGTGCGCTCTGTGTTTTTTCCTTTCTTATCGACCAGTTTATATTCCGGTTGAAATATTAAACTATATATACATAAAAGTGTTCCTAAGGATACATTTACAATTATGTTTGATTGTTCTTGGACAAGTTTATAGGTATAAGTTGAACGAGTTCTCTTCACGTTTCAATGGAGGAGTCGACGCTGTATTTTCTCATTATAACGCGCCAACCAAACAGAGATTTATGGATATAATACATTACTTTTTCTAACAAAAGAACCATGGATTGTCTTCGTTGGACACTTGGGAAGCCCTCAGCAGAAGTTCTTCAAAAGGTAATTGATTTGTTTTCACTGTGAAATGTGTTTTCTGTGAACCGTGAAGGCTTATGAATTTATGGTAATGAAAAATATGTGAGGTGCTATCCTCAAACAATCAAATGTGGTGCTTTAGCCGTAAAGCCTTTTTTAAATCTGACAACGCTGTGATATTGCCAAGAAGCAGAGCTTTTGATGACTACGAAACACTTGTATATTGATGAATGTTTAATAATTCAACTTTTGGATTTTGAATTTGGCGCCTTGCATTTCACCGGGTAGTGTCGGGAGTGGGGCGCTAGCACCCCAGCGCACCTTGCTGCTTCTTAAGAAGTTAATGTACCTGTAACGTACACACAGGGAGTCTTGAAACTGGTGCAGAAGGTGGGTTTAATAATATTAATAAAAAAATACAAAACAGGAGAAGCTTACTGAACGTAACCAAAACCAATACTGCTTGATGACTGAGGCTTATATGAAGGGAGAGTAATCAGGTTGGTTTTGAAGTCCAGGTGTGCTTAGCGATGGGCAGCAGGTGTGCGCAATGTGGGTGGTTAGTAGACCGGTGACGTCAAGTGCCGGAGCGGTAGTAGACGTGACAGTACCCCCCAATGCGCGGCCCCAGTCGTAGGATGACGCAGGCCAGGGGGACTGTCCTGAGGGCGAGGAGCGGGCCAGTCGGCGACTGTGGAAATCTCGGATGATGTTGGGATCTAGAATATTGTTTACCGGAACCCAACACCGCTCCTCTGGACCATACCCCTCCCAGTCCACCAGGAACTGGAGCTGACCTCCATGACGTCGGGAGTCCAAGAGGGATCTGAGGGGATAGGTGGCGTTGTGTCGTGGTGGACAGCATCAGCCAGGGGACTAGGAACCACCGACATGTTGTGGAAATACTAATCAATAATAAGGAGAGACAAGGTAAATCACCAATCAGGACATCACTTTATTCAAAACGTTTATTCAAAAAATTATTGCAATTGTCAGGCTGTGGGTAACTGGTGAAAAGGTGTCGGGCGCAGGAGAGCAGCGATGGAGAAGGTAATTTTAATAGTGAAGCACCAGTACAAAACAATAAACTAAGGTGTGGGAAAATACCGGTCACACGAATAAACGGGAGTTATACAAAACAACAAAATAACCAGCCGTCAGTAACATGCCTGAACAATAAACAATTACGGACAAGGACATGGGGAAACCAGATTGTTAAATACACAACATGTAATTGAGGGAATTGGAACCAGGTGTAATGGAAGACAAAACCAATGGATATCAGAAAAAAGGATTGGCAATGGCTAGAAGGTCGGTGACGTCGACCGCCGAACACCGCCCGAACAAGAAGAGGGACCAACTTCGGCAGAAGTTGTGACAGTACCCCCCCTTGACGCGGAGGGAGAGGCTCAGGGCAATCCGGACGAAGACGGTGGAACTCCTGCAGCATTGAAGGATCCAATACGTCCTTGACCGGAACCCAGCATCTCTCTTCTGGACAGTACCCCTCCCACTCCACGAGATACTAAAGGCCCCTCGCCCGACGCCTTGAATCCAGTATGGAGCGAACGGTGTACGCTGGGACCCCCCAATGTCCAGAGAGTGCGGAGGAACCTCCCGCATCTCAGACTCCTGGAGCAGACCAGCAACCACCGGCCTGAGGAGAGACACATGGAACGAGGGGTTAATACGGTAATCAGGTGGCAGCTGTAACCTATAACAAACCTTGTTCACTCTCCTCAGGACTTTAAATGGCCCACAAACCGCAGACCCAGCTTCTGGCAGGGCAGGTGGAGGGGCAAGTTTCGGGTCGAGAGCCAGACCCGGTCTCACTGCGGTGGCGATCTGCTTTCTCCTTTTGGCGCATAACCGCCTGCTGAAGGTGAACACGGACAGACTCCCATGTCTCCTCCGTGCGCCTGAACCAGTCGTCCACCGCAGCAACCTCAGTCAGACCCTGATGCCAAGGCGCCAGGACCGGCTGGTACCCGAGTACACACTGGAAAGGAGAGAGGTAATTGAAGGAGTGGCGAAGCGAGTTCAGTGCTATCTCGGCCCAGGGCACGAACGCTGCCCACTCCCCCGGCCGGTCTTGGCAATAGGACCTCAGAAACCTGCCCACATCCTCGTTAACTCTCTCCACCTGCCCATTACTCTCGGGGTGAAAACCTGAAGTAAGGCTGATCGAGACCCCCAGACGCTCCATGAATGCCTTCCAGACTCTAGACGTGAACTGGGGACCCTGATCAGACACTATGTCCTCAGGCACCCCGTAGTGCCGGAAGACGTGTGTGAACAAGGCCTCCGCAGTCTGTAGGGCCATAGGGAGACCAGGCAGAGGAAGGAGACGACAGGACTTGGGGAAACGATCCACAACAACCAGGATTGTGGTGTTACCCTGTGAGAGTGGAAGATCAGTCAGACAATCTACCGACAGGTGCGACCAAGGCCGCTGTGGAACGGGTAAGGGGTGTAGCTTACCTTTGGGCAGGTGCCTAGGAGCACACCAAGCAGGAGGAAACATAAACCATCACGTCCTTAGCCAAGGTAGGCCAACAGTACCTCCTGCTCAAACAGTGCACTGTCCGACCAATCCCAGGATGACCAGAGGAGGGTGACGTGTGGGCCCAATAGATCAACTGGTCACGAACAGCAGACGGAATGTGCAGACGCCCAGCGGGACACTGGACGGGAGCGGGCTCTGCACGTAGCGCCTGCTCTATGTCCGTGTCCAGATGAGAAAAGGGTGTTTAGCCCCCTCAAGCCAATGTCTCCACGCCTTCAAGGCCTTGACGACAGCCAACATCTCCCGGTCCCCCACGTCATAGTTTCGCTCCGCCGGACTGAGCTTCTTCGAAAAGAAGGCACAGGGGCGGAGCTTCGGTGGCGTACCCGAGCGCTGAGAGAGCACAGCTTCTATCCCAGCCTCGGACGCGTCCACCTCCACTATGAACGCCAAAGAGGGATCCGGATGGACCAGCACAGGAGCCGAGGTAAACAGAGCCCTCAGGTGACTAAAAGCCCTGTCTGCCTCAGCCGACCACTGCAAACGTACCGGGCCCCCCTTCAGCAGTGAGGTAATGGGAGCCGCTACCTGACCAAAACCTCAAATAAACCTCCGGTAGTAGTTGGCAAACCCTAAAAACCGCTGCACCTCCTTTACCGTGGTTGGAGACGGCCAATTACGCACGGCTGAAATGCGGTCACTCTTCATCTGCGGTCACTCTTCAAATGCAATACCCTAGGAAGGAGACGGACTGCTGGAAAAACAAGCATTTCTCAGTCTTGACGTACAGGTCATTCTCCAACAGGCGACCAAGCACCCTGCGCACCAGAAACACTTGCTCGGCGCGTGTAGTGGAGACAGAATGTCATCGATATACACCACTACACCCTTCCCGTGCAGGTCCCAGAAGATCTCGTATACAAAGGATTGGAAGACTGATGGAGCATTCATTAACCCGTACGGCATGACGAGGTACTCATAATGCCCTGAGGTGGTACTAAACGCTGTCTTCCACAATGGCTAGTAGGTCGGTGACGTCGAAGGCGAACACACCCCGAACAAGAAGAGGGACCAACTTCGGCGGAAGTTGTGACAGCAATAATGAAGCTGGTCGACGAACCACCCTTAGATGATTTGTTGAGAGCCCAACGAGCGAATTTGAGCCACAACATTTTATAGCAAAGTACATCCTCCTGAATGTTCATGACAAACAGATGTATGGAATGGGTCACAAGGTTAGGATTTGTATGAAAGATACTAATAATTCACAGCCGACAGTATCTGGAGTAAAGACTGTTCTCATTGTGTAGAAACCAGGGTCTGGCCCCCCAAAAAAGGTTCCTCATAATTATCAATACCCGAACCATCTCCCTGATACCTTCCAGTCTCCCTCACATGAATGGAATGTGGCCTAAGGCATCGTAAATCTACTGTCAGCATTAAGCCCCAGAGGCCAAATTCAGAAGACCACCACAGATGAGTGTTCTAAAAACCCTATTCTACTCCATAAAACAACCATTTGATGCAATAACAGTATTATAACATAATCTTGTAATTTCCCTCTCACGGGCCTGAGGAGGGTGAGATCCAGTAGTTAGTGGGGAGCTGGAATCTGTATGTCACCTCGTTGACCCTCCGGATGGAGCCTTGTTCGACACCTCCTCTGCGTGCCAGAACCACTCGTCCACTGCAGGGGCCTCGGTCTGGCTCGGAGTCCACGGAGCAAGGGCCGGCTGAAATCCCAGGACGCAATGGAAGGGAGTCAAACAAAGGAGTGGAGGAGTGACAACCTTATTTGTGGCCGTATTCCGCCCATGGAAGAAACCGGGCCTGGCAGTTACTCCTTAGAAAAATCCCCAGCTACTGGTTTGTCTTCTCCACCTGCTTGTTAGACTGAGGCCGGTACCCAGATGTGAAGCTGACCGTGACTACCGCCAGAGACGATGTACTCCGGAAGGCCATAGTGCCGGAAGACCTGCTGGAACAATGCCACAGCAACCTGGAGAGCGGTAGGGAGACAAGTGAAAGGGATAAAATAGCAGGATTTAGAGAATCTATCCACAACAACCATAATAGTGGTGAAACCATCAGACGGAGGGAGATCAGTAACAACATCTATGGACAGAGGGGACCAAGGCCACTGAGGCACGGGAAGGAGTATCTCTGCTGGAGCATGCCGGGGAGATTGTGTGTTCAAACAGAGCTTGAATTGACATAGCGGGTGACGTCCTGTGCCAAGGTGGGTCACCAGTACTTCATGGAGATGGATTGAATAGTGCGGGTGATGCCTGGGTGTCCAGCGGCGAGGGATGTGTGCACCCAGGCCAACAGGCAACCCCTCACCTCCGTGGCGATGTAGATGCGCTCAAGAGGGCAGGTAGCAGGCCCGGGTTCCCTCACTAGAGCCTGACGGATGTCCACATCTACGTCACAAAACAGGGGGCCAACGAAATGGAAGGACGGAATAATGGGCTGGAGGGCACTCACAGGACTCAACTACGTGGAACCACAAGGTAAGGGGATTTAGGTCTTCTGACATCCGGGTGCACAGGTGGTGAGGTTTTATCCTCGACCAGGAGATGGTGGGGTCATGATGTTGGAGCCACGGCAGGCCGAAGATTACTTTGTGTACAGGAGAAGTGATGAGGAATGGAAGGCTTTCTTGGTGCATGGGTCCCACGGTGAGGGTGAGTGGTTTTGTGATGTGCATGATAGTGCCGGATACCAATGGATGTTTATCCAGGGCTTGGACCGGAAAAGGAGAGTGGGAACGTGGAGATGTTCAGGGAGGAGACTAGGGCCACAGAGACAACACCGGAGGGACAACCAGCCAGTGAAATGGAAACCAGGAAAGATTTGGCAGAAACTTTAAAGGAATACTCACGCTTACCCTGGGAGATGGATGAGGGGCCATCCCTCTGTCCCAGTGGACTTCGGGTTGGGACGCACCGGACACTGTTGGAGCCCCTCTTGGCCACAATAGGGACACAACCCCAGCTGTCTCTGGCGACGTCGCTCTGCCACAGGGAGGTGTGACCCCCTATCTCCATAAGTTCAGTCTCTGCCCCAGGATGGCCAAAGGAGGAGGGTGAGGGGAGTGACGGCGCTCCCAAAGAAGGTTGTCCAGAAGGATGGCCATCGCAATGAGTGCGTCCAAGTAAAGGTTGTCGCCTCTGCATGCCAACTCCATCTGGACCTCGCACAGTCCTTTTCGTAATTGGGTGTGGGGCACCAGCTAATTCCAGCCGCTGGAAGCTGCCACCGTTCGGAAGGTGAGGGCATACTCAGCAGTGGGTATGGGCACCCTGACGGAGTAGTAGTCGCTCACCTCCCTCTCTGCTCTCTGGTGGATGGTTGAAGATCGCCCTGAACAGAGCCATGAACCCCTTGTAGGAACCCAGCACTTCCTCTTCTCTCCCAGATGGCTGTAGCCCACTCCAACACCTGCCCGGTCTGCAGGGAAATGACCGTGGCAACCTTGGACCTCTTGGTGGAGGCTCCCATCTGATGAACGAAACAGAGGGAGCACTGGAGTAGGAAGCCACGGAATTTGGATGGAATCCCGTCATACTTGTCCTTGAGGGACAGATGGGCATCGCTGATCTGGGCGGACTGCTGGGTAGGCTCGTTGTAGAAGGCCCACTAGTTGGAGGTAAATCTCTCGGGTGGTGTCGAGATGGTGGAGGACAATAGCCACACCCATCCATAGCCACACCCAGTTGCCCCAGCTGATCATGGTGTTGGTGGATAAGGTGTCCTTGTTGGTCCGTGGATTACTATGGCAATGAGACTAGGTCGTAATGATAACTCCATGGTGCATCAATGGGTGGATGGGTTTTGATGCAGCCCACATGCCAACCGACTCTGAGCTTCCTGTATAAATGGCCAATTAGGTATCTCAATCTCACCGCAGATGTGGAGTAGCTTAACAGCAGCTAAAAAACGTGGGTATGCGTCCGTGTTGTAGCATCATACTAACGTTGTCACGCCCTGATCTGTTTCACCTGTCTTTGTGATTGTCTCCACCCACCTCCAGGTGTCACCTGTTTTCCTCATTAGTCCCCAGGGTACTTATTCCTGTGTTCCCTTCTTGCCGGTTGCCAGTCCGTCTTGTTTGTCAAGTTAACCAGCGTGGTTATCCCGTTCGCCTGCTATTTCGTGCTTTCTGTTTTGCTAGCCCTCCCGGTTGTGACCCTTGCCTGTCTGGACTCTGAACCCGCCTGCCTGAACATGACCTCGAACTTTCTGCACTCTGACCTGGTTTTGATCTTTTGCCTGTCCAAAACCATTCTCTTGCCTACCCCTTGGATTATAATAAATATCAGAGACTCAAACCATCTGCATCTGGGTCTCGCCTTGTGCTCTTATAAACTCTGCCTCTGGCTAATTGTAAAACCGATAAGGTCTTTGGATGTCCTTGCTGTGTTGACATTTTTCTGTATGGTGAAGTTAAATGCAGTACCGTAATGAAGATTACCTTTCTGCTTGAATGAATAAAAAACTATACATTGTGTGATGAGTGGAATAAATATGTGCTAATAAGAGTGATTGTCTGTTACACGACTTTCATAAATATAGTAATTCTAATAATTTGTGGTAAAGGCATCAGACCATGCTAGTTAGGTCAGTATCAAGGCTGCAACAACATTTGAGCCATATTCTAATTGTGAATTATGTTCATAACCCCAAACAAGTACATTGTTATTACTCTTTAATAAGCAGTGTAAAAGCTCAAAAAGAGACCTGATCATCAGACATTGTGCAATAATCAACATAATTCTATGCTGACAAAATGGTCACTCCTCATGCTGATCAGAACGTTAGTCAATGGAAACATTTTAAGTGATGCTCAATGTCTTAGAGGGCCAAATAAATAGTGCATTGGCCAGCGCTCACATTTGCTCCTAACAAAGAACTAGGCTCTATCCCAAATGGCACCTATTTTCTATTTGTGCACTACTTTTGACCAAGGCCTATAGGGGTCTGGTCAAAAACATGCACTGTATAGGGAATAGGGTGCCATATCGGGACTGTTATTGAGGCACCAAAACAACAACACCAGCAACCAAAATCACAGCCATCCAATCAAAGTCCTGTGTATCACCAGGGACAGTTTATATTTGCATGGCTCTGTTGTTTATAAGCATGCAATCACAGCTTCTGACCGAACACACACACACACACACACACACACACACACACACACACACACACACACACACACACACACACATACGGAAACCAGAATCCATTCCACCCCTTTAACCACGGGATAGGCATCTGGGCATGGGGCATGCTTAGGCAGCGTAGCTAATCAGTGAAGTCAAGTTGCCTCCTTTGACAGAGAAAAATCCCACTCTGGGTCTGTTGACACACACGCACACACACACATGCACACACGCTGCACATGACTGGCGGCCGCGTGGCTCTAGCAGGGGAGGAAATGAATTAGACACACATCTAAATAGACTCTGTCATGTTGCATTGCACTTACTCACAGACATTTTTACAGGGAAATGTTAAAAAGTCTATCACCTTCAAATACTGATAACTTTCTGTTACTTGGTATTTTGCAAGGTGTACTGAAGAGTTTTCACCTTACTGCAGATTTGCTTTGGATATAACTGGCTACAGTAGTTCTGGAGTTAGAAAGTTCACAGTTTGATATTCCCTCTCAAAGAGATGCACAGCTCTGCTCTCCTCTCTGTGAATTGATGTTAACATCAAAATATGGCCTATAAACAGTATAGCTAGCCACAATATGTCATACCAACTTGGTCTAGTAGTAACCAAAGAGATGATCACAGCATAATCAAACAATGTTATCAATATCGTTATTGCGCGTGTTACGATAAAAGCATGACATGAAAATTAAATGAAACATTGCCCTAAAATAAATTAAATGCTGAAACTATGAAAATAATGTGTTGATGTACAGTACTTGGTCAAGATTATGTTAACACATCGTATTGTGCTGATCATTACCTATTCAAGGCGCATGCATACATACAGTACCAGTCAAAAGTTTGGACACCTACTCATTCCAGGGTTTTTCTTTATTTTTACTATGTTATACATTGTAGAATAATGGTGAAGACATCAGAACTATGAAATAAAACATATGGAATGATGTAGTGACCAAAAAAGTGTTAAACAAATCAAAATGTATTTTATATTGGAGATTATTCAAAGTAGCCTTGATGACAGCTTTGCACACTCTTGGCATTCTCTCAACCAGCTTCATGAGGTAGTCACCTGGAATGCATTTCAAATAACAGGTGTGCCTTGTTAAAAGTTAATTTGTGGAATTTCTCTCCTTCTTAATGCGTTTGAACCAATCAGTTATGTTGTGACAAGGTAGGGGTGGTATACAGAAGATACATGTAGCCCTATTCGGTAAAATACCAAGTTCCCACAATGGCAAGAAAAGCTCAAATAAGCAAAGAGAAACGGCAGTCTGTCAATACTTTAATACATGAAGGTCAGTCAATGCGGAAAATGTCAAAACCTTGTAAAGTTTCTTCAAGTGCAGTCGCAAAACCCATCAAGCGCTATGATTAAACTGGCTCTCATAAGGACCTCCACAGGAAAGGAAGACGTGGAGTTACCTCTGATGTAGAGGACAAGTTCTTTAGAGTTAAATGCACCTCAGATTGCAGGCCAACATTTTTTTTCACAGAGATCAAGTAACAGACACATCTCAACATCAACTGTTCAGAGAAGACTGCATGAATCAGGCCTTCATGGTCAAATTGCTGCAAAGAAACAACTACTAAAGGACACCAATAATAAGAAAAGACTTACTTGGGCCAAGAAACACAAGCAATGGACATTAGACTGGTGGAAATCTGTCCTTTGGTCTGATGAGTCAAAATTTGAGACTTCTGGTTCCAACCTCTGTGTCTTTGGGAGACGCAGAGTAGGTGAATGGATGATCTCCGGATGTGTGGTTCCCACCGTGAAGCATGGAGGAGGAGGTGTGATGGTGTGGGGGGTGCTTTGCTGGTGATACTGTTGGTGATTTATTTAGAATTCAAAGAACACTTAACCCGCATGGCTACCAGAGCATTCTGCAGAGATACACCATCCCATCTGGTTTTCGCTTAGTGGGACTATGATTTGTTTTTCAACAGGACAATGACCCAAAACACACCTCCAGGCTGTGTAAGGTCTATTTTACCAAGAAGGAGAGTGATGGAGTGCTGCATCAGATCCAAAATCACCCGACCTCAACCCAATTGAGATGGCTTGGGACGAGTTGGACTGCAGAGCGAATGAAAACAGCCAACAAGTGCTCAGCATATATGGGAACTCCTTCAAGACTGATGGAAAGCATTCCAGGTAAAGCTGGTTGAGAAAATGCCAAGAGTGTGCAAAGCTGTCATCAAGGCAAAGGGTGGCTACTTTGTAGAGTCTCAAATATGAAATATATGTTAATTTGTTTAACATTCCTTTGGTTACTACATGATTCCATATGTGTTATTTCATGATTTTGATGTCTAAAATTAAAAATAAAGAAAAATCCTTGAACGAGTAGGTGTATTCAAACCTTTGACTGGTACTGTATGTAAATAAGGTATTTCTGTTTATTATTTTTATTGCTTTGTTATTATGGGCTAATGTGTGTAGATTGATGAGTGAAAAAATTATTTGATGAATTTTACTAATAAGGCTGTAATTGTCACGATCTCCTGAAGCGACGGACCAAGAACGCAGCGATGCTTCCAGTATACATTTTATTTACGACGAACGTAACTGGGAAAATAACAAAATATAAACGAAGATCGTGATGCTGAACAAAACTAAACACACAACAAGCTATGCACAAACAATAACCCACAAAACCCCCTGAAAACTACAAACATATATATGGTTCCCAATTTGAGGTAACGACACTCAGCTGCCTCTAATTGGGATCCATTACCCCAACATAGAAACACAACACCTAGAACAAAAAAAACCCTACACCAAAACGAAACTAAACACGCCAGCCTATAAATATCAGGCCTGAACGTGACAGTAATGTAACAAAATGTGGAAAAGTCAGGGGGTCTGAATACTTTCTGATTGCACTGTATATACAGCCTCTACTTTTAATTTCACTAACCGACCTAGTCATGATTACGATAAAGTTCTGCCTATGGCTTAGTATGAAATGTAGCAGTAATACTGAGGCAACATTGGTATGCACTATGTTCTTATGCTCTTGACCGTTGCTAGGCTGCGCCCATTACTACTTTGCTTCCTCCATCTCTTTGCATAGCCCACCACATGCACTGTTATTCTTAATCACATCTGGATGGATCCATAACAAATTACTTTGGGAATAAATATCACTGAATGACTGAAATATTGTAATTAAGTAGGCTAATGAAATTGAAATCATCAAATGGTTGTTTACTGAAACTCCCAAAGTCATCACATAATTATAATACATTTCAAGCAATAGCTGCGTGTGGTCAATTAGTCCAGCACAGTTTTGCGCTGCTTTGAGAGAAGCTTGCGGACTCTCTTGATCAATCAATAAAATTTTTCTTTTCACTAAATCTCCATTTTGGATATTGGTTAGGCTACAATTAGGCTATGGAAATGTTAGCTAAGTTGATGTGAGTGCTGCTCATGATCATATTGTCTAGTTGGCTCATTTATTAGCACTGATCATAGCATTTTGACAGCATGTTATGTAGCTTAACAAGTGGATTCTTTTGTGTTTCAATCGCAGTTGCTTAGTCGCCTAGGCCTACTAATGACCAAAAGCCTGTGACTTGTCTTAATCAATCAATATTATTTGATTTCACTGAATCTCTGTCTGTATATTTGGTTAATTCTCTGGATGGGCATATAAGTGGAGGTGGTATAGCTTACAGTACCTATTAATTTGCTCATCTATCACTGATCAGAAACATTTAGCATGCAATAATGTAGCCTAAATCAAGTGTAGGCCTATTATTTTGCTCTATTGCATTTAAGCAGCTCCAAAAGCCTACAGAGGTTGTGAAATATGAACACAAGACACACAAACTTTTGAAATAAATGTATATTATTTTAAAGGGTATACAAGAGAGAGTATCATATTACAGTAGTGTGAGACAGAGGCATACAGTAAACTGTACAACAACACAGTGACCCTTGGCAAAGTACAAACAAAATAACAGTGTAGGTTTTGACGGCATCATAAATCATAGTCCTAGTGGCAGGCAGTGAGCCCAATAGTGTTGTGAGGGCACATGGAGTCTACTATCCTTCCTCCTCCCCTGTCCCTTGCCTACAGCTGTGTCCCAAATTACACTCTATTTAGTGCACTACTTTTGACCAGAGAAAAAATAGTGGACTATATAGGGAATATGGTGTCATTTGGGATGCAAACCACGTCTGCTGTTCTTCTGCTATAGGCTGCAGAAAGTGGAACGGCCATGTCAGACAAAACACAAGAGACCAACAAAATAGATAAAAGAGTGTGGCGTTATAGAAGGAACAGCAGCATCTAATGGGTAAAACCTGGTACTTTAACGCTAATTTATGATAAACTTCAATGGCTATTTTCTCTGAACAGGGGGAGAAAAAAAACAGATTCTCAGGGAATACGTAATGTATAGAACGAAGAAGCAATACTCCAAGCCGCAGCTCCATATTACTTGTCAGACATAGAGAACTGGTTGTTGGGGTGGGATTGGCATGGAGTGTGGGGGGTCCGTGGTTGGCTTTTTTATCATTCTCCATGTCTTGTGCAATGGTAGGAAGAATTATCGTCCAAATCAGATGTTGGTTACTATATTTATTAGAGCTGTCAAACAATTAAAATAAGTAGTTGCAATTAGTCACATGATTTTCTGTAGTTAATCGCGATTAATCACACTTTTTGAATTTGTTAAAACGAGGCCCTAAATAAAAATGTTCCATTTTTTAAAAAGTTATAGGCATACTATGCTTTGATTGTAGGGGACGGAAACACAAATAACACAAATAATCTATCAAAATGTTTTTAATAGCATTTTCACCAGAACATAAACCTGTCACCATTCACTTCAGTCCTCCTATTACTTTCCACTGAGCCAGTTGCTAAGACAAACAAACCTGCTGACATTTCCAGATGACAAAGCTGCTCTTTTCTTCTGTTAAATATGCCCCAATAGTGAAAACAACCTCTCACAGGGTACTGCTGTGGCAGGTGTTGCCAGGGTATTGCATGCAATGCAGGCCAGCCTGTTGTGTGCCCCTGCATGCTGTGACCCCCACAGCATTTAACAGTCCTCCATGTTGATGCAGGGCTCTGCTTTGTAACACTCCACACATTTCTCAGTTGACTCCTCTGTGCAGGCCTCTCTTCCTTCAGCAAGTTGTTGACAAAGCCCACACCTCCCCACTCTCAGCTCTGGGAAGGTACTTCAGATCTTTAAACCTTAGGTTGTGCTGTGGTGATCTTCAGCCATGTGACGTTGGTGTCTTCCTTGTGTTTCTCAAGGTCTGTTGTGAATGTCAGCTTGAATCTTACCACGTAGGCAGGGTCATCAGCGGAGCTGTCCATCACCCGCAAGAGATGGCACAAAGCTGGCAGTACCAGTGAACAGGAAATGTACTTCTCTCCTCACAGGATTTCAGTCAAGTACATGTACCTGCATTGGAAGATAATATCAAAACAATTCAGTCAATTGTTTCTCCAGTTCAGCTGTGATTGGCATGGTGATGTTGGTCTATTGTTGGGCCAGAGCATCTCTGTGGTTCTTAGTTTCTGTGCACACACTTTACCATTTCCAGAGTGAAATTCCATATTGTTGTGACGTCTTGTGTGAGTGACTCCTTCTGTTGCCCATTTGCAACTTGCTGTTGTCCTAACTCTGCAGCGTTTGAAAATGAACAGCGTCATGCATTTTAAATTAATCACACACATTAACTTTGACAGACTTATTTGTTGACAATTAAGTGAATCCTATAAATTATAAGGGCCAATTTGGGTGCATTCAATTAGCTTAATGTCAAAAGTTTTCAGAATGCTAATATTAGCTGTTTCTAACTACATAAACAATTTCAGAATGATCTGAGATGGTGGGTGTCATTGCTAGCTGAAATTATATGGAACGACTCCTTTTTGGTGTTGTACGTGGCCATTAAGCGAGCAACACATATAGCACTAACAGGCAGTCATATCATCTTGTTGTGTGGCAGAAAAACAATCTATCCACAAATAACATATGATCCATCATAATCACGTTTGGCTCCTAGAAAAGCCTTATAAAAATCCAGTGCATGGTTGCTTCTCAGGTTACTGCTGAAATGTATTGATATAGAGAAGAAGAAAAGCAATGACAGTGTCTCTCATTTTTTGTTCCTGTGTGTGTGTGTGTGTGTGTGTGTGTGTGTGTGTGTGTGTGTGTGTGTGTGTGTGTGTGTGTGTGTGTGTGTGTGTGTGTGTGTGTGTGTGTGTGTGTGTGTGTGTGTTTACTTGTGAAGGTAAAGAGAACAAATATAATAATTTTGTATTTTAATTGAAGTCTGTGTAGCCTGATGATCACAGTGAACAACACTATGTGTTGGGCGTCTCTCTGACTTAGATGCTTCTGGGGGGATAAGACCAGAGGGTGTGGGCCTGTGCCGTGGATGCTCTCCATCCACTCCGGAGAGGAGAGGGGAGAAGAGATGAGAGGAGAGCGTCCAAAGCCATTCTCACTCCCTCTCCTCCCACTCTTGTTGCTGTTGACATGGGCCATCAGAGGAAGGGTTTTTAATGTACAGTCTCATTCACTGTGTAAGGGATTAGTCCAGTGCTCCGCCAGAGATGGACTCAGACTGGCCCCTATTACTAAATCCTCCAGTGATGCTGTCGTATTATCATCTGGAAGGGTTTTTTCCAAGGCTCCAACACTAGTGGCTGGACATGAACTACTGGCGTGACGCACTAATCTGCCTACTACAAAAGTAAAAAAGAAACTGACATGACGAATTGAAAAGGGGTTGAAGGGAGAGAGTAGAAAAACATTTCTTCCACTTTTTTTCCCGGCTGCATAATTTAGTTCCTATTAGCAACATCATTCGGACATTTTTTTTTTATGATGATTTGGAATTCTGGGGTTGGCACTGCTAATCCAGCGGCATTACACTTTGCAGAGGGATTACTGAGTGACAAC
Organism: Brachymystax lenok tsinlingensis; assembly: GCA_030435695.1. Taxonomy (NCBI): domain Eukaryota; kingdom Metazoa; phylum Chordata; class Actinopteri; order Salmoniformes; family Salmonidae; genus Brachymystax; species Brachymystax lenok. The sequence continues at coordinate 32,194,191 of CM059814.1, forward strand.
TTCAAGTGAAACGAAAGATGTAAGGGCCTCTTAAGCCGTGTTCCTATTAGAAGCCACAGTACGATGTGACACCATAGCAGGCTTCATTGCACACTTGCCAACTAGTTGTGGTCCAAAATTTTTGGCACCCTTAATAAAGATGGGGGGAAAACGACTGCATGAAATAAATTATGCAAATACTGAGCTATATTGTACGCATACATGTTTTTAAATGAAAATTGCAGAACGAATTGGAAAGGATCTTAGACAATTCCTCCATACATAATCTTTCCAGATCCTTGATATCCTTTGTCTGTGCTTATGGAGGCCTGAATACTGAGATGGTCATTGCAAAATGTAGATTTCTTTCAACGCCAAACCCACCACTAGTGTGCGTGGCCAAAGACATACATTTTTATGTCATCTGACCATAGCACCGAATCCAATCCAAATGTCAATGTCGTTTAGAGTTTACATTTGTTGGAGGACATGCAAATAGAGCTCTTTGTTCACACACGCCGGTGGTGGGTTTGGCATCGAAAGAAACATGCCTGTGCAGAATATAACTCCACACCTACTTTAATCGTATGGAACTATTTCGTTTCCACTGGTCAATGGCATTAAACTTGGTCGCAAGTGGAAGTGGATCTTCCAGCAAGACAATAACCCCAAGCACACATCAAAATGCACAAAGAAATTAATGAATTGACCACAAAATTGTGCGTGCCAATAATTTTGGACGTGACTCTATACCCACAGAGATAAATTCTCCAGTGCTCATAGGCAAAATGTATTTATTTCTTTTTCTGACTAGTTTCCAACTACTTCCACACACATCACTTTTTACACTTATATTTGGGGGTAGGGGAAAAGAGGCTAAAAGTCTCCTTTTGATACTCCAACCCATCAACCTCTCTGCCTCTGCCACTGACCTTCACTATCTGTATGACTGAGCGAAGAGATGTTTAATGCCAAAGGTATGCTGCTTTATCCCGGCCCAGACTCCCAGCCAACAGAGCTAGTTTAATTAGGTTCTACCTGCCCTGAACCAGCTAAAATCCTCTCAGGTGTTTATAGTGTTTTTAATCCCTTGCTTTTAACAAAATCATAAAAAGTTTTATATTCCTTCAAGGACATTGAATGCTGCATGGAATAACGGGATACTGTATGTGGTAAATCACCTCAATGTAATTCATTTTAGAATGACCCAATCATGCCCCCCTCTCTCTCCTCTAAAAAGTAGGAAGTGAGAAAAAAAAGCACCTTCCCATAAATTCACTCAAAATGTTATTTTATCCTGAGGCTACTATACCATCAAATAAGATTGATTCAGACACCAAATTATGAAAAAAGACACACAGGAGGGTAAGAAGAGAGGAGAGGGGAAAAAAGGAATCTTGCAGCCAGTGTACGACACATCGCTTACTCTCACGTACGTGCGTGTGTATGTTTCGCCCCGGCGAGGGCCAAAGTAACTGCTCAATCCCAGGTAATTAACCCAGGGGAACACTCCAGCGCAACACACACACACCGCAATCCTTTAAGCACAACACTCCATTAGTCACATCCCACAAGGCCTTGCAAATGACAGGCAGGACAAACAGAGTTTGGATCCTAGGCTGTGGCAGTAGTACCATGAGGGAGAGAAGACTTAACCGTATGAAGTTATCACACTTGGGTGTTGTTAATTATTAAAGGTTGTGTAGAGGCCAGTTTAAAACTATGTAATCGCATCTGATTGAAGTGTGCTAAGACTACTTTTTCACTGTGGGAAAAGGTACCAAAGTTTAGGAATTCCACTGGAAGAGTAATTGGAACTACGGTATTTTCTCCATTTATGACAGACATTTTTTGGGAAAGACTTATCACAGTAACGCAGGATAGATCAATGTAAACCTACAGTACCAGGGCATAACGTTTTTGAAAGCGTCACAGCTGTAATATTTATAAACCATCTAAGCAGTCTGTTGAAAGGATATACAGTGCCTACACTCTTAGAAAAAAAGGGTTCCACAACGGTTCTTCGGCTGTCCCCATAGGAGAACCCTTTTTCTTCATTAAACCCAAAAGGCTTCTTCAAAGGGTTCTCCTATGGGGACAGCCGAAGAACCCTTTTAGGTTCTAGATGGCAACTTTTTTTCTAAGAGCATACCACAAGTATTCACCCCCCTTGGATTTATTCAAATGTTATTGTTACAAAGTGTGGTTAAAATGGATTTTGTCAACCATCTACACAAATTTTTTGTTGTTGATCAGATAAGGAATTCACCCCCTGAGTCATTGCATTTTAAAACACCTTTGTTGTTTGCTGATCATTACTAGATATCCATTTTGAAGTCTTGCCATAGATTATCAAGCAAATTCAAGCAGTAGTCAAAACTGTAACCAGGCCATTTATGTATGTTCACTGTCTTGTTAATATATACATTTGTCTATCAGTGTCTGGTGGAAAGCAGACTAAACCAGGCTTTCATCTAGATTTTTGCCTGTGCTTAGCTCCATTCCGTTTCTTTTTGTCCTGAAAAACTCCACAGCCTTTGATGATGACAAGCATATGGTGAATGGTACTCAGTGATATGTTGTTTGATTTGCCCCAAACAAGCTTTTTATTCAGGAAAAAAGCTAATTGCATTTTTTTCAGATATACTCCAGTGCCTTGTTGCAAACAGGATGCATGTTTTGGAATATATTTACTCTGTACAGGCTTCCTTCTTTTCACTCTATTATTTATGACTATTGTGGAGTAACTTCAATATTGTTGCTCCATCCTCAGTTTTAATCACAGCCATTAAACTCTGTAACTGTTTAAAATCACAATTGTTCTCACGATGAGATCCCTGAGTGGTTTTCTTCTGTCCGGCAACTCGGTTAGGAAATACACCTGTTGTTGTAGTGACTTTATGTATTGATATACTATCCAAAGCCTAAATAATAACATAACTCAAAGGGATATTCAGTGTTTACTTTTTCTTATTTTACCCATGTACCAACTGGTGCCCTTTTTTGCAGGGCATTGAATAAAGCTCCCTGGTCTTTGTAGTTACTTAGTGGCTACCTTTGAGTATATTTTACCTGATTTACATGATGGTCAATCTCTATTATAATACTCTCTACTGAGTTCCAAACTGCCTCTAGATGCAACGTCATCACAAGAACTGTTCGTCGGGAGCTTCATGAAATCCGTTTCCATGGCCGCGCAGCCGCACACAAGCCTAACATCACGATGCGCAATGCCAAGTGTTGGCTGGAGTGGTGCAAAGCTTGCCGCCATTGGACTCTTGAGCATTGAAAACACGTTCACTGGAGTGCTGAATCACGCTTCACCAACTGGCATTTGGGTTTGGCAGATAACAGGAGAACACTGACCTGCTCGAATGCATTGTGTCCACTGTAAAGTTTGGTGGAGGTGAAATAATGACCTGGGGCTGTTTTTCATGGTTTGGGCTAGGCCCCTTAGGTCCAGTGAAGGGACATCTTAACACTACAGCATACAATGACATTCTAGACAATTCTGTGCTTCCAACTTTGTTAAAACAATGGTTTGTCGAGATTGGTGTGGAAGAACTTGACTGGCCTGCACAGAGCCTTGACCTCAACCCCATCGAACATATTTTTGATGAATTGAAACGCCGACTGCGAGCCAGGCGTAATCTCACAACATCAGTGCCCGACCTCGCTAATGCTCTTGTGGCTGAATGTAAGCAAGTCCACACAGCGATTTTCCAACATCTAGTGCAGGCCTGGGCAAAGGCCCGGCCCGGGGGCCGTATACGGCCCGCGACCTGATTCAATACGGCCCTTGGAATCATGCTCAGATCACGTAAAGTATTTGCGATAGTAAAGTTTTGAAAAACATATTTGTTTTTCAAATTAAAAGCCCAATGAACACTTGTGGGACATATATTTTGAAGGCACGTATAAATAACGACTGCATGAGTGACAGACAGTGACTGACAGGCTGACACACGTCACAGTTACAAATAGTAGCTAGCTAGAAATTGCAAAAACAATGTTTTTCTAAAGATTTCAAAGAAAAGGAAAGTAGACAATGAATGTAGGGTGTTCCAGCAAGAGTGGAAATCGAAAATATTTCTTTATTGAGCTATCAGGGAAAGCTGTGTGCTTAGTGTGCAAAGGGAGCATTGCTGTCTTGAAAGATTACTGCACAACTTGTCCCGACACTGTTAGATGAAGAATGCAAAGAAATATAGAAATATGTCTTCTGAGCAGAGCGCAAGTGCATCGAAAGAGTTGCTTTCTCAGTTGCAATAGCAGCAAGGACTTTTCACAAAACTGCATTCACAAACGGAGGAATTGCGAGAGCTAGCTATGTACTGTCCCACAAAATTGCTAAACATAGCAAGCCATTCGCTGATGGCGAATTCATTAAATAATGTTTAATTGACTCTGCAGCAATAGCTTGCCCCGACAAGAAAGAGCTGTTTGAAAATGTTTCCCTGTCAAGACGAAGAGTGACATGCCATGTTGAGGACAATGCAGAAAATACAGAACAACAGTGGGCTCCCGAGTGGCGGGAGCCCTTTTTAGTCTAATACACTGCATCTCAGTGCAAAAGGCGCCACTGCAGTACCTGGTTTGAATCCAGGCTGCATCACATCTGGCTGTGATTGGGGGTCCCATAGGGTGTTGTAAATAACAATTTGTTCTTAACTCACTTGCCTAGTAAAAATAAAGGTAAACAATTTAAAAAGACAAGGTAAAGGATTTCACCTATTTCTCCTTGTCCCTGGATGAGAGCAGTGATGCACGTGACATGTCACAGTTGTTGATTTTCTTACGAGGCATAACCCCAGACTTTGAAATTACAGAGGAGTGTCACACTCTGATCTGTTTCACCTGTCTTTGTGCTTGTCTCCTCCCCCTTCCAGGTGTCGCACATCTTCCTCATTATCCCCTGTGTATTTATACCTGTGTTCTCTGTTTGTCTGTTGCCAGTTGGTTTTGTTTGTGAAACCTACCAGCGTTTGTTCCCCTGCTCCTGTCTGTTTCTTGCTCCTGTTTCCTGGTCCTTTATTGGAGGAGGTTAATAAGTGTGTGGCAAAGCTGGGACTGCATTTTGAAAAGTTATGCAGTGTGACCACTGACGGGTGCCCAAACGTTGGCCTTTTGAAAAGGATACAAGATCAAGTATCTGAGCTTTTTTCCTGCATTGCATTATTCATCAGGAGGTGCTCTGTAAATGTATTCAGAAAAGGAGCCATGTCGTGGATGCAGTCACTAAAGTGGTAAACTTCATAAGTGCAAAATCTTTCAACCACAGGCAGTTTGTCTCACTGTTGGAAGAGACAGAGTCGGATCATGCAGATCTCCTCTACCCTACCACACAAACGTGAGATGGCTTAGTTTGGGAAAGGTGCAACTTCTTAAGGCTAGGCATCCCGCTAGCGGGACACCTGTCCACGACATCCGGTAAAATTGGAGGGCGCGCAATTCAAAGAAATAATCGTAATATTAAACATTTATGAACATACAAGTATCTTATATTTGTTTTAAGCTTAAATTCTTGTTAATCTAACTACTTTGTCCGATTTACAATAGGCTTTACAGTGAAAGCATACCATGTGATTGTGTGAGGACGGCGCCCCACATCAACATATTTTTCAACCAGCACAGGCTTCATAAATTCACAAATAGCGATTAAATAAATCACTTACTTTTGAAAATCTTCCTCTATTTGCAATCCAAAGGGTCCCAGCTACAACATGAATGGTGGTTTTGTTAGATAAAATCCTTCTTTATATCCCAAAAAGTCAGTTTAGTTGGCCCCATCGATTTCAGTAATCCACTCGTTCAACATGCAGACAAAGGAATCCAAAAAGCTACCGCTAAACTATGTTCAAACAACTCAATCTACGTTTCTATTTAATCCTCAGGTACCCTAAAATGTAAATAAACGATAATATTTCACACGGAAAGAAGTACATTATTTTAACATTTCTACAAACTTCAAAGTGTTTTCTATCCAGTGCTACCAATTATATGCATTTCCTGGCTTCTGGGCCTGAGTAACAGGCAGATTACTTTGGGCACGTCAATCAGGTGGAAATTCTGAAAATAGGACTAACACGTTTTTTTAAAAGTCAGAGATTGCTGAGTTTTTGCAAAATAAAGCATTTCCCCTCGACTGCAAGATAAAGAATGGTTGGCTGATTTAGCCTTCATCGTGGACATCGTTGCCCCCATGAATTAACTGAATTCCAAACTACAAGGGAAGGGCCTTTTTGCACATCAGATGTACAGCCTTGTCAAAGCCTTCAAGGGAAAATTACTCCTCCTAACCCGCCAAGTAGAAGACAACAATCACACCCACCTTCCAACACTACTACTCTGTACCCTATCAGATGACCAGCGGGAGAAGTATACATCGCTGCTGCGTGCTTTGAACGATGAGTTTTGAGGATTTCAAAGTGTTGGAAAATTACATGCTGTTGGATTCATATCTTTTCACCTTCAATGTAGATAACGCTCCCACTGACCTGCAACTTGAGCTTATCGATCTTCAGTCTGATGCAGTGATTGGAGAACTATTCAAAACAATGTCAATGACAAGGTTCTATGCATCTCTCGATGAACAAAACTTTACAAAGATTTTTGTACAGAAGATGTTTGTACTGTTTGGGTCAACCTATGTGAACAGACATTTACAGTGATTAAATATAACAAGTCAAGGCACAGATCATCTCTTACTGACTCTCACCTCTTAGCAATTCTGCGCATAGCGACGTCAGAAACTATACCTGACTTCACTGCTCTAGTCAATGCACAGAGACTTCACTCCTCGCACTGATTGAGTAGTTTAAATGTAATGTTGAGCTTTCTCTATTTCTTGTGTTTTTGTCCATACCCGTTAACAAGAGTTCTGTCCGTGGTGCTGAATGCACAGTGTACTTTTCCCTCCCTGTAGTTCATTGCAGGTGTAATAATGAAAATACTTACCAAAAGGAGAACATGGATGTGGTTTATTTCTGTGCATGTTAAAAAAGTAAAATAAGTAGCATATCTGGACGTGATTTACAGTACATATATCTGTCAACACAGTCACACACACAATGTATAATCCTGTAATATGATTCTGACCCACGATGGCAAAAAAATATATTCTAATGTGGCCCTCCATGGAAAATAATTGCCCAGGCCTGATCTAGTGAAAAGCCTTCGCAAGAGTGGGGACTAACTCCACGTTAATGTTCATGATTTTGGAATTAGATGTTCATTGAGCATGTGTCCACATACTTTTGGTCATGTAGTGTACTTTAGGGTTATCCGCTTCTGTGGCAATGATCATATAGAGATAAGCCTATATGTCTGTGCCAAAGTCTTCTTGCTATCTTCGGCTTGGCTGAAAGAGCCTGCCATGTAGAGTTATTTTATTTGTAATGTTATATGACAATTATCCTCTCTTAACCATTTTATATAATGTCCCAGGAAATACAAAACCTTTCTGTGCATTGCTGGAAAAAAATCAGATACCACAGTAGAAAACACTTAAAGAAACCACTTGTAGAAACCAGTAGAAAACACAAACAGTACATGGCCTACAATTAGAAGCAGGGACATTTAAAAGTTGTATGAACAGAGTTCAGTTCAGAACAAGTTAAGATGAACTGTCTCACCTTCTTATAGCTTTGTTTGGACAGATGATGTCTGATGAGGAGACCAAGGTCATAAACTTCTCACCTCCATTTATCCCTAACAGGTAGACAGGTACCTACCCCCTCCTCCTCCCTCCAGTCTCCCCACCCCTACACCTGTCAGCTAACCATTTACCAAATGCCACCTCCAATTACTTTAGATATTACTAATGATTACACATTGTGTGAAAATGCAAATCTAAGTAAGAGGGAATGATGACAAAGAGCTGAGAGTCAGTCGTACCATGACTAATGATGAGTGGAATTAAGCATTTTACTTTCCATGGGTGTCTTAGAGTGGCGTAGACTGGTTGCATCCCAAATGACAGCCTATTCCCTAAACAGTGCTTTTGACCAGAGACCTATGAGGAATAGGGTGCACTTTGGGAAGCAGAATTTTAATTACTCATCTGTCAAGCTGGCTGGTAGGTGACCTTTTCTCAAGACGTGGACAGAAGTCAATTATTATGATGATACCCAGCAAACCGGGAACTTTTCCAGAACATTAGCTAAGATTCACATTAAGTTCTAGTTAGGGTTTTATCTACCATTAGGATGACAACATCCCTAAAACATTCAAAGAATGTTTTTTATACGTTTTTTTTATATTTTATGAAATATCCTTGGAATGTTCCAACATTCACGAGAATGTTCCCAGTAAACCAAAGTCGGCTCCGTGAAAGTTCCCAAAACATTCATCAAGTTGCGGCAAATGTTCTTATAACACAAAATCTGTCCAGTCTTGCTGATTAATATACAATGTTTATACAAAACATTCACCTGATGTTGCAAGAATGTTCCCAGAACACATTCCTTCTGTTCTTTTAACTTCTTAGGGAGTAGCGCACGAGGTGACCGTTTTGGAGACCCTGGCGTGCCCAAAGTAAAATGCCTCCCATTCAGGCCCAGAAAATAGGATATGCACATATTTAGTACCATTGGATAGGAAACACTCTGAATTTTATAAAAGTGTTAACCATTTGTCTGTGAGTAAAACAGAACGCATATGGCAGGCGAAACCCCGAGGAATTTCTGTCCTGGAAAAAGTGGTTTTGACAGTGCCTCATTTGGAACCCCTCCCTCATGAAAATGCCCATATAAGGGCATATGAATGCAGTACCTATCGCTTCCTCTGGATGTCAACAGTCTCGAGACAGTGTTCAGAATTTGTTTGGATGAATTAGAGCAGAGAAGAAGAGGAAACCAGGAAGTGTCCCCTTTGAAGTCAACAGAAGGCAGCGCGCGCTCCCGAGAAGGCACGCTTTGTGTTTTTTTCCGTTCTTATAGCTCAGTTTATATTCTGGTTGATTTATAATAGTAAATATACGTAAAATTGTTCCTAAGGATACATTTAAAATTATTTTTGATTGTTCTTGGACAAGTTTATGCGTTCTGTTTTACTCACAGACAAATGGTTAAGGGTATAATACAGGACTTTTTCTAACAAAAGAACCATGGATTGTCTTCGTTGGACACTTTGGAAGCCATCAGCAGACGTTTTTCAACAGGTAATTGATTTGTTTTCGCTGTGAAATGTGTTTTGTGTGAACCGTGAAGGCTAATGAATTCATGGTCATGGGAAAATAGTGAAGGTGCTACCCTCAAACAATCAAATGTGCTTCTTTCGCCGTAAAGCCTTTTTGAAATCTGACAACGCTGTGATATTGCCAAGAAACAGAGCTTTTGATGAGTATGAAACACTTGTATATGGGTGCATGTTTAATAATTCAACTTTTGGATTTAGAATTTGGCGCCTTGCATTTCACCTGGTGGTGTCGGGATTGGGGCGCTAGATCCAAGAATGCTTCATTAACTTGTGGGAAAATTCTGGGAACATTCTTGCAACATTCTTGCAACATCAGGTGAATTCACAAAAAATGATCTGTCCAGTTGTGTGGATGATTACACAATGTTTATTTCAGGGTGCAAAAAAAATTCACAAAAATGTTTCCAGAACACATTGTTCATCTTCTTTAAAAGTTCCTAACAGCTTTATTTTAGTTTGAAGGAACATTGTGGGGATATGACAACGTTTCCAAAACACAAAAACTGTCTAGTGCCACGTTTCAGGTAAGGCCCAGATGCAGACAACGTCGAAGTAACAACAGTTTATTAAAAACTTCTTTGGGATCAGTGTCCCTCCAACGGATCGGTTGAGCTAATGTAGGCTAATGCAATTAGCATGAGGTTGTAAGTAACAAGAACATTTCCCAGGACATAGACATATCTGATATTGGCAGAAAGCTTAAATTGTTGTGAATCTAACTGCACTGCCCAATTTACAGTAGCCATTACAGTGAAAGAATACCATGATATTGTTTGAGGAGAGTGCACAATTTTGAACATGAAAAGTTATTAATAAACAAATTAGGCACATTTGGGCAGTCTTGATACAACATTTTGAACAGAAAAGCAATGGTTCATTGAATCAGTCTAAAATGTTGCACATACACTGCTGCCGCCTCGTGGCCAAAATGTATTTTGCACCTGGGCTGGAATAATACATTATGGCCTTTCTCTTGCATTTCAAAGATGATGGTATAAAAAAAATACGTTGTTTTTTTCTTTGTATTTATCTTTTACCAGATCTATTGTGTTATATTATCATACATTCCTTTCACATTTCCACAAATAGTTTCCTTTCAAATGGTCCCAAGAATATGCATATCCTTGCTTCAGGGCCTGAGCTACAGGCAGTTAGATTTGAGTATGTCATTTCAGGCGAAAATTGAAAAAAAGGGGTGGATCCTTAAGTAATCCAACAGGGGCAGGCAAAAGACAGGTCAAGGGCAGGCAGGGGTCAGTAATCCAGATAAGTGAGGCAAAGGTGCAGGACTGCAGGCAGGCTCAGGGCAGGCAGAAAATGCAACACCGGGAAAACTAGAATACAGGAACAATCGAGAGACAGGAACAGTGGGAAAAACACTGGTAGGCTTGACGAAACAAAACAAACTGGCAACAGACAAACAGAGAACACAGGTAGAAATACACAGGGGATAATGGGGAAGATGGGCGACACCTGGAGGGGGTGGAGACAATCACAAAGACAGGTGAAACAGATCAGGGTGTGGCAGTACGCCTCACCGTGTATGCCGATTGGTTGTCGATGAGACGGGGGAGAGGGATGGGACTGGAAACAGGAGACAAAGGGCCGTGAGACATGAGCTTACAGTGGGGAAAGAAAGTATTTAGTCAGCCACCAATTGTGCAAGTTCTCTCACTTAAAAAGATGAGAGAGGCCTGTAATTTTCATCATAGGTACACAGACAAAATGAGGAAAAAAAATCCAGAAAATCACATTGTAGGATTTTTAATGAATTTATTTGCAAATTATGGTGGAAAATAAGTATTTGGTCAATAACAAAAGTTTATCTCAATACTTTGTTATATACCCTTTGTTGGCAATGACAGAGGTCAAATGTTTTCTGTAAGTCTTCACAAGGTTTTCACACACTGTTGCTGGTATTTTGGCCCATTCCTCCATGCAGATCTCCTCTAGAGCAGTGATGTTTTGGAGCTGTCGCTGGGCAACACAGACTTTCAACTCCCTCCAAAGATTTTCTATAGGGTTGAGATCTGGAGACTGGCTAGGCCACTCCAGGACCTTGAAATGCTTCTTACGAAGCCACTCCTTCGTTGCCCGGGCGGTGTGTTTGGGATCATTGTCATGCTGAAAGACCCAGCCACGTTTCATCTTCAATGCCCTTGCTGATGGAAGGAGGTTTTCACTCAAAATCTCACGATACATGGCCCCATTCATTCTTTCCTTTACACGGATCAGTCGTCCTGGTCCCTTTGCAGAAAAACAGCCCCAAAGCATGATGTTTCCACCCCCATGCTTCACAGTAGGTATGGTGTTCTTTGGATGCAACTCAGCATTCTTTGTCCTCCAAACACGACGAGTTGAGTTTTTACCAAAAAGTTATATTTTGGTTTCATCTGACATTCTCCCAATCCTCATCTGGATCATCCAAATGCTCTCTAGCAAACTTTAGACGGGCCTGAACATGTACTGGCTTAAGCAGGGGGACACGTCTGGCACTGCAGGATTTGAGTCCCTGGCGGCGTAGTGTGTTACTGATGGTAGGCTTTGTTACTTTGGTCCCAGCTCTCTGCAGGTTATTCACTAGGTCCCCGTGTGGTTCTGGGATTTTTGCTCACCGTTCTTGTGATCATTTTGACCCCACGGGTGAGATCTTGCATGGAGCCCCAGATCGAGGAAGATTATCAGTGGTCTTGTATGTCTTCCATTTCCTAATAATTGCTCCCACAGTTGATTTCTTGAACCAAGCTGCTTACCTATTGCAGATTCAGTCTTCCCAACCTGGTGCAGGTCTACAATTTTGTTTCTGGTGTCCTTTGACAGCTCTTTGGTCTTGGCCATAGTGGAGTTTGGAGTGTGACTGTTTGAGGTTGTGGACAGGTGTCTTTTATACTGATAACAAGTTCAAACAGGTGCCATTAATACAGGTAATGAGTGGAGGACAGAGGAGCCTCTTAAAGAAGAAGTTACAGGTCTGTGAGAGCCAGAAATCTTGCTTGTTTGTATGTGACCAAATACTTATTTTCCACCATAATTTGCAAATAAATTCATAAAAATCCTACAATGTGATTTTCTGGATTTTTTCCTCATTTTGTCTGTCATAGTTGAAGTGTACCTATGATGAAAATTAAAGGCCTCTCTCATCTTTTTAAGTGAGAGAACTTGCACAATTGGTGGCTGACTAAATACTTTTTTTCCCCACTGTAACTCTGGACACATGAAAGGTGGGATGTATACGAAGGGTACGGGGCAACAGAAGACGAACAGCAGAGGGGCTAATAATTATGGAGATGGGAAATGGGCCGATAAATGGGGGGGAGAGTATGCGGGTTCCACCCGGAGGGGCAGATCCCGGGTGGATAGCCATGCCTTCTGCCCGAGAAGATACCACAGAAAGGTTCTCCATATGACCCACCAGAGTACTCGCTCCTACCGGTGAGCCTGGTGTTTTAAAGGACAAGAGGACACAAAATGACCAAGAGTCCCGCAATACAGACAACTCTTCGTGTTGATCCTGTATTTCCATTCCGCTGGCGACAGCCCAGCTCTGCCTTTTATTTTTATTTTTTTATTTCCCCTATATTTACACATGGGATAAACAAACATACAGTCAATAACACAATAGAAAATCTGTGTACAGTGTGTGCAAATGAAGTAAAAAGGTAAGGCAATAAATAGACCATCGTGGCAAAGTAATTGCAATTTAGCAATTAACTTCTTAGGGAGCGGTGGGGCGCCATGCCCGACACTACCAGGTGAAATCCAAAAATCCAAAAGTTGAATTATTAAACATGCATCAATATACAAGTGCTTCATAGTCATCAAAAGCTCTGCTTCTTGGCAATATCACAGCGTTGTCCGATTTCAAAAAGGCTTTACGGCGAAAGCACCACATTTGATTGTTTGAGGGTAGCACCTAACATATTTTTGCCATTACCATAATTTCATAAGCCTCCACGGTTTACAGAAAACACATTTCACAGCGAAAGCAAATCTTTTGAAGAACTTCTGCTGAGGGCTTCCCAAGTGTCCAATGAAGACAATCCATGGTTCTTTTGTTAGAAAAGGTAATGTATTATATCCATAAATCTTTGTTTGGTTGTCGCGTTATGTTCAGAAAATCCACCGTCGAGTCGCCCATTGAACCGTGAAGAGAACGCGTTCAAATTATATTTCTCCAAACAAATCAAACATAATTTTTTATGTATCCTTAGGTATACTTTTATGTATATTTACTATAATATTTTAACTGGATAATAACCTAAACGTTATAAAAGGAAAATAAAGTGGGAAGCGCGCTCACGTTCCAATGCCCGGAAAATCTTGTTGACATTTCTACTTCCTTCAGTAATTCTTCTTCTTTATGGTTTTGTTCAGTGCTAAAGCCTCCAAACACTGTCCAGAGACTGTTGACATCCAGTGGAAGCCATAGGTAATGCAATCTAGGAGCTAAACTCCATGTATTTCAATAGCAAGTCTATGGAAAAGAGGAAATGTCACAAAATATTTTAATCTGGACAGAAATTCCTCGCGTTTTCGCCGGCTATATCAGTTCTGTTATACTCACAGACATTATTTTAACAGTTTTAGAAACTTCAGAGTGTTTCCTATCCAATAGCGCATATCCTATATACATATCCTATTTGTATCCTATATACATATCCGATATACATATCCTATGTGCATATCCTATTTTCTGGGCCTGAGTGGCAGGCATTTTACTTTGGGCACGCCAGACTCTCCAAAACCGTCAGCTCTGCTGCCGCTCCCTAAGAAGTTAACCCTCCACGCCACCAGAGGATAGCAAGCAGGGGTTCAGTCTATATACAGTAGATAGGGTAATATGGTCAATCAAGACATTATTAAACATTCCCATCTTTATGTGCTGCGCATTTCCACCACTGTATTTTAGTTGTTTAGTTGCATTGATATTTATAAAGCGTATTTTAAATAGATAACTTGTATTCCTTCAAATAATGTCTTCCGGGAAAAGAGTCAGATGGGTTATGTAGATGTGGATGGCGTTGGCGTTGACCTGTGGGCACTGTACAACTACAAGAAGCGGAACAGGAAACAATCATTTGAAATTCTGAAAATATGTGAAGTCAAAACCTGTGAGTTGACTAAAACGTGATACAATTGTACTTAGTAACATTCTTGATTCCATCCTAACTAACTAGCCATTTCATTTCGGTTACATTAACATTCAAACACTTAAAAGTAGTAGAGTACACAAGGTTGAGCACTGTTTTCATAACATGTCGTAACATGTCGTTGATTTGTTAATTATTGTACAGTGCGTTCGTAAAGTATTCAGACCCCTTGACTTTTTTCACATATTGTTACCTTACAGCCTTATTCTAAAATGTATTTTAAAAAAATCTTAATCGATCTACACAAAATACCCGATAATGACAAAAAAAACAGAAACACATTATTTACATACGTTTTCAGACCCTTTGCTATAAGACTCAAAAGCTAGCTCAAGTGCATCCTGTTAAAAATGTATCATCCTTGAACTGTTTCTACAACTTGATTGGATGCTACCTGAGGTGAATTCTATTAATTAGACATGGTTTGGAAAGGCACACAATTGTCTATATAAGGTCTCACAGTTGACAGTGCATGTCGGAGCAAAAACCAAGCCATGAGGTTGAAGGAATTGTCCGTAGAGCACCGAGACAGGATTGTGTCAAGGCACAGATCTGGGTAAGATTATCAAAAAATGTCTGCAGCATTGAAGGTCCCCAAGTGGCCTCCATCATTCTTAAATGAAAGAAGTTTGGAACCACCAAGACTCTATCTAGAGCTGGCTGCCCGGCCAAACTGAGAAATCGGGGGAGAAGGGCCTTGGTCAGGGAGGTGACCAAGAACCCTATGGTCACGCTGACAGATTTCCAGAGTTCCTCTGTGGAGATTGGAGAACCTTCCAGAAGGACAACCATCTCTGCAGCACTCCACCAATCAGGCCTTTATGGTAGAGTGGCCAGATGGAAGTCTCTACTCAGTAAAAAGCAAATGACAGCCTGCTTGGAGTTTGCCAAAAGGCACCTAAAGGACTCAGACCATGAGAAATCTTCGGCCTGAATGCCAAGCGCCACGTCTAAAGGAAACTTGGCACCATCCTATGGTGAAGCATGGTGGTAGCAGCATCATGCTGTGGGTATGTTTTTCAGAGGCAGGGACTGAGAGACTAGTCAGGATTGAGGAAAAGATGAACGGAGCAAAGTACATAGAGATCCTTGATGAAAACCTGTTCCAGAGCGCTCAGGACCTCAGACTGGGGTGAAGGTTCACCTTCCAACACCACAATGACCCTAAGCACACGGGAAAGACAACGCAGGAGTGGCTTCTGGACATGCCTCTGAATGTCCTTGAGTGTCCCAGCTAGAGCCTGGACTTGAACCCGATTGAACATTTCGGGAAATACCTGAAATAGCTGTATAGCGATGCTCCACATCCAACCTGACAGAGCTTGAGAGGATCTGCAGGGAAGAATGGGAGAAACTCCCTAAATACAGGTGTGCCACACTCACATACCCAAGAAACTCGATGCTGTAATCCCTGCCAAAGGTGCTTCAACAAAGTAGTGATTATAGGGTCTGAATACTTATGTAAATGTGATATTTCTGTAATTTATTTTTTTACATTTGCCAAAATTCTAAAAACCTGTTTTTGCTTTGTCATCATGGGGCATTGTGTGTAAAGTGATGATGATTTATTTATTTTATTTTTTATTTTAGTATAAGGCTGTAACGTAACAAAATCTTACAAAAAAATCAAGAGGTCTGAAAACTTTTCAAATAGCAATTTACTTGCATGCAATTGTAGTCATAGGAATTCAGTTGAAAGAACTGAAACCTTACATTGGGTAAACTCTCTGTTTTTCCCCACACAGGAAAACTAGGAAACTTGTTTATTTTAGAATTTATAGTGAAGACAATGGTGCTAATCTGAAGAATATACAATTTTGCACTGTAAACCAAAATCTGTTAAATTGTGTGCTAAATCAATAAATCAGTTTTCATATTGAATATTTAACTGTTTTTGAATCCTTGAATGTGCTAAATTAAGATATTCTTGAACAGGAGAGGACAGCACAGAACCTGAATTTGCTTCTGTACATGTATTTTTTTTTGAATGGCTATTGCCTGCATTTGTATGTGTTTTGATTGAAATTGAGAAAAGGTTAAATTATTTTGTATTTTGATTGAAGGTTCTGATCCTGTATTTAATGAGCAGGTGAATACTCAAGAATAAAAGTAATGAAACCTAAAACAAATATGCTATGAACGTCACAAAGGTTATTTGGAAATTGTGGAACATTATGCAATATTGTTGGAATGTTCTGTGCAACCTCCTAAGTACAATATGTGAAAATCACAAGAATATTCCTGCAACATCCATAACATTCTGGGAACCTGTAAAGAACTTAGATCTGGTGTTCTCTCAAAATCTTACAACATTTTTATTTAACAAGGCAAGTCAGTTAAGAACAAATTCTTATATACATTGACAGCCAAACCCTAACCCGGAAGTCGCTGGGCGCCACCCTATGGGACTCCCAATCACAGCTAGTTGTGAAACAGCCTGGAATTGAACCAGGGTCTGTAATGACACCTCTAGCACTTTGATGCAGTGCCTTAGACCACTGCGCCACTCTGGAGCCCCCTTTAATAACGGAATGTCATGTGCAACCTAACTTAAACATTGTATGAATATCATCACAACTAAGCATCTTTTGTGCTTTGGGAACCTCTCTTTTTCTCGAAAAATTTAAATAACTCAGAAAGGCTGTTCTGTCAATATTCTTGCAACATCAACGGAATGTTTATGCACCCTGATGCAAACATTATCTGCATGTCCGCACAAGTAGACAGTTTTAAGTGTTTTGGGAAGCTATCTCATCATATCCCAACAATGTTCCCCCAACCTAAATAAATGTTTTAGGAATTTTTAAAGAACATACATATGGTCTGGGAACGTTGTTGTAACATCAGTTTAATGTTTTTTTGCACCCTGAAACATTGTATCATCATCCACACAACTGGACAGTTTATTTTGTGATGTCCCCACAATGTGGAGCGTTCTTGCAACCTCAGGCGAATGTTTCATACAAATATTGTATACTCATCAGCACAACTACACAGTGTTTGTGTTATGAGAACATTTGCTGCAACCTACTGGTTCACAGAACCAGATTTGGTGTGCTGGGTATGCTATCTCCATTTCTCATAGAGTAGTAGAATACTTGCAGATAGGTCAGTTATATAGAAATGTCAAGGTGTCAAAGGTCGTAACGAGACTAATTTAGCAGGGTGGAAAAGTTAGTGATCAACGATGCCCAAATAAATTATTGATAATATAGATGGATTGTATGAGTTCTTTGTTTGATACCTACTCAAGAAATGGTGTTTGTATGCATGCAATTGGTGTCAGAGAAAATGAGGGAAGTACTAACATACTAAACTAAAGTGCATAGGGGTAGTTTCCCTGACACAGATTAAGTCTAGTCCTGAAATAAAATGAAAGCTCAATAAAAAATCTGTCTGGAACTCTGCCCCATTGTGATTCATACAGAAGTGATCTAGCACCATTTTTGTATTTTTTATTTCATGACATCTACGATAAATACATGCACTCTCTGTATGCCGTGGCGTCATCCACCACCCACTCCACAGCTGCATTCAACTGCTGTTTCTACCAGGAAGTGGCTTGTTGGAGTCTATTTGTCTTTAGTAATTACAATTCAATAAAATAAACACTCTGTAATTATCACTGGGCCAACCAGCCAGCGCCCGATGCTGCAGTCTAACTATTCATGTTGAGTTAACATAAACACACATCCACTTTAAAGGGGGTTGATTATTTAGGTCTGGACGGGTGGGCAGCTGGGGAGGCTGTGGTGCGGCGGCTACAGCTCTAGGATCTGTGATCTGTGCACAGATCAAACAGACAGGAAAATGAGAGACCCCATCTGTGGCCATGACACCTTAGGAACCCTGGAGGAGAGGGGGAAGAGGAGGGGAAGAGGGAGGATGAGAAGAGGAGTGACGTGACTCCCAAGCTTCAGCAAGGAAGCCATGCCAGGGTTGTGTCCCAAATGGCACCGTTTGCCTGCCTAGCGCACTACTATTGAACAGGGCTAGGGACAAAGACAGGGTCATGGCCCCTTCAACAGGCCTGCAGTCAGTCCGCTGAGGAGTCGCATCATGTGTGTCAGTGGCCACATGGTCCACACGCACGCGGACAAGTGCGCAGAGTACCGTCACATGGGTTTAACTTAATGAAATGGAAGAGAGAAAGAAAATGGGAGGGGAGGGAGAGGGGGTAGGACAGAATTAAAGGATTTACGCTTCAAGAGAGCGACAAGGATATTCTTTTTGCTCTTGTTGTGTATGGCCTAAATATTTATGTTTATGCTCTGACACATACATAGTCAAGGGTCTCTCTTTTTACATCCGAAAACCATATGACTGAATAAACTGAGTTGAAATTTAACTTTTTCCCCCCATAGACATATTCTGTTTAAGTTCAGTTGAGAGAACATAATTAGCATCATGACTAAGTTCTGAATTGACATCAAAACACAAGTGCGCTCTACTTTACATCCACTTGGACATAATATAGCTTGAGTACAGTGGTTTTCCAGCCAAATAGATACACTTTTTTACAAATGAAAGACACTGCAGTCCCTCTCAGAGATGTAACTGTGCACTGTAGTTCTCTAGTTAGGAGTTGCAGAAGTATCTATCAATACACTGCTCTGACATATACACACTCCACCCCTCTCTACCTCTGCATTGTCGAAACCCACCTCACCGCAGTCCTATCTGGGCTTTTATCTTGGCGACATGCCTTCGCACTGACATCTACATGAAAGCCCCAGTCTTCTCTGGAAATAATCTACACTTATAGAGAATGTATCACCGCTAAGGAAAAAGAAGAGTGGGGGGATCCCACTGAACGGGAAGAGGACCTCATCTGCTAAACCTGTCTAGTCTAGCGTATTGCCTAGCTAAATCCTGAACCACTTTTACCACAGTGTGTGAATATTAGGTAATATCCCAATTGGTACCCTATTCCTTTATAGTGCACTACTTTTGACCAGAGACCAATGGGCCCTGTTCAAAAGTGATGCACCATATAGGGTGTCATTTGGGATTCAACTGTAGACTAGAGGGATATGAGCAGCAGGGATATGAGTCCTCTGATTCATCAAGCAAACATGTTGGTGGTTGTTAGCATCAACACATTTCTCCATGAATGCTGTGGTACTCCTGAAGAGTCAGAGGGGAGGACGTAGCTAATTTCTTTACTATTCAAATGGACATGCTGTTGTTTTTGTGTGAAATAAAAATAAGCCTTAGGCCAAGATAAGCAAAGTTGTGAGATTTTTTTTTACTATTTATAAATTATAAATTATAACCTTTTTTAACATTTGGGATGGGCCTTAAACAAAAGATCTGCTTACAAAGTGGTTTAATCACTGAAACTTTCACCTCATTTACCTTAAATAAAGATTCCCTAATAAACGCTAGTTATTGAAAATTGGTGCAGAAGTAAACTGGCGACATATCTGTATGAATAAATTATATCATTACTACCTCAGACTGGGAGAGTGGTATTTACACAGCATTATAATCCAATGAGTTCCTTCAATGGCTATGTCCCAAATAGCACCGTATTCCAATAGTGTACTACTTTTAACCAGGGCCCATATGTCTCAGGTCAAAAGTAATGCACAATGTAGGGAAAAGGGTGCCATTTGGGATGCAAACAACATCTTCTTCTATGTCCTTAATGTTCAGTAGACGCATTGGCTCTTTTAAATTTCTAATTTTATTCATATAATTACAACAATATCAAGGCATGCATGCATCACTTCAAAAATGTCTGTTGATTCAACACATAACACGCAACAGTGACTTACGAAGCCACAATATCAATGTCAATATTGTAACTGTCCTTTTTTGTGTGTCACCATGTCATGGAAAGGAGGGTGTAAAGGAGGGGAATAGAAGGACAGAATGAGGAAAGGAGGACAGAATCTGACTGGCATTTTCAGGTAGGGCTGTTAAGGCAGAACATATTTATTTTGACCTACATAGGAGCTCCGGCAGAGAGGAAGGTTAACTCTCCGACACCTCGCTACCACTCATGTGATCATTAGTGTACGTCTGTACACTACGGCTGCTGCCGAGTGCTTTGATGCCACGTCTCCGGTGAAATCATGCTTAGAGTGGAGAGAGATGGGGCGGCCCATTTTTCAAGGCTTGTGCCAAAGTACATATTTTTATGCTATGGATGACCCACTCTCTTTGTCTCTGTCTGTCTGTCTGTCTGTCTGTCTCTCTGTCTCTCTCTCTCTCTCTCTCTCTCTCTCTCTCTCTCTCTCTCTCTCTCTCTCTCTCTCTCTCTCTCTCTCTCTCTCTCTCTCTCTCTCTCTCTCTCTCTATCTCTCCCTTTTCCTCTAACCCTACCCCCCCCCTCACTATCTATCCCTTTTCTCTCTCTTAATCTCATGCTTTTTCTCTCCCTCTCCTTCTGTATATATGTGAGACGTAGAGATGTGAAATTGTCTGGGGAGCAGACCCGGCGCCAGGATGAAGGGGGCAGTTGAAATTGGGGCACGATTTTTGGGTGTTCTTGCATTGGAATTATATACATTCTGCTTATATCACGCTATACCACAATAAACATAAACGCGAAATCTGTAGCCTGCGCTGTATCAGCACACTGGACAGCACCCTAGTCAGTAAAGCAATGTTGTTTTGGTAATTATTATAGGCTACAAGAAAGGGTAATTCACCTATTACAAACAGCCAATGTGAATGCAGCCATACACACAGCTGTCTTACCAAAATAATGAAAACTAAATGCTGAAAGTAGTGGCCTAGTTATTCATGCATGCACACAAAAATACGGATTAGCTGTTTGGCTTAGAATACCAACACAATGGCGAATGCAAACAGAACAAAACAACAGTGGTAGAAAACAAAATATCAGATCGATAAAGGCATGACACAATTAATATTTAGGCTAGTTACAATAACAGTAAAAAAATGCAGTAAACAAAAGGCAAATGGAGATCCAAATAACCAAAACAGAGCCAACTACAGTGAGAGGCAGCCATGCACAGCTGTGTTGTCAAACAAATAGGCCTATAGGCCGGCTTCAAACATGGAAAACCATACCGCTCATGAGTACAGCAACACGTTGTGATATGGCACAATACACTTCAATACACACAATACACTTCAAATTCGACCCACGTAATCAAGTAAGCATAAACACGTTTCCAATATCTACAGTTCGATTTACAACCATGAAAACCAATCGGCTACCAAGAAAACCATAATAGAATGTTTCTATTTCTATGATGAAACGTACCGATATGTAGCTATACCCAGGGGCGTCATTTGGGTTCATGCATTGGAATTATATAGAATTCTGCAGTAACCGAGTAGTGATATTAAATGAATGTTTTTGGACAGAACATTAGGCTAGGGTAGGATTTTAGGCTAATCTGGGCTGGCTCCTCTGAGCCAAGATCGTCAGGAACAGTCAGAGGTGGAGGGGGTTGTCGAGCCATTATCCTAGATGGAGCAACAGCATCATCGCTGCTGGGCTTGGCGGCGACCTTGGTGGTTTGATGCTGCTGCTCATCGCTCTCCTTCCCCTTTTGGCTTTGTTTGGGTACTTTGACGAAGCCAATTTCTGATATCCATCGCGGCTGTTTCGAGCTAGCTAAATAGGCTAAGGCTAATAACACTAACGCTTTTTACAGCTAAATAAGAAGCTAACTAAACTCTGTAGTGGTTGGGCGTGAGGCAGAGTTGAGTGAAGCAGCTACAACGGCAATAATACATCTAAAACCTAATAAATCTAAATAAAATATTACAGGCAGTACCACGTTGTTCACCTAGTCGTTTTTCCCCCTCTTTTTATGGAAACCCAAAAGAGTCATACCTAACCACCCAAGTGGTATTCCATAGACCCCTACACATGTTGAGGCCTGCTCTGTCCATTGTGCTGGCACAGCGCAGTGGAGATACAGATTTTGAGCCAACCTGTCACTCAATCATTTGAACTTTGCTATTTTTATATAGGGACATAAAACTGAGGCTGTACAAGTTTCAACTGAGGGGGCTAAGCCCTCTTTTGCTCCCTCGTGAATACGGGCCCACTGGGGCATCAACACTTTCCTTTCATCATCACCAGGGAGTGCATTACCTCCAACAATACGTGACACATCACACAGAGATTATCCAAATACTTAACCAACAATCCATTTATGGGTTTAGAATGAGAGTCACATATTGTTTGAGAGGCGAACAGGGGAGGGTTTCAAGAAAACCACAGGTTTGTTCAAGAAAATGGAACTCTGATGCACAGGGGAGTAACTCTGCTTTTCATGAATATCTTTCAGCCTCTCTCCTGAGTACCAGCAGCACTTAGACTTGCTGTTTGTCATGCACTTCTTGATGTGCTATTCAGACGGGGATTTGAAGTGTTGGTTTTGCATACCTTTTGCACTGCAGGTCTGTATACTTTAAAGAAGAAAAGAAAACCATTTCAGTATGGCTCAAGGCCGTAAACAACAAATGTGATTGACTCACATTCCACATCTCACAAACCGTCTGACAAGAACAGTAAGAGTTTCAGCAATTACCGCTTTTAAATGTTTTTTTTTATCAGATTTCCTATATTCCCCCTACACACAAATCTGACATACACATACCTACCAGGATGCATTCAGACTGACAAATATATTTCACATTTCTAGCAGGCTCCAGATTAACTGACATTTGAGGATTGGGGCAAAACAAGGCCGTATAATTTTATAAACTACAGAATGAGGTCCCATCTGCATGTATAAAAGCATGGACTTGTATGCCCTATACTGCTCTACCAAGCAAAATAGCAGTACATGCTCATAGAGTGAAACTGAGAAAAATGACTTTTTTTTTATTGTCCAGCCAAATGAATTGTAGGAAGATCATTGGAGATGTGGTTAACTGTTGTCTTTCTATGAGGTTATTTTTTATTAATATTGACCCTGACCTATGACATGACCTTTGATACTAGACTGCATTTACTGCCTTCTTGCTTGGTACACCCATTGGAATACGTTTCCCCAACATTTGTTTTTTAACTTGTGTGTAGTATACAGTTGTGGCCAAAAGTTTTGAGAATTACACAAATATTAATTTCCACAAAGTTCGCTGCTTCAGTGTCTTTAGATATTTTTGTCAGATGTTACTATGGAATACTTAAGTATAATTACAAGTATTTCATAAGTGTCAAAGGTTTTTATTGACAATTACATGAAGGTGATGCAAAGAGTCAATATTTGCAGTGTTGACCCTTCTTTTTCAAGACCTCTGCAATCCGCCCTGGCATGCTGTCAACTAACTTCTGGGCCACATCCTGACTGATGGCAACCCATTCTTGCATAATCAATGCTTGGAGTTGGCCAGAATTTGTGGGTTTTTGTTTGTCCACCCGCCTCTTGAGGATTGACAACAAGTTCTCATAGAAATTAAGGTCTGGGGAGTTTCCTGGCCATGGACCCAGAATATCAGTGTTTTCGTCCCCGAGCCACTTAGTTATCACTTTTGCCTTATGGCAAGGTGGTCCATCATGCTGGAAAAAGCATTGCTCGTTACCAAACTGTTCCTGGATGGTTGGGAGAAGTTGCCCTCTGAGGATGTGTTGGTACCATTCTTTATTCATGGCTGTGTTCTTAGGCAAAATTGTGAGTGAGCCCACTCCCCTGGCTGAGAAGCAACCCCACACATGATTGGTCTCAGGATACTTTACTGTTGGCATGACACAGGACTGATGGTAGCGCTCACCTTGTATTCTCCGGACAACCTTTTTTCCGGATGCCCCAAACAATCGGAAAGGGGATTCATCAGAGAAAATGACTTTACCCCAGTCCTCAGCAGTCCAATCCCTGTACTTTTTGCAGAATATCAGTCTGTCACTGATGTTTTTCCTGGAGAGAAGTGGCTTCTTTGCTGCCCTTCTTGACACCAGGCCAACCTCCAAAAGTCTTTGCCTCACTGTGCATGCAGATGCACTCACACCTGCCTGCTGCCATTCCTGAGCAAGCTCTGTAATGGTGGTGGCCCAATCCCGCAGCTGAATCAACAATAGGAGACAGTCCTGGAGCTTGCTGGACTTTCTTGGGCGCCCTGAAGCCTTCTTCACAACAACTGAACCACTCTCCTTGAAGTTCTTGATGATACGATAAATTGTTGATTTAGGTGCAATCTTACTGGCAGCAATATCATTGCCTGTGAAGCCCTTTTTGTGCAAAGCAATGATGATGGCATGTGTTTCCTTGCAGGTAACCATGGTTGACAGAGGAAGAACAATGATTCCAAGCATCACCCTCCTTTTGAAGCTTCCAGTCTGTTTCTAAAACTCAATCAGCATGACAGAGTGATCTCCAGCCTTGTCCTCATCAACACTCACACCTGTGTTAACTTCTTAAGGAGCAGCAAGGTGCGCTGGGGCGCTAGCGCCCCACTCCGGACACTACCAGGTGAAATGCAAGGCACCAAATTCAAAATCCAAAAGTTGAATTATTAAACATGCATCAATATACAAGTGTTTCATAGTCATCAAAAGCTCTGTTTCTTGGCAATACCACAGCGTTGTCAGATTTCAAAAAGGCTTCACGGCGAAAGCACCACATTTGATTGTTTGAGGATAGCACCCCACATATTTTTCCCATTACCATAAATTCAAAAACCATGCGGTTCACACAAAACACATTTCACAGTGAAAACAAATCAATTACCTTTTGAAGAACTTCTGCTGAGGGCTTCCCAAGTGTCCAACGAAGACAATCCATGGTTCTTTGTTAGAAAAAGTAATGTATTATATCCATAAATCTCCGTTTGGTTGGCGCGTTATATTTTCTCTCCAATCGTCCATTGAAACGTGAAGAGAACTCGTTCAACTTATACCTATAAACTTGTCCAAGAACAATCAAACATAATTGTAAATGTATCCTTAGGAACACTTTTATGTATAAATAGCTTAATATTTCAACCGGAATATAAACTGGGCGATAAGAAAGGAAAAAAACACAGAGCGTGCAAGCCGTGAACGCGCATTTACTCCTATTGACGTTCTCTGTGGACACTTCCTTATTCGTCTTCTTCTCTGCTCTAAAAGCATCTAAGAAGAATCAGATCACTTTCTCGAGACTGTTGACATCCCGAGGAAGCGATAGGTACTGCATTCATATGCCCTTATATGGGCATTTTCATAAGGGAGGGGTTCCAAATGAGGCAATCTGTCAAAACCCCTTTTCCAGGACATAAATTCCTCGGGTTTTCACCTGCCATATCCGTTCTGTTATACTCACAGACGAAATGTTAACACTTTTAGAAAATTCAGAGTGTTTCCTATCCAATGGTACTAAATATGTGCATATCCTATTTTCTGGGCCTGAATGGGAGGCATTTTACTTTGGGCATGCCAGACTCTCCAAAACGGTCACCTCGTGCGCTGCTCCTACTTAGGGAGTAGCGGCATGCTAGCGGGCCACTGCCGACACTACCCGGTGAAATGTAAGGCGCCAAATTCAAAATCCAAAAGTTGAATTATTAAACATTCATCAATATACAAGTGTTGCATAGTCATCAGAAGCTCTGCTTCTTGGCAATATCACAGTGTTGTCAGATTTCAAAAAGGCTTTACGGCGTAAGCACAACATTTGATTGTTTGAGGATAGCACCTCTAATATTTATGCATTAGCATAAATTCATAAACCAGCTCGGGTCACACAAAACCCATATCACAGCTAAAACAAATCCCTTACCTTTCGAAGAACTTCTGATGAGGGTTTCCCAAGTGTCTAACGAAGACATCCAATGGTTCTTTTGTTAGAAAAGGTCATTTATTATATCCATAAATCTCAGTTTGGTTGGCGCGTTATGTTCAGAAAATCCAACGTCGAATCGCCCATTGAACCGTGAAGAGAACGCATTCAAATACACCTATAAACCTTTCCTATACAAATTAAAGACCATTTTTAATGCATCCTTAGCTATCCTTTTATGAATATTCACGATAATATTTCACTTTGATGGTAACCTAAACGTTATAAAAGGAAAATACAGTGGGGCGCGCACACGGTCTCGCACCCGTGAAATCTTGTTGACATCTGTGCTACCTCGACTATTTCCTGTTTCTATCCGTTCTGATCACTGCTAGAGCTTACAAACTCTGTATAAAGACTGTTGACATCTAGTGGAAGCCATAGGTACTGCAATCTCGGAGCTGGATACCATTAAAATCAATTGAGAGAGTATCAAACAGAGCAAAGGTCACAACAACAAAAAAATTCAGGACAGAGGTTTCTCGGGTTTTTGCCTGCTATATCAGTTCTGTTATACTCACATTCATTATTTTAACACTCTTGGAAACTTCAGAGTGTTTCCTATCCAATAGTACTAATTATGTGCATATCCTATTTTCTTTTTTACTTTGGGCACGCCAGACTCTCCAAAACCATCACCTTTGCTGCCGCTCCCTAAGAAGTTAACTAGAGAATCACTGACATGATGTCAGCTTGTCCTTTAGTGGCAGGGCTGAAATGCAGTGGAAATGTTTTTTGGTGATTCAGTTCATTTGCATGGCAAAGAGGGACTTTGCAATTAGTTGCAATTCATCTGATCACTCTTCATGACATTCTGGAGAATATGCAAATTGTCATCATACAAACTGATGCAGCAGACTTTGTGAAAATTCATATTTGTGTCATTCTCAAAACGTTTGGCCACGACTGTATATTTATTTGTACAGAAGAAGTCGGAAGTTTACATACACTTGGGTTGGATTTATTAAAACTTGTTTCTCAACCACTCCACACATTTCTTGTTAACAAACTGTAGTTTTGGCAAGTTGGTTAGGACATCTACTTTGTGCATGACACTAGTAACATTTCCAACAATTGTTTAAAGACAGATTATTTCACATATAATTCACTGTATCACAATTCCAGTGGTTCAGAAGTCGGCTGTGCCATTAAACAGATTGGAAAATTCCAGAAAATGATGTCATGGCTTTAGAAGCTTCTGATAGGCTAATTCATTTCATTTGAGTCAATTGGAGGTGTACTTGTGGATGTATTTCAAGGCCTACCTTCAAACTCAGTGCCTTCTTGCTTGACATCATGGGAAAATCTAAAGAAATCAGACAAATCTTCGGGAAAACAATTGTAGACCTCCACAAGTCTGGTTCATCCTTGGGAGCAATTTCCAAACGCCTGAAGGTACCACGTTCATCTGTACAAACAGAACGCAAGTATAAACACCATGGGACCACACAGACATCATACTGCTCAGGAAGGAGACACGTCCTGTCTCCTAGAGATTAACGTACTTTGGTGCGAAAAGTGCAAATCAATCCCAGAACAACAGAAAAGGACCTTGTGAAGATGTTGGAGGAAACAGGTACAAAAGTACTTATATCCACAGTAAAACGAGTCCTATATCGACATAACCTGAAAGGCCGCTCAGCAAGGAAGAAGCCACTGCTCCAAACCGCCATAAAAAAAGCCAGACTAGGGTTTGCAAATGTCCTCTGGTCTGATGAAACAAAAATAGAACTGCCTGGCCATAATGACCATTGTTACGTTTGGAGGAAAAGGGGGAGGCTTGCAAGCCGAAGAACACCAGCCCAACCGTGAAGCACGGGGTGGCAGCATCATGTTGTGGGGGTGCTTTTCTGCAGGAGGGGCTGGTGCACTTCACAAAATACATGGCATCATGAGGGAGGAAAATTAAGTGGATGTATTGAAGAAACATCTCAAGACATCAGTCAGGAAGTTTAAGATGGGTCACAAATGGGTCTTCCAAATGGACAATGACCGCAAGCAAACTTCCAAAGTTGTGGCAAAATGGTTAAGGACAATAAAGTCAAGGTATTGGAGTGGTAATCACAAATCCCTGACCTCAATCCTATAGAAAAATTGTGGGCAGAACTGAAAAAGCGTGTGTGAGCAAGGAGGCCTACAAACCTGATTCAGTTACACCAGCTCTGCCAGGAGGAATGGGCCAAAATTCACCAAACCTTTTGTGGGAAGCTTGTGGAAGGCCTCCCGAAATGTTTGACCCAAGTTAAACAATTTAAAAGTAATGCTACCAAATACAAATTGAGTTTGTAATCTTCTGACTCACTGGGAATGTGAAGAAAGAAACAAAAGCTGAAATAAATAAATCTCTCTACTATTATTCTGACATTTAACATTCTTAAAATAAAGTGGTGATCCTAACTGACCGAAGACAGGAAATGTTTACTAGGATTAAATGTCAGTAATTGTGAAAAACTGAGTTTAACTTCAACTGTATGTGGCTGGTAATGTCATATACAGTACCAGTCAAATGTTTGGACACACCTACTCATTCAATGGTTTTTCTTTATTTTTACTATGTTCTACATTGTAGAATAATAGTGAAGACATCCAAACTATGAAATAACACAATTTATTTTATTTTATTTAACCTTTATTTAACTAAGCAAGTCAGTTAAGAACAAATTATTATTTAAATAGAATACTGTAACCAAAAAACTGATAAACAAATGAAAATACATTTTATATTTGAGATTCTTCAAATTAGCCACCCTTTGACTTGATGACAGCTTCGGACACTCTTGGAATTCTCTCAACCAGCTTCACCTGGAATGCTTTTCCAAAAGTCTTGAAGGAGTTCCCACATATGCTGAGCACTTGTTGGCTGCTGTTCCTTAACTCTGCAGTCCAAATAAATGTCTTGTTAAAAAACAAATGATAGTCCCATTAAGCGCAAACTAGATGGCGGGATGGCGTATCACTGCAGAATGCTGTGGTAGGCATGCTGAATTTTAAATAAATCACAGACAGTGTCACCAGCAAAAAGCACCCCCACACCATCACACCTCCTCCTCCATGCTTCATGGTGGGAACCACACATGCAGAGATCATCCGTTCACCTACTCTGCGTTTCACAATGACACGGCGGTTGTTGGAACCAAAAATCTGAAATTAGGACTCATCTGCCAAAGGACAGATTTCCACCGGTCCAATGTCCATTGCTTGTGTTTCTTGGCCCAAGCAAGTCTCTTCTTCTCATTAGTGTCCTTTAGTAGTGGTTTCTTTGCAGCAATTCGACCATGATGGCCTGATTCACACAGTCTCCTCTGAACAGTTGATGTTTAGATGTGTCTGTTACTTGAACTCCATGAAGTATTTATGTGGCCTGCAATTTCTTTGGTGCAGTTAACTTATGCTCTGCAGCAGAGATAACTCTGGGTCTTCTTTTCCTGTGGCGGTCCTCATGACAGCCAGTTTCATCATAGCGATTGTTGTTTTTTGCGACTGCACTTTAACGTTTTTGAAATGTTCCCGGATTGACTTACCTTCATGTTTTAAAGTAATGATGGTCTGTCATTTCTCTTTGCTTATTTGAGCTGTTTTTGCCATAATATGGACTTGGTCTTTTACCAAATAGGGCTATGTTCTGTATACCTCCCCTACCTTGTCACAACACAACTGATTGGCTCAAACACATTAAGAAGGAAAGAAATTCCACAAATTAACTTTTAACAAGGCACACAGGTTAATTAAAATGCATTCCAGGTGACTACCTCATGAAGTAGGTTGAGAGAATGCCAAGAGTGTGCAAAGCTTTTGCTTGGTAGGGCAGTATATATGTCCCAAATGGAAACATATTCCTTATATAGAGCCCTTAAAAGTAGTGGACTCTCTCTCGCTCTCAATTAAATGTTCAATTTATGGGGCTTTATTGGTTGGTATGTTTACATTGCCAAAGCAAGCGAAATAGATAATAGACAAAAGTGAAATAAACAAAAAAAAATGTACAGCGTTATACTCACAAAAGTTCCAAAAGAATAAAGACATTTCAAATATCATATTATGTATATATACAGTGTTGTAATGATGTGCAAATAATTAAAGTACAAAAGGGAAAATAAATAAACATAAAATATAGGTTTTATTTACAATGGTGTTTGTTCTTCACTGGTTGCCCTTTTCTTGTGGGAACAGGTCACAAATCTTGCTGCTGTGATTGCACACTGTGGTTTTTCACCCAATAGATATGGGAGTTTATAAAAATTGGATTTGTTTTTTTAATTCTCTATGGGTCTGTGTAATCTGAGGGAAATATGTGTCTCCAATATGGTCAACCATTTAGCAGGAGGTTAGGAAGTGCAAGGCTATGCTCACTGAGTCTGTAAATAGTCAAAGTGTCACGCATGCTCCCGCTCTCCCTCTCTGGCGCTCGAGGGCGCCACGCTGCCCTTCATTAGACACACCTGTCACCATCATTACTGTGCATTATTGGACTCACCTGGACTCCATATATTTATGTGTCTGCTCCTCAGTTTGTTCCCTGTGTCAGCATTGATGTCGTTATTTAAACGCTGTTCCTGTTCTGTTTCATGTCCGTCGTTTATTAAATGTCACTCCCTGTACCTACTTCTCGTCTCCAGCGTCAATCCTCACACAAAGATTTCCTTAATTTTGGGTCAGTGACAGTGGTCAGGTATTCTGTTGGCTCTGTTTTTTGTAAATTCATTCCAATGTGTCAAGTAATTATATTTTTCTCGTGATTTGGTTGTGTTGCTGTCCTGCGGCTCTGTGGGGTCTGTTAGTGTTTGTGAACAGAGCCCCAGGACCAGCTTGCTTAGAGGGGCTCTTCTCAAGGTTCATTACTCTGTAGGTGATGGCTTTGTTACGGAAGGTTTCGGAATCGCTTCCTTTTAGGTGGTTGCAGAATCTTTTATGGATTTTGAAAATTAGCAGGTATTGGCCTAATTCTGCTCTACATGCATTATTCGTTGTTTTGCGTTGTTCACTGATTATATTTTTGCAGAATTCTGCATGCAGAGTCTCACTTTGGTGTTTGTTCCATTTAGTGAATTCTTGGTTGGTGAGCGGACCCCAGACCTCACAATCATGAAGGGCAATGGTTCTGTTACTGATTGAAGTATTTTTTGCCAGATCCTAATTGGTATGTTGAATTTTATGATCCTTTTGATGGCATAGAAGGCCCTTCTTGCCTTGTCTCTCAGCTCGTTTACAGCTTTGTGGAAGTTACTTGTGGCACTGATGTTCAGGTCGAGGTATGTATAGTTTTTTGTGTGCTCTAGGGCCAAAGTGTCTAGATGGAATTTGTATTCGTGGTCCTGGGAACTGGACCTTTTTTAAGACACCATTATTTTTGTCTTACTGAGATTTACTGTCAGGGCCCAGGTCTGACAGATTTTGTGCAAACGATCTTGGTGCTGCTGTAGGCCCTCCTTGGTTGGGGACAGAAGCACCAGATCATCAGCAAACAGTAGACATTTGACTTCAGATTCTAGTAGGGTGAGGCCGGGTGCTGCAGACTGTTGTAGTGCCCTCGCCAATTCGTTGGTATATATGTTGAAGAGGGTGGGGCTTAAGCTCCATCCCTGTCTCATCCCCAGGCCCTCTGGAAAGAAATTAGTTTTTTTGCCAATTTTTAACCGCACACTTGTTGTTTGTGTACAATGATTTTATAATGTCATGTGTTTTTCCCCCAACACCACTTTCCATCCATTTTATAGCAGGCCCTCATGACAATTTGAGTGAAAAGACTTTGCCTTTGTTTTGGTTTGTGCAGGGTGAATACGTGGTCTGTTGTACAGTAATTTGGTAAAAAGCCAATTTGACATTTGCTCAGTACATTGTTTTCTCTGAGGAAATGTACGAGTCTGCTGTTATTGATAATGCATAGGATTTTCCCAAGGTTGCTGTTTTGACGCATATCCCCCGGTAGTTATTGGGGTCAAATTGGGGTGATCAGTCCTTGGTTCCAAATATTGGGGAAGATGCCAGAGCTGAGGATGATGTTGAAGAGTTTAAGTATAGCCGATTGGAATTCGTGGTCTGTATATTTTATCATTTCATTTAGGATACCATGGACACCACAGGCCTTTTTGGGTTGGAGGGTTTGTATTTTGTCCTGTAGTTCATTCAATGTAATTGGAGAATCCAGTGGGTTCTGGTCTTTAATAGTTGATTCTAATATTTGTATTTTATCATGTATATGTTTTTGCTGTTTGTTCTTTGTTATAGAGCCAAAAAGATTGGAGTAGTGTTGTATAGATAACTATTTGTGTTGTTTGTTTAGAGTTCCAATTTTCCCAGAAGTGGTTAGTCTATGGATTCTTCAATTACATTGAGATTATTTATGACGTGATGTTCCTTTTTTTTCCATAGTGTATTTCTGTATTGTTTTAGTGATTCACCATAGTGAAGCCGTAGGCTCAGGTTTTCTGGGTCCATGTTTTTGGTTGGATAGGTTTCTCAATTTCTTTTTCAATTTCTTTCTTAGGTTTTTGCATTCTTTATCAAACCATTTGTCATTGTTGTTAATTTTCTTATGTTGTCTGCTTGACATTTTCTGATTTGATAGGGAATCTGAGATCAAATGTACTGTTTAGGTTTTCTACTGCCAGGTTTACACCTCCACTATGACAGTGAAATATTTTGTCCAGTGAAATTGTCTAGAAGGGACTGAATTTGTTGTTACCAAATAGTTTTTTTGGTAGATTTCCACACTACTATCCTTCCATCTATATAATTTCTTAATATTATTCAGTTCCTTTAGCTTTGATGCCTCATGATTGAGCAAAGCTCTGTTCATGTAGAGTGTGATTTTGCTGTGATCTGATAGGGGTGTCAGTGGAATGAATGTGAACACTCTAAGAAACTCTGAGTTGTGGTCAGTGATAAAGTAGTTGACAGTACTACTGCCAAGAGATGAGCTATACGTGCACCTACCGTAGGAGTCCCCTCGAAGCCTACCATTGACTATGTACACACCCAGCGTCCGACAGAGCTGCAGGAGTTGTGACCCGTTTTTGTTGGTTATGTGGTCGTAGTTGTGTCTAGGGGGGCATATGGGAGAGGGAATGTTGGCACCTCCAGGTAGGTATTTGACCCCCTGTGAGGGTGTCAGGCTCTTGCCTAGTTCTGGCATTTAGGTCACCACAGACTAGTACATGTCCCCGGGCCTGGAAATTGTTGATCTCCCCCTCTAGGATTGAGAAGCTGTCATCGTTAAAGTATGGGGTTTCTATTCATTTAATAGATTGAGTTCCCTGTTTCATCTGATACATACTGTATCTCTTAGGTCGCATGATGGGGCTTGTGCAGGTGTAAATGTGGAGGTTGGGACTGTTGTTTGCTCATGGCCTGGGCATATGTCCTGCTGTCATGTTGAGGTCCTTGCCGCAGTGGCGGGGGGCATGGGCTGGACAGAAGGGGCATAGGTCTGATAAGATGGGGCCTGCATAGAGTGTGGCCAGAATTTGCTTGGGGTGGTCTTAGCTGATTGGGGTGTGGCTGGTGATGCTGTGGTCTGGGTGTAGGACCTCTTGGCATGGGTTCTCTTGGTGCAGGTCCTTGCAGGTCTGGGAGGGTGTCTCGCTGGTTTGGGCGGGGTGTCCATTGCTCTGCTGCTCCTGTGTGAGGTGCTGGGGCTACAATTGAGGGTGACATCCTTCAGGGTCCTGGCAAAAGTTGGGATGGCTGGCTTGTAGAGGTGGACCTGGTCGTAAAGGCTGTTCAAGTCCAGGGTGGAGTGTTGGCCAGGTAGATATTAGGTTTTGAGGCACAATCTCACAAAATGCTTGCATTCACCCACTGTTTGGTGGCAAGGTGAAAGTCCTTTCATGGTGCAGGGTGGAGATAACCCCTTTTCTGTTGGGGAAAGTAGAAGAAGCTTTTTCAATCACTCCCTTGAGTTCTGTGGCCACCCTTTCCTGCTGGGCCCTCAGGTCATCTGTGCCCGTGTGAATTATGATGTGACTGGGGGACCCTAGTCTGTCCTCTGATAACAGCTCCAGGGCATGCCTAGTGTTTGGGCACTAGGCATGCCCTGGAGCTTAGCCACTTTGTGTTTGGGAAAAAGTTGTTCCTCTTTCTCTCTCCATCCCTTCTCCCCTGTTTGTGCATTGATCTTTAGTTTACCTCTCTGTGTATTGCAGTCAGTCAATATTATAGAGAGTGACATGGGCAGTGTCTTACCATCTCATTACACATTTTATCTCCCTCACTCAACTCCCCTCTCTCTTTCTCTTGCTCTATTTCAGCTTAAATAGCCTCGCCCCCTCCCTCCTTTTCCAAGCCCGGCTCAGATACTTTGGCCCCTGTTTCTGTGCTCCTCTCCAGTCCCTTTATGCTCCTGCCACCAGCGGTTACACACTGCTTCCAAAAGGTCCATCAGCACCCTGTCCACTGCCACAGAATCACACACACACAGTTGTTCTACTGTTCATGCCATGAGTATGTCTGAAGTGTATTATTGTTAACTGCTTATCAAAACATGTTGGTGGTATATGGGGAAATAAAACAGAATATGAACACTACTGTATTTTAGCAGGGCTGTGTCTCTGTGGCCCACAATTTGAGCCTCCCATAGGTTTTAACATTGGTTTAGCATTACATTATAGCACAACCGACTACAGACAGCATAGATCCCTTGGTGGTACACTTCACTTATGATCTCTAATTTTATGGAAGGTAAACATTGGAAATATGGGGTTCATAAATTGACAGAATATCAGAGAGGTGACAAGAGAGAGAGAGAGAAGGGGTAGAGCGAGAGATCTAAATTTCTGTTTGATTAGTGAATTTCAATTTGTCTTGACAAATATATTGGCAAACAGAAAAACTTTGCACAAACTGAACGTTTCCGCTGCAGATGTCACATAACATTCCTGTGGCAGAGAGTAGACACATTAACTTCTTAGGGAGCGGCAGCTGAGGTGTCTGTTTTGGAGAGTCTGGCGTGCCCAAAGTAAAAGGCCTGCCACTCAGGCCTAGAAACTATGATATGCACATAAATAGTACTGTTGGATAGGAAATATTCTGAAGTTTCTAAGAGTGTTAAAATATTGTCTGTGAGTATAACAGAACTAATATAGCATGAGAAAACCAGAGGAATTTCTGTCCTGGAAAAAGTGTTTTTGACACATTGCCTCATTTTGAACCACTCCCTATTGAAAACAGCTATATATGGGAGTAAGATTGCAGTACCTATTGCTTCCACTGGATGTCAACAGTCTCTAGACAGTGTTTGGTGAAGTTAGGTTGCTCTGGCTGGTAATAGAAGAAGAATTTCGAACTAGTCATCGGATGTAAGCAGAAGAGGAGGCGCGTTCACCGGCCCTGTGTTTTTTCCTTTCCTATAGTCCAGTTTATAATCCAGTTGAAATATTATAGTAAATATACATAAAAGTGTGCCTAAGGATACATTATCAATGATGTTTGATTGTTCTTGGACAAGTATATAGGTATAATGTGAACGCGTGCTCTTCACGGTTCAATGGGCGACTCAACGGTGGATTTTATGATCATAACGCGCCAACCAAACAGAGATGTATGGATATAATAAATGACTTTTTCTAACAAAAGAAGCATGGATTGTCTTCGTTGGACACTTGGGAAGCCCTCAGCAGAAGTTCTTCGAAAGGTAAGGGATTTTATATTAGCGATATTATGCGTTTTTTCAGACCCGCGTTGGGTTATGAATTCTGGATTTTGAATTTGTGGGGCGCTACTTAGGGAGCAGTGGAGCGCCCCACTCCCGACACTACCCGGTGAAATGTAAGGCGCCAAATTCAGAATCCAAAAGTTGAATTATTAAACATTCATCAATATACAAGTGTTGCATAGTCATCAAAAGCTCTGCTTCTTGGCATTATCACAGCGTTGTCAGATTTCAAAAAGGCTTTACGGCGAAAGCACAACATTTGATTGTTTGAGGATAGCATCTACAATATTTATCCATTAGCATAAATTCATAAACCAGCACGGTTCACACAAAACCCATTTCACAACGAAAACAAATCCCTTACCTTTTGAAGAACGTCTGCTGAGTGCTTCCCAAGTGTCCAACGAAGACATCCAATGTTCTTTTGTTAGAAAAAGTCATTTATTATATCCATAAATCTCAGTTTGGTTGGCGCGTTATGTTCAGAAAATCCAACGTCGAATCGCCCATTGAAACCTGAAGAGAACGCGTTCAAATATACCTATAAACTTTTCCTAAACAAATCAAATACCAGTTATAATGCATCCTTAGAATATTAGCGATAATATTTCACTTGGATGGTCACCTAAACGTTATATGAGTAAAATAAAGTGGGGTGCACACCCAGACTCACGCCCGAGAAAACTTGTTGACATTTCAGGTCCCCTTACCATTTCCTGTTCCTATCTGTTTTGCTTACTCCAATCATTCCCAGTCTTTGTATATAGACTGTTGACATCCGGGAGCTGGATTGCCTTGAAGACTGCATTTCCGGATGGAATTTCCTCGGGTTTTGCCTGCTATATCAGTTCTGTTATACTCACAGACATTATGTTAACACTTTTAGAAACTTCAGAGTGTTTCCTATCCAATAGTACTAATTATGTGCATATCCTATTTTCTGAGCCTGAGTGGCAGTCATTTTACTTTGGGCACGCCAGACTCCAAAACCGCTCCCTAAGAAGTTAAAAACAAGCTGCTCCAAAGGTTCTGACTGTGGCTGCATCCCAAATGCCATCTTATTCCATACGTAGTGCACTACTTTTGACCAAAGCCCTATTGGCCCTGGTCAAAAGTAGGGCTACATGGGGAATAGGGCTTTATTTGGGATGCAGACAGAATCAGAGTCCCGATGATCCACATCACACATCTCTACAAAGACATGACGATGGGGGAGAGAAACTGTAACGTAAGGGCAACAGAGGAATGTGAATTAGATCATAGTCGGGGCCCTGCATGGAAGTTTCATCAGTAATGTCTTCAATAAAAACTACCATTAGAAACATGGACACAAGCACGCGCGCACGCACACACACACACACACACTACCCAGATGGCCTCCACAAAACTGTACAAAATTACCATGTCATAGGGCCGTTTACCCATACAAGGAAGATAATTTATTTCTACTTCTTTACAGGCAGCCCTCTGAAACGCAACGTTTTCCCTAGCCGTACCACACTGGCCCAAGTCTTTGTCAAGAGGTCAGGTTTAAAAGAAAATAGAGAAATAGAAAAATGAACCACAAATCAAATTGCATTTTCTGGGTTGAGGGACCTGAGTTGCTCTAAGGGAAGATTCTGAAATACTAATTTAATCTTCCATAGAGGTACCTATAATTCACTGGTCCTCACTCCCTGACTCACTCTGTCCACAGGAATAATTCTCAAAAGTACCCACTTCCTCTATAATTTGTTGAAGAGAGAGAGAAAAAAACAGCAACCATTGAAGTTTCTTGAATTCGAGACTTGCTGAGTTCAAACCCTAAGAAATAACATTTTCCACCTTTTTATTTGCATTCTGGGAAAAACATTAATGCCGCTTACCTCACCTTGCAGTTCACACTGTCCGTGTCCGAATACCCATACTAGCGTACTAATTAGTATTATGTTTTATAGTATGTGAAATTTCGAAGATAGTCCCCCAAATGCGTCATCTAATGCGCGACTGCGTTGACTCCCGCCATTTATTTGATTTTCATCTGTTGTCAAACACGTTAATCGGAAAAGTTGAGTAAATTCGACTAGATCAAACGCCGAAATTAGCGTGCAGTTTAAGTATGTAGTATGCTGGTATGGGTTTTCGGACACGGCCACTGAGTAAAAGCA
This sequence comes from Brachymystax lenok tsinlingensis, assembly GCA_030435695.1. NCBI lineage: Eukaryota > Metazoa > Chordata > Actinopteri > Salmoniformes > Salmonidae > Brachymystax > Brachymystax lenok. Next base: position 32,232,064 of record CM059814.1, read on the forward strand.
TGAGAACTATGCCACACTGCTATTTTACTTCTCTGAAACAAATGCTCCACAAGAAAGTAAACATTTTGAAAATGCCCTCAAATCTCCCCAGTAGGTCATCGTCAGTGTTATCTAATGCAATACATTTCCCTGGGTACTTTACTCCTCTGACACTCACACACTCAAACTCACACTCACATCTGGTATCTTCTCCTCTGGCTAGGGAGACATGGAGAGATGTGTTATGGGGTGTTTGCCAGAGGGGTCCCCCTATCATTTTATTTCTAAACTGATGAGGAGGGGGACTTTAATTCTCAGGGTGGTTCCATGTAAGATTACCTACACTGATCCCAGGCCGCGTCACAATTGGCACCTTTTTCTCAAGATTGTGTACTATTTAGGAAATGGGGTCCCTTTTGGGATGCATTTTGTATAAATTCTTCTTGGGTGTGCAGAGTGCCAGAGCATTTGAGCTGATGGAGAGGAACGTTTTAGTTTTTGTTTAGTCTCTGAAATATAAATTCCACAGAATACAAGAAAATGTAGAAATAATTTAGTCATGAGAATTCTTAAACATTTACCAAATAAATACTGAGGCTTTTCAGGCCAACGCAGCTTCAATGATGTCAAGAGCCGCAGTGTCATTCAAATCAAATCAAATTGTATTGGTCACATACACATGGTTGCAGATGCTATTGTGAGTGTAGCGAAATGCTTGTGCTTCTAGTTCCAACAGTGCAGTAATATCTAACATGTAATCTAACAATTCCACAACAACTACCTAATACACACAAATCTAAGTAAAAGAATGGAATAAGAATACATATACATATATGGATGAGCAATGGCAGAAAAACATTCAGTCATTCAGAAAGAAAGACTGTAAATGAAAGAGAGACTGTAGTCTATAGTTTTTGTAGACTTGGTTGAGTCGTGCCACAATTAAAGTCCACCTCTGGAGTGCCTTCGATTTTCTTTAGACGCCAGAGTGTATGTGAGTGTATGCTTCGGCTGCTAATAGTACCAAGCCTTCAATCTTGGATTGACATGTTTTTCAATATATTACAAAAGGGCTGCAGTGTAAAGATAATGGAGATTAGCCAGGCCTGCTCAGAGGACCATGACATGGTAGCAGCAGCATTCTGTGAATAGCCCAGACTCTGGAGGCCCATCTTTTCATTCCTACAACAATGTATGGAGTTATGGATCTCACATTAACTACCCACCTAGAATGACTATACTGTACAGTGAGGGAAAAAAGTATTTGATCCCCTGCTGATTTTGTACGTTTGCCCACTGACAAAGAAATGATCAGTCTATAATTTTAATGGTAGGTTTATTTGAACAGTGAGAGACAGAATAATAACAAAAAAATCCAGAAAAACGCATGTGAAAAATGTTATCAATTGATTTGCATTTTAATGAGGGAGATAAGTATTTGACCCCTCTGCAAAACATGACTTAGTACTTGGTGGCAAAACCCTTGTTGGCAATCACATTGACAAGATCCTCCCGTGTAGTTCTGGGCTGATTCCTCACCGTTGTCATGATCATTGCAACTCCACGAGGTGAGATCTTGCATGGAGCCCCAGGCCGAGGGAGATTGACAGTTATTTTGTGTTTCTTCCATTTGTGAATAATTGCACCAACTGTTGTCACCTTCTCACCAAGCTGCTTAGCGATGGTCTTGTAGCCCATTCCAGCCTTGTGTAAGTCTACAATCTTGTCCCTGACATCCTTGGAGAGCTCTTTGGGGCGGCAGGTAGCCTAGTGGTTAGAGCGTTGGACTTGTAACCGGAGGGTTGCAAGTTCGAATCCCCGAGCTGACAAGGAAAAAATCTGTCGTTCTGCCCCTGAACAAGGCAGTTAACCCACTGTTCCCCGGCGCCAAGACGTGGATGTCGATTAAGGCAGCCCCCGCACCTCTCTGATTCAGAGGGGTTGGGTTAAATGCGGAAGAAACATTTCGGTTGAAGGCATTCGGTTGTACAACTGACTAATAATGGTGACTTTGACTTTGACTTTGACTTTGACTTTGGTCTTGGCCGTGGTGGAGAGTTCGGAATCTGATTGATTGATTGCTTCTGTGGACAGGTGTCTTTTATACAGGTAACAAGCTGAGATTAGGAGCACTCCCTTTAACTTCTCAAGGACCAGTGGGTCGCTAGCGGGCTCATCCTGACACTACCAGGTAAAATGTAAAGCGCCAAATTCAAAATCCCAAAATGGAATTATTAAACATCCACCAATATACAAGTGTTCCATACTCATCAAAAGCTATGTTTCTTGGCAATATCACAGCGTTGTCAGATTTCAAAAAGGCTTTACGGCGAAAGCAGCACATTTCATTGTTTGAGGCTAGCACCTCACATATTTTTCCAATAGCCATGTATCGATTAGCCATCATGGCACACACATAACACATTTCACAGCGAAAACAAATCAATTACCTGTTGAAGAACTTCTGCTGAGGTCATCCTAAGTGTCCAACGAAGACAATCCATGTTTCTTTTGTTAGAAAAAGTAATGTATTTTATCCATAAATCCTCCATTTGGTTCGCGCGTTATAATCAGAAACGACAGCCTCCACTAGTCCATTGAAACGCGGCGCAAACTCGTTCATCTTATACCTATAAACTTGTCCAAGAACAATCAAACATAGTTTTAAATGTATCCTTAGGAACACTTTTACGTATATTTACTATTATAAATAAGCCGGAATATAAACTGATCGATAACAACGATAAAACAGACACTCCGTGACTTCTCGTGCGCGCGCCACGGGTACTGTTCTCATAAAGAGGGGACTTCATTGTTTGGTCTTTTTCTCTGCTCTAAATTCATCCAAAATGGAGGAAAACACCATCTCGAGGCTGTTGACATCATAAGGAAGCGACGTGTACTGCATTCATATGCCTATATATGGTCATTTTCAATAGGGAGGGGTTCCCAAATGAGCAATGTGTCAAAATCACTTTTTCCAGGACAGAAATTCCTCTGGGTTTTGCCTGCTATATGCGTTCTGATTCACTCACAGACAAATGGTTAACAGTTTTGGAAAATTCAGAGTGTTTCCTATCCAATGGTACTAAATATATATCCTATTTTCTGGGCCTAAATGGGAGGCATTTTACTTTGGGCACGCCAGGCTCTCCAAAACGGTCACCTCATGCACTGCTCCCAAAGAAGTTAAGAGTGTGCTCCTAATCTCAGCTCGTTACCTGTATAAATGACACCTGGGAGCCAGAAATCTTTCTAATTGAGAGGGGGTCAAATACTTATTTCCCTCATTAAAATGTAAATCATTTTATAAAATTTTTCACATGCGTTTTTCTGGATTCTTTTGTTGTTATTCTGTCTATCGCTGTTCAAATAAACCTACCATTAAAATGATAGACTGATAATTTCTTTGTCAGTGGGCAAACGTACAAAATCAGCCGGGGATCAAATACTTTTTTCCCTCACTGTACATACAAACTAAATTGGGATTATTCATGCAACATTTTTGTCTATTTCATTTGTGACTTGCTAAAGTTACTGAAATGCTTGCAAAAACCTGCTTTAAAGTATTTCTTAATCGAACTGATTCATATACGTATTGTACAGTGTGTGATGGATGATTGTAATAATGAGAATAAATTAACTTCATGATATGCAAATGTGGAAAGAATTGATTTTGACGGTATTGTGAATGTAACAGGACCGAGAGTGAGTGAGACAGACTCCATTTTAAGGTAAATCTCAACTGAGTTTATTTCCGGTTTTACAATATGTAGTCTCTGTCCTCCACAACTACAACAAGACATAACTCACGTTACCACAGATAAGACAAGGCCGTAATTCACTGTCATTTTTTAAAAATAATACTCCCTGTAACTGTGCCTCTCCCATAGATAGTTCATATACCTACCCCCAAAGCCCCTGGAGCAGTGGAGTCTTCTGCTGAAGCAATTGATGGATGAGTGACATTATTTTTATCAGTGTAACACAATCTGCACATAATGTGGCTGCTGTCTCAGGTCCTTATCCTCAGTTAACTAAACAAAAAAAATATCCATGTAATGTCTCATACATGCTCTCTATATTTATCAGGTGAAATCAAAGGTGAAACGCCATTTACTGGATTAAATATATACCGATCCGACAGCAGACATGTGCATCAATCATGTCTCATACTAGAGGGGTAATGTAGTTTACCTAATGTTTCCAGCTTTGAAACCACTCTGATCTAATTTTCTACAGCCCTCTACCTAAGTTCGTGCTATTGAACAATTTATACATTTAGGACAATATGGATATATTGAGAGGGAAAATACAGGTAACAGCCAAAATAATGGAAACACTTGAGTAAATGAGAGATACAAAGTATATTGAAAGCAGGTGATTCCACACAGGTGTGGTTCCTGAGTTAGTTAACTTCTTAGGGAGCGGCTCCCGAGGTGACGGTTTTGGAGAGTCTGGCGTGCCCAAAGTAAAATGCCTCCCACTCAGGCCCATAAAATAGGATATTAATATAATTAGTACTATTGGATAGGAAACACTCTGAAGTTTCTAAAAGTGTTAACATAATGTCTGTGAGTATCACAAAACGGATATAGCAGGCGAAAACCCGAGGAATTTCTGTCCTGGAAAAAGTGTTTTGACACATTGCCTCATTTTCTACCCCTTACTATTGAAAACAGCCATTTCTGGGAGTACGATTGCAGTACCTATTGCTTCCACTGGATGTCAACAGTCTCTAGACAGTGTTTGGTGATGTTATAGTTGCTCTGGATGGTAATAGAAGAAGAATTTTGAACTGGTCATCGGATGTAAACAGAAGAGGATGCTCGTTCACGGGCTCGCGCCGCGCTGTGGTTTTTTCCTTTCCTATCGTCCAGTTTATAATCCGGTTGAAATATTATAGTAAATGTAGATAAAAGTGTTCCTAAGGATACATTATCAATGATGTTTGATTGTTCTTGGACAAGTGTATAGGTATAGGTTGAACGCGTTCTCTTCACGGTTCAATGGGCGAGTGGACGCTGTATTTTATGATCATAACGCTCCAACCAAACTGAGATTTATGGATATAATAAATGACTTTTTCTAACAAAAGAACAATTGGATGTCTTCGTTGGACACTTGGGAAGCCCTCAGCAGAAGTTCTTCAACAGGTAAGGGATTTGTTTTCGTTGTGAAATGTGTTTTGTGTGAACCCGCTATGGTTTATGAATTTATGATAATAGAAAATATTGGAGGTGCTACCCTCAAACAATCAAATGTTGTGCTTTCGCCATAAAGCCTTTTTGAAATCTGACAACGCTGTGATATTGCCAAGAAGCAGAGCTTTTGATGACTATGCAACACTTTTATATTGATGAATGTTTAATAATTCAACTTTTGGATTTTGAATTTGGCGCCTTGCAAATACAGTGGGGCGCGCACACGGTCTCGTGCCTGTGAAAACTTGTTGACATCTGAGCTACCTCAACTATTTCCTGTTCCTATCCGTTCTGCTCACTGCAAGAGCTTCCAAACTCTGTATGAAGACTGTTGACATCTAGTGGAAGCCATAGGTACTGCAATCTCGGAGCTGGATGCCATTAAAATCAATAGGGAGAGTATCAAACAGAGCAAAGGTCACAAAAAAATATTTTCCGGACAGAAATGTCTCAGGTTATTGCCTGCTATATCAGTTCCGTTATACTCACAGACATTAATTTAACACTTTTAGAAACTGAGTGTTTCCTATCCAATAGTACTAATTATGTGCATATCCTATTTTCTGGGCCTGAGTGGCAGGCATTTTACTTTGGGCACGCCAGACTCTCCAAAACCGTCACCTCTGCTGCCGCTCCCTAAGAAGTTAAGCAATTAAACATCCCATCATGCTTAGGGTCATGCATATAAATTCTGGGCAGGGCGTTATTTTGGCCATTATTTTGGATACCATGGCTATGCCCCTATAGGATGACAATGCCCCCATCCACAGGGCGTTCACTGAATGGTTTGATGAGCATGCAAACGATGTAAACCATATGCCATGGCCGTCTCAGTCACCAGATCACAACCTGAACACTTATTGGAGATTTTAGAGCGCCGCCTGAGATAATTTCCCACCCCATCAACAAAACATAAATTAATGGAATTTCTTGTGGAAGAATGGCGTTTCATCCCTCCAATAGAGTTCGAGACTCTTGAAGAATCTATGCTAAGGTGCATTGAAGCTGTTCTCAATAGTGGTGGCCAAACACCCTATTAAGAAAATGTATGTTGGTGTTTCCTTTTCCGTAAGTTTCGTGCACGGGTGCAATGTCATGCTGAAATAGGAAAGGGCCTTCCACAATCTTTTGCCACAAAGAATGTCATTGTATGATTTAGGGTTATGATTTCCTTGTCACTGGAACTAGGGGGCCTAGCCCAAACCATGAATAACAGCCCCAGACCATTATTCCTCCTCCAAAAAACGTTACAGTTGGCACTATGCATTCGGGCAGGTAGCGTTCTCCTGGCATCCGCCAAACCCAGATTCAATCCATTGGAATGCCAGATGGTGAAGCGTGATTCATCACTCCATAAAATGCATTTCCACTGCTTCAGAGCCTAATGGCAGCAAGCTCTACATCACTCTTGGCATTGCGCATGGTGATCTTGGGCTTGCGTGCAGCTGCTTGGCCATGGAAAAGCATTTTATGAAGCTCCCAACTAACAGTTCTTGTGCTCAACAATCCCAAATCAGGCTAATTTGAGAAAAATATTGTTCCCTTTGCAAAGAGAGGGGTTCTACCAAATAAAAGATGATCCACCTAGAGGTAGAGATAGAGAAAGCATAAATCCTCTGTAAATTAGCTAGGGATGTATAATTGAAGAGGCCATGTGGAACATCAGGCAGGCTGAGAGCAGACACACTAATGAGGAAAGGAAGGGAGGTAGCTGAGGATGCAACATCTGGGGTGCGCCTCAATAGTCTTTTGTGGCTTCCTCCTAGGGTTGCAGCATTTCCAGAAGGTTTTTCCAGAAATCCCTGTTAGACAGTTCCTGGAATAGGAGGGCATAAACGGGCAATCTGGGAATTTTCCAACCAGGATTTCTGAAAAACTGGGTAATTCTTTTAAATGGTTGGGTGTTTTGAAAACCTTCTCACTGGCCTGCATCTTAGGTCTTCAGTGGCTTCACACATATGAGATCATGTCAATGGGCTGAGACGTTGGTTATATCTTAAGTCCTTCCTTGATTCCTCAGAATCTCTCAAACTGGATCCTTCTCAAAAACATAAAAGGGAATAGAGTAGAGCATTGGAGGCTGAGATAAATCCTCCAATGGAGGGAAGTGGGGTGAGGACAAGAGGACACAAGGAACTGAGAAAGGACTTTTGAGATTCACCCAATGTCTCCCACATATACATCTACTGCATGTACTCTGGACAGCCTGACACACAGAACAGCAAAGCACAGCTTGCAACCGGAAATACACAGCAGCACAGCACAGCATAGCACAGCGAGTCCAAACATAGTTTATCATCCACAGAGTAAAACATGCCCATAGCACTACTCATGTTTCCACAATATTGACAGACACCCGCTGTGAATAACATAGTAGAGTAGAGGAGTGCACAGCTGTAGGGGTATCTGAACCCTTGGACATATTATGGACAGGCAAGGAGATGTGAGAGGGTTAGAGATCAGGAGGACTGACACACCATGGACTGCTGTTGATCTGTACACTACAAGTGTGCTTTTGGAGTGTTAGTATGGACTGTGTATGTGTGCCTCTGTATGCGGCCACGCAAGTCTGTGCATGCTAGGCATGTATGTGTGCTGTTGGTACAGCAGGCAGGGGAATGAGAAGAAGAGTGGGTGGAAAGCTAGTCGTTGTGTGTGTGTAATTACCTCCTCTGTCTCAGCAGTGCTGGTCTTGTCTCATTACCGTCATGGTGGGGTGTCCGCGATGCCACTAAGCAGCAGGGCGTCTCTCTACCACTCCGCTGCTTTCCTCCCTCCCCATCCTCCCTCAGTCAGCTCATTCCAGATCCAAGGCCATATTCGACATTTGTCCAGATAACCAGGACGTCTGGTGATGACTCCAAAAAGTAAGCTGCAAGCTCCGGCTCAGAGGGTTGTGTGTTCAATCCCAGTGCTAGGAACTCATTTTTTGTTTAGTTTTGTTTATACCCTATCCCAAACCGTAACCCTTATCTTAACCTTTCAGAAATAATGCTTAAACTCTTAGGGAATGGCTCCCAAGGTGACGGTTTTGGAGAGTCTGGCGTGCCCAAAGTAAAATGCATGCCACTCAGGCCCAGAAAATAGGATATGCACATAATTAGTACTATTGGATAGGAAGTTTCTGAAGTTTCTAAGAGTGTTAAAATAATGTATGTGAGTATAACAGAAGTGATATAGCAGGCGAAAACCTGAGGAAAATCCATCCGGATTTGCAGTTCTTTTGGTAAATGAGCATCTTCTCCATTGTGCCTATTGCATACAACTTTATGTTGGACTGAGACTGCAGTACCTATGGCTTCCACTAGATGTCAACAGTCAAAGATTGGGAATTCTAGCAGTAACCAGAACGGATAGGGACAGGAAATTGTCAGGCGACCACTTTTGTAAAGAAGGTTTGTCGCGCGCGAGATTGTGAACGCGCACCACTTTATTTTTCTTTCCTATTGTTCACGTTATCATCCGGTTTAAATATTACAGCAAATATACCCAAAAGGATACCTAAGGATACATGTGTTCTCTTCACGGTTCAATGGGCGACTCAAAGGTGGATTTTATGATCATAACGCGCCAACCAAACTGAGATTTATGGATATAATAAATGACTTTTTCTAACCAAAGAAGCATGGATTGTTTTCGTTGGACACTTGGGAAGCCCTCAGCAGAAGTTCATCGAAGGTAAGTGATTTTATATTAGCGATTTTATGTGTTTTGTGAGACCCGTGTTGGGTTATGGATTTATGCTAATGCGTAAATATTAGAGGTGCTACCCTCAAACAATCAAATGTTGTGCTTTCGCCGTAAAGCCTTTTTGAAATCTGACAACTCTGTGATATTGCCAAGAAACAGAGCTTTTGATGACTATGCAACAATTGTATATTTATGAATGTTTAATAATTCAACTTTTGGATTTTGAATTTGGCGCTAGCGCCCCACTGCTCCCTAAGTAGTTTTAAACTTAACTGTAGAAATGTGAAGCTTATCCCCCTGTGGACATACTTTGAATAGTCAAACCATGAGATCTGGTTGCCTCCCTGCCAGGCTCTGATCTGGGGACACAGGCTGAGGCCCAAATGGAACCATTTTCCCTATTATAGTGCACTACTCTTGACCACAGCCCAGCCTCTAGTCAATAGCAGTGCACTATGTAGGGAATAGGGAGCCATTTAGGAAGCAGCCGCAAGCACAAAGGTGGCCAGCCATCTCCCAGCTACCCCCCGTTGTGCTGATACTAACACCTGAAGACGAAATAGCTAATGGGCAGTCCCTGTCCACATCCGTTTTCGTTACTGGTGGTTTCAGCAGCAAGTTCACTTTGCCTTATCTATTAGGCTCTTCTGTTTTCCTAGCGTTTATTCGTTATCTTGATAATATCGAGACCAATTTAGGAAAGTAGAGTGGTTCTGAATCCGGAACACTGGTGCAGGTCAGAGTCTCTGGACGGATACTGTAGGGAAGATTTAGAAACTATTCGGGAGTGTTCTCAAACTGAGTTGCGCCCCAAGGGTGGGTGAGCAAGAATTAGACTCCAAGGCCATGTTAGTTATAGTCTCCCCTCAGTAACACATCTGGCATCACTGGGCTGGGCTTGTGGAGGTGTCTGCAGTCAGTCAGCGGTAATTGCTAATGGTAATTACTGACCTTTTCCATGAATCAGGAGACATATACAGATAAATGACTGGTAAGGTTGGTCGGTTGGCCAGACAATTTCAACCCCACACTACCACCACACCATCCCCGTCCTTTCTCTAATATACCGGAGGGGCCCTGCCTGCAGATCAGATAGTCTGCAAGTTGGAGCTGTATTATGTTCAACGTCTGGGCCCATTACCCCAACAGACTACTGGGATCTGTGTGACTCTATTGTCCTTCTCATATGTGTGTGTGTGTGTGTGTGTGTGTGTGTGTGTGTGTGTGTGTGTGTGTGTGTGTGTGTGTGTGTGTGTGTGTGTGTGTGTGTGTGTGTGTGTGTGTGAGAGAGAGAGAGAGAGATGTGGCTAATCTGATCCCTCCAGCGCCCTAGCGATCTCTTTCCCTCATTTGCCCCACAGCCCTGGATGTGTGCTATAGCTTCCAGACCCATTAGTAACTCCTAAAGAGGGCTGTGTGTGTGTCTTCGTTCCAAATGGCACCCTAATCCCTACATAGTGCACTACTTTTGACCAGGGCCCATAGGGCTCTGGTCAAAAGTGGTGAACTTTGTAGGGAATAGGGTGTCTTTTGCCAAGTACAATGTGTCTCTCCTCTCTGGTGGTCCTCCAGTAATCGGGTAGCTACCTGCTCTACTCTGTTCTGTTGTCCCCACAGCTCGGCTCCATCTGGTGTGGCTGAAGACTATAATCTGCATGAACGGTTCCCACCTGTTTAGCCTCATTTCTAACAGCATGTCACCTGTGCAACTAGAGGCAAAAATACTCTAGATCACCTTTGCTCCATAACAGCAATGCATACAAAGCTCTCCCTTCACCCTCCATTTGTCAAAACTGACCATAACTCTATCCTCCTTATTCCTGATTACATGCAAAAACTCAAACAGGAAGTACCAGTGACACACTCAATACGGAAGTGGTCTGATGAAGCAGATGCTAAGCTACAGGACTGTTTCAATAGCACCAACTGGAATATGTTCTGGGATTCATTCGATAACATTGAGGAATTTACCATATCAGTCACCGGCCTCATTAATAAGTGCATTGACGACATCTTCCCCACAGTGACCGTACGTATATATCCTAACCAGAAGCCATGGATTACAGGCAATATCCGCACTTGACTAAAGGCTAGAGCTGTCACTTTCAAGGAGTGAGACACTATTCTGGACACTCATAAGAAATCCCGCTACGACCTATAAGCCATCAAACAGTCAAAACATTAACATTAATAATAAATCATACTACGCCGGCTTTGACGCACGTTGGATCTAGCAGGGCTTGCAAACTATCATTGATTACAAAGGGAAACCCAGCTGCAAGTTGATGTTAGAGCTCAGGCCTATTGAGGACATCATATTCAATACAATAGCATGATCAACAGTATCAAACGTTTTTGACATGTCCACAAACAAAGCAGCACAAATCATTTCAGTGTCTAAAGCATTGACAAGATCATTAAGAACTAAAGTGGTTGCTGTAATAGTGTTATGCCCAGGCCTAAACCCTGAATGGTTTATATTCAAAATACATTTCTGAGATAAAAAATAGCAAAGTAGTACATTTACCAAGGATTCAAGAATCTTAGCTAGACAAGGAAGTCTTGAAATGGGACGATAATTATTAGGATAACTACTATTCTTACCCTTATGGAGGGGCAGTCCAAGAGCTGATTTCCATCCTTTGGTAATATTTCCTGATATAAGTGTTACATTTATAAATGTGGGTAATTGAGCCAACAATGACGGGCGCTGCACACTTACGCAGACCAGGATCCAACTGGTCGGCGCCTGTGGATTTATTGTTGTCTATTGCTAGCAAAGCATCAAGCAAATTTTCTGTAAAAGGCCTAAAAGAAAAGCTTTGACTGTCGTTTCTCTGATCATTCAGCAAGTTTCCCTTATCAGCATCCAGCCCAATATCATTGTGTACAAGCTAGGGATTAAATGCATAAATGTTTAGATTTTTTTTTTCTATAATGAGGCCAGTGTATGAATTAATTTGATGTGGCAGAGAGGAGGAAACAGAACCCTTCAGGGATTTTCAATTTTTTTCTGGGTTCCCATTACAATCTGAAAGAGCGGTTACATAATAATCAGATTTAGCCTTTCTGATTTGCTTGACCCAAGCATCATCTCTTTTATTAATTACTTCAGATAATTATGGAATGTACCAAGAATTCAATTTACTTTTAACCCTTAATAGTATTGAAGACATCTGCAAAAAGGCTCAAAGGTAAATCAGGTTCAGGGACAGCTGAAATACAATCAAGGTCACAAAATGAAGATAATCTAAAAAAAAAACTGTTCACTGAAGTTTTTAAAGTTCCTCCTTGTGATGACGCGAGGGTTTGATTTTGTATTCTCACATCTCTAACACAAACAACTGGGCAATAGTCACTAATGTCTTTGGCGAAGATACCAGTAGAAACATATTTCTTTGATCAATCAGAGTTGACTTTGAAGGATCTTTAGGGTTGGGCAGTGTAGGATTAGTCACCAGCTGGGCTAGGTTTAGCACATTACACATGTCTTTTAGAATGTCTGAAGCCTGCATTTCCCAATCATAATTTAGGTCACCCAGGATAATAATTTATGATTTCATGAAAGAAGACAACGTAACTAAATAGTTACATACAGTTGAAGTCGGAAGATTACATACATTTAGGTTGGAGTCATTAAAACTGAATTTCTCAAACACTCCACAAATGTCTTGTAAGCAAACTATAATTTTGGCAAGTCGGTTAGGACTTTGTGCATGACACAAGTAATTTTTCCAACAATTGTTTACATACAGATTATTTCACTTATAATTCACTGTATCACACTTCCAGTGGGTCAGAAGTTTACATACATTTTACATACACTAAGTAAACAGTTTGGAAAATTCCAAATTTCTGGTGCACTTCACAAAATAGATGGCATCATGAGGAAGGAACATTATGTGGATATATTGAAGCAACATCTCAAGACATCAGTCAGGAAGTTAAAGCTTGGTTGCAAATGGGTCTTCCAAATGGACAATAAACCCAAGCATACTTATTCCAACCTAAGTGTATTTAAACTTCCAACTTCAACTGTATATCACTCCAGTGTAAATTGCTGAATTGTAATTACTTCGCCACTATTGCCCATATCTTTTGCCTTACCTCCTTACTTCATTTGCACACACTGTATACCGATTTTTCTATTGTGCTATTGACTGTACATTTCTTTATTCCATGTGTAACTCTGTGTTGTTTTTGTTGCACTGCTTTGCTTTATCTTGGCAAGGTCGCAGTTGTAAATGAGAACTTGTTCTCAACTGGCCTACCTGGTTAAAAAATGTACTTTTGAACATATGGAATTGGTTGGAAGCAACTAAACTAGAGTAATTGCATTGTGATACAACCTCCCCCCACAGCCCAGTCTTCCTTAATTAGGCTGTGGGTCCTTTCTTCGGCACACTTCACAGTCTAATAAAGCATGGAGGGGCTGTGGAATTTGGTGTGGTGTGGCACGAGTGTGTGGCACTGGCAGGCATTTGTGTGTGGAGTGCATGCGGCAGGAGTACAGCTTCTGATTTTACAGGCGTGTGCTTTAATACATGTTGGTTAGAACAGGGTTCTGGAGAGCCGCACACACGCTCGCACACACGCTCGCACACACACACACAAAATAGTCCCGGCTTATCCCCTAGACTAATTAGCCAAACGCTCTCCACTCTGTGATTACGTCCCAAATGGCACCCTATCTCCTACATTTACAGTATAGAAAGTAAGGCTGCCATTTGGGACGCAGGTGTGTTTTTCAGATCACCAGTCAGCGGGATGAGGCCCAAGCTATCTCAGCCACTGAAATGATTGTCAAATTCGTTTAATCCATCTCCCGATGCACACTAATGTAATTGCTTTTTGATTAATTGCGCTGGTGGTATAAAAAAGGGAACTTGGCGTTTGTTGTTGTGCCTTTTGTCAGATTACAGTCCGATGATATTCTTCAATGTTAATCTCTAGTTGTAAATATTTCCTTCCCTTTTGGCCATTAAGGAAGGATTTACCCAGAAATCAACATGAAATGTTGTTTTAATATTACAATTGGATAGACTGCTACAGCTGTAAAATGCTCTTTCTAACCTTGGTTTGGAACATTCCCAATGTTCTCCGATACAATAGCTTTTGTTCTCTCTCTCCATACACTCAGTCAAAACGTTTCCAAAATCCGTTCGATAAATCCATCCAGCTCTTTATTCTGAGGTTAGAAAACTCAATTTAAAATGTTTTATATTGATGAATATATTGAATATGTATGTATGTAAATAGCTCTTATCGACTAAAATAATGAATCATAGCTCACAACTATTTGAAAATGGTAGAGAGTTAGTGTTTGACTGTCGGACTAGCAGGCCCAAGAGGGGGTCTTACTAAAATTGGCAAAAAGCCTGTGAAATACATTTGCTTTGATGACTAACTTTACTCTTAGAATAATTCCGCCTTACAAATGCACTGAGGAGCGTTTGGCTCTGTGGAGCTGCCAGACAGACTCCTGCAGGCGGAGTGCACTGATAGTCAGCCCTACGTAGGGGCCTGTCTTCGGCTCCGCCTGGCTCTCACAGGGAGGTTGTCGGTCTTTGTGAGGGGAAGGGGAGAGACTGCAGTAGGGGTGAGACTACAGCCAGGCTTAGAAGAATACACTTAAAGGAAAGTTAATAGCTTGGCCTTCTTCTGGCCCTAAGGGAAAATGGAGTGAGAGACAGGGAGTGAGTGAGAGAGGGAGTGAGAGACATCAGCGCCACAGGTAACTTCCACAAAGCTGTGAACGAGCTGAGAGACAAGGCAAGAAGGGCCTTCGATGCCATCAAAATGAACATACAATTCGACATACCAATTAGGACATGGCTAAAAATACTTGAATCAGTTATAGAACCCTTGCCCTTTATGCTTGTGCGGTCTGGGGTCCGCTCACCAACCAATAATTCACAAAATGGGACAAACACCAAATTGAGACTCTGCATGCAGAATTATGCTAAAATATTCTCTGTGTACAAAGTAAAACAAAGTAGCCTTGCTAATGAGAAAGGCCGCTGTAGGCAGACCAGGATCTCAAGAGAAGGCAGGCTATGTGCACTCTGCCCACAAAATGAGGTGGAAACTGAGCTCCACTTCCTAACCTCCTGCCAAATGAATGACCATATTAGAGACACATATTTCCCTCAGATTACACAGATACATAAAGATTTCAAAAACAAATCCAATTTTGATAAATTCCCATATCTATCACATGAAATAACACAGTGTGCAATCCAGCAGCAAGATTTGTGACCTTTTGCCACAAGAAAAGTACAATCAGTGAAGAACAAACACCATTGTAAATACAACTTATATTTATGTTTATTTATTTTCCCTTTCGTACTTTAACTATTCGCACATCATTGCACCACAGTATATAAACATAATATAACATTTGAAATGTCTTTATTCTTTTGGAACTTTTATAAGTGTTATGTTAAATGTACGTTTTCTTTTGTTTATTTCATTTTTTTATCTATTTCACTTGCTTTGGCAATGTAAACATATGTTTCATATTCCAATAAAGCCCCTTAAATTTAAATTGAAATTGATTGAGCGAGAGACTGGGAGAGATAGCGCGAGAGTAAGACTGGAGGGATAGAGAGAGAGACTATTGAAGCTGTCATCCTTACACTGACAGCTGACACTAGGCACAGTGTCCAAGGTGAGTAGAAGACATACCACAGTAAACTGAAGTCTCTAGAGAAACGCTTTTTGTTGTCACTGTTCTATCCTCTGTCGTTGCGGTTGAGTGGATTTTAAATGTCACCCTTCTGTGATACATGTAAATGACTTTGACCCTGTTGGAGTAAAATTACACTGCATATATTCCTTTTTCTTCAAAGCTTCTGAAGCCAAATAAAAAATACCATATATTCAAATACATCAGGACTGTATACACGTACAGAATAGACAATAAACAATTTGGTTCCATACGCTGCACCTAAAACAGATTACTTTGATTATGTTCGTGTGGAAAGGTTGTACCTTGCCCTAGTTGTGATCTAAGCTCAGGTTCACTTACACACTAATAAATACTTTGGCAACAGGTGATAGACATATGGAGCCCAACAGCAGGCTCAACTCAACGTAAAGTGAAAAACATGCAAATAATTGCGTTTTGTGACAGAATCATATGGTCCTCATTGCAAACATATTGTTATTAGCCAGCCTCTCCCCAAGTCATGTAAAAAACAGATTTTAAATCAGTGACACTTCCAGATATATAGACAGACAGCAGGATGAGTAGCATGTAGCTGAGGAGAGAGGAATGCAGATGGGATTTGAGACCCTCTCTTCCCTCCACCTTCTTCCTCTGCTTCCTGTCTAGAGTTTTGACATCACACAGCAGAGCACCTCAAGACACTCATTACCTACTACTAATTCAAACACTATTCCACTTAGGTGTATTGAATGATGAACTGATGAGTATTGCTTCAGGACTGAATAAGCTCTTATATATTTGGCTGGATATATCCACTGAACTTTATACATATCCTTAAGCGTCTATTTCCCAAATAACTCCCTATTCCTTATTAAGTATTGCACTGCTTTTGACCAGGGCTTCATAGGTCTCTGGTCAGAAGTAATGCACTACATAGGGAATAGGGGACCATTTGGGATGCAGACCCAGTTTGTCCATGAAAACTCAAACGAGTAGATATTTTACACCTTCTTTTGCCTCTTAGCCATTGCAAAGAATCCACTGTGCTTGATTAGAATTTCACGCAGGGTGTGTAAATGTGTTTATATTTCACTTCTGAATAGATAACTAGCAGAGACAGTCTATTGGTAGCTGTGGTCAAAGACAAAAAGGTAGGCAGATGTTTCTCGAGTCTAGCAGAAATCTCAGTGAGAATTGCCGGTAGCAATTTAGCCCTAGACCCCTGAGAAGTGAAATGTGAAGAAACCAAGGTAATTTCAGAGAGTTTTGAATTGTAATTAATCTTATTTGGGAAGCCAAATGCGTCAGGGATGCAATAAAGTTTGAGGGATAAGCGGCGATGCGTTGCTCTAATCGGAGGAATAAAAAATTTAAAAATACCACTTTCTGGAGTCTCTTTAGACAATTCATTAAGTTAGTAAGAAAAGACATCAACAAGAAAAGAGGAGAAGAAAGAAACTAAAGAGAGATGACTGTGTACATGGCGAAACATATTATGGTATTGTTATTATGAGGAGGAGAGGACTGTACATGGCGAAACATTACGATATTGTTTTTATGAGAAGAGGACTGTGTTTTGAATAGTAATGAATCTTATTTGGGAAGCCATATGCGTCAGAGATGCAATAAAGTTTTAGGGATGAGCGACGATGAGTTGCTTTGATCGGAGGAATAAAAAAAAATACAGAATACTTTCTGGAGTCTCCTCAGACAATTCATTAAGTCAATGAGAAAACACATCAACAAGAAAAGAGGAGAAGAAAGAAAATAAAGAGAGAGGACTGTGTACATGGCGTACCATATTATGGTATTGTTATTGTGAGGAGGAGAGGACTGTGGCTAGATCAAGGTTGATCATTATATTGTTCTTGTGAGGAGGAGAGTACTACAGTCACATATTTTTTTTGGCCAACATTGATAAATATGAGCAAAAAAAATATTGTGTCAAATGTATAGCGCAAATGCTGATCTACAGTGTATGCTAAAAAATATATTTTTTACAAATACAATTGCTCTGAGAAATAGGTTTTGTTTAATAATAATAAGTAATAATCAAAACTTCAAAGGTAGGGGTCAAAATTATAGTCACTCCTGTTTTCAATACCTTTCAATATCTCTTAGATAATGTAGCTATATCTCCTCTCAAGATGCCAAATGTATGGATGGATGTATGGACACAGCTACAGAGAGAGTACCAATAATGGTAGGCAATTTAGAGGGACAGAGATCTATAGAAAAATTTGAAAAATCTCTATCTCTGAATCATGTGTTTTGTGTGTTTTTATTGTAAAAGCAGCAGCAGGCAGCACATTACTATAAAGGAATACAAGAAATATGGCAGAGAAATGTGCCAGATGTTTTTGTCCTGAAAGCCAGTGAAGTCATCATTCATCACCTCTGCTCTGTGTGCTTTCATAACTGAAAAGCCACTAAGCTATTTGTTAAAGTGCCTTGCTTACTATTCCATTTGAGTGTGTGTGACTTATTCCACTATATTTTCTTTATCTTTTCAGTGATTGTTATTTCGTTCTCCTTTTTCCTCTCTGCTTCATTCCCTTGCCTACCGTCCATCTATTTTGTTGACGCATCATCACACATTTCCTGAATTACATTGAAATTACTTAACCTCTTCCAGCTAGGGTCCCATTTTCCAAATTTTCGCCTGTCTGACGTGCCCAAAGTTAAATGCCTACCACTCATGGCCAGAAACTAGGATATTTACATATTTAGTACTATTGGATAGGAAACACTCTGAAGTTTATAAAACCATTAAGATATAGTCTGTGGCTATTCCAGAACAGATTTAGCAGGCAAAAACCAGAGAGATTTCTGTCCGGAATTTATTTTTTTGTTGCTCTCCTCTCATTTTGAAGCCCATGTAATATTTTTCTATGGGGAATAGGACCGAGGTTGCAGTACTTATGGCTTCCACTAGATGTCAACAGTCTCTGGAAAGGGTATGGAGGAAAAAGCTCTGACCAGATCCTTAGAGAGAGAGAATTACTACGGGTAGGGAAAAAGGTAAACAGACGTGCACGTTCACGAACGTGAACGCGCCAGCGCGACCAACTTTCTTTTCGTCTTTTAACGCTTTCACTTACCGTTCTTGTAAAATATGATCGCTATTATTCATAAAAGAATACATAAGGATGCATTATTAATGATATTTGATTTGTTTGTGAAAAGATGAGAGGTATAATTTGAACGCGATCCCTTCACTGTAAAACGGGCGAGTAGACTGACAATGCTTGGTGGAGTAGCTGAACGTAACGTGCCAAAAACAACGGATATTTATGGATATAATTATTTACTTTTTCTAACAAAAGAACCATGGATTATCTTGTTTGGACACTTGGGAAGACCTCAGAAGAAGTTATTTGAAAGGTAAGCGATTTATATTAGCTGTGATATGGATATTTTGAGAACCGAGCTGGATATGAATTTATGCTAATGTGGAAAATATGTGAGGTACTAGCCTCAAACAATCAAATGTAGTGCTTTCGCCGTAAAGACTTTTTAAAATCTGACAACGCAGTGATATTGCCAAGAAGCAGAGCTTTTGATGGCTATGCAACACTATGCAACACTTGTATATCGGGTTAAATATTACGAATATGTATTACGAATATGTATTTTGAATTTGGCGCGTTATGTTTGCTCTGAAAACGATCCCGCTAAAGGGATCGGCGCGCTAAGAGGTTAAGATGCTTTTAACACCCCTGAGATTGGGAGCTGTGGTGTAACTACACTGCATGCTCCCATGATGGGTGTGTTTGGGCGTTAGTAATAAATGCCCTATTTCCTTCCATTAATTTTTCAACCTGGTCCAGGTTACCTTCAAATGAGTATCATAACAGTTGGGGGGCAAAACGGAGAACATCATCGTGATCGTGGAAGTCTAATCGTCCCAGAGAGCTGTCATATTAGTGTGTAGCCCAAACCATTCAGACGCTACAGACGTTTACGTGAGAAGACCAATTTTCGGGATGTTTCCTGGTCTGACAAACACCGCTGTAGCTCTGCCACATTCCACCGCAGATGCGGAATGCCGACATAGTTGGATGCAGTGGATTGAGACGCAGCCCATGCACAAAAGCCTATCTCTAGTGCCTGTCAATCAATTGAAAGGGAAATGTAGACCTATAGCACAGGAAAATGGATGCATTATGTTCTAACAAAGCGACATGATCTGTCTCTATTTGGCCCTAACACAATATTTATTGATAATTTAGACAGTTGGTAAATTTGATAGCCATGGAGGTTAATGGGGTAACTTAGCTGTTGACTCTAACGTAAATTGCAGTGATTCTACCTCATGCTGAACACCTGGCATTCGTCCCAAATGTCACCCTTTTCCCTATAAAGTGCATTACTTTTGACTAGAACTCTATGGGCCCTGGTCAAAAGTAATGCACTACATAGAAAATAGGGTTCCATTTGGGACATAGACCTGCTATGTCAGCCTTAATTGAGCATAATAAAATAAATAGATATATAGAATGTCAATTTTTTTGTTTTATTGAATACTTTGAGGTGGTGTATGTTAACCTATATGCTTGGCTATGAATGGGATCTACATGGTTGTATATTATTCAAAAAAATTGGTTTTACGTGAAAAATTTAGTGTTTGTCTGAAGCAGGAAAAGTCAGAAAATTCTAATGAGCATCAAAAAGCTAATTTGACCTAAGCATTAACAAGATTTTTCAATGTACGCAACTTTTCTGTTACATTTTTTTTCATTTCTCTTCACCAATTTGGACTATTTTGTGTATCTCCATTACATGAAATCCAAATAAAAATACATTTTAATTAGAGGTTGTAATGCAACAAAATAAGAAAAACGCCAAGGCTCTGAACAAATAGTTGAGTAGAATGAGATTACATTTTGGTTTCTGATGAGGTGCAGCAATTTAACTAAATTCATGATGAATTTCTAAGTTATATTCTTCAAGAATCAATGAGCGTGTTTCATTAATTGAATAGTCAATAAATTGATGTAGCAATCGCTGATTGCTCCTTTAAATGTGACCAAATTCCCGGATTGTGGGTGTTTGATGCTATTTCCTACCTTAAAGTGGGGCAGTTTGGGAAAAGTGAAATATAAAAGTAATACATACAAAATTGTATGGGATCTGTAAACATGTTTATTGTCTATTATGAGCCTAGTTTAGCCAAGGAGAAAGCACTGAGATATAGGGAGAATCAATGATAGGCTGAGATAAAGGAGGGGAATAATAGAGACTACATTCTAAATCAAATCAAATCAAATCAAATTGTATTTGTCACATACACATGGTTAGCAGATGTTAATGCGAGTGTAGCGAAATGCTTGTGCTTCTAGTTCCGACCATGCAGTAGTATCTAACAAGTAATCTAACAAATTCACAACAACTACCTTATACACACAAGAGTAAAGGAATGAATACGAGCATGTACATATAAATATATGGATGAGCTATGGCTGATCGGCGTAGGCAAGAAGCAGTAGATAGTATGGAGTACAGTATATACATATGAGATGAGTAATGTAAATCATATATAGCTTCAAAATATGAAGCTGTTAACTACCTTGTCCATTTCCCATCTGAGTAAGCCTGTTAGGCTTGGTCACATGTAGGGTTATTGTGCTCACTTCAGTGTAATGTATTTTTCTGCTTCTGAAAAATCATAACTGTTTGTATAGTCCTGCTTTTCAACATTACCCAACATAAACTCCTAACAAAATGTAACTAGTCTTTTTCCTGAATCATATTGAATCCAACACAGTTCATGATGACAGTAATAAAAGAGCATCACACATGGCAACACATTGCTTATTTTCTAGGCTATAGTTTTCTTACTTTAAGGAGTGGTTTCGTAGACACAGATTACACCTAGTCCTGGACTAGAAATAATGTTCCCTGAAGATTTGCCATTGATCCTGATTTTTTGTCCAGAACTAGTTTTATGCTCAATCCCAATGCTCCCACTTAGCCCTCCCCCTTAGCCCTATCCCAACATTTTGCATTATCATGCAAAGCCAATCAGCGTCGTGGTGTCCCAATTCAAATTTGAGCGAGGCATAGTGCCTTTTCAGCCCTATAGTTGTTTCTTCAAATAAAGCGAATCGAGATGCAGACTCGCTGTTGAATGTTTTCCAGAGTGCGTTGTGGGCGTTTCCTCAAGTGGCAAAAGACACATACACATGTAAGTAATTATATCTTCATGAAAAAAATAGCAAAAAATTACACTCAATTGGAATGTTAGTTTAACGCATAGGAAGGTAGCCTAGCGTTTAGAGCGTTGGGCCAGTAACCAAAAAGTTGCTGGTTTGAATATATGAGCTGACAAGGTGAAAAAATATATAACCATGTGTCCTTGAGCAACTCACTTAACCCTAATTTGCTCCATGGTCGCTGTACTACTACTGCTGACCCTGTAAAACAACATGTCACTGCTCCTATCCATTGTATGTGACAATAAAACATCTATACTATAATTAATTTTTACTAAAAACATGTTATGAAAATCGCCATTAAACGATGCCAGCAGGTAATGTTAGCTAGCTAGTTAGCTAATCCGGTACTAGTTTGGCTAGTTAGCTAACTATATGAGCACGTTTGTTATACATGTACTGTAAAAAAATGCATGTTTTTAATGTTCGAGGGACTCCTGAGCAAACCAGGCTGCTGATACAATTCCGGGTAGAAAAAGACTAGATCACCAAAAATAGAAATGAAGCGAAGCAACATTGAGTGTGAGTGCCTCGCTGCTGTTTACATTTTACTGGTCACCACGTGCATTGCAATTTCACATTGACAGTCCATATGAATGTATAGTCCATTATCTTAACACACGCTAATATTGTTTCTGTAGAGGACACTTATCAAAGAATTGGGAAACCAGCCAACAAGAGTCTAAAAAGTTGGAGAACCTAAGCAGCCCCATCAAATGAGGTTCAAATCTAATGTTATCTTCTTAGGGAGCGGAAGCATACAGTGAGGGAAAAAAGTATTTGATCCCCTGCTGATTTTGTACGTTTGCCCACTGACAAAGAAATGATCAGTCTATTATTTTAATGGTAGGTTTATTTGAACAGTGAGAGACAGAATAACAACAAAAAAATCTAGAAAAACGCATGTGAAAACTTTTATAAATTGATTAGCATTTTAGTGAGGGAAATAAGTATTTGACCCCTCTGCAAAACATGACTTAGTACTTGGTGGAAAAACCCTTGTTGGCAATCACAGAGGTTAGATGTTTCTTGTAGTTGGCCACCAGGTTTGCACACATCTCAGGAGGGATTTTGTCCCACTCCTCTTTGCAGATCTTCTCCAAGTCATTAAGGTTTCAAGGCTGACGTTTGGCAACTCAAACCTTCAGCTCCCTCCACAGATTTTCTATGGGATTAAGGTCTGGAGACTGGCTAGGCCACTCCAGGACCTTCTTAAGAGCGGCAGCTGAGGTGTCGGTTTTGGAGAGTCTGGCGTGCCCAAAGCAAAAGGCCTGCCACTCAGGCCCAGAAACTAGAATATGCACATAATTAGTACTGTTGGACAGGAAACACTCTGAAGTTTCTAAGAGTGTTAAAATATTGACTGTGAGTATAACAGAACTGATATAGCAGGCAAAAACCCGTGGAATTTCTGTCCTGGAAAAAGTGTTTTTGACACATTGCCTCATTTTGAACCCCTCCCTATTGAAAACAGCAATATATGGGAGTAAGATTGCAGTACCTATTGCTTCTACTGGATGTCAACAGTCTCTAGACAGTGTTTGGTGATGTTAGGTTGCTCTGGATGGTAATAGAAGAAGAATTTCGAACTAGTCACGGATGTAAACAGAAGAGGAGGCGCGTTCAAGGGCTCGCGCACGCTGTGGTTTTTTCCTTTCCTATCGCCCAGTTTTTAATCTGGTTGAAATATTATAGTAAATATACATTAAAGTGTTCCTAAGGATACATTGTCAATGATGTTTGATTGTTCTTGGACAATTGTATAGGTAGGTTGAACGTATTCTCTTCACGGTTCAATGGGCGAGTGGACGCTGTATTTTATGAACATAATGCCCCAACCAAACTGAGATTTATGGATATAATAAATGACTTTTTCTAACAAAAGAACCATTGGATGTCTTCGTTGGACACTTGGGAAGCCCTTTGTCTTCTGCCATCTAAAGCAACTAAACAGAATCAAAACACTGTCTAGAGACTGTTGACATCCAGTGGAAGCAATAGGTACTGAAATCATATTCCCTTATATGGGCATTTTCATAAGGGAGGGGTTCAAAATGAGGCAATGTGTCAAAATCACTTTTTCCAGGACAGAAATTCCTCGGGTTTTCGCCTGCCATATCCGTTCTGTTATACTCACAGACAAAATGTTAACTTTTAGAAACTTCAGAGTGTTTCCTATCCAATGGTACTAAATATGTGCATATCCTATTTTCTGGGCCTGAATGGGAGCCATTTTACTTTGGGCACGCCAGGCTCTCCAAAACCGTCACCTCGTTACCTGTATAAAAGACACCTGGGAGCCAGAAATCTTTCTGATTGAGAGGGGGTCAAATACTTATTTCCCTCATTAAAATGCAAATCATTTTATACAATTTTTCACATGTTTCTTCCATTTGCGAATAATCGCACCAACTGTTGTCACCTTCTCACCAAGCTGCTTGGCGATGGTCTTGTAGCCCATTCCAGCCTTGTGTAGGTCTACAATCTTGTCCCTGACATCCTTGAAGAGCTCTTTGGTCTTGGCCATGGTGTAGAGTTTGGAATCTGATTGAATGATTGTTTCTGTGGACAGGTGTCTTTTATACAGGTAACAAACTGGGATTAGGAGCACTCCCTTTAAGAGTGTGCTCCTAATCTCAGCTCATTACCTGTATAAAAGACACCTGGGAGCCAGAAATCTTTCTGATTGAGAGGGGGTCAAATACTTATTTCCCTAATTAAAATGCAAATCAATTTATAACATTTTTCACATGCGTTTTTCTGGATTTTTTTGTTTTTATTCTGTCTCTCACTGTTCAAATAAACCTACCATTAAAATTATAGACTGATCATTTCTTTGTCAGTGGGCAAATGTACAAAATCAGCAATGGATCAAATACTTTTTTCCCTCACTGTAGATGAACAATAATTTAAGCTTTCTGCCAATATCAGATATGTCTATGTCTTTGAAATGTTCTTGTTAATTAAAACTTCATGCTACCTGCATTAGTCTACGTTAGCTCAACCGTCCCGTGGACGGGACACCGATCCCGAAGAGGGAGCAGCGGCAGTGTTCGGAGGTTCGGAGAGTCTGGCGTGCCCAAAGTAAAATTGCTGTTACTCAGGCCCAGAAGCTAGGATATGCATATTCTTGGTATCATTTGAAAGGAAACACTCTGAAGTTTGTGGAAATGTGAATTGAATGTAGGAGAATATAACACAATAAATCTGGTAGAATAAAATACAAAGAAAAAAACATACGTTTTCTGTTTTTATTGTTGTTGCATCATCTTTTACATGAACAAGAAAAAACTAACATTCAGATAGGATGCTGGGGATAATTTAGATGGATAACAGAAGAGGGCAACAGTGTGTGTGCAAAGTTTCAGACTGATAACTTCAGTAATGAGTGAGCTACATGACATTTACCATGAAGTCAACCAGGTGTCCGACACAAGTTGCCGAAATGTACCCAAGTGTCCGAATTGGTAAAGTGATACATGTTGAAGCAAAAACTGTATACAGCATACAAAAAACTATTCTAACACACCCAAAATAATCTTTATAAAAGTCTTTAAAAAAAAAAAGAAGAATAAAAAACTGAAATATTGGAAAAATGTTAAAATGTAAAACAACTAAAAAATAAACAACAAGGGTAACTATTTACACACTTTCGTTTTACAATATTTGGAAGAGCCCCAGTCCTCTACACAATATTGTGCTGCTGATGCCATAGCCCAGAGCAGTCTCTTTCTGGTGTAAAGCAGAGGGTCACCAAACAAGTGGAGCAGGTGACAGGGGATTTCCTGTGACAAAGAGCAGAGCTCCCTACTGTGCCCTTTCTGCTGGGAGGCAAATTCATGTCTGCAGAAATGAATTTCAGCAAGTGGACACCACTGGTGGTAGGAGCAGAGGTAGAGGGGACAGAGGTAGAGGGGACAGAAGGTGATGGAGTGGACTTAGGCAGCAAGCTCCTGGACGAGCAGCTCTCTGAAGGCTAGCTGTGAGATGGGGGTCTGTCCACAGCTCCTAGCCATTTCCTTGTGGAGGATAAATGCATTCACCACAGCAACGTCAATGAAACAATGTCTTGTACCATTTCATTGTCTTGTGGAGAACATTATAGTATCCTATCAGCGCATCTAACAGGTCCACACCTCCCATGCTCTTATTGTTGTCCTTCACAGCAGCTGGAATGGGGACATTTTTTGTGGTCCATGCCCCACTAGTGTTCTTCACACGTCTGGTGATGTGATCGCCACTGAAGGATTTGTGGAGGGTTGTGCACATGACCACCTCTCTGGTATCCATCCACTTTACAAAGAGCAGGCCATCTTCACGAATCCATCGCAAGGTACCCTGATCAGCCCGCTTAGGCATGTCATTCACCTTCGTTTTCCGGAAAGCCCACTCTGTTGGGACGAATGGTGCCACAAACCCACACATCCAGCTTCCTCAGGTCTGTAAACAGGGTCGGGCTTGTGTAGAAGTTGTCCACAAACAGTTTGTAGCCCTTCCCCAGCAGTTGTAAATCTAATAACTCCATAACGGAATCATAGCTACAGTGGGGCAAAAAATTATTTAGTCAGCCACCAATTGTGCAAGTTCTCTCACTTAAAAAAGATGAGATAGGCCTGTAATTTTCATCATAGGTACACTTCAACTATGACAGACAAAATGAGGAAAGAAAATCCAGAAAATCACATTGTAGGATTTTTTATGAATTTATTTGCAAATTATGGTGGAAAATAAGTATTTGGTCACATACAAACAAGCAAGATTTCTGGCTCTCACAGACCTGTAACTTCTTCTTTAAGAGGCTCCTCTGTCCTCCACTTGTTACCTGTATTAATGGCACCTGTTTGAACTTGTTATCAGTATAAAAGACACCTGTCCACAACCTCAAACAGTCACACTCCAAACTCCACTATGGCCAAGACCAAAGAGCTGTCAAAGGACACCAGAAACAAAATTGTAGACCTGCACCAGGTTGGGAAGACTGAATCTGCAATAGGTAAGCAGCTTGGTTTGAAGAAATCAACTGTGGGAGCAATTATTAGGAAATGGAAGACATACAAGACCACTGATAATCTTCCTCGATCTGGGGCTCGACACAAGATCTCACCCGTGGGGTCAAAATGATCACAAGAACGGTGAGCAAAAATCCCAGAACCACACGGGGACCTAGTGAATGACCTGCAGAGAGCTGGGACCAAAGTAAAAAGCCTACCATCAGTAACACACTACGCCGCCAGGGACTCAAATCCTGCAGTGCCAGACGTGTCCCCTGCTTAAGCCAGCACGTGTTCAGGCCCGTCTGAAGTTTGCTAGAGAGCATTTGGATGATCCAGATGAGGATTGGGAGAATGTCATATGGTCAGATGAAACCAAAATAGAACTTTTTGGTAAAAACTCAACTCGTCGTGTTTGGAGGACAAAGAATGCTGAGTTGCATCCAAAGAACACCATACCTACTGTGAAGCATGGGGTGTAAACATCATGCTTTGGGGCTGTTTTTCTGCAAAGGGACCAGGACGACTGATCCGTGTAAAGGAAAGAATGAATGGGGCCATGTATCGTGAGATTTTGAGTGAAAACCTCCTTCCATCAGCAAGGGCATTGAAGATGAAACGTGGCTGGGTCTTTCAGCATGACAATGATCCCAAACACACCGCCTGGGCAACGAAGGAGTGGCTTCGTAAGAAGCATTTCAAGGTCCTGGAGTGGCCTAGCCAGTCTCCAGATCTCAACCCCATAGAAAATCTTTGGAGGGAGTTGAAAGTCCGTGTTGCCCAGCGACAGCCCCAAAACATCACTGCTCTAGAGGAGATCTGCATGGAGGAATGGGCCAAAATACCAGCAACAGTGTGTGAAAACCTTGTGAAGACTTACAGAAAACGTTTGACCTCTGTCATTGCCAACAAAGGGTATATAACAAAGTATTGAGATAAACTTTTGTTATTGACCAAATACTTATTTTCCACCATAATTTGCAAATAAATTCATTAAAAATCCTACAATGTGATTTTCTGGATTTTTTTTCCTCATTTTGTCTGTCATAGTTGAAGTGTACCTATGATGAAAATTACAGGCCTCTCTCATCTTTTTAAGTGAGAGAACTTGCACAATTGGTGGCTGACTAAATACTTTTTTTTTCCCCACTGTAAGTCCCTTACCGGTTTCAAAACAGCTTTTCCCCTCATAAACAAAATTGCATGTGTAAGCACACACAGAATCAGCCAAACAAACAGATTGTAACCCCATTTTGTAGGAATGTTACGCATTTATTGTTTGAGGCCAATTTTGGCCTTTGAGGCTACCATCCTCTCATCTATGGTTCTGGGCGGGATGAAAATAGGTCTTGCACGCGTAACCATGCTGTGGTAGAGAGGTTTAATTTTGCAAAGCCTATCAAACCTTGCTGTGCCTCTCTTCTTGTCATTGTCCTCATCAATTTGTGGGTCACTGATATGAAGCGCCCGGGAGATAGACAGAAACCTGTTAGAAGACATGACAGTGGCGGGGAAAGGCAGTTGATAGAGAGGTGACCTTTTCCAGTAGTCCTTCAGGGTCTTCAACTTCACCAGCCCCATGTAAATGACCAGTAAAAGGTAGCAGAAAGGGTCTTGCATGGAAATGGGCTTCCATGCATCTTTCTTTCCTGCCTGCTTCTTTTCCCCATACTTGTTAGTGTTGGACACCAGGGAATCAACAACAGACGAGGTGAAAAAAGCTGAAGTCCTGGCTGCCTTTTCGGTCTAAATGTTGGTGGAATTGGTTCCACATCAACATCTAGCACAGTGTGTCAAAGCCCCTCTGCCTCTCTGTCTGCAGGTTTCACACCTCCCCTCCTCCGCTTCTTTGTTGCCGTCTTCACACCTCTAGATGGCCGGGTAGGTGTGGAGCCGGAGACAGCAGGAGTCAGTCTGGATGGACCAGCTTCAGTGGGGGATGGACACCTTGACAATCAGAGTCAGTGGCACTGTGAAAGAAAAAAGTTCAGTTGAAAATCCAATAACTCCATAACAGAATCATAGCTAAGTCCCTTACTGGTAGCAAAACTGCTTTTCCCCTCCTAAACAAAAAAATTGCAAGTGTAGGCACACACAGAATCAGCCAAAGCAAACAGTTTGTGTCCCCATTTTGTTTGTTTGTTACACAAGTATTGTTTGAGGCCAAGAGAAAAAGTTGATTAAGATCCCTGTAACAACAACTAAAATAAACAGATACAGAATCAGCCAAAGCAAACAGTTTGTAACCCCATTTTGTTGGTTTGGCTGATTCTGTATCCGTTTATTTTAGTTGTTACAGGGATCTTACTAAACTCTTTTTCTTGGCCTCAAACAATAAATATGTAACAAACCAACAAAATGAGGTTACAAACTGTTTGCTTTGGCTGATTCTGATTCTGCATCTAATTTATTTTAGTTGTTGTTACACGGATCTTACTAAACTTTTTTTCTTTGAAGTTGGAGCTCTTCTCTGTTTCCATTAACAAGGGCAACACACAGGTCTTTCCATCATTCTATGATGTTTTATGTGCAAATGAACTATAGCTTACGGAAAATGTCAAATGTGATATAGCGAAGCAACTAAGTGAGTTGGGTGCGTGATAACGCAGGTACCTTCCTGAAACGGATGACACAAACAACTGGATTCATTATCCCTTTTATGCCCTGCCTCCAGTACACTTACCGATATTTGAACAAGAGAGCCTCAACAAAATTGCAACAAGCAGTTCTGTGAAAATTTTATTTAATCAGAAGCCACTGCCAGATTTCTGGATTGGGCTGCGCTCAGAGTATCCTTCCTTGAAAAAACATACTGTTAAGACACTGATGCCCTTTGCAACCACTTACCTATGTGGGAATGGATTCTCGGCCCTCACTACCATGAAAATTAAATACAGGCGGAAAATGGAAAATGTGTGGAAAAGGATTTAAGACTGAGACTCTCTCCAATACAACCCAACATTGCAGAGTTATGTGCATCCTTTCAAGCACACCCTTCTAATGAACCTCTGGTGAGTTATTCACCATTTTCGATAAACAAATAAGGTTTTATATGTAAGACTGTTAAATAAAGAGCAAAATTATTGATTATTATTATTATAATATTATTTGTGCTCTGGTCCTATAAGAGCTCTTTGTCACTTCCCACAAGCCGGGTTGTGACAGAAACTCACACTCATTCTTATGTTTAATTAATTAATGTATAGTTTGTGTGTGTGGCAGGCTTACAACGATGGCAAAAAACAACGTTTGAGAGTGCGCTGAACCTGGTGCTAGAGGGGGTATGCCGCTGGAGGTTGAATGTTTGAAGGGGTATGGGACTATTAAACTTTTGGGAACCACTGCTCTATCGTAATCGCTCCTCTTTCACCCCAGCTGCCAAACTAACCCTGATTCAGATGACCATCGTACCCATGCTAGATTACAGAAACATAATTTATAGATCGGCAGGTAAGTGTGCTCTCGAGCGGCTAGATGTTCTTTACCATAGGACACATCACCGCACTCTATACTACTCTGTAAACTGGTCATCTCTGTATACCCATCACAAGACTCACTGGTTGATGCTTATTTATAAAACCCTCTTAGGCCTCACTCCCCTCTATATGAGATATCTACTGCAGCCCTCATCCACCACATACAAAACCCGTTCTGACAGTCACATTCTGTAAGCTTGTCATTCAATTAAAAAAAACGTGTCAATACTTTGCCCCTTGACAACTAGCACACTTTTGTAAAAGTGTTACATGGTCGCTGCCCATATCATTGCATAGTGCAGAAAATACACGAAAGTTCAGGGGCCTTGCTTTAACAAAGTTAACCATTTTCACTGTAGTGTCCAAAAGTTTTTCAAGCTGTCAGGCATTCCCTTGGCAGCGAGAGCCTCTCGGTGGAGGCTGCAGTGTACCCAAGTGGTGTCGGAAACAACTGCTTGCACGCACGTTACCACTCCACTATGTCTCTCTGTCACGGCTTTTGCGCCATCAGTACAGATACCAACATGAGCAGCAGCTACGAGAGTAACGGTGAATGTGATTTGATGTTAATTATTTGACTAGGCTACTTGTATTTGACATTGTGTTGTTACTTCGCTGAACATTGGAAGGTTTCATTTTATTTTTGGCAGTGAAACGAGGCTACTAAGGCAAGAAAACAACCTCACCCAAATGTATACCCTTGTTGGAAAATATAAATGGACTGTTTGAAAATGTGAAAATAAATTATAAATAAAAAATTAATTAAAAATATTTTTTGGGGAGCGTACCACCAACGGAATTGCACGTACTCCTGGGGGTAAGCATACCCCAGTTTGGGATACCTGAAATAGAGGAAACCAAGTTTAGATTTAACTTTAGCCTGCGGCTTTGATATGTGCTGAGAGAAGGATAGTGCAAAATCTAGCCAAACTCCCAAGTACTTATATGAGGTAACTAAAGCGCTAAACCCTCAGAGGTAGTAATCACACTTGTGGGGATTCTTCTTACCAAACCACATGACCTTTGTTTTGGAGGTGTTCAGAACAAGGTTAAGGGCAGAGAAAGCTTGTTGGACACTAAGAAAGCTTTGTTGTAGAACATTTAACACAAAATCCGGGGAGAGGCCAGCTGAGGCCAGCTGAGTATACGGTTTTTTGTTTTTGATGTAAATTGAGAAGAGCTTGGGGCCTAGGATCGAGCCTTGGGGTACTCTCTTGATGACAGGCAGTGGCTGAGACAGCAGATTTTCTGACTTTATACACTGCACTCTTTGAGAGAGGTAGTTAGCAAACCAGGCCAATGACACCTCAGAGACGCCAATACTCCTTAGCCGGCCCACAAGAATGGAATGGTCTACCGTATCAAAAGCTTTGGCCAAGTCAATAAAAATAGCTGCAC
The DNA here is from genome assembly GCA_030435695.1 of Brachymystax lenok tsinlingensis. Lineage (NCBI taxonomy): Eukaryota > Metazoa > Chordata > Actinopteri > Salmoniformes > Salmonidae > Brachymystax > Brachymystax lenok. The sequence goes on from CM059814.1 coordinate 32,263,687, forward strand.
AACATTGCTTAGAATCATGGGCAATGGGGACATCATTGAGGACATTTAAGGTTGCAGTGACACATCCATAACCTGAGCGGAAACCAGATTGCATACCAGGTGTGCGCAATGACAGTTCCGGAGGGATCCGTGACAGTACCTCCCCTTGACACGCTGCACCAGCAGCGCAACGACACCGGCCTCGAGGACAATCCCTGTGCACGCCCTAGATAGTCGACCATTAAGGGAGACAGCGGGAATGGCCCGTCCGACGACGCTCGACCGCTCTGTCCGACGCCACTGCGACTAGTCCGTCTGACGATGCTCGATTGGTCCGTCCGGCGCCGCCGCAACTTCGGCAGCTGCAACTGGGTCGTCCGACGGCGCCACAATGGGTCCGTCCGATGCCGCAACTTCAACAGCTACAACTGGCCCGTGCTACACCTCCACAACCGGTTCGTCCGACGCCACGGCTACTGGTTCGTCCGATGACGACGCAGATTCGGCAGCTGCATCGGGTCCTGATCGGCTCGCACTGCGTCCCTGTGATTGTCCTCGAGGTCGGTGTCGTTGAGCTGCTGGTGCAGCACGTCAAGGGGGGGGGGGGGTACTGTCGCGCACACCTGGCCCCAATTACCAATCATTAGTGTTGGTGTATATGTGCCCTTTGGTTCTCCATTGGGCTGTCAATTGTTGTTCTATGTCCGTTGGGGCATGTGAGTACCTGTGCTGTGTGTTTGGGCTTTCGTGCCATTGTGGATTGCGCAGATAATTCCGGGCCTCGTCCTGTGTATTAATCATTGTGCGCATCTGTATTTATTCCAGGTACTCCTTGCTCTTTTTGTTTTGGGTTTCAACCCTGTGTTTTTGTATATGTGTTTTTGTTTCGTCTTTGTCCCCCGTGCCTATACACGGCACGCCGTAATATGGGCATAAATAAAAACCCATATTACTCATTCCTGCGCCTGTCTCCCGACCCTTTATACCAACGTGACAATCTGACTGTGCAATCCACTGTCTCATCAGCCCAGCTGGGCAACTTAGAAACTTGATCTCCACTATAAAAAGCATCTAGACATTATCTCACATTTCTTTTAGACTAACATTTTGTTTTCAACAGATGAGATTTGTATAATCCTTGCTCTCTTTATTTCCGACATTTGCAACATTGTTTCAATATTCAAATTCGATCTACTGCTGCCCATAGTAATGAACGTGTCAGGAGTCAGGATGTTACAGACAGACATTTCTCAGCCAGTCGAAATCATGAATCGACTGGCATCCTTTTTTCGGATATATACAACAAAAATTTACATTTAAAAACGGTAAAAAGAAACAGCTAATTTGTTTCGGGACTATATCTTGTGGAAGGATGAAATAGTATGAATAAGTTAATAAAAATAAAGTTTTTAATGAAAATATGTCAATCATTATTTGAATATGTTGGTAACCCGTTGTATTATAGTGATAATGTCCTCAAAGCCGGTGCTTGGATGATATATTGGCACGGTTTCCCGGAACATATTCCAGTCTGTGCTAGCAAAACAGTCCTGTAGCATGACATCCGCGTCATCGGACCACTTCCGTATTGAGCGAGTCAATGGTACTTCCTGCTTTAGTTTTTGCTTGTAAGCAGGAATCAAAAGGATAGAATGATGGTCAGATTTGCCAAATGGAGGGCAAGGGATAGCTTTATATGCATCTCTGTGTGTGAAGCAAAGGTAGTCTAGAGTTTTTTTCTTCCTCTGGTTGCACATGTGACATGCTGGTTTTTAAGTTTGCCTGCATTAAAGTTCCCGGCCACCAGGAGCGCCGCTTCTGGATGAGCATTGTCTTGTTTGCTTATGGCGATATACAGCTTGTTGAGTGCGGTCTTAGTGCCATCATTGGTTTGTGGTGGTAAATAGATGACTACGAATAATGTAGATCAGAACTCTCTTTCTAGATAGTGTGGTCTATAGCTTATCAGGCGACAATACCTCGAGACTTCTTTAATTTTAGACATCGCACACCAACTGTTATTGACAAATAGACCCACACCCCCGTTCCTCGTCTTACCAGACATAGCCGAAACATGGAAAATCCCACCAGCTCTATATTGTCTGTGTCGTCGTTCAGCCACGACTTGGTAAAACTTAAGATATTACCGTTTTTAATGTTCCGTTGGTAGCATAGTCTTGACCGAAAATCATCCATTTTGTTTTCCTATGATTGTACGTTGGCCAACAGAACGGATGGTAGTGGAGGTTTACTCACTCGCCTACGAATTCTCAGAAGGTAGCCCCATTACCCCCCCTTTTTCTCTGTCCTTTCTTCGCGCAAATAACAGGGATTTGTGCCCGTTCCCGAGAAAGCAGTTTATACTTCGCGTCTTAAAGAAAAAATATTTGTCCAGTTTGAGGTAAGTAATCGCTGTTCGGATGTCCAGAAGTTATTTTCGGTCATAAGAGACGGGTAACAGCCACATTTTGTATAAAATACGTTCAAAAATAAATTAGGAACGATTCGAAAAAACTAACAAAATAGCACAGTTGGTTAGAAACCCGTAAAACGGAAGCCATCTCCTCCGGCGCCATTCTATAATACAAGAACGGAGATTTTGTGAGTTCAAATCCCAGGTGTGTATCGTAACGACACATTTTTGCTTGCAGGGCATTGCTGTGAAAAATATTCAAGTGAAAATTGGATTCTACCTGTGAAAGTTTATGTGATTACGTGAAAATCCACATGTGAAACTTAATGTGAAATATCATCACATTTGATGTGATCCAATAACACATGGTTTCACATGATTTCACATGTTCCAGAAATGTCACATGTGAAATCAGAAGTTTGAATGTATGGATAAAAATGACAGGGACTCATTGACAGGGAAGTGTCCACACACCATTCAATACCATTCAACATATTTGTACTGAAATGTGTGTGTAGCCTATGTGGTTGTATTTCAGTGTGAATCCATGTTATCATGTTATCACACATGCAATTAAGCCTGTAAAAAGGCATTTCAAATTACAATAATGTTTTCCACTAAAACGCCTCCTGTATTGCTTAGATGACATGCACAAATGCAGTGTACTACTTTTACCAGGGCCCATATGACCCTGGTGAAAAGTAGTGCAATATCAAGGGAATAGGGTGCAGCACTGGTGTCTGCCTACTCACGGCCTGCCCAGTGTGGGGCTGTTTAAGTGGCTCTTTGGTGAAGATCAGATAGGAATCATGTTTCTCAGATGAGGAAGGGGGAGAGAGAGAGTACACTCTGAGGGGCCAGAGAGAGCTGTGTAAACTAAACCAAAGAACATGCATTAGCACTGTGAAACAGCACAGGAAGTAAAGGGATGGCAGTCATTGGATGTTTCCCAAATGGCACCCTATTCCCTATATAGTGCACTTCTTTTGACCAGAAGCCCATATGGCTCTGGTCAAAAGTAGTGAGATAAATAAGGAATAGCGCACCATTTGAGAATTTGAGATGCAGCCATTAGGGGGGTAGCATCAGTGTGAGGATCAGCGGCTGATAAGGATTACGGCGGGAGGATGCGGCGGGAAGCAGCAGCACAGCAGTCAAATGATACCAGTCTGTTTCGTCTCGCTCTCCGTTTGACATGGAAGATTAAGGAGGATTGAGGGTTCGCCTCCAGGCCGTATCATTGACATGTAGAGTGTCTGTCTAGACTTAGAGACCTTGTGGTTTGCAGTTGTCTCTCCCTCCGTGCAAAGCTGCAAGGAGTAGGAGAGCTGAGTGTGCTGCATAACCCCCTAAATAAATCAAAATGTTTGTGAATTAAAAATTAGTGAACTAGGCCTTTATTACTCCTGTATTAGAAAATAAAAATACTCCTCATTAGAGCTTTTTATTCTTGTTTTCGAGCTGTCGAGTTACCACTTCTCATGTATTGTAGATGTTTGTCTTTGACAGCTCTTTCAGAAGTGTGAAGCTCAGTCGAACTCAGAGAAAGAGGGGGTGTCATTCTCCTTGTAGAAACCCCACAACAGAGTTTTTGAATATCAGTCCCTACACACAATATGGACAAAACTCCCCATGGATTTTAAACTGAAGAAGTAAAATAAAAACAAAGATAGAGAAAAGAAAAGAGAAACAAACCAAAGCAAATATCCTGAAGGCATCTATCTGTAGCACATTACTTTGGTGGCTTTATTAACATGAACAAGATTCTCCTCTGAGTATACTACAAGAACATTGTGTAAAGGCATCTGCCCAACGCTTCTGCTCCCAACAGATTACTGCTCAGATACACTGTTGTGTAGTTGGAGTGATGACAAGACAAGGATATGGATGACACTGACTGAGTCTGTCCCAAATGGTACCCTATACCCTTTACAGCAAACTACTTTTGATCAGGGCCCATAAGTTCTCATCAAAAGTAGTGCACCATATAGGGAAAAGGGTTCCATTTGGGCCACATGTCACAGTCGATAAGACAAGTAAATGGATGACTCAGACTTGAGAAGAATGAGTTACACCCAATAGAAAACTATACTTGACATGACTGCTGTGTGTCAGTTTCAGGTGAGCTGAGCACCGACCTGTCACCTGGCATGTAAGCACCTGACATGTTAGCATGTGTGTTTCATATTTCATCGGCATCAACAGAGAAATCAAACACCACAGATCTGCCAGGAGCATTAAATCCAGGTTTACTATGAGTGAAAATATCAACGTTCTGTTAATCTGTTAGATTAACGTGTCATCTCCAAACATAAGCCACCTCCACCTTCTCTACAGAAACAACCAAGGTGGGCGGGGGCGAGGCAGTGCTGTAAACAAATAAAGACTCCTTGAATAAAGACGCTGACATGTGCCTGTCATTTGATGTAATTTCTCTGAACATATGTTCTCATATGTGACAATTCAATCACTCTGATGTATTGGTATTGTACCTAACAACGTGCCTGTTTACTTTGCATGTACACAGTATGAAATTAATTTCCTCCCTCTTGGTTCTGAAACAATTTTCTGATTATTATCTCTCACAAATTATTAGCAGTTATTAGCAATATCAATTGATATTTTGAGAAGGAAATAGGACTTTAGGAAACAGAGACAGATGACCCCCATTTAATAACTAAATCAGGATTTAGTCAACTTTATTTTATACTGTCTGGAACAACGAAGGCTCTAGCCTTCTAAGTGGGCAGTAATAGAAATCAGTAGGGAAAGATAATACCCCACCACCAGAATTTGATTCTGACTATTACATTTTATTGTCAATGCATGACAAACGCAGCATTAAACGTACAGTCGATTCCTGATTCATTTAACATGCACATATAAAATATGATACATTTATAGCATAAAAATGGCCAAATTCACCTGATTTTGCATATAGTTCAGTGCCTTCAGAAAGTATTCATACCCCTTTACTTTTTCCACATTTTGTTGTTACAAAGTCCTTCCTCTTCAGTGACTGAGTTAGAAGGACGCCTGCGTCTTTGTAGTGACTGGGTGTAATGATACATCATACAAAAGAAATAAATAATTTCATCACGCTCAAAGGGATATTCAATGTCTGCTTATTTCATTGTTACCCATCTACCAATAGGTGCCCTTATTTGCGAGGCATTGGAAAACCTCCCTGGTCTTTGTGGTTGAATCTTTGTTTGAAACTCACTGCTCTACTGATGGGCCTTACAGATAATTGTATGTGTGGGGTACAGAGATCAGGTCGTCATTCAAAGATCATGTTAAACACTATTATTGCACACAGAGTGGGTGCATGCAGTTAAGCACATTTTTACTCCTGAACGTATTTAAGATTACCATAACTTCTCAGGGATCACTGGGGCGCTAGCGGGCTGCTCCCGACACTACCAGGTAAAATGTAAGGCGCCAAATTCAAAATCCAAAAGTTGAATTATTAAACATCCACCAATATACAAGTGTTCCATACTCATCAAAAGCTCTGTTTCTTGGCAATATCACAGCGTTGTCAGATTTCAAAAAGGCTTTACGGCGAAAGCAGCACATTTGATTGTTTGAGAGTAGCACCTCACATATTTTTCCCATAGCCATGTATCGATTAGCCATCATGGCACACACATAACACATTTCACAGCGAAAACAAATCAATTACCTGTTGAAGAACTTCTGCTGAGGTCATCCTAAGTGTCCAACGAAGACAATCCATGGTTCTTTTGTTAGAAAAAGTAATGTATTTTATCCATAAATCCTCCATTTGGTTCGCGCGTTATAATAAGAAACGACAGCCTCCACTAGTCCATTGAAACGTGACGCAAACTCGTTCATCTTATACCTATAAGCTTGTCCAAGAACAATCAAACATAGTTTTAAATGTATCCTTAGGAACACTTTTACGTATATTTACTATTATAAATCAACCGGAATATAAACTGATCGATAAAGTCGGTAAAAAAGACATAGCGCGCCTTCTTGGGAACGCGCAATGGGTACTGTTGACATAAATGAGTGACTTCCTGGTTTGCTCTTATTCTCTGGTCTTATTCATCCAAATTGAAAACTTACACTGTCTCCAGACTGTTGACATCTAAAGGAAGCGATGTGTACTGCATTAATATGCCCTTATATGGTCATTTTCATGAGGGAGCGGTTCCCAAATGAGCAATGTGTCAAAATCACTTTTTCCAGGACAGAAATTCCTCGGGGTTTCGCCTGCTATATGCGTTCTGTTTTACTCACAGACAAATGGTTAACAGTTTTGGAAAATTCAGAGTGTTTCCTATCCAATGGTGCCAAATATGTGCATATCCCATTTTCTGGGCCTGAATGGGAGGCATTTTACTTTGGGCATGCCAGGCTCTCCAAAACCGACCCCTCAGCTGCCACTCCCTAACAAGATAACAAAGGGGTTGAATAATTATTGACTCAAAACATTTCAGCTTTACATTTCTCTTTTTTTGTAACAATGTTCTTACATTGTGGTTTTGTGTGCAGGCCAGTGACAAACAAATCACAATTGAATCAATTTTAAATTCAGGCTGTTAAAGTCAAGGGGTGTGAATACTTTCTGAAGGCACTGTAGATACAACCACAACTTCCCCCATGTTTATTTTTAGAGAACCAGATTGGTATAATACATCTGGGCAAGGGAGGAATTCGTGGCTTCACAGGTGCTGAAATCACTACTCAGTTCTAAAATTACTCTAGCTGTGCCTGCCTGCATGGCTCCCTGGGCCTAATGGCCACTGAAAGAAAGTGTGCCATTTAACAAATGGGGCTGCTTTATTCGATATGCAGTTAACCTATATTGGTGGATGGAAGTTTTCGGTCCAACCATGAGTTTTGGCTCTCTGACTGATATCTAAAAATGTAGGAAATCAATTGCTTTTCTCTTTATTGATTTCATTAAAAGCCTTTTTGGAGATTGATTACACTGAAAGCTTCCCTCTATATGCATCAGATTACAGTTGTACAATCCCTATCTCGTTTTTTAGAAGTCCACAGATGGGGGAGTTTATTTTATTATACCGTGACGTGTAAATCTCATCGTTTCAATGCCCTGAAACCGCTACTACTGCTAACTAGAAAAAAACTCTATTGCGGTTCCTTGAACGTTTTTCATCTTTTGTCTCTATTTTCTTGTAGTGTCATCATGACATTCTGCCTTTCAATTGTATTGTCTGATGAACTCAAATTTTGAAGTACATTTTTATTATACAAAGTTAAGAATATGACAATATACTCACAGGCTCAGACATTGTCATTAAATAGTGGAGTTTAAAATCTGTATTCCGGATTTGTGATTTTGTGATCAATTCTACAAACCAGTGTAATTCTCCTCATCCCTACCCAAAAGTGCAGAGATGAAGTCTAGATTGATTTGAAAAACTTAATCCATGTATTAAACTGAGCAGGGCATCATCCCAGCCAGTGTTAATAGTCATATCAGGCATTTGCATTATCTATACAAAATGTAATACCATAGAAAGTACAGTATAAACTAGTAAAAACAGAATCATATTATGCCCATAGTCAACATGGCATAGCTTGGCACAGTGTCGCTACAGCCAATTCTCACTGGGAAGAAACTAGTTGAATCAACGTTGTTTCCATGTAATTTCAACCCCCAAAAAATATATGTGATGACATTGAATCAGTGTGGAAAACTGATTGGATTTGCAAGAAGTCATCAACTTAACGGCATTTCATATTTTTTTCATCAACTTAACAGCAATTCATACTATTAACCTAAATCCAATACCATGTGGGCATGTTTTGTTGATTTCACATTGAATTCACGTTAGTTGAAAACTCAACCAATGTCACAACTTCCGCCAAAGTCGGTCCCTCTCCTTGTTCGGGCGGTGTTCGGTGGTCAACGTCACCGACCTTCTAGCCATCGCCGATCCACTTTTTATGTTCCATTTGTTTTGTCTTTGTTTTACACACCTGGTTTCAATTCCCCAATTATATGTTATTTATTTAACCCTCTGTTTTCCCCATGTTTTTTGTGCGTGATTGTTTTGAGTTTATACGGTCCGTCTTGTGGGCTTGGTTATTCTTGTTATTATGAGAACGTTTTTGAGTAAAATATCTTGTGATACACATCTTTGCTGTCCTGCGCCTGACTCCTCTGCTCCAGCTACACCCAGACCTTTTCACAACCAAATGTAAATTAAAACTAGATGTTGAACTGACACTTGTGCCCAGTGGGTTACTTCTATTTGAGAATGTGTTCTTATCATCAAAGGACAAACTGAATGACAAGAGTGCCTCTGTGGGAATTTTTATAAAATGTGATGTATGTTATTGGTATATAAACCGATATTACAGTAGATTAATAATAATAGTAATAATATGGCTTGTTAGGGTCTTTCTAAACTCAGTGTTTTCTACATGGCGGCCATCTTTGAAGTTGCAATGTTGAGGAGGTGTCCTTGTGGCACATCCACGCTTTGATTCATTTATCTGTCACATATTTTCTGCTGAGCACGCCACTACAGTATGTGCCAGTGGGCTGTTTATGAATATATCCTACCAAATGATATGAAAGCAATAACAGTTCACAAGATCCCCCGTTATTTCATTGGAAAATTGATTGCGTATATCCCCTGAAATTGCATTTATCTTTTTAAGTTGTTTAATATTGCTTTCGATATTACACAGGGCACACACAGGGTGTGAGCAGTATGGGAGGGAGGCAGACGGGTTGGATTTTACATATGGTTGTCTGTGACCTTTCTCTAGTCCCTAGCTCTGCTTAGTGCAGTATTTTTGGCAGACTGAGGTGTTTTTGCTGAATAGATAAGCACTTCCATCCCGAAGCAAGTGAGTAGCTTGCCCCTGTGAGGTCTGAGGTTGCTCGCATTTTAAAAGGTTATTTTAGGATGCCAACTAAAACCTTCCATATCGCCTCAGGCTAACTCTCTCCCATCTCTTCCTCTTGGCTTGTCTTCTTTTGGGGCATGGCACCAATATACATGCTACTACTGTACTCAATGCATCAGGGGAATAAGGAGGGAAGCAGGGGGATTTTACCCCTCTCGATCCTGTGGTATAGTACTACTCTGCAGCCAGAGAAATAGGGAAATTTGTCCAACACGGCACCCCTAATCTCTATATACTTTTGGCTAGAGCCCTTGGCCAATGCCTTATTCCCACCCATATAGGGCATAGTTTGCCATTCCATATTTTTGTCCAGTATATAGGGGCCTGTTGGCCGTATGCATGCAGTATATTCTTGCTATGAATAGTGGGGTCCTGTGGAGGAGAAGGTGTTGTGTGCCCTGAGTGCCGTGGTTGTTCAGAAGGCCCTGTTGGCCCCATACTACAGTATGAAGCAGGGTCCCATTGGCGAGTGGATGTATGTTCAAAGGGCCTTGGTTGGTCAGAAAAGCCAGAGTCCCAAATGGTACCTTATTCCCTATATAGTGCACTACTTTTGACCAGGGCCCATAGGGCTCTGGTCAAAAGTAATGCACTATGTTGGGAATAGGGTGCCATTTGGCCTGCATACATGGTTGAATCCCCAGCCCTTTGCAGTAGTGGAGCTGTCTGAACTGCTTGTGCATTTTGACCCCAGGCAGCCTGAGTCCTGCTGCTTCATTAGCCCATTCTGCTACTGCAAGCTGCCTGAGACAGATTTGAAGCAAGTCCGGTCTCCATGTCTGTGTACCAAATGGCCCTATGAATTGCACTACTTTGGACCAGTTCCCTTTTGGCCTCGACTACGATTACCATATGGTCTCTGCTATACTGGTCATGCAACATACATATACAGCATAAAGACAGGGTTATAATAACATACTGTGAAGCTTCATCTTCTCTGCTCTGTGTGCTGGAACTCCAGAGCAGTGATGTTACAGGGATTTCATCATGTATGTTTGTAATTGGGAGAGTTTGTCTCACACACTTTCAGTATTATTGTAGTATGTGTTGTGAGAGAATACAGTGTAACACTTGTCTCAGTTGGGGTCATTTTCTCTAATCCCTTTTCCTAGTTTCTGACAGGTGATTATACTGGGTAGGAACAAGTTTTAAACGCATAAAAAAGATTCCAAAAGGAAGCTGTCTGAAAAGGCATCCTTATGTAGTTGTTTGATGTGTTATTGAATCTATTACACATTTGTGAATAGATTTCTTAACACCGCAATTGTATTTTTCATAACCTACACTTCATAACCCGTCCTTAATCAAAAAACAAAATACAGTGAGGGAAAAAAGTATTTTATCCCCTGCTCAATTTGTACTTTTGCCCACTGACAAAGAAATGATCAGTCTATAATTTTAATGGTAGGTTTATTTGAACAGTGAGAGACAGAATAACAACAAAAAAATCCAGAAAAACACGTGAAAAATGTTATAAATTGATTTGCATTTTAATGAGTGAAATAAGTATTTGACCCCTCTGCAAAACATGACTTAGTACTTGGTGGCAAAAACCTTGTTGGCAATCACAGAGGTCAGACGTTTCTTGTAGTTGGCCACCAGGTTTGCACACATCTCAGGAGGTATTTTGTCCCACTCTTCTTTTTCGATCTTCTCCAAGTCATTAAGGTTTCGAGGCTGACGTTTGGCAACTCGAACCTTCAGCTCCCTCCACAGATTTTCTATGGGATTAAGGTCTGGAGTCTGGCTAGGCCACTCCAGGACCTTAATGTGCTTCTTCTTGAGCCACTCCTTTGTTGCCTTGGCTGTGTGTTTTGGGTCATTGTCATGCTGGAATACCCATCCATGACCCATTTTCAATGCCCTGGCTGAGGGAAGGAGGTTCTCACTCAAGATTTGACAGTACATGGCCCCGTCCTTTGATGCGGTGAAGTTGTCCTGTCCCCTTAGCAGAAAAACACCCCCAAAGCATAATGTTTCCACCTCCATGTTTGATGGTGGGGATGGTGTTCTTGGGGTCATAGGCAGCATTCCTCCTCCTCCAAACACGGCGAGTTGAGTTGATGCCAAACAGCTACATTTTGATCTCATATGACCACAACACTTTCACCCAGTTGTCTTCTGAATCATTCAGATGTTCATTGGCAAACTTCAGACGGGCATGTATATGTGCTTTCTTGAGCAGGGGGACCTTGCGGGCACTGCAGGATTTCAGTCCTTCACGGCGTAGTGTGTTATCAATTGTTTTCTTGGTGACTATGGTCCCAGCTGCCTTGAGATCATTGACAAGATCTTCCCGTGTAGTTCTGGGCTGATTCCTCACCATTCTCATGATCATTGCAACTCCAGGAGGTGAGATCTTGCATGGAGCCCCAGGCCGAGGGAGATTGACAGTTATTTTGTGCTTCTTCCATTTGCGAATAATCGCACCAATTGTTGTCACCTTCTCAACAAGCTGCTTGGCGATGGTCTTGTAGCCCATTCCAGCTCTTTGGTCTTGGCCATGGTGGAGAGTTTGGAATCTGATTGATTGCTTCTGTGGACAGGTGTCTTTTATACAGGTAACAAGCTGAGATTAGGAGCTCTCCCTTTATGAGTTTGCTCCTAATCTCAGCTCGTTACCTGTATAAAAGACACCTGGGAGTCAGAAATCTTTCTGATTGAGAGGGGGTCAAATACTTATTTCCCTCATTAAAATGCAAATCAATTTATAACATTTTTCACATGCGCTTTTCTGGATATTTTGTTGTTATTCCTTCTCTCACTGTTCAAATAAACCTACCATTAAAATTATAGACTGATCATTTCTTTGTCAGTGGGCAAACGTACAAAATCAGCAGGGGATCAAATACTTTTTTCCCTCACTGTAACATGTCAAGCGGTAAACTGTAAAAAGAACAAAAAGCCTACGTGAATGACCTTTGAATCATTTCACACGTTCAATTATAATTTTAGAACACCCATGGCAGCGCACGAAAGACAAGTGAGCTAAATAGTCAAACTTGGGCAGAAGGAAATCAGTATGTCATGAAAGGAGTGGAACGAATGGTAGCCTTTATTTCTTTGAGCAAACAAAGGGGTGACTGGAGTGACAGAGCACAGATGGTGTCGTCTGTGTCCCTCAGGGCGGACCGAGACAGGACTGTGAGATGGCCAAGGGTCCTCTGACTCCTTCAGCAGGAACATTTAAATAAACAACCTCTGTACCCCACTCACGCCTCCCTCTTTCATTTCCCTTTTTTTTGTCTTATTTCTCTGTGTGAGAATGACGAGGGCAGGAAAAGGACAACACAGAGAGTGTCTTCTCTAAATGATAAATGATGCACCTCACATTATAATAAGATCCACAGTGCACCAGAAATTATGCCCTTTGTCTTCAACAAACAAAGACCTGAAAGACTTAAAATCACTTCAAGGTCTCTGTTTGCCTGGCCCATTCTTTTTCTCATATAATGACCAAGTCAAATTACTTTTATATCCAGACAGATGTCCATCCCTTGAGGGCCTGCATTTGACAGGTGTTGCACCTACTTATAAACAACACTAAGTCAAAGTCAGGTCCCCAGCTTTGAGAGGGACATCAGGAGGGTATTGAATGTCACCATCTGTTAACGACCTGTTCGGATGGAGCCATTACACCGTGTAGGGAGAAGGAGGGCTTGGATCCATGGTTCACCCAGGAGACTAAGGGTTAGGGTTATTGCACAGGACCACAGCCTGGCACTGATCTGGTTTCCCAGGCTCTGTCTGTCCATGGTGATGACTCTCTTTCTGTCTGGACCATATGGGGCATCATTATCTTCCCATTGCTGTGCCCAAAATCTGTACATTTCTGGAGAACAAAGACACTTCACAGTGACCACACCTGCACCTGTACTTTTTAGGCCAGAAAAGGGGTTAGAGAAGTTAGTTGATAGCAGTCTCTACTGAATACTATGCAATATGTATTTCTCTGGAACATATGGGCCACAATTCTCCACCTCACTGAGGTGCTCAAAATGGGTAAATCTCTGAAGAACAAAGATATACTGCAATGCAGAGAATCATCAATGATCATGTTTGATATTGACATACAGTAACCTACACAACTCACACTTTCTTACCTGATCTTCCATCTCATCCCATCTTCTCTTCTCTACCTCTATCTGCCTCAGCTTTTCCTTTCCTAGCTCTTGCTCATCCGGTTATTTTAAATACTCAAACACAACAAACCACATAAATTGTTCCTGGATGGCAAACAATTATATGGTGCAGACATCCTTTATGAATTGCACAATATGTTTTTGCTGTTAGTTCCACTCGTCCCCCATGGTAAGAGCGGGCTTAATAAAGTTCTCCATTGTCAGTGAAGACTCTATGGGGGGCCTCCATTCTCTCTCCGTGCCTCAGGTTGCTGGGACAGTTACTGTGACTGATCAGCGAGAAAGGAGAATGATGTGCCTACATTTACTGTAGCTAAACTTATCTCCTAGGTGATAACTCCAGTGACAGGAGGACAAGATAATAGTTCCGTTTCCCAGAACTACCGGCCCTGCAGCCATAACTGTTGAATAACTGTCAAAGGACTTTGCCTCTCTGGTGGTCTCCTCATCAACTATGCATTTCAAGAAACTGCTGGATGGGTTTTCCTTTGAGATTTAAACCCCCTTTCAAATGAAGATAAAGTCATTATTAAGACCCCACAAGCTGTTCTCAGATCATATGCTATTGAGTTGCTCTGTGGGGAACTGTTAGTGTTATAAATTGAAAGATTAGTCTTCAGCTCATAATAAAACTTTAGTTAGTTACCTCTTAGGCTGAAAAGCTTCTGTCTGGACACTGGAACTGGACACTATTGTCTCTGCCAGTGAGACAAGGTACTGCTTCTGTTCTCTTACTAGTTTACAGTAGTTATATACAATTTGAAAGAACTGTCAAGCCTTTATCATTACTTACAAGTCAGACCAATTAAAGCTTGTACTATTCTGATCTTAAGAAAATGATTCTGCCACTCATCCTGTAATCCTGGCTTGCACAGCACTCCCCCTCCAATGCATTGCTCCCACCTTTAGCCGTGACCTCTACATTTACCAGTTAGATCCTCAAAGAACAGCTTCAATAGTTTCTAGAAAAGTTATCTTCCAGAAAACCTTCCACAGCTCCCAGTAAAATGACTTGTACCCCTTCCTGTGCTTCCAAACTGCTCAGCACTTGTCTCCCACTGTTCCCACCTAGGGCCACGCCCTGCATGGCCCTGACTGCTGTTCTACAACTAACCCGTCCAGCATTCCAGTAGCTTTAGCCTGTTCACACCCACCTTCCCCTCCTCTTATCCTCCTCCAGGGAAACCTGTCTAGCTGCCTACTCTGTCTGTTCACTGGCCTGGCATTCCGGAAATTCATTCCAGCATGGCAGGTGGCTGCTCGCCCTCCCTCAGTGCCCCTCCATCCCAGACCAACACCACCAATACCCCTGCCACCCGTAGGCTGCCGGCAGAGTCCTGTAGTCCCTCTCCTGTGGCGAGCTATCAGGCTTAGCTGGCCCCATAGACCCCCAAGATGCTGGCTTCACAGGTGTGCCATGCTCAGCTGGAGAACAGGCTGCTGAATGTGTTTGGCCTCCTAAGACTGTCTGGAACACAGCAACAGCGGTGATGTCCTGCTTTTCTTTTCCCCCTCTCTTAGTTTGTGTAAATTAGTTTTTCAGAGTTGAGAGCTCGGGAGGAATTAATCAACATATCCCTCTGTGTCTTCACAGGATAATGCTTCATTTCTGAGGGGGATACATTGCCAAGACTAACATTAGGGCGTCCCGTTTGGGCATTGGTGAATGCAGATATCTGTTTGTAAGAAGTGATAAGCACCAAGGTTTTTTTGTTTTCAATCTAACAGACATCCAAATCACACTGCCTGTCTGACACATTCTGCGTTGACCCCTTTCATTGATTGACTAGCAGTCTGTTTAGAACAAATCTCTCTCTCTCTTGAATAGAACATGTTGCACTCTTGGGATGGCATACATATTTGGATGCATGTTGTATAAATGCATACAGTTGTTGCTGACATAATGCAACATTACTCGATGGGATACAACAATAGTTTTTTTTAGGGCCTTTGTCTGGCTCTTTAACCTTCTGTTTGATTGCCTGAGCCAGCACCACCAGAATGATTTATTTGGCTTGGAGAGCGAACTGCGTCTTTCATCAGAATCACTTCATTCGAGAAGCACATTTTCACATACCCAGAATATTACTAGGGAATAAATTCTATCAGATCAAGTGTTAACCGGTAATAGCAGACACCAGTATGGCTGATGTTTTGGTTGTTTCGAAACAGCGTTGGAGTCAAATAGTTAACTTCTTAGGGAGCGGCAGCAGAGGTGATGGTTTTGGAGAGCCTGGCGTGCCCAAAGTAAAATGCCTCCCATTCAGGCCCAGAAAATAGGATATGCACATATTTAGTACCATTGGATAGGAAACACTGAATTTTCCAAAAGTGTTAACCGTTTGTCTGTGAGTAAAACAGAACGCATATGGCAGGCGAAAACCCGAGGAATTTCTTCCCTGGAAAAAATGATTTTGACACATTGCTCATTTGGAACCCCTCCCTCATGAAAATGACCATATAAGGGCATATGAATGCAGTACCCATTGCTTCCTTTAGATGTCAACAGTCTCGAGACAGTGTAAATTTTCAATTTGGATGAATTAGACCAGAGAAGAAGAGCAAACCAGGAAGTGTACTTTTTATGTCAACAGTACCCAGCGCGCGCTCCCGACAAGGCTCGCAGTGTCTTTTTACCGTCTTTATCGATCAGTTTATATTCCGGTTGATTTATAATAGTAAATATACATAAAAGTGTTCCTAAGGATACATTTAAAACTATGTTTGATTGTTCTTGGACAAGTTTATAGGTATAAGTTGAACGAGTTCTCGTCACGTTTCAATGGAGGAGTGGAGGCTGTCGTTTCTGATTATAACGCGCGAACCAAATGGAGATTTATGGATAAAATACATTACTTTTTCTAACAAAAGAACCATGGATTGTCTTCGTTGGACACTTAGGATGACCTCAGCAGAAGTTCTTCAACAGGAAACAGAGCTTTTGATGAGTATGGAACACTTGTATATTGGTGGATGTTTAATAATTCAACTTTTGGATTTTGAATTTGCCGCCTTGCATTTCACCTGGTAGTGTCGGGATTGGGGCGCTAGCGCCCCAGCAATCCCTGAGAGGTTAGCAGCTGGACTTATGATCATTGTCACAAAGCCAAACACGTCCCACTTGTGTTTATTAGTTCAGAACGACAAAGTGTAGGCTATATAAAAATAATGACGATCAAAATATTTAGGATTTCTATCAGCTTCATCGAGGTGTAGATTACATTTCACATTCCAGTGTTCGAACTTGTAAACAAGGCTGCATGAGATTTCACTTAATGTAACTCCGTGCAGCCAATGGCAATGTTCACTTTAGGTATAATGTCGGGAGCCACTTGTGGATTTGATAGCTCTAACAAAGATCCAGTTCCGACACCTTCAACTTATCCATCAATAATGATAAGCCACCTGGTATAGACAGCCAAGATTGGAAACTACTAACCAAGGCCTAGAGGAGTGTGTGTCCACAGGCGTCGAAGGAAGCAAAATGAATTCCACTACCAAAAAACAGTAAAGCACCATTTGCTGGCTCTAACAGCGGCCCAATCAGCCTGCTCTTAGTTAACTGATGGAGAGAATTGTGTTTTAACAAATGCAATGCAATTTATTTTTTAAAGAGCAATTTAACCCTTGACTTTCAGCATACACATAAGTAAGTGCACTCAACTTGTACTGCACTGACTCAGATGACTGATTATTGGCTAAAGGGAATGGATAATAAGATGACAGTTGGAGCTGTATCGTTAGATTTCATTGTAGCCTTTGATGTTATTGATCATCATTTGTTATAAAAAAAACTCACCTGTTATGGCTTTAAATCACCTGCCATCACATGGTTGGAGAGTTACTTATCCAATAGAACTCAGAAAGTATTCTTCAATGGATGCTTCTCTAACACCAGATATGTACAGTGAGGGAAAAAATAATTTGATCCCCTGCTGATTTTGTACGTTTGCCCACTGACAAAGAAATGATCAGTCTATAATTTTAATGGTAGGTTTATTTGAACAGAGACAGAATAACAACAAAAAAATCCAGAAAAACACATGTGAAAAATGTTATAAATTGATTGATTTCTGGCTCCCAGGTGTCTTTTATACAGGTAACGAGCTGAGATTAGGAGCACACTCTTAAAGGGAGTGCTCCTAATCTCAGTTTGTTACCTGAATAAAAGACACCTGTCCACAGAAGCTATCAATCAGATTCCAAAGTCTCCACCATGGCCAAGACCAAAGAGCTCTCCAAGGATGTCAGGGACAAGATTGTAGACCTACACAAGGCTGGAATGGGCTACAAGACCATCGCCAAGCAGCTTGGTGAGAAGGTGACAACAGTTGGTGCGATTATTCGCAAATGGAAGAAACACAAAATAACTGTCAATCTCCCTCGGCCTGGGGCTCCATGCAAGATCTCACCTCGTGGAGTTGCAATGATCATGAGAACGGTGAGGAATCAGCCCAGAACTACACGGGAGGATCTTGTCAATGATCTCAAGGCAGCTGGGACCATAGTCACCAAGAAAACAATTGGTAACACACTACGCCGTGAAGGACTGAAATCCTGCAGCGCCCGCAAGGTCCCCTTGCTCAAGAAAGCACATTTACATTCCCGTCTGAAGTTTGCCAATGAACATCTGAATGATTCAGAAGACAACTGGGTGAAAGTGTTGTGGTCAGATGAGACCAAACTGGAGCTCTTTGGCATCAACTCAACTTGCCGTGTTTGGAGGAGGAGGAATGCTGCCTATGACCCCAAGAACAACATCCCCACTGTCAAACATGGAGGTGGAAACATTATGCTTTGGGGTGTTTTTCTGCTAAGGGGACAGGACAACTTCACCACATCAAAGGGACGATGGACGGGGCCATGTACCATCAAATATTGGGTGAGAACCTCCTTCCCTCAGCCAGGACATTGAAAATGGGTCGTGGATGGGTATTCCAGCATGACAATGACCCAAAACACACGGCCAAGGCAACAAAGGAGTGGCTCAAGAAGAAGCACATTAAGGTCCTGGAGTGGCCTAGCCAAATCTGCCTAGCCAGAGCAAAATCTGTGGAGGGAGCTCAAGGTTCGAGTTGCCAAACGTCAGCCTCGAAACCTTAATGACTTGGAGAAGATCTGCAAAGAGGAGTGGGACAAAATCCCTCCTGAGATGTGTGCAAACCTGGTGGCCAACTACAAGAAATATCTGACCTCTGTGATTGCCAACAAGGGTTTCACATGAGTTTTTCTAGATTTTTTTTGTTGTTATTCTGTCTCTCACTGTTAAAATAAACCTACCATTCAAATTATAGACTGATCATTTCTTTTCAGTGGGCAAACGTACAAAATCAGCAGGGGATCAAATACTTTTTTCCCTCACTGTAAAGTGCGGTCTCTCTCAGGTCAGTTGTCTTGTGTCGTTACTCTTTCCTATTTTTATAAATTATATGCCACTTGTCTTACAAGAATGTCAAATGACAATGTATACGGACGATTTCACACTCCACACATAAGCACCTACAGCCAGCGAGCCCACTAAGACTCTTAGCAAGGAGTTACAGTCAGTGTCAGAATGGTTAACCTCTCAGGGATTACTGGGGCGCTAGCGCCCCAATCCCGACACTACCAGGTGAAATGCAAGGCGGCAAATTCAAAATCCAAAAGTTGAATTATTAAACATCCACCAATATACAAGTGTTCCGTACTCATCAAAAGCTCTGTTTCTTGGCAATATCACAGCGTTGTCAGATTTCAAAAAGGCTTTACGGCGAAAGCAGCACACTTGATTGTTTGAGGGTAGCACCTCACATATTTTTCCCATAGCCATGAATCGATTAGCCATCATGGCACACACATAACACATTTCACAGCGAAAACAAATCAATTACCTGTTAAAGAACTTCTGCTGAGGTCATCCTAAGTGTCCAACGAAGACAATCCATGGATCTTTTGTTAGAAAAAGTAATGTATTTTATCCATAAATCTCCATTTGGTTCGCGCGTTATAATCAGAAACGACAGCCTCCACTCCTCCATTGAAACGTGACGAGATCTCGTTCATCTTATACCTATAAACATGTCCAAGAACAATCAAACATAGTTTTAAATGTTGATCTCGGGATGGCCAGGATTGATAGTGGTACCTCTCCATCGCTCATTGGTGTTGATTTCAGCATGTCAAATTCGTGATGTTTAAAGCCCATTGAAACATATTGCAAATGTACTGTACATTTGCAATATGTTTCAATGGGCTTTTAACATCACGAATATGACAAGCTCTAAAATACTGTAGAAATGCCCAATTGACTGCCCGTTGGTCTCAGGATGGCCAGGATTGATTGTGGTACCTCTCCATCGCTCGTTGGTGTTGATTTCAGCATGTCAAATTCGTGAAGTTAAAAGCCCATTGAAACATATTGCAAATGTACAGTGAAACATATTGCAAATGTACAGTACATTTGCAATATGTTTCAATGGGCTGTTAACATCACGAATATGACAAGCTCTAAAATACTGCAGGAATGGCCAATTGACTGCCCGGATTGATAGTGGTACCTCTCCATCGCTCATTGGTGTTAATTTCAGCGTGTCATATTCGTGATGTTAAAAGCCCATTGAAACAAATTGCAAATGTACAGTACATTTCAATGGGCTTTGAACTTCTTAGGCAGTGGTGGGGCCTAAGAATTATTAAACATGCACCCATATACAAGTGTTGCATAGTCATCAAAAGCTCTGCTTCTTGGCAATATCACAGCGTTGTCAGATTTCAAAAAGGCTTTACGGCGAAAGCAGCACACTTGATTTTTTGAGGGTAGCACCTCACATATTCTTCCCATAGCCATGAATCGATTAGCCATCATGGCACACACATAACACATTTCACAGCGAAAACAAATCAATTACCTGTTGAAGAACTTCTGCTGCGGTCTTCCTAAGTGTCCAACGAAGACAATCCATGGTTCTTTTGTTAGAAAAAGTAATGTATTTTATCCATAAATCTCTGTTTGGTTCACGCGTTATAATCAGAAACTACAGCCTCCACTCCTCTATTGAAACGTGACGAGAACTCGTTCAACTTATACCTATAAACTTGTCCAAGAACAATCAAAAATCATTTTAAATGTATCCTTAGGAATACTTTTACGTATATTTACTATAATAATTCAACCGGAATATAAACTGGGCTATAAGAACGGAAAAAAACACAGAGCATGCCTTGTCGGGAGCGCGCGTCCTC
Organism: Brachymystax lenok tsinlingensis; assembly: GCA_030435695.1. Taxonomy (NCBI): domain Eukaryota; kingdom Metazoa; phylum Chordata; class Actinopteri; order Salmoniformes; family Salmonidae; genus Brachymystax; species Brachymystax lenok. The sequence continues at coordinate 32,284,360 of CM059814.1, forward strand.
TCCTATTGACATCCAAGGGGACACTTCCTGTTTTCTCTTCTTCTCTGCTCTAATAGCATCCAAAAAATATCTGAACACTGTCTCGAGACTGTTGACATCCAGAGGAAGCGATAGGTACTGCATTCATATGCCCTTATATGGGCATTTTCATAAGGGAGGGGTTCCAAATGAGGAACTCTGTCAAAACCACTTTTTCCAGGACAGAAATTCCTCGGGGTTTCGCCTGCCATATCCATTCTGTTTTGACTCACAGACAAATGGTTAACACTTTTAGAAAATTCTGAGTGTTTCCTATCCAATGGTACTAAATATGTGCATATCCTATTTTCTGGGCCTGAATGGGAGGCATTTTACTTTGGGCACGCCAGGCTCTCCAAAACGGTCACTTCGTGCGCTGATCGCTAAGAAGTTAACATCACGAATTTGACAAGCTCTAAAATACTGCAGAAATGCCCAAATAAACTGGCCCGTTGAACTCGGGATGGCCGGGCTCAACGATTTTAACTTATTTAAAATGGAAAAAAGTCTGCCATCAAGTCACTATAATAAAAATGTAAAACACCTAGTTACGTTCTAGTTGCGTGTCCAGTTCTGACGTTATGTGTCGGCCTAGCTGAGGCGATCCCAAATCCCGAGTTTCGGCCCGATAGGTCTTTCGGAGCCCGAGCAGCAACCTTAATTGGTGCTGAAAATCCACGTTTTCCGGGAGTTGCTATGGGGTCCTTGAATGAGCTATCGGACAGAAACATTAGGGTCCGTCTCTATGGGCCAAGGCGGATCTAATGCACCTAACCTTGTGTCTCTGGGACCTTTAGAAATGTTGTCATTTTCGTGATGTAAAAAACCGTGCACTATCGACATAAGCTCTAGAAAAGGGTTCTAAAGTTTCAGAGCTCTAGGTCTGACGGTTCTTTAATAGTTCGAACTAAAGTAACTATTGCAGGCAGTGTGTGTCTGTAAGCCCCACACTGTCACTCCCCATGGATTGTGTGCGTGTATGAGTTTTTCAAGGGATTCTGATGGGAGAAATGACTGATTTACAGTTCATTGGGGTTGCCTAATCACACATGTGAAGTTTTACTGTTTTACTGTTCCTCTTCCAGCTAGGGTCCCATTTTCCGAATTTTCGCCTGTCTGACGTGCCCAAAGTTAAATGCCTACCACTCATGGCCTGAAACTAGGATATTTACATATTTAGTACTATTGGATAGGAAACACTCTGAAGTTTATAAAACCATTAAGATATAGTCTGTGGCTATTCCAGAACAGATTTAGCAGGCAAAAACCAGAGAAATTTCTGTCCGGAATTTATTTTTCTGTTGCTCTCCTCTCATTTTGAAGCCCATGTAATATTTTTCTATGGGGAATAGGACCGAGGTTGCAGTACTTATGGCTTCCACTAGATGTCAACAGTCTCTGGAAAGGGTATGGAGGAAAAAGCTCTGACCAGATCCTTAGAGAGAGAGAATTACTACCGGTAGGGAAAAAAGGTAAACAGGCGTGCACGTTCACGAGAACGTGAACGCGCGCCAGCGACCAACTTTCTTTTCGTCTTTTAACGCTTTCACTTACCGTTCTTGTAAAATATGATCGCTATTATTCATAAAAGAATACATAAGGATGCATTATTAATGATATTTGATTTGTTTGTGAAAAGATGAGAGGTATAATTTGAACGCGATCCCTTCACTGTAAAACGGGCGAGTAGACTGACAATGCTTGGTGGAGTAGCTGAACGTAACGTGCCAAAAACAACGGATATTTATGGATATAATTATTTACTTTTTCTAACAAAAGAACCATGGATTATCTTGTTTGGACACTTGGGAAGACCTCAGAAGAAGTTATTTGAAAGGTAAACGATTTATATTAGCTGTGATATGGACATTTTGAGAACCGAGCTGGATATGAATTTATGCTAATGTGGAAAATATGTGAGGTACTAGCCTCAAACAATCAAATGTAGTGCTTTCGCCGTAAAGCCTTTTTAAAATCTGACAACGCAGTGATATTGCCAAGAAGCAGAGCTTTTGATGGCTATGCAACACTATGCAACACTTGTATATCAAAGTTAAATATTACGAATATGTATTACGAATATGTATTTTGAATTTGGCGCGTTATGTTTGCTCTGAAAACGATCCCGCTAAAGGGATCCGTGCGCTAAGAGGTTAAGGGTTAATGCCACACGGTCACGGTTAGGCTTGCACAGATCGGGAGGTCCTAAGGAACGTTCCTGAGGTGGAATTGTGCTTCTAACCCAAACGGGTCTGCTGATGTCACCCAAAAGCAGCTGAAATTTAGGGCTTCATTTTGGGCCTACTTTTTGGCATGGTTGTTGCGGTCAGACCGAGTGAGCTACGGTCAAGCGGGGCATCTCGTTGAACTTGGCAAGGCCTAGAGACTATGGTGATGCCATTGCAGGCTCTGTGTGTCTTTAAGCCCCACACTGTGTCACTCCAACCCAGCTCTGTGTTTGTGTGTGTGTGAGAGAGTTTTCTTGTAAATCTGATGGGAGAAATGACTCATTTACAGTTCATGAGGGTTTCCTAATCACACATGTGAAGATTTGGAAAGATGTGAACTTTTTTAACCCTTCGAAACAGACCCTGTGACCCCAGTTTAATGCACTTCCGGTTGTCACAGGAAGCTGTAGGTAGACACATATCCAGGGTCTCCAAAACGGTCACCTCATGCGCTGCTGCCTAAGAAGTTGATGTCATAATCGGATCGGTGGGATGCTAGCGGTCCACCTACGACAACATCCGATGAAATGCAGAGCGCCAAATTAAAATTACAAAAATAGTAATATTAAACATTCATGAAAATACAAGTGTTTGTACATCATTCAAAAGCTTAGAATCTTGGTAATTGAACCGCATTGTCGGATTTACAATAGGCTTTATGGCGAAAGCAGAACCTTCGATTATCTGAGGACAGTGCCCCACAACAACATATTATTCATACCAGCACAGGCGTTACAAAATCAAATATAGCGATAAAATAAATCACTTACCTTTGAAGATCTTCCTCTGTTTGCAATCACAAGGGTCCAAGGAACACAAAGAATGGTCGTTTTGTTTGATAAAGTCCTTCTTTATATCCCAAAAAGGCTGTTTAGTTCTGTAATCCAGTCATTCATGCAGACAAAGAAATCCAAAAAGTACAGGTAAAGGTCATCCAAACAAGTCAAACAATGTTTCTAATGAATTCTCAGGTTGTCAAATATCTAAATAAACGATAATATTTCAGACAGAGAATAGCATGTTCAATAGGAAAGAAAAATAACGAAGAGCGCGCACACAGTAGTGTCTGTTTCAACAACCACTTGTAAGAACTTCTATTTCTTGTTTGTTTTTCAAACAACAAGCCTGAAACCATGTCTAAAGACTGTTGACATCTAGTGGAAGCCATAGGAACTGCAATCTGGGAGCTAATTCCCTCTATAGACAATAGCAAGTCAGTGGAAAAACTGTGACAAAACAAAAACATTTTCCGGATGGATTTTCCTCTGGTTTTCACCTGCTATATCAGAAACTTCTGAGTGTTTTATATCCAATACTAACTATTATATGCATATCCTAGCTTCTGGGCCTGAGTAACAGGCAGTTTACTTTGGGAACATCAGACTCTCCGTATTTCCGAACACTGCCCCCTAGCCCGAAGAAGTTAAGTTGTTCTTTTCTATTACTGTTCTGTACTTTGTCATGTATTTGTACTTTCTATGTGAACCCCAGGTAGAGTATCTGCTGCATATGCAGTACCTAATGGGATCCTAACAAACTAAACCCTCAAAACATCAGTTATGCGGATATTGGCTAAAGCGGATGTTGACTCTTAGTGAATAGGTTCTGCAAGCAACAGACAATGTTTTAGACAATGTGCAAACAGAATACAGACACACAATCAACATGTGTGTGTGTATATATATATATATATATATATATATACAGTTGAAGTTAACATACACCTTAGCCAAATACATTTAAACTCCGTTTTTCACAATTCCTTACATTTAATCCTAGTAAAAATTCCCTGTCTTAGGTCAGTTAGGATCACCACTTTATTTTAAGAATGTGAAATGTCAGAATAATAGTAGAGAGAAAGATTTATTTCAGCTTTTATTTCTTGCATCACATTCCCAGTGGGCCCGAAGTTTACATACACCCAATTAGTATTTGGTAGCATTAGACCTCCTTGCTCGCACACGCTTTTTCAGTTCTGCCCACACATTTTCTATAGAATTGAAGTCAGAGCTTTGTGATGGCAACTCCAATACCTTGACTTTGTTGTTCTTTAGCCATTTTGCCACAACTTTGGAAGTATGCTTGGGGTCATTGTACATTTGGAAGACCCATTTACGATCAAGCTTTAACTTGAATGATGTCTTGAGATGTTGCTTCAATATATCCACATAATTTTCCTACCTCATGATGCCATCTATTTTGTGAAGTGCACCAGTCCAATCTGCAGCAAAGCACCCCCACAACATGATGCTGCCACCCCCGTGTTTCACGGTTGGGATGGTGTTCTTCGGCTTGCAAGCCTCCCCCTTTTTCTTCCAAACATAACGATGGTCATTATGGCCCAAAAAATGTGTTTCATCAGACCAGAGGACATTTCTCCAAAAAGTACGATCTTTGTCCCCATGTGCAGTTGCAAACCATAGTCTGGATTTTTTATAGCGGTTTTGGAGCAGTGGCTACTTCCTTGATGAGCGGCCGTTCAGGTTATGTTGATATAGGACTCATTTTACTGGGGATACAGATACTTTTGTACCTGTTTTCTCCAGCATCTTTACAAGGTCCTTTGCTGATGTTCTGGGATTGATTTGCACTTTTTTTCTGAGGTCTAGACTGGTTTCTTTAGATTTTCCCATGATGTCAAGCAAAGAGACACTGAGTTTGAAGTTTGAAAATACATCCACAGGTACAACTCCAATTGACTCAAATGAGGGGATTCTTTGAAAGATTGGGTGTCTGGGGTGGGCATGATCGGCAATGATCTTTCCTGACTCAATGAGAGACTTATTGATTGTGAGAGTTTGAGTTTATTCAGCTAGCGCATATAATAGACTCTCTGGTGAGTCTTCTCCGTCACCCGTTAAAGTTGGCCTCCCGCTTGAGCTTGTGGGAGATTAACAATCCCCAGGAATTTGAATGATTCAGCCATGTTAACGGCTGAGATATCAATCACTAGGGGGATATTTGGTCGGGGATGTTTTCTGAAGTCTATCACCGTCTCCACAGTTTTCATCTCGATACTTGGACTTATCACCATCAGAGATGAAACCGACCAGGATGGTGTCATCAGTAAACTTCAGTAGTTTGACAGATGTGTCATTGGAGTTATAGTCATTTGTGTATATTGAGTAGAATAGGGGGGGAAGCATTTATCCTTGCGGGACCCCGTGCTGATGGATTTGCAGTCTTCATGTAGTGTGTCCTGTTTGACTGGAATTAGAGACCCAGATGGAGTGTGGTACGTTCAGCTGGGTGAGTTTGTCCTGTAACAGTTCTGGGATGATTGTGTTAGCTGAATATAGCATTCACCCAGCAAGAAATGGTGGATCTAATCTTAGAAACGTGAAGGAGAGTGAATCTTTATTGATTCTGAATGAGAGGAACATGTCCCTCTAATGGGATTGTGTTCTTTGTTTGAAAACAAAAGTACACCTTTGACATAACTTTTTTAATTTACAATCAAACAAACCGTGTCCGCCCACATCTCACAACATTAGCTTCCTAATGCTGCCTGCTTGCCTGTGAGAAAGATCCCTGAAGGATTACTTGATTGTTCCCCATGCTTCCAAAATTAAATATTTGTAATGTCGAGATTGTTGTCTGTGATTTATGAGATTGCTTTCTTTGATTGTTTTGTCTTCAAGCAGCTTCAGATTGCCTTCAGTAATAATGTGTCACCTTTTATGTATCATTTTATTGAAGCTTGATGAAATAAACAGTGAGAAACAGTGGCTGGTTTACATTAAAAACTCTGAAGACTGCTCAGTTCATTATTAATTTCTGCTGCAATATCAGCCTTGTTATGCAGAAGCTTTGGATATGTGTATCCTTGATTGCACTGGCCATAGAAGACTCTCCAATTTCGTCCCAAGTGGCACCCTATTCCTACATAGTGCACTACTGTTGACCAGAGCCCTATGGGCTGTGGTCAAAAGTAATGCACTATATAGGGAAGAGGGTGCCATTTGGGACATAGCCCAAGACATCAAAGAGGATCATTTCTCCTTTGTGCCTCTCTTTTATTCAGACTAAATCATGTATTAGAGTGAAATTGGTAGTCAATTGTGAATTCTCTGTCCTCCTGCATGAGAAGAGCAATCAGGGCTAGTCAACCAACATGATCGCAATAACATTACTTCGGTCTCTATTTATTCAGATGTTGATATACTTCCATCACTGTACAAGACAAACCTTAGATCACGTCAAGACAGAGCTGATGGTGTTATATCTACAGTTATAACCCATGCTGTCCCTTATCATTCACTATCATAGGCTGCTTTTCATTTTACAAGTAAAATAAAACTCGCTACCAAATTATCTCTCTTTCTTTCTTTGGCTTCCCTTTCAAATGTTTTATTTGACATACACTGTGTACAAAACATTAGGAACACCTGCTCTTTCCATGACAGACTGACCAGGTGAATCAAATCAAATTTTATTTGTCACATGCCCTGAATACAACAGGTGTAGACCTTACAGTGAAATTCTTACTTACAAGCGCTTAACCAACAATGCAGTTTTAAGGAAAATAAGTGTTGAGTAAAAAATAGATAATTAAAAATTTAAAAAAATAAAAGCAACAAATAATTAAATAGCAGCAGTAAAATAACAATAGCGATGCTAAATACAGGGGGTACTGGTACAGAGTCAATGTGTGGGTGCACCGGTTAGTCGAGGTAATTGAGGTAATATGTACATGTAGGTAGAGTTAATGTGACTATGCATAGATAATAAACAGAGAGTAGCAGCAGCGTAAAATAGGGAGGCAATGCAAATAGTCTGGGTAGCCATTAGATTAGCTGTTCAGGAGTCTTATGGCTTGGGGGTAGAAGCTGTTAGGAAGTCTTTTGGACCTAGACTTGACTCTCCGGTACCGCTTGCCGTGCGGTAGCAGAGAGAACTGTCTATGACTAGGGAGGTTGGAGTCTTTTTAGGGCCTTCCTCTGACACCGCCTGGTATAGAGGTCCAGGATGGCAGGATGTCAGGAAGTCCAGGATCCAGTTGCAGAGGGAAGTGTTTAGTCCCAAGGTCCATAGCTTAGTGATAAGCTTTGAGGGCACTATGGTGTTGAACGCTGAGCTGTAGTCAATGAATAGCATTCTCACATAGGTTTTCCTTTTGTCCAGGTGGGAAAGGGCATTGTGGAGTGCAATAGAGATTGCATCATCTGTTTATTTGTTGGGGCAGTGTGAAAATTGGAGTGGGCTAGTATTTCTGGGATAATGGTGTTGATGTGAGCCATGACCAGCCTTTCAAAGAAATTCATGGCTACAGGTCGTGAGGGCTACAGATTGGTAGTCATTTAGGCAGGTTACCTTAGTGTTCTTGGGCACAGGGACAATGCCCAATGACAAGCCTGCACATCTGGTTTGCTCGTGTCACTGGGCAGCTCGTGGTTAATGCTTTCCTTTGTAGTCTGTAATAGTTTGCAAGCCCTGCCACATCCGACGAGCGTCGGAGCCAGTGTAGTACTTTTCTTTCTCAGTCCTGTATTGACGCTTTACCTGTTTGATGGTTCATCTGAGTGCATAGTGGGATTTCTTATAAGCTCCTTGAAAGCGGCAGCTTTACCCTTTAGCTCAGTGCGGATGTTGCCTGTAATCCATGACTTCTGGTTGCGGTATGCATGTGTAGTCACTGTGGGGACAACGTCATCAATGCACTTATTGATGAAGCCAGTGACTGATGTGGTGTACTCCTCAATGCCATCGAGTCAAGGAAAATATTCCAGCCTGTGCTAGGAATAGTCCTGCAGAGTAGCATCTGCTTCATCTGAAAACTTTTTTATTGACCGAGTCACTGGTGCTTCCTGCTTTAGTTGTTGCTTGTAAGCAGGAATCAGGAGGATAGATTTATCGTTAGATTTGCCAAATGGAGGGCGAGGGAGAGCTTTGTACGCATCTCTGTGTGTGGAGTAAAGGTGGTCTAGAGTTTCTGGTGCACATTTAACATGCTGGTAAAATGAGGTAAAACGGACTTAAGTTTTCCTGCATTAATGTCCCCGGCCACTAGGAGCACCGCCTCTGGATGAGCGTTTTCCTGTTTGCTTATGGCCGTATACAGCTCATTGAGTGCGGTCTTCGTGACAGCATCAGTTTGTGGTGGTTAATAGACAGATACGAAGAATATAGATGAAAGCTCTCTTGGTAAATAGTGTGGTCTACAGCTTATCACCAATATACATAGAACGGCACCCCTTGACTTACCAGAGGCTACTGTTCTATCCTGCCGAATAAGCATAAATCCCAGGTGAAAACTATGATCCCTTATTGATGTCACCTGTTAAATCCACTTCAATCAGTGTAGATTAAAGGGGTGACAAGTTAAAGTTGTATTTTTAAGCCTTAAAACAATTGAGGTGTAGATTGTGTGTGTGTGCCATTCAGAGAGTAAATGGGCAATACAAAATATTTAAGTGCCTTTGAACGAGGTATAGTAGTAGGTGCCTGGCACACCAGTTTGAATGTGTAAAAAACGTTTCCCATGTGTATCAAGAATGGTCTACCACCCAAAGGACATCCAGCAAACTTGACACAACTGTGAGAAGCATTGGAGTCAACATGGGCCAGCATACCAGTGGAACAGTTTCATCACGTTGTACAGTCCATGCCCTGATGAATTCAGGCTGTTCAGGCTGAGGGCAAAAGGGGAAGCAATTCAATATTAGGAATGTTTTTCTAATGTTTTGTACACTCAGTGTATTGTCTTGTTCAATTCGTTGTTCGTTAAATTGGGAATGATTCTGTGGGACCTAGGGGTTAACTTTGGTTTTAATCATAACCTTGGAGATACTCTGATGTCAGCTGGATATCCTCCATGAGAGAGAAAATAAAATGACTAGTGAATATCTTATGGCACATTGCTTTTAGAGGCAAGCTAGATGTAGTTTCCTGCAATTATTTTATCTGCCGTTTGTAGAAGTGTTTGATCTGAATCTACAAGGGGGCAAGTAAGCTTATACTTTTAAGTCTGAAAATGTAATCGTTAAGGGTCATCATTCTAAATAGGACTTTGCAATAAGTGAAACTGACAATTCAAGATCAGGAACAGATGGGTACAAAGACTAAATTAACGATTCAAAACATGAAAAGAAAATTGTCTCAGAAAGTACAGAAATAATTGCAATACATTTCATCATCTTTTGTGGTCCAGTTGTATGCTTACAGTTTATGGTGACAAGGGTCTATGAACACATTTTATTTTGAACATCATGACTGCAATAGTGATCAGGAAAGGGGAAGTCATATTTGCAGTATACACTTACAGCATACATACAGTTTATCAGTAGAATTGCTGATCTAGGATCCGTTTTTTTTTTAGAACATAATGAATAACAGACAGGTGAGTCTGTCACGATCAGCTAGGAGTGGTGGGTGTGGAGTCAGACGCAGAGAGCACGGTGTAGGGGAAAACACTCCTCTTTAATACGGCGTGTGAAATACAATGCCCAATACACGGCAGGCGCACAAACAAACAGGCGCTCAAAAACAGACACGGGCATAAAAATGATGACACACACGAACGTCCACCAAAACAGAGAAACAAGCCCGCACAAAAGGAGGCGGGCTTGATCGGCTTAAATAGCCCTAGAATAAAAACACAAAACAGGTGCAAACAATAGAATAATCAACAGAAAGGAAATGAGGATCGGTGGCAGCTAATAGGCCGGTGACGACGACCGCTGAACGCCGCCCGAACAGGCAGAGGAGCCACCGTCGGTGGAAGTCGTGACAGAGTCCTTTTCCAACAACAGCAATCTTACGGTATTACAGTAATGTATTTTATTAGTATGACAATAAATAGTATTACATATTTTTTCTCTATTTGACTCAGCTCTAATATGACCTAGTTGGAACTACAGAACCTTTTTAAGTCTGGTCCATCACCAAGGGGAGGCAGAGGTTTTCTTCAGCAGGAACTATTAGGCTACCTGTCAGCACTCACAGAATTGTTATTTTCCTAAGACACTCATGTTAGGCCTCCATGCAAAATGAAAACATATTTTCAAGCCACTTGACTAACACTAAAATGTTTTACTAACATAACAGTTTAACTGTATAACCATATGAATACAAAGCAGTTACTATGTAGGTCCAATAACAATGTAATTTCTGTAATCACACAGGTTAAAGCAGTGATGTACTGGTACACAAAATGGTGGGTAAAAAGTAATGCTCCCTTTACTTTCAATGCATTTGTCCACAAAAGGTGGGTGACAACTTTTGGACATCAAATAAAAGTGGGTAAACTGCATTTACTTGTGTTGTCCCTTCACTACACCATTGGAAAAGAGCATGTAAATGTAAAGTGTTACCCACAATTCTGTGTTTTTGTTTTAACAACATTCTAAGTGTAGGAGCAGAAAACATATAGAACAGGACAGACTAGCTGGAATATGGCTATTTATTATTCAATCTAATATGTTGGAAGGGGTCATTATTACCCCTCCGTGTTTTGAATTGTTGTTATTTCGAAATGAATTATAATTTTCCTCAACTGCCTATTACAGCTCCAAATGAATAGCCCATGTTATGAAAGTTATACAGCTTCTCCCGACATGAAAATATTGTTGAAAGGTATCATTAATTGAAGTGCTGAACACTCGTGGGATTATAAATAGAAACTTAATCGGCTGTGTCACAAATGGCACAATATTCTCTTTATAGTGAACTACTTTTGACCAGCTCCTTGAGATGGATATTTGTGTCCAGCAGCTCTTCATTTCTGTTACTAAACAAATCCAACTGGCATGTAGACAGCTAGACCTAGGAGTCCTTTGTACCAGTGTATGTTACCCAGGAAGTGTTTTTTGTTAAAGTGATTTTTGTTAACCAACATTTGAAACCTCACAAATTAATGTAAGCATATCTTAATAAAAAAAAAGATCAGTCTACGTCCCAATTGGCACCCTATTCCCTGCATAGTGCGCTACTCATAACCAGAGGGCCCAGGTCAAAAGTAGCACACTATGTAGGGATTAGGGTACCATTTGGAACTTACCCTTCATGACTAAAAGTATCTCAAACTTTTCATTCCAAAATCATGGGCGTTAATATGGAGTTGGTCCCCCTTTTGCTGCTATTTCAGCCTCCACTCTTCTGGGAAGGGTGTCCACTAGATGTTGGAACATTGCTGCAGGGACATGCTTCCATTCAGCCACATTATCATTAGTGAGGTCAGGCACTGATGTAGGGTGATTAGGCCTGGCTCGCAGTCTGCATTCCAATTCCTCCCAAAGGTGTTTGATGGGGTTGAGGTCAGGGCTCTGTGCAGGCCCGTCAAGTTCTTCCCCGTCGATCTCGACAAACAATTTCTTTATGGACCTCGCTTTGTGTACGTGGGCATTGTCATGCTGAATTAGGAAAGGGCATTCCCTAAACTGTTGCCAGAAAGTTGGAAGCACAGAATCGTCTAGAATGTCATTGTATGATGTAGCTCTGAGATTTCCGATAACTGGAACTAAGGGGCCTAGCCCGAACCATGAAAAAGCCCCAGACCATTATTCTTCCTCCAAACTTTACATTTGGCACTGGGCATTCGGGCAGGTAACATTATCCAGTCCATCAGACTACCAGATGGTGAAGCATGATTCATCACTCCAGAGAACGCATTTCCACTACTCCAGAGTCCAATGGCGGAGAGATTTACACCACTAAAGCCGATGCTTGGTATTGTGCATGGTGATCTTAAGCTTGTGTTTGGCTGCTCGGCTATAGAAATGAATCTCCCGACGAACAGCTCTTGTGCTGACATTGCTTCATGAGGCAGTTTGGAACTTGGTAGTGAGTGTTGCAACTGAAGACAGATGATTTTTTACGCACTACGCGCTTCAGCACTCGGCGGTCCCATTCTGTGCACTTGTGTGGCCTACCACTTCGCAGCTGGGCTGTTGTTGCTCCTAGAGGTTTCCACTTCACAATAACAACACTTACAGTTGACCGGGGCAGCTCTAGCAGGGCAGAAATGTAACAAACTGACATGTTGGAAAGGTGGCATCCTATGCGGGGGGCCACTTTGAAAGTCATTGAGCTCTCCGTAAGGCCATTCTACTGTCAATGTTTGTCTATAGAGATTGAATGGCAGTGTAATCGATTTTATACACCTGTCAGCAACAGGTGTGGTTGAAAGAGCCAAATCCACTAATTTGTATATTTAGTGTAGATTCAGTGTGATCATGTGTTCATTCCCTTTGTTCCAGTGCACCAGCCCCTTGTCACATACATTGTAGTATGGCTCAGTACAGACGGCCAATTCTATTTCTGACTTAAGAGAGTGAGAGACAGAGCACGATTTGTGACCTGTTGACACAAGAAAAGGGCAACCAGTGAAGAACAAACACCATTGTAAATACAGCTTATATTTATGTTTATTTATTTTGCCTTTTGTACTTTAACTATTTGCACATCATTGCAACACTGTATATAGACATAATATGACATTTGAAATGTCTTTATTCTTTTGGAACTTTTGTGAGTGTAATGTTTACTGTACATTTTCTATTGTTTATTTCACTTTTGTTTATTATCTATTTCACTTGCTTTGTCAATGTAAACATGTTTCACGTGCCAATAAATTGAAATTTAATTGACAGAGAGAGAGAGACAGAGAGAGAGAGAAAGAGCGAGAGGGTTCATAGTGAGTTAATAATTGCATTACCCTCATTGTATTTTTGGTACATCTTGATGTCCTTCTGACCAAATAAACATCCCTGCATTGCATCAACATCACAGTAATTGCATTGTTGAGTTTCCATGCAAATGGGCAGTAAAGTATCGTATTGAACATTATTGTGTCCCTGAAGCACACAGTTCCCATTTGGAACTTATATCTGGTCCTTATTTGTGTGCCAAATGGCACCCTATTCCATACATAATGCACTACTATTGGCCCTGGTCAAAAGTAGTGCACTATATAGTTAATAGGGTGCCACCCACTTCTCATCCACACACTCAAAGTCAGATGTGCAGAAACAACTATCCAAGAACATGTGCTGTTCCGAAATGGCACCTATTCTCTACATAGTACACATGCATGGGGGCCTGGTCAAAAGTAGTGCACTATAAAGGAAATAGGGTGACATTTGAGACCCATAGACTGCAACGTCTTCAAATTTAGATTCAGAAATAGCTGGATCTCCTGGGCAGCATTAGCCTGAAGGTCATCAAAGGGGAAAATGACCCTGGTTCCTCTCTCTCTTCCTCCCTCCTCTCTCCTGCTGTCACTCTCCCCCTCTTTTTTTCTGTAATTGAGTGTGGTGCATAGCCATGGAGCCTGTGCTCATCGGCGGGCAGCTGAACATGGTTGTTAGTTACACACGTTTTCACCATAATTCCCAGGCATACTATCTATGCACTCTGTCTACGGATCTTCCTTCAAGGACATATCAATTTCACCGTTATCCCATGCAGCCCCACCCTCCCTCGCCCACCTCCTCTACTATCCTCACTCGTTGGAGTCATTACCGGCTCACAGTTCCAGATTATGTACTTCCTCCTCCTTAAAAGCATATGAAATTCAAATGGTTATTATTATTTTGCCATCTTATCTCGTCATGGCAACCATTGCTACAACAGCAGGAGTGCTGCCGATAACCTTCTAGTCCTGGTGAGTGACTCAACGCCGTCCGTAAACGATGCATAATTAATGTCATGCAGATTTACGGCTGGTGTCACCACTTTTAAACTTTTTTTTAAAACTAGCTAGACACCCCTCTGAAGCGAGAGGCCAGTGATATTTAGAACAAGACACCCAAACATTTCACTGGCCTTTCACTTTTTCTTTTGAAAAATCTCAGCAGTCGTTCTGAGAAGTGTGGGCCGGAAAGCTATAAGATTCTGTGCACGTTTCTTCTTCCCCTACACTAGCATGTCTCGGATCAGCCATGCTGCATTGCTTATACAACAGGGTGTCTGTTTCCTTCAGTCTCTCACCCTCTACTGGCTCCCCTCTCATTTGCTTGACACCCTTGTCAAACCATGCCCAGTAAGGCAGAGTCAGTACTTACTGGGTTCACAAGCTCTGTCAAGTCCTCTTCCAGGCCCAGCCTGTCAACCAGGCTGGTGACAGTGTTCTGAGTCCCAAATGGTACACTTTTTCCTTATTTAGTCCACTGCTTTTGACTAGAGCTCTATGGTCCTTGGTCCAAATTAGTGCACTACATAGGGAATAGTGTGCCATTTGTGATGCAGACAGCGTATACGTCAATGGAACTTAAAGAAAGAAGCACTCAAATCTACGCACAATGGTGGCATCTGTAGCTTTGTTTAACTTAGTTAGTTGCCGTGTGTATTGGAATGGTGGCGATAAAAGTAGAGCCACCTGTTTGCCAGTGAGTACGCCGTAACCAAATCCCCCCAACGGCCACAGTCAAAATTTTGAGTCTTGCAGTAAATGAGTCCCTGCTGAGTGTTACTAAAATGATTGCTGCACTAAGTGGTTGTGATTTGTTTATGTTTCCGATTAAACTATTAAGTCCTCATATTGTTGTCAGGGTTTTGACGTGGGGAGGGAGGCGGAGGATGATATTAGCTCTGATTGCGTGGCAAAGTGATTGTAAAAGATTAGCAGATTGCTGCACTTTACGGATGCTCCTCCTAAGAGACTGAGAGAATGGACCCACTGCATTGCTTGTTTGATTGAGATGCGATGTGTCAGTCTTTCAGAACTATCGGCCCTCGGCATCTGGGCACGTGTCCGGCATCCTTGCCAGAGAATTGATTGAGATTTATTGTTTAGGTAGATTAAGGCAGGAGAGGTCAATCAGGAAAAGAGGCATGCAGCGCTACTGTGCAGCACAGTGTCCCAAATAGCATCCATTGGCTTCCTTCCTGATGACAGAGGAGGGTGACCAGGGCCAAACAGCTTCAATAGCTCATAGTAACACAATCGTTACCGTTACACAGAACCCCCATGGCATCAGTGTCCCGAAATAGAATCAGGTGAATGTACGGTACGGCGAGGATATGCATGGCAAAGCAGTGATATGTGTCCCTCTGGACTTGCCGAACATACTTTGGGACTGGTCTTCAGTGGATACAGTATCCACCATGCCAATACCAGTATAATTAATTGCTTTGTTGGTCTCATCTCTTTCAGTCCTAGAAAAGGTTCCCCAAAGGAACAAACAAGCCAACTTAACTTGTTCTGTCCCTCTCTGCCTCTGGTTTCTGCTCAATCCACCCACTTGGACCTGCATCTGACAGTTTTTTGACAGATTGGGAAAGAGGGCATGATTAAAACGTTGGTCGGATATTTTTGGCATATATATTGTGTACTTGCAGTGATGTTAATGTTTTTACAAGAGATATAAGGATTGAATGTATGCCCATTATTAATAATCTGCTATCTGCTTCTGTGTGTGCCAAGGGGTGTGGGTCTCTGTGTGTTTGCACAGTATATCTAAGATAGACTTTTTGGGGTTTTGTGGTTATTCATTCTTACATGAGTGTGTTGGTGGAGTGGGTGATGTAGGCGAAAATAGAAAAGGTGTCATCACTAAGGCCTCTGAGGTGTCATTTACTTTGCAGTACAGTCCAGAAGAACAGATCTCTGTCTCTGTCCAGTCAGATAAGGAGGTCACTGTGGCCCTATGCCACAGACAGAGGTTGCTTCCCAAACAGCTCCATATTCCCTATATACTGTAGAGCACTACTTTTTCCAGGGCCCATGGCACCCTATTCCCTTTATAATGCACACATTTTGACCAGAGCCCTATGGTCCTTGGTCAAAAGTAGTGAACTATAAAGGGATAGGGTGTCATTTCGGATGCAACCAGAGAGATCACAGCTATGGTATCGGCTAGCTTCACCAGACTCTCAGTCTGGTCAGCGACTTGCCCCTTTAATAAATCCACCTTAACTGACCCAGATATCTAAACGTCTCAAATTGGCCCTAGAGGAGCCAGGAGCAGATGGCTGTCATATACCAAAGGGTGTAGATAACAGCCATTTATCAAAGCATTAGAGGAAAGCCACGAAATAGGGCCACCGGACATGTATCACATACTCAGGTCTTTATCCATCTGCAAATTCTCTGTTGCACTCTTTCCAAATTGTTGCTCATAAATAATTCAGTCTCCTTTATATGGGTTATTTATATTAATAACGCAAGGCAGGATTTTATTACAATGTATTGCCTCATCCTGTCATTCCAGGTGTATTCAAGCCCCGTGAAGTGTGCGAAATTGACTTATATCCTTACATATCTCTGGCTTACAATCATAACATGAGTAACCTGCTTAAATGCGTAACTTAGCTTATGGGAAACAATTTTGTCATACAAATATTGTGTAACTAACATGAAAAACTGTGTGTCTATTTAAGGTTCTATTATTCATGATATTCATGACTGTTTAATGCTGTTAATGTTCTCCAACCCTGCCACATATTGGCAATTGAGATATAATTACTCGTTTGTAGCAAACAGTGGCTTGATTTAGACCCTTCTGATTATGGTTGGCGTTTTCTGAACTAGCCTGCCAGGTATGGAACCAAACTCTTCCACATTGGAATTCTGTCTGACAGGAAGGAACATTCAGAGTTTTGATTGGGTATTGATCATTCTGTAAATCCTAAATATGAGACATTAGCTGAAATAGGTCAGTACACACTAAGACTGGCTGTAATGGACCATAGTTCAGCTAGACATATTCCTTAATTAGTCACACACGGTCTGCTCCAGCTCTCCTCAAAGTAATTCACTTGATCAGGAAGGACCATGCCCTGAGTCACTGCGTTAAATAAATAGTATGGTAATAACTCAAATGACATTGAGTTTTCCGAAAAGTAAATGCTTTTCCTAAACTCTGAGTAATTAGCATCCATAGTGAGTGGTCTAACTTAAATTCCTTGTATATTAGACTGTGGGAAGAAATGACCTGGGGAACGCGGTGTAGGCTATACTGATTTATCTGGTTATTTAAGATTTACACCCAGCATGGTGTGGAACAGGAGTAGTTGTAATCTACATTAATAATGGATTTAAATTGAACGACACATTGGATGATGATTGTTTTAGTTTTTGGGATATTCCCTCAAATCACAGAGAATCTGGGATTACGCATGTGTGTGTGTGTGGGAGAGAAAGAGGCAGAGGGATGATAAAAGCATTACATGATGGCAGCTGTAATTGTGACCGAGGGAATGAAATACATTACATGGCCAACAGTATGTGGACTCATACTCGTCGAACATCTCATTCCAAAATCATAGGCATCAATATGGAGTTGGTCCCACCTTCGCTGCTATAACAGCTTCTACTCTTCTGTGAAGGTTTTCCACTAGATGTTGGAACACGGGGACTTGATTTAATTCAGCCACAAGAGCATTAGTGGGGTTGGGGACTGATGTTGGGCGATAAGGCCTGGCTTGCAGTTGGCGTTCCAATTCATCCCAAAGGAGTTGGATATGGTTAAGGTCAGGGCTCTGTGCAGGCTTGTCAAGTTCTTCCACACTGATCTATTGCTTCCAATAGTGAGTGTAGTGAGTGTTGCTAGTGAGTGTTGCAACCGAGGACAGACTATTTTTAGCACTCTGTGGCCCCGTTCTGTGAGCTTGTGTGGCCTAGACATTTCCACTTCACAATAACAACACTTAGTTGACCGGAGAAGCTCTAGCAGGGCAGAAATTTGACGAACTGACTTGTTGGAAAGGTGGTATCCTATGACGGTGCCACATTGAAAGTCATTGAGCTCTTCCGTAAGGCCATTCTAATGCCAATGTTTGTCTATGGAGATGACATGGTTGTGTGCTCTATTTGATATACCTGTCAGCAACAGGTGTGGCTGAAATATCCGAATCCACTAATTTGAAGGGGTGTCAACATACTTTTGTATAGTGTATGTCTGAAACACCCTATCGCCACTGATATTTATGTAGGGAGACTGGAAAACCACCCCAAATAGTGTATAGCGATCAAGTTTCCCTTTAACAGTGAGTGATTTAAATACATAAACATGTCTTTATCAGCTGTTTAGTATTTGAATCGCCCTATATGTCGGAATCAATATCAAAAAGGCTATGTCATAGCATAAGCCTTTAGGCATACAGTCTGGCTTCCAAATCTTTTTAATGATCTGTTCTGGGCATTTGGATTATATCTGTCTCATTTAGTTGTGATGGTGAAACATTTGAGATATGAGGAGAGAGTCAGAGATCAATAATCCCATCAGAGAATGATGACATGATGTATACTGTCTGGGTAGCCACTTTGTTGGAAAGAAATAACTTCCCATTGGTTTAAAATGGAATAAATAGCTTTAAGCAGCATACTTGCTGTATATTTAAACAAACTTTGGTATCACCTGTAATTCTGTAAAAAAAAATATTTTACTAGGCAAGTCAGTTAAGAACAAATTCTTATTTTCAATGAAGGCCTAGGAGAAGTGGGTTAACTGCCTGTTCAGGGGCAGAACAACAGATTTGTACCTTGTCAGCTCGGGGATTTGAACTTGCAACCTTTCGGTTACATAGTCCAATGCTCTAACCACTAGGCTACCCTGCCGCCCCATAACATTTGTTTACCTCAGTAGCAACTTAGTTGCCGATTTAAGTTGTTAGACAAGCAAAATAAGTAAAACAACGTGGACTATGCACCCTGCACTTTCATCCTAGAAATGCGCATTGCTCTTTGCACTGCTTTTTGCACTCTGCCACGGATTGTCTCTTACATATATATTTCCCTCATGGCACATCATCCTGTAAAATAGTTTTTTATTCATACATACATACGTTATAATGTAGCTTAATGTTTTTAGTCTAGTCCAGGGCTTCTCAACTCTTACCCTACGAGGTCCGGAGTCTGCTGGTTTTCTGTTCTACCTAATGATTAATTGCAGGTCTAAATCAGTCCCTGATTAGAGGGGGACAATGAACAAAGGCAGTGGAACTAGCTTCGAGGTCCAGAGTTGAGTTTGAGGGGTCTAGTTTTTAGCTTCAATGTTTATACTGTACATAACTGTACTGGATGTGGATTGTGTAAATTCTGTGTCTATATATTTTGTCCGTATACTCTGTTTATGGTCTGTCAATGTATTCTGTTTATTGCGGCAGCACCATTTAAGAGTCAAATTCCTGTGCATGCAAATGTATTCAGTGAATAAAGGTGATTCTGAAAATGTCAACTTTCAACAAAATCAAAAGTTTAACCAAAGAGATAACGCTTTTAAATTTGATACAATTAAACAGGTATTCTCATTCATACACAAACGTCCATTTTCATTATCCAATCTACTTCTAAATATACAGTACCAGTAAAAAGGAAGGACATACCTTCTCATTCGAGGGTTCTCCTTTATTTTTACTATTGTCTACATTGAAGAATAATAGAGAAGACATCAACACTATGGAATAATACATATGGAATCATGTAGTAACAAAAAAAGTGTTTAACAAATCAAAATATGTTTTAGATTTTAGATTCTTCAAATTAGTCACCCTTTGCCTTGATGACAACTTTGCAGTCTTGGCATTATCTCAACCAGCTTAACCTGGAATGCTTTTTCAACAGTCTTGAAAGAGTTCCCACATATGCTGAGCATTTGTTGGCTGCTTTTTCTTCACCCTGCGGTCCAAATCATCCCAAACCATCTCAATTGGGTTGAGGTCTGGTGATTGTGGAGGCCAGGTCATTTGATACAGTACTCCTTCCCTCCTCTTCTTGGTCAAAGAGCCCTTACACAGCCTAGAGTTGTGTTGGGTCATTGTCCTGTTGAAAAACAAATGATAGTCCCACTAAGCGCTAACCAGATGGGATGGTGTATCGTTGCAGAATGCTGTGGTAGCCATGCTGGTTAAGTGTGTCTTGAATTCTAAATAAATCACAGACAGTTTCATCAGCAAAACACCCCCACACCATCACACCTCCTCCTCCATACTTCACGTGGGAATCACACAAGTGGTGATCATCTGTTCACCTACTCTGCATCTCACAAAGACACGGCGGTTGGAACCAAAAATAAAGAAAATTGACTCATCAGACCAAAGGACAGATTTCCACCGGTCTAATGTCCATTGCTCATGTTTCTAGGCCCAAGCGAGTCTCTTCTTATTAATGGTGTCCCTTAGTAATGGTTTCTTTGCAGCAATTACACTAGGAAGGCCTGATTCACGCAGTGTGTTCTGAACAGTTGATGTTGAGATGTGTCTTTAACTTGAACTCCGAGAACTTTCCGAGGCTGGTAACTCAAATGAACATATTTTCTGCAGCAGAGGTAACTCTGGGTGTTTCTTTCCTGTGGCGTTACTCGTGAGTGGCAGTTTTATAAAAGCGCTTTACGTTTTTTGCGACTGCACTTGAAGAAACTTTCAATGTTCTTGACATTTTCCGGATTGACTGACCTTCATGTCTTAAAGCAGGGTTTCGCAACTCCAGTCCTCCGGGGCCTGATTGGTGTCACATTTTTTCTCCATCCCATGCAAACACAGCTGATGAATCAAATTCCATTCTAAACTGAAGACCATGATTAGGTGATTATTGGAGTCAGGTGTGTTAGCTGAGGCTGGGGCAAAACTGTGACACCAATCAGGCCCTCGAGGACTGGAATTGCCCACCCCTGTCTTAAAGTAATGAATAACTTTTGTTTCTCTTTGCTTATTTGCCATAATATGCCATAATATGGACATGGTCTTTTACCAAATAGGACTATCTTCTGTATACCCCCCCCTACCTTGTCACAACACAACTGATTGGCTCAAATGCATTAAGAAGGAAAGAACTTCCACAAATTAATTTCTAACAAGGCACACCTGTTAATTGAAATGCACCTCATGAAGCTGGTTGAGAGAATGCAAAGAGTGTATAAAGCTGTCATCAAGACAAAAGGTGGCTACTTCTTAAGGCTAGGCGTCCCGCTAGCGGGACAACTTCCGTTAAAAAATCATAAGAATTATGGATATTAAACATTTATGTACATACAAGTAACTTATATTGGTTAAAAGCTTAAATCTAAAATTCTTGGTTATCTAACTGCACTGTCCAATTTACAGTAGGCTTTACAGCGAAAGCATGCCATGCGATTGTTTGAGGACGGCGCCCCACATCTAAATATTTTTCCACCTGCACAGGATTCATAAATTCACAAATAGCGATTAAATATTCACTTACTTTTTGAAAATCTTCCTCTGATTTGTCATCCAAAGGGTACCAGCTACAACATGTAGTGTCGTTTTGTTAGATAAAATCCTTCTTTATATCCCAAAAAGTTAGTTTGGTTGGCGCCATTGATTTGAGTAATCCACTTGTTCAACATATAGAGAAAGGAATCCAAAAAGCTACCTCTAAACTTTGGAGAAAAAAAAGTCAAAATACATTTCTATTTAATCCTCAGTATCAAAACTCATAATTCTTCCTCGTTTGGGAAGAAACAAGCCTGAAACCTTGAACAAAGACTACTGACACCCAGTGGAAGCCATAGGAATTGCATACTGGGAGCTAGATTACATTATTTCCCTATACGTTCTATTGGAAGAGCATGGGCTCTCAAAAAAAAAGATTCTGTTTGGTTTTTCTTTGAATTTTCTCCTACCATATCTATTGTGTTATGGTCTCCTACATTATTTGAACATTTCTACAAACGTCAAAGTGTCTTCTTTCCAATGGTACCAACTATATGCATATCCTGGCATCAGGGCCTAAGCAACAGGCAGTTTACTTTGGGCACATTAGTCAGGTTGAAATTGAGAAAAAAGGACCCTAGCCCTAACAAACTCTCAAATATATAATAATTTTTTTGGTTACTACTTCCATGTGAGTTATTTAACAGTTCTGATGTCTTCACTATTATTCTACAATGATTAGGTACAGTATGTATTACTTACTTAAGTTCAACAAAAAATGTATCCGAAGTAAGTTTTGATATTTGATGCAATTAAACCTCGACATTCTCATCCACTCCACCTCGACCTCTGCAATCTGAATTTGCTTACCAATTTTCACTCTCTAATCCTTTATAATGAATATACTTGTTATTCAAGCAATCAGGGAACATGTTTTTTATTGTGAGTTTATTGTGAGATTAGGTTTTCAGTGGTTTTCCAAATCAATTTACTGGTGCGATGGTAGCCATGGTGGCATTGTCTGAGCATGCATGGTTAAATAAATGGAGGAATAGATTTTGTTAATGAAAAACGCAACAGATGGTGGATATAAACCCAGTCCCAGTCAACGCCAGAATGTTTCCTGCCGCAGAGTGAGAGGATTAAGGTCAATATTTTTGCACAGCTTTTTCAATTTATAAATTCATGCTCAGTCAAAAAGTTTAACAAAAATATGAAAAGGAGAGGAAAAAAGGACGACTGTCTGGCATCTAGCCAACTTGTCGAGACTCCCTGGGATGTTCAAATGTCAACGAGCACAACCATGAACATGTACAAATATTAGAACAGAAAAGAATGTTTAAGAAATTAAACAATGCATAAAGTCCTCACATTATAACAGTCATTCACTGGCAAGCACACAACACAAGCCTTTGAAGGACATCCAACGATCCAACAGCCCAGAAGAAAAGAAAACACTGTTGTTTACTCACACAGTGCAACAGGTGTTCAAAGATAATAAAATAACAGAGACATTAAGTCTCCATTTTATATCTCAATCCACCGCATATAAACTCTAGGTTTGAGAATTCATGATTGATTCCAGCATAACATTAATGACAAAAAAATAGTCATAGACAAGATTGATTAATTAAAAAGTACAATTGACTTCCTGGAATTAACTTAATTTACCCTAACCCTGAAATGTGTCTCTTGTAATAGCGCCCTGTCTCCTTCATTTTACTATCAAAAGCACAATGAGCCTTTACTACCTGTACACACACACACACCATATGGCAAACGATCAAACTGCCAACCTCCAGATATAGCAATAACAGTGGGTAACGATAAACATGTGCTACTATTCGATGCTGTGGAATAAAGGAGAAGGAGCCAAAGTTGACAGGGTATGTGTGTGTGTGAGTGAGAGAGAGTGTGAGTGTGTGTGTGATTGACAGGGTACCATTAAAGAGGATGAAGTGGATGGCACGCCCACCCACATCGGTTCGTTCCTGAAGTGGCGACCCACATGGTGACTCCCCAGCGAGAACATGAGCCAGTGGTCATTACAGATGCCTGGGATGCAGAGCATTAAGTGTCACATTATCTTAATATGTTGCTTGGCGCTGCTCCCAGCTGCAAGCACACAGAGCAAATGTTTGATGAAGGTCAGTGATTTGAAAACAAGGCGGCACACTGCAAATGCTCCACTCCTCTCCCCCTTCATCTGAGAACCCAAAAATACAGCTAATGATGGAGAGGATGTGAGGAGAGGAGGAAGAACTAGGGACGTTTAGATAAATTGGGAGGCGGATGGGTGTTTTAATCAGTATTTACATCTAGGATTTCATATAATGTTTTGTGCTTATACTGTATTTCCATTTCAAAAGGAGGGTTGGAATTGAGCTGAACAGAAACCGTTTAACCCCTCCCAGCTGGGCTTTAACCCCAATTCCCTCTCTTATTGGTCAAAAACTGTCCACCAACCAAACCACGGTGTGCGTCATCTTCCAGCCTCAGCCTCCTCATCACTATCATCATTATCATCCATCATCATCACAATATGTCACAGTGGAGTAGTGTTAAACAATATAAACATTCTGCCAGGGGAAAGTTATGGCCCAGGCAGCCGCTGATGTAGATTACAGGCAAGATTAATTAGATGAGGATTTGTGATTGTAATTAGCTGTGGCAAAGGTCTTATGATGTCACCCTGTCTGTTGGAGAAGACAAAGAACAAGACAGGGCAAGACTGTGAGGGGGGGACGTGGTTTCAAACATTGTTGAATGAATTGGGTCTACAACGTCAGAGAGAGAGAAAGAGAGAGATATACTAGAGAGGGGTGAAGGAAGAGAGAGAAAGAGCGAAAGAGACAGACGAAAGAAGAAAGAGAGAGAAAAACTGAGAACGAGGGAAAAGGGAAGAGGTAGAGTGAACAAGGCAGCCCCATTGGGATTCAGGACATGCATAGAGAGCACATTAGTGCAAAAAAGTGGAACAATCAGTGCGGCATCCTTCTTTTATTAGAATTGGCTATGTCTAGAAATGTAAGACCGCCATATTTTTAGAACTCCATCAACCTGGCCTTTATATAGCTTGATAAAATAGGCCTTCTTGTTCAGTTGGAGCTTGAACTCGACTTATTCTCCTTCTGTCTGGGAAAGAATAGAGCTGCTTTTGTTGAAAACCTTCTGCGAGGAGGAAGACAGTGAGCTCAAAATATATGGGACACATCACAGAATAATATGTTGATGGATTGTGGCTGCTCCACCTCTCAGCACTCAACATGGGGATTTGGATGGAGTGTGTGTGGACAAGTTTTACTATATTTATGAGTACCAAAATAATAGTACACCAACTAAAATTCAGAGAAGCGAGGAAATTTGCCAGTCCCCCCTTTAAAATGGCTATTTTAGGCTTAGTGGTTAGGGTTAGAATTAGGATAAGGGGTTACTGGTTAAGGCTTGGAGTTAGGGTTATGTTTATCTTGAGGGTAAGGGTAAATTGGATTTTGAATGGGAATTAAATGTTGGTCCAAAAAAAACCTCACAAGTATAGTAGGACATAGTTGTGTATGTGTGCATGTGCATGTGTGTGTGTGTGTGTGTGCGTGCATGCGTGTGTGCACGTGTGTGCATGCATGTGTGCATGCTTGCAAGTAGAAAGAACATGTTGACTCACCCTGCTTGTAGAGAAATGCCAATGGTGTATGACTGTCATACAGTGCACGCTTTTAGTTTTTGTTGTCCTAGGCTACCTGGCTAAAATGCTTGCTCCCTAGCCTAACTTCCTTTCATGGGCAACGATGCGCCCGGCCAGCTAGTTAACATTAACTTATCACATCTAGTTATATATTGAACTTCCATCCTCACAGGCCAGGGGCAGAATGTATGAATTTATGGTTGGATCAGAATCGCCATTATTATCATTTGCCAGTATGGAGAATTAAGTAAAACGTCAACAACAAAAAAAGTCAAAATCCCTATCTCCATGAATGGCTAATTTAGGAAAGGGACGATTTTAGCTAGATAGCTAGCCACCAGAGGACAATGACACAACAAGATGCAAAACATTTTTTATGTAAAATACTTACTGCTTTTGATGTGATTGGTGTGAAGCCAAATCAAAACTGGCTTCCCTTAAAACGTTTTTTTTTTGGTGCGCCAGGACCATTCACAGTTGAGCTTACTCAGTTTAACGCTATGCTGATTGGCTATTATTTTATAATTTTTATATCAAATGAGCAAACAGGCAAATGCTCGCTGGCTTTCCTTGCATTCAATGCTACGGGCGGCAACAAAGTCATAATCTTTTTGAGCAGACAGCATCAGATAGATGGGCTGTGATAATGGTGCCGTTTTACGGGCTATTTTGTTTGTTTTTTTGTACATAATGTTGCTGCTACCATCTCTTATAACCGAAAAGAGCTTCTGGACAACGATCTCTTCTAAGGGCTAGGGGGCAGTATTTTGAAGTTTGGATGAAAAACGTGCCCAAAGTAAACTGCCTGTTACTCAGACCCAGAAGCTAGGATATGCATATAATTAGGAGCTGTGGATAGAAAACACTCTGAAGTTTCTAAAACTGTTAAAATAATGTCTGTGAGTATAACAGAACTGATATGGCAGGCAAAAACCAGAGCAAAATCCACCTGGGATGCCAGAATCAGTCATGTCACACTGTTTTCAATAGGCCAGCTATTCAAAGCCTTATTGTTTAACATTGACTGGGCAGAAGTGGAGCGGGTCGAGAGTTTCAAGTTCCTTGGTGTCCACATCATCAATGAACTATCATGGTCCAAACACACCAAGACAGTAAAGTGTGAACAACAACACCTCTTCCCCCTCAGGAGACTGAAAAGATTTGGCATGGGTCCCCAGATCCTCAAAGTTCTACAGCTGCACCATCGAGAGCATCCTGACCGGTTGCATCACCGCCTGGTATGGCAACTGCTCGGAATCTGACCGTAAGGTGCTACAGAGAGTAGTGCATGAGTCCCAGTACATCACTGGGGCCAAGCTTCCTGCCATCCAGGACCTATATAATAGGCTGTGACAGAGGAAAGTGGTAACAATTGTCAAAGACTCCAGTCACCCAAGTCATAGACTGTTCTCTCTGCTACCGCACGGCAAGTGGTTCCGGAGTGCCACGTCTAGGACCAAAAGGCTCCTTCACAGCTTCTACCCCCAAGCCAGAAGACTGCTGAACAATTAATCAAATGGCCATCTGGACTATTTACATTGACACTGCTGCTACTCGCTGTTTATTA
Source organism: Brachymystax lenok tsinlingensis (assembly GCA_030435695.1). Lineage (NCBI taxonomy): Eukaryota > Metazoa > Chordata > Actinopteri > Salmoniformes > Salmonidae > Brachymystax > Brachymystax lenok. The sequence goes on from CM059814.1 coordinate 32,310,905, forward strand.
TCTATGCCTAGTCAATTTACAAATTACCTCGACTAACCTGTACCCCTGCACATTGACTCGGTACCGGTACCCCCTGTATATAGCATTGTTATTGTTATGTAATTTTCTTGTGTTAACTTTTTTTTTTACTTTAGTTTATTTAGTAAATATTTTCTTTACACTATTTATTGAACTGCATTGTTGGTTAAGGGCTTGTAAGTAAGCATTTCACGGTAAGGTGAAATACACCCTGTTGTATTTGTCGCATGTGACATCAAATTTGATTTGATTGAAGTAAAAGTATGAAACACAGAGAGACAAAATATGCATTATTTTATATGGGCTTCCCTTGGCATCCATGAGTACATTCCACTGATGTGTGTGTGTTTTTGTGTGTGTGTGCATGTGTGTGTGTGTGTGTGTGTTGTTAAGCTAAAGGACTGCACAATAGAGAATAATAATATGAAGCAGAGAAGATAAAAAAGAATGAAAGAATGTATGTTTGATGCAAGTTGTGTGAGCTTGTGCCTGCATGTTTTCTTCTGCATGTGTGTCCACAAATAGGCATTGTAAACACTTAAACAGGGCCTCGCCATCTTGAGGAGCAACAGAGCAGCATTTAAGAACAAAAAGAAAGAGAGATATAAAGAAAGAGATTAGCCATCGCAGAGATAAAGCGATAAAGTAGAGATAGTAAAGGACAGAAGAAAGTGAGAGATTGTGAAAGACACACAAAAAAAAAGAGAGAGAAAACTAGTCAGATATATCAGGGGTTCCCAGTCCCTATGGCCTTTCTCCCTGGGGAGTCCGTTAATCACCCTTTTAGACCTGTCAGCCAGTGGGTGGGCCCATTAACCTCGGAGGTGCCCGCCTTTGTGCCTGAGACAGTGGCTCTATTCAAGCTCTACCGCGGATGCCTCAGCCCTCGGAGTGTCGCACACAAGCCACACCTTGCACATAAAAAAATGCTACAGTTTACTATAGAATACTACAGTACTTAAAGAATGATATAGTAAACTGTAGTATACTCTAAAATACTCAACTTCACACTTTAGTATCCCTCGATCATGTGTAGTACTTAGCGTATAATTGTGTAATATAGTGTAAAATACTATAGTAAATACTACAGTATTATCCACACAAAAAACCTGTAGTAAAACTACTAAAATATCTGCAAAAACACTACATTTTATAACTACGGTAAATACTACAGTATACCATTTGCATCTACCCAGCCAATTCCCTTCCCCCATTTCCCAATTTGTGCCACTCTTAAGTGAGAAACTGACATGCCAAGTATAGACCATATATTGTGTTCCCACAGGTTAGAGCAAGGTGCAGAAGTGCTAAGCTCTCTGGTCAGAACCCAGTTCTTCCAACATAAAGAAATAACCATCAACTTCATCATTAACAGAGAGGCCGTCGAAATGGTTCCTTCATTCAAATATCTCGCAATAACAATAGACCACAAGCTCTTCATTGAACAACACACCACTGAAATAATGAAGAAATCACAGCAACATCTGTCTGTCATCAGACGTATGCGTAACCTGTCGGTCAAAACCCAAACTCCTTCTGCTACTGTACTGGAGCATAATTGAACCACAACTCATCAATTGCAGCATCTGTTACCACAATGCGCTCACAACGCAACAAACTCTCAGATATAACAAAAACGGCATCTAAACTGATTGGCCTCCTCAACTCTCCATTCTGAATGATTGCTCTATTCACTCCCGCCACATAATCTCCAGCCGGACCACACGCTTCACCTTTGCTTTGATCTTCTCCTTGCGCATTTCAGGAGGAGTTTCATCCTGTTGGCTTTCACCATAGTGAACAATTCCATGTAATTTTTCCAATGGGCGGTGTGTACTATTTATGCCTAAATGTTGTTTGTTTCTTCTGTGTTTTCATATTTCTTTTACATATTCATGTGTGAGCTGTGCCAATATTTCCCTCTTGTAGGACTATAAATGTGATTCTGATTATACAGGTAATGGACAATTTGCTCTTTTAGTATTTCTAAAGTAGGTTTCCTCAAGGAGAAACCACCCCCCACTTGTATGTCAAAGATAATAAAACAAAAACATTACAGTAAATAATACAGTGTACCATACTGCAGTCAACAAAAGCAATACAGTAAATACTACAGTGTGCTACAGTCTGCAAAAACACTACAGTAATGAATTAGTATATACAACTTTTTCTACTACAGTATAAGTAATACAGTATACTACCGTAAATATTATAGTATTCACTGTACTGTTTTTGAGGACTTCAGTAAATTCCTCAAAAACACTACAGTGAAACTATAGTATTCCTACCATAGTATACACTATAGTATTTTTTCATGTGGGCTTATTAGAGCAACATAAGAGATAACGAACAAATAAACAAAATGCAGTGGGGCAGGCTACGTGACGAGCATAAAGAGATAGAGGCTGAGGAGGACTCATTAAGATAAGACACTGGGTGGGTTGGATGCCTGGTTGTCTGGATGCTACATTAGAGTAAAGTACCACGCAGGGTGGCAGAGTGGGTTATTGGCCTGACTTTATTTAGCCACAGAATTCCCTGGAAAATACAGCTTGACCAGCTGAAGTTGGTGAGCTGCTTTACCAGCTCAAGGTATATTTTGATACGTAGCTGGTGTGCTGCCCAGTACGCAAAAAAATCTCTGCCCTAGGCGAGCCATCCAGCCATGAGGTAATTTGAAAGACAATAGCAAGGAATTTCTATAATCTCAAATTCGTCTGCAACCTTCCATCTAACCACTGCCAGCCAAAGGCTACAAATTGTTTTAGATATTTCTATTAATACCTTACATATGTTGTGATTTTATTGATTTGATTTATTTGCCAATTTAAAACACAATACAACCACACGTGGACATAATGCATTTAAAGTCATTGAGGATGACAAAAAGTGATAAACCTAATAATTTACAGTTAAAGTAGATTGATTGATTTAATATACTACAGTGAGGGAAAAAAGTATTTGATCCCCTGCTAATTTTGTACGTTTGCCCACTGACAAAAAAAAAGATCAGTCTATAATTTTAATGGTAGGTTTATTTGAACAGTGAGAGACAGAATAACAACAAAAAAATCCAGAAAAACGCATATGAAAAATGTTATAAATTGATTTGCATTTTAATGAGGGAAATAAGTATTTGACCCCTCTGCAAAACATGACTTAGTACTTGGTGGCAAAACCCTTGTTGGCAATCACAGAGGTCAGACGTTTCTTGTAGTTGGCCACCAGGTTTGCACACATCTCAGGAGGGATTTTGTCCAACTCCTCTTTGCAGATCTTTAAGGTTTCGAGGCTGACGTTTGGCAACTCGAACCTTCAGCTCCCTCCACAGATTTTCTATGAGATTAAGGTCTGGAGACTGGCTAGGCCAGTGCTTCTTCTTGAGCCACTCCTTTGTTGCCTTGGCCGTGTGTTTTGGGTCATTGTCATGCTGGAATACCCATCCTCGACCCATTTTCAAAGCTCTGGCTGAGGGAAGGAGGTTCTCACCCAAGATTTGACGGTACATGGCCCCGTCCATCGTCCCTTTGATGCGGTGAAGTTGTCCTGTCCAATTAGCAGAAAAACACCCCCAAAGCATAATGTTTCCACCTCCATGTTTGACGGTAGGTATGATGTTCTTGGGGTCATAGGCAGCATTCCTCCTCCTACAAACACGGTGAGTTGAGTTGATGCCAAAGAGCTCCATTTTGGTCTCATCTGACCACAACACTTTCACCTAGTTGTCCTCTGAATCATTCAGATGTTCATTGGCAAACTTCAGACGGGCATGTATATGTACTTTCTTGAGCAGGGGGACCTTGCGGGCGCTGCAGGATTTCAGTCCTTCACGGCGTAGTGTGTTACCAATTGTTTTCTTGGTGATTATGGGCCCAGCTGCCTTGAGCTCATTGACAAGATCCTCCCGTGTAGTTCTGGGCTGGTTCCTCACCGTTCTCATGATCATTGCAACTCCACGAGGTGAGATCTTGCATGGAGCCCCAGGCCGAGGGAGATTGACAGTTCTTTTGTGTTGCTTCCATTTGCGAATAATCGCACCAACTGTTGTCAACTTCTCACCAGGCTGCTTGGTGATGGTCTTCCAGCCCATTCCAGCCTTGTGTAGGTCTACAATCTTGTCCCTGACAGCCTTGGAGAGCTCTTTGGTCTTGGCCATGGTGGAGAGTTTGGAATCTGATTGATTGATTGCTTCTGTGGACAGGTGTCTTTTATACAGGTAACAAGCTGAGATTAGGATCATTCCCTTTATGAGTGTGCTCCTGATCTCAGCTCGTTACCTGTATAAAAGACACCTAGGAGCCAGAAATCTTTCTGATTGAGAGGGGGTCAAATACTTATCTCCCTCATTAAAATGCAAATCATTTTATAAAATTTTTCACATGCGTTTTTCTGGATTTTTTTGTTGTTATTCTGTTTCTCACTGTTCAAATAAACCTACCATTAAAATTATAGACTCATCATTTCTTTGTCAGTGGGCAAACGTACACAATCAGCAGGGGATCAAATACTTTTTTCCCTCACTGTATATTTGAGGCAATTAAAAAAATAGTCCTTTTTACTTTTGAGGACAATTAATCTTTGGGACATACTGACCCGGACACAATTCCCCAAGCACTTCACAATTGTTTGCATGCATTCCGATTCTTGCATAGATTGTAATGGGCACATATTATTTGTGTAAAATACTTTTTTGAAGGTTGTACTGATTATGTACATGCATACTACTGGTTATGAACATGCATACTATAAACAGACCAAACTCATCTTGTCTCCTCTTATTAGCTTTGGTTTCTGTGAGGAAAAAGGAATGGCAGCGCGCAGAAACTACCCATCGTCGGATTACTTTCGATTTCTAGAAAGTGTTTTACTCAATTATTTTGATCAATAGTGAGCTCACCCGTGATGGGATTAATTATAAATAGTAATTTCTATTAGCTAATTCATATTGTAGTTATACAAAATATGACCGCTTGTGTTTGTTTCCTCAGTTAGCGCTAGGACAAATGTAGCCAACATTTTTACAGTTTGGATGATTGTGTTATGCTGTAGATACTTCTTTGAATGTCTGAACATTGCATCCAAAAATAACCTGCTCACATTCTGGACATAACTTTGTAAGGACTGTGTTTGTGCAAAATGTTTCTGAAAGAAGTGTGGCCAGCTCAAATGCTGATTGTTGCGTCATTAGAAACTGGCCGTTCTAAGCGTTCTAATCACACCGGTTAGATTGTACACCACAGGGACCACTGTAGAATGATCACACCCGTGTGTTGGTATGTGTGTTGGTACGTGTGAAAAGGTTAAATGCCACAGAAGAAGCCGAAAAGCCTTCAACAGCAAGTTATCTTTGTTACCATCTTCCATCAACTTTTCAAACCTGTCTTTGATACTTGATAGTTGCCAGTAGCTTTTCGAAATGAAAATGGGAGGATTTTTGAACTAAAGAGCAGTTCAATAGTTTGTATTTATTACCACTGAACATTTTTAAATACCAAACAATAATACACTAGCGGCATCCATTCCCATTCAGTCATTCCCACCCAGTGCTTTGGTGTGCCCCAAAAAACATTTGCATTACATTGGACAACAGATTTGGGACAACTTGAAGCAGGCTATTTTCTTTTCCTAGACCAGAGGAGCTTGCTGCTGTTCAACTGGCTGGCTATCATGGAGTGCAACTTTTGACAAAGCAGATGCAATTGACGGCTGATCAATCCCCCCTGATGGTGCAGATTAGATTATTTGAATGGTGGGCTGAGCTACAATGGTTTCACCTTTAATGGTTCCACCTTTAATGGTTCCACCTTTAAAAGTTGCGTCATACTGTGGCACACCTTGCGTGCAGCCGCAGCATTATGTGGAACATCATTTAATTCTGAATCTTTTTTTCTGTTACTGCAAGTTATTGTTAGTTTGATCACCAGGGGGCATCTTTGAGAAGCATTTGATAGTATTCCGTTTTGGCATTACCAGATATTTTGAAACCTTTTTTTTGTAATAACATAGCATATGGGATGGATTTTAAGAAATTTGGCTTAATTAAATTGATTATTACTATGTTTTTTCTATTCAGAGAAAAACTAAAAACAAAACCCTCAGGGTTTCCGTTAGGATGGAATGGAAAATATGGCGATGTACAACATGACAGTTGGGAGTAGGCTACAGGATTGGAGGATTCTAAATTGTATGCCTTCATTAGATAACTTTGTTCCAATATTTCTGTAAATCAGTGATATTTATTCCCATAGTTATTCGTTATGGATCCATAACTAAATCAACATCTGCATTTTGAAAGAGTATTTTTTATCATTATTTTATTAACGAAATGTGTTTATTTGTTTATTAGGCTACTGTGCAGTCTACAATAATACTTTAGTAAACATGGGAAAGTGCCTAATTCCTTACATAAGGAAGAGCTGTACTAGCTGTACTATGTCTGTACTACAGAATGTGGGGCACGCGGGAGACCGGGGTTCAAATCCCCGTTGGGGAGGAAGGAGTAGGCTGTCCTTGTAAATCATATGTGTTATTTCATTGTTGTGATGTCTTCACTATTATTCTACAATGTAGAAAATAGTAAAAATATAGAAAAATCTTGGAATGAGTAGGTGTTTCCAAACTTTTGAATGGTACTTGCTGGAACGGAAAATGATGGTCGGCAGTACAGTACTGGGCTATTTACGAGGAAGGAGTAGGCTGTCCTTGTAAATAATAATTTGTTCATAACTGACTTGCCTAGTTAAATAAAGGTTACACTAAGAGCATAACATTTCTGCACACTAATTTTCTAATTCTTGTCTAACCAATACCCAAATGGAGATTAAGTGAAATATAAACATCCGCATTTGAATGTCCTTTTTTCCTCGTTATTTTATTTTATTAACGAAATCATAAAGATGTTGATGAAGAAATACTGTACTGCTGTTTTGAGTTAAAATGTAACACTTTAGAGTACTTAAGCATCGAATACATTGCAAGTTTTTCAAGATTTTCACAACAGTAGCCGGGTTATAAAAAGTATATTGTCCTGCTAATAGGAATCACTTGCATGATGGGCTACATTCTTTATTGTAACCACAATGTCACACATAATTTGTATCTACCTTTCCAATTACTTTTAGAGTTTGGGAATTACAAATGTGCGCTTTCTTTTCAGTTACATTGTTTTAGTTCGAACGTGCAGACTTTTTTTCTTTAAATGATTGTTTTATGTAGGATGCTAAATTTTTAACCAGTTGCAATTGTAAGTAAGCCTAATAAAAAAAATCCTACTTCTATTTGACTGTTAAGCCTCATAGCCTCTCAGCCAGTTAAGTTATTTTATGTAGGTCTAGGCTCTGAAGAAATAGACTCCAATTAAGCTCTCTTGCTGTTTGTAAAGTCAAATTCTAAATTCAAAAGGCACGATGAGGAAAAAGAAGAAGGAACACAAACACTGCTCTTGATCATATCACTGATCTTTAATAAGCTTTACGTATCGGCCTCACAGCTTTCGTCAGAGATTTTGTGAGTTTTTTAAGTTAGCAACCTTATGTAGACCTGGCCACACCCAGGTCCGTTCCACGCATCGAAAGGGGTTGGATGCGAAGGAAAAACCAAATGTAACAATATGCATTTAACAGTGTGTACATAAAACATATTAAACACGTCTGTAAAATCACAATGAGGACATCGACCTACCAAGCAAGCTTTCATAAATCATTGGGTACAGTGTAAGAAAAACGTCAGTAAATTGAAATAGGGGCATAATTCATGATCAAATTTACAACATAACATACATAGGCATTTCATCATTAATCTTGTGTTTTCTCCAATGCCAAATTAAGAGCCTCATCCACACATTGTGGAGAATAGCCTCTTCTTAGAAACCTATTACGCATTTCCGCTGCTTTTTCTAGTTAGTCCTGAAAATGATTTGTTGCAAGTTGGGGAGGGGTTCACACCTAGCTCAAGTTGGGGGGGTTCACACCCAGCTTGGCTATTGGACAATTCTTTAGTAAAGGTTGAATAGTCTATTGTTCAGCTTATAGCCCATCCTGCTATACTTGTGAAAAACAATTATAACACATTTTTCCCCTTTCCACGTTAAAGATTCCAATTGATAAAGTGTCTTTAGCCACAATCGGCTTCAACCCTAATTAATACATTTGGGCATGGTTGATAGCACGTTGGACTTCTGGCTAGAATGTTGAGGGTTTGAAACCTGCTCCCTGCTTGCTATAATGAATGAGTTTGAAACTAAATAACGTTTTTCTAAATAACGATTTTTGTAAATTAACTAACATATTCCTCTCAATTGTATTTTTTTTGCTTGACTCGTTATGACGTTATAACTACTTACATTTGCTTCCCCGTAATGTTTTGTCAGCCATCTTTGTGGAAGTCACCAGGGACTGGTGGCCCGCGTCAAATTCATAATTGGAACCACTCGATATGATTGGTCATATAAAACCTTGGGAACCAAACGCATAGTGAGTGCTCTAACCCCCCTTGTGGTGGTCTGGAGCAATGAAGCCGTGATGCTGGGTATCTCTAAGTCCCGCGGTGTAAGCTCGCAACTTTTAAAGGAGGAACCACTGTATGGGAGTAATGGCTAGAAAATAATCAATTGAATGGGATCATACACATCACAGATGTGGAAACCACATTTGACTCTGTAGTGATTGAAATGGAATGAATGGAACAATGAGCCCATCCTCCTATATCTCCTACAACCAGCCTCCACTGTCTCCATTTGTTTTTCAATTACAAAATCCACAGGCTGAGAGTTGCAATACAAAACATCCTCCAGTCATTCTGTGAATGTAAAAAGGACAATGATTCTTAGTTGTTGTTTGTTACATTTATGACAGCTTGTACAGTGTGGATTCTGTTTTTTCAATTTTTTTCCATAATGATGTACAGTTGAAGTCGGAAGTTTACATACACCTTAGCCAAATACATTTAAACTCAGTTCTTAACAATTCATGACATTTATTCCTTGTAAAAATCCCTGTCTTAGGTCAGTTAGAATCACCACTTTATTTTAAGAATGTGAAATAATAGTAGAGAGAATGATTTATTTCAGCTTTTATTTATTTCATCTATTTCCCAGTGGGTCAGAAGTACATACAGTTGAAGTCGGAAGTTTACATACACCTTAGCCAAATACATTTAAACTCAGTTCTTCACAATACCTGACATTTAATCCTAGTAGAAATTCCCTATCTTAGGTCACTTAGGATCACCACTTTACCTTAAGAATGTGAAATGTCAGAATAATAGTAAAGAGTAAAATGATTTATTTCAGCTTTTAATTCTTGCATCACATTCCCAGTGGGTCCGAAGTTTGCATACACTCAATTAGTATTTGGTAGCATTATCTTTAAATTGTTTAACTTGGGTCAAATGTTTCAGGTAGCCTTCCACAAGCTTCCCACAATAAGTTGGGTGAATCTTGGTCCAATCCTCCTGACAGAGTTGGTGTAACTGAGTCAGGTTTGTAGGCCTCCTTGCTCGCACACACTTTTTCAGTTCTGCTCACACATTTTCTATAGAATTGAAGTGAGAGCTTTGTGATGGCAACTCCAATACCTTGACTTTGTTGTCCTTAAGCCATTTTTCCACAACTTTGGAAGTTTGCTTTGGGTCATTGTCCATTTCGAAGACCAATTTGCAACCAAGCTTTAACTTCCTGACTGATGTCTTGACATGTTGCTTCAATATATCTACATAATGTTCATTCCTCATGATGCCATCTATTTTGTGAAGTGCACCAGTCCCTCCTGCAGCAAAGCACCCCCACAACATGATGCTGCCACCCTCGTGCTTCACGGTTGGGATAGTGTTCTTCGGCTTGCATGCCTCCCCCTTTTTCCTCCTAACATAACGATGATCATTATGGCCAAACAGTTCTATTTTTGTTTCATCAGAACAGAGGACATTTCTCCAAAAAGTATGATCTTTGTCCCCATGTGCAGTTGCAAACCATAGTCTAGCTTTTTTATGGTGGTTTTGGAGCAGTGGCTTCTTCCTTCCTGAGCGGCCTTTCAGGTTATGTCGATATAGGACTCGTTTTACTGTGGATATAGATACTTTTGCACCTGTTTACTCCAGCATCTTCACAGGGTCCTTTTCTGTTGTTCTGGGATTGATTTGCACTTTTCGCACCAAAGTACGTTCATCTCTAGGAGACAGAACGCATCTCCTTCCTGAGTGGTATGACGGCTGTGTGGTCCCATGGTGTTTATACTTGCGTACTATTATTTGTACAGATGAACGTGGTACCTTCAGGCGTTTGGAAATTGCTCCCAAGGATGAATCAGACTTCTGATTTCTTTGAATTTTCCCATGATGTCAAGCAAAGAGGCACTGAGTTTGAAGGTAGGCGTTGAAATACATCCACAGGTACACCTGCGATTGACCCATATGATGTCAATTAGCCTATCGGAAGTTTCTAAAGCCATGACATCATTTTCTGGAATTTTCCAAGCTGTTTAAAGGCACATTGAACTTAGTATATGTAAACTTCTGACCCACTGGAATTGTGATACAGTTGTGATAAGTCAAAAAATCTGTCTGTAAACAATTGTTGGAAAAGTTACTTGTGTCATGCACAAAGTAGATGTCCTAACCAACTTGCCAAAACTATAGTTTGTTAAAACTACTTAGGGATCAGCAGCAGTGGTGTCGATTTTGGAGAGTCTGGCGTGCCCAAAGTAAAATGCCTGCCACTCAGTCCCAGAAACTAGGATATGCATAATTAGTACTATTGGATAGAACACACTCTGAAGTTTCTAAAACCGTTAAAATTATGTCTTTGGGTATAACAGAACTGATATAGCAGGCGAAAACCCGAGGAAAATCGATCCGGATTTGCCTATGGGATTCAACATTATCTAGGACCTAGACTGCAGTACATATGGCTTCCACTGGATGTCAACAGTCTTTAGACTGTCACGATCTCCTGAAGGGACAGACCAAGGCGCAGCGAGGTATCCAGTATACATGCTTTATTTCTCCACGTAACTGGGAAAAACAACAAAATGAACGTGACGAAGATCGTGATACTGAACATAACTAAACATAAACAAAGCTATGCTCAAACAATAACCCACAAAACCTAATAGAAAACCCCAAACATATATATGGTTCCCAATTAGAGACAACGACACACAGCTGCCTCTAATTGGGAACCATTACCCCAACATAGAAATATATCACCTAGAACATAAAAACCCTACACCAAAAACAAAACTAAACATATCAGCCTGTCTTCTCAGGCCTGGATGTGACAGTACCCCCCATGGGGGGGGTCTTCGGGTGGGTCTTTTAGTCCCAGGTGGCGGCTCCGGTGCTGGCCGTGCTGACTCGAGGTCACGCAACGGATGCCCTGGGCAATTAGCCGTACTGAGGACCCTCTCTGGCGGTTCCGGACTGGGGACCATCTCTGGCGGTTCCCGGACTGGGGACCCTCTCTGGCGGTTCCGGACAGGGGACCTTCTCTGGCGGTTCCGGACAGGGGACCTTCTCTGGAGGTCCCGGACAGGGGACCCTCTCTGGAGGTCCCGGACAGGGGACCTTCTCTGGAGGTCCCGGACAGGGGACCTTCTCTGGAGGTCCCGGACATGGGACGCGCACTGGCCTTCTGGTGCGGGGAGCAGGAACAAACCGTGCTGGGCTCTCTAATCGCACTGGCACTCTGGTGCGGGGAGCAGGAACCGGCCGTACTGGGCTCATTACGCGCACTGGCATTCTGGTGCGGGGAGCAGAAACCGGCCGTACTGGGCTCACTAAGCGCACTGGCACTCTGGTGCGGGGGAGCAGGAACAGGACGTGCTGAGTCCACGACGGGCACAGGAATCCTGGAGCGTGGAACAGGGACAGGACGTGCTGGGTACATGACGGGCACAGGGATCCTGGAGCGTGAAGCAGGGACAGGACGTGCTGAGTCCACGACGGGCACAGGGATCCTGGAGCGTGGAACAGGGACAGGACGTGCTGGGTCCACGACGGGCACAGGGATCCTGGAGCGTGGAACAGGGACTGGTCGTGCTGGATCCACAACACGAACAGGAATCCTGGAGCGTAGAACAGGGATCCTGGAACGTGGAACAGGGGCAGGATACACTGGGCCGTGAAGACGCACTGGAGGTCTCGAACGTACAGTCTGCACAACCCGTCCTGGCTGAATGGATAATTTCGCCCTGCCGCTGCGGGGCGCTGGCACAGGACGTACTGGGCTGTGGAGACGAACTAGAGACACAGTGCGTAGAGCTGGCGCAGGATATCCTGGTCCAAGGAGGCGCACCGGAGACCAGGAGCGCTGACCCGGCACTACTCCACCAGGCTGCACACTCACCCTCCCCTGACAGATGAGTGGAGCTGGAATCTCTCGCACCGGCCTATGAACGCGCACTGGAGACACCGTGCGCAAAACTGCATAGCACGGCGTCTTACCAGTGCGACGCTCCCTCCAACGCTCCCTCCAGAGAGCACGAGGAGTTGGCTCAGGAGTCCACCCTGAACCAGCCACACGACACACAGCTGCCTCTAATTGGGAACCATTACCCCAACATAGAAATATATCACCTAGAACATAAAAAACCCTACACCAAAAACAAAACTAAACACACCAGCCTGTCTTCTCAGGCCTGGAGGTGACATAGACAGGGTTTCATGACGTTAGTTTGAATTAGAAGCCAATTGAAGAAGAACTCAATAGAATGACATGCGCGTTCACGGTCTTGCGCGCTCTGTGGTTTTTTCCTTTCCTATCGTTCAGGCTATAATCCGGTTGAAATATTATTGTAAATATACATAAAAGGATACCTAAGGATACATTAAAAATAATGTTAGATTTTTTTGGACAAAGTTGATAGGTGTAATTTGAACGCGTTCTCTTCACGGTTCAATGGGCGACTCGACGGTGGATTTTCTGAACATAACGCGCCAACCAAACTGAGATTTATGGATATAATGAATGACTTTTTCTAACAAAATAACCATTGGATGTCTTCGTTGGACACTTGGGATGCCCTCAGCAGAAGTTCTTTGAAAGGTAAGTGATTTATTTTTGCTCTTATATGGGTTTTGTGTGACCCGCGCTGGATATGAATTCATGCTAACGTGGAAAATAGGAGAGGAGCTATCCTCAAACAATCAAATGTTGTGCTTTCGCCGTGAAGCTTTTTTGAAATCTGACAACGCTGTGATATTGCCAAGAATCAGAGCTTTTGATGACTATGCAACACTTGTATATTGATGAATATTTAATAATTCAACTTTTGGATTTTGAATTTGGCGCCTTATATTTCAACCGGATTATAGCCTGAACGATAAGAAAGGAAAATAAAGTGGGGCGCGCTCACGTTCTCGTGCCCGGAAAAAGTTGTTGTAATTTCTACTTCCTTCAGTAATTCTTCTTCTGTACGGTTCTGTTCAGTGCTAAAGCCTCCAAACCCTGTCTAAAGACTATTGACATCCAGTGGAAGCCATAGGTACTGCAGTCTCAGTGCTAGATAATATAGAAATCAATAGGCAGCCTGGAGAAAAAGGTAACGTACAAATAAAACTGCAAATCCGAATGGATTTTCCACGGGTTTTTGCCTGCTATATCAGTTCTGTTATACTCACATACATTATTTTAACACTTTTAGTGTTTCAGAGTGTTTCCTATCCAAAAGTACTAATTATGTGCATATCCTATTTTCTGGGCCTGAGTGGCAGGCATTTTACTTTGGGCACGCCAGACTCTCCAAAACCGTCACCTCTGCTGATGATGCCTAAAGAATTAAACATCCAGCTGAAATAAGAACGTGTGTATACATGCTCCAAATAAAACAATTCTTCAACATACATGAGCTAACTTAAATAACTTTAACTTCTTAGGGAGCGGTGGGGCGCCAAATTCAAAATCCAAAATTTGAATTATTAAACATGCATCAATATACAAGTGCTTCATAATCATCAAAAGCTCTGCTTCTTGGCAATATCACAACATTGTCAGATTTCAAAAAGGCTTTACGTCGAAAGCACCACATTGGATTGTTTGAGGGTAGCACCTAACATATTTTTGCCATTACGATAATTACATAAGCCTCCACGGTTCACAGAAAACACATTTCACAGCGAAAACAAATCAATTACCTTTTGAAGAACTTCTGCTGAGGGCTTCCCAAGTGTCCAATGAAAACAATCCATGGTTCTTTTGTTAGAAAAAGTAATGTATTATATCCATAAATATACGTTTGGTTGGCGCGTTATAATCAGGAAAAACAGCGTCGACTCCTCCATTGAAACGTGAAGAGAACTCGTTCAACTTATACCTATAAACTTGTCCAAGAACAATCAAACATAATTGATAATGTATCCTTAGCAACTCTTTAATGTATATGTTGTATAATATTTCAACCGGGAATATAAACTGGGCGATAAGAAAGGAAAAAACCAAAGAACACGCAAGCCGGGCGCGCGCGCATTTACTTGTATTGACAACTGCATGGACACTTCCTTATTCCTCTTCTTCTCTGCTCTAAAAGCATCTAAAAAGAATCAGAACACTACTGTTGACATCCAGAGGAAGCGATAGGTACTGCATTCATATGCCCTTATAAGGGCATTTTCATAACGGAGGGGCTCTGTGTCAAAACCACTTTTTCCAGGACAGAAATTCCTCTGGGTTTCGCCTGCCATATCCGTTCTGTTATACTCACAGACTTTTAGAAAATTCAGAGTATTTCCTATCCAATGGTACTAAATATGTGCATATCCTATTTTCTGGGCCTGAATGGGAGGCATTTTACTTTGGGCACGCCAGGGTCTCCAAAACGGTCACCTTGTGCGCTGCTCCCAAAGAAGTTAAATATACCCCCAAAATCATAAGAACCATCCCCACACCTCCATCCTACACCTCCCATCCCACTGCTCGGTCTTCACTTGAGTCGCGTCATGGCATTGCTAATCATTAGCAGATAATTGTATTTTTTTAATCCAACACTGGATTTGCCTTATTTGTATTTTAGGGGGAAGGGGTACTGGGGGCTTGAACTGGGATGGGGGGGAACTGCTGTGGGGGGAGCTGGCTCATCTCCTGTAAGAAAGGACCCTTGTGAAACTGACAAGTTCCTGTGGGTGTTAATTGCAGGAGTCATTACCATTCAGTTGCAAAATGTGTGGACTGGTTAGGAGATTGGGATCACTCAATCAAATTAAAAGGAAAATAAATCACAGGCCACTCAGCCTTGTGTTCTGAATACTGTATCAAAGGTGTGTGCTATTTCTGACACTATTAGACCAGAACGTTTTTTGTGTTATTACATACAGCCGTAACTAACTTTTGGATATCAGAGCGTCTTTAACTCACCAGCATTACGACCAGGAATACGACTTTCCCAAATTGGATCCTTTGTTTCGCACCCCCAGGGCAATTGAACTTATCTCAGAGGCTGCTCCAAGACGCCGCCGGCGGAGAAGAGGTATTCGGAGTGGATGTCCAGTCCGACTCAGGAGGCAGGCACACCATCCACCACTTCCGAGTACATTACTCGATAATGTTCCATCTCTGGACAATAAAGTAGATGAGCTCAGGGCGAGGATCTCCTTCCAGAGAGGCATAAGGGACTGTAACTTACTCTGTTTCAAGAAATCATGGCTCTCTCCGGATATACTGTCCCCGGCCATACAGCCAGCTGGGTTCTCAGTACATCGGACAGGCAGGAATAAATAACTCCCCTCGGGAAGAAGAATGCTGGTGGTGTATATTTAATGATTAACCACTCATGGTGTGATTGTGATCATGTACAGAAACTCAAGTCCTTTTCTTCACCCACCTAGAACACCTCACAATGCATACCGTAATACCTCCCAAAATATTTCTCTTAGTCACAGCCGTGTATATTCCCCCTCAAGCCGATACCACGGCGGCCCTGAGAGAACTACACTGGACTTTATGCAAACTGGAAACCAAATATCCTGAGGTCGCATTTATTGTAGCTGGGGATTTTAACAAAGCAAATTTGAGGAAAACACTACTAAAGTTCTACCAACACATTGACGCTGGGAAAGCACTTGACCACTGCTACTCTCTCTTCCTACAATGCCCTCCCCCGCCCTCGATTCGGCAAATCAGATCATGACTCCATTTTGCTCCTCCCTTCTTTTAGGCATTAACTCAAACAGGAAGAAGACGTGATTAGGTCTATTCCATGCTGGTCTGACCAATCAGAATCCATGCTTCAATATTGTTTTGATCACACGGACTGGGATGTGTTCCAGGTAGCTTTGGATAATAACAATGAAGTATACACGGACACGGTGACTAAGTTCATCAGGAAGTGTATAGGGGGTGTTGTTCCCACTGTGATTTTTAAAACCTACCTAAACCAGATACCGTTTATACAGTGAGGGAAAAAAGTATTTGATCCCCTGCTAATTTTGTACGTTTGCCCACTGACAAAGTAATGATCAGTCTATAATTTGTATGGTAGGTTTATTTGAACATTGAGAGACAGAATAACAACAAAAAAATCCAGAAAAACGCATGTGAAAAATGTTATCAATTGATTAGCATTTTAATGAGGGAAATAAGTATTTGACCCCTCTGCAAAACATGACTTAGTACTTGGTGGCAAAACCCTTGTTGGCAATCACAGAGGTCAGACATTTCTTGTAGTTGGCCACCAGGTTTGCACACATCTCAGGAGGGATTTTGTCCCACTCCTCTTTGCAGATCTTCTCCAAGTCATTAAGGTTTCGAGGCTGACGTTTGGCAATTCGAACCTTCAGCTCCCTCCACAGATTTTCTATGGGATTAAGGTCTGGAGACTGGCTAGGCCACTCCAGGACCTTAACCTCTTCCAGCTAGGGTCCCATTTTCCAAATTTTCGCCTGTCTGACGTGCCCAAAGTTAAATGCCTACCACTCATGGCCAGAAACTAGGATATTTACATATTTAGTACTATTGGATAGGAAACACTCTGAAGTTTATAAAACCATTAAGATATAGTCTGTGGCTATTCCAGAACAGATTTAGCAGGCAAAAACCAGAGAGATTTCTGTCCGGAATTTATTTTTCTGTTGCTCTCCTCTCATTTTGAAGCCCATGTAATATTTTTCTATGGGGAATAGGACCGAGGTTGCAGTACTTATGGCTTCCACTAGATGTCAACAGTCTCTGGAAAGGGTATGGAGGAAAAAGCTCTGACCAGATCCTTAGAGAGAGAGAATTACTACGGGTAGGGAAAAAAGGTAAACAGGCGTGCGTTCACGAGAACGTGAACGGCAGCGACCAACTTTCTTTTCGTCTTTTAACGTTTCACTTACCGTTCTTGTAAAATATGATCGCTATTATTCATAAAAGAATACATAAGGATGCATTATTAATGATATTTGATTTGTTTGTGAAAAGATGAGAGGTATAATTTGAACGCGATCCCTTCACTGTAAAACGGGCGAGTAGACTGACAATGCTTGGTGGAGTAGCTGAACGTAACGTGCCAAAAACAACGGATATTTATGGATATAATTATTTACTTTTTCTAACAAAAGAACCATGGATTATCTTGTTTGGACACTTGGGAAGACCTCAGAAGAAGTTATTTGAAAGGTAAGCGATTTATATTAGCTGTGATATGGATATTTTGAGAACCGAGCTGGATATGAATTTATGCTAATGTGGAAAATATGTGAGGTACTAGCCTCAAACAATCAAATGTAGTGCTTTCGCCGTAAAGCCTTTTTAAAATCTGACAACGCAGTGATATTGCCAAGAAGCAGAGCTTTTGATGGCTATGCAACACTATGCAACACTTGTATATCGAAGTTAAATATTACGAATATGTATTACGAATATGTATTTTGAATTTGGCGCGTTATGTTTGCTCTGAAAACGATCCCGCTAAAGGGATCGGCGCGCTAAGAGGTTAATATGCTTATTCTTGAGCCACTCCTTTGTTGCCTTGGCCGTGTGTTTTGGGTCATTGTCATGCTGGAATACCCATCCACGACCCATTTTCAATGCCCTGGCTGAGGGAAGGAGGTTCTTACCCAAGATTTGACGGTACATGGCCCCGTCCATCGTCCCTTTGATGCGGTGAAGTTGTCCTGTCCCCTTTCAGTCCTTCACGGCGTAATGTGTTACCAATTGTTTTGTTGGTGACTATGGTCCCAGCTGCCTTGAGATCATTGACAAGATCCTCCCGTGTAGTTATGGGCTGATTCCTCACCGTTCTCATGATCATTGCAACTCCAAGAGGTGAGATCTTGCATGGAGCCCCAGGCCGAGGGAGATTGACAGTTCTTTTGTGTTTCTTCCATTTGCGAATAATTGCACCAACTGTTGTCACCTTCTCGCCAAGCTGCTTGGCGATGGTCTTGTAGCCCATTCCAGCCTTGTGTAGGTCTACAATCTTGTCCCTGACATCCTTGGAGAGCTCTTTGGTCTTGGCCATGGTGGAGAGTTTGGAATCTGATTGATTGATTGCTTCTGTGGACAGGTGTCTTTTAAACAGGTAACAAGATGAGATTAGAAGCACTCCCTTTAAGAGTGTGCTCCTAATCTCAGCTCGTTACCTGTATAAAAGACACCTGGGAGCCAGAAATCTTTCTGATTGAGAGGGGGTCAAATACTTATTTCCCTCATTAAGATGCAAATCAATTTATAACATTTTTCACATGCGTTTTTCTGGATTTTTTTGTTGTTATTCTGTCTCTCACTGTTCGAATAAACCTACCATTAAAATTATAGACTGATCATTTCTTTGTCAGTGGGCAAACGTACAAAATCAGCAGGGGATCAAATACTTTTTTCCCTCACTGTAAGTGTATGTAAACTTCCGACTTCAACTGTATATAGTGCACTACTTTGACCAGAACCCAATGGGTCCTGGATAAAGGTATTGCAGTATAAAGGGAATAGGTTGCCAATTGTGTCACACACTAAATGTTTCAGCTGTTTAGGCACATATCCTCCATGTCTGTCTGTCTGGTTTTCTCTCTCTGTGTGCTTTGTGTGGATGGGGGGATTTGGTGGTACAGGAATGGTGATGTAGTCAGCATTTAGCCTGGAGAAAAGGAGAGAGGGAAAGAGAGAAGGGCGGCGGAGGAGGAGAAGGACAGGAGATGCCACACTGGAGGCTCGCCACAGGCTACGTCTGACATCCCTCTCTCCGACAGACTGATGAGATTACCCTGACGTTTTTTCCTTCCAACTTAAATTGCATTACCTCAAGGATCTTATGTTAGCCAGATTTCCATCAGGGCGATTTGATTTACATTTCGCTTTCCTTCATCTTATCGTTCTATTCTATTTTTCTCTCTCTCACACCCTCGGAAGGAAGGCTGAAATCTTCTTACAACTTTGCATGCATTAACCATGTAAAAATACATATGTCCCAATATCAACGGTTGTGTGGCAGTTTGTCTACCATATCCTTGTAATGCAGTGTCCTAGTTCATTCACAGTTAGTTGGACTGTTTAAAATATGCCTTTTAATAGACTCTTTTCTCCAAAGCGACTTAGTCACGCTTGCATATATTTCAAATTTCATGTTTCAATGTGGGGATGTTTTTCAGTGGCAGGGATTGGGAGATTAGTCAGCATCGAGGGAAAGATGAACGGAGCAAAGTACAGAGAGAACTTGATGAAAATCTGTTCCAGAGCACTCAGGACCTCAGACTGGGGCAAAGGTTCACCTTCCAACAGGACAACAACCCTAAGCACACAGCCAAGACAAAGCAGGAGTGGCTTTGGGACAAGTCTCTGAATGTCCTTGCGTGGCCCAGCATGAGCCCGGTCTTGAACCGGATCAAATCTCTGGAGAGACCTAAAAAAAGCTGAATACTTATTTTCAGACCCTTAAATATCAGTTTTATAGGTTTAATACATGTGCAAATATTAAAACCAGTTTTTGCTTTGCCATTTTGGGGTATTGTGTGTGTATAATGATGAGGAAAAAAACAATTTAATCAATTTTAGAACGTGACAAAATGTGGAAAAAGTCAAGGGGTCTGAATACTTACCAAATGCACTGTACAGGTCAGTGCCAGTACATTATTTATTGTGTCGTGTTACTGGAGTGGTTGAGGTGGGTTTATACATAAAAAGTGACTGGTAGTAGGATAGTCATGTAAACAGGGCTGAAAAGTGACTGGTAGCAGGAACATACAAATACTTAAGGTAATACACTAATGGTAATGTATACATGTAAATAGGAATAATAGTGAGAGGTAGCAGGATAAATAAATAAATAATTATTGTAATAGAAATCAATAAACAATGGACAACATCTTAATGGAGTAATACATATAATCAATAATAATTTTAGCAGCAGCGTAGGTTGTGTGTGAGTGGGTAGAGACCTGTGGAGGGACATACAGTATTGGCAGTGTGGATAGTCTGTGGGAGAGGGAGAGCAGCAGTAGTTTGCCATTTTACAGACTTATGGCCAGGGGATAGAAGCTGTTTAGGAGTCTATTGGTCTGAGCCTTTATGCACTGGTACCGCCTGCCGGGAGAACAGTCCATGTCTCAGGTGGCTGAAGTCTTTGTAAATTTTCGGGCCCTTCTAAAACATCACATGAAGCTCGCCCCCGTGTGATGTGATGGGCTGTCTGCACCACCCTCTTTAGGGCCTTCCGATCGCGGGCGGTGCAGTTTCCAAACCAGGCGGTGATACAACCAGTCAGGATGTTGTTAATGGTGCAGCTGTAAAAGTTCCTGAGGATATGAGGGGCCATGCCAAATCGTTTCAGCCACGATCAGCTCCTTGGTCTTTCTGATTTTGAGGGAGAGGTTGTTGTCATGGCACCCTGCCAGTTCTGTGACCTCCACACTGTAGGCTGTCTCATCGCCATTGGAGATCAGGCCTTCCATCATCATGTCATTAGCAAACTTGATAATAGAGTTGGAGTCGTTCGTTGCCACAAAGTTGTGGTTAAACAGGGAGTACAGGAGGGGTATAAGAAAAACACTCCTGGGGGGACCTTTGTTGAGGGTCAGCATGGTGGAGGTGTTGTTGCCTATATACTCTCATCACCTGGGGTCGGCCCGTCAGAAAGTCTAGGATCCAGTTGCAGAGAGAGGTGTTCAGTCCCAGTGTCCTGAGCTTGGTGACGAGCTTGGAGGGCACTATGCTGTTGAACGTTGAGCTGTAGTCGATGAACAGCATTCTTACATAGGTATTTGTCTTGTCTAGGTGAGAGAGGGCAGTGTGGAGTGCAATTGAGATTGCATCGTCTGTAGATCTGTTGGGGCGGTATGCAAATTGGATTAGGTCTAGGGTGTCTAGGATGATGGAGGTAATGGATGTCATGACCAGCCTTTCAAAGCACTTCATGATTACAGATGTTAGCGTGTTAGCGCTACATGGCAGTAGTCCTTGTGGCAGGTAGCGTTAGAGTTCTTGGGAACAGGAATGATAGTGGTTGACTTGAGATGAGGGGATTACAGACTGAGACAAGGAAAGGTTGAAGCTGCCTGCCTCGCATGCTCTGAGAACGTGCCTTGGAATACCGGTCAGCCCTGCAGCCTTGCGAGTGTTGACCAAATTAAAAACATTACTCACGTCAGCCCCGGAGAGCGAGATCACCCAGTCCTCTGCAATGGCGGGGGCCCTCGTGCACAGCTCTGTGTTGTTTTTGTCAAAGCATGTATAAAATGCTTTGAGTTCGTCTGGTAGAAAGGCATCATTGGGCAGATCACGGCTAGGTCTAATTTTGTAATCCATATTGGACTTTAGCCCCTGCAATATGTGTCGAGCATTGGAGTCGTCGTACGTATGGGTGGTCTCTGGAATCAGATCCAGCAAGTGCCATGCTCTAGCAACTCAGCTACAAAGGACCAACATGTCATAAATTCGGTACAGGTCAGGGGGAGCCCATCTCACTCTCCTACTCACCACATTAATGGCACTGTGTCTGCATCCAAATTAGCACCATAGCAATTTTGACCAAGGCTCACGGTACTAGGGTAAAAAGCACTACATAGGTAATAGGGTTCCATTTGGGCCATACCCATCGCCTGCTGGTTCTCAGTGAACCATGGAACTTGATTAGTCCACTATCCTGGAATTCAAGACTAGCCCAGTAGTGAATCAACAAACCAAGGCCCTCCAGCCCTCCAGTTCATTGATAATTAAAATTGAAGCAAATCAAACAGGGAATCCAAACAGGTACTCGGTCAAGAAGCATGTTTTTCGGTTTATTGTCATCTCTTATAGGGCTTACATTTCCCGCCTCCATATTTAAATGGTAGTAATTTCAATCTTGACATTCAAGGTTAATTTACAAATTGGGCAGATATATGAGCAGAAGAGAAAGAGGTGGATTGTGTCCACCATTAGACCATCACATCAGCACACTCTCTTTGCTGTGCCCCATAGTGTAATGCGCTCAATTAGTCTCAAAATCCCCGGCGTTAATTATTCACCTCTCTCAGGCTTCATTTCCTGCGATCCTACTCAAGCACGGTGCAGAAAATGACACTTCAGGAGCATATAAACAATGACGAGGTCAAGCGAAGCAATCAGGGGTAGTAAATCAGGTGAGCGGATTTCTCTCGCCTCATGGCGGGGGTTGCGGGTGGGTGGCAGGGGGACTGTCCCTCCATTGGTGACATGTTCATCAAGATTCATGTTGTGACATCACTCAATCATGGTCGCCTTAGTCACCGGAAAAAAACGGTCAGTCCCACGCAACGGAAATTGCACTATTAGAATTCAAGAGAAGAATCATCAGTTAGAGTAGGTACACAGTCAAATACATCAATACACTGCAACATTTGTTTGGGAGAGGATATGTATAATAACAATGGACTGACTTGAGACTGGATCAAATTCATCAAATACGATTTGAGATGTGCTTGATTTAGCTTGGAATATGCTCTTTTTTTTCTTTCTCAATTGGCTCCATCGTACCTGGCAATTAAATCAAGTGCAGCCTTAAGTATTTGAACCTACTTGACAACAGTATGTATTTGATCCAGGTCTGGACATGAACACTTCGTTGGCATCCCAAATACATTCCAAATGGTACCCTATTCCCTCAATAGTCCACTAGTGTTGACCGGAGCCCTTTACGCTCTGATGAAAAGGTACTATATAGGAAATAGGGTGCCATTTGGGACAAAGTCCATAATTTCTGCAGTCATGTCTGTGATCAAACATCACAGCAGCCAACCCATAATTTGCACCTTGTAAAATTTGCTGCGTGGTGTGTAATTACCCAAGGGACAGCCAGGGGATCAGTTGTGACCTTGAGTCAATCAGTGGGAGGATAGAAATGTTTTCCATATTCATCCTGAGCAGTAAATCATGACTAACCAAACATTAGCAGGCTTATAGATTGGCATCCCCCTGCACCATCCCCACCACACTCCACCTCTCCATTTATCATGCAACTAGCTAATGACAATTATTACTCAACTTACATACATGCCCAAGCTGGACGTGGGGTTTACTGAGGATGTGTCCTTAATGGCATCTGTTTACCTATATAGTTTGCTACTTTTGACCAGCATCCATAAGGTTCTGGTCAAAAGTAGTGCACTATGTAGGGAATAGGGTGCCATTTGGGACACAAATAGTTTTCCTGATTGTCCTCTGCCCCTTCTTGCCCTGTGTAACAGTACATGCCACAATTTTCGGTGATAGAGTTTTATTTTAATTGGTGCAGATCTCAGATCTAATACCTTGTGAAAAATGAAAAAGTTGTAACTTTAGGCAATTATCACCTTTTGACTGTGTTGATTGTTTAAATTATAAATGTATTTCCCCCCTACATTCGACCATGGGGCTGTCTGCATCAACTTGTTCTCACAGTTCAGCACAAAATATGAATGAGAAACGCTATGGTTGCATCCCAAATGGCACCCTATTCCAAATGTAGCGCAATGTTTGTCAAAACTTTCAAATGCTTTTAGTGTTTGCTTGAGCATGCTTGGAATGCCTGGTGAACAAGGTTTGAAGTTTTGTGACTATTCTATTGGTTCCATTGTGCCAGGCAAACTCAAACAACCCCTCTTTCAGCTATGTTAAGACAAGAGGGACAGAGAGGGCTGGTGCAATATTGTTGCCACATGTACTGATGTCTCAGGGGAGAGCTGGAAATAGTCAGGATGTGTCTCCTATCTGCCTCCCACCCTCCCTCCATCCCTCCCTTCAACCTTCCATCTTTGGTCTCTCCGTCCACACCCCACTACCTACATCTCCTTCCCTCAGTGTGTGTGTGTTTGATGTCCAGATTGAGCTTTGCCTCAATGCCTCCATCTCTATCTCCCCCCCATCCCTACCCCTCTCTCCTTTCCCTTTCATGAAGGAGGAGACTCTTACAAAACCTAGGTGTTGCTTGCATCCCAAATGGTAACCAATCGGGTCAAAAGTACTGCACTATATGGAATAAGGTCTCATCTGGGATGCATCCATATACAGTGGGGAAAAAAAGTATTTAGTCAGCCACCAATTGTGCAAGTTCTCTCACTTAAAAAGATGAGAGAGGCCTGTAATTTTCATCATAGGTACACTTCAACTATGACAGACAAAATGAGGAAAAGAAATCCAGAAAATCACATTGTAGGATTTTTTATGAATTTATTTGCAAATTATGGTGGAAAATAAGTATTTGGTCACATACAAACAAGCAAGATTTCTGGCTCTCACAGACCTGTAACTTCTTCTTTAAGAGGCTCCTCTGTCCTCCACTCATTACCTGTATTAATGGCACCTGTTTGAACTTGTTATCAGTATAAAAGACACCTGTCCACAACCTCAAACAGTCACACTCCAAACTCCACTATGGCCAAGACCAAAGAGCTGTCAAAGGACACCAGAAACAAAATTGTAGGCCTGCACCAGGTTGGGAAGACTGAATCTGCAATAGGTAAGCAGCTTGGTTTGAAGAAATCAACTGTGGGAGCAATTATTAGGAAATGGAAGACATACAAGACCACTGATAATGTTCCTCGATCTGGGGCTCCACGCAAGATCTCACCCCGTCGGGTCAAAATGATCACAAGAACGGTGAGCAAAAATCCCAGAACCACACGGGGACCTAGTGAATGACCTGCAGAGAGCTGGGACCAAAGTAACAAAGCCTACCATCAGTAACACACCACGCCGCCAGGGACTCAAATCCTGCAGTGCCAGACGTGTCCCCCTGCTTAAGCCAGTACATGTTCAGTCCGTCTAAAGTTTGCTAGAGAGCATTTGGATGATCCAGATGAGGATTGGGAGAATGTCAGATGAAACCAAAATATAACTTTTTGGTAAAAACTCAACTCGTCGTGTTTGGAGGACAAAGAATGCTGAGTTGCATCCAAAGAACACCATACCTACTGTGAAGCATGGGGGTGGAAACATCATGCTTTGGGGCTGTTTTTCTGCAAAGGGACCAGGATGACTGATCCGTGTAAAGGAAAGAATGAATGGGGCCATGTATCGTGAGATTTCGAGTGAAAACCTCCTTCCATCAGCAAGGGCATTGAAGATGAAACGTGGCTGGGTCTTTCAGCATGACAATGATCCCAAACACACCGCCCGAACGCAAGGAGTGGCTTCGTGAGAAGCATTTCAAGGTCCTGGAGTGGCCTAGCCAGTCTCCAGATCTCAACCCAATAGAAAATCTTTGAAAGTCCGTGTTGCCCAGCGACAGCCCCAAAACATCACTGCTCTAGAGGAGATCTGCATGGAGGAATGGGCCAAAATACCAGCAACAGTGTGTGAAAACCTTGTGAAGACTTACAGAAAACGTTTGACCTCTGTCATTGCCAACAAAGGGTATATAACAAAGTATAGAGATAAACTTTTGTTATTGACCAAATACTTATTTTCCACCATAATTTGCAAATAAATTCATAAAAAATCCTACAATGTGATTTTCTGGATTTTTTTTCCTCATTTTGTCTGTCATAGTTGAAGTGTACCTATGATGAAAATTACAGGCCTCTCTCATCTTTTTAAGTTGGAGAACTTGCACAATTGGTGGCTGACTAAATACTTTTTTTCCCCACTGTAGCTGTTGTGTCTCCTGCTGTCCCCCTCACTTAACCCTTCTCACTGACCCTGCTGAACACTGGTCAAGTGCTCAATGAGTTGTGGTGTGGCCGTCACTCTACTGCGACATGTCTGGGCTAGGGAAGGGGAGGAGGGTGACGAGGGAGTGAGAGAGGGTGCGCCGTAGGGGGTGAGGGGGGTGAGAAGGGGGAGTGAGAACATATTGGTGGATAGCACACTCTAACGCAAGGGTTGGGGGAGTGAAGGAGGAGGGGTTACTGACTGGGGAATTGTGGGAAATTGTGAAATCTCAGGACCAGTGGGTTTGGTGTGCCTTGACCCCATGCCAACCCCTATTTCCTGTCTCAATTGCTTCCGCGTGAGTTGGATTCTGTCTTTTGTTAATGCTGTGTTCCAGTCAGCGACTGCCTAACCTCACATGGGACATACAGTGCCTTCAGAAAAGTATTCAGACCCCTTGACTTTTTCCACATAATGTTACATTACAGCCTTATTCTTGAATGGATTAAATAGTTTTTTTCCCCTCATGAATCTACACCCAATAACCCATAATGACAAAGCAAAAACACGTTTTTAGAAATGTTTGCAAATGTATAAAAAATTATAAACTAAAACATCACATTTACACAAGTATTCAGACGCTTTACTCAGTACTTTGTTGAAGCACTTTTTGCAGCAATTACAGCCTTGAGTCTTCTTGGGTATGAAGTTTCTCCCATTTTCAGGCCAAAGAGTCCAATCTTGGTTTCATCAGACCAGAGAATCTTGTTTCTCATGATCTGAGAGTCTTTAGGTGCCTTTTCACAAACTCCAAGTGGGCTGTCATGTGCCTTTTACTGAGGAGTTGCTTCCGTCTGGCAACTCTACCATAAAGGCCTGATTGGTGGAGTGCTGTAGAGATGGTTGTCCTTCTGGAAGGTTCTCTCATCTCCACAGAGGTACTCTGGACGGGCAGACAGCTTTAGAAAGAGTCTTGGTATTTCCAAACGTCTTCCATTTAAGAATGATTGAGGCCACTGTGTTCTTAGGACCTTTTTGCTCTGATAACTGTGGGACCTTATATAGACAGGTGTGTGCCTTTCCAAATTATGTCCAATCAATTGAATTTACCACAGGTGGACTCCAATCATGTTGTAGAAACATCTAAAGGATGATCAAAGGAAAAAGTATGCACTTGAGCTCAATTTCGAGTCTCATAGCAAAGGGTCTGAATACTTATGTAAATAAGTAATACATATGTAAAAATATCTCAAAACGAGTTTTCATTTTGTCATTATGGGATATTGTGTGTATATTAATGAGGAAAAAAAAAACAATTGTCAATTTTAGAATAAGGCTGTAATGTAACAAATTGTGGAAAAAACAAGGGGCCTGATTACTTTCTGAATGCACTGTATGTATGTTGTTTTCTGCTTCATTATATCTAAATTAAAACAGTGTTCTACATGACACACAATAATGGTGCATGAATGTTTATTCTTTACCCAGCATTACCGCAACCTTGTGACTCCACTTAGGTTCATTCATAAATCAGGCTTGCTTTTGGTCATTCCCATGTAAAATTACCCATGAGCACCAACGTGAAGTTCATAGGAGCGTGTAAAATCTGGTGTCAAATGAAAGCTAAGAGGCTAAATATTTTTGTGTGTGAAATGAAAGCATATAAAAATATTCAACCACTTTCTATCCTAAATATTAGGAATAAGCAAAGGCTTTGATTTCTGGTCAAACAGATGGACAAAGGGTCTTAGAAAGGGGCCTTAGAAAACATCTATACACACGTATGTCTGTGTGTGTGTCCGCCCACTTTGAGCGGAAATGAACAAGAGCAAGTCCCGGATTGCAACAAACACTCTTTTGTTAAAAAAAATTGCCACTTAAAATCATCCATCACCACCCCAATGAAGAGGGACGTTTGTAAGAGGAGAGTAGGGTCCATAAAAGGGAAGGTTTCCACTTCAAAGCTGTCCTATAAAATCCATCATTAGACATAACCTCAGGGCATTGGCCATTTCCCCTCATGGGAGTTGAGTGGAATGACTCTATGGTCTGCGTGTTCCTAAGGTTGAGTCCCAAATGACACCCTATTTCTTATACAGTGCACTACTGTTCAAAATGTGTGCACCATATAAGGAATAGGGTGCCATTTGGGACACAAACCCAATTGTTTTCCCCTATGGTCACTTATGAAATGGAAACATATATGGATTGGATTGATATGTTACAATATAAAGGCTTTCAAGATTATTTACAATGTTGGAATCCAATAAATGTAATCTAAGATATGAGTTAAAGTAATGAAACACGTAGAAATATGTGGCTTTAATACCACCATTACATGGAGTGAATATTGAGCCATCCATATGAAATTGTTTGCGTCCCAAATGGCACCCTATTCCCAATGTAGTGCACTTCTTTAAACACTGTGCTTTGATCTTTACAATTTCATCTCGTCTGATTACTTCACTTCAGCCACGTCACATATCACTAACTCTAATGAAATCCTGAATGATTAAAAAAACACCAGATGGAGATTATACCTATTCCCTTTCCGTCATAAATTAACATGTACAGTATAATCTCTCTTCACATGGTGAAAAACATGCACATTCAATTAATCTCATGTTTGTACTTAGTCACTGGGGAAGGTTTGAATGAAAGGCACCAAAATAGAGGGTCCTTCTTATTCCAGCATCAGCACTCGGTAGTCTTTCTAAATCACTTCTAATGAACTGAGAGAGAAGGAGAAGGAGAAGGAGCTAGCTCGCTCTGTATCACTGAATCAATCATTCACTCTGTTTTCCTCCTCCTGCAGCCATCCACTGGATCACGTTGGTGCTTTAATGAGCCATTTCAATTCCTATCAGACGATCTGTGTCGCTC
This sequence comes from Brachymystax lenok tsinlingensis, assembly GCA_030435695.1. Lineage (NCBI taxonomy): Eukaryota > Metazoa > Chordata > Actinopteri > Salmoniformes > Salmonidae > Brachymystax > Brachymystax lenok. The sequence continues at coordinate 32,339,790 of CM059814.1, forward strand.
CCGTGTGTGCCTGTGTGTGTGTGTGGAGAGATTGTGTGTGCGCGTACGTGCGTGCGCCTCTACCCATCACATGGCTACACTCATGCTGATACCAGATTGTTCAAATGTAGTTTGTGAGATATTAGTCTCTCTCCCTCTCACCTCCCTCCCTCCCTCCCTCCCTCCCTCCCTCCCTCCCTCCCTCCCTCCCTCCCTCCCTCCCTCCCTCCCTCCCTTCCTTCCTTCCTTCCTCCCTCCCTATCACTCTAATTCCCTCTCTCTATAACTCCCTCTGCTCTCTATCTCTATTGCTCTGTAGTGGACGACAAGATTGTGCCACAACGTTAATTGCATTGTGTTGTCATCCTGCTTGGACTACGCTCATCTGTCTCTTTTATATCCACTAAGCACTCTTGACCTTGAGGAAGGCACGATCGCACCCAGCCAGTGTCAGGCCTAGTGTATGACTGCATGTCTTCTCACTAGAGAGCAAAAGAGAGGAGAAAGTGAAGAGGACGAGTAAAAGTAAGACAGAGTATAAGACTACAAGACAGAGACAAATAGTGTGAGTGTGTCAAGGAGAGGTAGAGAGAGAAGTAGCTAGAGGTAGAGAGGTAGGTAGAAAGAGATGTTTAGAGCGAGGTAGATGTAAAGAAAAGAAAAGAGATGTAGGAAGACAAAGCTGGAGATAAAGGTAAAGGGTGGGGGCATTTCCATGTAAAGGACCCATGAGCACCAACGTGAAGTTCAATGGAGCAAATGTCAAATCTGGTGCACTGTAAAAAGTAATTGCCTAACTAATAAAATAGATTGAGTAGTTACTACTCTAACATCTCCAACAGTCAGTAGAATTAAAATAATAAAAGTAGTACTAATTTATATACCAACAAGATTTCTTATCACTTCATGTTTTTCAGTACTGTTAACAAATATTAGGTTTACTGAGTAAACATAACTTTATTTATTTGTGTTTTGCTAAAAGTTAATGAGTTTTTACTATTTACTTCTGTTTAATATTTAAGTATATCTAACATTCATGAAATATGTTGTTCTTACTTGATAAAATTATGTTTTACATCTTTAATTAAAGTAATACAGTTGTAGTCAGACACATTGATATTTGAGTAAAAAAGGGTTTATTTATCTGTGCTGTGCCTACATTTTATGAAGTTATGAAGACTTACAGTAATAGCGCCACGTGACTCTGTTTTTAGAGGATTGTGGGTAATTCCAAAAACTTGACTTCATGATACTTTTACACAATGTTGTATGCATGTTGAAATAAATAAAAGTATATTTCTAAAATAGTAGTACACAGTTTGTCATGTTATGAGGTGTAATTGATCATAATGAACGGATACCAAAACCGTTGGGAAAAAAATGACGTTCAATAATGAGGAAACACATTCGCTCCATCAACAAGGTAAGAGACTAATGCAGCATCCTATAATGCCTCCAGCTCCAGCTCCAGCTCCAGCTCCAGCTCCAGCTCCAGCTCCAGCTCCAGCTCCAGCTCCAGCTCCAGCTCCAGCTCCAGGAATGAGTACTGTGCTCAACAATGCCTGCTAAGGTGGGTTAAAAATAAATAGTTATTAAAATATGTTAAATACTGTTAAACATTAAGACACAACCACTGAGAACTACTAATCTGAACTACTTACTACTTTCACTTGAACAAAAAAATGTAATTAAGGTTACTAATTTAAGTAGTTCTGAATACATAATGCAGATAACCACATGGGTATTGTCACAGTGTGTCAAATGAAACCAAAGAGTATATTCTTGAGAAATTAAGGAATATATCAATATTTAAATTATTTTCTATCCTAATATTAGGAATAAGAAAATACTTCTGGTCAAACAGATGGAACAGGGTCTTAAAAAATATCTTAAATGGTACTAGATAAACATTAAAACACAATAATGGAGAAATAAGCACCCCTGCCAAAATAGTGTTTTTACTGATATCTATTTGGTTTAGGATTTATTATGTGGTTAACACAAAAAAATCTGTTACTGACTTCGTAACAGAATTTCCCCAAAATCAGTTATTACTGCAATTGAATTGGCTACAATGGGAAATCATAGTAGTTACAAACCACAGTACACAGTAAAGCACACTAGAGTTGAGTATGCTATAATGTACTGCATTTTACTGTACTGAACTATACTCTACTGCACTCTGTACGGACTGTACTCTGTATTATACTGTCCTGAACTGCACTGTGCGGTACTTTGCTTGTCTGTGTTTTTAGGTAGTGCAGTTTCTCTGGACCCCCCAGCAAAGTTTAAAACGATTCTAAAGTGTCAGCCACACAAAGTATAGACTACCGATCGCTGTCCATGGTTCTGAAATTGCGTAATCTACGCGGCTGCGTAAAACCGTCTCATCACTCATCAACCTATCCGTCTCATCACTCGTAGGCTTACCAGTGTTAACAGAAGTGGGGTCGCTCTCATGAGCTTTGCTGGGTCTCTGGCAGTCATCAGCTTGGTTTTCTGGGAGAAGAGGAGGAAGTCACTATTCTCGAGGGTATGAAGAAGAGAAGTAGCAAGGTCACTGTCATTGACGGGCCTGGACAGTGAGGTCTCTGTCAGGACTGGGAGGCTGTTAGTGCTAGCTGCTGCATAAGTAGGACTACTAGCTTTCAACTGCGATGGTGCTTCGTCAGTCGAGGGCGAGCTGGTAGCATTATTTTAAAAAAAAAAATTGCAGCGTTTTTGTGCACCACTTGCCCTTTTGTTTATCCATCTTGAACAATACACTCGCTCTCCATCCGAGTCCGACATGATTCACCTAACCTTTTAAAACTTGATAGCCAATTAGGTGAGGAGGACGAGGCAGGCTGCTGCTGGCGCCACTGAGAAATAGGCTAATTAGATGCATGAAAACAATATTGTCTTTCTGACTCACCTACTACCCCCCGCTGGGGTTTCTGCTATGCCAGTGTGCTGTACTATTCTCTGCTTGTGGCGTCTATGATTCCACCTCAAGAATTCCATTTGGCAAATCGCTCGGCACACGCATACTCAGGCTGACTGGCTCTCGTTCAGGTAAATTCAAAATAAGTGCACTCAGGCTATCTGGAAGGCCAAAGTTAATTACTTTAAGGAGCAGTTCTCTCTCTGTGGGTCTAACCCCAAGATAACGGATAAGGAACTGGAGAATAATGTTGATGTCCTTTAATGTTGATGACATGGTTGCTCCTTGCCCGTCCAATATTTCCTCATCTCCCACCCATTCTAATGTGACTATCCCCGATGCACCTCCCTCTTTTTCACCTGCCCCGCTACAAAGTTTCTACTTGCAGGCAGTCACTGAGTCCGAGGTGCTAAAGGAGCTTCTTAACCTTGACCCCCAAAAAATATCTTGGTCAGATGGTTAGACCCTTTCTTCTTTAAGGTTCCTGCCCCTATCATCGCCAAGTCTATCTCTGACCTTTTTAACCTGTCTCTCCTCTCTGGTGAGGTCCCCATTGGTTGGATGGCAGCCACGGTGCATCCTTTATTTAAAGGGGGAGACCAAGCCGATCCTAACTGTTATAGGCCAATTTCTATTTTGCACTGTTTATCAAAAGTTTTGGAAAAACTGTATAACCGTCACAAGACCCACTGGTTGATGTTTATTTATAAAACCCTCTTAGGCCTCACTCCCCCCTATCCGCGATACCTACTGCAGCCCTCATCCTCCACATACAACCGTCGTTCTGCTAGTCAAATTATGTTAAATGTCCCCATTCCTCTTTTAAGTTCGCTGCAGCTAGCGACTGGAACAAGCTGCAAAAAAGACTCAAACTGGACCGTTTTATCTCCATCTCTTCATTCAAAGACTCAATCATGGACACTCTTACTGACAGTTGTGGCTGCTTCGTGTGAGGTAATGTTGTCTCTACTTTCTTGCCCTTCGTGTTGTTGTCTGTGCCCAATCATTTTTGTACCATGTTTTGTGCTGCTACCATGTTGTGTTGCTACCGTGTTGTTGCCATGTTGTGTTGCTACCATGCTATGTTGTTGTATTAGGTCTCTCTTTATGTAGTGTTGTCTCTCTTGTTGTGATGTGTGTTATGTCTTATATTATTATAATTTTTTAAATCCCAGCCCTCGTCCCCGAAGGAGACCTTTTGCCTTTTGGTAGGACAACCACTGTAAATAAGAATTTGTTCTTAACTGACTATTTAAATAAAGGTTGAATAAATTATTGATTCAGAATTGCTCTCGTCCGGACCAACCAAATTTTGTCTTGTTTGAAGCAGAGGTCATAAATAATACAGTACATGACCAAAAGTATGTGGACACCTGTTTGTCGAACACCTCATCCCAAAATCATGGGCATTAATATGGCATTGGTCCCCCCTTTGCGGCTATTACAGCCTCCACTCTTCTGGGAAAGCTGTTGGAACATTGCTGTGAAGGACTTGCTTCCATTCAGCCACAAGAGCTTAAGTGAGGTCAGGCACTGATGTTGGGCGATTAGATTTGGCACGCAGTCGGTGTTACAATACATCCCAAAAGTCTTCGATGTGAGTTTTGAGGTCAGGGCTCTGTGCAGGCAAGTCAATTTCTTCCACACCGATCGACAAACAATTTCTGTATGTACCTTGCTTTGTGCACGGGGGGTATTGTCATACTGAAACAGAAAAGGGCCTTTTTCAAACTGTTGCCACAAAGTTGGAAGCACAGAATTGTCTAGAATGTCATTGTATGATGTAGCGTTAAGATATCCTTTCACTGGAATTAAGGGCAGGTAGCCTTCTCCTGGCATTCACCAAACCTAGATTTGTCTGTCGGACTGCCAGAAGGTGAAGCGTGATTCATAACTCTAGAGAACACGTTTCCACTGCTCCAGCATTATACCACTCCAGCCGACGCTTGGCATTACGCTTGGCATTACGCATGGTGTATGGCTGCTCGGCCATGGAAACCCATTTCATGAAGCTCCAGATGAACAGTTCTTGTGCTGAAGTTGCTTCCTGATGCAATTTTGGAATTCGGTAGTGAGTCTTGCAACCGAGGACAAACAATTTTTACATGCTACACGCTTCAGTACTTGGTCCTGTTCTGTGGGCTTTTGTGGCCTACCACTGCGCGGCTGAGCTGTTGTTGCTCCTAGATATTTCCACTCCACAATAATAGCAGTTACAGGTGACCGGGTCAGCTCTAGCAGGGCCGAAATTTGACGAGCAGAAACAAAGCCATGAGGTTGAAGGAATTGTCCGTAGAGCTCCGAGACATGATTGTGTCAAGGCACAGATCTGGGGAAGGGAACCAAAAAATTTCTGCATTATTGACGTTCCCCAAGAACACAGAGGCCTCCATCATTCTTAAATGGAAGAAGTTTGGAACCACCAAGTCTCTTCCTATAACTGGCCACCCGGCCAAACTGAGCAATCGGGGGTAAGAGCCTTGGTCAGAGAGGTGAGCAAGAACCCTATAGTCACTCTGAAAGAGCTCCAGAGTTCCTCTGTGGAGATGGGAGAACCTTCCAGAAGGACAACCATCTCTGGACAACCATCTCTGCAGCACTTCACCAATCAGGCCTTTATCTTAGAATGGCCAGATGGAAGCCACTCCCTCAGTAAAAGGCACATAACAGCCCGCTTAGAGTTTGCCAAAAGGCGCCTAAAGACTCTCAGTCCATGAGAAAAAATAATCTCTGGTCTGATGGAACCAAGATTGAACCCTTTGGCCTGAACCCTTTGGCAGGGACTGGGAGACTAGTAAGGATTGAGGGAAAGATGAACGGAGCAAAGTAGAGAGATATCCTTGATGAAAACCTGCTACAGAGCGCTCTGGACCTCAGACTGGGGCGAAGGTTCACCTTCCAACAAGACAACTACCCTATGCACACAGCCAAAGATAACCTAGTAGTGGCTTCGGGACAAGTCTTTGAATGTCCTTGAGAGGCCCAGCAAAAGCCCCCAACCTGAACCCGATGGAAACATCTCTGGAGAGACCTGAAAATAGTTGTGCAGCGATGCTCCCCATCCAACCTGGTGTTACTTGAGAGGATCTGCAGACAAGAATGGGAGAAACTCCCGAAATACAGGTGTGCCAAACATGTAGCGTCATACCTAAGAAAAGATTTTAAAATAAATGTAGTCCTACTTTATGGTATTTCATCCCTCCCCAAGCAGGATTTTTGAAAGGGAGGCAGACACTAACAACACAAAATCCATTGGGCAAAACTGAAAGAACTGACCAGATCGTAATTGCTTCAAGTGATTGCTCTCATCAACACAAATTCAACCGTGGAGCATTTATGTTTCAACTGGAATATAGCATATATATTCAAAACAAAGAGTTGGATTTTTCTAGAAGCTCAGCTACAGCCGATGCCCGCACCAAAAGGGCAGACGACAAATACGGTGGCTAGCTAAGTACTTTTTTTAATGCAAGCCACCTAGCTAGCTAGCTAACTTTAGTTTATATTCTATATTGTGTATTACTGGCTAATATCTATTTTGTTACAGTGGAGGGAAATCAAATAATTGTTTTGTTTGCTAACTTGAAGTAATTGAGGATGGTTGGTTAAAAATGATCTGTGCTACACCAAACAGTACCTATCCTGTAACTACCAGTAATGGATACCAACAACCTTTGGTTAAATCTCATTATCTGGTGTAACAATCTGTAGCTACAGTTCTCTGCACTTTACTCCACCTGAAACACACTCACACTGAACTGTACTGCACTGTTCATACTGTATTTTTTTGTATGTTTATTTTACCATATAACATTCTTGTTGACTACCCAGTTCTATGTTTGAATTAGAATTAAAATAGTGTACACTCCCCTGTAACCATCATTCTTGATAGACGCAAGTCACTGTCAGCATCGGGGTAAATCTCTGGTAGGTAGAACGATAAATAATTTCCATGCTTGTTTGTAATTAGCACAGCCAGGCACAGAACACACACGGGCAGAACACGACACGGAACACTATCACAAAAACGTTTGTGATAAAAATAAAAATGTTTAAAAAAATTCTTGCCTACTAAAGTTCAGATTAATGTGTGTTACCGATTCTAACAGTGAAATGAAAATGCGCTCATTCTAGCTTGTGGTTTGGAGGGTTTTGATGTTTGTGACAAAAACTTAATGTTGTTAGTATAGTAATGACTAAAAAGGACAGAGGTAGCGCAAGTGGTAGAGATAGATGTAGAGAGAGGTAGATATGGTGGCTGACAGAGACAGAGAGATAAAGACAGATTTTTTGGTATGTAGCTGATTGCATGCTGGTCATCCAGTCTAGGGATGTGCCACAAATGGCACCCTATTCCCTATATAGTGCACTTCCTTTGACCAGAGCCCTGTGAGCTCTACTTTTGACCAAAAGTAGTGCACTATATAGGTCGAAGGGTACCATTTGGGACGCAGACATAGCCTGGAGGGCAGAGCCAGGGCAAGACTTGGTACAGTACACATCATTAATTCTATCTGATCAACCTTCCCCAGTGACTAAGTACAAAACACCTCAAGGACAGACCAGCTCAGAGTCACAGGACCCAACGTATACATTTCATGGCGGAAATCTCATATGTTTGTATTTCATATGTCTCTCAGAGTATAGCTGACTCGTTCTTTGAAACAGTGCACTAAACAAGCATTCAATATGTCTGGAAAAGACAGGTAAAATAATGGGTAGGTAGAAGATGCAATGCAAGAGAGTAGAGTTTACACTCATCCGATATTCACTGATGAGAATTTACCTGCAGTGATGTAATGGTAAAAATACAGGTGGGTAAAAGCTGATCAAGGCTGAATAAAGTAACACTCCCTATATTGTCAATGCATTTTTCCACGTTAGGTATAGGGAAATGCTAATAAAATAAATAAAATGGTGTGAATCAGCCCTCCACTACACCACTTGTTACATGTATATTAACAGCATCAGAATATGAATCAGATTCACCTTAATTGGGCAAGCGCATTTACATGTACCATTGTTTTGCTTCTGGTATTGAAAGAAGAATTGAATAATTTCATTCCAAAATAAATATAAATAAAAAAAATGGAATGTTGGTAAATTAGCTTTTATTGTTTTAAGGGAATTATGAAAGAGATTGGTGTGTTTTTTCACTATCTAATCATGGAATGGGATTGTTCAATGACAAGGCATGTATTTGTTTAAAATTTATCACTTAATGGTTTCATTTCAGAGAGAAAAATAATCGTGTTTTTTTTCAAAATGCTATATCCGCCTCACTCTCAGAGAAATAAGTAATACTGCTAGGTTTAATACAGTCAAATATAACAAATAACTACATTTTTTATAAAAAAAAACTGTACACATGATACATTTGTGACATCAATATTTAATATGTTTAATATTTAATTAAATACAGTAATATGACATCTGTATGTAAAATATTTACATTTGACATTTTATTAATTTGCTCCTATCCAGAGTGACTTACAGTAAGTGCATTCATCTTAAGATAGCTAGGCGAGAGAACAACATATCACAGTCAAATATACAGAATACGAATAAACTTTTTAAATCTATGAATTAAAAGTCAGAGAACAGATATATTTTACACACACATGAAGGTACCCATAAGAAATCATTTCTAAAGAAAAACACATGAAAAATATGTGGATATAGCGTGTGTTGTTTTTTTAGTTTTTTACAAATGCACTTGGAAATGTACTGTATGTATCTTTCATTCATCAATCAAATGTATTTATAAAGCCCTTTTTACATAATCAGATGTCACAAAGTGCTATACAGAAACCCAGCCTAAAAACCCAAACAGCAAGCAATGCAAGGAAAAACTCTCTGGAAAGGCAGGAACCTAGGAAGAAACCTAGAGAGGAACCAGGCTCTGAGGGGTAGCCAGTCCTCTTCTGGCTGTGCCGGGTTGAGATAATAATATATTAATCTACTCATTATACAGTATATCAGGCATAAAGAATAGAGTCAGTAGACAATATATCCCAGGTTTGTCAGTTTAAGGTGTTTTATATAGAAAATGTTAACCACACTATGGCGGGTTATCTTTATCACGTAACAATGGGTGATTAACAAGGTTTGAGGGCCCACAAATTACAGTAGGGTTGATAGCATGACTCTCTCTTTCTCTTATATGTATCTCGTTCTATAACACATTTTTAGCAATATCGCCGTTATGGGATTCATTGAAACCTCAGTCTTTCCCTTACAGTAAGCAGTAAAGAGATTGAACTGTCTTTAAAATAATGGCTCGGAGAGAGTTAATTTAGTATTCAAGCCCAAATGGGGAGAGGGAGGGAATGGGGACGGGGCCCGCGGCACGGCCTAGGCCCAAACCCGCCCAAACCCTGTAGTGTAACGTCATGCACAGTGTAATGACTACCGTACAACTGGAAATAATGTGCTGAGTCATTTATGAAAGCTATTAAACTGCATGCGTGGATTTGAAATTCACTAAGCTTCACTTCAGCTTCTTCAACCCTGCAAGATCTAGATTGCAACCCAAATGGCACTCTGTTCCCTACAGAGTGCGTTACTTTAGAGCAGGGAAGATGTAGACAAGACAAGACAAGAGAAGAGACGAGAAGAGAAGAGAAGAGAGTAAGGGAAGTTTGGGGCATTGTCATAATGACACCCTTTTCCATATATAGTGCACTACTTTGGGTAGTGCGTTATGGGCCCTGATCAATTTGGGCCTCCTTTCCCTGTTCTCTTTTACATGGTTTCTGACAGAAGATGTCATGAAGTAGGACAGCTGTGTATTTACTCATACTTAATTGAGCTGAGCATGTGTTTTATAAACCTTGAAAGAAATCTGGTGATGCCATTTCCAATTAATAATCTTCCAGAGAACAGGGGAATTTCTAAAAAGGTTAAAAATGCTGGTAAATTCATTGTCGCTGGCGTAGTACATCATTTTGTTGGAAAAGTACAGGGCACAACGATTTGTACAAGCACTCTGATGCTATTGAGCACTTGTCTGTATGTAAGCTCATGTAAAAAGTCTATGTCAGTGCAACAATACAGTCCAATAAAAGCGGACAAGCATGTGTCAATATACAGTATACCAAGACATAGCATTACTTCCTCTGAGCCATTTAGATTGTAATTTATAATTGAACCATTCACCGTCTGAGTGGATTGATACAGCGGGTGGAAACATCGGAGTACAGAAAATATATTCTCTGCCACGAAGAAGCTTGGATGCCATACTGTATGTCGTAGATATGGTGCAAAATAACATTGTTGGTCGTTATCAAATAGTATTTTTCATGACCTGTCTGGGCCACTGCTATAAAATACGTGTAACCCAGGGGCTTAATTTAAGGCTAGAAATGAAATCAGGTATTCACGTTTACAAAAAGTTGTCCCAGGTCTGATCTGTGGATAAGTTAAGCTAAATAAATGATTAGTATAGAAGCATTCTGTGTGGCACACTCTTGCCAGTGGGTAGGACTACCGTGGATTCCTGAATACTACAAGGTCACAGGGTCTGGATTTGAACACATTTCTTGGAAGAGAAAGACTTGAAGACAAATTTCCAATGTTTCATGCTGTATTCCCAGGTACTGATGTTCCGTTATGAATGCTATGTTTTAAATACAGTACCATTCAAAAGTGATTGTGGCCTCCAGAATCACCCGTCCTCAACCTAATTGAGATGGTTTGGGATGAATTGGACAGCAGAGTGAAGGAAAAGCAGCCAACAAGTGCTCAGCATATGTGGGAACTCCTTCAATACTGTTGGAAAAGCATTCCAGGTGAGAAAATGCCAAGAGTGAGAGAATGCCAAGAGAGAATGCCAAGAGTTGAGAGAATGCCAAGAGTGTTCAAAGCAGTCATCAAGGCAAAGGGAGGCTACTTTGAAGAATCTCAAATATAACTGTCAATGCCGGTGTGTATAGCTGGTGTAGAAGTCAGACGCAGGAAAGCAGATATGAGTGAACAAAGTATTTTAATAAAATACGGAAAAGGAATAACAAATCCAACGTACTCTTAAAAAAACACGGGCGAATATATCCAGCCGTAGAACTCGGCAAAGAAAACAACAAACATCACACACAAAAACCATGGGGAAAACTGAGGGTTAAATAATGAACATGTAATTGGGGAATAGAAACCAGGTGTGTAAAACAAAGACAAAACAAATGGAACATGAAAAATGGATCGGCGATGGCTAGAAAGCCGGTGACGTCGACCGCCGAAAACCGCCTGAACAAGGAGAGGAACCGACTTCGACGGAAGTCGTGACAATAACATATATTTTAATTTGTAATTTGTTTAATACTTTTTTGGTTACTCAATGATTCCATATGTGTTATTTCATAGTTTTGATGTCTTCACTATTATTCTACAATGTAGAAATTAGTAAAAATAAAGAAAAACCCTTGAATGAGTAGGTGTATCCAAACTTTTGACTGGTGCTGTATATTTGTTCTTTCTTTTGGAACTAGGTCAAGTTAAACTGGACTTGGGAATACAGAATGTTTAGTGTTGAATTAATGTTATCCAAAAGCTAACCTAGCAGACAGGTTAAATGAAAGGAGAAGAAAGAGGGGAAAACTGTGTTAAAAAAAAAGATAAATCAGACATACAAATGTAGCTAGGTCTATAGGAAGACAGACACCTGAAAAGGAAGTGATTTTCTAGCCTATGTCTCAGGTTTCTAAGTGTAGGATAAAGGTTACTAATTGGTAAGAGCACACACAAAAGGGATTCAATTCTACATCCACTACATATTTGGTTGAAATGTCATGACTTAGTCTTTGAAGGCTGGACAACATGAATAGTAGGGACCTACCCACATTCCCATTCAAAGAGGACATCAGGCGGTTTAGTGCTTCTGTGACTTACTTTTCCCACATCAATGACTTCTTGACTTTACTTCTCAATTACCCAGCTAGCACTCCAACTGGAAAGTAATACATATCCCACCCCCGACGGTGGTATAATTTTCCCAGAAGCCATGCAACGGGAAAACCGTTACCACCCTTGATGAGTTGTTTTCATAGGCTGCAGCCCAAATGACACCCTGCTGGCATGCTATTGGCACCCTATTCCCTATTCCCTGGTCAAAAGGAATGCACTAAATAAGGAATAGGGTGCCTTTTGGGAAAAAAATAATCACCATGAGCACCCCTTGTTTGACAGGTTGGTGCCAGCTGGACTAGCTGTCATAGCGCCCCTGGAACATTCCAATTAAAATCAAAGCAATCACCATCTCGGAGAGAGAGAAGTCGTAGATTGAAAGGCTGTTTGAGGCTAAACGTTATAATAACACAGAGCAAAAGGATTTCAAAAGCCTGTCAGACACTGATTTCATACATTAGAAAAGTTTGATGAATGGAGTCTTTTGAGAGCTAGGCAACTTGAGCGCCCGCCACAACATTACCGAAAGATTTACTGGGGGGATTAGAGAAAAAGACAGAAGCTTTTATTCCTTTAGTACATCAAAGTATGAATAATTTACGCAGTGGGGATCTCTTCAGTCCCTGTCTTTAAGCCGTGGTAGCATTTTATTTGTATGTTTTCTGTCAGAAGTAATCTGGCATCCGGGATGGTATGCACAGGGTTGATGTGGCTGAGCCCTGGTGAAGGAAGCATGATCCCTATTTGATGTGACGACTGTTATAAGTGTTAATTAGCTAACCGTTTCACTACATTGTCCCTGTAACCCCCCACACTAACAGACGCACACACACTCTACGCACCATTTCAGTCCCCTGTCCGACAAACTCAAGGAGAGGGGTTGTGGAAATGACATACTGTACACACAACAAACTATCTCTCTCTCTCTCTCTCTCTCTCACACACATTTGTGTGCACACACACTTACACAAACAAATTTAATTTCTTATTTCACAGAGTCAGGCACACACACCCACACACCAACCCAAACACCTAAACAGTATTAATCCCCAGAGGGGGTCCCTAAAGGGGATTTTAAAAAGCTGATTCTACTGTGGGAAGGGCTTCTTAGGTCAATACTTATTGTGGTGCCTATGGTGCTGAAGCTTTCAAGCTTTATACCCCTCACCTTTCCACCAACACATGAACATACATTCCCTCCCTCCCTTTCTCAATCTTTTTACATCTTTCTCTCTCTCGCTCTCCCTTACACACCCACTATATCTTGCTCTCATTCTTCTCTCTCTCATAAACACACCCGCACACACACGACACACACACACACACACACACACACACACACACATTATGTCTTTCTCTCTTTGTCTCCTTCTCTCTCGCTCTCTCTCTTCCCTTCTCTCTCTCCCTGCCTCTCCCTCCCTCTCTCTATATCATCTCTCAATCATGTCAAATGCAATCTGTTTTGCATTTGTATAGCAGGGTGTTCTTTAGCATAAATCGAAGCAACTTTAATCAACAGTAAAATTAATGCATGAGCCCTTCTCTTTCACTGGGTAATTAGTGGGAGGACTTTGGCTTATCTGTTTTCATAGGACCTCCATGCCCATTACTTGGATAATTTAAATCAATACATTTACATCATTGTATGTGACTTCTGATTTTAGGTTTTTAGGTCTGATTTTATAGGGCCTGATAGAGTGCAAGACACTAAATTGAGGTAAGAGGTAAATCCAGGGAACTGCTCATTGCCTTCTCTCTGGGTTTCTGGGTTTTGTCAGTATGTTTACACATTTGTTTTATTTGGTATTTGATCACAGGCTATCCTGCTACGATGAGTTTATCAGTCAGTTTAAAGCCAGATTGATGTTTCCAGTGCAAATATTGGTTGGTGTGCTCATCCAATCCATGACAATTCCAGACAAACAGTTTATTGAATGTGGAAAAAAGCAAATATGTTATGGGTATGATTCCACATGATTCTCAACACACACACAGACACACTTACCCCCTTCACACACTTATGAACACACACTCTAAATATATGTTCTGTGTGGTTCCTAACAGGGAGTGTTAATATGTAAATGGATGAGTCTATCAGCAGTAGGACTCCATTTTCCATGTCTGTGAACCGTGACATGAATGGTTCACTCCATGTGTTCGCTCTTAATGCAAGCCTTTATGTTCACCACCTCAACACATATACACACACATCCCCCTCTACACCTCCATCCCTTCACATTCCCGGACTGAAGGGCTCTGTGGGTATGTCTTTTCTTCTTTCACCTTCAATCTCGTGTTAATTAGGTATAGAAACAAGACAGACAACGTACCTACTGTAGATTGGAACAGTGTGTAGCTATCATTACTGCAGTGACAGACTCCATATCACTAGAACAAAATAAAAAGTTTGACCTCTGACCATGACAAACCATTTCCTAGATGGCAGGTTTCAGTGTTCTTACAATATTACAACAAACCACTGCTTTTATTTGTCAGTCCCTGTTTGCGTCCCAAATGGCACCCTATTCCCTACATAGTGTACTATTTTTGACCAGTGCCCAGTGCACTATGTAGGTTAGGGCACCATTTGGGACATAGTCCCTGTGCTGTGGTGCATGAGCAGTATGCCTGCCTGACCTTGTCCCATGCTGTCATGTCCTCCTCTAATTCCCATAAAAGGGGAGATGATTGGAGCAATCAGTTTTAGTTTATTGGTTTCTATTGTTCTCCCTGAAACAGGGAGAGAGATGTGTACCTTCAGTGGCATGGATAACATTGAGCTAATGAATAGATTGTCAGACACAGCTTTCTGAATTCCAAAGGGGAGCGGGGACAAGGTCATGGCCATCTTACCTTCAAACCTATAAGTCTCCAGGCTCCTGTACATTCTGCCCATGCTAGTTAATCCCACAAAGAGATGTACTTTTATATAGGATAGGTATAGGATTCAGGATTCATTCATTGGCACAACAACAGCTGTAAAATGTGTTATAGGATTTAGAAAATAATAAAAATGGGCAAATGTTGCACAATCTAGGTGTGGAAACTTACTCAGTAAGACTCACAGCTGTAATCACTGCCTAAGATGCTTCTACAAAGTATTGAGTCAGGGGTGTAAATACTTATGGAAATATGATATTTCTAAAAACATGTTTTCACTTTGTCATTATGGGGGTTTGTGTGTACAGTAGTAAAAAAATCTACTGAATCCATTTTGAATTCAGGCTGTAACTCAACAAAGTGTGGAATCAGTCAAGGGGTTAGAATACTTTCTGAAGGCACTGTATATGTTGTAGAGGGTAGGAGTCAAGCTGGAGCCCTTGTATCACAACCGTTGTATGAAATTAATCAATTGTACAATGTGTGTACATGGGCCTCAGTGTCTAACAGAAAGAAATAAGGCATATTCTCGGCTTTAAACCTACACTTTCAGATTGGACAACATTGCTAGGTTCAAGGTTGCCATTCAATAGATACTGTATAAACTCTGTCAAATTGGTTGTTGATCTTTGCTTGACAACAAATTTCAGGTCTTGCCATTGAAAGCAAAAAGCAGAAAGCAGACTGAAAAAGATTTTCCTCTAGGATTTTGCCTGTGCTTAGCTCCATTCTGCTTCTTTTTTATCCTGACCAACTAACCAGTCCTTAACAATTACAAGCATACCCATAACATGATCCAGCCACCAATATGCTTGAAAGAATGGAGAGTGGTACTCAGTAATGTTATGTATTGGATTTGCCCCAAATATAACACTTTGTATTCAGGACATGAAGCTTGGACACATTTTTTTCAGTATTACTTTAGTACCTTGTTGAAAACAGGCATGTATGTTTTCCCTCTTTTTACTCAGTTAGGTTAGTTTTGTGGAGTAACTACAATGATGTTGATCCATCCTCAGTTTTTTCCTATCACAGCCATTAACCTCTACGGGCTAGGGGGCAGTAATTTGAAGTTCGGATGAAAAACGTGCCCAAAGTAAACTGCCTGTTACTCAGGCCCAGAAGCTAGGATATGCATATCATTAGTAGCTTTGGATAGAAAACACAATGAAGTTTCTAAAACTGTTAAACTAATGTCTGTGAGTATAACAGAACTGATATGGCAGGCAAAAACCCGAGCAAAATCCATCCAGGGAGCGTTTTTTTTTGAGGTGACCAGTTTTCAATTGAAGGCCTATTGGTTATATAGGAGAATAGCTCCCAGATTGCAGTTCATATGGCTTCCACTAGATGTCAACAGTCTTTAAAAAGGTTTCAAGCTTTTATCTTCAATAACCATGGAGTTAGAGAAGTTCTTCCTGAGGTCAAGTCAAGTGTCCTATTATGGATTTACCGCGTAACAGGGAGCGCGCTCTTAGCTCTTTTTCTCTTCTATTCATCAGGCTATATTCCGTCTGAAATATTATCGTATATATTCATTTTAGGGTATCTGAGTATTGATTAGAAATGCTGTTTGACTTGTTTTGATGAACTTTACCGGTACTTTTGGGATATTGTTTGTCTGCATGGATGAACGCCTTTGGGCAGGTGGATTATTGAACAAAACGCGCCAACCAAACGGAGCTTTATGGATATAAAGAGGGACTTTATCGAACAAAAGCACATTTTATTGTGTAACCGGGACACTTGGGTATGCCATTAAATGAAGATCTTCAAAGGTAAGCGATTTAATTCATGCTATTTTTTAGTTTTGTGACACCTCTGCTGGTTATGTTATTATGCTATTTGAATATGTGTGCGGGGCGCTGTCCTCAGACAATCAAATGTTCTGCTTTCACTGTAAAGCCTTTTTGAAATTTGACAACGCTGTTAGATTAACACCTGCCTGCTTAAATATTCTTAGGACTAGGGGCAGTGTTCGGAAGTTGCTACTTTCTGTGCATGGTCCCTTTAATAACTCTACCTTCATGTACATATTACCTATTACCTCAACTAATGTGCCCCCGCACATTGAGTCTGTACCGGTACCCCCCTGCATATAGTCTTGCTATTGTTATTTTACTGCTGCTCTTTAATTACCTGTTACTTTCATAAACTGCATTGTTGGTTACGGGCTCGTAATTAAGAATTTCACTGTTGTGTTTGGCGCATGTGACTAATACAACTTCATTTGATTTGATTTGAATTAACACTGTAAATGATCACTGTGAATCGTTGTTATTTTTGGTGATGTGTCAGTCCAAGTGAAGAGAAAAAAAATAATAAATGGGTGGTGGTATTTAGATAGAATTTTTTTGCATGATCGTACTTTATGAAAGTGGAAATATTTAGAGTATCAACTGGTAATATTTCAAGAATAAAGTCAGAATAAAATTTTGGGAATAAAGGGGCAATATTTTGTGAAGAAAGTGACAATATTTTGAGAATAAAGATGCATTATTTCGAGAATAATGTTACAATATTTCAAGAATTAACTAAACATTTTATTTTGAGAATAAAGTCAACATTTTGAGAATAAAGTCAACATTTTGGGAATAAACTCACAGTTATATTTCAAGATTAAAATATGGGATTTGGTTAAGAAGGAGAGCCCACAGTCCTTGGTAGCTGGCCCCATCGGTGGCACTGTCTTATCCTCAAAGTGTGCAAAGGTGTTGCTTGTCCGGAAGCAAGACATTGGTGTCCGCGACATGGCTGGATTTCCTTGTGTAGTCCGTGATTGTCTGTAGACCCTTCCACATACGTCCACTTTGTCTCTATACTGATGTTTTGCCTGTTTGATTGCCTTGCGGAGGGAATAACTACACTATTTTGTATTCTGCCATATTTCCAGCCACCTTGCCATGGTTAAATGTGGTGCACGAATGCTGCCATCTATACACGGTTTCTGGTTAGGGTAGGTTTTAATAGTCACATCTCTTATACACTTCCTGATAAACTCAGTCACCGTATCAGTACATTTGTCAATATTGTTCTCGGAAGCTACTCAGAACATATCCCAGTCTGTGTGATCAAAACAATCTTGAAGCGTGGATTCCAATTGGTCAGACCAGCATTGAGTAGTCCTTAGCATGGATACTTCCTTTTTTAGTTTCTGCCTATAGGAAGGGAGGAGCAAAATGGAGTCGTGGTCAGATTTGCCAAACGGAGGGCAGGGGAGGGCCTTGTAGGCATCCTGGAAGTTGGAGTAGCAGTGGTCGAGTGTTTTAGCAGCGCGAGTGCTACAGTCGATGTGCTGATAGAACTTCGGAAGCCTTTTCCCCCAGCTACAATATATGGGGCCTCAGGATATGTGGTTTCCAGTTTGTATAAAGTCCAGTGAAGTTCTTTGAGGGTCGTCGTGGTATCGGCTTGAGGGGGAATATACACGACTGTGACTATAACCAAAGAGAATTATCTTCGGAGATAGTACAGTCGGCAATTGATTGTGAGTTATTCTAGGTCAGGTGAACAGAAGGACTTGAGTTTCTGTCTTTTATCACAATCACACCATGAGTCGTTAATCATGAAACATACACACCCGCCCTTCTTCTTCCCGGAGAGATATTTATTCCTGTCTGCGCAATTAACTGACAACCCAACTGTCTGGACCAACTCAGACAGCATGTCCCGAGAGAGCCATGTTTCTGTGAAACAGAGTATGTTACAATCCCTGATGTCTCTCTGGAAAGAAACCCTTGCCCTGAGCTTGTCAACTTTATTATCCAGAGACTGAAAAACATTAGCGAGTAATATACTCGGAAGCGTTGGTTAGTGTGCGCGCCTCCTAAGTCGGACTAGAAGACCACTCCGAGTACCTCTCCTCCGCCGGCTGTGTTTTGTGTCGGCCTCTGCAATCAGTTCAATTTCCCCTGGGTGGTGCAAACAAAGGATCCGCTTCGGGAAAGTTGTATTCCTCGTCGTAATGCTGGTATTGCTGTTACCGCCACTCTGATATCCAATAGTTCTTCCCGGCTGTATTTAATAATACAAAAACATTTCTGTGCTAATAATGTGAGAAATAATACATAAAAAAGTTTCCTAAGAGCTAGAAGCAAAGCAGCCCCTCTGTCGGTGCCATTTATAGTATTCATCTCATTGTACGTTACAGTGGGAAAGTGAAAGTAAATTATAAGGTGGGCAAGTGAAAGAAAATTATAAGCTTATCCAACTGCTGCGGGAGGTTTGAACAATGAAGCAGGTGTTTGTGTCTGTCTGCAATTGTGTCTGTCGGAGGGGGAGGCAACTCAAGGACCACTCCTGTATGTGTAAAGCAGCTAAACTGAGGAGCTGTTTGAATATATTCAAGGATGGATTCTCCCTTTCTTTAAATAATAATTGATCTAAATATCCAGTAGGCCTATTAAATGATGATAGGCAATACAGGCTAAAAGGAAATTATCACTGATCTGACATGTCTTGGTTGATAGCCTATTGTAATATCTCTTTTCACTATCCATCTATCGGTGATATCTTCAAGGATGGGAGGAATGAAGGATGTATAGGTTATCCCACAAAAGGCATTATATACTTTTTTCCTCAGCTATACCCTCTAGCTAGTGGCTAGACCTGTAAGCAAATAATAATGGACCGTAAAATTGCTGTCTCAGACGGGGCTTTAGCATGGACCATGACAGGGGTTTGGGGGCAGCAGATGAGCCCGACAGGGATGTGCTATCCTTCTCGACACAATCCGTGACTTACATTTACAAGATAATAAGAATAGGCCCATGTGGTTACTTCATTGGAAGTGTACATAAAACACCATGCCTTTACGCACAAATGTGTAAGTTAACCTTTCCTTTTGGCATATAGAATGCTGGCCTAGCTGTTACTCTCTAAGATAATATGCAAGGTGCTAGCATACACAGGGGATTTAGGATAACATTGTAGCGAATTCGAAGGGCACCATGACAAGGACTGATGCACGCAACTCATGACAACGCACCATGGCCATTAGAATGATATTTCTTTGGGGATGTGTGCATGTGTGCGCAAGCATGCATGCATGCATGCGCGCGAGGCGCGCGAGCGCGTGCAGTGGTGCCTGTTTGAACGAGTGTGATGACCCCCCACACACACAGAGAGACGCACACCAGCATACACACACAACTCACTCATCTATACCTATGCATGTAACCACACAGACTTGAATACCTCATCCAAGTCGATGTGGTTCCTCCCTCTGAAAGACCCAATCTATGGAACAACCTCTTCCAGGTCCTAATAATTATTACAATATGGTTATTATGTTGCTAAAAGAGCACGGATTTCCTTGTTAATAAAGCCAATTCTAAAGTATAGTTTCACCAGCCATCTAACTCAGGCGTTTCAACGGTGGCACGCACAGCAACAGGGAGCCAGGGAGACATGCAATTCATAATCGAATTCTATACTTTAATCTTGAAATATATCTGTGACTTTATTTTCAAGATGTCAACTTTATTCTCAAAATGTCGACTTTATTCTCAAAATAAATGTTTTTGTGTAATCTCTAAATATTGCCACTTTATTCTCAAAATTGTGTCACTTTATTCTCAAAATAATTCGGCTTTTTTTAAAGCACTATCCAGGCCAAAAAATATATATAGTACCAGTCAAAAGTTTGAACACACCTACTCATTCCAGGGTTTTTCTTTATTTTTACTATTTCCTACATGATAGAATAATAGTGAAGACATCGAAACTATGAAATAACACATATGAAATCATGTAGTAACCAAAACATGGTTAAAAAAATCTAAATATATTTCATATTTGAGATTCTTCAAAGTAGCCACCCTTTGCCTTGATGACAGCTTTGCACACTCTTGGCATTCTGTCAACCAGCTTCATGAGTGTCACGTCTACTCCCGCTCCTCCCCTCCGGCGTTTGAAGGTATACTCACCACCGCTTCTGGAATCCATCATTACGCGCACCTGGCATCAATCAATACACGCACCTGTACGTCATCATGAGGCACACCTGGACTCGATTTCCTCACTTATTACCTCCCCTATATCTGGCACTCCCTTAGATTCCTTCCCCAGTCAATATTGATCCTGTGTTTATGCAAAGACGCTGCTGTCATGTTGTCTCGTTCCATGTTTGTTGTTTTATTAAACTTTTCACCTGCTTCTCGACTCACAGCGTCTTCTTTACAATGAGGTTGTCACCTGGAATGCATTTCAAATAGCAGGTTTGCTTTGTTAAAAGTTAATGAGGAGGCAATCAGTTGTGTTGTGACAAGGTAGGGGTGGTATACAGAAGCGAGCCCTATTTGGTAAAAGACCAAGTCCATATTATGTCAAGAACAGCTTAAATAAGCAAAGAGAAACAACAGTACATCATTACTTTAAGATGTTAATTAATTTTAGTTAACTAGGCAAGTCAGTTAAGAACTAATTCTTATTTACAAGGACAGCCTACCCCGGCCAAACCTTAACCCGGACGACACTGGGCCAATTGTGCGCCGGCCTATGGGACTCCCAATCATGGCCAGTTGTGATACAGCCTGGAATCAAACCAGGGTCTGTAGTGACACATCTAGCAATGAAATGCAGTGCCTTGCGCCACTCGATATCTCAGTCACCCTGAAAAAAATAATCAAGAACTTTGAACGTTTCTTCAATTGCAGTGGCAACAACCATTGAGTGCAATGATAAAACTGGCTATCATGAGGACCGCCACAGGAAAGGGAGACCTAGAGTTACCTTTGCTGCAGAATATAAGTTCATTAGAGTTACCAGCCTCAAATTGACAGTCAAAGTAACAGACACATCTCAACATTAACTGTTCAGAGGAGACGTGAATCAGGCCTTCATGGTCCTGCGTGAATCAGGCCTTCATGGTCGAATTGCTGCAAAGAAACCATTACTAAAGGACACCAATATGAAGAGACAGCATTTTATGAGATCTTCAGTTTCTTGGCAATTTCTCGCATGGAATAGCCTTCATTTCTCAGAACAAGAATAAACTAATGAGTTTCAGAAGAAAGGTCTTTGTTTCTGGCCATTTTGAGCCTGTAATCGAACCCACAAATGCTGATGCTCCAGACACTCAACTAGTCTAAAGGACAGTTTTATTGCTTCTTTACTCAGAAAAACAGTTTTCAGCTGTGGCAACATAATTGCAAAAGGGTCTTCTAATGAACAATTAGCCTTTTAAAATGATAACCTTGGATTAGCTAACACAACATGCCATTGGAACACAGGAGTGATGGTTGCTGATAATGGGCCTTTGTACGCCTATGTAGATATTCCATAAATATCTGCAATTTCCAGCTACAATACTCATTTACAACATTAACAATGTCTACACTGTTTTTCTGATCAATTTAACGTTATTTTAATTGACCAAAAAAATTGCTTTTCTTTCAAAAACAAGGACATTTCTAAGTGACCCCAAACTTTTGAACGGTAGTGTATATTCTCAAACAGTTCACTCACAATAGGATGCATTCATTTGCTTTCTTACGACCAATATTGTCATGTCTTTTCCTTCTATTTTGACTTCTATTTATCTATGAACTTTAAGGTATGGCCTGAGCAGCACAGATGATTCCATAGCAATTGTTCCTGATTCTGTACGGTTGCTGCATTTTCAAAAATTGCCCTGAGGAGAAAAGGGAATGAAAAATCGCCTTAAACCACCTCAGATGGTGCAACCAGATAAACCAAACAAAGTGTCAGTGAGAGGGAGAGAGAGAGATGTTAAAGAATGGAGAGTGAAACAAAGGTAAAGATATTACATCAGCTAATAGGAAAATATGCAAAGTGAGAATATCAATCTTTATAGTTTGGGAAGCACTGATTGCGAGAGAGAGAGAGAGAGAGAGAGAGAGAGAGAGAGAGAGAGAGAGAGAGTTGGTAAAGAAACCTTGATGAATGTATCAAAAATGTCACAGCCATCTTGCCACCCACCTGGACTACTGTCACCCTGAGTGTTGATAATAGCTGTTATAGAGAGCAAGGAGAGTGAGTGACTA
This sequence comes from Brachymystax lenok tsinlingensis, assembly GCA_030435695.1. NCBI lineage: Eukaryota > Metazoa > Chordata > Actinopteri > Salmoniformes > Salmonidae > Brachymystax > Brachymystax lenok. Next base: position 32,362,476 of record CM059814.1, read on the forward strand.
CAAAAGGAAGAGTTGGTAAAGTAACCTTGGTGTACATATATATATTCAGCCCTGGACCATAACTGTCACAGTCATCCCATCGCCTAACCAGACCAGAGATTCATGGGTTGGAAAACCTTGTTATGAGACAGACCATTGAGAGTGACTGGGAAAAGGAAGGGGTGGTGGAATAACCTTGGTGTACCTGTCAATATAGTGAAAACGTATTCCTTCATCATGCGTCATCCAATAATAAACCCTCCTGTCCTTGAGCAGAGTCCCCTGACTGACCTGTCACCAGCAGCCAGCCAAGTGGAAATGGAAACGGTTACGACAATATTAGAATATAAAATAATACCGTTTGCCAGAGGTGCCAGGTAAACCTGTAACCGGAATCAACTCAGGCAGAAATCCATTACATGGATTATCTTACTGTGCGTGTGTGTGTGTGTGCGTGCAAAAGGTGTGTACGGTATGGGTTTGTGTAAGAGAGAAAATGTATGTGTGCATGCGAGAACATGTGTTGTGTGGGTCTGTGAATGAGAAACAGAGTGTGAGTGAGTGAAAGAGTCCGACTATTGATTAACACATTTTTGGTTACTACATGATTCCATATGTGTGACCCGGTGAAATGCAAGGCGCCAAATTCAAAATCCAAAAGTTGAATTATTAAACATTCGTCAATATACAAGTGTTGCATAGTCATCAAAAGCTCTGCTTCTTGGCAATATCACAGCGTTGTCAGATTTCAAAAAGGCTTTACGGCGGAAGCACCTCCAATATTTTTCCATTAGCATAAATTAATAAACCATCGCAGTTCACACAAAACACATTTCACAGCGAAAACAAATCCCTTACCTTTTGAAGAACTTCTGCTGAGAGCTTCCCAAGTGTCCACGAAGACATCCAATGGTTCTTTTGTTAGAAAAAGTCATTTATTATATCCATAAATCTCCGTTTGGTTGGCGCGTTATGATCATAAAATACAGCGTCCACTCGCCCATTGAACCGTGAAGAGAACGCGTTCAACCTTTACCTATACATCCTTAGGAACACTTTTATGTATATTTACTATAACATTTTAACCGGATTATAAACTGGATGATAGGAAAGGAAAAAACCACAGCGCGAACGAACCCGTGAACGAGCATCCTCTTCTGTTTACATCCGATGACCAGGTCGAAATTCTTCTTCTACTACCATCCAGAGCAACTATAACATCACCAAACACTGTCTGGAGACTGTTGACATCCAGTGGAAGCAATAGGTACTGCAATCTAACTCCCAGAAATGGCTGTTTTCAATAGAGAGGGGTTCAAAATGAGGCAATGTGTCAAAAACACTTTTTCCAGGACAGAAATTCCTTGGGTTTTCACCTGCTATATTCGTTCTGTTATACTCACAGACATTATGTTAACACTTTTAGAAACTTCAGTGTTTCCTATTTAATAGTACTTAATTATGTCTTATTTTCTGGGCCTGAGTGGGAGGCATTTTACTTTGGGCACGCCAGACTCTCCAAAACCATCACCTCGGGAGCCGCTCCCTAAGAAGTTAAGCATCAGCTGTCAGAGCAGTTTACAGATCACTGCACTTGTACACTGCTCATCTGTAAATAGCCCACCCGACTACCTCATCCCCATATTGTTATTTATTTTTGCTCTTTTGCACCCCGGTGTCTCTTTTTGCACATCATCATATGCACATCTATCATTCCATTATTAATGCTAAATTGTAATTATTTTCGCCACTTTGGCCTATTTATTGCCTTACCTCCCTAATCTTACTACATTTGCACCGGCTGTATATAGATTTTTTTATTGTGTTATTGACTTTACGTTTGTTTAATAGTTCTCCCCCAATTGATATTATATATTTGTATTTCATTGCAAAAATTGGCTTGTCATCAAACTAACAATGTGTGATACAATCACCTGCTCAATATGTAACTAAATAGATATTTGCTATTGTACAGATTATTCTATTCTAGTGACTGCTGGATGATAGCCCTTAGGGAATGAGGGAATACATTGTTTCTGACAGAGATCTGCTCCAATGGAACTAAAAGGCATTTAGTGCACCCACACACACACACACACACACACACACACACACACACACACACACACACACACACACACACACACACACACACACACACACACACACACACACACACACACACACACACACACACACACACACACACACACACAGAGCCCTAGGGTGTCTGGGCCATTATGTGGACCAGACCGGTGGTGGTGACCAGTGGCAGATTTAGGCATAGGGCGACATGGCAGCGGCCCAGGGCGGCATCTTGCCGGGGGCGGCATGGGGCGCCTCTCAAATATATTCCAAATGGTGACATTCGCGTGATCGGTTTTCTATCGCTCATTTGCACGTCACATCAATGATATCATGTCACCGTGTGGGACTGTGGGTCAATTAACCTTGTCTTAGTGGTCACCCTGATTCTAGTTTGTGAGCTAGGAAGCTACTGCCTGGGAAGGTCTCCCACTCAGAAGTACGAGATGGGGAGGGGCGGGGTTAGGTTGACCTCAGGTCTCCCCACTAGAAACCTGAGGTAGGAGGAGCGGGGGAATCTATCAAATAGCACCCCTCTAACTTTGTACAGTACTAATGCAATTAGTAATGCAATTAGTTGTGGAATTTAGTTTGTGTGTTTCTTGTTTGAAGTGCAATAGTGTAATAATCTTCTTTATAAGTGTGTTATTCTATTTGTGTATTTGTGTGATATAGGATTTGTGCAATTTGGTTATATTTGTGTTTATTTTTTGGAGGCTAGTTGTCGTGGAAAAAATTATCTTCAAAATATGACACTCATACAAGAAACTTGTGAATTCAATAAGACCTTTAATTCAGAGTAATTAAAAGCCAAGCTGACCCGGGACACAGCTAACACCATTAATCCCACAATTCTAATTTATACCCTTATAGTATATGTGTACAGCCTATATGTAAATACAGTCACTCCTTCTTTCTCTCATGCCTCCTATCATCTTTTGATCTGAGGTCTTGCTTGTTCACGCCCAGTGACGCCCCTATCTGTTCCAAGTTTAGATCATATGATGGCAGGCCCTTCAATGTTATAACAATAATACATTTATTGTGTACATATATTACTTGTGTTGACCATTCTGATGTCATCCCTTAGACCCTAATGGATTAAATTAGTATTATATCTCTACTTGATTTATCTTATGGCTTCAATGCATTGTTCTCTGTATATGAAAATAGCTTGTCTTTAACTCTCCTCACCACATTCTCTCTGTCTTAACAATTGCTTGCTGTCACTCACACCTGACAGCTGCTTGGGCTCTGTCTAATTTTACAGACCCTGTTACTTGACTCTATGTCTGACTTTTAACATATGTATTTACGGGTCTCCGCTTTGCAGCCTTGTCACTAGCCGAGACAACCTTTGACCTATGTTCTGCTCACAAGTGGCAAAATAGACTAAGTGGCATTCTGAGTGATGCGCTTGGTGTCCTATGTCTCTTGACAACTGTCTAAGTTATCTTGCATGCTTGTTTTAGCACTTAAGCCTCAGCCAATATTATCGTAGTGCATAGTGCATTAATTAAATAAATTAATGTGTCTTAGCCATGTTTTTACTACCACAAAGTGGGGCTTCGCCCAGGGAGCCATAAAAGCTAGAACCACCACTGGTGGTGACCAAATGATTGAGGGCTATATAGGAGGTGGTTCCATTACTGCACCATCAGTGAACAGACAAACACATCCTGTCTGTCAGTCAACCCCATCAGTCACTACGGGACCAGACTTGTCTTATTCTATGCAGGTCACACACACCACTCTGCCACACCAGAGGCGGAAATAGAAATGCCAGAATGCCACCTCACCCCCACAGACACAATTTCTTTGTCCCAAATGGCACCCTAATCCCTCTTTAGTGTGCTAATTTTGACCAGGCCCATGTGGGCAGTGCCTTCAGTTTTCACACCCCTTGACTTTTTACATTACATTTTTGTGTTAGAAGTTGTCAATGATCAACGAAAATACTCTGTAATGTCAAAGAATATATATATATAACAAAACACTGATATATATTGATTACATAAGTATTCAACCCCCTGAGTCAATACATGTTAGAATCTCCGTTGGCAGAGATTACAGCTGTGAGTCTTACTGGGTAAGTCTCTAGGAGCTTTCCACACCTGGATTGTGCAACATTTGCCCATTATTCTTAAAAAAAATAGTCAAGCTCTGCCAAATTATTTAAGACAAAACTGTAACTCAGCCACTCTGTAACTCGGCCACTCAAGAACATTCACTGTTTTCTTGGTAAGCAACTCCAGAGTAGATTTGGGCCTCATGTTTTAGGTTATTGTCCAATTTAAATGTGAATTCATCTCCCAGTGTCAGTTAAAAAGCAGACTAAAAAGGATTCCTATAGAATTTTGCCTGTGCTTAGCTCCATTCCGTTTCTTTTTTATCCAGTTGGTATCGATTACAAGCATAACCCTAACATATCCATTACCAGTCAAAGGTTTAGACACCTACTCATTTTCTACATTTTAGTAGTGAAGACATCAACACTATGAAATAACACATATGGAATCATGTAGTAACCAAAAAAGTGTTAAAACTACTTAGGGAGCAGTGGGGCGCTAGCGCACCACAGAAAAACTCAAATTAAATCAATGATGCGAGAATAGTCTAATTAATTAGTAACTAAAATATCAGTGAATGTAGCACTATTTTGCTAAGTGCAGAGATGTAAGGTAATGCATGTGTATTGGAATACTAGAGACTTTGTGGCACAGCAGAAAGGTCAGTGCACCTCAAATTCAGAGGTTGTGAGTGCAAATCCCTGGTGGAGTCATACTTTAGCTGAACAGTGTACTACTAACTTTTTTTTAAATTGAACCTTTATTTAACTAGGCAAGTCAGTTAAACTCTGTAACTGTTTTAAAGTCACCATTGGCCTCATTGTGAAATCCCTGAGTGGGTTCCTTCCTCTTCGGCGACTGTATATTTGTAGTGCTCAAACGAATGTTCAATGTCTGTTTTTGTATTTTTTTATCATAAACCATTATGTGCCCTTTTTGAGGCATTGGGAAACCTCCCTGGTCTTTCTGGTTGCATCTGTGTTTGAAATTCACAGCTCAACTGAGGGACCTTACATATTGTATATGTTGGGTACAGAGATGAGGTAGTTATAAAGAAATTGTTCTTGAACACTATTGCACGAACAGTCATGCAACTTATTATGTGACTTGTTATTCATATTTTTACCGCCTGAACTTCTTTAGACTTGCAATAACAAAGGGGGGATGAAGGGGATGAAGTATTATTTTCTCAAGACATTTAAAAACAAAATTGTAAAAAGTTAGAAAAGCATAATTCCACTTTGACATTGAGTATTGCGTGTAGGCCAGTAACAAAAAATCACTAATTAATACAAAATGTAGGCTGTAACAACAAAACAAGTGAAAAAAAGTGAAGGGGTGTGAATACTTTCTGAAGGCACTGTATAGTTTTGGCAGCCAAGCCTGAGTTATCAGTGTAGACTATCGCGTAGACCCGATGTTGAAATAGCTTCACTCCTAGAAGAAAAACCTCCAGGCTTCCGTCATAAGTCAACTTGATGAGAAAAATGTATAATTACAGGGGGGCAGGTTGGAAAAATGTATCCTGTGCGAATCATCCTCTAGAATAACGGGGTAATAATTACATAACGAATGTCTCTAGTAATACTAGCCCTGTCCGAATAGGGCTTTTGTGAATGTTCACTATATGTCCTCTAGTGTTCTATTAACTGGCTCCCCTGACGAATGCAACAGCAGACATGAAAAACAGACAGGCACGACAAGTCTATGTGTGGGATGGCTATGATGCTGTGGCAATAAGTTTGAAAAATATAACGTATTGAATGCAATGCTCAAAATAGATAGAACAAGACTGTGTCCCAAATGGCACCCTGTAGGCCCTGGTCAAAAGTAGTGCACTACCAAGGCACAAGGCGAGAACCAAAGGCAGATGGTTGGAGTCTTACAATGTTTATTAACTTCTTAGGGAGCAGCGCACGAAGTGACCGTTTTGGAGACCCTGGCGTGACTAGAAATGACTAGAAAAAGGAGAATGCAAAAAGCAGGAGAACGGGAAAAACGCTGGTTGACTTGGAAACATACAAGACAAACTGGCACAGAGAGACAGGAAGCACTGCGATAAATACACTGGGGAAAACAAGTGAAACGTGGAGGGGGTGGAGACAATAACGAGGACAGGTAAAACTGATCAGGGTGTGACAGCACTACATAGGGATTATGATGCCATTTGGTATGCATCCCAGGTCAAAAACAGGTCAATATTAGAATAGTACTTAGAGAGAAAAATGTGATTCCATGCAGACTGAAGATGGTACTGTGTTCTAAGCTGGCTCTCTATATCACTTTGGGTGCCTACGTGACTCAACAGGAAATTGGAACAATACCCCAAAACACCTGTATTGATTTTTCCATTTATGTTCCTACTGAGTCATACCAACTGGAGAACAACCCAGCAGCATTTAATAGTTAATCTGTCTTAACATAAAACCTGATCGATAACGAATAGATCATATGGGATCTACGAGAAACAAAGGTGTTTTAATTGGGGGTTTGTATTGTATAGAGGGATGGATTTCTGCTATAAGAAAAAAATTAAAGGTTTTCTGCACTGGTTTCTCTAGCTCAGCCAGGTAGGTCAGAGATCCAAACTGACCAGAGAGTTGTTGTGTCCCTGCAGGGCTGGATAAACTCCCTGTAACAGACCATCACAGAACAGACCAGCTGTAGACGCCTCAGGCAAACCTCTCCCTGCTCACCTCAGGACCTCCGGACAGTCAGAACTAGGGCAAAACTTTCCACCAAGCCGGCCACAAATGCGTCAGATATGACAGAGCCAGGACAGAAGCAGCTTTCAGCAGTGTTCTTCACCTACAGTAACTACACCTACACATCTGGCGTCAGAGGATACTTAATACTTAGACTTAACACAAAATGGCTCTTCAGAACTACTGTTTTCTTGTGCATCTAGAGTTTTCCTTCCTGTTTTTCCATCCTCGCTCCTCTTGTCTCCACTTAGCATCTCATCATGTTTTATTTGGTACTTTGGAGCTCCGCTCTATTTAATTCATTCAGTAATTACAATAAACGGCATAAAATGCTGCTCTCTTTCAGGTTATTAGGCTCAACTCATTTTATGGGGAATCGATGGAGGCCGTTACCATGGTTCTTTTCACTGACATTCATAATGGCTAATTTGAACAGGGTAATCGAAAACCCTGGAATGGGCTGTGGTAATAAGGACATGTGGCAGGGCTGACACAGTCAGGTTCCAGGTCCTTGTTTTGACTGGAGATTTAAATGTTATAGCCCCGATATTAGAGTTTTCTACTATAATTTTTACTTTATGCACAAATATTGTTTTGTGAAATGGTATTTATTTTTATTTAACTAGGCAAGTCAGTTAAGAACAAATTCTTATTTACAATGAAGGCCTAGGAACAGTGGGTTAACTGCATTGTTCATGGGCAGAGCGACAGATTTTTACCTTGTCAGTTCTGGGATTTGATCTAGCAACCTGTCGGTTACTGGCCCAATGCTCTAACCACTAGGCTACCTGCCGTATATCATGGATGTTAAAGTAATTGTCCAGTGAAACTCTCACTTTTAAAAGTACATATTCTGTTAACTCACACCCAAATAATGTTGTTGACTATTTTTTTTTATATTTGTGGCCAAACAGACAAAATGCTTGTTATTTCCTCATAGAGGATGATGTCATCCTCCTGAGGAGATTGAGCTGGTAAATCAGTGGTCTAATCTCGTTCATATTTTTAACCATTCTATTGTTGGAGTATGCCCCCACCATTCCAACACAGAAAAACATATGCTCCATAGAAAACTGGACAGTTCATTTAAGAGTAGATATAACTTTGTGTTTTTTCACATCGAGTCCTAACAGTATGTCTGTGCAAAATAATGATTATCTGAACTGAAATAAATTGTATGGTTGTTTTCCATCAGACTGCCAGGGAAGGTGACCACCTCCACCACTGATAAGTAGAGCCCAAGGGAAGTCATTTTACTGGCTATTTGACTGTGGTGCACATTGTTAGCTTTGACTATTCATTCATGTTTTAAAAGGTGTAAGGCTGCACAGAACTGATATTTCATAAAGTACCAATTTCCCATATTCACATTGACATTAAATAATTCTAGGAAGTAGCTGAACAGGCTTTCATGTCCTTGAAAGCTGCTGTTTTGCACATTGAGATGTTTGCAAAGTTTATTATTATATATTCTTCAATGTTGAAGGTAATTTATGGTTTCATTGTGGAAATGAGTTCACTAATAGTCCCCCTAAAACATTAACTTCAAGCGCTTTTTGCGAGTGCAAAACGATGTTATTTTGCATATAGTTTTTCATGTAAATGTGGGTCTAGCCAGAACTTACTTCTAACCAGGTCATTCAACTAGATTCCAACTTTTGGTATGGGCTGATCACAAGGATCATCTACAATGTGTTGCTTGCCATCATGTCTCTCCTCATTTCATTACAGTTATAAAACCGACTGTTTTAGAATGGTATATGACAACATAATATGTAGTTGGCACTTAAACTAAGGATTTTTGAGTGTGCACTTACTCAGCGCTCTTGCCGACTATACAAAGACCATTGGAAGAATTGCAAGCAAACTGAGAACTTTCAAACAAACAGACATTAAATGGTACATCTGTAATGCCATTGGAAACAATAATAAAATGAAGTCTATAGCTTTTAGATACAATTATTAGTTTATATTGTACTGCTTTTCTATTAGACCCTGAAGCCGCAGCAGAATGAATTAATACAATATACCTTATTATGCTTTAAAGCTTTAACTCTATATTTCCACCCCAGCAATTAGCATTCCCTCCCCATTGAACATATGGTCACATATTCATCCTATGTTTTGTAATGAATATTCTAATACATTTAGCTTTGTTTATATTCAGCAGTGTTGCAGTGTTACCTGTTATTCAAAGGGGATGGATTTATATAATTAGCTTTGGCCCTTTTGTTATGTTGCTCATTAAATTTAATTCAAACTTAATTTTTATTTGCATATTGTGTCAGGTTTGTACAAACACATGAAGAAACGGGTTTGAATTGTTAGTTGATTAATATGCGACTTTATATAAACAGGCATTCCTCTTTATTTCAAGGTTTTGTGAGTGAGAAGAATTTGCTCCTTAGGCAGGGTTCCAATTCTCTGCCACATAACACTTGACTGTGCTGACTAACTCTACTCTTCTCTACTCTACTCTGCTCTGCTCTGCTCTGCGCTGGCTGGCTCAACTCTATGATCCTCTACTTCTCCCTCCAGTTCTAATGGCAATATTTCAGGTTTTAGGCAACAATGTAAGATTCAACCATCATTCAAATTGTATTATTTTGAAAACTGTTCAATCTGAGAATAAATCAGATAGTTGATTGAGAGGTAAATTTTTTTAAATATATATTTAAATATAATATGTGGTTTTGTTTATTTTTTTTTGCAGTGACTTGAGGCATCAGTACAGTGAGCAGTAGAGACAGTTTGATAGCAGGAATGTAAGGGCCCTGCTGGCCATTCTGGTTCAACATTGTCTTGATTATAAAAGACCAACAACTAAAGGTGCCACAATAAACCCTAACAACAACAACAACCTTCCGTTCTCTGTACAGAGGGAAGATTAACATGTATTGCAACAAGGACTATAGTGTAAACAACCATGATTGAATTGAGGTGAGCCAACAAGATACATGAGCATATTTACACCTTGTACCAGCAAGTCAACACCCCCTGCAATGTGTTTTTGTGTCGTCATAATGTGTGTAGTGGGCTTAAATCTGATTTCCAGGTTAGGGTACTATAGGGGTTTGCTATCAACTCGCACCTCCAAGCAGAACAACTCCTATAAAACACAAGTCAAGAGCATCAGATGAAGCATACGAAGTCATTAAACATCTGCCAGAGTAAACAGTACTATTAAAGAAAACGTTGCCCCTTATCCATTCCAAATATGTAGTGTACAGTTTACTATAGTTGTCAGTGACACGTTATTTATTTTGAGGGGTTGTACTGTTCTGACCGAGGACTGGCTCAGATTCCCTGTCCTAATATTACAGTTTCACTATAAATGTCCCTGGTGAGCAAACGGTCCTTAATCACTAAATAAATTGTCCATAATTATTTCAACTTTTTGTCATATACTGTAATCCCAGCAAAGTCAACAGCTGCACACCATGCTAGGCCTAAACTAACCTGCATGAAATAATTTAGGACATTATTGAAAATGCAAAGCTATTATTTAGAATAGATTTTATTTTGTTGCTGCCAGGATTTCGAATGTCACCTCGCAAAGTGGATTAACTGGAAATTCTCCCCAAATGATTACATTCCCCCTCCATCTGGATGTGGGCAGTAGATTACACATGCAATTTGAGATCCATCAGTATTTAGTTGGTAAAAAAAACATAACACTGAATGAAGCATTATCAAAAGACAGTGTTGGAGTCTAGTATTTCTGTTCTGCTTTCAAATATGACACATGTCTGTGCATCCATGATACTATCCTGAGTACCTCAATCATCAGTCTAGAACTTCAGTACAGTAAGAGGCAGTTTCCTGGACACATATTAATCCTGGTTTCGTTTACTAAAAATAAAGCTCAATTACGAAAATCTATCTAAAGTTATATTTAGTTCAGGAATAGGCCTAATCTGTGTCCGAGAAACCATCCCTAAAACTTGTATGTAGGGATTTAGTCAAAATTTAAAATCCCTTATAGAAAAACATGATTTCACATGTGGGAAATTTCACAGTTTTGGAACATTTCACATACTAAAACATGTGTTTTTGTTACTTCACATGTGAAAACATGGGTTTGGAACACATATTGTATTATGTTTATGATACAGACAGTGCTTTTAACTTAGTGTTTTCAAATGACATATTTTACACACTTTGATAAACATATTTATACAGTTATTATTATTCATCGGAATTCACCAGGGATTTGAACTCACAACCTCTTGGTTCATGGCATTCCAATCTTCAGTCTACGCCACAACGCTTGAGTTATTAACTGATTACCACACCTGTGTTTCTACACTTTGGACTTGAGTGAATCTCAGCTTTGTTAAAAATAAACTAAAGAAAAAGTATTATATTTATCATAGTAATTCAGGAGTAATATTGAAACAAATATTATGCCCCACCAACATTAGACAACTATACAGAAAAACTCAAATTAAATCAATGATTAGAGAATAGTCTAATTAATTAGTAACTAAAATATCAGTGAATGTAGCACTATTTTGCTAAGTGAAGAGATGTCAGGTAATGCATGTGTATTGGAATACTCGAGACTTTGGTGGAGTCATACATTAGTTGAACAGCGTACTACTAACTTTTTTTAAATTGAACTTTTATTTAACTAGGCAAGTCAGTTAACTTCTTAGGGAGTGGCTCCCGAGGTGACGGTTTTGGAGAGTCTGGCGTGCCCAAAGTAAAATGCCTCTCACTCAGGCCTAGAAAATAGGATATGCACATAATATGCACATATTATGCACATCGTACTATTGGATAGGAAACACTCTGAAGTTTCTAAAACAGTTAAAATATTGCCTGTGAGTATAACAGAACTGATATAACAGGTGAAAACCCGACATATATAGGAGTAATATTGTACCTATTGCTTCCACTGGATGTCAACAGTCTCTAGACAGTGTTTGATTATGTTTAGTTGCTCTGGATGGTAATAGAAGAAGAATTTCCGAAGTGGTCATCGGATGTAAACAGAAGAGGATGCGCGTTCACGGGGCTCGCACGCGCTGTGGTTTTTTCCTTTCCTATCGTCCAGTTTATAATCCGGTTGAAATATTATAGTAAATATACATAAAAGTGTTCCTAAGGATACATTATCAATGATGTTTGATTGTTCTTGGACAAGTGTATAGGTATAGGTTGAACGAGTTCTCTTCACGGTTCAATGGGCGAGTGGACGCTGTATTTTATGAACATAATGCGCCAACCAAACGGAGATTTATGGATATAATAAATGACTTTTTCTAACAAAAGAACCTATGGCTTCCACTAGATGTCAACAGTCTTTATACAGAGTTTAGAAGCTGTAGCCCTGAGCAGAACGGATAGGAACAAGAAATAGTCGAGGTAGCTCAGATGTCAACAAGATTTTACGGTCGTGAGACCGTGTGCGCGCCCCACTGTATTTTCCTTTCATAACGTTTAGGTTACCATCAGAGTGAAATATTATCGCTAACATTCATAAAAGGATAGCTAAGGATGCATTATAAATGATCTATGATTTGTTTAAGAAAAGTTGATAGGTATATTTGAACGCGTTCTCTTCACGGTTCAATGGGCGATTCGACGTTAGATTTTCTGATCATAACGCGCCAACCAAACGGAGATTTATGGATATAATAAATTACTTTTTCTAACAAAATAACCATTGGTTGTCTTCGTTGGACACTTGGGAAGCCCTCAGCAGAAGTTCTTCGAAAGGTAAGAGATTTATTTTAGCTGTGATATGGGTTTTGTGTGACCCGCGCTGGATATGAATTTATGCTAATGTATAAAATATGTGGAGTGCTATCCTCAAACAATCAAATGTTGTGCTTTCGCCGTAAAGCCTTTTTGAAGTCTGACAAAGCTGTGATATTGCCAAGAATCAGAGCTTTTGATGACTATGCAACACTTGTATATTGATGAAAGTTTAATAATTCAACTTTTGGATTTTGAATTTGGCGCCTTACATTTCACCGGGTAGTGTCGGGAGTGGCCCGCTTGCGCGCCGCTACTCCCTAAGTAGTTAACCTGTTACGGATCCAATTCCGTGAACGGGATTGATTTTGACAACATCCAGTGAAATGCATTGCGCCAAATTCAAAATGACAAAAATACTAATTTCAAACATTCATGAAAATACAAATGTTGCACACCCTTCAAAAGCTTAGACTTGTTAATCTAACAGCATTGTCAGATTTCAAAAAGGCTTTACGGCGAAAGCAGAACATTTGATTGTCGGAGGACAGCACCCCCACTCAAAACCTCAATTAGCATAATAACAGCAGAGGTGTCACAAAATTCAAAAATAGCATAAAATAAATCGCTTACCTTTGATGATCTTCCTCTGATGGCATATCAAAGCGTCCCGGTTACACAATAAAAGGTCCTTTTGTTCGATAAAGTTCCTCTTCATATCCATATAGCTCCGTTTGGTTGGCCCGTTTTGTTCAGTAATCCACCTGCCCAAAGGCTTTCATCCATGCAGACAAACGATATCCCAAAAGTACCCGTAAAGTTTGTTGAAAAAAGTCAAACAGCATTTGTAATCAATACTCAGATACCGTAAAATGAATATACACTATAATATTTCAGACAGAATATAACCTGCTGAATAGAAGAAAAAAAAATTGCTCGCATTCCCTGTTACGCACAAAATCCTAAACAGGACACTCTGGAACAAGTGATCTTACTCCCTTGATTTTCATGATTGACTGTTGACATCTAGTGGAAGCCATAGGAACTGCAATCTGGGGGTTAACCCTTTCATGCGTGAGTTCCAAATATCTCTAATGGCCGCCCCAGCGTGAGTTTTTTTATGCACGTGATGACGTTATGACGTTCTCTCCATAATATAATGTGATTGTTATTCAACAATACATTTAATCCGCGCTGCCCTCAAGAAGGAATTTATTTTGCCTGTTTTTATTTATAGGCTGTTTACTTCCAATGATTTTCTAAAAAGTTTTTATTTTCTAAGAACAGTTTGAACTGAGCTGTGTTCCGCCTCCTCGTTCATTCACATAAAAATAGTCATTTTTACTTTTGCGGACAATTACATTTTTGGGACATTTCTGACCCGGACAAAATTCCCCAAGCACCAGCTAATTGTTTGTGCAGTTCAAGTCTGCAGACATTTTCTCATCTCACGTCGGAATGATCTGCACACGTGTTCACATTTTCCATCTTTTGCCCGCATCACAGTCATTGTTGTTTTCATTACTAATAATAACTTTGGAAATGTGTGCGTTTCTATCAAAGTAAGTGCCTTATTACGTTATAATAGTTTCAGTATGTCGTGTTATGTCGTTTCTATTGTAGCTCACTGTATTTATGTAGCATAATATATTTGTGTATATTCCTTATAACCTCGGACACGTGAGGTAACGTTACTCATTTCATAACCTTTATGGTGTTATATTCAATCTTGCACATGTAGCTAGCTACATTCTTCTATCAGCTCTGTAAAAAAAACAAGTGGCGCAGCGGTCTATGGCACTGCATCTCAGTGCTAGAGGCTACACTACAGACACCCTGGTTCAAATCCAGGTTGTATCACAACTGGCTGTGATTGAGAGTCCAATAGGGCGGCGCACAATTGGCCCAATTTTGTCAACGCAGTATTACATTTTTATAGCAGTGTTTTATTATGTTACTTCTTTGTAATATTGTTTTATTTCTATATCTAATGAATAAGTCTTCTTTATTCTGTACTTTCAGAAACCACAAACAGTATTTGCCAATATCATAACTGGAACTGGACATCTTTCAAGCTGAAGATTGAGGCCAGCTTTTGTATGCTAGCGTACACTCCTTAACAGCTTTACTGGATGAAAACACAGCAGGAAAACACATAGGCCAATATGTAATAGTCGTCAATTTTATTGCAGTATTGGTGGTGGTTGGTTCAACAACAACTTGTTTTACTAGACGAAAAAAAAAAATGAATATGCATAACCCATATTTAATATTCATGCAGTGACTGAACAACAACTGCACCTCTAAAGGCATAGTATCATGGCAGGTCATCTGTCAAGCAACCTGTCAGGTCAGTCAGTCACTTATTGCTGCAAATGTGCTCAATAGTGCTTGAGCATATGATACTCCTCAAAGCATGGTGAAACACATAGAGGTGTATCACAAGCTAAACACATGTATTTTGTCAACTTCCTCTGCTTACTTCTCCTGGTGCCAGACAGGCAGACTTTGCAGTGCCTCCGTGTGTGGCTACCTTGAGCAGCAGTTTGAGGGACTTTGCAGGGGAAATGCCGTGCAGTGAGGCGTAGGGGATTGTCCGCAGCAGGGCGACCCCCAGTGGATGGGCGCAGAGGGGTGTGATGCTCCTCCAGCAGCTCTCTCATGAGGTTCTCTCTATACTTTTGGTAGGTAATTACTTTACCTATGAGGGAGTGGGGAGGATGAGGAAAGTTAGAGGATGATGAGGCAGTGGGTGAGATATTGTCACTATAATTGCATAATGTATTTGTATGTGAACTGTACATCCAATTACAAAAATACCTTGTTCAGTAAACATCTCACCTGTTAGTTGGCAGAGGACAGCAGTGTCGATCAGATGGAAAAATATCTTCTTATACCACTTGGTTGTTTTCCGAGCGCATTCTACAAAGCTGTTTATCATGTCCGCCTTATCCACTGCCCCCATTTTGAGGTTATAGTCAAGCACACAGTCTGGTTTGATCTTTCTCTCTCACGTCAGGTGGTCGACCTTCCCTGTGGCTGACATGGTTGCTGTATGGACAGTGGAGAGGACATGGACGTCTCGTTTGTCATGCCACTTTAATGCCAGCTGTTGACCGTTCTCCTTGAACTCCACCTCCCCTCTCTGCATCTTCTTGCATCCGAATGCCGACATCCCCTTCCTGTTCGACCTGACTGTGCCACAGGCCCCTGTGCTGTTGGATAGCAGATGCTGGAAGAGTGTGGGACTGCTGTACCAATTGTCCACGTACAAAGTGTGTCCCTTGCCGAGATGAGGAGGCCATCATGGTCATCACCACGGACCCGGACACCCAAGCCCCTCATAATGTTTGATGTCAGTGGTGGACCCTGTGTAAACTATAATGTCCTGGACAAATCATGTCTTCACGTCGCACATGACCCAGAACTTGACCCCAAACCTGTGCCTTTTGGAGGGAATATATTGACGGAACGCCAGCCTACCTTTCCATAACATCAGGGACTCATCAATGCATAGGTCCTTGAATGGCACAAAGACCCGACCAAATGCTGATGCCAGGCTGATAAGAACATTTCTTATTTTGTATAACGGGTCACTTAGGATGGCAGTAGCATTGTTGACAAAATGCAGGCATCACAGCAGAACTAGGAAGTGGTCTCGGGAAAAGAGGGTGGCAAAGAAGGGAGTTTCAAAGATAGGATTTGTGCTCCAGTATTCTCTTAGGGAGTTCTTCTTTACTATCCCCATGAGGAGGACTGTCACCAGGAAAGTATGCATTTAACTAATTGTGGTTGTCACCCATTTAGCGAGTTTCCCCCTCACTCCTGGCTCTCTCTTCTCCTGTAACTCCAAGGCATAGCGATTGGTCTCCTCTACTATGTCTCCCACCAGCTCCTCTGTCAGAAACAACTTGAAGCACTCTGCCTCAGTTGGAAATGGCAAAGTGGTGTTGCTCTCCAGACTGGGACTCGTCAAAGCAAACAGCAGGGCCAGGAGGGGTGAAATGACTGGCAGCCTTCCAGCTACAACAGAACTCCTGTACTTCATCCACTGTCGGTCTGCCTCCATCACCACCAGCATCTTCAAAGGGACCTGGTACTTCATGAGTGGACAAGGGAACCTCAGATTCAGGGTTCTCAATGGCTACAAGGTTGGGCGGCAGCTCCTCACTGTCACTGTCAGAATCAGATTCCTGACTTTCATACTCAGACGAATTGTCAGAATAAAAAAAAATCTCCAGAATTTCCACATTTGTGAGTGGTCTCCTTTTGAAAGACATTGCTAATGCTACAGCTTAGCTCACTAGCTACATACATAAACAACAACACTGAATGGCTCAGAGTGGGAGTGAGAGGCTACGTGATTGACTGCTGGCACGCGACACTTGTATCAATAAATCACTATCAGAAAATGTTTTGTGTGGTAATTATTTATATATTCACTGTATTATTCACGTTTTCAATTACAGGTGACAAATCATGCATTCCGATTCTTGCATAGATTGTCATGGGCACATATTCTGTGTGTAAAATATTCCAGCTGTGTAGCCATGTTTGTTGACATACAATGCATTCTGAGTTTCACGTAATCGTCTCTTTGACCAAAGATGTTATAGCAAAATGTGGTTCACTCATTTTTTGAGGACTTCCGGAAATGAATGGTGGGATGTGAACGATGGTAGACGACACATCCCATCAACGTGCATACTATAAACAGACCAAACTCATTTTGTCTTCTCTTATTATCTTTGGTTTCTGTGAGGAAAAAGAGCATGGCTGTGCGCTGAAACTGTTTTACTTTCGACGTCTAGAAAGTGTTTTACCTAATTATTTTGGTCAATGGTGAGCTCACCCGTGATGTGATTAATTATACACAGTAATTGCTATTAACTACTTAGGGAGCAGTGGGGCGCTCCCCACTCCCGACACTTCCCGGTGAAATGTAAGGCGCCAAATTCAAAATCCAAATGTTGAATTATTAAACATTCATCAATATACAAGCGTTGCATAATCCTCAAAAGCTCTGATTCTTGGCAATATCACAGCGTTGTCAGATTTCAAAAAGGCTTTATGGCGAAAGCACAACATTTGATTGTTTGAGGATAGCCCCTCTCATATTTTATGCATCAGCATAAATCCATAACCAACGCGGGTCTCATAAAACGCATAAAATCGCTAAAATAAAAACCCTTACCTATCGAAGAACTTCTGCTGAGGGCTTCCCAAGTGTCCAACGAAGACATCCAATGGTTCTTTTTTTTTCTTTTATATCCATAAATCTCCGATTGGTTGGCACGTTATGTTCATAAAATATAAAATACAGAGTCCACTCGCCCATTGAACCGTGAAGAGAACACGTTCAACCTATACCTATACACTTGTCCAAGAACAATCAAACATCATTGATAATGTATCCTTAGGAACACTTTTATGTATATTTACTATAATAATTCAACGGGATTATAAACTGGACGATAGGAAAGGAAAAAACCACAGCGCGCGCGATCCTGTGAACGCGCCGCCTCTTCTGTTTACATCCTGTGACTAGTTCGAAATTCTTCTTCTATTACCATCCAGAGCAGCCTAACATCACCAAACACTGTCTAGATACTGTTGACATCCAGTGGAAGCAATAGGTACTGCAATCTTACTCCCATTAATGGCTGTTTTCAATAGGGAGGGGTTCAAAATGAGGCAATGTGTCAAAAACACTTTTTCCAGGACAGAAATTCCTCAGGTTTTCGCCTGCTATATCAGTTCTGTTATACTCACAGACAATATTTTAACACTCTTAGAAACTTCAGAGTGTTTACTATCCAATAGTACTAATTATGGGCATATCCTAGTTTCTGGGCCTGAGTGGCAGGCCTTTTACTTTGGGCACGCCAGACTCTCCAAAACCGACACCTCAGCTGCCGCTCCCTAAGAAGTTAACTAATTCATATTGTAGTTTATGTCAGCCGAGAGTTAGAAAATATGACCACTTGTGTTGTGTCAATCTTTCCTCAGTTAGCGCTAGGACAAACGTAGTTTACATTTTTCCGGTCAGGATGTTTGTGTTATGCTGTAGCTACTTCTGTGAATGTCTGAACGTTGAATCCAAAAATAAACTGCTCACATTCTGGACATAACTTTGTAAGGACTGTGTTTGTGTAAATAGTTTCTGAAAAAAGTGTGGCCAGCTCAATTGTTGTCATTCGAAACTGGCGTTTTAAAAAATGTTTTGTAAATGCCCATCTTCTCCGTTGTGCCTATTGCATACAATGTTATGTAGGACTGAGTACCTATGGCTTCCACTAGATGTCAACAGTCAACAGTCAAAGACTGGCAATTCTAGGAGTGACCAGAACGGATAGGAACAGGAAGAAGTCACAGGACCACTTTTGTAAACAAGGTTTGACGCGCGCAAGATTGTGAACGCACACCACTTTATTTTTCTTTCCTATCGTTCACGTTATCGTCCGGTTGAAATATTACAGCAAAAATACAAAAAAGGATACCTAAGGATACATAAAAAATTATGTTTGATTTGTTTGTAGAAAGTGTATTGGTATAATTTGAACGTGTTCTCTTCACGGTTCAATGGGCGACTCAACGGTGGATTTTATGATCATAACGCGCCAACCAAACGGAGATTTATGGATATAATAAATTACTTTTTCTAACAAAAGAACCATTGGATGTCTTCGTTGGACATTTGGGAAGCCCTCAGCAGAAGTTCTTCGAAAGGTAAGGGATTTTATATTAGCGATTTTATGCGTTTTTTGAGACCCGCGTTGGTTATGGATTTATGCTAATGCATAAAATATGAGAGAGGCTATCATCAAACAATCAAATGTTGTGCTTTCGCTAGCGCCCCACTGCTCCCTAAGTAGTTAATGCCTTATTGCAAATAGGATGCATGTTTTGGAATATCTTTTTTTTAATTATCCTTCTTTTCACTCTGTCATTTAGGTTAGTATTGTGGAGTAACTACGATGTTGTTGATCCATCCTCAGTTTTCTAATATCACAGCCATTAGACTCTGTAACTGTTTTAAAGTCACCATTGACCTCATAGTGAAATCCCTGAGCGGTTTCATTCCTCTCCGGCAAATTAGGAAGGACTCCTGTGTCTTTGTAGTGACTGGGTGCATTGAGACACCATTCAAAGTGTAATTAGTAACTTCACCATGCTCAAAGGGATATTCAATTTCTGCTTGTAATTTTTTTTGGCCAGGTATTGGATAACCTCCTGGGTCTTTGTGATTGAATCTGTGTTGAAATTCCCTGCTTGACTGAGGGACCTTACAGATAATGGTACATGTAGGGTACAGAGATGAGGTAGTCATTCAAAAATCATGTTAATCACTATTATTGCACACAGAGTGAATCCATGCAACGTATTATGTGACTTGTTAAGAAAACGTTTACTCGTCAACTTATTTAGGCTTGCCATAACAAAGGGGTTTCCGCTTTTCATTTTAAGTTAATTTGTAAAAATTTCTATAAACATAATTCCACTGACATTATGAGGTATTGTGTGTAGGCCAGTGAAACAACATATCAGTTTAATCTATTTTAAATTCAGGGAGTAACACAACACAATGTGGAAAATGTCAAGGGGTGTGAATACTTTTTGAAGGCACTGTTTTGCTTGTCAGCAATTTCATTTTCAAGATTTGTAACTTTCAAAATACAGAAATTATCATTGGATAATGCAAAATGCATTTGAATCATACATTAATAGCATCAATGGTGTCTCTTTGCGTTTGCAGGACTGCATCTGTGAGGACACGGCCGCTCCTGCTCAGCTGCAGCGCTGCCGACCCCGCTGGAACACACAGAAACTAAAAACAATAGAAAATGACACAATTGTTGGTGTAAATAAATGTTTAAACACAACTTGAATGCATTTGGTTTACTCTTTTCAAATGAGGGAATATCAATTACATATCTGGATAATACGGTGCGTCTTGCATGTCCGTGTCCCCCTCCACCTCCGTCACCACAAGGGGGTTGAGCTCCAGTGTCCACTTTTCCCCGTTCGAGGCACAAACACTTTGTCTGTGTAGGGCTAAGCGCCATTTGGCCTTCACTTTTATGTCGAACCACTTATTTTTTATTTCTGAAAGGGTTCGACGTTCTGAGCCAGCAGCATTCACAGCGTCCGCCACATGCTGCCGCTCTAACGCCTTTTTGGCATTTGTAATGTCAACACTGTGTCCACCAAACACTGTATTTTTTTGTTGCTTCAACCTCCCCTACAAGAACTTTCATTTCACGCTGGGAGAAATTCTTTTTTTAGCCTTTCTGTTGGTATGCAGTCAGTATGGATGAATATTAATTAGGGGCGATTCACTGACTATCTATAGGCAACTATGGGCGTTAAAAGGGTGGGACAAGACGCTCGCTCACGGGCGCCAAATTTTGAGTTGATCGTGATTTATAAAGGGAAACCGGCGTGGGACGTGCGTGCGCACTGTGTTATAAATCTGAATAGTTTTGTACGTAAGCACTTTCTGTGTTTCGTCCGTATGCCACCTTTTGACGTGAATCCTCCCCACAGTTTTATAAATGAGGCCCCCTGGTGTTGTAGAAGGACATGTAGCAGGAGATTTCAAGTTGCTAGCGGCCAAGAGGTTATACACTAATTCATGACATCAGATGTTGAAATGCTGCATTCCCATGATGATAGTATTTCACAAGAGACATCACATAAAATCAAAATTCAATTCATGTGTTTTTTCCACAAGGGATTTATCCAGGACAGTATCCACCAAGGTGCCTATAGCTGCAGCAATACTTTTTTCTCAGTGAAATACAGTCACATTTATAGCATTAAGCAGTAAGAAAATAAATGGCACGGTTTTCACTGAGGTCAGATTATCCTCAGGAGTCACTCTTTACCATATCTCTCTTCAGAACACTTCCAAGTGAAGAGAAAAACCAGTCCCAAAAGTGTCACGTTACAAATATCATTACTAATATCTTTTCATACGGCCGCTAGGTCCTTGATGCATGTGTCCTTTGTCCAAGTCAGGAGTCTCCGTATTAGAAATATAGGGCAGGTCACGGATGTGGGTGACATACACTTTTCATTCTCTCTCCAATTACTTTGTAAAATGTTGGACGTCAAAGAACCCTGATAAGAAATAGTATTTTTATGCTTTTGAATGGGTAAGAGAAGTAAATGAAGATGTGCATATCTCTTATTCCATGTCCAATTTGTAAAAACATCCTTTAGTGAAGTGCATTCCAATGGAATTCCTACTTAGATAAATGAAGGTAGTATTGAGCTTTGATATACATATTTGCAAAACACTTCAGACATGATTTCATGCGTTTTTTATTCTGTTTACTGGTAAGCACCTCTACCATTTCATTGTAAGTTTCCTACATTTTAACCAACTGAAATACCATAATATTGTTTACTGTGATATCTCACAGGTAATGTAGAAATAAAACATTACGTTTCCATCAACTGGACCCAAGTCGGAGTCAGTTCCACAGTTTTAGAATCACTTGATTATAAACAGGCATTTGGATTTAGATCACAAACAAAGAGGAAAGTACATTCTTGAAACTTTAATTTTCCCAATCAATGTCAGTGGTTGATTCAATACAAATTGAGAGTATGTTGTTCGCTTAATTCTCGCTGTTGACGTATGTAATTGCTCGAATTTACAATTTTTTGGGTGACCCATGGGCCTGTTCATTGTTTTTTGTAGTAACCTAGGCTATACCCTTTTCTCTGTTGACATAGTCTATCAGCTTTTCTATTGGGCCGTTGTAGTAGGGAACGGCCACCCTACCAAGATGGGCCTACATTCCGTACTGAAGTTGCCAAAATTACCGCTTTAAAAAATGAAAAGCTGGTGCTGAGAACTCTCAAGGTGGGTACAGCAAAATGTTAAACAGGTGTGAATGCCAGCTGAAGCAAAGAAGTAAAAGTGAGCAACGATTGCGAGGGAGAGGCTGCTAAATGAGCCGAGTCAAATATGGATGATAAGGATCAAGATCGTGATTCTTGGTGCACAGACAGTCCAACTTCAGCCAAAGGAATGGAGGACAATGCAGTTGAGGTAGAAAACTGAGAGACTCGGTGACAGATGTACAGGCCTACTCAGTTCCTTGATCGTTTGGCTGCATATGTTGCCTAATAATAGGCCTAATGAATATATCAAATCATATAATATATCATATCAGGCACTCATTTGCAATATATGTAGCCTAGTTAGTTTAGAAAATTAATTTCCTAAATGTAGGCCTATTCAACTAATTAGAATTCATTAGTTTGCACAAGTCTCTCATATGACATGAAAATAATGCATAAATGATTCATATTTCCTGCAGCTTTCTAAAGAAGCAACATTGTGTGTGTGTGTGTGTGTGTTTGTGTGTGTGTGTGTGCGTTTATCTATCACTTTGTGTAGTCAGTTAGTGATAGTGTACTAGTGATACCGCAACTGTCTTATTAGGAGCCTGGATGGAAAGCCTTTGCCCAAAACATTCTCAATTAAATGCTAACTACAAAGTAGGCTTACACCTACCTGGCAAAATGTCACGACTTCTGCCGAAGACGGTTCCTCTCCTTGTTCGGGCGGTGTTCAGCGGTTGACGTCACCGGTCTTCTAGCTATCGCCGATCCACTTTTAATTTTCCATTTGTTTTGTCTTGTTTTCCATCACACCTGGTTTTAATTTGCCCTCATTACTGTTGTTTAATTAACCCTCTGTTTCCCCCATGTCTGTGTGGGGAATTGTTTGTTCGGCATGCCGGTTTACACCGGGTTTGTATGTTTTCACCCATGCTTTGTGCAGCTGGTATTTTGTAAGTTTATTTTATACTTTATGCTGCCTTACTTGGTTTTGGGCATTTGTTTTTGTGACGCGGTTGCGTTCCGTTTGTACATTTGCCTCAGTAAAGTACTTAGTACACTCATCTCTGCTCTCCTGCGCCTGACTACCTACACCAGCTACACCCACCACATGACACAGAATCATGTCATGACTATTGTTTGTTTAAATTGTGTGGGGATTTGTTTTGCAAATTCTGCCATCTCAGTAGCCTACAGAAACATTTATAGGCTAGACAAACACAGTACTATCTCGCTAGGTGTGCAATGCAAGAGGAATTACACAAAAATCCCAACAAATAAATCCAGACCTCAACTACAAAAAGAAATGAAGTATTTTGATGTGATTTTTGCAGTAACATGAACTTAGAACATCCAATGCAGTTGTTTATCTATGGACTTTTGAGAGTAAAAAATTGAAACAAATCTGAAACCTAAGTTATGAATAAATCAAATCAAATTTTATTTCTCATATGCGTCGAATACAACAGGTGTAGACCTTACAGTGAAATGCTTACTTTACGAGCCCTTAACCAACCATGCAGCTTTAAGAAAAAGAAGTGTTAACAAAGTATTTACTAAAATAACCTGAAATACATAAAAAAATTAAAAAAAAATATAATAATAATAATAATTAAAGAGCAACAATAAAATAACAGTAACAAAGCTATTTATAGGGGGTACCGGTACAGAGTCATTGGGGGTAGAAGCTGTTAAAGAAATCCCGCTATGCCATCCGATGAACCATCAAAATGTCAAAGAGTCAACGCAGGACTAAGATTGAATCCTACTACACCGGCTCCGATGCTCATTGGATGTGGCAGGGCTTTCCAACTATTACAGACTACAAATGTAATCACAGCCATGAGCTTCACAGTGACACGAGCTTACCAGATGAGCTAAATTACTTCTATGCACGCTTCGAGGTAAGCAACACTGAAGCATGCATGAGAGCAACAGCTGTTCAGGACGACTGTGTGATCAGGCTCTCCATAGCCAATGTGATAGGTCAACATTCACAAGGCCGCAGGGCTAAACGGATTACCAGGATGTGTACTTCGAGCATGCGCTGATCAACTGGGAAATGTCTTCACTGACATTTTCAACCTCTCATTGACCGAGTCGGCAATACCAACATGTTTCAAGCAGACCACCATAGTCCCTGTACCCAAGAACACGAAAGTAACCTGCCTAAATGACTACCGACCCGTAGCAATCACCCTCAACAACCACTGTGATTATTATTTTTTGACCCTGCTGGTCACATATGAACATTTTAAAATCTTGGCCATTTTCTGTTATACTCTGCACCCGGCACAGCCAGAAGAGGACTGGCTACCCCTCACAGCCTGGTTCCTCTCTAGGTTTCTTCCTAGGTTCTGGCCTTTCTAGGGAGATTTTCCTAACCACCATGCTTTTACACTTGCATTGCTTGCTGTTTGGGGTTTTAGGCTGGGTTTCTGTACAGCACTCTGTGACATCAACTGATGTAAGAAGGGCTTTATAAATGAATTTGATTGATTGATGTCTGTAGTCATGAAGTGCTTTGAAAGGCTGGTCATGGCAACATCAACACTAACATCAACACTATTATTGCAGAAACCCTAGACCCACTCCAATTTGCATATGGCCACAACAGATCCACAGAAGACGCAATCTCTATTGCACTCCACACTGCCCTTTCCCACCTGGACAAAAGAAACACCTACGTGAAAATGCTATTTAATAATTCAACTTTTGGATTTTGAATTTGGCGCCTTGCATTTCACCGGGTAGTGTCGCTCCTTAGCTGGTATTTGATTTGTTTAGGAAAAGTTTATAGGTATATTTGAACGCGTTCTCTTCACGTTTCAATGGGTGATTCGACGTTGGATTTTCTGAACATAACGCACCAACCAAACAGAGATTTATGGATATAATAAATGACTTTTTGTAACAAAAGAACCATGGATTGTCTTCGTTGGACACTTGGGAAGCCCTCAGCAGAAGTTCTTCAAAAGGTAAGGGATTTGTTTTCACTTTGAAATGTGTTTTGTGTGAACCGTGATGGTTTATGAAGTTTCCATGCATTAAAGTCCCCAGCCACTAGGAGTGCCGCCTTTGGATTACCATTTTCTTGTTTGCTTATGGCCTTATACAGCTTGTTGAGTGCAGGTCTTAGTGCCAGCATCGGGATGTGGTGGTAAATAGACTCTACAAAAAGTATAGATGAAAACTCTCTAGATAAATCGTGTGGTCTACAGCTTATCATAATCTACTCTACCTCAGGTGAGCAAAACCTTGAGACTTGATTAAAATTAGATTTAGTGCACCAGCTGTTATTGACAAATAGACACAGACCGCCACTCCTTGTTTTACCGGAGGCAGCTGTTCTATCTTGCCGTTCCACAGAAAATGCAGCCAGCTGAATGTTATCCATGTCGTTGTTCAGCCACGACTCTGTGAAACATAATATATTACAGTTTGTATGGTCCCGTTGGTACGATAGTTTTGATCGGAGCTCATCCAGTTTTTTATCCAATGATTGCACGTTGGCTAATAGTATAGAAGGTAGAGGCGTGTTACTCACTCGGCGTCGGATTCTTACAAGGCATCCCGACCTACGTCCCCTATATCTCCGTCTCTTCTTCATACAAATGACGGGGATTTTGGCATTGTCTGGAGTCTGAAGTAAATCCTTCGCGTCTGACTCGTTAATTAACTTCTTAGGGAGCGGTGGGGCAAGCAGCTCCGAGATTTCAGTACGTATGGCTTCCACTAGATGTCAACAGTCTATATATAAATCCTCAGAGAGATTGGAGGAAGCAGGAAGAATAGGGAAAGGATATGGCCAAGGTAGCTCAGATGTCAACAAGTTTTCTCGTGCGCAAGGCTGGCTGCGCGCCCCACTTTATTTTACTTATATAACGTTTAGATGTATATCAGATTTTAAAAAGGCTTTACGGTGAAAGCACCACATTTGATTGTTTGAGGCTAGTACCTCACATATTTTCCTCATTAGCATAAATTCATATCCAGCTCTGTTCTCAAAATGTCCATATCACAGCTAATATAAATCGCTTACCTTTCAAATAACTTCTGCTGATGGCTTCCCAAGTGTCCAAACAAGAGAATCCATGGTTCTTTTGTTAGAAAAAGTAATTCATTATATCCATAAATCTCAGTTTTGTTGGCACGTTATGTTCAGCTACTCCACCAAGCATTGTCAGTCTACTCGCCCGTTTTACAGTGAAGGGAACGCGTTCAAGTTATACCTCTCATCTTTTTCACAAACAAATCAAATATCATTAATAATGCATCCTTATGTATTCTTTTTATGAATAATAGCGATCATATTTTACACGGATGGTAACTGAAACGTTATAAAAGGAAAAGAAAGCTGGACGCGTTCACGCAGCCTCCTCTGAACAGTTGATGTTGAGATGTGTCTGTTACTTGAACACTGTGAGCCAGTTTCATCATAGCGCTTGATGGTTTTTGTGACTGCAATTGAAGAAACTTTCAAAGTTCTTGACATTTTCCGGATTGACTGACCTTCACGGTTGTTTACATTTTTCCCTTCCTGTAGTCTTTCTTCTTCTATAAGGATCTGCTCAGGGCTATTTCCTCCAGACACTTTCCAGAGACTGTTGACATCCAGTGGAAGACATAGGTACTGCAACCTGTGTCCTATTCCCCATTGATTTATATTACCAGGCCTTCAAAGTGAGAGGAGGGCAACAGAAAAAGGAATTCCGGACAGACATTTCTCTGGTTTTTGCCTGCTATATCTGTTCTGGTATACCCAAAGACTATATCTTAATGGTTTCAGACACTTCAGAGTCTTTCCTATCCAATAGTACTAATTATGTGAATATCCTAGTTTCTGGCCCTGAGTGGCGGGTATTTAACTTTGGGCACGCCAGACAGGCGAAAATTCGAAAAATGGGACCTTAGCTGTAACAGGTTAACTTCTTAAAGAGTGGGAAGCTAGCCCACTCCCACACATTACCCGGTGAAATGCAAGGCGCCAAATTCAAAATCCAAAAGTTGAATTATTAAACATGCATCAAAAAGTGTTTCATAGTCATCAAAAGCTCTGCTTCTTGGCAATATCACAGCGTTGTCAGATTTCAAAAAGGCTTTACGGCAAAAGCACCACATTTGATTGTTTGAGGATAGCACCCACATATTTTTCCCATTACCATAAATTCATAAGCCTTCACGGTTCACAGAAAACACATTACTTACAGCTAAACAAATCAATTACCTTTTGAAGAACTTCTGCTGAGGGCTTCCCAAGTGTCCAACGAAGACAATCCATGGTTCTTTTGTTAGAAAAAGTAATGTATTATATCCAGAAATCTCAGTTTGGTTGGCGCGTTTTAATGAGAAAATATAGTGTCGACTCCTCCATTGAAACATGAAGAGAACTCATTCAACTTATACCTATAAACTTGTCCAAGAACAATCAAACATAATTTTAAATGTATGCTTAGGAACACTTTTATGTATAAATAGTATAATATTTCAACCGGAATATAAACTGGGCGTTTAGAAAGTAAATAACCAAAGAGCCCGCCAGCCGTGAACACACGTTTTCTTGTATTGACATCTGTGTGGCCACTTCCTTATTCGTCTTCTTCTATGCTCTAAAATCATCTAAATATAATCAGAACACTTTCTCGAGACTGTTGACATCCAGAGGAAGCAATAGGTACTGCATTCATATGCCCTTATATGGGCATTTTCATAAGGGAGGTGTTCTAAATGAGGCAATGTGTCAAAACCACTTTTTCCAGGACAGAAATTCCTCGGGTTTTCGCCTGCCATATCCGTTCTGTTATACTCACAGACAAAATGTTAACACTTTTAGAAAGTTCAGAGTGTTTCCTATCCAAATATGTGCATATCCTATTTTCTGGGCCTGAATGGGAGGCATTTTACTTTGGGCACGCCAGACTCTCCAAAACGGTCACCTCGTGCGCTGCTCCCAAAGAAGTTAAAGAAAAAATCTTCATCCTGTATGAGGTGAGTAATCGCTGCTCTGATATCCGGAACCTATTTTCGGTCATAAGAGACGGCGAGCAGAAACGTTATATACAAAATAAGTTACAAATAACGTGAAAAAACACAATAGCACAATTGGTTAGGAGCCCGTAAAACGGCAGCCATCTCCTCCGGCGCCATTCTGTGTACACGATGTAGGCCTAAATTCAAATTTATTAGGCCTTTTCAGATTTGACAGGGTTAAAAGGTTCACCCTTTCACCTCTTTATGAGTGTTTTTCTTAGACAACCGTAACATCTAGTGGTTTGACTTAAGTTCTTTCAACAATTGTTTCTTTCCAGCAATTTTTTCTCCAGCATCTGGACTACAGTAATAACACTTTCTTCACCAGCAATAGATTGTTGCCAAGTATTCCTATAAATCGTGTCCATACAGACGCTTCATGACCACAGTGAGGTTTCAAACACGGTTCTGAAGGCTCTTATACCCTGTTTTGTCCAAACCTATGTCAGTAATTAATCACTGTCTGTGTAGTTTTCAGCAATTTATGGTTACCAAGGATTCAAAGAAATCCTGTTCACCACTGGTTGATGTGGATTCTATCATCTGAGTAAAGCTATAGAAAATCAATTTACTGTTCTACTGTAAAAGGGAAGATTTATTGGTTGGCTATTTATTTCAGCCATGCTTTGTCATTGATGTATTTGCTAAATAAAACAAAAAAAATGTCAGTGTCGTTGTTATACCAGAGTTTTCCTTATCAAAGGCTTCGGGTGAGACATCATGACACAATTATTGCCTGTGTTTTTCAGGGCCAACAGAAAACTGTCTGGACTTGATTTACTCGACTGTACATGGCAACCCCTACTGCGACCAACCACTTTACCACCGGAGAGATTATGTCCAGAAAGAGATTGTACGGAAAACACTCTCCCTGTGAATTTAACCCATGGGCAAAGAAAGCAATTTATGAAAAACACTTATCTCAGTAGGGTAGGAATTTTGATATGAACAATCAATATGGAGTTTATTTACAAAAAAAAAAAAAAGTAAACATTTTGTTGCTTCCTCTTATTAGGAATGAGGTTTATATGGGTCTGAATCAGGGCAGGCCACCCATCACATTCTGGCTATGTGCTGCAGGATGTTTAGTAAAAACAACAACAATGGGTTAGTGGCGTTAGCCCCTATGAAACTATTCCAGTGTTACTAGTGTTATTACAGTGTAACTAGACAGATAACATGTGTATGTGTATTCACTTATTGACATTTATATATATATTTTTTAAATGTATCAAATCAAATTTTATTTGTCACACACATGGTTAGCAGATGTTAATGCAAGTGTAGCAAAATGTTTGTGCTTCTAGTTTCGACCATGCAGTAGTATCTAACAAGTAATCTAACAATTTCACAACAACTACCTTAAACACACAAGTGTAGAGGAATGAATAAGAATTTGTACATATAAATATATGGATTAGCGATGGCCGAACGGCATAGGCAAGATGCAGTAGATGGTATAGAGTACAGTATATACATATGAGATGAGTAATGTAGGATATGTAAACATTATATAAAGTGGCATTGTTTAAAAACTACTTAGGGAGTGGTGGGGCGCTAGTCTCTCGGTCCCAGCTTTGATGCACCTGTACTGACCTCGCCTTCTGGATGATAGCGGGGTGAACAGGCAATTGTTGTCCTTGATTATCTTTTTGGCCTTCCTGTAAGATCGGGTGGTGTATGTGTCCTGAGGGCAGGTAGTTTACCTCAGTGATGCATTGTGCAGACCTCTCACTACCTCTCTAGAGAGCCTTACGGTTGTGGGAGGAGCAGTTGTCGTACTCAGGCGGTGATTCAACCCGACAGGATGCTCTCAATTGTGCATCTGTAAAAGTTTGTGAGTGTTTTTGGTGACAAGTCAAATTTCCTCAGCCTCCTGAGGTTGAAGAGGCGGTGTTGCGCCTTCTTCACCACGCTGACTGTGGTGATTATGTCATTGTGCTGTTCAGCACATACACTACTGGTCAAAAGTTTTATAACACCTACTCATTCAATGGTTTTTCTTTATTTTTACTAATTATTCTACACTGTAGAATAATAGTGAAGACATCAAAACTATGAATTAACAAAATAAATATTAAACAAATCAAAACGTATTTTATATTTGAAATTCTACAAGTAGCCACCTTTGCCTTGATGACAGCTTTGAACACTCTTGGCATTCTCTTAACCGGCTTCACCTGGAATGCTTTTCCAACAGTCTTGAAGGAGTTCCCACATATGCTGAGCACTTGTTGGCTGCTTTTCCTTCACTCTGCAGTCCGACTCTTCCCAAACCATCTCAATTTGTTTGAGGTCGGGGGATTGTGGAGGCCTGGTCATCTGATGCAGCACTCGGTCTAATGTGCATTGCTCATGTTTCTTGGCCCAAGAAAGTCTCTGCTTCTTATTGGTGACCTTTAGTAGTGCTTTCTTTGCAGCACTTCGACCATGAAGGCCTGATTCACGCAGCCTCCTCTGAACAGTTGATGTTGAGATGTGTCTGTTACTTGAACACTGTGAGCCAGTTTCATCATAGCGCTTGATGGTTTTTGTGACTGGAATTGACGAAACTTTCAAAGTTCTTGACATTTTCCGGATTGACTGACCTTCATGTCTTAATAAAGTAATGATGGACTGTCGTTTCTCTTTGCCTATTTGAGCTGATCTTGCCATAGTATGGACTTGGTCTTTTACCAAACAGGGTGAAATTCTGTATATCCCCCACCTTGTCACAACACAACTGATTGGCTCAAACGCATTAAGAAGGAAAGAAATTCTACAAATGAACTTTTAAGAAGGCACACCAATTAATTGAAATGTGTTCCAGTTGACTACCTCATGAAGCTGGTTGCGAAAATTCCTAGAGTGTGCAAAGCAGTCATCCAGTCAAAGAGTGGCTATTTGAAGAATCTCAAATATAAAACATGTTTTGATTTAACACTTTTTTGGTGGCTCCATGATTCCATATGTGTTATTTCATACTTTTGATGTCTTCACTATTATTCTACAATATAGAAAATAGCAAAAATAAAGAAAAACTCTTGAATGAGTAGGTGTTTTAAAACTTTTGACCGGTAGTGTATACTTACAGGCACACAAAAAAATATGTTATTCCTTTTTATATTTAAATTGATCCATTCTTAATGCAATGCAGGCAGGTTCAAAGTGACAACATACAATATCAGAAACAGGTCCTATACTGTATACTTGCTTGTTGCTCTCACACAGAAAAACACCTGCAGGGTATTATCCATCATTCTACCTGCTCATGCTGTTGTTGTCAGCTGCAGGTTTTGAGAAGAGAGGGATATTTGTATTCTAACTGCTCCTTAACTGCACCCGTTCCTCCCATTACCCACTGTGGGTCTCTCTCTCACGGCTCATTTATCTTACAAAACCCAATAGTGTCTCTGCTTTAAATTAGCCCTGCACCACACTACTGACTGAGTAATGGTAGAAGGGGGAAATGTAACATTTTCTGCCTTTTGGAAGAAAAAATAACTTTTGCCTATAATGAACCTGGATTTCCTTACTCTTAGGAGAAAGATGGGCATTGGCCAATTCCTTAAAAGTTTTCCCCGAAGTTCAATTTAAAAAGGCGCCCGGTTTGGCCACTGAAGCCCTTCTAAATGTCTTGTGAAATGCAAGTATATTTTTCATGCAATAATGGGAAATACCCGTTTGGAACAAAGAGGCCAGTTATTGAAGATACTATTAAAAGCGATCTATCATAATCTGTTTGATGGAGGTCCTGATTTTATGCCAGCCAACCTGGAGAGAACCAATAAAAGTAGACGACTTGGAAATATCACAGAATCAATATTTTGTTAGAAGTGCTCATACACATTCAGTATACTGTTACACTAATAGTGTTCCACAATGAGTTGGGCTAATACACAGAATGCATCGAGACTACATGATTTGCTCGTAAAAAGCATATAGTCATGACTCTCATTCATTTATCCAAACTTTACATGGATATACGATTAGCAATACCAAATTATACTGTTTTTATGTCTGACGCACACCCATTCTGACCATGCTAACATAACATCCAATTGAGCCTTAACAATGCATTGAATAGGCCTTGATAAAAATAACATTCATCGTAGCTAAATTATCAATGGAGATTTGACAATGGGGGTTGAGAGAGAGAGCTCAAACTTGGCAGAGTCCTGGACATCTGGTGTCCAGCAGCTGACCATTAAATCTGTGATCATGGATGGACATGCATCATATGGCAAGAGATCTTTCTCTCACTCTCTCCCTCTCTCAACCCCCCCATTGTAGTGACAAAGTGTCAAATCTCCAATGATGCAGTGCCTTGCAAAAATATTCATCCCCCTTGGTGTTTTTCCTATTTTGTTGCATTACAACCTGTAATTTAAATGGATTTGGATTTCATGTAATGGACATACACAAAATAGTCAAAATTGGTGAAGTGAAATGAAATAAATAACATGTTTCAATTTTTTTTTACGGAAAAGTGATGCGTGCATATTTATTCACCCCCTTTGCTATGAAGCCCCAAAATAAGATCTGGTGCAACCAATTACCTTCAAAAGTCTCATCATTAGTTAATTATTGAGTAGAATTTGCTATATTTACTCATATCTGCTGTCCTGCGCCTGACTCCTCTACACCAGCAACACACAGACACTTTACATGGTGGCAGCGTCATGCAGTGGTGATGTTTTTCATTGGCAGGGACTGGGAAACCCATCAGAATTGAAGGAATGATGGATGGCGCTAAATAAAGGGAAATTCTTGAGGGAAACCTGTTTCAGTTTTCCAGAGATTTGAGACTGGGACAGAGGTTCACCTTCAGAAAATAGGATATGCACATAATTTAGCACTATTGGATAGGAAACACTCTAAAGTTTCTAAAAGTGTTAAAATAATGTATGTGAGTATAACAGAAATGATATAGCAGGCAAAAACCCAAAGAAAATCCATACGGATTTGCAGTTTTTTTTGTAAATGGCCTTTTTCTCCATTGTGGCTATTCATTTCTCTGTTATGTAGGACTGAGACTGCAGTACCTATGACTTCCACAGGATGTCAACAGTCTTTAGACAAGGTTTCAAAACAATAGGGCTAAAGGGAACCGTATAGAAGAAGATTAACTGAAGGAAGTGGAAATGAGAAATACTTTTTTTGGTCACGAGAACGAGCGCACCTCACTTTATTTTCCTTTCTTATCAGTCAGGCTACAATCCGGTTGAAATATTATAGTAAATATACATAAAATGATACCTAAGGAAACATTAAAAAAAGATGTTTGATTTGTTTGGAGAAATATGATAGGTATAATTCGAACGTGTTCTCTTCACGGTTCTATGGGCGACTCGACGGTGGATTTTATGAACATAAGGCGCCAACCAAACAGAGATTTATGGATATAATAAATGACTTTTTCTAACAAAAGAAGCATGGATTGTCTTCGTTGGACACTTGGGAAGCCCTCAGCAGAAGTTCATCAAAGGTAAGCAATTTTATATTAGCGATTTTATGTGTTTTGTGAGACCCACGTTGGTTATAGATTTATGCTAATGCATAAAATATGAGAGGGGCTATCCTCAAACAATCAAATGTTGTGCTTTCGCTGTAAAGCCTTTTTGAAATCTGACAACGCTGTGATATTGCCAAGAATCAGAGCTTTTGATGACTATGCAACACTTGTATATTGATGAATGTTTAATAATTCAACTTTTGGATTTTGAATTTGGCGCTTTACATTTCACCCGGGTAGTGTCCCACTGCTCCCTAAGTAGTTAAGCTGTACAGTCCACAGAGCTGGGCTTTGTGGAAGAGTGGCAAGAATTAAGCCATTGCTTAAAGAAAAAAACAAGCAAACACATTTGGTGTTCGCCAAAAGGCATGTGGGAGACTCCCCAAACATATGGAAGAATGTACTCTGGTCAGATGAGACTAAAATGTATCTTTATGGCCATCAAGGAAAACACTATGTCTGGCGCAAACCCAACACCTCATCCCCCCGAGAACCCCATCCCCACAGTGAAGCATGGTGGTGTGTCACGACTTCCGCCGAAGTCGGTCCCTCTCCTTGCTCGGGCGGCTTTTGACGTCAACGGTTTTCTAGCCATCGCCGATCCACTTTTAATTTTTCCATTGTTTTTGTCTTGTTTTACACACCTGGTTTCAATCCCACAATTACTTGTTCATTTTTTAACCCTCTGTTCCCCCATGTTTGTTTGTGAGTGATTGTTTTATTGTATTGCAGTCCGTATTTGTGGGCTTGGATATTTTTTACATTTGATTAATTATTGAGTAAAATGTGTTATTTTTAGTCATATCTGATGTCCTGCTCCTGACTCCTCTACACAAAGCAACACACAGACGCTTTACAGAATCACTCACCCACTATGGAGTCAGCAGGAGCAGATTACCTCCCTTTGGCGGTAGATGAGTGTGTCCAGCAGCACGCAACCATTTTACAACATCTGGGCACCGCCATGGATCGCGTGCTGCAGACGATGGACCAAATGGAGAGAGAAAGAGGTCTTCCAGCGCCTCCACCAGCCCCACTACAGCAGGTCCCACTGTACACCCCTCATTCACCCGGTTCCAGCGGGATTCGGTTCGCACTCCCAAGGGAGTGTGATGGGACGGCTGCCGGGTGCCAGGGGTTCTTACTCCAGCTGGATCTCTACCTGGCGACCGTCCACCCGGCTCCTTCGGGACGTGAGAGTGTGTCTGCCCTCGTCTCCTGCCTCTCAGGCAAAGCCCTGGAATAGGCCAACGCCGTAGGGAGTGAAGGATACGTGGCGTTGGACCATTACACAGAGTTCACCCGCCGCTTTCGTCAGTTTTCGACCACCCGCCTGAGGGTCAAGCGGCGGGTGAACATCTGTTCCATCTGAGGCAGGGGATGAGGAGCACGCGAGATTTTGCTTTGGACTTCCGGACCCTGGCTGCCAGCAAGGGATGGAAAAACAGGGCCCTGATCGTTCACTATCCGTGCAGTCTGCGTGAGGACGTCCGTCAGGAGTTGGCCTGCCGAGATAGCACCCTCACGTTGGACCAGCTGGTTGACCTGTCTATCCGGCTGGCCAATCTGCTGGCTACCCGCGGACGCCCGGATCGGGGCCTGTCAGTTCCATCCCCCAGCACATCCGCTCCGACGCCCATGGAGCTGGGAGGTGCTGCGCTTAGGACGACCGGAGGAGGGGCCATTCCCTGCACCATTTGTGGCCGTAGAGGGCACACTGCTGGTCGTTGCTGGGGGGGGTTCCTCAGGGAGTCGAGGCAGCAGGCAGGGCACTATCGTGTCACCCCAGGTGAGTCGGCACCAGGCTCACCCAGAGCCCCCTGTTGTGCACATGTATGTGTTTATAAAATTTCATGAGTTTTCCCCGCATTCCCAGCATAAGGTGCTCGAAGATTCAGGCGCAGCGGGGAATTTTATTGACCGTTCATTTGCCCATAGTTTAGGGATCCCCATTGTTCCTGTGGATGTACCCTTCCCTGTGCACGCCCTAGATAGTCGACCCTTAGGGTCGGGGCTGATTAGGGAGGCTACCGCTCCACTAGGCATGGTTACGCAGGAGGGTCACAGGGAGAGAAAAAGTATCTTCCTTATTGATTCTCCTGCGTTTCCTGTGGTGCTGGGTCTACCCTGGTTGGCCTGTCATGACCCCACTATTGTGGTGCTCAGGGAGGTGTGTAGGGGTTTCCATCGGTGCGACTACCGTGGAAAGTCCAGACCAGGTCTCCACCATGCGCAATCCCTCATAATATGCCGATTTGGCTCTCGCCTTCTGTAGGAAGAGGGCGACTAAATTGCCACCCCATCGAAGGGGGGATTGTGCGATAAATATCCTGGAAGACGCAGCACTTCCCAGGAGTCACGTGTATCCTCTGTCCCAGGAGATGGTGGCTATGGAAACATATATCTCCGAATCCCTGGGGCAGGGATACATTCGGCCCTCCACTTCACCTGCCTCCTCGAGTTTCTTTTTTGTGAATAAGAAGGATGGAGGTCTGCGCCCGTGTATTGACTATTGGGTT
This sequence comes from Brachymystax lenok tsinlingensis, assembly GCA_030435695.1. Lineage (NCBI taxonomy): Eukaryota > Metazoa > Chordata > Actinopteri > Salmoniformes > Salmonidae > Brachymystax > Brachymystax lenok. Next base: position 32,398,918 of record CM059814.1, read on the forward strand.
ATGAATCAGATCACTTTGAGGTACAGCTACCCGCTGCCTCTCAGAGCCAGTGCGGTCGAGTCAATGCAAGGTCGCGCTTCTTCAAAAAATTGGATCTCAGGAGTGCTTACAACCTGGTGCGTATCCGGGAGGGGGACGAGTGGAAGACAGCATTTAGTACCTCCTCCGGGCACTATGAGTACCTCGTCACTCCGTACGGGTTGATGAATGCTCCATGAGTCTTCCAGGCCTTTGTTGACGAGATTTTCCGGGACCTGCACGGGCAGGGTGTAGTGGTGTATATCAACGACATTCTGGTATACTCCACTACACGCGCCAAGCATGTGTCCCTGGTGCGCAGGGTGCTTGCTCGACTGTTGGAGCATGACCTAAACGTCAAGGCTGAGAAATGTCTGTTCTTCCAACAGTCCGTCTCCTTCCTAGGGTACCGCATTTCCACGTCAGGGGTGGAGATGGAGAGTGACCGCATTTCAGCCGTGCGTAATTGGCCGACTCCCACCACCGTAAAGGAAGTGCAGCGGTTCCTAAGGTTTGCAACTACTACCGGAGGTTTATCCGGGGCTTTGGTCAGGTAGCGGCTCCCATTACCTCACTGCTGAAGGGGGGACCGGTGCGACTGCAGTTATCGGCTGAGATGGACAGGGCTTTTGGTCACCTGAAGTCTCCGTTTACCTCGGCTCACATGCTGGCTCATCCATATCCCTCTTTGGCGTTTATAGTGGAGGTGGACGCGTCCGAGGCTGGGATAGGAGCTGTGCTCTCAGCGCTCGAAGTACGCCACCGAAGCTCTGCCCCTGTGCCTTCTTTTTGAAGAAGCTCCGCCCGGCGGAGCAAAACTATGATGTGGGGGACCGGGAGCTGTTGGCTGTCGTCAAGGCTCTGAAGGCGTGGAGACATTGGCATGACGGGGTGAAACACCCTTTTCTCATCTGGACTGACCACCGCAATCTGGAGTACATCCGGGCAGCGAGGAGACTGAACCCTCGCCAGGCAAGGTGGGCCATGTGTTTTACCCATTTTGTTTTCACCCTGTCCTACCGACCAGGTTCCCAGAACGCTAAGGCAGACGCACTGTCCCGTATGTATGACACAGAGGAGTGGTCCATGGATCACACTCCCATACTCCCAGCCTCTTGCCTGGTGGCACCGGTAGTGTGGGAGCTGGACGCGGACATGGAGCGGGCGTTACGTACAGAGCCCACTCCCTCTCAGTGTCTAGCTGGGCGTCTGTACGTTCCATCTGCTGTCCGAGACAGGTTGATCTATTGGGCCCACACGTCACCCTCCTCTGGTCATCCTGGCATCGGTCGGACAGTGCTTAGTGGGAAGTACTGGTGGTCGACCTTGGCCAAGGACGTTACACAACGGCCATGGTCGCACCTGTCAGTGGACCTCCTGACTGATCTTCCTTCCTCACAGGGCAAAACATCACGATCGTGGTAGTTGTGGATAAGTTTTCTTAGTCCTGCCGTCTCGTCCCTTTGTCCGGTCTCCCTACGGTCCTACAGACTGCAGAGGCCCTTTTCACACACGTCTTCCGGCACTATGGGGTGCCTGAGGATACAGTCTCTGATCGGGGTCCCTAGCTCACGTCCAAGGTATGGAGGGCATTTATGGAGCGTCTGGGGGTCTCGGTCAGCCTCTCCTCAGGTTTTCACCCCGAGAGTAACGGGCAGGTAGAGAGAGTAAACCAGGATGTGGGTAGGTTTCTGCAGTGTTATTGCCAGGACCGGCCGGGGGAGTGGGCGGCGTTCATCCCATGTGCAGAAATGGCCAAATACTCATTCCGCCACTACTCCACTAACGTCTCTCCCTTCCAGTGTGTACTGGGGTATCAGCCGGTTCTGGCACCTTGGCATCAGAGTCAGATCGAGGCTCCTGCGGTGGACGAATGGTTTTAGCGCTCGGAGGAGACCTGGGACGCCGCCCATGTGCACCTGCAACGGGCCGTGAGGCGGCAGAAGGCGAGCTCCGACGGCCACCACAGTGAGGCCCTCTGCCTGCCCTACCGGAAGCTGGGTCCGCGGTTTGTGGGGCCATTCAAAGTCCTGAGGAGACTGAATGAGGTATGCTACAGGTTACAGCTCCCCCTCAGATTACCATACATCGAGGGGGCCCCGGCATATACTGTTTGAGCCATCCTGGACTCGAGGCGTCGGAGGAAGGGCCTTCAGTACCTCGTGGAGTGGGAGGGGTACGGTCCGGAGGAGAGATGCTGGGTTCTGGTGGAGGACGTTCTGGACCCTTCGTTGCTGCGGGAGTTCCACCGTCTCCATCCGGATCGCCCTGCGCCTCGTCCTCCGGGTCGTCCCCGAGGCCGGTGTCGGCGCGCGGCTGGAGCCGCTCATCAAGTGGGTGGGGGGGGGTAATGTCACGACTTCCGCCAAAGTCGGTCCCTCTCCTTGCTCGGGCGGTGTTCGGCGGTCGACATCACCGGTTTTCTAGCCATCTCCGATCCACTTTTCATTTTTAGATTGTTTTTGTCTTGTTTTACACACCTTGTTTCAATCCCACAATTACTTGTTCATTATTTAACCCTCTGTTCCCCCATGTTTGTTTGTGAGTGATTGTTTTATTGTATTACAGTCCGTATTTGTGGGCTTGGATATTTTTGACATTTGTTTAAATACTTAAGGAGTAGCGGCGCTTGCGGGCGCTACCGACACTACTCGGTGAAATGTAAGGCGCCAAATTCAAAATCCAAAAGTTGAATTATTCAACATTCATAAATATACAAGTGTTGCATAGTCACCAAAAGCTCTGATTCTCTGATAAGTTGAACGAGTTCTCTTCACGTTTCAATGGACGATTGGAGGCTGTATTTTCTCATTCTAACACGCCAACCAAACTGAGATTTATGGATATACATTACTTTTTCTAACAAAAACCATGGATTGTCTTCGTTGGACACTTAGGAAGCCCTCAGCAGAAGTTTTTCAACAGGTAATTGATTTGTTTTCGCTGTGAAATGTGTTTTGTGTGAACCGTGAAGGCTAATGAATTCATGGTAATGGAAAAATAGTGAAGGTGCTACCCTCAAACAATCAAATGTGGTGCGTTCGCCGTAAAGCCTTTTTGAAATTGGACAATGCTGTGATATTGCCAAGAAGCAGAGCTTTTGATGACTATGAAACACTTGTATATTGGTGCATGTTTAATAATTCAACTTTTGGATTTTGAATTTGGCGCCTTGCATTTCTCCTGGTAGTGTCCCACCACTGCCTAAGAAGTTAACTTCTTAGGGAGTGGCTCCCGAGGTGACGGTTTTGGAGAGTCTGGCGTGCCCAAAGTAAAATGCCTCCCACTCAGGCCCAGAAAATAGGATATGCAGTACTATTGGATAGGAAACACTCTGAAGTTTCTAAAAGTGTTAACATAATGTCTGTGAGTGTAACAGAACAGAAATAGCAGGCAAAAACCCAAGAAAAATGTATCCGGAATTACTGATTTTTGTCACATTGGCTCTGTTTGACAGTCTCCCTATTGAGTTCTATGGCAAGCAGCCCCGAGATTTCAGTACCTATGGCTTCCACTAGATGCTAACAGTCTATATATAAAGCCTCAGAGAGATTGGAGGAGGCAGGAAGAATAGGTACAGGAAATGGCCACGGTAGCTCAGATGTCAACAAGTTTTCTCGTGCGCTAGTCTGGCTGCGCGCCCCACTTATTTTACTTATATAACGTTTCGGAACCATCCGAGTGAAATATTATTACTGCAAATTATTTGGCAAAGCAATTATCGTTTTGCCCTGAATACAAAGTGTTATGTTTGCGGCAATTCAAATACAACACATTCCTGAGTACCACTCTCCATATTTACAAGCATAGTGGTGGCTGTCTGCATCATGTTATGGGTATGCTAGTAATCGTTAAGGACTGGATAAAATAAGAAATGGAATGGAGCTAAACACAAAGTCTTGAGGTCCTTAAACCTGGTTCAGTCTGCTTTCCACCAGACACTGGGAGATTAATTCACATTTCAACAGGACAAGAACCTAAAAAAACAATGCCAAATTTACACTGGAGTAGACCACACTATCTACCAAGAGAGTTCACATCTATATTATTTGTAGCTGTCTATTTACCACCCCCAAGCCATAAGACTGCTGAACAACTAAACTAATCAAATGGCCACCCGGACTTTCTACATTGCCCCACCCCATGGCAAGACCTAAAAATGGTTGTCTAGCAATGATCAACAACCAAAAAGTTGAAGAATTTTGATAATAATTACGGGCAAACGTTGCACAATCCAGGTCTGGAATGCTCTTAGAGATCCCGAAAGACTCACAGCTGTAATCACTGCTAAAGGTAATTCCAACATATGTTGACTCTGGGGGTTCAATACTTATCTAATCAAGATATATTAGTGTTTTATTTTTCATCCATTTTGTAATGTAAAAAAAAATTCTTCCACTTTGACAGAGTATTTTGTGTAGATCATTGACAAAAATTAAATTAAATTAAATCAATTAAATCAATTTTAATCCCACTTTGTAAAACAACAAAATGTGGAAAAAGTCAAGGGGTGTAAATACTTTCTGAAGGCACTGACTGTAGCATTCAATCCATCAGGCTAGAGAAATACTGGGCATGACAGGATATTCAGAAGTGTTTCCCCCTTTCACTAGTCACTGACCCAAACGCCCTGAACTAACCACCCACAGCAACCCAGAAATTATATCATTTTGAGGCAAGGCATGGGCAAGCTGTTTCATTTTGTGCACATTTGTATAATTGCTATCTGGGTTTTTAACAGTCCTGGAATATGGGATAAATACTGTAAAAACTGTTTGATTTTAGTAGGACAGTTGTTATTGGCTTCGTTACTCATAAAAACTAAGGTGGAAAATGCCTGTCTATTTTTATTGTCATACTCAATACATTTGAATGTAACCTTTATGACAATTTTATAAATTTAGTTCTCTCCACTAAGGAAAACTTGGAGGCTTCTCTTAGAAAGCTACACAAGCAGCACAATAGACCAATGATTAGAATGTCTTTAAATGACTGTGGAGGTTCAAATTCCTTTATGCTTATGTTTTCCCCATTTGTAATTCCATTTCAAAAAGACAAGCCTAAGACCTTCAGAGTGTACACAACAATTACGACTCTTTTTTTCTACGCCTGGGTTTGTTTGATGAGAGAATCCTATGTGGTCGCTCAATTGTACAAGCAAAAAAGATAGCACAATTTAAATTAGTTCCTGTTTTTTCATGTCTTGCACATTATATATGTCTCTTCTTTCCTCTTTAAAAGGTATTTTAAGCAGAGCAGGTGGTCTGACTTTACCTTACGATTGTTCGCTCCCCTTCATCTAGTCTCCCTTGTTCTCATTAGTTTTTGCCCTTTGCAGTTCCGGAGGCTTGTTTTGCTGTCTGCTTGTTCTGGCAGCTTGTCATTGGACCCCCTGACCTGCCTATCAGGTTTTATTTCGGTAAAAGGATACTGTTAAGATACCCATGTCACGATGTGACATCTATGTTATGCTATTTATTGTTATTGGATTTGCTTTTTATGTGCTTTGAGATTTTCTGTAAAGAAAAGCGCTATACAAGTTGAATGTATTACTATTATTATTATTATTAACAAATGGTAAACAAATACATTTTCTGTACAGATTTATCATTTCTATTTATTTGAATTTTACAGCTAATTTCCTGCAATTCTACACATTTTGCCATGACTTCTGCCATGTTAATATGATATCTGAGTGAGAGTGAAAAACAAAATCAATGGGGTCCCCCTGGAGGTTGTGGCCTTTGAGCACCTGCCCTGCGTGCCCAGTCTGTAATTTGCTCATGATTACTACAAGTTTAGCAAGCTGGCTAGAGTTACTAGACTAATTTACCAATCAAAAAAATACCTGACATACAGTATATAAGATGAAAACTGATGATGCACAACCAAGTTTCGAAATTGCACTTCGTGGATTCTACTATTGTTACTCTCAACAGTAAGTTGAGATCCCGACTGAGCTCCTAAAATAATTATACTTTATTTTATTACCTCATATGTAGCTACTGCCCTGGTGAGAGGGTTACAATATATTTGTTGTTGTTGGGGGGTGTTTGTTTTTCAGTTTTTCTAGGATCTGTAAGCCATGTCCCTTCAAATGAAATGTTATTTGTAACATGCTTCGTAAACAACAGGTGTGAACTAACAGTGAAATGCTGATGGAGAAATAATAGAAAAGTAAAACACATAACAAAAGTAATAATAGATACACAACGAGTAATGATAACTTGGTTATATACAAGGGGTCCTAGTACAGAGTCAATGTGCAGGGGTACGAGGTTATTGAGGTAGAGGTGTACAAATACTGTAACTAGAAATAAAGCGACAGATAGTAAACAGTAGCAGCAGCGTATGTTATGAGTTAGTGCAATGCAGATTTCCTTCCCTCCCTATTCCTTCCCTCCCTATCTCTTTTTTACAGACAACTGTCTCCTGCTTTTCCAATTATACACCCTAAAAGCCAACAACAACACACTTTACACATCACTGACATACAGTTTTGGCCTGGCCTTGCTTGTTCTCTTCAGCACAGTAGACTCTCCAGTTGTACTGCCTTTCCTTCTGTTACTACAGTTTAAAGGATGTAGTCCCGGACTTTCCTGACTCTCTCTTTTCCTCTCACCGTGTGTCAAGATGTTTATGCCAATCAGTTTCCACCTACAACTCTGAATGTACATTTAAAAAAAAAATCTAACTTGAACATAACTGAGACAAGTCACCTGCCAGTGGGTTGCGTTTGCAGTACACAGGGGTGTGGAGCAGAGACGTACGATTTGAGCTCCTTCAAGTCTGAGAGTACGTAACCTGTTCAAAGAGTTGAGGTGTCAGATTGGTTTACTCCAGTAGGTTGAATTACAAATAGAGTAAAACATGTTAAATGCATAAGTCTTGTCAAAATATTGAAGGCTTCTGAGAGACACTGTACTAGGCACTGCCACGCCACAGTAAAACCGACACTGCTCACTAGATGTTAGTGCATCGAAGGGAAGCTCAGGATACAGCTTACAGTATGTAAGTGAGTGCGGTGAAGTAAGAACCACAAACTGTACAGTGCCCTGGCTTGTCTGGGGTGCTATGTGTGATATCTCTGCTGTTCAGACTGCCTGGGCCTCAACAGTGAAGTACACGTCCTGGGTCACTGGGCAGCAAGATGTTGATCATACACGACTGGCCAGGTAGCGTGATGGGAGAACAAATTGAGTGTCATTTCTCACCACAAAACTACTCAACAGTCTGGAGTTCAGCAGCAACTGTCTAGTCTTTTTACTTTGGAGTCATTGGTAGTGTACCAAATGGCATCCTATTCTTAATATAGTCCACTACCCTGGGACTGGTCAACAGTAGTGCACTATAAAAGGGAATATTTGGGATGCAGACCTTGTGTACCACCACCATCTCACAAACTGGGCAGGGAAGCAGGAGAGACATGTCAATTATTGAGTACGCAGAAAAGTGGACATTGATAAATGGTCAGGGAAATGTTCCCTTACCGGACTGTGGTGAACATCATTATCTTGAGCTGACCACAGTAGGTAATGTTGTGGGGTGGATCAGGAGAGTCAACGGATGCATGTACCTTATTGCCATTTGGGGAGTAGACCATAGGAGGACAAGGTAGACAAGGCTCAATTTCCTGTTGGACTGACAGAGAAAATGACAGAACATTCACAATATATATTCTAATTTAAGTTCTCTAATAAAGCACAAGTGAGAACAGTTATGATCTGCTTCATTATCCACTACAAAGCATGTACCTCTATAGCATTGTCGAAAATGTTCTACACAGAGAGAGAAAATTAAGATGTGGATATGGATTGTGCAGGTGTTGGAAACAAACACTCCCTCTCTCTCACTCTCTCCCTGACCTCTTTCATTTCACATCCTTCACCACATTGAGTGATTCGCAAATAGTCCTATTTTCCCTGAGTGACATGTTATATAAAATTATTATCCCCATGGTTACAAAGCTCATGGACACATCTCTGTTTGACCTTCTTTTGTCACCATTCATTGTAGATACAAGCATTTTCTTTCAGACAAAGACTATCAGGGATAGTGGCCATCCCTGCCTATGCCTCTCCGCCCCCCCCAGACATGGGGTGCCAACCTGGTCTTTGAGATGTTAAGTGGGCTGCAGTGTGAAAGAAGAGCGCTCAGTGGCTACACTCTCCAAATGTCCATATTCCCATAGGTCCCTGGTCAAAGTAGCGCACTACACAGGGAAAAGGGAGCAATTTCGGATGCAGAACACATCTCCGTATGGCTGTGGCTACAGCGTGATAATGGAGATTACCTAATCGCCTAAAGGCGAATCAATTTGATTCTCCTATTGGGTAGGACTGAGTGGATGCCCCTGTACAAGGGTATACTCTGAGCTATTGTCAAACTGCCCCGTTGTTATGACAACTGCTGTGCTGTAAATAATACCACCCCTCTCAACAACATGACAGTCACAGTAGTCATCAATATATCTACAAAAAGAGGGAAAACTGGTCGGTAGTTAGATTTCAATCAAGGAGAACATTGTGTCCTATTTTGTTCAATTATAAAGATTCAAAGTAATTTATTTGACATTTTGGGGATAATATGGAGGAGAACAGACTATATATTATAAGATCTAATTTGAGCTTCTCTATGTCTTCCTCTTAATATAGAGGCCCCTCAGGGCATCACCTCCCAGTTTCACGATCCATACAGTATGTCAAGATCAGGAGATAGGCGGGTGGCATTTTGTATTAATTTCTTTCTATCTCAATCTGCCATCTTTCTCTCCAACCTTTCATGCTTTTATTCTCCCTGCCTCTCTTGTTTTCATAAACTTCTAGATCTGCTTGATTGATCTCAGGCCTTCTTAATTTACACACATCCCACGTCACCACTGCACCGCACAGCACCGACATCAAACCATATTCCCCATGTGTGTACATATGCACAGTCGATTGCTCTCTCTCTCTCTCTCACACACACACACACACACACACACACACACACACACACACACACACACACACACACACACACACACACACAGAAACACATGGCCTTGTGAAGCCAACTTTCTTTGTGCTTTTGAGATTTATTGAATAAAAGTGAGATTACGACAATGATTTGATAGATGAGGCGCCCGCAGATACCTCGGTGCCGATAGAGGTAAGGGTGGGGCGTGGGTGGCTGAAAGGTGGGGAGGCTGAGTTCAAGGTGGAGAGGGTTATAAAAACAGCATCAACAACTTTCTATTTGTACCCCTTCAATGCAAAACATAGTTTTTGAGGATGAGGATATACACTACATGACCAAAAGAATGTGGACACCTGCTCGTCGAACATCTCATTCCAAAACCATGGGCATTAATATGAAGTTGGAACATTGCTTCTGGGACTTTCTTGCATCTATTCAGCCACAAGAGCATTAGTGAGGTCAGGTACTGATGTTGGGTGATTAGGCCTAGCTCGCCGTCGACCTTCCAATTCATCCCAAAGGTGTTCGATGGGGTTGAGGTCAGGACTCTGTGCATGTCAGTCAAGCTCTTCAACACCGATCTCAGCAAACAATTTCTATACGGATCTCGCTTTGTGCATGGGGGCATTGTCATGCTGAAACAGGAAAGGGCATTCTCCATTGACACAAAGTTGGAAGCACAGAATCGTCTAGAATGTCATTGTATGCTGTAGCATTAAGATTTCCCTTCACTGGAACTAAGGGGCCTAGCTCGAACCATGAAAAACAGCCCCAGACCATTTCAATGGTAGCCAGGTAGCGTTCTCCTGGCATCCCTCAAACCCAGATTTGTCCATTTTACAGCCAGATGGTGAAGTGTGATTCATGACTCCAGGGAAGGCTTTTCCACTTCTCCAGAGTCCAATGGCGGCAAGCCTTACACCACTCCACCCAATGCTTGGCATTGTGCATGGTGATCTTTGGCTTGTGTGCGGCTGCTCGGCCTTGGAGACCCATTTCATGAAGCTCCCGACGAACCGTTCTTGTGTTGCCGTTGCTTCCAAAGGCAGTTTGGAACTCAGTAGTGAGTGTTGCAACCAAGGACAGACGTTTTTTTATGCGCTTCAGCACTCGGCGGCCCCTGTTCTGTGAGCTTGTGTGGTCTACCACTTTGCGGCTGAGCCATTGTTACTCCTAGACATTTCCACTTCACAATAACAGCACTTACAGTTAAAATTTGACAAACTGACTTGTTGGAAAGGTGGCATCCTATGACGGTGCCATTCTACTGCCAGTGTTTGTCTATGGAGATTGCATGGCTGTGTGCTCGATTTTATACACCTGTCAGCAACGGGTGTGGCCGAAATAGCCGTAACCACTAATTTGAAGGGGTGTCCACATACTTTTGTATTTATAGTATATTTATTTCTGTAAATGGCTCTTTTTTTATTCCCTTAAACCTGGGACACTTTTAATTGGAGCAGCTATGTTGAAATATTATGAGGAGGAAGGTCTTATCAGTGAAATGCAGCTGGATATGCTGCAAACCTATCTGGGTTGCTCACATCTAGTCGATAAAGGTGTGGCTCCTCAACCTTGTGTATATTCAAATAAGAAAGCAAACTGAGCCAGGCTTCCATCCTTAAGCTCTCTGACAGGTTGTTTTTGTCAACAGACTGGAACAACCAAGTGCCTGAGTCATACCGTGCCTCTCTACACAGAGAAGGAAAAAAAGATAATATGTACACAGGTTTCCCAGATACCATACTGCCCTTATTACTGTAGATTTCTATGACATTGTGGATGTTGAAGTTGATGTCAGAGAAGGCTGGTGGGATATATCAAAGGGGCTCTTAAACTTTTTCAGCCTGGGACCCAAATTAGAAATTGTGTTATCCCGGGACCCAAGCTTAGGAACATATGCAACTACATGTAAATATTGGTACATTCCATTGCCCTTATGCCTAAAACAAATGCAATATTGTCAAAAACAAATTTAAAATTTAAATAGCCATAAATAGCTAGTCATGTTTATTTTCACCCATTAAAAACTCTTACATATCTATCTAGGTTGGAACTGTTGCTGTTAAAATTCAATAAATAATTTTAATTCTGAACTGGGACAAACTGATTGATCACATCACACAGATGCATAACCGAACAGACACGCAGGCTTTTTGATAGTGCAACCCTAAGTAACAGTACAGATGAAAAATGATCAGGCCTACTGTACAGCTTACTGTAGAAATGATTGTCGAAAGAAAGTCTAGGTTGGAGCTGTTGCTGTTAAAATATAAGTCATCATTTGTATTCTGAACTGGAATAAACTGATTGAAGCATGATACCTTTTGAGGCAAACACACACACACAAAACAACTTACTGTAAGTAGCACTTTCAAGTATTTTTACTTAAGTACTTTACACCACTGCTGGTCTTCAATAAAGGTTCCTTGCAGGCTAGTCAGTGTAAATATGGATAATAACTGTTCCTTGCAGGCTGTTCAGTGCAAATAGGGATAGTAAAGCTTCATTGCAGGATGGTCAATGGAAATAGGGATAACATTTCCTTGCAGGCTGGTCATTGTAAATAGGGGCTTCTGAAGCTATTCTATAATAAAGCCTTCTTGCAGGCTGGTCAGCTTAAATAGGAGCTTTCTGGCTCATAAATAATGATGCTTCCTCTCTTTATAAAGCAATTCTTGTTCTACATAAATGATAACACAGTTTCAGCGTTTTCATTTGACAATCACAGGATTAAGAAGTCCTGGCTCGAAACGTTGAGGACTCATTGTACCAGAAACTTGACCAGGGAATCAGAAGAATCCATATCCTCTGTCTTCCACTTGCTTCCTTGGAGAAGGAATTGGTGCATTGGTTGAATTGGTGCATCCCTCAATGCAATTTCAGTAAGTAGCGAGTGGAGGACAGACGAGAGGATGTGAGGAATCAACAAATGAGAAAGGGCCATGGTGCTATGGACAAGATAGCTTTCATAGGCATCCCATGTGATCAGATCTTATAATTATAAACAGACAAGATCAGATCAAGATCAGGATGAAGCATAGAGGACAATCACTTTGTGAAATGAGGAAAAATTGAAATCTACTTTATATATTTCTCTCTCTCTCATATCTAAATTTTTTTTTACAGTTAGAGTTTCCTGTTCCTAAATGACAGATTTTTTTTTTTTAATCTTGAACATACTCAAGGCAAAAAGCGATATAATAATAATAAAAAAGAGGGAGTGAGGGCTTATCAAATAACACATTTAGAAATTGCTGACTTTCAGCAATTCTAGAATTTAGAGCAATACAATGTTCACTACCAATTCAGCTTGGAGATAACTCTATCAAAGACATCCTCAACATCCTCCTTTTAGTGCAGATATATCTCCGTCTTCTAAGAGAAGTAAAAAAAAAAAACACTGTCCGGGCAACTTTCAAAATACAAAGTATTTTGTGCTGAATATGACAATGATAACGGATCATATACTGATAGAGCTAGTGACTGGGCTGTACACTACTAAGCCTAAAGTGCAGTGAGATTTGTAAGGTGTCAAGTGTCTGATAAAACAGCCGCCTTGGCAATCTATCAGCATTGGAAATATAACAGCTCTTATGATACTGACACTATTTACACTGGTACTGACTATGTTCTTACATAACCAAACAAAGCCAGGTATTGGAGCTTCATTGCATCTTCTTGTCTCTCAAAATGTCAATTAAAAGCCACTATCCTGTTGTAGTAGTATTCTCTGTCTGCAGTATGATTTATATCCCAGTGTCTCGACGGTCCTAGAACCTCAGCCCTCTGGCATAGGGATGGACCTGGGCCCAGGTCAAAAGTAGTGGTCTATAAAGGGAATAGGGTGCCATATGTGACGCAGGCAGTAACTTGGTCAGACTCCTATCTGAGAAACCCAGTGCCAGCATCACATGAGTGGCTGTGCTGTTTCCCTGGCCTTACCACATATCTTACTGTAACATCAACACTGCGCAAATAGATGCAAAAAGTAAATAGCATAGTGGGTCAATTTCCCCAACAAGTGAAGCGAACTCGTGCGCTTCCGCAGATACTGTCTGTGACTATGTGAGAGCGAAGTCTTGCATCTAGCTCATCTCAATATACGTGGTGCTGCTCATAGCAACCTCATTTCGTTGAGTCTATCTTTAATGATGCACTCTCTAACTTTTGTATAATTTCAGCCAGGAGTTTTTTTGTGTAAGTCATCATGCATTTCATGTAATATATTAGAAATGTTGCAATTTGTATGACATCACATGCATTTTGCAATTAATCTGATATGTCACAAATTGAATTTGTGCAATATGTTACATTTGTTGTGCTTAAGATCCTGGAGTGCATCTTTAACCTTTATTTAACCAGAAAACTCCCCTACAGGTAAAAAATAAACAATTTTGCACTAAATTTAGGAAATGTCTGTATTTGATGTGTCAAAATTGACACTCAAACCACCACTGTAACATGTTGATGCACAAGGTCTCGCAATAATTAATAATTCAAAGTGTACAGCGAGCCGGTGTAGCTCGACTTACCACGTGTGGCAGATGCAAACCAAGGGAAAGATGTTTTGCTCTGCATCTGAGTATCCAAACCGTATCATGTGAGATAAAATGTGAGAACCACTTCGTTTGACTAACTTATCCAGTTGAGCTAGAACAGTATGTCAGTTGGGATGCTATCAATTAATGAGATGTCAACAATTGTTTAGTGTTACATTATTCATGTCAGTGCAGTAATAAGTAATGAGACAGGTAAATTGACAAAACTCATCGCTCAAGAGCCCTTTTCCCCTGAGCTTCTCCGAGCTTATAACCTCTAAGACGGTGTCATTTCATCCTGTCCAACCAGACTCCAGTTACTAAGAGGAGCAGGATCCACGAACGGAGGAACATTAAGGGGCTCAGAAGGACTGAGGCTCTGTCCCAAATGGCACCCTATTCCCTATTTAATACACTACTTTTGACGAGGTAGTGTACCAAATTATAGTTTACTATATGGAGAATATAGTACCATTTGGGACTCACAATGAGAGAGAGAAGAGACAAGGCGAGAAAGATGAGGACAAGGTGGCAGGATTGTGTTAGCTGAAGATTAAGGCCATCCAGGCCTTCAGTGTGGTGCGATGATGGATGGATGGCACTCCTTCATCCATCAGAGCCTGTTTACATCACCTTTAAACAGCCACGGCCATGCCAACCCACGGCCAAGCCAGCCTTTCCTCTCTCTTAAAGGGGCCAGGACCCTGGTTTGAACCAAAGCTTCTACTCACGACTCCGGCTTTACAAATGATAGAGTCATCATTCATTAGGTTGTGGTTGGTGTGGAAGCAAAAGAGTTGCTGTGTATTCATTCCGTAATTCATTAATATTATTTAACCTTAATTAACCAGGAAGTCCCTTTGAGGTTAAATATATATTTTACAAGGGAGACATGTGTGATCTGTTTGGCATGTCTGAAGTTGGTATGGTATATACAGTGCATTTGAAAGTTTTCAGACCCCTTCACTTTTTACACATTTTGTTACGTTACAACCTCATTCTAAAATGGATTAAATAGTTTTTCTCCTCAATCTACCAACAATACCCCACAATGACAAAGCAAAAACATATTTGTATACATTTTTGCAAATGTATTAAAAACTGAAATATCACATTCACGTAAGTATTCAGACCCTTTACTAAGTACTTTGTTGAATCACCTTTGGCAGCGATTACAGCCTCGAGTCTTCTTGGATATGACACTACAAGCTTGGCACACCTGTATTTGAAGAGTTTCTCAGATTCTTCTCTGCAGATCCTCTCAAGCTCTGTCAGGTTGGATAGGGAGCGTCAGTGCCCAGTTATTTTCAGGTCTCTCCAGACATGTTAGATAGGGTTCAAGTCCGGGCTCTGACTTGGCAAAATGCCGCCGAAGAGGATGGCTGACGTTTTACATGCCCGTAACCAATTGTGCTATTTTGTTTGTTTTTCGCATTGTTTGAAATACATTTTTTTATGTATTTTGGACATAATGTTGCTGCTACGGTCTCTTATGACCGAAAGTAACTTCTGGACATCAGAACTGGGATCACTCACCACGGACTGGAAGAAGATTTTTCCTATAAGAGTCCAACAAGAAAGAGATACAGCTCTCCCGGGAACAGGCCCAGATCCACGTCATTTGCATGAAGAAAATACGGAAGAAAAGTGGACACAGATTGTGCTGCCTTTTGAGAGTAAACTCCCATTGCCATCAATTCTTCTGGCTAACATGCAATCATTGGGAAATAAAATGGATGACCTAGGATTACGATTATCCTACCAACGGGACCTTAACAACTGTAATGTCCAGTGACTCACCGAGTCGTGGCTGAACGACGACACGGACAATATAGAGCTGGAGGGATTTTCAATGCACCGGCAGAACAGAAAAGCTACGTCTGTGTGTCTTTTTGTCAATAACAGCTTGCGCGTGATGTCTAATATTAAAGGTATTGCTCGCCTGAGGTAGAGTACCTTATGATAAGCTGTAGACCACACTTTCTACCAAAATAATTCTTATATGTATTATTTTTGCCGTCTATTTACCACCATAGACCGATGAAAGCACTAAGAGCGCACTCAAACAACTCTACAAGGCCATAAGCTAACAAGAAAATGCTCACCCAGAAACGGCGCTCCTAGAGGCCGAGGACTTTAATACAGGCAAACTTAAATTTTTACCACATTTTTACCAGCATGTCACATGTGCAACCAAAACTCTAGACCTCCTTTACTTCATATACAGAGATGCATACAAAAGCTCGCCCCCACCCTCCATTTGGCAAATCCGACCATAGTTCTTTCCTCCTTATTCCTGCTTACAAGCAAAAACTGAAGCAGGAAGTACCAGTGACTCGCTCAATACAGAGGTGGTCAGATGGCGCAGATGCTACAGTACAGGAATGTTTTGTTAGAAAAGACTGGAATCTGTTCCAGGATTCATCCAATGGCATTGAGGAGTATACCACCTCAGTAATTGGCTTCATCAAGAAGTGCATCAACGATGTCGTCCCCACAGTGACCATGCGTACATATCCCAACCAGAAGCTATGGATGACAGGCAAAATCCGCATCGTTGTATTTTGAAGCTGCCCTGGCCTTATGCCTCCCAAGTGGCACAGCGGACTATGGCACTGCATCTCAGTGCTAGAGGAATCACTACAGACACCCTGGTTCGAATCCAGGTTGTATCACAACCGGCAGTGATTGGGAGTCACATAGGGCGACGCACAATTGGCCCAATTTTGTTAACCTCTCAGGGATTGCTGGGGCGCTAGCGCCCCAATCCCGACACTACCAGGTGAAATGTAAGGCGCCAAATTCACAATCCAAAAGTTGAATTATTAAACCAATATACAAGTGTTCCATACTCATCAAAAGCTCTGTTTCTTGGCAATATCACAGCATTGTCAGATTTCAAAAAGGCTTTACGGCGAAAGCAGCACATTTGATTGTTTGAGGGTAGCACCTCAAAAGTTAACACTTTTGGAAAATTCAGAGTGTTTCCTATCCAATGGTACTAAATATGTGCATATCCTATTTTCTGGGCCTGAATGGGAGGCATTTTACTTTGGGCACGCCAGGCTCTCCAAAACCGACCCCTCAGCTGCCACTCCCTAACAAGTTAATGCAATATACAGTGGGGAAAAAAAGTATTTAGTCAGCCACCAATTGTGCAAGTTCTCTCACTTAAAAAGATGAGAGAGGCCTGTAATTTTCATCATAGGTACACTTCAACTATGACAGACAAAAGGAGGAAAAAATCCAGAAAATCACATTGTAGGATTTTTTATGAATTTATTTGCAAATTATGGTGGAAAATAAGTATTTGGTCACATACAAACAAGCAAGATTTCTGTCTCTCACAGACCTGTAACTTCTTCTTTAAGAGGCTCCTCTGTCCTCCACTCGTTACCTGTATTAATGACACCTGTCCACAACCTCAAACAGTCACACTCCAAACTCCACTATGGCCAAGACCAAAGAGCTGTCAAAGGACACCAGAAACAAAATTGTAGACCTGCACCAGGTTGGGAAGACTGAATCTGCAATAGGTAAGCAGCTTGGTTTGAAGAAATCAACTGTGGGAGCAATTATTAGGAAATGGAAGACATACAAGACCACTGATAATCTTCCTCGATCTGGGGCTCCACGCAAGATCTCACCCCGTGGGGTCAAAATGATCACAAGAACGGTGAGCAAAAATCCCAGAACCACACGGGGACCTAGTGAATGACCTGCAGAGAGCTGGGACCAAAGTAACAAAGCCTACCATCAGTAACACACTACGCCGCCAGGGACTCAAATCCTGCAGTGCCAGACGTGTCCCCCTGCTTAAGCCAGTACATGTTCAGGCCCGTCTGAAGTTTGCTAGAGAGCATTTGGATGATCCAGATTAGGATTGGGAGAATGTCAGATGAAACCAAAATATAACTTTTTGGTAAAAACTCAACTCGTCGTGTTTGGAGGACAAAGAATGCTGAGTTGCATCCAAAGAACACCATACCTACTGTGAAGCATGGGGGTGGAAACATCATGCTTTGGGGCTGTTTTCTGCAAAGGGACCAGGACTGACTGATCCGTGTAAAGGAAAGAATGAATGGGGCCATGTATCGTGAGATTTTGAGTGAAAACCTCCTTCCGTCAGCAAGGGCATTGAAGATGAAACGTGGCTGGGTCTTTCAGCATGACAATGATCCCAAACACACCGCCTGGGCAACGAAGGAGTGGCTTCGTAAGAAGCATTTCAAGGTCCTGGAGTGGCCTAGCCAGTCTCCAGATCTCAACCCCATAGAAAATCTTTGGAGGGAGTTGAAAGTCCGTGTTGCCCAGCGACAGCCCCAAAACATCACTGCTCTAGAGGAGATCTGCATGGAGGAATGGGCCAAAATACCAGCAACAGTGTGTGAAAACCTTGTGAAGACTTACAGAAAACGTTTGACCTCTGTCATTGCCAACAAAGGGTATATAACAAAGTATTGAGATAAACTTTTGTTATTGACCAAATACTTATTTTCCACCATAATTTGCAAATAAATTCATAAAAAATCCTACAATGTGATTTTCTGGATTTCTTTTCCTCATTTTGTCTGTCATAGTTGAAGTGTACCTATGATGAAAATTGCAGGCCTCTCTCATCTTTTTAAGTTGGAGAACTTGCACAATTGGTTGCTGACTAAATACTTTTTTGCCCCACTGTACTATTTCTATAGCACTGTTACTTCTTTGTAATATTGTTTTATTTCTATATCCTGATATTGTATTCTAATGAATAAGTCCTCTTTATTCTGTACTTTCAGAAACCACAAACAGTATTTGCCAATATCATAACTGGAACTGGACATCTTTCAAGCTGAAGATTGAGGCCAGCTTTTGTATGCTAGCGTACACTCCTTAACAGCTTTACTGGATGAAAACACAGCAAGAAAACACATTGAGGCCAATATGTAAAAGTCGTCAATTTTGGTGGTGGTTGGTTCAACAACAACTTGTTTTACTAGAGGAAAAAAAACTGAATATGCATAACCCATATTTAATATTCATGCAGTGACTGAACAACAACTGTATTTCCACCCCCCACCTCTAAAGGCATAGTATCATGGCAGGTCACCTGTCAAGTCACCTGTCAGGTCAGTCAGTCACTTATTGCTGCAGATGTGCTCAATAGTGCTTGAGCATACGATTCTCCTCAAAGCATGGTGAAACACATAGAGGTGTATCACAAGCTAAACACATGTATTTTGTCAACTTCCTCTGCTTACTTCTCCTGGTGCCAGACAGGCAGACTTTGCAGTGCCTCCGTGTGTGGCTACCTTGAGCAGCAGTTTGAGGGACTTTGCAGGGAAAATGCCTTGCAGTGAGGCGTAGGGGATTGTCCGCAGCAGGGCGACCCCCAGTGGATGGGCGCTGAGGGGTGTGGTGATCCTCCAGCAGCTCTCTAATGAGGTTATCTCTATACTTTTGGTAGGTAATTACTTTACCTATGAGGGAGTGGGGAGGATGAGGAAAATTAGAGGATGATGATGCAGTGGGTAGGTGGGTGAGATATTGTCACTATAATTGCATAATGTATTTGTTTGTGAACTGTACATCCAATTACAAAAATACCTTGTTCAGTAATCATCTCACCTGTTAGTTGGCGGTGAACTATGCTGCCGTTGATGACAGCAGTGTCGAACAGATCGAAAAATATCTTCTTAAACCACTTGGTCGTTTTCCGAGCGCATTCCACAAAGCTGTTTATCATGTCCACCTTATCCATTGCCCCCATTTTGAGGTTATAGTCAAGCACACAGTCTGGTTTGATCTTCCTCTCTCCCGTCAGGTGGTCCACCTTCCCTGTGGCTGACATGGTTGCTGTATGGACAGTGGAGAGGACATGGATGTCTCGTTTGTCATGCCACTTTACTGCCAGCAGTTGACCGTTCTCCTTGAACTCCACCTCCCCTCTCTGCATCATCCTGCATCCGAATGCCGGCATCCCCTTCCTGTTCGACCTGACTGTGCCACAGGCCCCTGTGCTGTTGGAGAGCAGATGCTGGAAGAGTGTGGGACTGCTGTACCAATTGTCCACGTACAAAGTGTGTCCCTTGCCGAGATGAGGAGCCAGCATGGTCATCACCACGGACCCTGACACCCCAAGCCCTTCATAATGTTTGATGTCAGTGGTGGACCCTGTGTAAACTATAATGTCCTGGACAAATCCTGTCTTCACGTCGCACATGACAAAGAACTTGACCCCAAACCTGTGCCTTTTGGAGGGAATATATTGACGGAACGCCAGCCTACCTTTCCATAACATCAGGGACTCATCAATGCATAGGTCCTTGTATGGCACAAAGACCCGACCAAATGCTGATGTCAGGCTGATAAGAACATTTCTTATTTTGTATAACGGGTCACTTAGGATGGCAGTAGCATTGTCGACAAAATGCAGGCATCGCAGCAGAACTAGGAAGCGGTCTCGGGAAAAGAGGGTGGCAAAGAAGGGAGTTTCAAACATAGGATCTGTGCTCCAGTATTCTCTTAGGGAGTTCTTCTTTACTATCCCCATGAGGAGGACTGTCACCAGGAAAGTATACATTTCACTAATTGTGGTTGTCACCCATTTAGCGAGTTTCCACCTCACTCCTTGCTCTATCTTCTCTTGTAGCTCCAAGGCATAGCGATTGGTCTCCTCTACTATGTTTCCCACCAGCTCCTCTGTCAGAAACAACTTGAAGCACTCTGCCTCAGTTGGAAATGGCAAGGGGCGTTGCACTCCAGACTGGGACTCGTCAAAGCAAACAGCAGGGCCAGGAGGGGTGAAATGACTGGTAGCCTTCCAGCTACCATAGAACTCTTGTACTTCATCCACTGTCGGTCTGCCTCCATCACCACCAGCATCTTCAAAGGGACCTGGTACTTCGTGAGTGGACAAGGGAACCTCAGATTCAGGGTTCTCAATGGCTACAAGGTTGGGGGGCAGCTCCTCACTGTCACTGTCAGAATCAGATTCCTGACTTTCATACTCAGACGCATTGTCAGAATAAAAAAAAATCTCCAGAATTTCCACATTTGTGAGTGGTCTCCTTTTGAAAGACATTGCTAATGCTACAGCTTAGCTCACATACATAAACAACAACACTGAATGGCTCAGAGTGGGAGTGAGAGGTTACGTGATTGACTGCCGGCACGCGACACTTGTATCAATAAATCAACATCAGAAAATGTTTTGTGTGGTAATTATTTATATTTTCACGGTTTTATTCACGTTTTCAATTACAGGTGACAAATCATGCATTCCGATTCTTGCATAGATTGTAATGAGCACATATTCTGTGTGTAAAATATTCCAGCTGTGTAGCCATGTTTGTTGACATACAATGCATTCTGGGTTTCACGTAATCATCTGTTTGACCAAAGATGTTATAGCAAAATGAGGTGAGTAAGGGTTCACTCATTTTTTGAGGACTTCCAGAAATGAATGGTGAAATGTGAACGATGGTAGACAACACATCCCTTCAACGTGCATACTATAAAGAGACCAAACTCATCTTGTCTTCTCTTATTATCTTTGGTTTCTGTGAGGAATAAAAGCATGGCTGCGCGCTGAAAATAATCGTTGCTTACTTTCGATTTCTCTAAAGTGTTTTACCTAATTATTTCAATCAATGGTGAGCTTACCCGTGATGTGATTAATTATACATAGTAATTGCTTTTAAACATTCATCAATATAGAAGTGTTGCATAGTCATCAAAAGCTCTGCTTCTTGGCAATATCACAGCATTGTCAGATTTCAAAAAGGCTTTACAGCGAAAGCACTACATTTGATTGTTTGAGGGTAGCACCTCCAATATTTCCCATTAGCATAACTTCATAAACCATCGGGGTTCACACAAAACACATTTCACAGCGAAAACAAATCCCTTACCTTTTGAAGAACTTCTGCTGAGGGCGTTGGTGGTTGGTGCGTTATGATCAGAAAATATAGCGTCCACTCTCCCATTGAACCGTGAAGAGAACTCGTTCAATCTATACCTGTACACTTGTCCAAGAACAATCAAACAACATTGATAATGTATCCTTAGGAACACTTTTATGTATATTTACTATAATATTTCAACCGGATTATAAACTGGGTGATAGGAAAGGAAAAAACCACAGCGCGTGCGAGTCCGTGAACTCTCCTCCTCTTCTGTTTACCTGACTAATTCGAAATTCTTCTTGTATTACCATCCAGAGCAACTAAACATCATCAAACACTGTCTAGAGACTGTTGACATCCAGTGGAAGCAATAGGTACTGCAATCTTACTCCCAGAAATGGCTGTTTTCAATAGGGAGGGGTTCAAAATGAGTCAATGTGTCAAAAACACTTTTTCCAGGACAGAAATTCCTCGGGTTTTCGCCTGCTATATCCGTTCTCTTATACTCACAGACATTATGTTAACACTTTTAGAAACTTCTGAGTGTTTCCTATCCAATAGTACTAATTATGTGCATATCCTATTTTCTGGGCCTGAGTGGGATTCATTTTACTTTGGGCACACCAGACTCTCCAAAACCGTAAACTCTTTCTCTGGCTCCTGTCTCCTGTTCCACATCTCACCACCAACCACCTTGCTCTGGATTTCACTCCCCACCATACCTTGGACTCCACTCATGACCTGTTTCCCTGTTCTACTCAGCCAACTCCAACCTCACTCTACACTCCTGGTTTTTGCATCTCATCTGAGCTACCCCGGTTCTGCGCTCCATATTTCTCTGTTAAATAAACATTTTTGGTGCATTCATCCCGGCTTCCTCTCTGAGTCCGCTCTTGGGTTCCACCCGTTCGCTCCACGTAACACTATTAACATCAATGGGGCTGTAGTGGAGCGGGTCGAGAGTTTTAAGTTCCTTGGTTTCCACATCACCAATGATCTATCATGGTCCAAACACACCAAGACAATCGTGAAGAGGGCACAACAAAACCTTTTCCCCCTCAGGAGACTGAAAAAAATTGCCGTGGGTCCCCAGATCCTAAAAACGTTTTACAGCTGCACCATTGAGAGCGCCCTGACCTACATAAGGGCATTACCTGTATGGTTGATGAGGATATCCATATTGCAAATGTACGGTCCATTGCTAGACGTCCGCGAGTATTTTGAAATTAGGCCGACAGACTCAGGTTGTGCCCCAGGGCCAAATCTTCCGAGAAGTCATCAAATAAAGTATCTTGGACATTTGGTTTCCGTTTTATACATTTTTAGTTTTTTGGTCGTTTTTCCGCTGTTCCAGAAAATTCCACCAGATGGCGACTTGCTGCTTAATACAAATGGACAAAACATCACCAAAGTGACATGGCCATTTCTCCTAAACGGAAAATACTTTGAAGACGCAACTCAGTGAGCACAGGTTTAGCCAAATGGGCTTTTAGCCCTGAAACAAGATGGCTTTGAGGCCTCAACGCTTTTTGAGTTAAGGCCAATTGTCTGGGTATTAAGGTCAAAAACGGTAATAGAGAGCTAATTTGACCGCTTTACGTCAAAGTACATGTCCCTACGGTGTAAGGAAAAATAGAACCAGCCATTTATCTATTGCAATTTACGATAAATAATTCAATGTCCGTTCGGTGATCGTTAAAGAAATATATTTTTTTCCCAAAAAGGTTATAGATCCAGTTGCGGCGTGTTCAGACGAATTCGTTGAGGCGGGTTTCAGAGCTCTACGTGATTTCTGTGATTTTCTGAACTCACACACACACAAAGTCAATGGGGAGTGACACAGTGTGAGGCTTACAGACACACAGAGACGCAATAGTTACCTGCGTTCGAACTATCAAAGAACCGTCAGACCTAGAGCTTTATATACATGTTCTAGAGATTAAGTTGATAGTGGTGAGTTATGTGGCTCTAGAAGGTTCTCAGGCCGAGAAACAGCCTTGTACATTTGCAATGACTTTCATTCATTTTGATCATCGCGGAAATTACGACATTTAGAAAAGTCCCAGAATCACAAGACTAGGTGCATTGAAACCGCCTCGACCCATAGAGACGGACCCTAAAGTTTCTGTCCAATAGCTCATTCAGGGACGCCGTAGCAACGCCCTGCATTTTCAGCACTAATTAAGGTCGCTGCTCGGGATCCGAATGACCGATCGAGCCGAAACTCGGGATTCGGGTTCGCCTCAGCTAGGACTATACATAATTTTAGAACTGTACCCACAGCTAGAACGGAACTACGTGTTTTTTTTTTTAATGGTTTAAACAGAAGCCGCTGTCAATTTTGGGCCTGCTCTGAAATATGTGATAGTTGACTTCTAAACGAGTTGGAAAATGTGGGTTTGGTGTCAAAATGTATCAGTTTGGTGTCAGAATGATATCTTATTGACATCAGTTTGCAATAGTTTCAACAGTGATGAAGCATCACCAAATTGACATGCTGAAATCAACACCAACGAGTGATGGAGAGGAACCACTATCACTGCTTGACCATCCCAAGTTCAACGGGCCAGTCAATTGGGGATTTCTGCAGTATATTAGAGCATGTGAAATTCGTGATGGTAAATGCCCATTGTAAGAGATTGCAAATGGACAGCCGTGTGCCTGGTAATTTGAACGGGTTACCAGTAACACACAGAATCCAACTTCTTTTTCACTGCACTAAATTCTTACTTCCTATGACTTCCTTTAATCAAACATGACAAATAGACCTTCTAGGTTGATTCATGGCTTAACATAGTGATATATATAATTTGGTCAGTATAAATGCCATTTGGACATTTCTTATGCCATTTGGCCATGGTTCACTGACTTTTGGGTTCGGAATCCGACTTCCTATGATCATATATTGCAAATGGACAAAACAAAGGCCTTATGGACAAACTCTATAGAATAAGACAAATATATGTTCATGTGGGTATTACATATGTATAATTGACAAAAAAACGGTCCCGAAAGCACTTCTTTTAGAGGGTGATGAATTTTTGAAAAACATTTTAGATTTTCAAAGTTTGACCCTTGGGTCTTGACTCTGTGACCATTTGCCATATGCAAATCAACGGTGGAGCGCGCTCGCCATCTTTGGGATTTTTGGGGGATGACATTTGGCATTTGCCATGTTCCACTTGCCATAAGGTTTGAATGAACTGCCGTCCATTTCAGTGGTATTTGCGATTGTGTATATGGTTCGCCCAATGGCAATAAGTTGCCATTCAATTTTGTCCATTTCATGGGGGTCTTACTTTACCGGTTGCATCACCGCCTGGTATGGCAAATGCTCAGCATCTGACCATATGGCGTTACAGAGGGTAGAGCGTACTGCCCAGTACATCACTGGGGCCATTCCTCCTGCAATCTTGGACCTATATAATAGGCAGTGTCAGAGGAAAGCCCATACAATTGTCAGAGACTCCCTTCACCCAGGTCATAGACTGTTTTCTCTGCTACCGCACAGCAAGTTGTACCGGAGTGCCAAGTCTAGGACCAAAAGCCTCCTTAACAGCTTCTACCCCTAAGCCATGATATCAATTTCAGAATACGGCTGAAACGTAATATATGAAACAAATATGTACACAAGCAGATAAAGACAGCCTCAGTACAATCCAGGTAAGAATGTTGTTGTCATATTTCAGATGAGGACCTATGACTTAATGTTATTAAGTGGTTAAAATAATTACACGAGTGCTCTTACAAATGTGAAGCTCTACTGAAAAAGAAACAGTGGTAAGTCCATATTTGCAATTACTGTATTTGTGCTCTCATTTGCTCTCAGCTGCATTCCGTTTTTTCTTGAGTGATTGCAAATCATTTGTAGACCGCAAATTGACCGCAAGAAGCTCAAACAGATATAATATTTTGCTAAAACATTGTAATTTAAAACCTTGCTTACATTTGTATAAGATCACATACTGTATATCTCTTTATTATGTGTGGGAATAATTTGGAACAGATTTACCAAAAATGTAATCACTTGAAGCTGATTTGTTGCTCTTCTACGTCCAAAATAAAAAATATAAAAAAAATACCTGCCCTAAAGCCTCATTTACAGCTTGCACTACTCATAAACTTCAGGCTATAATATTTACGAGGTTTGATAATGGCATATTGTCCTCTGGTTTAAAATATATGACTAATGTGCTTAAAATATATGAGCAATGTGCTTCCGTAGCTGCTGTTTCAGACCGCTGTCAACACTGGGCCTCTTTTATCCACTTCTTGCTTGTTCATTTCATGGACAGGCTGTTCAAAACAATGACAATGCCCCACTATAGAGATTCAAAGTGAACCAAGGAACTGAAAGAGAAGGGGGTACTCTTACCTCCCCACAAAGAACCCTCTTACTTTCCTGAATCTTGAACAGATTTCTGTTAGACATTCCAGACTCATAAAAAAAAATTTTTTGAGGATGTTTTATTGTATTTCCCCATATTTATAAAGAACATTTTTCCCTTCAAACCTCAATTTCAAATGCAGTTTGAAGTAGCAGTTTTCCAAGTAATTTGTAGGAAAATACTGTATTTCAATGAATTATATATTACAAACTAGTGTCTCCAAATGGGAATTACCAAAACCACAATAAGATCTCAAGCAACATTCTAATGCTCTAACAATATGTGAATGACATGTTATGAATGTATTTAGTTCAACAGTGCTGCAGTGATTTGATCCACATTTAAATATTTGCATTGAAATATTTGCTCAGCCATTTCCTGGGAAAGCGACATGGATGTACACTCTTAGAAAAAAGGGTTCCAAAAATTGTATTTTTGGCTGTCCCCATAGGAGAACCCTTGTTGGTTCCAGGTATAACCCTTTTTTGTTTCTGGTAGAATCGTTTTGGGTTTTGTAGAAACCTCTGTGGACAGGACTATACATGGAACCGAAAAGGTTTAAACATGGAAGCAAAAGGGTTCTTCAAAGTGTTATCCTATGGGGACAGCCAAAGAACCATTTCAGAGTGTAGTGTTAAACATGCTCGCTAAATATTATGCCACTGAATTATTCCAAGTATTTTTGGAGAGACTGTATGTATTCTTCCCTATGTATGTTTTTGGACACAAAAATCACACAATAATTCAACTGTTAAAATAAACAAGCTAAATGTGTAACCTCTTTCCAAAGTGGAACAATGACATTTCTTTGTCTAAGAGGCTATCCAGTACCTTACTGAATGTTTTTTTCACTCTGCAGTTCAGAGTATGATAAAGATAAACAATCATCTGATGAACTAGAAGATTACAACACGAGTCTCCTTCTGAAAGATTTGGGTTACTGACTTGAATCCCAAATGGCA
Organism: Brachymystax lenok tsinlingensis; assembly: GCA_030435695.1. Lineage (NCBI taxonomy): Eukaryota > Metazoa > Chordata > Actinopteri > Salmoniformes > Salmonidae > Brachymystax > Brachymystax lenok. The sequence goes on from CM059814.1 coordinate 32,425,674, forward strand.
CCCTATTCCCTATAGTGCCCTACTTATGACCAGGGAACAGAGACAGAGTGTTGTGCTCTGGGTTTCTTTCTGACAATGCTGTAGACCTTTGAGCTGTGAGAGATGATCCAGGCAGCTTGACAGGCACTTCAGGCTGCTGTGTAATGATGATGTCTTGCCAACATCAAGGGCCCACAACTTACTCACTCACCACCATGGCCCCACACTACTTCCAGGGTGTGTCCCAATTGGCACCCTATTCCCTATGTATAACGCACTGCTTTTGACTAATAAAAATTAGTACACTATGTAGGGAGTAGGGTGCCATTTGGAATGCTGACCCAATATGTCCAGAGGCCAGGCCACACACTACTCACAGGATTTGTCCAAAATGGTACCCTATGGCTTGGAGCTGGAGCAAGATGAAATGAAAACATGTTTAAGTGTCTAATATGAAAACCTTCTATGGTCTATAGGGTTTGTGTTCTAAAATGCCACCCTATATTCCCTATGTAATGTATTACTTTTGACCGGTCAAAATAACTACATTACATAGGGGAATAGGGTGCCATTTGCAACACAAACCCTAAAGGCCATTGAAGGTTTTCATGTTAGACACTTAAACATGTTTTCCTTTCATCTTGCTCCAGCTCCAAGCCAAGTTGTAAGCCATAGTAGTGGCTTAGGTTTTCTTACTTGACAACTGTTGTTCCTTGGTATTGCTCATCAAGATGGCCACTCATAAAATTTACCAGAACTTCATTTTTTCCATCTGAATATTCGGTCAAAGCTCACAGACCACATACAATCTCATCCCGATAATTGTCAGTGAGAGGGGGGAGGGAAATGAGTGTTGTATCTTTCTGGTGTGTGAAAATAACTACATGATATGTATCCCCAGCATCATGTATCTCTGTCTACCGCTGGGGTGGATCATGAAGTATCTTACTATCACTAATAACCTAATTACGAGGTAGCACTGGATAAATCACAACATCAGTTAAAATGTACTTTTTAAATTCATTTGCAGATGTAATTCCTGATATTTGAATCCAATTCACACAGGAGACCCGTATTTAATTTTGGAAGTTTACTGAAATGTATGAAGCACAGAGCTCCCACCTCAGCTGTTGAATACACAGAACAGGCCTATCAATTCCTCTAAGTTTGTGTTCATGGCCGACACACCCCAAGTGTCCTAAGTGCCAAAGAAAGGCAAAAATGTGGTACTCATGAGTACGCTGCATAGGGATGGGAGAATATGTGGCCAGAAACATCAAAAAACAGAAATCATCATGGATTGCAATTTCACAAAAGGAGGGGTGGAAATTTTAAACAAGCTGTTGATTGGATACAGCTGAAAAAGAAGAACCCTACACTGGCCACTTGTGATGTTCTTCAACATCTTTGACATCTTAGTGTAGAACTCGTTTGTCATTTGGATGGCGTTGAACCCAGATAGGAACAGAGGGAAGCTCCAGAGGAGACAGCTCTTTCTCGAGGAGCTGGGCAAGGCATTGGTAAGACCTCAAATCCAGAGGAGGGAACATATCCCAAGGACCCCAGCTTCTGCAGCCATCCTGAGGAGGATTCAGGAGGAGGATGCTGGTGCCCCATCTGCTGACCCACAGAACCAACAACTCCAATACCGGAAGTAAGTGTGAGTGATGTTGTTGCATGTGTGTGTGTCTGACTCTCCTACCTTGGCCTGCTGTAACTATATATGTGAGTGAATGAGGGAGATGTTAGTAAAATGACTGAACTAAGTGTTTTCATCATTCTAGATTGCAGCCGGTAACAACAAGAAGAAGTGCTTGAATGTGTGTGGACCCAATGAGGACAGGAAGAAACAGTACACGCATCACGTGCAAGAAATACATTTGCAACACACACACAGTAAAACTTTGTTCCTCATGTGGTGTGTTGACTGGCCTTCATTTGTGTTCAATGGGGCTCATTTATAATTTCCGTAAAATACTGTATGTAAAACTTATCCTTCCAATTTGTTCAGATCAAAGCAACAAACATCAATAGTGATGAAAACCTTGTTTCATTTATATTTGTTCAAGATAAACATAGTTTATTCCACCCATGTCTTGATTATAATTATTATTAAAAAAAATTACATAGTGCTTTTATTGATAAATGTGATATAGTGGAGGTAAATGGCAAATGTTAACAATGTATGCTGTCTATATAGCTTGTAATTGATATAAGTCAACATCTAAGTTTAAAGTATGAAATATTTTTACGTAAATTGTTATGGCTGTATTGTTTTAAAAACCAAATAATGTTGTGGGTCCATCAGACTCACGAACATTGGGTGAATAACAAAAACATGAACACCACACAAGGGTAAACCTGGCTGAAGGCTGATGTAAAGGCTGCAGGTGAAAAAACGTATTATAGTGATATTATAGTGATATTTCGAATGCGCTGCATTCGTTGTCTTTCTTTTCCAAGGCTTCCAAGTGGTCCCATCTGTTTTAAATGGAATATATGTAATGTGGTAAATAGGATAAAGCCAGTTACATTTGTATTAGCCCGATTCTGGTTTTATGTTGCCAAACACTGGGTGTCGACCTGCGTGTTCCACCAGCCGTGGGGTCAGCTGAGGTCCCTGATGTGGTGTCACCTGTGTGTAGGCCCCACAACCAGACCCTCTTGACAAGGAGCTGTCCTTCCTTTCTCTACCTGAGGTGTCCCCTTTACTGCTGTCCTTTCCTGGAGGAGAGGATGGGCCTTCCCTATCCACCAGTGAGGCAAGAAAAGGTATCTCCAAAATGTGAAGTTTTTTCACACAACACAATGCCACAGATGACTCAAGTTTTAAGGGAGCTTGCAATTGGTATGCTGACTGCAGGAATGTCCACCAGAGCTGTTGCCAGCTAATTGAATGTTCATTTTTCTACCATAAGCCACCTCCAACAATATTTTAGAGAATTTGGCAGTACGTCCAACTGTCCTCACAACCGCAGACCACGTGTAACCATGCCACCCCAGGACCTCCACATCTGGCTTCTTACACCTGCAGGATCATCTGAGACCAGCCACCCGGACAGGTGATAAAACTGTGTGTTTGCACAACCGAACAATTTCTGCACAAACTGTCAGAAATCGTCTCATGGAAGCTCATCTGCGTGCTCGTTGTCCTCACCAGGGTCTTGACCTGACTGCAGTTCGTCGTCGTAACAAACTTCAGTGGGCAAAGGCTCACCTTCGATGGCCACTGGAACGCTGGAGTAGTGTGCTCTTCAGGGATGAATCCCGGTTTCAACTGTACTGGACAGATGGCAGACAATGTGTGGGCAAGCGGTTTGCTGATGTCAATGTTGTAACCAGAGTGCCTCATTGTGGCGGTGAGGTTATGGTATGGGCAGGCATAAGCTACGGACAATGAACACAATTGCATTTTATCAATGGTAATTTGAATGCAATATTCCACAGGCCACAATCAACAGCCTGATCAACTCTATGCGAAGGAGATGTGTTGCGCTACATGAGGTAAATGGTGGTCACACCAGATACTGACTGGCTTTCTGATCCACACCCCTACTTTCTTTTAAAGGTATCTGTGACCAACATATTATCTGTATTCCAAGTCATCTGAAATACATAGATTAGGGCCTAATACATGTATTTCCTTATATGAACTGTAACTCAGTAAAATATTTGAAATTGTTGCATGTCACGCTAATATTTTTGTTCACTGTAAAAGGCATGAGCTCAGATCGGCTACAAAAGTAAATTTTGTTGCATTAAATGTAGCTATGTTAGCTAATCAAACCAGTGCTCGAATGACATACAATAGCATAATGCCGCAACAGTTTAATCAAACAGAAGTAGAACTGTCACGATCTTCTATATTAGCGGACCAAGACGCAGCGATGCTTCCAGTATACATATTTATTTAATAACGTAACTGGGGAAAAAACAATAAACAAACGAACGAAGATCGTAACATAGAACATAACAATGACGAAACACTTACGCTAGGAACTAAACAATAACCCACAAAACCCTTCTGAAAACTACAAACATATATACGGTTCCTAATTAGAGGTAACGACAAACAGCTGCCTCTAATTGGGAACCATTAACCCAACATAGAAATAAACACCCTAGAACAGAAAAAACCCTACACCAAAAACGAAACTAAACACGCCAGCCTGTCAACTCAGGCCTGGACGTGACAAGAACATTATTGCTATGTCTATTCTTACCTTATCATCTGTATCAGCTACACTTTGCCCTTATCAACCCAAATAATAGAGTGCCCTCCGTAATTATTGGGACAGTGGAGCATGCATTTGAAATCAAACAATTACCATGAAGTTAAAGTGCAGACTGTCAGCTTTCATTTGAGGGTATATTCATCCATATCAGGTGAACCGTTTAGAATTTACAGCACTTTTGTACATAGGTCCCCATTTTAGAGCAACAAAAGTACTGGGACAAATTCACTTATGTGTATTAAAGTAGGAAAAATCTATTTGTTCCCATATTCATAGCACGCAATGACTACATCAAGCTTGTGACTCTATAAATATGTTGAATGAATTTGCTGTTTGTTTTGGTTGTGTTTCAGATTATTTTGTGTTCAATTGAAATGAATGGTAAATAATGTATTGTGCCATTTTGGAGTCACGTTTATAGTAAATAAGAATAGAATATGTTTCTAAATACTTTTACATTAATGTGGATGCTACCATGATAATCCTGAATGAATCGTGACTAATGATGAGTGAGAAAGTTATAGACGCACAAATATCATACCCCCAAGACATGCTGACCTCTCAGCATTACAAAAACAGAGGAGGTTAGCATTTTTTGGGGGGGTATGATATTTGTGTGTACATAACTTTGTGCATATAGCACGTCACTCCTTCACAAGAGAGGCTATTTATGTTGTACTTATGGAATGTATTTATTTTATTCTCACGTGCCTTAATAACAAACGTGTATGCCGTCTTTAAATAGTAATTGAATTGTTAAATTATGAGCCTAGGTTTAGCCACGGAAAAAAGTAAGGAACCTTACCCCTTAGTCATGATTGGCTGAAATAATGGATGGGCTGGACATGCTGAGAGATGAGTTCGCATTGGTAGCATGCCATGTAGCATGTAGCATGCTTATGTCTACAATGTCAGCTGCTCAGGTGTAGATAATCATTGCTACTGTAGCTTTTTTGAAAGATATCATATTAGCCTTGGAGAACAGCAAAAGTGTTGCTACTGCTCTCAACAACATTGCTGCCCTAAATTTAGCAGGTGCTATTGACAAAGAACAGTGGGGAAAAGTTTCTGCCCACCGTAGTGACTTGACACAACGTGGACCAAACAAGCTGTAGAACCAAAATTGAGTTAAAGGAGTTCCAGTCTGCCATGAAGCGTGCATCCACGTATACAAATAAGAGTCTAGCTACATTTTTAGATATTATACGTTTCAATTTTTTTTATTTTCATTGCATGATAAAGTGTACTGTTAGCTAGCTAGCGAACGTTAGCTTGCTACCTAACATTACGTGTATGATCTGTGTAGAAATATTATTTGTATCTCAGAAAGTAATTTGCATTGCTAGTTATAGCCTAATGTTAGCTAGCTAGCAAACATTTAACCTAGTTTAACATTAGCTACCTGCAGATTTATACACTACATGACCAAAATCATTGGCATTAATATGTAGTTGGTCCCCCCTTTGCTGTTACAAGAGCCTCCACTCTTCTGGGAAGGCTTTCCACTCAATGTTCGAACATTGTTGCGGGGACCTGCTTCCATTCAGCCACAAGAGAATTAGTGAGATCGGGCACTGATGTTGGGCGATTAGGCCTGGTTCACAGTCGTTGTTCCAATTCATCCCAAAGGTGTTTGATGGAGTTGAGGTCAGGGCTCTGTGCAGGCCAATCAAGTTCTTCCACACCAATCTCAACAAATAATTTCTGTATGGACCTTGCTTAGTGCACGGGGGCATTGCCATGCTGAAACAGGAAAGGGCCTTCCCCAAACTGTTGCCTTAAAGTTGGAAGCATAGATTCGTCTAGAATGTAATTTTATGCTGAAGCGTTAAGATTGACCTTCACTGGAACTAAGGGGCCTAGCCTGAACCATAAGAATTAGCCCCAGACCATTATTCCTCCTCCACCAAACTTTACAGTTTGCACTATGCATTGGGGAAGGTAAAGTTCCCCTGGCATCCGTCAAATCTAGGTTAGTTTGTCGGACTGCCAGATGGTGAAGCGCGACTTACCACTCCAGGGAATGCGTTTCCACTACTCCAGAGTTCAATGGCTGCGAGCTTTACACCACTCCAGCCGACTCTTGGCATTGCTTATGGTGATCTTATGGTGAGCCGACATGGCCATAGTCGTATTCGTAATCGTATCCTTAAATTTACATTTTGATAGTCGGATCGGATAATACTAGTGATCAGAAATAAATGAAGTGTTTTAATATGCCTAAATAGATGTTGGCAAAATACCTCCTTGCACTGCAAAAAAGCTGAAGATTCGGATCAGTGCTCGGAGGGGTGAGTGTGTCTGTGTCCTCAATTTGCAGCGGGCAGCCAAGTTTGCTGTCACTCAGTCAGAATGCGCATTAGCGTTTCATATTTTTTTCCTACCCTTGCCCTACTTGTTAGATATTATGCACATTGATAGCTTGACAGCAAATGTCCTCGCGATGTGATTTATCATAGCACTCGGCAGCAACAATCTAAATGATCAGACCGAAAACTTGCAAGGAAAAGTGATCTGTTTATTGAGAAGTACAGTGTCAATCAGAGCAGCAGGATCAACATACAGCCCTCCCTTCTCCTTACAGACAGGCAAACTAGCCAGTTGAGTTATTTAGACCATGCAAATGACTGACTCAAAGACAGTACAGTATGTTTTAGAAACTGTGACTGACACATGAGAAACATGCTAGCGCCCCACCGCTCCCTAAGAAGTTAAGAGGGTGTGAAGATGCTGAATAAGTGTAGACAAAGAACAGCTCTCCAGTAGGGGTACCAAAATATTCAAGGACCATTATCTCAAAAGTGGGGTTACATGTTTTTCAACTTTCGATGCAAAATTACTGTCCCATAGTTCCTCAACTGCAGTGTATGATATACAATTTTGTAGCTTGGTCTCTACTTTTATCCAAGGTAAAACACACCATTTAAAATGTTGATACATAAAAATGAATCGAGGTGGTCGGTCACATGTATCCAGTCAATGTTGTTCTGCACTAAGATTGCTGTTGACTGATGTTACAGCATCTTAGCACAATTTACAGTGACTTCTGACAATTGTGTAATTCATAAACAACTTAGCTATTGAAATGCAAGCAGCAGGTGATGAGATCAGTTACAGAAAGTATTACAATACCAACACATAAAAAACAAAAGATTTCACTGAAGTAGACCTTACCAATATGATTGTAATACAGTCATCAGTACTATTCGTATTAACCTACTGGACCTCCTTAGCACAAACAAACAAGAACATTAAACAAAGCTTATTCACTTTATTTTCATATGATGATGTAATGGTGAATGAATGACACATAGTTAACTGTGGTAGCTACAAGCTGTTTGTTTTTACATCCCTCTCAGTCCAACCCACAAAGATGGCTATAGTAGAGGGAGAGGTTACAAGACAAAAAGAGTGGGGGACTAGGTGGTGGTTCAGATCTCCTGGAGAGTTACCCTCCCTACCCCCACTGCAGGCCTTGGCTCCACTCCCCTCTCAGTCAGTTAATCGAGAGGTGCTAGGGCAGGGACGACATCTAGGCCTCAACAGAGAAGTGGGAGGAGCAGAGGTAGAGGCACTGGAACCAACACAACAGAGGGAGATGAAGCTGAGAACAGATGGAATACAGTAATTGAAGAGTGTGGAGCCAGTACCACCCAGGTTCAGACCCAAACAACCTGTAGCCCTACAGTTGGAAAGTACTCAAACATTCAAACAAGTATGGGGACAAGACGCAGTGGGGGGAGTGGGCGACATGCTTTCGTACATTTCCCTGGTGATATACAGTACCAGTCACAATTTGTAGAATAATAGTGAAGACATCAAAACTATGAAACAACACATGTGAAATCATGTAGCAACCAAAAAGTGTTAAACAAATCAAAATACATTTTATTTTTGAGATTCTTCAAAGTAGCCACCCTTTGACTAGCTGATAGCTTTGCACACTTTTGGCATTTAAACTCAGTTTTTCACAACTCCTGAAATTTAATCCTGGTAAAAATTCCCTGACTTAGGTCAGTTAGGATCACCAATTTATTTTAAGAATTTGAAATGTCAGAATAATAGTAGAGAGAATGACTTATTTCAGCTTTTATTTCTTTCATCACATTCCCAGTGGATCAGAAGTTTACATACACTCAATTAGTATTTGGTAGCATTGCCAATAAATTGTTTAACTTGGGTCAAATGTTTCGGGTTGCCTTCCACAAGCTTCCCACAATAAGTTGGGTAAATTTTGGCCCATTCCTCCTGACAGAGCTGGTGTAACTGAGTCAGGTTTGTAGGCATCCTTGCTCGCACACGCTTTTTCAGTTCTGCCCACAAATTCTCTGATTGAGGTCATGGGTTGTGATGGCCACTCCAATACCTTGACTTTGTTGTCCTTAAACCATTTTGCCACAACTTTGGAAGTATGATTGGGGTCATTGTCCATTTGGAAGACCCATTTGTGACCAAGATTTAACTTCCTGGCTGATGTCTTGAGATGTTGCTTCAATATATCCACATTATTTTCCTTCCTCATGATGCCATGCATTTTGTGAAGTGCACCAGTCCCTCCTGCAGCAAAGCACCCCCACAACATGATGCTGCCACCCCCGTGCTTCACGGTTGGGATGGTGTTCTTCGGCTTGCAAGCCTCCCCCTTTCGGCTTGCAAGCCTCCCTTTAAGAGTGTGCTCCTAATCTCAGCTCGTTACCTGTATAAAAGACACCTGGGAGCCAGAAATCTTTCTGATTGAGAGGGGGTCAAATACTTATTTCCCTCATTAAAATGCAAATCAATTTATAACATTTTTCACATGCGTTTTTCTGGATTTGTTTGTTGTTATTCTGTCTCTCACTGTTCAAATAAACCTACCATTAAAATTATAGACGGATTATTTCTTTGTCAGTGTACAAACGTACAAAATCAGCAGGGGATCAAATACTTTTTTCCCTCACTGTATATATATATATTTTTTTTTATTTAACCAGGTAGGCTAGTTGAGTACAAGTTCTCATTTACAACTGCGACCTGGCCAAGATAAAGCAAAGCAGTTCGACACAAACAGTAACAGAGTTACACATGGGATAAACAAACATACCGTCAATAACACAATAGAAAAAGTCTACAGTGTGTGCAAATGAGGTAAAATAAGGGAGGTAAGGCAATATCTTAGGGCAGTGATTGGGGACATTGCCCTGTGTAAGTCTTTCAAATGGGACATTAATAATTAAACAGGAGTCATGACTCTCTGTGGTCACTAAAGATCCCATGTCACTTATCGTAACAGTAGGGGTGTTAACTCTGGTATCCAAGCTAAATTCCCAATCATGCCTTCATACACTGGCTTGCGAAAGTATTCACCAACTCTGCATTTTTCAATTTTTTTTGCATTACAACCTGGAATTAAAATAGATTTTTGGGGGAGTTTGATCATTTGATTTACACAACATACCTACCACTTTGAAGATGCAAAACATTTTGTATTGTGAAACAAACATGAAATAAGAAAAAAAACAGAACTTGAGCGTGCATATCTATTCACCACCCCAAGGTCGATACATTATAGAGCCACCTTTTGCAGCAATTACAGCTGCAAGTCTCTTGGGGTATGTCTCTATAAGCTTGGCACATCCAGCCATTGGGATTTTTCCAATTCTTCAAGGCAAACCTGCTCCAGCTCCTTCAAGCTGGATGGGTTCCGCTGGTGTACAGCAATCTTTAAGTCATACCACAGATTCTCAATTGGATTGAGGTCTGGGCTTTGACTAGGCCATTCCAAGACGTTGAAATGTTTCCCCTTAAACCACTCGACTGTTGCTTTAGCAGTATGCTTAACTTCTTAGGGAGCGGCAGCTGAGGTGTCGGTTTTGGAGAGTCTGGCGTGCCCAAAGTAAAATGCCTGCCACTCAGGCTCAGAAACTAGCAAACACTCTGAAGTTTCTAAAACTGTTAAAATAATTTCTGTGAGTATAACAGAACTGATATAGCAGGCAAAAACCCAAGGAATTTCTGTCCAGAATTTTTTTTTTTTTTGTGACATGCCCTCACTTTCAATGGCTGCCTATGGGATTCTCAATGAAATAGCTCCCAGATTGCAGTACCTATGGCTTCCTCTTCACGTCAACAGTCTTTAGACAGTGTTTCATGACTTTATCATGGAACAGAGCCGTATAGAGGAAGAATTGGTAAGAGGAGTCAGGAAGCCAGTTCAGTTGTTGGTGCGCGAGACCGTGTGCGCGTTCCTCTTTATTTACCTTTTATATCGTTTAGGATACTTTCCGTGTGAAATATAGTCATTAATATACATAAAAGTATACCTAAGGATACATTATAAATTATGTTTGATTTGTTTGGGCAAAGTTGATAGGTATAATTTGAACGCTTTCTCTTCACTGTACAACGGGCAACTCGACGGTAGATTTTCTGAACATAACTCGCCAACCAAACAGAGATTTATATATATAAACAATGACTTTTTCTAACAAAAGAAACATGAATTGTCTTGCTTGAACACTTCGGATTGCCCTCAGCATAAGATCATCAAAAGGTAAGTGATTTATTTTGAGAGACCCACGCTGGTTATGGATTTATGCTAATGCATAAAATATGAGAGGTTTTATCCTCAAACAATCAAATGTAGTGCTTTTGCGGTAAAGCCATTTTGAAATCTGACAACGCTGTGATATTGCCAAGACTCTAAGCTTTTGATGACTATGCAACACTTGTATATTGATGAATGTTTTATAATTCATCTTTGGGATTTTTGCCGCCTTACATTTCACCGGGTAGTGTCGGGAATGGGGCGCTAGCGCTCCAATGATCCTTAAGAGGTTTTAAAGTTGAAGTCAGAAGTTTACATACACCTTAGCCAAATACTTTTATTTAAAATTTTCACAATTCCTGACATTTAATACTTGTAATAAGTCCCTGTCTTAGGTCAGTTAGGATCACCACTTCATTTTAAGAATGTGAACTGTCAGAATAATACTAGAGAGAATGATTTATTTGAGCTTTTATTTCTTTCATCACATTCCCAGTGGGTCAGAAGTTTGAGGTCAGGGCTTTGTGATGGCAACTCCATTACCTTGACTTTGTTGTCTTTAAGCCATTTTGCTACAACTTTGGAAGTATGCTTGGTGTCATTGTCCATTTGGAAGACCCATTTGCGACAAAGCTTTAACTTCCTGACTGATGTCTTGAGATGTTGCTTCAATATAGCCACATAATTTTCCTCCCTCATGATGCCATCTATTTTGTGAATTGCACCAGTCCCTCCTGCAGCAAAGCACCCCCACAACATGATGCTGCCACCCATGTGCTTCACGATTGGGATGGTGTTCTTTGGCTTGCAAGCCTCCCCCTTTTTCCTCCAAACATATATCGATGGTCATTATGGCCAAACAGGTCTATTTTTGTTTCATCAGACCAGAGGACATTTCTCCAAAAAGTAGTCTTTGTCCCCATGTGCAGTTGCAAACCGTAGTCTGGCATTTCTATGGTTTCTGAGCAGCAGCTTCTTCCTTACTGAGTGGCCTTTTAGGATATGTCGATATTGGACTCGTTTTACTGTAGATACTTTTGAACCTGTTCCTCAAGCATCTTCAAATCAAATCAAAATAAATTGTATTTGTCACATACACATGGTTAGCAGATGTTAATGCGAGTGTAGCGAAAAGCTTGTGCTTCTAGTTACGACCATGCAGTAGTATCTAACAAGTAATCTAACAAATTCACAACAACTACCTTATACACACAAGAGTAAAGGAATGAATACGAGTATGTATATATAAATATATGGATGAGCGATGGCTGATCGGCTTAGGCAAGATGCAGTAGATGGTACGGAGTACAGCATATACAGTGGGGAAAAAAAGTATTTAGTCAGCCACCAATTGTGCAAGTTCTCTCACTTAAAAAGATGAGAGAGGCCTGAGAGGCCATTTTCATCATAGGTACACTTCAACTATGAAAGACAAAAGGAGGAAAAAAAATCCAGAAAATCACATTGTAGGATTTTTTATGAATTTATTTGCAAATTATGGTGGAAAATAAGTATTTGGTCACATACAAACAAGCAAGATTTCTGTCTCTCACAGACCTGTAACTTCTTCTTTAAGAGGCTCCTCTGTCCTCCACTCGTTACCTGTATTAATGACACCTGTCCACAACCTCAAACAGTCACACTCCAAACTCCACTATGGCCAAGACCAAAGAGCTGTCAAAGGACACCAGAAACAAAATTGTAGACCTGCACCAGGTTGGGAAGACTGAATCTGCAATAGGTAAGCAGCTTGGTTTGAAGAAATCAACTGTGGGAGCAATTATTAGGAAATGGAAGACATACAAGACCACTGATAATCTTCCTCGATCTGGGGCTCCACGCAAGATCTCACCCGTGGGGTCAAAATGATCACAAGAACGGTGAGCAAAAATCCCAGAACCACACGGGGGGACCTAGTGAATGACCTGCAGAGAGCTGGGACCAAAGTAACAAAGCCTACCATCAGTAACACACTACGCCGCCAGGGACTCAAATCCTGCAGTGCCAGACGTGTCCCCCTGCTTAAGCCAGTACATGTTCAGGCCCGTCTAAAGTTTGCTAGAGAGCATTTGGATGATCCAGATGAGGATTGGGAGAATGTCAGATGAAACCAAAATAGAACTTTTTGGTAAAAACTCAACTCGTCGTGTTTGGAGGACAAAGAATGCTGGGGCACGTCGGTGTAACTGACAAACTGCTTACTGACTGTACACTGTTTTGCTTGATTTTAGCGAGTTTACTAATATGTTAGTTGTATTAGATATGTTGACTATGACGTCACATCTTATATGGCACCGACTGCCACTATAATCAACCAATCCAATGTGAGTACATCTGTTATTGAAGTAAAGTAGATCAATAAAGCTACAGTACTTTTGCAATAGTCAAACTGCTTATGCTGAAATGCCTTGTTAGTGCATAGGTCAAATTAGCTTCAGAGTTTTTTTCTGTGGAAAGGTCATTTTTTCTGAATATTGCGTCGGGCCAAACAATACCATTTACCTGTTAATTTGTTTATTTGGATCCGCATTAGCTTTTTCAGAAGCATCAGCTATTCTTCCTGGGGTCCACGAACACAAAAAATGGAAAGTAACAAAACACTGACACTCTGATAGACGAGGACAGTCACACAAATTTTAAATACAACAAAATACAAAACAATACAACAACAAAATAAACCACCCGTGGGCAGCCAGTTTGTGAACCCTGATACACAGTCAAATTAGTTCAGACATTATGACCCGGAGAGGTAAGTGAGGCTAAATGCAAGATTAGAGCCATTATGATAGATGTGTGGCAGAAGAAGTGGGACAGCGAGCCCGAGGGATGGCATTTAAATGCCCTTCCAAGAAAGGTTGGTAGACCAAGATTCAAAGGTCAGATTAGGATGGAAGTGGTGGTGCTTGCTCGATTACCCCTATGACACTGTACAATGAACTCACTAATTATCATCACAATTTAACCCACTGAGTGAAACTCCCGGACAGCAGTCGTGAGTAGCCTAATTTAATTCCATAGGCTAGTATCCACTTTACTTTGATCTGTACTGTTTTTAAGATATGGTGTGTTTGTTAACATTTTAAATCATAGTCACATTGAAGCATTATTTTTGTTTGTTGATAGGGCGCCATTTAGGCTATTTGATGGCAAACACGCATGATGTAAAAATTGTCTCTCATGAAATTGTCATAGATTTTGTTGCACTGTAGGCTACAGAAAAGGCCATTGACACTGTATACTCTTTCTACCCTATAGGCTAGTATGTACAGTATGAGGTTGTGTGTAATAATGTGTACATCTCCTACCAATGTGACACCTCCAAGTGCGAGCACACTTTGAGAAGATTCTGGATGAGGTGATCCGCTACACCCCTCTCTACATAGATGAGATTAAGTCTATCTTTGACCAATCGCAGGCGGAGGAGAGGAAGAGGATTAACAATGGACGTCACCAACAATGAGAAGTAGGCTACACCTGCAGTCAGACTTAAGGTGTGTGTGGATGTGGATGGTCTTTCTTTATCCCATCTCTCACTTATCATTTCTGTCATGCCCTGATCGCTCATTCTGCAATCTCTCTCCCTTCCCTTTCTATCGTTCTCTCTCCCTCTCTCCTTTTCTCTCCCAGTGTGAAGGCTGTGTATATAATGAGCTCCACAACACTCTTATGGCCATCAATGAGCAAGACAAACTGTGTGGTGGAAGAACACCCACAGACTGGCCATGCCCACTGACTGGCCTCCGTTCCAGGTGCAACACACAGACACAGTATGTTCATGGTAGTTAATGGGGCCTAACGGAGTGTACTGTAATATGGGGTGATGTAGACTTCTCTATCTCAGTGATGCTAAAGGACTTTGCGGACTGTATTTCGAATTCAGTCTTTTACGATTTTCACGTCACAATGTGCAATGTTACCAAATTAACATATTTATATAATGTTGGCCATATTTTACGATTTGCTTCAGTTCTGTTGTCACATACAATGTGCTTGCGAGGCTACATCAGCTGACTTACGCTACATAGCCTACTTAAAGTAGGCCTATGCATCTTAAAAATAGTTTTCACATACAAAATGTACAAACACTTCCGGCGCCGACAGAGATGGCAGCCTCGCTTCGCGTTCTCAGGAAGCTATGCAGTATTTCAATTTTTTATGGATTATTTCTTACATTGTTACCCCGGGAAATCTTAAGCTTTATTACATACAGCTGGGAGGAATTATTGGATATAAGAGCAACGTCATCATTACGACCAGGAATACGACTTTCCCGAAGCGGATCCTCTGGTCCACAAACCAGGACAATAGACTTGATCCCAGCCGGCGACCCAAAACAAAGGCGGCGCAGGAGAAGGGGGAGCGCGGCGGTCTTCTGGTCAGGCTCTGTAGACCGGCACATCGCGCACTGCTCCCGAGTATACTACTTGCCAATGTCCAGTCTCTGGACAACAAGGTAGGCAAAATCCGCGCAAGGGTTGCCTTCCAACATGGCTCACTCAGGACACATTATCTTTTTAGGGAGCGGCAGCAGAGGTGACGGTTTTGGAGAGTCTGGCGTGCCCAAAGTAAAATGCCTTCCACTCAGGCCCAGAAAATAGGATATGCACATAATTAGTACTATTGGATAGGAAACACTCTGAAGTTTCTCTTAAGTATTAAAATAATGTCTGTGAGTATAACAGAAATGATAGAGCAGGCAAAAACCCGAGAAATTTCTGTCCGGACTTTTTTTGGGGGGACCTTTGTGTGGCGCTACTCTCCCTATTGATTTTAATGGTATCCAGCTTCGAGATTGCAGTACCTATGGCTTCCACTAGATGTCAACAGTCTTTATACAGTGTCTGGAGGCTCTAGCCCTGAGCAGAACGGATAGGAACAGGATATAGTCAAGGGAGCTCAGATGTCAACAAGATTTCACGGGCGCGAGACTGTGTGCGCGCCCCACTTTAATTTCCTTTCATAACGTTTAGGTTACCATTCGAGTGAAATATTATCGCTAATATCCATAAAAGGATAGCTAAGGATGCATTATAAAAGGTCTTTGATTTTTTTAGGAAAAGTTTACAGGTATAATTTGAACATGTTCTCTTCACGATTCAATGGGCGATTCGACGTTGAATTTTCAGAACATAACGCGCCAACCAAACAAAGATTTATGGATATAATAAATGACTTTTTCTAACAAAAGAACCATTGGATGTCTTCGTTGGACACTTGGGAAGCCCTCAGCAGAAGTTCTTCAAAAGGCAAGGGACTTATTTTAGCTCTAATATGGGTTTTGTGAGACCCGCGCTGGATATTAATTTATGCTAATGTGGAAAATATGTGGGGTGCTATCCTCAAACAATCAAATGGTGTGCTTTCGCCGTGAAGCCTTTTTGAAATCTGACAATGCTGTGATATTGCCAAGAATCAGAGCTTTTGGTGACTATGCAACACTTGTATATTGATGAATTTTTAATAATTCAACTTTTGGATTTTGAATTTGGCACTTTACATTTCACCGGGTAGTGTCGGGAGCACCGCTACTAGCGCGTCGCTACTCCCTAAGTAGTTATCTGAGTCGGTACAGCTACCTGGTTTCTCCACGCATCGTGTCGACAGAAACAAACATCTATCTGGTAAGAAGAAGGACGGGGGTGTGTGCCTCATGATTAACGAGTTGTGGTGTGATCATAACTACATACAGGAACTCAAGTCCTTTTGTTCACCTGACAGAGAATTCCTTACAATCAAATGCCGACCGCATTATCTACCAAGATAAATCTTTTTGATTATAATTACAGTCGCATGTATCCCCCCTCAAGCTAACACATCGACAGCACTGAAATAAATTAATTGGACTTTATGTAAACTGGAAACCACATATCCTCAGGCTGCATTTATTGTGGCTGGGGATTTTAACAAGGCTAATCTGAAAACAAGGCTCCCTAAATTTTATCAGCATATCGAATGTGCGACCCGGGCTGGTAAAACCCTGGATCATTGTTATTCTAACTTCCGTGATGCATACAAGGCCATTCTTCGCCCTCCTTTTGGCAAGTCTGACCATGACTCAACTCTGTTGCTCCCAGCCTACAGACAGAAACTAAAACAGGAAACGCCCGTGCTCAGATATGTTCAACGCTGGTATGACCAATCTGATTCCACGCTGCAAGATTGCTTCGAGCACGTGGACTGGGATATGTTCCGGATAGCATCAGACAACAACATTGATGTATACACTGATTCGGTGAGCGAGTTTATTAGCAAGGGCATCGGTGATGTTGTACCCATAGCAACTATTAAAACCTTCCCCAACCAGAAATTGTGGATTGATGGCAGCATTCGCAAAAAACTGAAAGCGCAAACCACTGCTTTTAATCAGGGCAAGGCGACCGGAAACATGACTGAATACAAACAGTGTAGCTATTCCCTCCGCAAGGCAATCAAACAAGCTAAGTGAGGCAATCAAACAGTATAGAGACAAAGTAGAGTCACAATTAAACGGCTCAGACACAAGAGGAATGTGGCAGGGTCTATCACGGACTACAAAAAGAAAACCAGCCCCGTCGCGGACGACGATGTCCTGCTCCCAGACAAACTAAACAACTTCTTTGCTCGCTTTGAGGACAATACAGTGCCACCGACACGGCCCGCTACCAAAACCTGCGGGCTCACCTTCACCTCAGCCAACGTGAGAAAAAGATTTAAGCGTGTTAACCCTCGCAAGGCATACCTGGCCGTGTCCTCAGAGCATGCGCAGACCAGCTGGCTGGTGTGTTTACGAACATATTTAATCAAGCCTTATCCCAGTCTGCTGTTCCCACATGCTTCAAGAGGGCCACCATTGTTCCTGTTTGCCCGGTAGCACTCACTTCCATCATCATCAAGTGCTTCGAGAGACTAGTCAAGGATCATATCACCTCCATCCTACCAGACACCCTAGACCCACTCCAATTTGCTTACCGTCCCAATAGGTCCATAGACGACGCAATTACAATCACACTGCACACTGACCTAAAACATTTGGACAAGAGGAATACCTATGTAAGAATGCTGTTCATCAGGATTTAATACCATAGTACCCTCCAAACTTGTCATTAAGCTCGAGACCCTAGGTCTCAACCCAGCCCTGTGCAACTGGGTCCTGGACTTCCTGACGGGCCGGCCCCAGGTGGTGAGGGTAGGAAACAACATCTCCACCCCGCTGATCCTCAACACTGGGGCCCCACAAGGGTGCGTTCTCAGCCCTCTCCTGTACTCCCTGTTCACCCATGACTGCGTGGCCAAGCACACCTCCAACTCAATCATCAAGTTTGCTGACGACACTACAGTGCTAGGCTTGATTACCAACAACGACGAGATGACCTACAGGGAGGAGGTGAGGGCCCTTTGAGTGTGGTGTCATGAAAATAACCTTCTCTGACGTCACAGGAAGGCCAAAAAGATCATCAAGGACAACAACCCCCCGAGCCACTGCCTGTTCACCCCACTATCATCCAGAACGCGAGGTCAGTACAGCTGCATCAAAGCTGTGCCCGAGAGACTAAAAAACAGCTTCTATCTCAAGGCCATCAGACTGTTAAACAGCCACAACTAACATTGAGTGGCTGCTGCCAACATACTGACTTAACTTGACATTAGATTTGGGCAGTTTTACTGCACTATACATTTTAAAAAAATGCCGCGTTTGACACGATTACCTAAAAATACTGACCAGCTCCAATAGACAGATGCGTGCTATATGGTAGACCAATCCAAACTCATCTCTCTGCATGTCTAGCCCACTCATTACCTCAGCCAGTCATGGCTAGCAGGAAGGTTGTTTACTTTTTCTGTGGCTAAACCAACTAGACTCATAATTGAAATGTTTTATTAGTATTTACAGATGGCACACGAATTTGATAGCAAGGCACATGAAAGTTCACATGTTGGAGAAGGCATTTCTGCCAAGAAAATCATTTTCAACGTAAAAAAAATATTTGATCAAACATTTCTCCTGTGAATTTGTGACTTGCGACAAACGCCTAGTTTCCCGAATCGAGTAACAAATTACATTTATTTGACCTAATTTGGATAGGCACACACGTCTATATAAGGTCCCACAGTTGACAGTGCATGTTAATTTTTTTTAAATAATGACCGGTCGAAGGAATTGTATGTAGAGCTCCGAAACAGGATTGTGTCGAGGTACAGATCTGGGGAAGGGAACCAAAGAAATGTGGCATTATCGAAGGTCCCCAAGAACACTTAATAAGGATCCACCCCTTTTTCTAAATTTTCGCCTAAAATGATATACCCAAATCTAACTGCCTTTAGCTCAGGCCCTGAACTAAGGATATGCATATTCTTGGTACCATTTGAAAGAAAGCACTTTGAAGTTTGTGGAAATGTGAAAGAAATGTAGGAGACTATACAGTAACACAATAGATCTGGTAAAAGATAATATAAAAGAAAAAAAAAAGACGTTCTTCTGTATTTTTTTTGTACCATCATATTTGAAATGCAAGAGAAAGGCCATAATGTATTATTCCAGGCCATGTGCAATTTAGATTTTGCTACTAGATGGCAGCAGTGTATGTGCCAAGTTTTAGACTGATCCAATGAACCATTGCATTTCTGTTCAAAATTGTGTATCAAGACTGCCCAAATCTGCCTAATTTGTTTATTAATAACTTTTCATGTTCAAAATTGTGCACTCTCCACAAACAATAGCATGGTATTCTTTCACTGTAATAGCTACTGACAGTGCAGTTAGATTAACAAGAATTTATGCTTACTGCCAATAACAGATATGTCTATGTCCAGGGAAATGTTCTTGTTACTTAAATCCTCATGCTAATTGCATTAGCCTACGTTAGCTCAATCGTCCTGTGGAAGGGACAACGATCCCGAAGAAGTTAAATTGAAGAAGTTTGGAATCACTCTTCCTAGAGCTGGCCGCCCGGCCATACGTACTGAGAAATCAGGGAAGAAGTGCCTTGGTCAAGGAGGTGACCAAGAATCCGATGGCCACTCTGATAGACCTCTAAAGTTCCTCTGTGAAGATGGGAGAACCTTCCAGAAGGACAACCATCTCTGCAGCACTCCACCAATTAGGCCTTTATGTTAGCGTGGCCAGATGGAAGCCACTCCTCTGTAAAAGGCACATGACATACCACTTTAAGGTTGCCTAAAAGGCACCTAAAGGACGCTCAGACCATGAGAAACAAGATTATCTGGTCTGATGAAACCAAGATTGAACTCTTTGGCCTGAATCCCAAGCGTCAAGTCTGGAGGAAACTAGGCACCGATCATGACCTGGCCAATACCATCCCTACGGTGAAGCATGGTGGTGGCAACTTCATGCTGTGGGGATGTTTTCCAGCGGAAGGGACTGGGAGACTAGTCAAGATCGAGGGAAAGATGAATGGAGCAAAATACAAAGAGGTCCTTAATGAAAACTTGCTCCAGAGCGCTCAGGACCTCAGTGTGGGACAAAGTTTCACCTTCCAACAAGACAACGACCCAAGCACACAGCCAAGATAATGCAGGAGTGGCTTCGGGACAAGTCTTTGAATGTCCTTGAGTGGCCCACCAGTGCCCGGACTTGAACCCGATCAAACATCTCTGAAAATAGCTGTGCAGCGATGCTCCCCATCCGACCCATCCATTGTTTATAACAGGAACATAAAACATGTATAGTCTCAAAATATGTTCAAAAGCTGTCGACTACCTTCTCTCAGTAGGTTTATGTATTAGGCTTGGTCAAATGTAGGTTTAAGGAGGGGTTTCGCATTACATCTAGTCCTGGACTATAAATCTTTTTTGTTGGAGATTTTCCATTGATGTTGCTTTTTAGTCCAGGACTAGGCTTCATCTGTGTCTGGAAAAACCTCCCCATAATGTTTAAATGAGTGGAATGGGATGTATTACATGAAAAAATCATGTTTACATTCCCAGTACATTAATGGGGTAAGAGTATGTATGGTTGGAATCCTAATCAACCCATGCAATGTGAGTACAGTACTTAATCAAAAGTTTGGACACACCTACTCATTCAAGGGATTTTATTTATTTTTACTATTTTCTACATTGTAGAATAATAGTGACAACATCAAAACTATGAAATAACACATGTGAAATCATGTAGTAACCCTACCAACCGTTCCCTAATTGGAGTAAACTCATGGAATACAATTTTAAGGCTTTTACGGACACAGTATATTTTATATTAGTTCTATTTTTTGTTTTGGGTTTTTGGTCCCACCCTTCAGCTACCCTCAATCCCTCACATCTATATTGAACAAAAATATAAATGCAACATACAACAAAAATCTAAGATTTTACTGAGTTACAGTTCATATAAGGAAGTCAGTCAATTGAAATAAATTCAATAGGCCCAAATCTATGGATTTCACATGATACAGCATCTTTTAAGAAGGTAGGGGTGTGGATCAGAAAACCAGTCAGTGTCCTCTTCAATGGCTGTGCGAAGTTGCTGGATATTGGCGGGAACTGGAACAAGCTGTCGTACATGTCGATCCACAGCATCCCAAACATTCTCAATGGGTGACATGTCTGGTGTGTATGCAGGCCATGGAAGAACTGAGACATGTTCAGCTTCTAGTAATTGTGTACAGATCCTTGCAAAATGGGGGCCGTGCATTATCATGCTGAAACATGAGGTGATGGTGGTGGATGAATGGGACGACAATGGGCCTCGTCATTGCCATCGATAAAATGCAATTGTGTCCATTGTCCATAGCTTATGCCTGCTCATACCATAACCCCCCCGCCACCATTGGGAACTCTGTTCACAACGTTGACATCAGCTAACTTTTCACCCACACGACACCATACACGTGGTCTGCGGTTGTGAGGCCAGTTGAACATACTGCCAAATTCTTGAAAACGACGTTGGAGGCAGTTTATGCTTGAGATATTAACATTCAATTCTCTGACAACAGCTTTGGTGGACATTCCTGCAGTCAGCATGCCAATTGCACACTCCCTCAAAACTTGAGACATCTGTGGCGTTGTGTTGTTTGACAAAACTCCATATTTTAGAGTGGCCTTTTATTGTCTCCAGCACAAGGTGCACATGTTATCTTTGCAAAGGAGAAATGCTCACTAACAGGGATGTAAACAAATTTGTGCACACAATTTTTTTTTTTACCAATGGAACATTTCTGGGATCTTTTATTTCAGCTCATGAACATGGGACCAACACTTTAAATTTTGCGTTTATATTTTTGTTCAGTGTATCTCTGAAAATCATCCAGTTTTGATTTCTAATTGCCATATACAGTGGGGAAAAAAAGTATTTAGTCAGCCACCAATTGTGCAAGTTCTCTCCCTTAAAAAGATGAGAGAGGCCTGTAATTTTCATCATAGGTACACTTCAACTATGACAGACAAAATGAGGAAAAAAAATCAGGACAATCACATTGTAGGATTTTTTTATGAATTTATTTGCAAATTATGGTGGAAAATAAGTATTTGGTCACATACAAACAAGCAAGATTTCTGGCTCTCACAGACCTGTAACTTCTTCTTTAAGAGGCTCCTCTGTCCTCCACTCATTACCTGTATTAATGGCACCTGTTTGAACTTGTTATCAGTATAAAAGACACCTGTCCACAACCTCAAACAGTCACACTCCAAACTCCACTATGGCAAAGACCAAAGAGCTGTCAAAGGACACCAGAAACAAAATTGTAGACCTGCACCAGGTTGGGAAGACTGAATCTGCAATAGGTAAGCAGCTTGGTTTGAAGAAATCAACTGTGGGAGCAATTATTAGGAAATGGAAGACATACAAGACCACTGATAATCTTCCTCGATCTGGGGCTCCACGCAAGATCTCACCCGTGGGGTCAAAATGATCACAAGAACGGTGAGCAAAAATCCCAGAACCACACGGGGACCTAGTGAATGACCTGCAGAGAGCTGGGACCAAAGTAACAAAGCCTACCATCAGTAACACACTACGCCGCCAGGACTCAAATCCTGCAGTGCCAGACGTGTCCCCCTGCTTAAGCCAGTACATGTTCAGGCCCGTCTAAAGTTTGCTAGAGAGCATTTGGATGATCCAGATGAGGATTGGGAGAATGTCAGATGAAACCAAAATATAACTTTTTGGTAAAAACTCAACTCGTCGTGTTTGGAGGACAAAGAATGCTGAGTTGCATCCAAAGAACACCATACCTACTGTGAAACATGGGGGTGGAAACATCATGCTTTGGGGCTGTTTTTCTGCAAAGGGACCAGGACGACTGATCCGTGTAAAGGAAAGAATGAATGGGGCCATGTATCGTGAGATTTTGAGTGAAAACCTCCTTCCATCAGCAAGGGCATTGAAGATGAAACGTGGCTGGGTCTTTCAGCATGACAATGATCCCAAACACACCGCCCGGGCAACGTAAGGAGTGGCCGTAAGAAGCATTTCAAGGTCCTGGAGTGGCCTAGCCAGTCTCCAGATCTCAACCCCATAGAAAATCTTTGAAAGTCCGTGTTGCCCAGCGACAGCCCCAAAACATCACTGCTCTAGAGGAGATCTGCATGGAGGAATGGGCCAAAATACCAGCAACAGTGTGTGAAAACCTTGTGAAGACCTACAGAAAACGTTTGACCTCTGTCATTGCCAACAAAGGGTATATAACAAAGTATTGAGATAAACTTTTGTTATTGACCAAATACTTATTTTCCACCATAATTTGCAAATAAATCCATAAAAAATCCTACAATGTGATTTTCTGGATTTTTTTTCCTCATTTTGTCTGTCATAGTTGAAGTGTACCTATGATGAAAATTACAGGCCTCTCTCATCTTTTTAAGTGAGAGAACTTGCACAATTGGTGGCTGACTAAATACTTTTTTTCCCCACTGTATAACTGTGCTGTGATGTTCACAAAAGTTCTGAACCTTACTATTCTCATAGTTTCTACAGATTGTACATTTTCTATGTTTAATTTATTTCACCTTTATTTAACCAGGTAGGCAAGTTGAGAACAAGTTCTCATTTACAACTGTGACCTGGCCAAGATAAAGCAAAGCAGTTCAACACGTACAACAACACATAGTTACACATTGGAGTAAACAAACACAGTCAATAATACAGTAGAAAAAATATATATATACATTGTGTGCAAATGAGGTAAGATAAGGAACGTAAGGCAAAAAATAGGACATGGTGGCGAAGAAATTACAGTATAGCAATTTAACACTGGAATGGTAAATGTTTACATCTATGGTGAAAGACAAAAGCTACATTTTCAATTAAAACATCTTTTTTATTAATATAGATGGGTGTAATCTATAGCCAAGCTTGTGGATTTTAACCTGAGGGTATCCTGCTATTGACACACTTGTTGAATTATGCAACAAACATGACAACAACAGTTATTAATGAGGCAGTCTAGACAGTGCAGGTAGACCTAGACAGAGCAAATTCTGCGAAGTTTGCAGCCCTGTTCTGATGGAATTGTTGTATTCTAATAGCTTGGAGTATCTTGAGCCATTGTCCAACTGTTGTATTTATTAGAATAGTTTTTAAAACCTTTGAACAATTTTAATGACGGTTGCTACTCAATGTGTCTGAGCTCACTCCAGAGCTACAGCGAAAAGACTGGACCAGACCCAGGGGGAAAATGCTGCTCTTGTGCCCTTGGACTGGGGTGGTGGAGAGCTGACCCAAGTCAAGAGACAGAGTCAGTCGGCTGCTGACCGTTCTGCCCAATGCCTTCCAATTGACTCCACTCTGACCATACCTGACCCATTGTGCCTTCTACTTCTAGGAGAGAGACAATATAATTTCTTCTAAAAGTTGGTCCTTTAAAGGCAGTTGTAAATTATGTTAATGCCTGCTACTTTGCTACACAGTGTATGACCAGTTTCTGAAAGGTTGACCCTCATTGTGCTCCTATGCATTTATTTTGCCAACAATGTAGCATTGCCTTTTCATAAAGGGAGGGGTGTGTGATATAGTGAATTTACAGTTGAAGTCAGAAGTTTACATACACCTTAGGCAAATACATCTAAACTCAGTTTTACAATTCCTGACAATTAATCCTCGTAAAAATACCCTGTCGCCAAATTCAAAATCCAAAAGTTGAATTATTAAACATTCATCAATATACAAGTGTTGAATAGTCATCAAAAGCTCTGATTCTTGGCAATATCACAGCGTTGTCAGATTTCAAAAAGGCTTTACGGCGAAAGCACAACATTTGATTGTTTGAGGATAGCCCCTCTCATATTTTATGCATTAGCATAAATCCATAACCAACGCGGGTCTCATAAAACGCATAAAATCGCTATTATAAAATCGCTTACCTTTCAAGGGATTCCCAAGTGTCCAACGAAGACACCCAATGGTTCTTTTGTTAGAAAAAGTAAATTATTATATCCATAAATCTCAGTTTGGTTGGCGCGTTATGTTCATAAAATACAGCGTCCACTCGCCCATTGAACCGTGAAGAGAACGCGTTCAACCTATACACTTGTCCAAGAACAATGAAGCATCATTGATAATGTATCCTTAGGAACACTTTTATGTTCATTTACTCTAATATTTTCTACCGGATTATAAACTGGACGATAGGAAAGGAAAAAACCACAGCGCACGCGAGCCCGTGAACGCGGCTCCTCTTCTGTTTACAACCTGTGACTAGTTCGAAATTCTTCTTCTATTACCATCCAGAGCAACCTAACATCACCAAACACTGTCTAGAGACTGTTGACATCCAGTGGAAGCAATTGGTACTGCAATCTTACTCCCAGATATGGCTGTTTTCAATAGGGAGGGGTTCAAAATGAGGCAATGTGTCAAAAACACTTTTTCCAGGACAGAAATTCCTCGGGTTTTCGCCTGCTATATCAGTTCTGTTATACTCACAGACAATATTTTAACTGTTTTAGAATCTTCAGAGTGTTTCCTATCCAATAGTACTAATTATGTGCATATCCTAGTTTCTGGGCCTGAGTGGCAGGCCTTTTACTTAGGGCACGCCAGACTCTCCAAAACCGACACCTCAGCTGCCGCTCCCTAAGAAGTTAACTTCCGACTTCAACTGTATGCCCACTTGTCACAAACGCGCACACTGTCTAATCTGCCAATATATTAAAATATATTGTTCTGTTTCCCTTATGCATTTTGCCATTTATTTCTAGAAGCATTATACTGATCATGAATATATGATTATTTAGCTCCTTTGTTAGCAATAATCTACAGTTTATAGTTCATGCCCAGTTCAGGAGGAAAAATGTTGTATGGAAGGTTTGCTCATATAATCTGTTCCACAGATAATTTATATCTCTAGCATAATCAAGTGTGAAATGTTTCAGTTGACAGAATCATGGTAACACTCACAAGCTAGAAACTCTATTTCATTCTGCTAATTTGCTTTCCTTTGTTCATACTTCCCGCGTTGCCTGAGCTCCGTGTGTCTGAGTCTGTCAAATTGGTTGTGTGTCATGCGTGTGCGCATTTGAGCACATATGTTACTGGGTTGCATTCATGTAGAGGTTACGTCTGTTTTACAGTGTGTGATGTGTTTATTAGGAGTAAACCAGTTACATTTGTTTTGTCAGATGTTGGTGGTATGTTCCAGGAAGTGTACATTGGGTAAAAAAATCATCAATTAACTAATCAAACTGTTGTTTTGAGGGTGAAATTTCAATCACAGGATCATGTCGTCATGGTAAACTATTTTCATCATCGACAAACTTTGTTTAAAATATGTTGAATTTGCACCATTGAAACGACGTCAGATCTACAACGTTATTTCCACTATCAGAAATAAAAGGCTGGACAGAACCTCCTACTGGAGACTTAATCTATGTACAGCTATCCATTTGTGACCCGATTCAGGAAACTAGGCGTTGGCTGAGAAAATGAGTGGGCTGGACATGCAGAGAGATGAGTTTGGAATGGTCTACCATATAGCACGTGTCTGTCTATTGGAGCTGGTCAGTATGTTTAGGTAATTGTGTCAAACGCGGCTTTATTTATTTTTTATTGAGTTGTAAAACTGCATAAACCTAATGTCAAGTTAAATTGTACTGTTAGCTAGCTAACATTAGCTGGCTGGCTCGCTAGCTAGTGTTATGTGTATGCTCTCCACTTTCTGGAGCATGATAGCGAAGGAGATGGAGAAAACACCAGTCTGGATTACATCGTGCATGGCATGAGACAGGAGACGCGTCCAACCATGATGTATAACATTTTCAGATATTACACATTTCTAATTTTGAAAGAAAGTGGTTTCATTTTATGTATTGTTATCTAGCTAATTTTAACTGGCTGCATCGCTAGCTAACGTTATGTGTGTGATCTTATTCTTCGTATCTCAGACACATTTGCTTGACTAGTTATAGCCATAGAACCTGGTTGGTTAGTTACCTGCAGATTCATGCAGGGTAGTAACGTCATGAGTTGTGATTATGGTCCATTGTTTAGCTAGCTAGTTAGCTACATGTCCTAACAAAAGACTCCACTCTCATTTGGAAAAAGCTTGCTAATTAACGTTACGTCATGCGTTGGGATTCATTGTTTAACTAGCTAGCTATCTAGCTACATTTCATAACCTCTTGGGGATAATTAAGGAGCGGTGGGGCGCTAGCTCCCCATCCTTGACAACATCCGGAAAAATGTAGAGCGCCAAATGTTAAATGCAAATGTAGTATAATAAAACATTCATAAAAATACAAGTGTTGCACACTCTTCAAAAGCTTAGACTCTTGGCAATCTCACAGCGTTGTCAGATTTCAAAAAGTCTTTACGGCGAAAGCATAACATTTGATTGTCTGAGGACAGCACCCGGTGTACTTCCATATTAGCATAATAATAAAACCAGCGCGGGTGTCACAAAACACATAAAAAAAACTAAAATAAATCGCTTACCTTTGAAGATCTTCTGCTGATGGTAATCTGAAGTGTCCAAACAAGACATCCAATGTTCCTTTTGTTCGAAAAGGGTCCTGGGTCCTGCGCGTCACAGACAGAAATTGCTTCCTCACTCCACTCATATAAACTTCCTGTATTCCTCTAGTTTTCAAGATAAACCTTGTCTAAAGATGGTTGACATCTAGTGGAAGCCATAGGTACTGCAACCTTGGAGCTGGATTTCAGCAGATCCTATAGCAACTCATTGGAAAATGAGCAAGCTCACAAAATGACATTTTCTTGGATGGATTTTGGTCGGGTTTTTGCCTGCCATATCAGTTCTGTTATACTCAAATACATTATTTTAACAGTTTTTGAAAATTCAGAGTGTTTTCTATTCAATAGTACTAATTATGTGCATATCCTAGTTTCTGGGCCTGAGTATCAGGCATTTTATCTCACACAGATGCCCTCGGACACACAGCTCTTCTGTGATTTTGCACCTGTGACTTCCGGTCACAACTAACAGACTTGTTTACGTGCTGCTGTGCGTTCTGTTGCTAACTTAACTTTGTTACCTGCCAACTATACGGGTTTTACTTTTTAATTACTGTCTATATTTTTTGTTTTTCCATCGCTCAACTTATTTTTTTTCATTCAACTTTGTCACTCCGAACACTTTATCTTTACGTGTTTTATCAGGACCTCCCCCAACCGAAGCTAAGTAGTAACATTAACATGATGCCTTCTAATTGCAGACGCTGTACTCATAATATACAGGAGAATGATCGCCTTAAAGCGAGGATAGCTGTGCTGCAAGCCCAGCTTCAGACACAATCATTAGGCATGTAAGTGTAGGAAAGGATGAAACAGCGTCTGTGCCACCAGTAAGTACAGATAGTAGTATAAATCCCCTCACACAGTCCCCGCAGCCGGACAATTTTTCCATGGCTTCTGGAAGGAAATACTGTAGCAATGCTTAACCGGTGTCGCTCATTCAGCCGACAGAAACTTTCAACCGGTTCAACCGGTTCTCCCCATTAAGCAGTGGGTCGGAGTCAGAGGCCGAGCCTTCACTGGTCTCTACTCCTCCCGTTACAGGGTCTGAGACGCCGAGTCCTCCCACCATTAGCTCTGACAATTTGAAAACTCTAGTCATTGGCGACTCCATTACCCGCAGTATTAGACTTAAAACAAATCATCCAGCGATCATACACTGTTTACCAGGGGGCAGGGCTACCTACGTTAAGGCTAATCTGAAGATGGTGCTGGCTAAAGCTAAATCTGGTGAGTGTAGAGAGTATAGAGATATTGTTATCCACGTCGGCACCAACAATGTTAGGATGAAACAGTTTGAGGTCAACAAGCGCAACATAGCTTCAGCGTGTAAATCAGCTAGAAAGATGAGTCGGCATCGAGTAATTGTCTCTGGCCCCCTCCCAGTTAGGGGGAGTGATGAGCTCTACAGCAGAGTCTCACAACTCAATCGCTGGTTGAAAACTGTCTTCTGCCCCACACAAAAGATACAATTTGTAGATAACTGTCCCTCTTTCTGGGACTCACCCACAAACAGGACCAAGTCTGGCATGTTGAGGAGTGATGGACTCCATCCTAGCTGGAGGGGTGCTCTCATCTTATCTACGAACATAGACAGGGCTCTAACTCCCCTAGCTCCACAATGAGATAGGGTGCAGGCCAGGCAGCAGACTGTTAGCCAGCCTGCCAGTTTAGTGGAGTCTGCCACTAGCACAGTCTGTGTAGTCAGCTCAGCTATCCCCATTGAGACCGTGTCTGTGCCTCAACCTAGGTTGGGCAAAACTAATCATGGCGGTGTTCGCCTTAGCAATCTCACTAGAATAAAGACCTCCTCCATTCCTGCCATTATTGAAAGAGATTGTGATACCTCACATCTCAAAATGGGGCTACATAATGTTAGATCCCTCACTTCCAAGGCAGTTATAGTCAATTAACTAATCACTGATCATAATCTTGATGTGATTGGCCTGACTGAAACATGGCTTAACCAGCATGTCTACCATAGCATTCTGCAGTGATACGCCATCCCATCTGGTTTGGGCTTTGTTTTCAACCGGACAATGATCCAACACACCTCCAGGCTGTGTAAGGGCTATTTTGCCAAGGAGAGAGATGGAGTGCTGCATCAGATGGCCTGGCCTCCACAATCTCCTAACCTCAACCCAATTGAGATGGTTTGGGATGAGTCAGACTGCAAAGTGAAGGACAAGCAGCCAACAAGTGCACAGCATATGTGGGAACTCCTTCAAGACTGTTGGATAAGCATACCAGGTGAGGCTGGTTGAGAGAATGCCAAGAGTGTGCACATCTGTCATCGAGGCAAAGGTTGGCTATTTGTAGTAGACAGTTTCTTGATTGCTACCTGATTCCATATGTGTTCTTTCATATTTTTGATGTCTTCACTACTATTCTACAATGTGGAAAATAAGTTATGCTATTTAGGCATAGGTACTCATCAACAGCTGTTGTTTTAAATTCAACCCAGGGTTAAACTGAAAGTAGACAATACATATAGGCCTTAGGTTTCAAGTTTTGGTATATTTTTTAAATCTTCAACTTAATATGTTATGGATTCACGTCTCCGTCTCAACCAAAAACCTAAGTTAAAGAATGGGATGAAATCAAATAAAAATGTTAAAGCACTTTAAATAAAGTTTGATTTCATCCTATTCCTTAACTTAGATTTTTTGGTTGAGATGGAGACGTGAATCCAACATCTCAATTTGTACACAAAGCATCAACCTCAACCACAAATGGTAGCGTAGGATCTGGCTGTTTCAGTAACAGGGCAGAGGTGAAACGCCCATTCAGTAGGCGGAAGGCCTCGTCAGCTGCAGGACTCCACACCAACCTACGTGGACCACCGTTGAGAAGAGAGGTGAGGCGATGGAGCTGAAGTTAATGAAGCGGTGGTAGAAGTTGGCAAACCTCCAAAACCGTTGTAGCCCATTTACGGTGTTTGGGACCGGCCATGACCTGACTGCCTCGACCTTCCTCTCATCCATCTCCACTACCTGCGGGCTGATCCGGTATCCCAAGAAGGATACAGAGTCCTGATGGAACTGGCACTTCTCTGCTTTTACATACAGGGGGTTCTCCAGGAGACGTCCCAGGACTACTTGGACATGGGCGATGTTATCCGAATACACCTGGATAGCTGAGTACACCTGGATGTAGCCGAGTACACCTGGTTGTCCTCGATATACACGACCACAAGATGCCCGGGCATGTCCCGGAACACCACATTCACGAATGCCTGGAACCCCCACGGAGCATTGGCTAAGCCATAAGGCATCACCAAGAACTCAGTGTCCAGACATCATGCGGAATGTCATTCATATCCCTCCTGGATGCGGATCAGGTTGTAGGCACGCCGCAGGTCCAGTTTAGTAAAAAACACATATTTAAATACATTTAAAAAAGGCCCCGCAGAGCTGTTAGATTCCGGCCGGCACCAACCAGAGAGGGTAGCAGTACTTGGTGGTGATGAAATTGAGACATCTGTAGTCAATGCACGGACGTAGGCCTCCGTCCTTCTTGGCCATGAGTAGGAGGTGGAGGTGGATAGGTGGATTAAACCCTGTGGGAGAGCCTCCTGGATGTACTCCTCCATGGCCTTGGTTTCAACCACAGACAGAGGGTAAATGCGGCTGCGTGGAGGCGCAGAGTCTGCAAGTAGTTCGATGGCACAATCCCAGGGGCAATGAGGAGGGAGAATTGTGGCGCAGGTCTTGGAGAAAACAGGATCTCCAGGAGGTTAAAACTCTGGGATGGCAGGCTGGAGGGTAACCACTTGAATCTCAACCGATGTGGAACCACAGAGTAAGGGAAAGCAGGTCCTCTGCATCTGGGTGCCCAGACGGTGATTTTCATCCTCAAACAGGAGATGGTGAAATAAATAAAGGTGAAGTATTATTTTATTTTCTTTAAATGGTGGGGTCATGATGTTGGCGCCATGGGAGGCCGAGGATGACTTTGTGTATGGGTGCGGTAATGATGAGGAAGGGAAGGCATTCTTGATGCATGGGTCCCACAGTGTGGGTGAGTGGTGCTGTGATGTGTGTGATTGTGCTGGATCCCGATGGTCAACTATTCAAGGCTTGAACCGGAAAAGGAGAGGAGAGCGGGTATGAGGTTTTGTTCATCGAAGAGGCAAGTGTCTGGTCGATAAAATCCCCCACAGCACCGGAGTACACTAGAGCTGTTGAGACAACACATGAAGGATAGCCAGCCAGTGAAATAGAAACCAGGAACGGTTTGGTGGAGAGCGATGATGATGCAATATTCACGCCTATTTTGGGAGACGGATAATCCCGGGGCAGCCCCTCTGCTCCTGTGGCCCCCTGGGTTGGGACGCACCGGACATCGCCAAAGCTGGTGCCCCTCCTGACCGCAATAGGGACAGAGTCCCATCTGTCTTCGGTGACACCACTCTGCCGTGGAGAGGTGTGTGGCCCCTACCTCCATGTGTTCAGGCTCTGCATCAGGACAGCCAAAGGAAGAGGGCGAGATGTGTGGGGGTCGTAGGCGTTCCCGAAGAAGGTTGTCCAGCCGGCTGGCCATCGCGATGAGCATGTCCAAGATCGCCCTGAACAGAGCCTTGAACCACTCGTAGGAACCCAGCTCCGCCTCCTCTCTCCCAGATGGCCGTTGCCCACTCCAATGCCCATCTAGTCAGCAGGGAAATTACTGTGACAACCTTGGACCTCTCAGTGGTGGGGGCTCCCATCTGATGGCCGAAATAGAGGGAGCACTGGAGTAGGAAGCCACAGCATTTGGATGAAGTCCTGTCATACTCGTCCAGGATGGACAGACGGGCATCGTTGACCTGGGCGGACTGCTGGGTAGGCTGCGGGACTGGCTTGCTAGGGCAACTCGTGGTGGGGGGCCCTCCTCTAGTTGGAGGTGAATCCTCCCGGGTGGAGTTGAGGCGGTGGAGGATGCGGAGGATCTCACCCACAGCCATACCCAGTTGTACCAGCTGATCGTGGTGTTGGCAGAGTAGGTGTCCCTGTTCGTCAACCATCAGAGATGTTTTTCCTTCTGCTGATTCCATTGTTGCAAGGCAGTATTCTGTAACGAAGAAGCTGGGAGACAGGAAGCAGGTGCAGAAGGTGACTATTTAATAATAAGAAAAAGGCAGATAAACGAAATGGGAGAAGCATACTGCACATGAACACAAACCAATAATGCCTGATGACTGAGGCTACAGAGGACTAAATAAACGGAGAGCAATCAAGGTGATGATGAAGTCCAGGTGTGTGTAATGATGGGGAGCAGGTGTGCGTAATGATGATTGCCAAGGCCGGTGGTTAGTAGACTGGCGACGTCGAGAGCCGGAGTGGGTGAGTGGGAATAGGTGTACCAGCTATTAGATGAAGCACACTGAAATAACACATTCAGTTGTGGTATAAATACAAAATATCTGACATTGTATTCGCATTTGAACTTTTAAATGAAAACGCAGCAATAACACATTTAGATGACAACTAAACCAAAAATCTGACATTGTTTTTCCATTGGAATTTGGATGCACATTTAGATGATTTAAAGCATATTGATAACACATTGGGAATTCAACAAACTTCTGGCTTCACGTTTTGAGTGAGTGAATAAAAGTTTGAAATCTCATTGGTCAAATAATTCACAAATTTCCATGTTGAAATGATGTGGTGTGCCCAGTGGGTATTGAACACTGAATAAATATTAATAATTATGCACCTGAACCTTCTGCCTCCTGGATATATGCCTTTAAGATAGCATCTCTACGTTTCCTGCTTCACATTGACTATAATAAGCTTGGACTAAATGATAGCAGTTATTAAAATGAGTGCCAGAACAGGAGAGGTAATACAGTCAGATAGCCATCTAGTCAGGATTTTCTACGTCATTGTCCCATCAAACAAAACATAGTAAGGGCAGAGACATTTCTCTTCCTGCTGAAAATGGGGAAAATATTATCACTCTAAATGCTCTACAATAAATCTTTCACAATTGTCAAGTCCACTTTGTTCATGCTGCCGTATTTGACCCCTCTCTCTCCATCAGCTGGGACCTGTTTTGTGTCCCAATCCCTATATAGCGCACTAATTTGACCACAGCCTGTAGGGTCAAAAGTAGTGTACTAATTAGGCAATAGGGTGCCATTTCGGACTCATTCCTACCCTTGGTGGACTACTCTAGGAGAACAAAGTAGGAAGGTCAAGACACTGGCTGAATTTATAATTTACACATTTAAGCCCCTCGTGCCCTCAAATCATCCACACATGCTCACTGTGTACTGACTGAACAAACCCACAAACCGACAGATATGTGGGATTTGACAATGATACCCATGTGTTGGAACCAAAGGAGGTTCGCATTGCCTTTTATAAGCAGAACATCAAAATGTCTAACACATGTCTAACACATCCTATTCAAGTTAGATAATTACTACAAGCACAGCTCCACTGATGTACTAACATGTCATGACGCAATGGAATCTCTACCAAATGTAATGTCAAAAGAAATTAAGAAATATTTTAAACACTTTGAGCTTTTGCTCTAGTCTGTAGTGTCAAATGGGCAGGGCTAGAAGTTTCTCAACTGTTGTATTGGTCCGTTGAGGGGGTTCTCCAGGAGACGCTCAATCAAGCACAGACAAAATATTGAAATGATTTCAAATAGTATTTGAACTCAGGTCTCTTCTCTTCTCAACATGCATTAAACGATCACAAATGCACTGTATGATATATACACTATTCTTGACCTATTACACTTAATTGCGTATGTAATTGCCTGTCGGTGGTTAAATCTTTGGTTTATCTTCAACAGAGAGATTTCTACGAAATGGCTCATCTGACACTGCTGTCTTTGCAGTTTAATCCATGCTATTAAACATGGAGTTATGTACTGTGTATCTTACTGACAACTATAAAGGCCAATGTGATTCTGATGATATCCTCCAAATACATACGACAAGCAACGCTTTCACTGTGCAGTCATAACATTACATTGGTGAAGCATAACGAAATAAGATAATTATTTCCCATTTCAATCTGAGTCAGATTCTTCAGATCATTAGCATTTCTAATGTATATGTAAATATTGCTCTCCTCTTCAAAGCTCTCAGCATGAGTATTCATACAAGGATCATTGCAATGCTCATCACAGCATCACGCCACCATATCCCACAGTACATATAATGTATTTAATGCCAGAAGAAACAAAGTAGCACATTTCGTTGACAAAACATTAAAGCAATTTCCTATGCAGTTCCTGTTCCAGCTGCATGCAATTGTTGTTGACCAAGTTGAAATCAAAATGAAGTATTTTTGTGTCCCAGTAAATCA
Organism: Brachymystax lenok tsinlingensis; assembly: GCA_030435695.1. NCBI lineage: Eukaryota > Metazoa > Chordata > Actinopteri > Salmoniformes > Salmonidae > Brachymystax > Brachymystax lenok. The sequence goes on from CM059814.1 coordinate 32,460,630, forward strand.
CTTTATTTCTCCAGTGATTAGATACTAATCTAATAGAATCACACTGTTTTTTGCTGGCTCGTAGTGTATTGAAATGCATATTCTGTTGCAGTCTCCTGCAGAGTATGAGTGTTGGATCTTGCGTTCTAGCCTTGCATAATGAAAGGTGTAGAGACATCTGTTTCCACAGGCGGCAATTAAGTTACTATAAAAAATAAGCAAAACAACTTATAATGAGAAACCACAATCGTCCCATAGAAAAAAAAGAAACAAGAACTCATATCTCTGTCTTTGATCACAGAAAACGGATGCAAATGTACCTCCCTTGTATTAGAACACCCAAAGTCTTGTATGGTGCAGTTCATTATCATCAATCAGCCGCATGCCCACCTCAGTTACACTCTTTTTACTCTATTTCTGCTTCTGCTGATTAAAATAGCAAAATGAAACAGAGGATTTAATTGTAGGTGGCAGTAATACCATCAGTGTCTGCCTGGTACAAAAAAATTGGCTTCTCACGTATTTTAGAAACAAAAGCATTGGTCTTCTTTGGAATTCAAGGACAAAATTCAGACGGAATCAGCCACTCTTGGAGGACAATTGAAGTTGATATAAGTGCATTTTTATTGTTTATATACAACCAACATGTTTCGGCCCTTAGCCTTCATCAGAGTTTCATCAGACTTCAAATACAAATGTTTTGGTCAAGTACATATATTTGCAGATGTTATCGCACGTGCAGTGCAATGATTTTGTTTCTAGCTCCAACAGTGCAGTAATACTTAGCAATACCAAAAAATTTACAATAATCCCAAAAACAAAAATAAAGGAATTAAGAAAAATCAGAACAAGCAATTTCAGAGTCCGCAATATATATATACAGTGCCTTCATAAAGTATTCATACCGCTTGATATATTCCACATTTTGTTGTGTTACAGTCTGAATTCAAAATTGATTAAATAAATATTATTTGTCACCCATCTAGACACAGTTGCTCATAATGACATTTTTGCTAATTAAATCTCATTTACACAAGTATTCACACCCCTGAGTCAATACATATTGCAATCACTGCAGCGAGTACAGCTGTGAGTCTTTCTGGGTTAGTCTCTAAGAGCTTTGCAAACAATATTTGCAAATTATTCTTAAAAAAATTCTTAAAGCTCAAGCAAGTTGGTAGTTAATCACAGCTAGTCAGCCATTTTCAGGTCTTGCTAAAGATTGCAAGCCAATTTCAGTCAGAACTGTAACTAGGACACTCAGGAACATTCAATGTTGTCTTGGTAAGCAACTCCAGTGTATATTTGGCCTTGTGTTTTAAGTTATTGTCCTGCTGAAAGGTGAATTTGTCTCTGAGTGTCTGTAGGAATGCAGACTGAACCAGGTTTTCCTCTAGGATTTTGTCTTTGATAAGCTCTATTCAATTTCCTTTTATCTTAGAAAACACCCAAGTCCTTGAATATGACAAGCATTCCTATAACATGATGCAGACAACACCATGCTTTAAAATATGAAGAGTGGATCAGTGATGTGTTGTGTTGGACCCCCCCGAATGCTTTGTATTCAGGAGAAAAAGAGAACTTCTTTACCACATTTTTTGCAATTTTACATTAGTGCCTAATTGCAAACAGGATCCATTTTGGAATGTTTGTATTCTATAAAAGCTTTCTTCTTCTCACTTCGTGAATGTTGTTGATCTGTTTTAAAGTCATGGTGAAATCCCTGAATGGTTTCCTTCTTCTCCGGCAACTGAGTATTGATACACCATCGAAAGTTAAATTAGGAACTTCACCATGCTCAATGGGATATTCAGTGTCTGCTTTTTTTAATTTGTATCCATCTACCAATAGATGCCCTTCTTTGCGAGGCATTGGAAAACCTCCCTGGTCTTTGTGGTTGAATCTGTATTTGAAATTCACTGCTCAACTGGGGGACCTAACAGATAATTGTATGTGTGGGCTACAGAGATGAGGCAGTTATTTATACATCATTTTAACCTCTTACAACTCCGAATTTTCGCCTGTCTGACGTGCCCAAAGTTAAATGCCTGCCACTCAGGGCCAGAAACTAGGATATTCACATAATTAGTACTATTGCATAGGAAACACTCTGAAGTTTCTAAAACCATAAATATATAGTCTGTGGGTATAACAGAACAGATATAGCAGGCAAAAACCTGAGAAATTTCTGTCCGGAATTCCTTTTTCTTTTGCCCTCCACTCACTTTGAAGGCCTGGTAATAGAAGTCAATGGGGAATAGGACACAGGTTGCAGTACCTATGGCTTCCACTGGATGTGACCAGTGTCTGGAGGAAATAGCCCTGAGGAGATCCTTATAGAAGAAGAAAGACTACAGAAAGGGAGAAATGTAAACAACCGTGCACGTTCACGAGAACGTGAACGCGCCCAGCTTTCTTTTCCTCTTATAACGTTTCAGTTACCATCAGTGTAAAATATGATCGCTATTATTCATAAAAGGATACATAAGGATGCATTATTAATGATATTTGATTTGTTTGTGAAAAGATGAGAGGTATAACTTGAACACGTTCTCTTCACTGTACAACGGGCGAGTAGACTGACAATGCTTGGTGGAGTAGCTGAACATAACTTGCCAACCAAACGGAGATTCATGGATATAATGAATTACTTTTTCTAACAAAAGAACCATGGATTCTCTTGTTTGGACACTTGGGAAGCCCTCAGCAGAAGTTATTTGAAAGGTAAGCGATTTATATTAGCTGTGATTTGGACATTTTGAGAACCGAGCTGGATATGAATTTATTCTAATGTGGAAAATATGTGAGGTACTAGCCTCAAACAATCAAATGTGGTGCTTTCGCCGTAAAGCCTTTTTGAAATCTGACAACGCAGTGATATTGCCAAGAAGCAGAGCTGTTGATGTCTATGCAACACTTGTATATCGAAGAATGTTAGATATTACAAATTAAACACATTTATTGCACACAGAGTGAATCCATGCAACTTATTATGTGACTCGTTAAGCAGAGTTTTACTCCTGAACTTATTTAGGCTTGCCATAACAAAGGGGTTGACTAAAGACATTTCTTATTGACTAAAGACATTTCAACGTTTCATTTTTTATTAACAAAAAAAATCTAAAAACATAATTCCAGTTCGAAATTATTGGGTATTGTGTATAGGCCAGTGACACAACATCTCAATTCAATACATTTTGAATTCAGGCTGTAACACAACAAAATGTGGAAAAAGTAAAGGGGTCTCAATACCTTCTGAAGGTACTGAACTGGGTAAAACGGTATGGAACATTATTAAAGTGACCAGTGTTCAATGACTATGTACATAGGGCAGCACAAGTCCTCAACTGGCACCTTCATTAACTACTTACGGAGTGGTGGGGCACTTCCGACACTACCCGGTGAAATGTGAGGTGCCAAATTCAAAATTCAAAAGTTGAATTATTAAACATTCATCAATATACAAGTGTTGCATAGTCATCAAAAGCTCTGATTCTTGGCAATATCACAGCGTTGTCAGATTTCAAAAAGGCTTTATGGCGAAAGCACAACATTTGATTGTTTGAGGGTAGCACCTCTAATATTTATGCATTAGCATAAATCCATAACCCAACAAGGGTCTCACAAAACGAATAAAATCGCTAATATAAAATCGCTAATATAAAATTGCTTACCTTTGATGAACTTCTGCTGAGGGCTTCCTAAGTGTCCAACAAAGACAATCCATGCTTCTTTTGTTAGAAAAAGTCATTTTATTATATCCATATATCTCAGTTTGGTTGGAGCGTTATGATCATAAAATCCACCGCTGAGTCGCCCATTGAACCGTGAAGAGAACACGTTCAAATTATACCTATACACTTTATACAAACAAATCAAACATCATTTTTAATGTATCCTTAGGTATCCTTTTTGGGTATATTTGCTGTAATATTTCAACCGGACGATAACGTGAACGATAGGAAAGAAAAATAAAGTGGTGCGCATTCACAATCTCGCGCGCGTCAAACCTTGTTTACAAAAGTGGTCGCCTGACAATTTCCTGTTCCTATCTGTTCTGGTCACTTCTAGAATTCCCATCCTTTGTATGAAGACTGCTGACATCTAGTGGAAGCCATAGGTAATGCAGTCTCAGTCCTACATGAATTTGTATGCTATAGGCACATTTACAAAAAAAACTGCAAATCCGGATGGATTTTCCTCGGGGTTTTCACCTGCTATATCAATTCTATATCAATTCTGTTATACTCACATACATTATTTTAACTTTCCAATAGTACTAATTATGTGCATATCCTATTTTCTGGGCCTAAGTGGCATGCATTTTACTTTGGGCACGCCAGACTCTCCAAAACCATCACCTATGCAGCCGCTCCCTAAGAAGTTAAATAGTAAAAACACCAGTCTCAAAGTCAACAGTGACGAGGCGACTCCAGGATGCTGGCCTTCTAGGCAGAGTTCCTCTGTCCAGTGTCTGTGTTCTTTTGCCCGTCTTAATCTTTTATTGGCTAGTCTGAGATATGGCTTTTCTTTGCAACTCTGCCTAGAAGGCCAGAAATCCCTGAGTCGCCTCTTCACTGTTGATGTTGAGACAGGTGTTTTGCGGGTACTATTTCATGAAGCTGTCAGTTGAGGACTTGTGAGGCGTCTGTTTCTCAAACTAGCCACTCTAATGTACTTGTCCTCTTGCTCAGTTGTGCACCGGGGCCTCCCACTCCTCTTTCTATTCTGGTTAGAGCCAGTTTGCACTGTTCTGTGAAGGCAGTAGTACACAGCGTTGTACTAGATCTTCAGTTTCTTGGAAATTTCTCGCATGGAATAGCCTTCATTTCTCAGAACAAGAATAGACTGATGAGTTTCAGAAGAAAGTTCTTTGTTTCTGGCCATTTTGAGCCTATAATCGATCGCACAAATGCTGATGTTCCAGATACTCAACTAGTCTAAAGAAGGCTAGTTTTATTGCTTCTTTAATCAGCCAACATTTTTCAGCTGTTCTGAACATAATTGTAAAAAGGGTTTTCTAATGATCAATTAGCTTTTTAAAATGATAAACTTGGATTAGCTAACATAACGTGCCATTGGAACACAAGAGTGGTGGTTGCTGATAATGGGCCTCTGTACGCCTATGTAGATATTCCATCAAAAACGTGCAGTTTCCAGCTACAATAGTCATTTACAACGTTAACAATGTCTACATTGTATTTCTGATTGACCAAAAATTGCTTTTCTTTAAAAAACAATACATTTGTGTACGTCTCATGTCTGAGCCGTTGAATTGCGACTCCACTTTGTCTCTGAATTGACATTTTGTCTCTTTGATTGCCTTACGAAGGCCATAGCTGGTTTGTTTGTACACCTCCATGCTCCCAGTCACCTTACTGTGGTTAATGCTGTTGTTCGCACTTTCAGTTTTTCATGAATGCTGCCATCTATCCATAGTTTTTGGTTTAGATATGTTTTAATCATCACCATCGGAACAACATCCTCTATGCACTTCCCGATGAACTGAGTTAGTGTATACATCGATTATATTTTCAGAGGAAACTCGGAACATTGATGAACGCGTGATGAAAACAATCTTCAAGACAGAAAGAAAGACATTTGTTTTCAAGATGTTTTCTTCACATTAGACATGATTAATTTGGAGACCTGCAATGTAGACATGGTATCCTTACATTGTCCATTTGTGTCCCAAATGGCACCTTTTCCCTTATGTAGTGCACTACTTTTGACTAGGGCCTGTAGGGCATGGAGTACGGTGCCATTTGGGACACAAGGTCCCAAATAAAATATTAAATGTTTATTATGCCTTTGTGAACCAGACGGAGCAAATCACAGCTAGAATGCCATGCTGAATATTTTCAGTTGTTGCATGTTTCTATTAGCTGCTTGCCAGATTTTACTTTTTAGAAGTAGAATGATAATCTCCCCTCAGACATATTAGTTCGATACATGTTTCTTTACATAATTAACAACAGTTATGTCAATTCATTAGCAATATGAACAAATTAACAGCAGATACTACAGCACTTTATACTGTAATTATTCAGTTCTCACATTACATTGAAGTAGATTGAGTTTCATTAAAAGCAGTGTATGTTTTCAAACCCCCAGACTGCAAACCCCCAGTCTTGATACCATGAATTAAGTGTTAAGAAGTTCAGTGTCAGCTAGCCATGTAACATAATTAATTGAAGATCCAACACACTTTTTTTTCCTCCAGAGGTGTACAACTCTACTGTGCAGGCACACTAGGCAATGTCAAGAATGTCCCAAAGGTCCAAATGCAGAGTTGTTTATCTCAATATAGCATTGTTTATGGGTAACAATTCAATATCTTACTGTGATTGTTTTCAATTAAAATTGACAAATATAAGCAAAAATAGCTTATTAGCAAAGAGAAATCTTTCATGATTTTTTTTTATAGGACTGTCTGGGAGTGGTCTGAGTGGGGAGAGGAAAACTAGCTGTTATTGAAAGAGAGGTTTAAAACTATCTTTCTTATTGGTCTATTAACTGATGTCACCAGGCAGGCCAAAGCTCCATCCCACCAAAACAGGCTGAAATTTCAGGTGGCATTTTAAAACAGCTCTTACACTAAAAGGACATTAGCATGATTTTCACAAATATATAGTATTATTCTAACCCCATAGTGTGGATATATATATATATACACAGGAAATCAAGTTTTTGATTGCATTAGGCCTTTAACATCTCTGAAGGCGTTATGGTTGATGAGTACGTACTGTAGATAGTTACGTTTCTACACTTCGACACACAGATGTTCTGGGTCCAAAATGACCCCCTATTCCCTATAGGGCTCTGTTCAAAAGTAATGCACTACATAGAGAATAGGGTGCTATTTGGGAAGCAGGCTTGATGAGGTCCTTGTTTTTCAACAAATAACAAGAGAGCAGCCGTGGCTTCTCTTCCACACTCCTGCATTGTCATGTCCAATAGCTCAACTTAGCCACAAACATGAGCATGGCTAAATAATTAGGCAGATGTTAGCATGGGCCACCCAGGCCCAGAGAATAAATCAGTTTTAAGACTGCAAAATACTCTGCTTTGGTCGCAATGGCAATAAGCCATACATTGGGTTCACATGCAGGGGTTGATTAAGGATTACCCCCTTTTTTTCACCTAAAATGACATACCCAAATCTAATTGCCTGTAGCTCAGGCCCTGAAGCAAGGATATGCATATTCTTGGTACCATTTGAAAGGAAACACTTTGACGTTTATGGAAATGTGAAAGGAATGTAGTAGAATATAACACAATAGATCTGGTAAAAGATAATACAAAGAAAAAAACAACCATTCTTTTGTATTTTTTTTGTATCATCTTTGAAATGCAAGAGAAAGGCCATAATGTATTATTCCAGCCCTGGTGCAATTTAGATTTTGGCCACTAGAATGCATTAGTGTAAGTTTTAGACTGATCCAATGAACCCTTGCATTTCTGTTCAAAATGTTGTATCAAGACTGCCCAAATGTGCCTAATTTGTTTATTAATAACGTTTCATGTTAAAAATGTTGCACTCTCCTCAAACAATAGCATGATATTCCTTCACTGTATTAGCTACTGTACATTGGACAGTGCAGTTAGATTAACAAGAATGTAAGCATTATCAGATATGTCTATGTCCTGGGAAATGTTCTTGTTACTTACAACCTCATGCTAATCGCATTAGCCAAGGTTAGCTCAACCGTCCCATGGAAGGGACACCGTTCCCGAACAAAGAGTTGCAGTCTGTTTTGGAATGGGTGGCCAGTAATAAACTCGTCCTGAACATCTCTAAATCTAAGAGCATTGTATTTGGTACAAATCATTCCTTAAATTAGAGACCTCAGCTGAATCTGCTGATGAACAGTGTGGTGGTTGAACAGGTTGAGGAGATTAAATTACTTGGCGTTACCTTCGATTGTAAACTATCATGGTCAAAACATACAGATTCAAAGGTTGTAAAGATGGGGAGAGGTCTGTCCGTAATAAAGAGATGCTTTGAAACAAAAGCAAGTCCTGCAGGATCTAGTTTTGTCTTTTCTTGATTATTGTCCAGTCTTGTGGTCGAGTGCTGCAAGGAAAGACCAAGTTAAGCTGCAGCTGGCCCAGAACAGAGAGGCATCTTGGTCTTCCATGTAATCAGAGGGCTGATATAAATACTATGTATGCCAGTCTCACTTGGTTAAGAGTTGAGGAGAGACTGACTGCATCACTTCTTTTTATAAGTAATTTCACTGTCCCCAAACCCAGAACAAATTCAAGAAGGCGTACAATATTATATAGAGCCAATATTGCATGGAACGTTCCATCTCATAAAGCTCAAGTAAACAGCAAACCTGGTTTAAAAAAACAGATAAAGCAACACCTCACGCCACAATATCTCTCCCCTTTTTGACCTAGATAGCTTGTATGTAAACTCAGTACATCCTCTCACTGTCAACTGCGTTTATTTTCAGCAAACTTAACATGTGTAAATATTTCTATGAACATAACAAGATTCAACAACAACTGAGACGTAAACTGAACAAGTTCCACAGACATGTGACTAACAGAAATTGAATAATGTGTCCCTGAACAAAGGGGGGGTCAAAATCAAAAGTAATAGTACCTGGTGTGGCCACCAGCTGCATTAAGTACTGCAGTGCATCTCCTCATGGACTGCACCAGATTTACCAGTTCTTGCTGTAAGATGTTAACCCACTTTTTCACCAAGGCACCTGCAAGTTCCCGGACATTTCTGGGGGGAATGGCCCTAGCCCTCACCCACCGATCCAACAGGTCCCAGACGTGCTCAATGGGATTGAGATCCGGGCTCTTCGCTGGCCATGGCAGAACACTGACATTCCTGTCTTGCAGTAAATCACGCACAGAACGAGCAGTATGGCTGGTGGCATTGTCATGCTGGACGGTCATGTCAGGATGAGCCTGCAAGAAGGGTACCACATGAGGGAGGAGGATGTATTCCCTGTAACGCACAGCGTTGAGATTGCCTGCAATGACAACAAGCTCAGTCCGATGATGCTATGACACACCGCCCCAGACCATGACGGACCCTCCACCTCGATCCCGCTCCAGAGTACAGGCTCAGTCCTTCGACAATAAACGCAAATCCGACCATCGCCCCTGGTGAGACAGAACCGCGACTCGTCAGTGAAGAGCACTTTTTGCTTGTCCTGTCTGGTCCAGCGACGGTGGGTTTGTGCCCATAGGCGACGTTGTTGCCGGTGATGTCTGATGAGGACATGCCTTACAACAGGCCTATAAGCCCTCAGTACAGCCTCTCAGCCTATTGCGGACAGTCTGAGCACTGATTGAGGGATTGTGCATTCCTGGTGTAACTCGGGCAGTTGTTGTTACCGTCCTGTACCTGTCCCGCAGGTGTGATGTTCGGATGTACCGATCCTGTGCAGGTGTTGTTACACGTGGTCTGCCACTGCGAGGACAATCAGCTGTATGTCCTGTCTCCCTGTAGCACTGTCTTAGGCTTCTCACAGTATGGACATTGCAATTTATTGCCCTGGCCACATCTGCAGTCCTCATGCATCCTTGCAGTATGCCTAAGGCACATTCACGCAAGGCCTCTTTAGTGTCCTGAGTTTTCTGTAACCTTAATTGCCTACCGTCTGTAAGCTGTGTCTTAACGACCGTTCCACAGGTGCATGTTCATTAATTGTTTATGGTTCATTGACCAAGCATGGGAAACAGTGTTTAAACACTTTACAATGAAGATCTGTGAAGTTATTTGGATTTTTATTAATTATCTTTGAAAGACAGGATCCTGAAAAGGGGATGTTTGTGTATTGATATGTAGGCTCTGTTTGCCTTTTTTTTTACATAGATCTGTCCTTGAGCTGTTGTCTATTAACATTCTATATTATGTAAACTTTCATGTTTTGGACCCCAGGAAGAGTAGCTACTGCTTTTGCAACAGCTAATGGGGATCATAATAAAATACCAAAACAATACAACAAATACATGGAATCATAAATATTGTTTTTTTTTGTTCTCACCACAGTTAGACATTTTGCTTCCGGGAGGCCCCTTCACACAATGAAATACATGATTCATAATTCTCATTTCCTGCTTTGGGTTAATTGCAATGAGTAAACTGGGCCATACGCACTGTCTGAGGTTTATATTTAGCATGGGTTTCATGCAGAGTACATGCACAGTGGTCAGGATTATCTGGGGTAGATATGTACAGCATGTTCTTTCAGCTGAAATGATCTAGAACATGACTACCCAATGACTCAGAGGTGTTTGATTAATTAGTTAAAGCATACATATTGAGTGTGTGTGGACAAGCTAATCACTTACACATCATCGCCCCGGCATGCACCACTGGGGCTCTCAACATGCACTGGGATTCTGGAAGAGGAGATTAATATGATAAGAGTTCTAGGCAGAACATTCATTAATGCCACTGCAAGGTGGAAAAAAAACATGTTTGCGTTTGAGTAATTAGCGGACAGAGGATCTTCCATATCCATTGGCGATGCATGAGATTGGGAGCTGCGCGGCTCATGAAAATTAATTTCCCTCACCGTGAAACTAATTACAGACACAGGGCCAGAGTGTGGGAACTCTGGGTTCTTCTGAGCACATACTGGGAAAGATGGAACTGATCCATATACAGCTATTGGTCTTCTGGGCTCATGGTTATTAGAAGAAATTGATTCCAGGCCCAGCCAGCACACGTTTATGTGCTCATGTTTCAAGAAACATGATTGATTACGTACATTTACTTTGTGAGGATGGTATGTCTGTGTGCAGTTATGTCCATTTAACTACTTAGGGAGTGGTGGGGCGCCCCACTCCCGACAATACCCGGTGAAATGTGAGGCGCCAAATTCAAAATCCAAAAGTTGAATTATTAAACATTCATAAATATACAACTGTTGCATAGTCATCAAAAGCTCTGCTTCTTGGCAATATCACAGCGTTGTCAGATTTCAAAAAGGTTTTACGGCGAAAGCACAACATTTGATTGTTTGAGGATAGCACCCCACATATTTTCAACATTAGCATAAATTCATATCCAGCGCGGGTCACACAAAACCCATATCACAGCTAAAATAAATCTCTTACCTTTCGAAGAACTTCTGCTGAGGGCTTCCCAAGTGTCCAACGAAGACATCCAATGGTTCTTTTGTTATAAAAAGTCATTTATTATACCCATAAATCTTAGTTTGGTTGGCGCGTTATGATCAGAAAATACAATGTCGAATCACCCATTGAAGCGTGAAGAGAACACGTTCAAATATACCTATCAACTTTCCTAAACAAATCATAGATCATTTATAATGCATCATTAGCTATCCTTTTATGAATATTAGAGATAATATTTCACTCGGATGGTAACCTAAACGTTATGAAAGGAAAATAAAGAGGGGCGCGCACATGGTCTCGCGCCCGTAAAATCTTGTTGACATCTGAGCTACCTCGACTATTTCCTGTTTCTATCCGTGCTGCTCAGGGCTACAGCTTCCAAACTCTGTATAAAGACTGTTGACGTCTAGTGGAAGCCATAGGTACTGCAGTCTCAGTCCTAGTTAAAATAGAAATGAACCCTGGAGAAGAAGGTCATGTACAAAAAAAACTGCAAATCCGGATGGATTTTCCTCTGGTTTTTGCCTGCTATATCAGCTATATATACTCACATACATTATTTAAAAAAAAATCATTAACACTTAGAACCTTCAGAGTGTTTCCTTTCCAATAGTACTAATTATGTGCATATCCTATTTTCCGGGCCTGAGTGGCAGGCATTTTACTTTGGGCACGCCAGACTCTCCAAAACCGTCACCTCTGCTGCCGCTCCCTAAGAAGTTACATAAAGGTTAAATAAATAAAACATTGGATGTGTGATGAACACAATGGGAGACAGAGAGCTGGTTTCATGTGCAGGGCGCAGCAGGTGTTTATTTGTAAAGGACCACTGGAGGAGGCAGGTAGCTGGGTCCATGGGCAGGCAGAAGATCATCCACAGGGGGTCCAAAATGCAACAATACAGGCAGGGAAAAGGCTAGTAACGTTGTCCGGGAGATCAGGCAATAGTTTGATAACAGGAAATCCAATAGGCTGAAGTACAGGTAGGGAATAGGCAAAAGGTGTCGTTGGTGAGGCAGGTAAAAACGATCATACACAGGAGGATTCAATTACGGGAAAAACAGAGCTCTGAATAGAAGTGTGTCACAAAATAAACAATACCTCACAATGATGGGGTGCAAAGAATTTAACTAAATAGTGTGTGATAATGACATACAGGTGTGTGAACTGGTGATCAGAATTCATGTGATTAGGATCTGGAGAGTGAGCTGTGTTTAGGGGATCTATGTGTTTGAGAGTGTGAGTTGGAAGCAGACGTTACAGGATGGTCAATTTATATGGTCAAATAATCTTGATGAAGCTGTTAAGAAAACCGGGAGGGGTACGTTGGTTATAAAAGTATGTTCTGCATTTTTGACACAAAAATCATCTGTACGAGTTGTTCAAGCTCTGGTCTTGTTCCATATTGATTAAGGTCTGGTATGGTTAAGTGCAGCAAAGAAAGACCTAGCAAAGCAGCAACAGGCTCAAAATAGAGCAACACACCTTGCCATTAACTGCACATACAGAACTACCATCAACAACATACATCCCAGTCTTTCCTGTTGAGGGTTGACGAAAGAGGAACTGCTTCTCTTTTGGTTTTTATGAGAAATGTTACTGTGATAAAAATTCCAGATAATCTGCATAATCAAATAACATTCAGCCCAGACAATCATACATACCTCACACGACATGCCACCAGGGATATCTTCACAGTTCCTATCTCCAAAACAAATCCACAGCAACAAACAGTTTTATACAGAGCCATGATCACATGGAACCAAAAGTATGTTGACACCTGCTTGTCGAACATCTCATTCCAAAATCATGGCCTTTAATATAGAGTTGGTCCCCCCTTTGCTGCTATTACAGCTGACTCTCTTCTGGGAAGGCTTTCCACTAGAAGTTAGAACATTGCTGCAGGGTCTTGCTTTCATTCAGCCACAAGATCATTAGTGAGGTCGGGCACTGAAGTTGGGCAATTAGGCCTGGCTTGCAGTTGGCATTTAAATTAATCCCAACGGTGTTCGATGGGATTGAGGTCAGGGCTCTGTGCAGGCCAGTCAATTCTTCAATACCGATCTTGACTAACCATTTCTGCATGGACCTCACTTTGTGCACGTGGGCATTGTTAGGCTGAAACAGGAAGGTCCTTCCCCAAACTTTTGGATAAACAGAATCGTCTAGAATATCATTGTATGCTGTAGCATTAAAATTGACCTTCACTGGAACTAAAGGGTGGCAGGTAGCCTAGTGGTTAGAGCGTTGGGCCAGTAGTTGAGAGGTTGCTGCATCGAATCCCCAAGGTGACAAGATAAAAATCTGTCGTTCTGCCCCTGGACAAGGAAGTTAACCCACTGTTTGGGGGAGCCTGGGGGCACTCAAGGCCATTTAGATATTGCCACCTGTAACCGAAAAACTTTTGTGCTTTCAAAGAAGGATAAATAATCCAATAAAAGCAGACGGTCGGTAAGTAGACTTATGAAAAGGTTGAACCAAACGAAATGCACACATCTAATACACATAACACATCGCATAAAACTGGAGAAGCCCCCGTCTATGTCCTTTCCAAGGGAGGAGAGGATGGAGAGGAAGTGTGTTGTAAATAAGAATTTGTTCTTCACTGACTTGCCTAGTTAAATGAAACAGGCCTAGCCCGAACCATGAAAACAGGCCCAGACCATTATTCCTCCTCCACCAAACTTTACAGTTGGCACTATGCATTTAGCTGGTAGTGTTCTCCTGGCATCTGCCAAACACAGATTGGTGAAGCGTGATTCATCACTCCAAAGAACGCATTTCCACTGCTCCAGAGTCCAATGGCAGCGAGCTTTACACCACTCCAGCCGACGATTGGCGTTGCGCATGGTGATCTTAGGCATGTGCGCAGCTGTTTGGCAATGGAAACCCCTTTCATGAAGCTCCCGACAAACAGTTATTGTGCTGACGTTGGGAATTCAACAAACTTCTGGCTTTACGTTTAGGGTAGGTCAATAAAGGTTGAAATGTCATTGATAAACATCTCAACCAAATATTACACACATTTCCATGTTGAAATGAGGTGGTGTGCCCAGTGGTTATTGAACATTGTGAATAAATATTAAAACTTATGCACCTGAACATTCTGCCTCATGAATATCTGCCCTTAAGACAGCATCTCTACGTTACATGCTTTACATTGACTATAATAAGCTTGGGCTGAACGATAACAGTTACTAAAATGAGTGCCAGAACAGAACTACAAGCACAGCTCCACTGATGAACTAACCTAGGTTCAAATACTATTTGAAATATTTGAAATACTTTGAGCATTTGCACTAGTCTGCCTGGAGTGTCAAATGGGCAGGGTTAGTAGTTTCTCAACTGTTCTATTGGTCTAATGAACCAGGCAAGTTAAATCAAGCAGAGATGAAATATTGAAATTATTTCAAATAGTATTTGAACTCAGGTCTGTTCTCTTCTCAACCTGCGTTACATGATCACAAATGCACTGTATTATATATATACTATTCTTGACCTATTACACTTAATTGTGTATGTAATTGCCTTTTGATGGTTAATTCATGGGTTTATCTTCAGTAGAGAGATTCAACAAAATTACTAATCTGACACATCTATCTTTGCTGTTTAATCCATGCTATTAAAAATGGACTCATGTACTGTGTATCTTAGTGACAACTATAAAGGCCCATGTGATACTGATGATCTCCTCCAAATGCATATGTGTCAAGTCCAGGCCTGAGAAGACAGGCTGGAGTGTTTAGTTTTGGTTTTGTTGTAGGGGTTTTCTGTTCTAGGTTATCTGTTTCTATGTTGGGGTAATGGTTCCAAATTAGAGGCAGCTGTGTGTCGTTGTCTCTAATTGGGAACCATATACAGTATATGTTTGTAGTTTTCACTTGGGGTTTGTGGGTTATTGTTTTGAGCATAGTGTCTATTAGTATATGTTAATGGTGCGATTGTCGTTCTGTTTAACTGGTTTGCCCAGTTACGTGAGTTACGTTCATTCATTAAAAGCATGTATACTGGATGCCTCGCTGCGCCTTGGTCTGTCCTTTCTGGAGATTGTGACAATATGCCAATGCAGACAAGCAGCACTTTCATTGTGCAGTCATACCATTACATTGGTGAAGCACAACGAAATAAGATCATTATTTCCAATTTCAATCTGAGTCAGACTCTTCAGATAATTAGCATTTCTAATGTATATGTAAATATTGTTCTCCTGTTCAAAGCTCTCAGCATGAATATTCATACAAGGATCATTGCAATGCTCATCACAGCATCACGCCACCATATCCCACAGTACGTATACTGTATTTAATGCCAGAGGAAACAAAGCAGCACATTTTGTCAACAACATTAAACAGCAGAATCCCCTATGTATATTGTATGTTGTTGTATTTGATTTGTGTGACTATCCTTGTCTGTCAGTGTATCAGTGTTCAAATAAAATAAAATGTTATTGGTTGTGTACACATGTTTAGCAGATGTTATAGCGGGTGTACCGAAATGCTTGTGTTCTTAGCTCCAACAATACAAAAAAATCTTAAAGTAAAAAAATTGAATGAAGAAATATACACTACCGTTCAAAGGTTTGGGGTCACATAGAAATGTCCTTGTTTTTGAAAGAAAAACACTTTTTTTGTCCATTAACATAACATCAAATTGATCAGAAATATAGTGTAGACATTGTTAATGTTGTAAATGGCAATTGTAGCTGGAAACGGCAGATTTTTTATGGAATATCTACATAGGCGTACAGAGGCCAGTTATCAGCAACTTTCACTCCTGTGTTGCAATGGCACGTTGTGTTAGCTAATCCAGTTTATCATTTTAAAAGGCTAATTGATCATTAGAAAACCCTTTTGCAACTACGTTAGCACAGCTGAAAACTTTTGTTCTGTTTAAAGCAATAAAACTAGCCTTCTTTAGTCTAGTTGAGTATCTGGAGCATCAGCAGTTGTGGGTTCGATTATAGGCTCAAAATGGCCAGAAACAAAGAACTTTCTTCTGAAACTCGTCAGTCTATTCTTGTTCTGAGAAATGAAGGCCAGTCCATGCGAGAAATTGCCAAGAAACTGAAGATCTCGTGCAACGCTGTGTACTACTCCCTTCACATAACAACGCAAACTGGCTCTAACCAGAATATAAAGAGGAGTGGGAGGCCCCGGTGCACAACTGAGTGTCTAGTGTCTAGTTTGAGAAACAGACGCCTCACAAGTTCTCAACTGGCAGCTTCATTAAATAGTACCCCGCAAAACACCAGTCACAACGTCCACAGTGACGAGGCGACTCAGGGATGCTGGCCTTGTAGGCAGAGTTCCTCTGTCCAGTGTCTGTGTTCTTTTGCCAATCTTAATCTTTTGGAGGTCTGGAGGTGGAGGAGGTCTAATTCATGCAGTCTCCTCTGAACAGTTGATGTTGAGATGCATCTATTACTGTGAAGCATTTAATTGTAATTTCTGAGGCTGGTAACTCTAATGAACGTATCCTCTGCAGCAGAGGTAACTATGGGTCTTTCTTTCCTGCGGCAGTCCACATGAGAGCCAGTTTCATCATAGCACTTGATAGGTTTTGCAACTGCACTTGAAGAAACTTTAAAAGTTCTTGACATTTTCCAGATTGACTGACCTTCATGGCTTAAAGTATTTGAGCTGTTCTTGCCATAATATGGACTTTGACTTGTACCAAATAGGGCTATCTTCTGTATACCCCAACACAAATGATTGGCTCAAATGCATTAAGAAAGAAAGAAATTCCACAAATTAACTTTTAACAAGGCACACCTGTTAAAACTACTTAGGGAGTAGCGGCTCACTAGCGGGCCACTCCCAACACTACCCGGTGAAATGTAGGGCGCCAAATTCAAAATCCAAAAGTTGAATTATTAAACATTCATCAATATACAAGTGTTGCATAGTCATCAAAAGCTCTGCTTCTTGGCAATATCACAGCATTGTCAGATTTCAAAAAGGCTTCACGGCGAAAGCACAACATTTGATTGTTTGAGGAGAGCACCTCATATTTTCCACATTAGCATAAATTCATATTCAGCGCGGGTCACACAAACCCATATAAGAGCTAAAAAATATCACTTACCTTTCGAAGAACTTCTTCTGAGGGCTTCCCAAGTGTCCAACGAAGACATCCAATGGTTCTTTTGTTAGAAAAAGTCATTTATTATATCCATAAATCTTCGTTTGGTTGGCGCGATCATAAAATCCATCGTTGAGTCGCCCATTGAACCGTGAAGAGAACACGTTCAAATTATACCTATAAACTTTATACAAACAAATCAAACAATTTTTTATGTATCCTTAGGTATCCTTTGATGTCTATTTACTGTAATATTTCAACCGGACGATAACGTGAACAATAGGAAAGGAAAATAAAGTGGGGCGCGCTCACAATCTTGTGCCCGTCAAACGTTGTTGACAAAAGTGGTCCCTTCACTACTTCCTCTTCCTATCCATTCTGCTTAGTGCTAGAGCTTCCAGACACTGTATAAAGACTGTTGACATCTAGTGGAAGCCATAGGTACTGCAGTCTCAGTCCTAGTTAAAATAGAAATTAATAGGCAGCCTGGAGAAGGTAATGTACAAAAAAAACTGCAATTCCGGATGGATTTTCCTCGGGTTTTCACCTGCTATATCAGTTCTGTTATACTCACCTACATTGTTTTAACACTTTTAGAAACGTCAGAGTGTTTCCTATCCAATAGTACTAATTATGTGCATATCCTATTTTCTGGGCCTGAGTGGCAGGCATTTTACTTTGGGCACGCCAGACTCTCCAAAACCGTCACCTCTGCTGCCGCTCCCTAAGAAGTTCATTGACATGCATTCCAGGTGACTACCTCATGAAGCTGGTTGAGAGAATGCCAATAATATGCAAAACTGTCATCAAGGCAAAGGGTGGCTACTTTAAAGAATCTCAAATATAAAATATATTTTGATTTGTTTAACACTTTTTTGGTTACTACATGATTCCATATGTGGTATTTCATAGTATTGAGGTCTTCACTATTATTCTACAATGTAGAAAATATATATTTTTTTTTTAAAACCCAATGAATGAGTATGTGTGTCCATACCTTTGACTGGTAGTGTATATATACACAGTGTTTTCAGAAAGTATTCAGATCCCTTCACCTTTTCCACATTTTGTTACGTTACAGGCTTATTCAAAAATATATTCAATTGTTAGATTTGTGTTATGAATCTACACACAATAGCCCATAATGACAAAGCAAAAACAGGTTTTTAGAACTTTTTGCAAGTAAAAAAAAACCCTAATGATAATGGTAATGCGGTCGGCATTTGATTGTGAGGTATTCTAGGTTTTCATTTTGTGGACCCCATGAAAAGTAGTTGCTATTTCCTCAAAAGAAAGTAAACAAATAAACAAATGTCTAGTCGAGACTACTCCTATTTGTTACTTCTGTAAAATTATTTTGGTAAAATAATCTATCATGTTGGGCTTGATTGCACATGTAGCACATGGGGAAGTGTGAAACGTACTCCTAAGCCTGAGGTGTCCCGCTTGCGTCGCCTCATTAGCTAGCTTTTGAGGTGGCGCGATTGGCTATGTGTTTGGGAGGCAGAGGTCCCGAGATCGAGCCAGTTATGGGCCGAATAGTGAGAAAGTGGTACTCACTAAGCAAGCTGCGTGACGTCCTTTACAGTGGTGCCTAGTGACTCTGATCTACACGCTGGGGTTGCTGTTGAGTACGTTTGAAAGGTGAATGTAGCTTATGGGGATGTGTAAAACTTACTCCTTAGCCTGAAGTGTCTCTCTTGCGTCGCCTCATTATCTTGCTTTTGAGGTGGAGTGATTGGCTAAAACGCTTGAGGGAGGATGGTCACGTGTGTTTGTGAGGCAGAGGTTTGCGCCACGTATGAGCTGACTCAGGAGGACATGGTTCTCGCTAAGCAAGCAGCGTGACATCCTTTACACACACATCACTGAAACATAAAATGGAATCATGATCAATCATACATGAAATCAAAGGAACAGGTGTTGTCCATCTAGTTTGCCAGTTCCTTCCCTCCTTTCTCCCCCCTTTCACACTTCTCTTTTCCCACTCTTTTTTTCCTCCCCATTTCCCACTCCTCCTTTCTTCCCTATTTCCCACTCCTTCTTTCTCCACCCTTTCCCACTTCTCCCACTTAGGGGAACTAAAACGACAAATGTTAGGTGAATTTACGTAAAGTATGTTTCGTATGACTCTGAGGCCACGCTGAAAGCCATCCATGTGCTATCCATGTGAACAATATTTTATGAACACATATGGAGGAGGTGATTTTATTTTGCATGCTATAGTGCAGATATTACTTATTGTGAGTCTGCATAAAGTGATTTACATGTTAATCATTATGAAAAGAGTCTGTGATCTACATCTTTCCTTCCTTCTCTCTGGAAATAAATAGATTACACCTCTCTAATCGATCAAACCTACGACCCATTGCGAGCGCATTAGGATGCTGCATTGCAAGAGTATATCTTATTTAATTAGGCCATAATCCTTTCAAGTGTGCTTCCACGTGACTGTGGTGGGAAAACATCTCTGGGACTAGCATGGACATGGTTTTAGTCATTAAGAAAATCAGGTCAACTTCTCTGGTTGAGAAGAAATCTAAGGGAAAGCTACATAAGCCCTGAGTTGTGTTTCTTTTAGTTTTAATTAGTAGTTCACAAAACATATATATACAGTACCAGACAAAAGTTCGGACACACCTAGTCATTCAAAGGTTTTTCTTTATTTTACTATTTTCTACCTTGTAGAATAATAGTGAATCAAATAAAATTAAATGTTATTTGTCACATGCGCCGAATGCAACATGGCAGATATGAGATGGCAGCTTCGCTGTTAGTCCTGAGGAAACTGTGCATTATTTTTTTTTATGTATTATTTATAACATTGTTAGCCCAGAAAACCTTAAGTGTTATTACATACAACCGGGAAGAACTATTGAATATCAGAGCGTCTGTCACGATCTTCGGAAGGGACAGACCAAGGCGCAGCGAGGTATCCAGTATACATTCTTTATTGAATAACGTAACTGGGACAAAAACAACAAAACAAACAAAAATGAAGATCGTAACGTTGAAACATAACAAATGACACAAACAAAGCTATGCTCAAACAATAACCCACAAACCCCTAGTGCAAACTACAAACATATATATGGTTCCCAATTAGAGGTAACGACACTCAGCTGCCTCTAATTGGGAACCATTACCCCAACATAGAAATGGATAACCTAGAACGAAAAAACCCTACACCAAAACAAAAACAAAACATGCCAGCCTGTCTTCTCAGGCCTGGATGTGACAGTACCCCCCCCAAAGGCGCGGACTCCGACCGCGCCAAAAGTCCATGGGGGGGTCTTCGGGTGGGTCTTTTGGTCCCAGATGGCGGCTCCGGTGCCGGCCGTGCTGGCTTGATGTCCCGCACCGGAGGCCCTGGGCTATTAGCCGGAACTCTGGTGCGAGGAGCAGGAACCGGCCATGATGGGCTCATGACGAGCACTGGAACTCTGGTGCGAGGAGCAGGAACCGGCCGTACTGGGCTCACGATGATCACTGGGACTCTGGTGCGAGGAGCAGGAACCAGCCGTACTGGGCTCACGATGCTCACTGGGACTCTGGTGCGGGGAGCAGGAACGGGCCGTACTGGACTCATGACGTACACTGGGACTCTGGTGCGGGGAGCAGGAACGGGCAGGAACGGGCCAGAGTCCCAGTGCGCTTCGGGAGTCCAGTACGGCCGGTTCCTGCTCCCCACACCAGAGTTCCAGTGCTCGTCATGAGCCCATCACGGCCGGTTCCTGCTCCTCGCACCAGAGTTCCGGCTAATAGCCCAGGGCCTCCGGTGCGGGACATCAAGCCAGCACGGCCGGCACCGGAGCCGCCATCTGGGACCAAAAGACCCACCCGAAGACCCCCCCATGGACTTTTGGCGCGGTCGGAGTCCGCGCCTTTGGGGGGGGTACTGTCACATCCAGGCCTGAGAAGACAGGCTGGCATGTTTTGTTTTTGTTTTGGTGTAGGGTTTTTTTCGTTCTAGGTTATCCATTTCTATGTTGGGGTAATGGTTCCCAATTAGAGGCAGCTGAGTGTCGTTACCTCTAATTGGGAACCATATATATGTTTGTAGTTTGCACTAGGGGTTTGTGGGTTATTGTTTGAGCATAGCTTTGTTTGTGTCATTTGTTATGTTTCAACGTTACGATCTTCATTTTTGTTTGTTTTGTTGTTTTTGTCCCAGTTACGTTATTCAATAAAGAATGTATACTGGATACCTCGCTGCACCTTGGTCTGTCCCTTCCGAAGATCGTGACAGCGTCGTCAACTTACCAGCACAACCAGCACTATGACCAGGAATACGACTTTCCCAAAGCGGATCCTTTGTCTACACCTCCCAGGGCATTTGAACTGATTCCAGAGGCAGACCCTAAAAACAATGCCGCTGGAGGAAAGGGTGCCAGAGCGGTCTTCTAGTAAGGCTTCGGATGCGCGAACACCACCCACTGCTCCCGAGTATATTACTCGCTAATGTTAACAATTCCTGACATTTAATAGTTGTAAAAATTCCTTGTCTTGGGTCAGTTAGGATCACCACTTTATTTTAAGAATGTGAAATGTGCAGAAAAATAGTAGAGTGATTTATTTCAGATTTTATTTCTTTCATCACATTACCAGTGGGTCAGAATGTCAAGAGCAGGGTGTAGCTGGTGCAAATGAGTCAGGCGCAGGACAGCAGAGATGAGCAACACAACGTAGTTTACTCAAGGAAAATACAAAGTACCAACAAAATACAATGCCCACCAAATATGGACTGACAATACCATGAACAATAACGCACACAAACATGGGGAAAACAGATTGTTAAATATTGAACATGTAATTGGGGAATTGAAACCAGGTGTGTATAAAACAAAAACAAAGACAAAACAAATGGAAAATGAAAAGTGGATCGGCGATGGCTAGAAGGCCGGTGACGTCGACCACCCGAACGTCGCCCGAACAAGGAGAGGGACCAACTTCGGCGGAAGTCATGACACAGAAGTTTACATACACGTAATTAGTATTTGGTAGCATTGCCTTTAAATTGTTTAACTTGGATCATATGTTTCGGGTAGCCTTTCACAAGTGTCCCACAATAAGTTGGGTGAATTTTGACCCATTCCTCCTGACAGAGCTGGTGTAACTGCGTCAGGTTTGTAGGCCTCCTTGCTCGCACACACTTTTTCAGTTCTGCCCACAAATGTTCTATCGGATTGAGGCCAGTGCTTTATGATGGCCACTCCAATACCTTGACTTTGTTGTCCTTAAAAATGTCTTCAGGCTAGGGTCTATTTTTCTCCATTTCCGCCTGACTACGTGCCCAAAGTAAACTGCCTGTTGCTCAGGCCTGAAATCAGGATATGCATATAATTGGAACCATTGGAAAGAAAACATTCTGACGTTTATAGAAATGTTAAAATAATGTAGGAGACTATAACACAATAGATATGGCAGGAGAAAATCCAAAGAAAAACTACCAGGAATTTTATTTTTTGAGAGAGCCCATGCTCTTCCAATGGAAAGTACAGGAAATGTAATCTAGCTACCAGTATGCAAATCCTATGGCTTCCACTGTGTGTCAGTAGTCTTTGTTCGAGGTTTCAGGCTTGTTTCTTCCCAAACGAGGAAGAATAATGAGTTTTGATACAGGGAAACAGACTTGGAAATCAGTGGATGCTCGTGCGACAAAGAGGACCCGCACCTTCTAATATCGTTTTCCTATTGAACATACTTCTTTCCATTTGAAATAAGAGTTTAATTACATTTTAGGGTGATGACAAATCAGAGGAAGATTTTCAAAAAGTAAGTGGATATTTAATCGCGATTTGTGAATTTATGAAACCTGTGGCTTTGGAAAAATATTTTGATGTGGGGTGCCGTCCTCAAACAATCGCATGGCATGATTTCGCTGTAAAGCCTACTGTAAATTGAACAGTGCAGTTAGATTAACAAGAATTTAAGCTTTCAACCGATATAAGACACTTGTTTGTACCTACATGTTTAATATCAATCATTTTTATGATGATTTATTGGAATTGCGTGCCCTCCAGTTTCACCGGAAGTTGTCCCGCTTGCGGGATGCCTAGCCTTAAGCCATTTAGCCACAACTTTGGAAGTATGCTTGGGGTCATTGTCCATATGGAAGACCCATTTGCTACCAAGCTTTAACTTCCTGACAGATGTCTTGAGATGTTGCTTCGATATATCCACATAGTTTTCCTGCCTCATGATGCCATCTATTTTGTGAAGTGTACCAGTCCCTCCTGCAGCAAAGCACCCCCACAACATGATGCTGCTACCCCCGTGCTTCACGGTTGGGATGGTGTTCTTCGGCTTGCAAGCCTCCCCCTTTATCTTCCAAACATAACAATGGTCATTATGGCCAAACAGTTCTATTTTTGTTTCATCAGACCAGAGGACATTTCTCCAAAAAGTACCATCTTTGTCCCCATGTACAGTTGCAAACCATAGTCTGGCTTTTTTATGGCGGTTTAGGAGCAGTGGCATCTTCTTTTCTGAGCGGCCTTTCAGGTTATGTCTATACAGGACTCGTTTTACTGTGGATATAGAGACTTTTGTACCTGTTTCCAGCAGCATCTTCACAAGGTCCTTTGCTGTTGTTTTGGGATTGATTTGCACTTTTCACACCAAAGTACATTAATCTCTAGGAGACAGAAATCGTCTCCTTCCTGAGCGGTAGGATGGCTGCATGGTTCCATGGTGTTTATACTTGCGTAATATTGTCTGTACAGATGAATGTGGTACCTTCAGGCATTTGGAAATTGCTCCCAAGGATGAACCAGATTTGTGGAGGTCTACAATTTTTTTTCTGAGATCTTGGCTGATTTATTTTGATTGTCAAGCAAAGAGGCACTGAGTTTTAAGGTAGGCCTTGAAGTACATCCACAGGTACACCTAAGATTGAATCAAATGATGTCCATTAGCCTATCAGAAGCTTCTAAAGCCATGACATCATATTCTGGAATGTTCCAAGCTGTTTAAATGGCATGTATGTAAACTTCTGATCCACTGGAATTGTGATACAGTGAGTTATAAGTGAAATAATCTGTCTGTAAACATTTGTTGGAAAGTACTTGTGTCATGCACAAAGTAGATGTCCTAACTGACTTGCCAAAACTATTGTTTGATAAAAACTCATTAAGGCTAGGCATCCCACTCGGTGGACACCTGTCGACAACATCTGGATGAAATTGGAGGGCACGCAATTCAAATAAATAATCATAAACATTATGGACATTAAACATTTATGAACATACAAGTATCTTATATCGGTTAAAAGCTTAAATTCTTGTTAATCTGATTGCATATTCCGATTTACAATAGCCTTTACTGTGAAAGAATACCATGCGATTGTTTGAGGACGGCGCCCCACAACATATTTTTCATAAAATCACAAATAGCAAATAATAATCACTTACTTTTTAAAATCTTCCTCTGTTTGCAATCCAAAGGGTCCCAGCTACAACATGCATGGTCGTTTTGTTAGATAAAATCCTTCTTTATATCCCAAAAAGTCTGTTTAGTTGGCGCCATCGATTTGAGTAATCCACTCGTTCAACATGCAGACAAAGGAATCCAAAAAGCTACCGCTAAACTTTGTTAAAACAAGTCAAACTATGTTTCTAATTAAAACTAGTTTTTCATCACTCCACAAATTTCTTGTTATAACTTCTTCAGGATAGCGTCTATTTTTCTCCATTTCCGCCTGACTGACAAATTTAGGTAGCCTTGATCTCAAGTTAGCTTTGTTATAATCCAAAGCTACAATACATGCAGCCTCAGGATAATGATATACGGTTTCCAGTTTGCATAAAGTCCCGTGAAATTACTTGATGAACGTTTTGGTATCTGCTTGCGAGGGGATATACACGGTGCTGTCGATAACAGACGAGAGTTCTCTTGGGAGACGGTCGACATTTGATTGTGAGTTCTAGGTCCAGTGAACAAAAGGACTTGAGTTCCTGTATGTTGTTATGATCACACCACAACTCGTTAATCATAAGGCATACACCCCCTTCTTCTTCTTCTTACCAGAGAGATGTTTGTTTCTGTCGGCGCGATGCGTGAAGAAACCCGTCAAACGTTGTAAACAAAAGAGCTTTTGATGACTATGCAACACTTGTATATTGATGAATGTTTAATAATTCAACTACTTCCTCTTCCTATCCATTCTGCTTAGAGCTACAGCTTCCAAACTCTGTATAAAGACTGTTGACATCTAGTGGAAGCCATAGGTACTGCAATCTTGGAGCTGGATCCCATTAAAATCAATAGGGAGAGTGTCAAACAGAGCAAAGGTCACAAAAAAAAATCTGGACAGAAATTTCTCGGGTTTTCGCCTGCTATATCAGTTATGTTATACTCACAGACATTATTTTAACACTTTTAGAAACTGAGTGTTTCCTATCCAATAGTACTAATTATGTGCATATCCTATTTTCTGGGCCTGAGTGGCAGGCATTTTACTTCGGTCACGCCGACTCTCCAAAACCGTCACCTCTGCTGCCGCTGCCTAAGAAGTTAAACAACTTCTTTGCGTGCTTTGAGGACAATACAGTGCCACCGATGCGGCCCACTACCAAAGACTGTGGGCTCTCCTTCTCCGTGGCCGACGTGAGTAAAACATTTAAACGTGTTAACGCTTGCAAGGCTGCCAGCCCAGACGTCATGCCTAGCCACGTTCTCAGAGCATGGGAGACTTCTGTCATCATTAAGTGCTTTGAGAGACTAGTCAAGGATCATATCACCTCCACCCTGCCGGTCATCCTAGACCCACTTCAATTTGCTTACCGCCCCAAAATGTCCACAGACGATGCAATTGCCATCACACTGCACACTGCCCTATCCCATCTGGACAAGAGGAATATGTAAGAATGGTGTTCATTGACTACAGCTCAGCATTCAACACCATAGTACCCATCATTAAGCTTGAGACCCTGGGTCTCAACCCTGCCCTGTGCAACTGGGTCCTGTACATCCTGACGTGCTGCCACCAGGTGGTGGAGGTAGGAAACAACATCTCCACTCCGCTGATCCTCAACACTGGGGCCACACAAGGGTGCGTTCTCAGCCCCCTCCTGTACTCCCTGTTCACCCATGACTGCGTGGCCATGCACGCCTCCAACTCAATCATCAAGTTTGCAGATGACACAACAGTGGTAGAATTGATTACCAACAATGACGAGACAGCCTACAGGGAGGTCGTGAGGACCCTCAGAGTGTGGTTTCAGGAAAATAATCTCTCACTCAATGTCAGCAAAACAAAAGAGATGGTCGTGGACTTCAGGAAACAGCAGAGGGAGCACCCCCCTATCCACATTGACGGGACAGCAGTGGAGAAGGTGGAAAGTTTCTCCGACAAACTGAAATGGTCCACCCACACAGACAGTGTGGTGAAGAAGGCACAACAGCTCCTCTTCAACCTCAGGAGGCTTACAAAATGTGGCTTGTCACCGAAAACCCTCACTAACTTTTACAGGTGCACAATAGAGAGCATCCTGTCGGGCTGTATCACCGCCTGGTACGGCAACAGCACCGCACACAACCACAAGGCTCTCCAGAGGGTGGAGCGGTCTGCACAACGCATCACCGGGGGCAAACTACCTGCCCTCCAGGACACCTACAACCCCCGATGTCACAGGAAGTCAAAAAACATAATGAAGGACAGTAACCACCCGAGCCACTGCCTGTTCACCCTGCTTTAATCTAGAAGGTGAGGTAAGTAGAGGTGCATCAAAGTTGGGACAGAGAGATTGAAAAACATCTTATGTCTCAAGGCCATCAGATTGTTAAACAGTCAAAGTCACCATTATTAGTCAGTTGTACAACCAAATGCCTTCAACTGAAATGTGTCTTCCGCATTTAACCCAACCCTTCTGAATCAGAGAGGTGCGGAGGGCTGCCTTAATCGACATCCACGGCGCCCGGGGAACAGTGGGTTAACTGCCTTGTTCAGGGGCAGAACGACAGATTTTTACCTTGTCAGCTCGGGGATTCGAACTTGCAACCCTCCGGTTACAAGTCCAACGCTCTAACCACTAGGCTACCTGCCACCCCAAACAGCCACCCCTTGCACAGAGAGGCGGCTGCCTACCTACAGACTTGACATCATTGGCCACTTTAATAAATGGAAAACTAGTAACTTTAAAAACGCCACTTTAAGAATGTTTACATATCTCAGAATTCTCATCTCAAACGTATATAATATATACTGTATCCTTCACTACCTTTTCTTTACTATCTATTGCATCTTAGCCCTCTGTCACTGCTCATCCATATATTGTATACTTATATATTCTGATCACAATCCTTTACTAGATTGTGTGTATTAGGTTTTGTGGAATTTGTTAGATATTAGGTTTTGTTGTGGAATTGTTAGATATTACCTGTTAGATACTGCTGCACTGTCGGATCTAGAAGCATAAGCATTTCACTATACTCGCAATAACATCTTCTAACCATGTGACCAATACATTTTGATTTGATTTGTGTACACCTTACAGTGAAATGCTTACTTACAAGCCCTTAACCAACAGTGCAGTTTAGAAAAATAAATGTTAAGTAAAAAATGTATCAGTAAAAATGGAAAATAAAAGTAACAAATAATTAAAGAGCAGCTGTAAAATAACAATAGCGAGGCTATATACAGGGGGTATGTGCGGGGGCACAGGTTAGTCGAGATAATTGAGGTAAAATGTACATGTAGGTAGAGTTAAAGTGACTATGCATAGATAATATACAGAGAGTAGCAGCAGCGTAAAAGACGAGTCTTGGTAGCCCTTTGATTAGCTGTTCAGGAGTGTTATGGCTTGGGGGTAGAAGCTGTTAAGAAGCCTTTTGGACCTAGACGTGGCACTCCGGTACCGCTTGCCGTGTGGTAGCAGAGAGAACACTCTATGACTAGGGTGGCTGGAGTCGTTAACAATTTTTAGGGGCTTCCTCTGACACCATGGATGGCAGGAAGCTTGGCCCTGGTAATGCACTGGGCCGTACGCACAACCCTCTGTAGTGCCTTGTGGTCGGAGACCGAGCAGTTGCCATACCAGGCAGTGATGCAACCAGTCAGAATGTTCTTGATGGTGCAGCTGTAGAACCTTTTGAGGATCTGAGGACCTATGCCAAATATTTTCAGTCTTCTTTAGTCCCTGATGGTGATGTGGACACCAAGGAACTTGAATCTCTCAACCTGCTCCACTACAGCCCTGTTGATGAGAATGGGGCCATGCTCGGTCCCTCTTTTCCTGTAGTCCACAATCATCTCTTTTGTCTTGATCACGTTGAGTCAGAGGTTGTTGTCCTGGCACCACACGGCCAGGTCTCTGACCTTCTCCCTATAGGCTTTCTCATCGTTGTCGGTGATCAGGCCTACCACTGTTGTGTCATTGGCAAACTTGATGGTGGTGTTGGAGTCGTGCCTGGCCATGCAGTCATGAGTGAACAGGGAGTACAGGAGGGGACTGAGCACCCACCCCAGAAGGGTCCCCGTGTTGAGGATTTGCATGGCGGATGTGTTGCTACCTACCCTTACCACCTGGTGGCGGTCCGTCAGGACCGCCGTCAAGTCCGTCAAGTCCAGGATCCAGTTGCAGAGGGAAGTGTTTAGCCCCAGGGTCCTTAGCTTAGTGATGAGCTTTGAGGGCACTATGATGTTGAACGCTGAGCTATAGTCAATGAATAGCATTTTCACGTAGGTGTTCCTTTTATCCAGTTGGAAAAGGGCAGTGTTGAGTGCAATATAGATTGCTTCATCTGTAGATCTGTTGGTATGCAAATTGAAGTGGGTCTAGGATTTCTGTGATAATGGTGTTGATGTGAGCCATGACCAGCCTTTCAAAGCACTTCATGGCTACAGATTTGAGGGCTACGGTTCGGGTAGTCATTTAGGCAGGTTACCTTAGAGTTCTTGGGCACAGGGACTGTGGTGGTCTGCTTGAAACATGTTGGTATTAAAGACTCTATAAGGGACAGGTTGAAAATGTCAGTGAAGACACTTGCCAGTTGGTCAACGCATGCTCGGAGTCAACGTCCTGGTTTTCCGTCTGGCCCTGCGGCCTTGTGAATGTTGACCTGTGAAATGTAAGGCGCCAAATTCAAAATCCAAAAGTTGAATTATTAAACATTCATAAATATACAATTGTTGCATAGTCATCAAAAGCTCTGATTCTTGGCAATACCACAGCGTTGTCAGATTTCAAAAAGTCTTTACGGCGAAAGCACAACATTTGATTGTTTGAGGGTAGCACCTCTAATATTTATGCATTAGCATAAATCCATAACCCAACATGGGTCTCACAAAACGCATAAAATCGCTAATATAAAATCGCCTACCTTTGATGAACTTCTGCTGAGGGCTTCCCAAGTGTCCAACGAAGACAATCCATGCTTAGTGATTTTATGCGTTTTGTGAGACCCGTGTTGGGTTATGGATTTATGCTGATGCGCGTAAATATTAGAGGTGCTACCTAAGTAGTTAAAACCTCTTAAGGATCCGCCCCTTTTTTTAAATTTTTGCCTGAAATGACATACCCAAATCTATGCAAATTCGTGTTACCATTTGAAAGGCAACACTTTGAAGTTTGTGGAAATGTGAATGGAATGTAGGAGAATTACACACAATTTATCTGGTAAAAGATAATACAAAGAAAAAGCCAACCTTTCTTTAGATTTTCAGTTTTCGGTTATATCATTTAGGATACTATCCGTGTGAAATATAATCGTTAATATACATAAAAGGATACCTAAGGATACATTATAAATGATGTTTGATTCGTTTGGGCAAAGTTGATAGGTATAATTTGAATGCTTTCTCTTCACTGTACAACGGGCGACTCAGCGGTGGATTTTCTGAAAATAACGCGCCAACCAAATGACTTTTTCTAACAAAAGAAACATGGATTGTCTTGCTTGGACACTTCGGATTGCCCTCAGCAGAAGATCATCCAAAGGTAAGCGATTTATTTTAGCTCTTATATGTGTTTTGTGATACCCGCGCTGGTTATGTATTTATGCTAATGCATAAAATATGTGAGGTGCTTTCCTCAAACAATCAAATGTTGTGCTTTCGCCGTAAAGCCTTTTTGAAATCTGACAACACTGTGATATTACCAAGACTCTAAGCTTTTGATGACTGTGCAACACTTGTATATTGATGAATGTTTAATAATTCAACTTTTGGATTTTGAATTTGGCACCTTACATTTCCCCGGGTAGTGTCGGGAATGGGGAGCTAGCGCCCCAATGATCCCTACGAGGTTTTAACAAGAATTTCAGCTTTCTGCCATATAAGATATGGCTATGTCCTGGGAAATGTTCTTGCTACTACCTCATGCTAATCGCATTAGCCACGTTAGCTCAACCATCCTGTGGAAGGGACACCAATCCCACCAAAGTCCACCAAAGTTAACGACCCCGGGCAACTAGGAGTGCCGCCTCTGGATGAGCGTTTTCCTGTTTGCTTATGGCCGTATACAGCTCATTGAGTGCAGTCTTAGTGCAGCGATACTATGAACTGTGAAATAACACACATGGAATCATGTAGTAACCAAAAAAAGTGTTTAAACAATCCAAATATATATTTTAGATTCTTTAAAGTAGCCACCCTTTGCAGAGCTTTGCACACTCTTGGCATTCTCTCAACCAGCTTCACCTGGAATGATTTCCCAACATTCTTGATGGAGTTCCAACATATGCTTAGCACTTATTTGCTGCTTGTCCTTTACTCTGCGGTCCAACTCATCCCATACCATCTCAATTGTTAGCCTGAGATAAGCTATTTAGCCTGAGCTATTTAGGAGGGACATCACACCTTGCACAAATGATTGTCTAGTTCTGTTTTTCCTGCTGAGGGATGCCCTATACCTGCATCCAGAGGGGAGTAGTCAAAGTCTGGGTACATGGGGTGGTTTGGGTCTAAAATGATTTTGTGAGCCTTGCGGAGGGCCCTGACCTTAAAGATCTCTTCCCGGCCTGTCTGTTTGACTCCATGTACCTTGCTTGCTGTGGTGATCATCCTTATCAGCATATTTCTCTGGCTGACAGTGGCATTGCCAAACCAACAAACAATACAAGAAGTTAAAATACTCTCAATGAAAGATTTGTAAAAACAGAGTCAGTATAGTACAGTCTACTTTAAAAGATCACAGCTTTTTGAGAAAGTACAGTCTCTGTTGGCTCTTTTTGTAGATCAGGTCTGTACATTTACTCCACTGAAGCTTATTGTCCAAGAGGACACCCAGATATCTGTATTCCTCTACAATCTCTATATTCTGACCTCTGATAGATATTGCAGAGGTAGGTATTGTACGCTTCCTGAAGTCTATGCACATCTCTTTGGTCTTGTTGGTATTGAGGACCAAGTGGGATTCCTCACACCACTCTACAAAGTAATCTGGGACCGGGACATGATGTTCCTCATCATCATGCAACAGGCTGATCAAGGCAGTGTCATCAGCGAACTTAACGAGGTGTCTGTCAGGATGGTAACTAGTACAACTATTAGTGTACAAGATGTACAGGAGTGTGGACAAAACACATCCCTGAGGAGAGCCTGTGTTGGTATTGCGTATGTCAGACACGTGGGGACCTATTTTGACTCGCTGTGAGAGTTGACTCAGGAAGTCCAACAACCACAAAACTAGCCCCCATCTAAGGAGAAATCCCGAATGAGTCTCTGTTCCAGAATGTAAGGCTAGATTGTGTTGAAGGCAGAAGAAAAGTCAACAAACAGAACCCTGACATGGGATTTGGCACCGTGTAGATTAACATGTCTATAGACCATGTTAAGGATGGTAAGAATGGCATCATCAACTCCTCTGCTAGGCTGATAGGCAAACTGAAATGGGTCGAGGAGCTTCTGGGTGACGCTGAGAACATGACTTTTCACAATTTTCTCAAGGCATTTAGTCCCAATAAGCGCAAACCAGATGTGATGGCGTATTGCTTCAGAATGTTGTGGTAGCCATGCTGTTTAAGTGCGCCTTGACTTCTAAATAAATCACTGACAGTGTCACCAGCACCATCACACCTCCTCCATGCTTCACGATGGGAACCGCTCAACTACTCTTGAGTCTCACAAAGATACGGCGGTTGGAACCAAAAATCTAAAATTTGGACCAAAGGACAGATTTCCACCAGTCTAATTTCCATTGCTCGTATTTCTTGGCCCAGGCAAGTCTCTTCTTCTTATTGGTGTCCTTTAGTAGTGGTTACTTTGCAGCAATATGACCATGAAAGCCTGATTCATGCAGTCTCCTCTGAACTGTTAATGTTGAGATGTGTCTGTTTTCTTGAACTCTGTGAAGCATTTGCTTTGGCTGCAATTTCTGAGGCTGGTAACTCTATATAACTTGTCCTCTGCTGCAGAGGATGACTCTGAGTCTTTCATCCCTGTGGCGGTCCTTATGAGAGCAAGTTTGATCATAGTGCTTGATTGTGTTTGCGACTGCACTTGAAGAAACTTTCAAAGTTCTTACATTTTTTTGTATGTCTCAAAGTGGTGCACTGTCGTTTATCTTTGCTTATTTGAGCTGTTTTGCCATAATATGGACTTCGTGTTTTACCAAATTGGGCTATCTTCTGTATACCACCCCTAACTTGTCACAAAACCACTATTGGCTCATTAAGAAGGAAAGAAATTCCACATGTTCATTTTTAACAAGGCACACCTGTTCATTAATTGAAATGCATTCCAGGTGACTACCTCATGAAGCTGTTTGAAAGAATGGAAAGAGTGTGCAAAGCTTTCATCAAGGCCAAGGGTGGCTACTTTCAAGAATCTCAAATATAAAATATATACTCTTTTTTGGTTACTACATGATTCCATATGTTTTATTTCATAGTGTTGATGTCTTCACTATTATTCTACAATATAGAAAATGGTAAAATAAATAAGAAAAACCCTTGAATGAGTAGGTGTGTCCAAACTTTTGACTGGTACTGTAAATACCAAATGATTCCTATTCTTATAAATGGAGGTTAGTAAGTCTTAAAATCTCTAGACATACAGCAAGAGTAGAGTTATTAGTAGACTGACTAGTTGATTTCTTAATAATATGCTCACCTCAAACGACATGAATACTTTCTGACCATTATTTCTGAGGGAAAACTGTACAAAAATGATGGAGATATGACCATTTATAACATTAATCTATGCCAAAACAGATTTACTGGTTTCACATCTGTGGTTATTCAAATCAGAAAGGAAAAAAATGGGAAGAAAGGCACTGGAGTAGACAGTCACAACACCATGAATGCTGGGGTTGTATTGAATGAGATGTTTCTATGCTTACTGCTTAATACAAAATAATCTGGAATTAAAATTGTACAATTCTGATGCAAATAGCAATAATATTAATGCATTGCTTTCTAGTACGACTTACTTGGCACATATAAACATGGATTTTAGCTGAATAATGGTTTGGAATTGCCTCAGCTCACCTCTAAAAATACACTAAGTGCTAAATGTTTTTTTTTTTATCTCTGTATACAGTGCCCTGCAAAAATATTCACCCCCTTGGCATTTTTCCTATTTTGTTGCACTATAACCTTTAATTTAAATGTATTTTTATTTGGATTTCATCCAATGGACATACACAAAATAGTCAAAATTGGTGAAGTGAAAAAAATTACTTGTTTCAAAGAGACCAAAGGTAACCCTGAAGGAGCTGCAAAGCTCCACAGCGGAGATTGGAGTACCTGTCCATAGGTCCACTTTAAGCCATACACTCCACAGAGCTGGGTTTGTACGGAAGAGTGTCCAGGAAAAAAATAAGCAAATATGTTTGGTGTTCGCCAAAAGGCATGTGGGAGACCCCCTCAAACATATGGAAGGTACTCTGGTCAGATGAGACAAAAATTTTGCTTTTTGGCCATCAAGGAAAACGCTATGTCTGGCGCAAACCCAACACCTCATCACCCCGAGAACACCATCCCCACAGTGAAGCATGGTGGTGGCAGCATCATGCTGTGAGGATGTTTTTCATCGGCAGGGACTGGGAAACTGGTCAGAATTGAAGGAATGATGGATGGCGCTAAATACAGAGAAATTCTTGAAACCTGTTTCAGTCTTCCAGAGATTTGAGACTGGGACAGAGGTTCACCTTCCAGCAGGACAATGACCCTAAGAATACTGCTAAAGCAACACTCAAGTGGTTTAAGGGGAAACATTTAAATGTCTTGGAATGACCTAGCCAAAGCCCAGACCTCAATCCGATTGAGAATCTGTGGTATGACTTAAAGATTGCTGTACACCAGCTGAACCCATCCAACTTGAAGGAGCTGGAGCAGTTTTGTCTTGAAGAATGGGCAAAAATTCCAGTCGCTAGATGTGCCAAGCTTATAGAGACATACCCCAAGAGACTTGCAGCTGTAATTGCTGCAAAAGGTGGCTCTACAAAGTATTGACTTTGGTGGGGGGTGAATAGTTGTGCAAACTCACATTTTCAGTTTTTTTGTCTTGTTTGTTTCCCAATAAAAAATATTTTGCATCTTCAAAGTGGTAGGCATGTTGTGTAAATCA
Source organism: Brachymystax lenok tsinlingensis (assembly GCA_030435695.1). Lineage (NCBI taxonomy): Eukaryota > Metazoa > Chordata > Actinopteri > Salmoniformes > Salmonidae > Brachymystax > Brachymystax lenok. The sequence goes on from CM059814.1 coordinate 32,495,314, forward strand.
AATGATACAACCCCCCAAGGCATATATTTTAATTCCAGGTTGTAAGGCAACAAAATAGGAAAAATCCCAAGGGGGTGAATACTTTTGCAAGCCACTGTATATGAAAAATAATTTGCATTTCTTTTCACGCTTTAATTTGTCAAATCTGTTTGAAAACATTGTTTGTGATCTTATTTGCAAGACCTTTTCAAGTGTGATAATTGCACTCTGAAAGCCAATTCATGCTTGCTCTGGGTATGCAACCTCCGGAGGTTGTTGAGGCCAAATCGAGCTCCGTATTGCTCCCAAATTGAGAAATGCATAGGGCATCATATAGCTCGCATAGCTCTGCATTGACATGATTGGTTGACGATAGGTGAGGGCGGGAGGCCCTGTATAAACACAAACTCACTTCCTCAACAACTTCCTTCACAACAGCTCTGCTCCGCGAAGCACAAGAAGTATGAATCCTCTGACTTCTGTACAGAAAATGCAGATGACCATGTAGAGCCTTTTAATCTTCAAACATAAAACAAAAAATGAATTGCAATCACCGTTTGCTATATTTAATTGGAAAGTAATGTTAAAATGAATGACAATCAAGTAAATAAAAATGTTAAACAGGCTGATACACACAGATGATTATGGGTTACCCATGATCATCAGCATGAAAGAGACATAAATGGAACTAGACAGAATATAGTATAGAATATTGAGTGTGTCTCACTCCTAAATAGTCCCATATTCCCTTTATAGTGTACTACTTTTGACCAGAGGCCTTGGTGAAAAAATGTGTGCACAATAAAGGGAATAGGGTACCATTTTGGAAAGTACAGTGGTGCCTCAGCAGCCTCCTTTCAGCCCTCCTCAGCAAGCCTTCTGATGTAGTTGTGTCTGAATAAGACATGCATCTAAGAGACATAGACCCACTGGCTTTAGAGGACCCACCCAGTCAAGGAAATTGTCATTGAGACAGGGGGTGGAGTATTTTTTGAATGTCTTCAGACCCCCTTGCTCCAAAACTATTCCAGACTCCCTAATCCACCCCTTTCTGTTGTTCAACTCCACTCCTTGTATTCCCATCCCCACAATCTCTATTTCTTTTCACTCTATAATTTTGGACTTACTTTATCACATAATACATTTTCACAAAGAACAGTATTTACAACAACATTTGAGTTTTCCTACTTAGGGAAAGGTTAGAGATAGAACAAACTCTCCTGAAGAGCCTGCGGCCTGCATGAATCGCTAGTTCCAACACCTGATTGTTTTCGGCTAATGTAGACGAGGCTCCTAGGCTGTATCAGACTGAATGTTTCATATTATTATTAAGGAGATGGTGATGGTAATATCTGGCTGGCTGGTACAGTAGTTAGTCTGGACCACTTTGAGAAATAAGCAGCAATGGAATAGTGAAACATCAATTAGGGATTTACCAGACTGTTCTTCTCCACCCCAGAGCCTTGTTTTTTATATCTGCACAGAATACATTTGAATAGGAAGCCTGCTAATGAGCCTTAATGAAGACTTTTGCTATCAGACTATGTTGGTTGGCTGTAGTGTTGCCCTACTTAGGCCTCATTTGAGGAGTCAGCCTCTGGGAACAGGTGATCCATGTATGGCCATGGGTTATAAGTGTCCCTGAACAGGCAGGGTTTTACCTTGACTCTTTCAACATGTGGTGCTATGAAATTATTGCCATGCAGAGATTGCAATTAAACAAAGCAAATTCCATGTTTTTTTCTCCTTTCTCTGTGTTGTTTTGAGTTATTGTCCTAAATTGAACCTAAAACAGAATCCTTACTGTTGATGTAAGGATTGTCACAATGTTTAGACAATACACCTTGATTTTTTTGGGTTAAAAACATCATAGATACATTTTTACATCAAGGTGTTACATCTGAGAAGTGCACTAGCCATATCGCTAAACCACATTACTCCTGACCTGCAGAAAGAGAGGTGAGGTTATCTCAAAGCTGTTATCTTACATTTGGAGTAGAGCTGAGAGTTTAATCAAATCCTGAAGCAATCAATGTACTACCCTCAATGGGCACTCTTCTTGCCCTTGGAACTGAAAGGGGTGTTTTGAAATGATGCCACCGGCAAAAAAAGTCACTTCTGATACATCATAGTGGTTGAATGAGATTAAGCCTCCCCATCCACGGCCCATTGGGGTATCAAATGTTGCCAAGCATATCTCCCAAGGACCAATTAACCAAAGATTGTCTAGAATCGCCTTTTTGATTTCAAAGGACTTGTTTCTCATTACGAATCTATTCTTTCTTATCCAAGACCTCTGGAAAGGTTGACAAGAAAGCACAGTTGTAATAGAATAATACCTTTATTAGTTTATCTCTATTGCTGACTTAGTACACAACCTGACACATACAACCATGGATATTCACAAAGAAAGTTCACTCAAACGCATTGTTATGGATATTTACCCAGGGCTCAGGGTTAGTAACATTAGAACATCTGGCAAACTAGGTTGGCAGAGTAGGTAAAGGAAACACTCCATGTAGCTCCACTGTATACACCCAACTATACACCCAAATATTATCTTATCTATTGTGAAAGGGATTGTCTATTTGCCACACTTACTTGGGATGTGAGTACATTTCTGGGGAGGACACAAGACATAAGATCTAACTAAATATCCATTGAACTAATAACCAAATATCCATTGAACTGATCTGAACCTGGATTAAAAGATGAATTGAGAATAACCACACCATGTAATATCTCTCTCTCTCTCTCCCCACCTCTCTACCTTCCTCCGTCCCACACATGTAGACACACACGGTCAGGACCAACTCTAACAATTGGAGAAAAAAACAACAACCTTTGATTAGGATTTATTTCTGAGGAGATTAAACATACATTATTTATAATCACTTAAGTATGATTAGTCTGGGGTATTCCTGAAAGGGTTCCAGCCGGACACATGATCTTCCTATTTTCAATTACATTTGTCAGTCTTTCATCCTCACTAATCCCTGAAATCCCTGGACCTTGTTCTCTCATAGAATATTTTTTAGCTAGGCTACTTTATTTATTTATATTACAGTCAGTTATATTTTGGGACCAGACGAGTTCCCTAGATCTCCCAAAACCACATTTGTGACAATCAGGTTGTTTAAGAGCTTTATGAGCTCTTCCTTCTGTTGACAAACTAGACAGGGAATGTTGTCCCATGCCCTAAAACTAGGACAGGTCATAGAGTATTGTCTATTCTGTTCTTTAAAATTGCAGCAATGCTGCCTCTCTGCATCTTCTACTGTACTGTATCTATCTCTTTGAAACTCAAGAACCCTACAAACAAAATGAAATACCCCATTGCTTAGTAATACAAAGTCCCTGAAAGCATTTCCCCAACCCCACGTTTTATGCAAAATCTGAATTACAACAGCTAATCTCACCACTGCAGTCTCATTCCTTTTTTATATTCAGCCTTCACATTTATTAACATGACTTCGTGGATCTATTTAACCTTTTGCACTAGGCTAAAGCAAAGGCACTACTTCACCCTGAAATTCTGCTCTGCTCTGAATGGCTTCTGGCTGAAGTAACTGGGTGTGATAACTTTTGCCTGGAAGATAAAGTCTGGCTAGTGTACTCTGTCTTGGTTTAACATTAGCATCACAATGAGCTATGCTTTGGGGGCGCTGCAGCACTGTATATGTGTATGATTTTAATTTGAGTCCGTTTGCTATTGCAGGAAAATAATCCTGCAGTAACAGGTAATGTGAATTATTATGTGGATTATTGGAACCAAAATAATTTTCCAATCGTTTAGTCCTGAAGATAATTTTTTTTCCGGTCCGTTGCACCGTTCTGACTAGCAAAATAAAGTTCTGAACCGGATCGAACCAAAAGAAAGTACCGATTTATATAATTCCTTTCTGTTCCTTTTTAAACAGTTCAAATATTTATATATTTTTCATTTTGCTCGACAAAATGAAAAACATTAAATTACTTCACCAGTCAGTGCGATAGAGAAGCTTGGTATGGAGCGGGAAAGATACAGTTGTTTACATGCATGATTGACAGACACGTGTAGGACATGAGATGCAACTCACATTTTGTGGGTTGGGAGAGAGCAAGAGAGGTGTGGAGGAGGATGCTTTACTCGAAGAGCTGGGCATCCTGTTTTGACATACAGTGGGGAAAAAAAGTATTTAGTCAGCCACCAATTGTGCAAGTTCTCTCACTTAAAAAGATGAGAGAGGCCTGTAATTTTCATCATAGGTACACTTCAACTATGACAGACAAAATGAGGAAAAAAAATTCCAGAAAATCACATTGTAGGATTTTTATTAATTTATTTGCAAATTATGGTGGAAAATAAGTATTTGGTCACATACAAACAAGCAAGATTTCTGGCTCTCACAGACCTGTAACTTCTTCTTTAAGAGGCTCCTCTGTCCTCCACTCATTACCTGTATTAATGGCACCTGTTTGAACTTGTTATCAGTATAAAAGACACCTGTCCACAACCTCAAACAGTAACACTCCAAACGCCACTATGGCCAAGACCAAAGAGCTGTCAAAGGACACCAGAAACAAAATTGTAGACCTGCACCAGGTTGGGAAGACTGAATCTGCAATAGGTAAGCAGCTTGGTTTGAAGAAATCAACTGTGGGAGCAATTATTAGGAAATGGAAGACATACAAGACCACTGATAATCTTCCTTGATCTGGGGCTCCACGCAAGATCTCACCCCGTGGGGTCAAAATGATCACAAGAATGGTGAGCAAAAATCCCAGAACCACACGGGGGGACCTAGTGAATGACCTGCAGAGAGCTGGGACCAAAGTAACAAAGCCTACCATCAGTAACACACTACGCCGCCAGGGACTCAAATCCTGCAGTGCCAGATGTGTCCCCCTGCTTAAGCCAGTACATGTTCAGGCCCGTCTAAAGTTTGCTAGAGAGCATTTGGATGATCCAGATGAGGATTGGGAGAATGTCAGATGAAACCAAAATATAACTTTTTGGTAAAAACTCAACTCGTCGTGTTTGGAGGACAAAGAATGCTGAGTTGCATCCAAATAACACCATACCTACTGTGAAGCATGGGGGTGGAAACATCATGCTTTGGGGCTGTTTTCTGCAAAGGGACCAGGACGACTGATCCGTGTAAAGGAAAGAATGAATGGGGCCATGTATCGTGAGATTTTGAGTGAAAACCTCCTTCCATCAGCAAGGGCATTGAAGATGAAACGTGGCTGGGTCTTTCAGCATGACAATGATCCCAAACACACCGCCCGGCAACGAAGGAGTGGCTTCGTAAGAAGCCTGGAGTGGCCTAGCCAGTCTCCAGATCTCAACCCCATAGAAAATCTTTGGAGGGAGTTGAAAGTCCGTGTTGCCCAGTGACAGCCCCAAAACATCACTGCTCTAGAGGAGATCTGCATGGAGGAATGGGCCAAAATACCAGCAACAGTGTGTGAAAACCTTGTGAAGACTTACAGAAAACGTTTGACCTCTGTCATTGCCAACAAAGGGTATCTAACAAAGTATTGAGATAAACTTTTGTTATTGACCAAATACTTATTTTCCACCATAATTTGCAAATAAATTCATAAAAAATCCTACAATGTGATTTTCTGGATTTTTTCCTCATTTTGTCTGTCATAGTTGAAGTGTACCTATGATGAAAATTACAGGCCTCTCTCATCTTTTTAAGTGAGAGAACTTGCACAATTGGTGGCTGACTAAATACTTTTTTTCCCCACTGTACATTATCTGAAAGGCCCACATAATTATACTTCTGGAGGGGTGGCTTCTATGGAGGAACTTTGACATTTTTGAACTTCAGAGGGATGACTTAATGTTGAACCAGAGCTAGCTACCTACCTAGCAACCTTGTGTGTGCAGAGCGACACCAGAATTAAAAATGTGCTTACCTTTTTGTAGTTAATAAATCCAATGTGAAACATGATAACTATATAATACTAGCATTGAAATAGTTAGCATTCTTCTCTCCCTAATTTCTGTATCACGTTTGTAACGTCAGTAGAATACAACACCCTGTGCTTCAGAGGGTGAGGGGCAGGCAGCCTGCACATGCACACACACTGGCAAAGACTTTCAGCTGGCAGGCAGACATTGGAATACGTTTCTGATTGACAAAGTAAGGGCTTTACATAGGCACTTTATTGTGTTTTTTGTGAGACTGGAAAAAATGCCCGAACTGTAAAATAATGTTATTAAGCAGATTCTATGCTTTTTTTAAACAGTTCTGTTCCGGAACAGTGTCGATCACTTTTGTTCCCGGTTCTGATTCTGTTCCTCCCTGAACTGGTTCCAACCCCTGAGTATAACAATGAATGGTCATTTTTGTGTTGGTTGATACTTTTTCAGTAAGGGAAATTCAAGTCTGACATTTCAAAGTGGAAATTACAAACTGCAGAAACCTCAAATGCACTACAAGTTGTACATTTCCTGGATTGCAGGAAAGTTCTCATGCAACAGGGTGATCAAATTAAGATCTTACATCTGTATGTGCCCACACTGTCTATGGATGCCCTGTCCTACCCTATATCATTCCCTTGCCATACACAATCTGCTGGTTTGTTGTTGCTTCCCTTATCCATGACAAATACACAAAGGAAATGTATGCACGTGTGCTTTCTACAAAGAAAAGTGGGATGGTAATGGATTTCACACATTCTGCGCTCCATTGCAAACATTTTTGAATTACCAGGTACCATCACTACAATACTAAACGCAAGGCAGCAAAAATATCATGAATTCTCTTTTCATATTCAGCGGCTGGCAAAACATCTCTGTTAAAACCACATGCATAAGATGCATAGATTATCAACATCAAAGGCAGTGTCCTAGTTTGTAAAATGTAGTATAAAAACATTTCTACATCATTAGTAGTATTCAAATATTTTGCAAATCTTTGTTCTTATTCAATAAATATTTCTATATTCTCATAATTACTCTCAAAAGTGAATGTAAGATCGGTCTTACACCAACACCAAAAAGTATAATAATTGGCCCATATATAAGATACATTTTTGTCGTGGACAATGGTTAGCAAATCCTTAGTATTCTCAACAACAACACAAAACATATAGATTTTTTTATGAAAAGGAGATCTGTAAAACAGTGATAGAGGGCTTAAGAATAACACACACTGATGCTGATGTGCATCTCATTCCCTGCCAGACATACTGAATATGTCATTAAGATCACTGTTAACAGCTGGATTAATGCAGTATGTGGAAATAATATATTTTTTTCAGTTTCCATTGGTCTGGAGAAAAAGACTGGACTGTAATTACAGCAAATGTCGTTTTCTGGACAGTTAAATTCATGAAACTACTCAAGCACTGATCCACTCCACACTTGAGTGAATACACTTACACAAGCACATTTCCACTAGTTTGGGCCCCTTTTAAAATTAAAATAGTATGCGATGATGGTGGGTTTAAACACCGTTCTCAATTAGTCTGGTTAAACAATGTGATTCTGTTGAGAGAGATCTATGCTAGGAAGAGATTAGCAATGAACTGTTAACACATTTGTTGAATTTAATTCACCGAAACCTGATTCTAACTGTTGATTTGGTTTGACAGTGGCTGCTCAGACTATTAGCACAGGATTCCCGAAAATGTAAATGTGGTAAATTTGCTCATATAGCCATATTTGATTATTACTGCGACCCCATTACAAATTGTTCTCATCCCTTTGAGTTGGCCAGAGAGAGATTTGTAATCATGACCAACCTAACTTCACCCTATTTAATTGTGTGATTTTGTTCTTTCCATTTAAGGTATTACATGTCATACAGTTTGGGGTTTCACATGCTTCTCAGGGGTCAGCAGAGCGGGTATTTTCTCAAACCACAATCTCTGCAACTGACTGATGAAAACACATTTTTGTAAGATACATTTTCACCTTCTCCTGCTCTGTAATGCGGACTGTAAACTAAAAGTAACAGGATTTCCCACCAAGAATGTAGGGGCTGTCCACACCAGGATGTTATCATGTTGTCCTTGGGGACAGAGCCTGACATTTAGGGCATCCCTGAGGAAAGGGTCACAGAGGTTACATAGGTGGGCCCGGCATCATGTTATATCATTAGTCAGATGTACAGTTGAAGTCGGAAGTTTACATACACATAGGTGTAAATTAAAACTCGTTTTTCAACTACTCCACAAATTTCTTGTTTACAAACTATAGTTTTGGAAAGTCAGTTAGGACACAAGTAATTGTTTGCAGACAGATTATTTAATTCACTGTATGACAATTCCAGTGGGTCACTGTGCCATTTAAACAGCTTGGAAAATTCCAGAAAATGGCTTTAGAAGCTTCTGATAGGTTAATTGACATCATTTGATTCAATTGGAGGTGTTACCAAGTATTTTAAGGCCAACCTTCAAACTCAGTGCCTATTTGCTTGACATCATGGGAAAATCAAAAGAAATCAGCCAAGACCTCAGGTCTGGTGTATCCTTGGGAGCAATTTCCAAACGCCTGAAGGTACCACATTCATCTGTACAAACAATAGTATGCAAGTATAAACACAGTGGGACCACGCAGCCGTCATACCGCTCAGGAAGGAGACATGTTCTGTCTCCTAGAGATTAACGTACTTTGGTGCGAAAAGTGCAATCAATCCCAGAACAACAGCAAAGGACCTTGTGAAGATGCTGGAGGAAACAGGTACAAAAGTAAGCGTGTATGTGCAAGGAGGCCTACAAACGTGACTCAGTTACACCAGCTCTGTCAGGAGGAATGGACCAAAATTCACCCAATTTATTGTGGGACGCTTGTGGAAGGCTACCCGAAACGTATGACACAAGTTAAACTATTTAAAGGCAATGCTACCAAATACTAATTGAGTGTGTGTAAACTTCTGACTCACTGGGAATGTGATGAAAAAAATTCAATCAGAAATAAATCATTTTCTCTACTATTTTTCTGCACATTTCACATTCTTAAAATGAAGTGGTGATCCTAACTGACCTAAGATAGGGAATTTTTACGAGGATTAAATTTCAGTAATTATGAAAAAATGAGTTTAAATGTATTTGGCTAAGGTGTATGTAAACTTCCGACTTCAACTGTATGTGTTGGTGTCTGTTGTCATATAAGAAAGTTAAGGATCATTCAAACAGAATGTTTTATACAACCCTTGTGCTTTGTTCCCCACATTGTGTCTTGTAATGTGATAAATAAAAAGTTGGGTTAATTGGATCAGAATGTTTTCACCAACCCGATCTTGGTACAAGACTACAATACAATATTGACAACTGCTTTCAAACTAAATGTCATACATGTAAGTCTAATGATGGAAGTCATCCCATTGTTTCTATGTAGATCTGCCAACTAGACATGAGATTAAACTATTTGACATTTGCACACTTTTGAAATGAGTTGAAAATCCGTATGTCTTTTATTCTGACATTTGTCTTCAGGAATGTATGATGTTGCGTTGTATTTTATGGTTTTGTATCTATGCTACCATTCTTGTTTCATTTTTCTCCTCTGTCTTTTTCACCAAGCTGCATGGTCATGGGTCATCTGAGGCACCGGGCTCCGCTGTCCATCTCTGTTCATTATGTCTCCATTGCTTTCAGTGCAGCAACAGAATTCACAGATGAAACACTCCTTTGATGGGTGAGCTAGCCTTTGAGCCAATGCTCTCTTTAAAACACCACTGCTACTGTGGGAATTCACTGGGCTGGGAACTGGCAATGTAAAAATATAAAGATGTTGTATTGTCACATACACCGGATAAGTGCAGTGAAATGTGTTTTATTACAGGGTCAGCCATAGTGGTACAGCAACCCTGGAGAAAATTAGAGCTAAGAGCCTTGCTCAAGGGCATATCAACAGATTTTATATCTTGTTGGCTTGGATATTAGAACCAGAAACCTTTCAATTATTGGCCCAACGCTCTAACCTCTAGGCTACCTGCCACAGCCAACAATGAGTGCCATTGCGCTGGCACCTAGCTTTCTAGGAACAAATTTGCACGTCATCTTGCGAGCACATAGCGTGACCAAGCAAGATAGTCTTTACCTCTGTTTTAAGATACTGTGTGCTGTGGCCATTTGGGGAACTGCAACAGAAGCTGTTCAAACTGTAATACATACCGCTTGCCACCTGGTAACGGCATGTCCAATATTTACTTGTTTTTTCAATCATATTGCAAAGCTGTTTCTCACAGCGCCCTGAATGTTGCAATGATATTTTCATACATTTTGTTGGAGCATCACACGCTCATATCTGTCTTTACCTGACAAAATGGGTAGATTTGAAAACCATGTGTCCATTGGCACCTGCACATATTGACAGAATGACAGTAGGAGAGATTTCAACTTATTGTATAGGCCTACACAGGAAGTGTCCTTGGAAGTTATTTTCTCATTGTACTGTAAGCACACAGAGATCAAGACATGTTACGCAATTGACATTCAAGACACATTGTGAATATGAATGAGCACTTCTAAATCCTCACTCTCAGAATAAATACATTTCACACACACACACACACACACACACACACACACACACACACACACACACACACACACACACACACACACACACACACACACACACACACACACAAGTAGGCTTTTTTTTTAGCCTCTTTTTTAGCCTCTTTCAGAATAACTATTCAGGTTTATGTGAAGTGTGTTCAGATTAATTTACTTCAACAGTGAATTATGCAACATTGAGAGTATTCTCAATGTACAGTTGAAGTCGGAAGCTTACATACATTTAGGTTGGAGTCATTAAAACTCGTTTTTCAACCACTCCACAAATTTCTTGTTATAACTTCTTCAGGACAGCATCTATTTTTCTCCATTTCCATCTGACTGACGTGCCCAAAGTAAACTGCCTGTTACTCAGGCCAAGAATCCAGGATATGCATATAATTGGTAGCATTGGATAGAAAACACTTTGATGTTTGTACAAATGTTAAGATAATGTATGAGACTATGACACAATTGATATGGTAGGAGAAAATCCAAAGAAAAACCAACCATAATTATTTTTTTTGTTGATCCCATGCTCTTACAATGGGTAGCTATGGGTCCTATGCAATTTCAGCTCCCAGATTGCATTTCCTATGGCTTCCACTAGATGTCAACAGTCTTTGTTCAAGGTTTCAGGCTTGTTTCTTCCCAAATGAGGAGGAATTGAGAGTTTTGGCACTGGGAGTCACAGTTGGAAATCAGTATGTGAGCGCTCGACGAAGAGGATGCGCACCTGCTAATTTTACTTTTGCATTGAACATACTTCTTTCCGTAATAAATAGTATAGTTTAATTACATTTTAGGGTACCTGAGGATTAATTAGAAACGTAGTTTGACTTGTTTTAACTACTTAGAGAGTGGTGGGGCGCCACTCCCGACACTACCTGGTGAAATGCAAGGTGCCAAATTCAAAATCCAAAAGTTGAATTATTAAACATTCATCAATATACAAGTGTTGCATAGTCATTTAAAGCTCTGCTTCTTGGCAATATCACAGCGTTGTCAGATTTCAAAAAGGCTTTACGGCGAAAGCACTACATTTGATTGTTTGAGGGTAGCACCTCCAATATTTTTCCATTAGCATGAATTCATAAACCATCGCGGTTCACACAAAACACATTTCACAGCAAAAACAAATCCCTTACCTTTTGAAGAACTTCAAAAGTGTCCAACGAAGACATCCAATGGTTCTTTTGTTATAAAAAGTCATTTATTATATTCAAAAACTCTGTTTGTTTGGCACATTATGTTCATAAAATACAGCGTCCACTCACCCATTGAACCGTGAAGAGACCTCGTTCAACCTATACCTATACACTTGTCCAAGAACAATCAAACATCATTGTTAATGTATCCTTAGGAACACTTTCATGTATATTTACTATAACCTTTCAACCGGATTATAAACTGGACGATAGGATAGGAAAAAACCACAGCACGCGCGAGCCTGTGAACGCGCATCCTCTGTTTACTGGTGACCAGTTCGAAATTCTTATTCTATTACCATCCAGAGCATTCTAACATCATCAAACACTGTCTAGAGACTGTTGACATCCAGTGGAAGCAATAGGTACTGCAATCTTACTCCTATATATAGCTGTTTTCAATGGGGAGGGGTTCAAAATGAGGCAATGTGTCAAAAACACTTTTTCCAGGACAGAAATTCCTCGGGTTTTTGCCTGCTATATCCATTCTGTTATACTCACAGACAATATTTTAACACTCTTAGAAACTTCAGAGTGTTTCCTATCCAATAGTACTAATTATGTGCATATCCTATTTTCTGGGCCTGAGTGGGAGGCATTTTACTTTGGGCACGCCAGACTCTCCAAAACCGTCACCTCGGGAGCCGCTCCCTAAGAAGTTAACAAAGTTTAGCGGTAGCTTTTTGAATTCCTTTGTCTGCATGTTGAACGAGTGGATTACTCAAATCGATGGCGCCAACTAAACAGACTTCATGGGATATAAAGAAGGATTTTATCTAATAAAACGACCTTGCAAGTTGTAGCTGGGACTCTTTGGATTGCAAACAGAGGAAGATTTTAAAAAGTAAGTGATTATTTATTTGCTATTTGTGATTTTATGAAAAATATTTTGATTTGGGGCCCCGTCCTCAAACAATCGCATGGAATTCTTTCGCAGTAAAGCCTATTGTAAATCGGACAATGCAGTCAGATTAACAAGAATTTAAGCTTTTAACTGATACAATTATCTTATATGTTCATAAATGTTTAATATGCATAATTTTTATGATTATTTATTTGAATTGCGCGCCCTCCAATTTCATCGGATGTTGTCGACAGGTGTCCACCTAGCGGGATGCCTAGCCTTAAGAAGTTTTGACAAGTTAGTTAGGACAACTACTTTGTGCATGACACAATTACCTTCCAACAATTGTTTACAGACAGATTATTTCACTTATAACTCACTGTATCAAAATTCCAGTGGATCAGAAGTTTACATACACTAAGTTCACTGTGCCATTTAAACAGATTGGAAAATTCCAGAAAATGATGTCATTGCTTTAGAAGCTTCTGATAGGCTAATTGACAACATTTGATTCAATCGGAGGTGTACCTTTGGATGTACTTCAAGGCCTATGTTAAAACTCAGTGCCTCTTTGCTTGACATCATGGGAAAATCTAAAGAAATCAGCCAAGACCTCAGAAACAAAAATTGTAGACCTCCACAAGTCTGGTTCATCCTTGGGAGCAATTTCCAAACAGCTGAAGGTACCACATTCATCTGTACAGACAATATTACGCAAGTATAAACACCATGAAACCACGTAGCCGTCATACCGCTCAGGAAGGAGACGCTTTCTGTCTCCTAGAGATGATTGTACTTTGGTGTGAAAAGTACAAATCAATCCTAGAACAACAGCAAAGGACCTTGTGAAGATGCTGCTGGAAACAGGTACAAAAGTCTCTATATCCACAGTAAAACGAGTCCTGTATCGACATAACCTGACAGGCCGCTCAGAAAAGAAGAAGCCACTGCTCCTAAACCGCCTTAAAAAAAGCCAAACTATGGTTTGCAACTGTACATGGGGACGAAGATCGTACTTTTTTGAGAAATGTCCTCTGGTCTGATGAAACAAAAATAGAACTGTTTTGCCATGATGACCATTGTTATGTTTGGAAGGTAAAGGGGGAGGCTTGCAAGCCAAAGAACACCATCCCAACTGTGAAGCACAGGAGTGTCAGCATCATGTTGTGGGGGTGCTTTTTAGCAGGAGGGACTGGTGGACTTCACAAAATAGATGGCATCATGAAAACTACGGTGATATATTGAAGCAACAAGACATCTGTCAGGAAGTTAAAGCTTGGTAGCAAATGGGTCTTCCATATGGACAATGACCCCAAGCATACTTCCAAAGTTGTGGCTAAATGGCTTAAGGACAACAAAGTCAAGGTATTTGCGTGGCCATCACAAAGCCCTGACCTCAATCCTATAGAGAATTTGTGGGCAGAACTGAAAATGTGTGTGCGAGCAAGAGGCTTACAAACGTAACTCAGTTACACCAGCTCTGTCAGGAGGAATCGGCCAAAATGCACTTATTTTGGGACGCTTGTGGAAGGCTACCCGAAACGTTTGACCCAAGTTAAACAATTCAAAGGCAATGCTACCAAATACTAATTTAGTGTATGTAAACTTCTGACCCACTGGGAATGTGATGAAAGAAATAAAATCTGAAATAAATTGTTCTCTCTACTATTATTCTGACATTTCACATTCTTAAAATAAAGAGGTGATCCTAACCTTATGACAGGGAATTTTTAATAGGATTAAATGTCAGGAATTGTGAAAAACTGAGTTTAAATGTATTTGGCTAAGGTGTATGTAAACTTCCGACTTCAAGAAACTTCCCTTACAGAAAAAACACATGATTTCACATGTGGAAAATCACATGATTTCAAGTGAAATTTCACAGGTTTTGGAACCCTTCATGTTGCTTTACAAGTTGTCACATTAACTTGCATGCAAAAATGTTTTTTTCAACAATTCACATTATCACATGTGAAATGTATGTTTCTTCCGTAAAGGTTTTTACGAGCTGTGATTTGCATTGATTGCACTTTACACATAGATAAAGTAAAACATTTATATTATAATGATATACAGGTAAATGCCTAAATAAAGGAAACACTTGATTACATGAGGGATACAAAGTATATTGATACCAGGTTCTTTCACACACCTGTGGTTCCTGAGAAATTCCTGAGCAATTGGCTTCCCATCACACTTAGGGTCATGTACAGTGAGGGAAAAAAGTATTTGATCCCCTGCTGATTTTGTACGTTTGCCCACGGACAAAGAAATGATCAGTCTATAATTTTAATGGTAGGTTTATTTGAACAGTGAGAGACAGAATAACAACAAAAAATTGCATTTGAATGAGGGAAATAACTATTTGACCCCCTCTCAATCAGAAAGATTTCTGGCTCCCAGGTGTCTTTTATACAGGTAACGAGCTGAGATTAGGAGCACACTCTTAAAGGGAGTGCTTCTAATCTCAGCTTGTTACCTGTTTAAAAGACACCTGTCCACAGAAGCAATCAATCAATCAGATTCCAAACTCTCCACCATGGCCAAGACCAAAGAGCTCTCCAAGGATGTCAGGGACAAGATTGTAGACCTACACAAGGCTGGAATGGGCTACAAGACCATCGCCAAGCAGCTTGGCAAGAAGGTGACAACAGTTGGTGCGATTATTCGAAGAAACACAAAAGAACTGTCAATCTCCCTCGGCCTGGGGCTCCATGCAAGATCTCACCTCGTAGAGAACGGTGAGGAATCAGCCCAGACTACACGGGAGGATCTTGTCAATGATCTCAAGGCAGCTGGGTCCATAGTCACCAAGAAAACAATTGGTAACATACTAGCCGTGACGGCACATCTCGCCGTGTTTGGAGGAGGAGGAATGCTGCCTATGACCCCAAGAACACCATCTCCACCGTCAAACATGGAGGTGGAAACATTATGCTTTGGGGGTGTTTTTCTGCTAAGGGGACAGGACAACTTCACCGCATCAAAGGGACGATGGACGGGGCCATGTACCGCCAAATCTTGTGTGAGAACCTCCTTCCCTCAGCCAAGGCATTGAAAATGGGTTGTGGATGGGTATTCCAGCATGACAATGACCCAAAACACACCAAGGCAAAAAAGGAGTGGCTCAAGAAGAAGCACATTAAGGTCCTGGAGTGGCCTAGCCAGTCTCCAGACCTTAATCCCATAGAAAAACTGTGGAGGGAGCTTGAAGGTTCAAGTTGCCAAACGTCAGTCTCAAAACCTTAATGACTTGGAGAAGATCTGCAAAGAGGAGTGGAACAAAATCCCTCCTGAGATGTGTGCAAACCTGGTGGCCAACTACAAGAAACGTCTGACCTCTGTGATTGCCAACAATGGTTTTGCCACCAAGTACTAAGTCATGTTTTGCAGAGGGGTCAAATACTTATTTCCCTCATTAAAATGCAAATCAATTGATAACATTTTTCACATGCGTTTTTCTGGATATTTTTGTTATTAGTCTGTCTCTCACTGTTCAAATAAACCTACCATAAAAATTATAGACTGATCATTTCTTTGTCAATAGGCAAACGTACAAAATCAGCAGGGGATCAAATACTTTTCTCCCTCACTGTATTTATTTATTTTATTTCACCTTTATTTATCCAGGTAGGCAAGTTGAGAACAAGTTCTCATTTACAACTGCGACCTGGCCAAAATAAAGCAAAGCAGTTCGACACATACAACAACACAGAGTTACACATGGAGTAAAACAAACAAACAAACAGTCAATAATACAGTAGAAAAACAAATCTATATACAGTGGGGAAAAAAAAGTATTTAGTCAGCCACCAATTGTGCAAGTTCTCTCACTTAAAAAGATGAGAGAGGCCTGTAATTTTCATCATAGGTACACTTCAACTATGACAGACAAAATGAGGAAAAAAAAATCCAGAAAATCACATTGTAGGATTTTTTTATGAATTTATTTACAAATTATGGTGGAAAATAAGTATTTGGTCAATAACAAAAGTTTATCTCAATACTTTGTTATATACCCTTTGTTGGCAATGACAGAGGTCAAATGTTTTCTGGAAGTCTTCACAAGGTTTTCACACACTGTTGCTGGTATTTTGGCCCATTCCTCCATGCAGATATCCTCTAGAGCAGTGATGTTTTGGGGCTGTCGCTGGGCAACACGGACTTTCAACTCCCTCCAAAGATTTTCTATGTGGTTGAGATCTGGAGACTGGCTAGGCCACTCCAGGACCTTGAAATGCTTCTTACTGAAGCCACTCCTTCGTTGCCCAGGCGGTGTGTTTGGGATCATTGTCATGCTGAAAGACCCAGCCACGTTTCATCTTCAATGCCCTTGCTGATGGAAGGAGGTTTTCACTCAAAATCTCACGATACATGGCCCCATTCATTCTTTCCTTTACACGGATCAGTCGTCCTGGTCCCTTTGCAGAAAAACAGCCCAAAAGCATGATGTTTCCACCCCCATGCTTCACAGTAGGTATGGTGTTCTTTGGATGCAACTCAGCATTCTTTTTCCTCCAAACACGACGAGTTGAGTTTTTACCAAAAAGTTATATTTTGGTTTCATCTGACATTCTCCCAATCCTCATCTGGATCATCCAAATGCTCTCTAGCAAACTTTAGACGGGCCTGAACATGTACTGGCTTAAGCAGGGGGACACGTCTGGCACTGCAGGATTTGAGTCCCTGGCGGCGTAGTGTGTTACTGATGGTAGGCTTTGTTACTTTGGTCCCAGCTCTCTGCAGGTCATTCACTAGGTCCCCCCGTGTGGTTCTGGGATTTTTGCTCACCGTTCTTGTGATCATTTTGACCCCACGGGGTGAGATCTTGCGTGGAGCCCCAGATCGAGGAAGATTATCAGTTTTGTATGTCATCCATTTCCTAATAATTGCTCCCACAGTTGATTTCTTCAAACCAAGCTGCTTACCTATTGCAGATTCAGTCTTCCCAACCTGGTGCAGGTCTACAATTTTGTTTCTGGTGTCCTTTGACAGCTCTTTGGTCTTGGCCATAGTGGAGTTTGGAGTGTGACTGTTTGAGGTTGTGGACAGGTGTCTTTTATACTGATAACAAGTTCAAACAGGTGCCATTAATGCAGGTAATGAGTGGAGGACAGAGGAGCCTCTTAAAGAAGAAGTTACAGGTCTGTGAGAGCCAGAAGTCTTGCTTGTTTGTATGTGACCAAATACTTATTTTCCACCATAATTTGCAAATAAATTCATAAAAAATCCTACAATGTGATTTTCTGGATTTTCTTTCCTCATTTTGTCTGTCATAGTTGAAGTGTACCTATGATGAAAATTACAGGCCTCTCTCATCTTTTTAAGTGAGAGAACTTGCACAATTGGTGGGTGACTAAATACTTTTTCTCCCCACTGTACAATGTGTGCAAATGAGGTAAGGAAGGTAAGGCAATAAAATAGGCTTTGGTGGAAAAGTAATTACAATATAGCATTTAAACATTGGAATGGTATATGTGCAGTAGATGAATGTGCAATGTAGAAAAACTGGGGTGCAAAGGAGCAAGATAAATAAAAAAATACGGTAGGGGATGATGTAGTTGGTTGGGCTATTTACAGATGGGCTATATACAGGTGCAGGGGTCTGTGATCTGCTCTGAAAGCTGGTGCTTAAAGCTGGTGAGGGAGATAAGTGTCTCCAGTTTCAGAGATTTTTGTAGTTCGTTCCAGTCATTGGCAGCAGAGAACTGGAAGGAAAGTCGTCGAAAGGAGGAATTGGCTTTGGGGGTGACCAGTGAGATATACCTGCTGGAGCACGTGCTTACGGGTGGGTGCTGCCATGGTGACCAGCGAGCTGAGATAAGGTGGGGCTTTACCTAGCAGGGACCTTTAGATGACCTGGAGCCAGTGGGTTTGGCGACCTGGAGCCAGTGTGAAGCGAGGGCCAGCCAACGAGAGCGTACAGGTCGCAGTGGTGGGTATTTTAAGGGGCTTTGGTGACAAAACGGATGGCACTGTGATAGACTGTATCCAATTTGTTGAGTAGAGTATTGGAGGCTATTTGGTTAACGACATCATCGAAGTCGGATCGGTAGGATCGTCAGTTTTACGAGGGTATGTTTGGCAGCATGAGTGAAGGATGCTTTGTTGCGAAATATGAAGCCAATTCTAGATTAAATTTTTTCATTGGAGATGTTTGATGTGAGTCTGGAAGGAGAGTTTACAGTCTAACCAGACACCTAGGTATTTGTAGTTGTCCACATAATCTAAGACAGAACCGTCCAGATTAGTGATGATGGACGGGCGGGCAGGTGCGGGCAGTGATCGGTTGAAGAGCATGTATTTCGTTTTACTTGCATTTAAGAACAGTTGGAGGCCACGGAAGGAGAGTTGTATGGCATTGAAGCTCGTCCGGAGGTTAGTTAACTTCTTAGGGAGCGGCAGCAGAGGTGACGGTTTTGAAGAGTCTGGTGTGCCCAAAGTAAAATGCCTGCCACTCAGGCTCAGACAATAGGATATGCACATAATTAGTACTATTGGATAGGAAACACTCTGACGTTTCTAAAAGTGTTAACATAATGTCTGTGAGTATAACAGAACTGATATAGCAGGCGAAAACCAGAGGAAAATCCATACAGAAATGCAGTTTTTGGTGACCTTTGCTCTGTTTGACACTCTCCCCATTGACTTCAAGGCAATCCAGCTCCTGGATTGCAGTACCTATGGCTTCCACTAGATGTCAACAGTCTATATACAAAGACTGGGAGTGAATGGAGTAAGCAGAACGGATAGGAACAGGAAATGGTAAGGGGACCTGAAATGTCAACAAGTTTTCTCGGGTGCGAGTCTGGGTGCGCGCCCCACTTTATTTTACTTATATAATGTTTAGGTGACCATCCGAGTGAAATATTATCGCTAATATTCATAAAAGGATAGCTAAGGATGCATTGTAACTGGTATTTGATTTGTTTAGGAAAAGTGTATAGGTATATTTGAACGCGTTCTCTTCATGTTTCAATGGGCGATTCGACGTTGGATTTTCTAACCAAACAGAGATTTATGGATATAATAAATGACTTTTTCTAACAAAAGAACCATTGGATGTCTTCATTGGACACTTGGGAAGCCCTCAGCAGAAGTTCTTCAAAAGGTAAAGGATTTGTTTTCGCTGTGAAATGGGTTTTGTGTGAACCGCGCTGGTTTATGAATTCATGCTAATAGATAAATATTGTTGGTGCTATCCTAAAACAATCAAATGTTGTGCTTTCGCCGTAAAGCCTTTTTGAAATCTGACAACGCTGTGATATTGCCAAGAAACAGAGCTTTTGATGACTATGCAACACTTGTATATTGATGAATGTTTAATAATTCAACTTTTGGATTTTGAATTTGGCGCCTTACATTTCACCGGGTAGTGTCGGGAGTGGGGCGCTAGTAGTTAAGATGGTGAAGAAGGCACTTTTAACCTCTCTGCGCATGGTGGGACGGTCACGTCCCACCTTACAACATCCGGTGAAATTGCAGAGCGCCAACTTCAAAATACATAAATACTCATTTCAAACATTCATGAAACTACAAGTGTTGCACACTCTTCAAAAGTTTAGAATCTTGGCAATCTCAGATTTCAAAAAGGCTTTACGGCGAAAGCATAAGATTTGATTGTCTGAGGACAGCATCCCGTGTACTTCCTTCATTAGCATAATAATAAAACCAGCGCGGGTGTCACAAAACACATAAAAAGAGATAAAATAAATCGCTTACCTTTGAAGATCTTCTGCTGATGGTAATCCGAAGTGTCCAAGCAAAACAATCAATGTTCCTTTTGTTCTAAAAAGTCCCTCTTTATATCCATAAAGCTCCGTTTGGTTGGCGCGTTCTGTTCAGAAAATCCACCGTCCACTCGCCCAATATAGAAGACCGTTAAAAATATACCTATAAACTTTGTCCAAACAAATCAAACAACGTTTTTAATCGATCCTTAGGTACACTATTATGTATATTAACTATAAGCTCACAAAATTATTTTCTTGGATGGATTTCCCTCGGGTTTTCGCCTGCCATATCAGTTCTGTTATACTCACATACATTATTTTAACAGTTTTAGAAACTTCAGAGTGTTTTCTATCCAATACTACTAATTGTGTGAATATCCTTGCTTCTGGGCCAGAGTAACAGGCAGTTTACTTTGGGGACGGGCGGAAATTCTGGAAATTAGACTCTTGCGCTAATAGGTTAAAGAATTACCAGGCATCCTCTACTGACAGGATGAGGTCAATATCCTTCCAGGATACCCGGGCCAGGTCGATTTGAAAGGCCTGCTCGCTGAAGTGTTTTAGGGAACGTTTGACAGTAATGAGGGGAGGTCGTTTGACCGCAGACCCATTACGGATGCAGGCAATGAGGCAGTGTTCACTGAGATCTTGTTTGAAAACAGCAGAGGTGTATTTGAAGGGTAAGTTAGTGAGAGACTTGTTTCTAGAAAGGTGAATTTTTAAAAGTAAAAGTTCAAATTGTTTGGGTACAGACCTGGATAGTAAGACAGATCTCTGCAGTAGATTGCAAATCCGCCCCCTTTGTTCGTTCTATCTTGTCTGAAAATGTTGTAGTTAGGGATGGAGATTTCAGGGTTTTTGGTGGTCTTCCTAAGCCAGGATTCAGACACA
This sequence comes from Brachymystax lenok tsinlingensis, assembly GCA_030435695.1. Lineage (NCBI taxonomy): Eukaryota > Metazoa > Chordata > Actinopteri > Salmoniformes > Salmonidae > Brachymystax > Brachymystax lenok. Next base: position 32,516,475 of record CM059814.1, read on the forward strand.
GCTAGGACATCCGGGTTGGCAGAGTGTGCTAAAGCAGTGAATAAAACAAACTTAGGGAGGAGGCTTTTAATGTTAACATGCATGAAACCAAGGTTTTTACGGTTGCAGAAGTCAAATAAAAATGCTGGGCAGGCCCAGTTGACCATTATTTTGGCTACCATGGCTATGCCCCCATAGCTTGACAATGCTACCATCCATAGGGCAAGAGTGGTCACTGATTAGTTTGATGAGCATGAAAACGATGTAAACCACATGCCATGGCCGTCTCAGTCACCAGATCTGAACACAATTGAACAGTGATGGGAGATTCTGGAATGGCGTTGAGACAGCATTTTCCACCCCCGTCAACAAAACACCAAATTATTTATTTTCTCGTGGAAGAATGGTGTCACATCCCTCCAATAGACTTCCAGACACTTGTAGAATCTATGCAAAGGCGCATTGAAGATGTTCTGGCTCGTGGTGGCCCAACGCCCTATTAAGACACATTATGTTGGTGTTTCCATTAATTTGGCAGTTACCTGTCTATTCTTATATACGTTTATAGCACATTATCAATGCAGATATATAGTGCTATGGAACAGTACACTAATAACAAGGCATAGGAGGTTGTGAACTGTAAATATGTTGTTATAATAACATACATCATGCTATATGGCAGAGCATGCATTTGACTAATATGAAATGATTAGCTCGATCCACAACTTTCCAACGGAGGCAGAGCAGACAGAACAGACCCCATTGCCTGTAGTAATAGGAACACATTAGGCAACAGACCCAGTGCCTATTGTGTTACGCACATATGACAAACATCCACCTGTATGGCAAAGATTATTAAAGGTATAATTATGCATATCAAATACCACAGACGGAACAATTACAACAGACAGGCTTCAGGCAGACCTGAACAGATGGTTTAGCCATTTCAGCAATGTAGGTAATAAAAACACTTATTCAGGATGCATGCCAAATGCGCCCTATTCCCTATATAGCACGCTTCTTTTGAACAGGGCCCATAGGGAAGGGAATAAGGTGCCATTTGGGTCGCATACTGAGGCAAATTATTTCCCTGTTTTTAAGAACTATTCATACTGATTATTCACACTAGGTCATAAAAATCCAAATTCCTATACATGTGGAGGTTATTTTTCTTTATGTCTACGCCCTGTTCATATGATAATTCCACACACATGCTCCTTTGTGTACATATTACCCATATGAGAATACAGGGACTAGCTACAGTGCATTCGGAAAGTATTCAGACCCCTTGACTTTTTCCACATTTTGTTACGTTACAGCCGTATTCTAAAATGGGAAAAAAATAGAATTTCCCTCATCAATTTCCCTACGAACAATACCCAAAACAAATCAAAAACTTATTTTTTTTTAAAGAAAATTTATAATAAATACAAAAATGAAATATTACATTTACATAAGTATTCAGACCCTTTACTCAGTACTTTGTTGACGCACCTTTGCAGCGATTACAGCCTCGAGTCTTCTTGGGTATGACGCTACAAGCTTGGCACACCTGCATTTGGGGAGTTTCTCCCATTATTCTTTGCAGATCCTCTCAAACTCTGTCAGGTTGGATGGGGAGCGTTGCCGCACAGCTATTTTCAGATCCCTCCAGAGATTTTCGATCGGGTTCAAGTCGGGGCTCTGGCTGGGCCACTCAAGGACATTCAGAGACTCATCCCGAATCCACCCCTGCGTTGTCTTGGCTGTTTTGCTTTGGATAATTTTCCTGTTGGAAGGTGAACCTTCACCCCAGGCTGAGGTCCTGAGCACTCTGGAGTATGTTTTCATCAAGAATGTATCTGTACTTTTCTCTGTTCATCTTTCCCACAATCTTGACTAGTCTCCCAGTCACTGCTGCTGAAAAACATCCCCACAGCATGATGTTTCATCATAGGAATGGTGCCAGGTTTCCTCCAGATGTGACGCTTGGCATTCAGGCCAAAGAGAATCCTGTTTCTCATAGTCAGAGATTCTTTGGGTGATTTTTGGCAAACTCCAAGCGGGCTGTCGTGTTCCTTTTACTGAAGAGTGGCGTTCGTCTGGCCACTCTAACATAAAGGCCTGGTTGGTGAAGTGCTGCAGAGATGGTTGTCCTTCTGGAAGGTTCTCCCACCTCCACAGAGGAACTCTGGAACTCTGTCAGAGAGGCCATCAGATTCTTGGTTAGTTCCCTGACCAAGGCCATTCTCCTCCAATTGCTCAGTTTAGCCAGGCGGCCAGCTCTACATTTAAGAATGATGGAGGCCACTGTGTTCTTGTGGACCTTCAATGCTGCAGACATTTTTTGTACCCTTCCCCAGATCTGTGCCTTGACACAATCCTGTCTCGGAGCTCTACAGACAATTCCTTCGACCACATGGTTTGGTTTTTGTTCTGACATGCACTGTCAACTGTGAGACCTTACATAGACAGGTGTGTGCCTTTCCAAATCATGTCCAATCATTTGAATTTATCACAGGTGGACTCCAATCGAGTTGTAGAAACATCTCAAGGATGATCAACGGAATCAGGATGCTCCTGAGCGTAATTTCGAGTCTCATAGCAAAGGGTCTGAATACTTATGTAAATAAGTACATTTGCAAAATATGTTTTTGCTTTGTCATTAGTGGGTATTGTGTGTAGACTGATGAGGGAAAAAAATATTGAATACATTTTTCAATAAGGCTGTAATGTAACAAAATGTGGAAAAAGTCAAAGGGTCAGAATTGTTTCTGAAGGCACTGTACATGTACTTGGACAGGGTTTAATTTATTGGCTCTGTGTGCATAACAATGCATCATGCCATGCCACTGGAGGTCATGTGGGGTTGTCCTGAGGTCAATTAGCTACTGGTTGAGTTCAAAATGGCATCCTATTTACTACATAGTCCACTACTTTAGACCAGAGACCTATTGGCCCTGGTCAAAAGTAATGCACTACATAGTGAATACGGTGCCATTTCAGACGAAGTTACTGAGTCACTCAGATGATGATGAGACCCTGTTCGTGCGTGCGATAGTGTGTGTGTGTGTGTGCCTCGTGCCTCGTAGGGGACACTGAATCACCTTGCTGCCAGGAAGCCACATGTAAATAATCGGACAAAACATTTCACATTCAAAGCTGGTGCTCATAGTTCTACCCATGGCACCAGTGACACCAGGGTCATTTCAACATTCAGCAGTAGGTATCTGCCATGACTGGTAAACACAGCACAATAATGCATAAAAGTTCTGAGTGTACAAGTACTTTCTAAAGTCATTTCTGTTGGAGAATAAGAGTTAATGAGAATGGGAATAATAGAGCGTGCCTGTGCATATTGCATATCTAGTATGTGTGATTTAATTTCTTGCTACGTAGGGTTAGGGTTAGGGCTAACCCTAATCCTAACCTTAGTATTTAATTGAGTTGGTGTACTTACAGGACGGTGTGTGTTCTGGTGGAAAAAATAAGGGAAGGATCTTTTTCTAAAATCCATCATGCATAAAAACACATACATGCATGCACACGCCACGCACGCACGCACTCACGCACGCACGCACACACACACACACACACACACACACACACACACACACACACACACACACACACACACACACACACACACACACACACACACACACACACACACACACACACACATTTATTTTACTATCCTTGTAGGGACCAAAAGACGTATCCTTATGGGGACCAAACAATTGACCAAACACACACACCCCCACACACGCACAGGCAGGGAAAGGTTGACCTCTCCTTTTTGGAGAGATGGGATCAGACAGATGATCTCTGTAGGGTGTAAGGGTGGACCCATAACACTGTTCAATACTGCCCCCTGGTGGGAGAGCAAAGGTCCCAAAGGACAAAGAGAAATACAGAAGAGGCACACCACACACTCACACACAGAGGAATGCACAAGCCGAATTAAGACATTGCTATGATAAAAAAATTTATAAAACAAAGCTTCAATTGCAAGTTATATTCAAGTGCTGGCCATGTTTCATTTTTATGTCATAGAGAAAATTAACCTCTACGGCTCTCACACGGCACAGCCTGTCATTCACAGCCTGTCACCCACACTGACCAATGTGTTATCATCATCTTTTGATACTTATGTGAATTAATTACTTGATGGTTGTAATTTTCATGCTGTGTTTAGTAGCATTATTCAGATATATTTTAATATCTCATCATTACAAAGCTGCTGAATGTTATGACGTGCTGAACACATCTCGAAGTGAGAATACATTTAGGGTCTAAAGTAAAGTGTGTCATTCGAGGATGCAGCAGCCCATCCAATGATTCAGCCACAGCATACTGTACATGCTTTTCCTGGAGGAGTTGAGCAACAGTAATGGTGGGAAAATGTGTGGTACACTGTATTCATTCCATGTTGTGTTACAAAGGAATCTCTTTCTATCTCTCTGTCTCTCTCCCTGTCTCTCTCCCTGTCTCTCTCGCCTTCAGTCTCTATCTCTGTCTACCTGTTTGTCTCTATCTCTCTCTCTTTCTCTTTGTCTCTCCACCTCTCTCTGTTTAAAAACACACTATTCTAGGAGTCAGCTTCAACAGTGCTCTGACAAGAATTGATAGTAAGCAATTTAATCCTCTGAATCTCCCCTAAACATACCCACAAAGCTGACATTTATGAATTAAATCCCGAAAGAAGTACATACATCAAATATATGGGTGATAAACGATCAGCATATCTTATGAAATAATACTAATAACTGTTTGGATAATGTTCATGATAGCACAGTAAACATTAGTTAATCTGAATATATGCACACATACGCATGCACCAACCCACCCACGCATGAACAAACACACTGTCACATTCACATGGGGAGCTTTAGAGGTTATTTCACTTGGGTTTAAGGTCAACTCATGCGTTTTCATATCCGGATTTAATCTGTAGGTAAGCCTGTCAAATCAACTACTGCCATGTAGTATGGCAAAATAGACTGTGTACTCGTTGTGAATACAAATCTAACATGATCTTCAGACGGTAGATCATGACGGACTGTGTGTGTGTGTGTGTGCATACATGCGTGCGTGTGTTCTTGGATGCGTTTGTGTGTGAGTGACAGCATGCATGTGTTATTTTTACTGTTTTAAGTGGTTGACCTTGTACCATATCAGTTCCATTACGGCCAGTGGTAAAATATCCTCCTCCTGAACATGGTTACAGAGAGAGCAGAAAGCCAGGCACCAAACAGTGGCACAGCCCACATAATGGTCCAACCCCTCTGAGAATACACCCCTGCCGTCATATTAAAATCGACTTTCCACGGCCCCCCATTCTGACCCTTCACTGGGAGAGTACAGTAGAGACTAGAGAGTAGAGACTCCACCTTGCCATCAGGGCAAGGAGGAGGGATATATAGAAAGAGGAGGGAGAATGGAGTGATAGAGAGAGAGAGAGAGAGAGGATGGAGTGATGGAGAGAGAGAGAGGATGGAGTGATGGAAAGAGAGAGAGGATGGAAAGAGAGAGATGAGAGAGAGAGGATGGAAGGAGAGATATGAAAGGGAGAGGATGCAAGGAGGGGGATGAGAGGGAGAGGATGAAGGGGGGGATGAGAGAGAGGATGAAAGGAGAGGGATGAGAGAGAGAGGATGGAAGGATTGGGATGAGAGAGAGAGGATGGAAAGAGAGGGAGAATGGAGTGATAGGAAGAGAGAGAGAGAGAGAGAGAGAGAGAGAGAGAGAGAGAGAGAGGATGGAGTGATGGAAAGAGAGAGAGGATGGAGTGATGGAAAGAGAGAGAGGATGGAAGGAGAGAGATGAGAGAGAGAGGATGGAAGGAGAGATATGAAAGGGAGAGGATGGAAGGAGGGGGATGAGAGGGAGAGGATGAAGGGGGGGATGAGAGAGAGGATGAAAGGAGAGAGATGAGAGAGATGATGGAAGGAGAGGGATGAGAGAGAGAGATGATGGAAGGATTGGGATGAGAGGGAGAGGATGGAAGGAGAGGGATGAGAGGGAGAGGGATGAGAGAGAGGATGGAAGGAGATTGATGAGAGAGAAAGGATTGAAGGAGAGGGATGAGAGAGAGAGGATGGAAAGAGAGGGACGAGAGAGGATGGAAAGAGAGGGATGATATAGAGGATGGAAGGAGAGGGATGAGAGCGAGAGAATTGAGGGAGGTGAAGAGATAGGACAGGGGGCTGGTGTCTGGCTTGATGAGAAAGAGAATTTCCTGTCACTGTCACCATGGGAAACAGTGGTAGCTACAGCAGTAATCTTCTCAGACACAGGGATTTAGAAATTCAAAACCAAACCCCATTCCACTTCCACTTCCACTCGCTTGCTGTCTGCCTTACTAATTCCAGGTTGTGTGGAGGACAGACTCTCTCTCTCTCTCTCTCTCTCTCTCTCTCTCTCTCTCTCTCTCTCTCTCTCTCTCTCTCAATTTCTGTGTTTCTCTCCTCCCCTCTTACTCTCTATCTCACTTCTTCTCTCTATCCAACACTTTGTTGGAGAAGCACAGACCAAACACAGGCACCTGTACCTCTACCAATAAATACTTGTAAAGGTAATTGAGGCTTCCAGCCCACACCACTAATTGTGTTACTCTGCCCACCAGCGAGCTGAGAATTACAGTGTAGTCAGCTAGTACCAATGATGGGCAGTTTTATTTGATTTAGGTATTTCAGTAGTTTGGCCTGAAGTATAATTCATGTATTTTGTAACAGTTAAATTAGAATACATGTATTATGTATTTTCTAGTACAAAAATAAACTTAAAGAGCAAGCTGTGTGACATTGACTCAGTCTCAGTACTGGTACCTCGTGTATATAGCCAAGTCATCGTTACTCATTAAGTTTATTCCTTGTGTTATTATTATTTTAGATTTTTTGTTATTTTTTACCCTCTGTATTGTTGGGAAGGGCCCGTAAGTAAGCATTTCACTGTTAGACTACACATATTGTTTAAGAAGCATATGACAAATACAATTTAATTTGATTGATTTGATTTGAAATAACAGGAGACAGCATAAGAGAGAGAGAAAAGATAGGGATAAGGGGAGAAGAATGAAACAATATGTTGATTGGTTTTCCTGGAACTGATAGGCTTAAATCTGAGTGTGAGAGAAAATGCGAAACCAGGGGATGGTCATGAAATCTTAATGGTCATTCACACACCAAGGGGATAATTGTCATGTTCTGCTGGCTTCACACCCACTACCATTCCATTTTGTTGTGAATTCCCATCTCTGGAACTGCATGGAGTAATCATCAGCCTAGTGTTTTTTTATAGGGGGTAGATCAGCTTTAATATTGCTGATATATTGTAGCTTCCATCAATGTAATTGCCTGGCTCATTTCCAATCCCCTATATATATTTTTTTGTAAATATAAATATATATATATAAATATATATGTAAATATATACAATCCCCTGCTGATTTTGAACGTTTGCCCACGGACAAAGAAATGATCAGTCTATAATTTTAATGGTAGGTGTATTTGAACAGTGAGAGATAGAATAACAACAAAAAAATCCTGAAAAACGCATGTGAAAAATGAAAGTTTTTGACCCCCTCTCAATCAGAAAGATTTCTGGCTCCCAGGTGTCTTTTATACAGGTAACGAGCTGAGATTAGGAGCATGCTCTTAAAGGGAGTGCTCCTAATCTCAGCTTGTTACCTGTATAAAAGACACCTGTCCACAGAAGCAATCAATCAATCAGATTCCAAACTCTCCACCATGGCCAAGACCAAAGAGCTCTCCAAGGATGTCAGGGACAAGATTGTAGACCTACACAAGGCCGGAATGGTCTACAAGACCATCGCCAAGCAGCTTGGTGAGAAGGTGACAACAGTTGGTGCGATTATTTGAAGAAACACAAAAGAACTGTCAATCTCCCTCGGCCTGGGGCTCCATGCAAGATCTCACCTCGTGGAGTTGCAATGATCATGAGAACGGTGAGGAATCAGCCCAGAACTACACGGGAGGATCTTGTCAATGATCTCAAGGCAGCTGGGACCATAGTCACCAAGAAAACAATTGGTAACACACTACGCCGTGAATGACTGAAATCCTGCAGCGCCCGCAAGGTCCCCCTGCTCAAGAAAGCACATATACATGCCCGTCTGAAGCTTGCCAATGAACATCTGAATGATTCAGAGGACAACTGGGTGAAAGTGTTGTGGTCAGATGAGACCAAAATGGAGCTCTTTGGCATCAACAACTCGCCGTGTTTGGAGGAGGAGGAATGCTGCCTATGTCCCCAAGAACACCATGCCCACCGTCAAACATGGAGGTGGAAACATTATGTTTTGGGGGTGTTTTTCTGCTAAGGGGACAGGACAACTTCACCGCATCAAAGGGACGATGGACAGGGCCATGTACAGTCAAATCTTGGGTGAGAACCTCCTTCCCTCAGCCAGGGCATTGAAAATGGGTCGTGGATGGGTATTCCAGCATGACAATGACCCAAAACACACGACCAAGGCAACAAAGGAGTGGCTCAAGAAGAAGCACATTAAGGTCCTGGAGTGGCCTAGCCAGTCTCCAGACCTTAATTTCTATGGGATTATTTGGAGGGAGCTGAAGGTTCGAGTTGCCAAACATCAGCCTCAAAACCTTAATGACTTGGAAAAGATCTGCAAAGAGGAGTGGGACAAAATCCTTCCTGAGATGTGTGCAAACCTGGTGGCCAACTACAAGAAACGTCTGACCTCTGTGATTGCCAACAAGGGTTTTGCCACCAAGTACTAAGTCATGTTTTGCAGAGGGGTCAAATACTTATTTCCCTCATTCAAATGCAAATACATTTTTAACATTTGTCACATGTGTTTTTCTGGATTTTATTTTGTTTTTTTGTCTTTCACTGTTCAAATAAACCTACCATTAAAATTATAGACTGATCATTTCTTTGTCAGTGGGCAAACGTACAAAATCAGCAGGGGATCAAATACGTTTTTTCCCTCACTGTATATATATTCCAACTACTGTGTCTTTGCCAGACGCAGAGTAGGTGAACGGATGATCTCCGCATGTGTGGTTCCCACCGTGAAGCATGGAGGAGGAGGTGTGATGGTTAGGGGGTACTTTTCTGGTAACACTGTCTGTGATTTATTTAGAATTCAAGGCACACTTACCCAGCATGGTTACCACAGCATTCTGCAGCAATATGCCATCCCATCTGGTTTGCGCTTAGTGGGACTATCATTTGTTTTTCAACAGGAAAATGGCCCAAAACACATCTCCAGGCTGTGTAAGGGCTATTTGACCAAGGAGAGTGATGGAGTGCTGCATCAGATGACCTGGCCAACAAAATAACCCGACCTCAACCCAATTGAGATTGTTTGGTATGAGTTGGACCGCAGAGTAAAAGAAAAGCAGCCAACAAGTGCTCAGCATGTGTGAACTTCTTTAAGACTGTTGGAAAAGCATTCCATATATTATCACCTAATGTTGTGTTAGATCTTTTTATCAACTTAAGTTCATATGAACATTACAAGTTTTGAACTTCTATTTGCTATTTATGGCCTGTAGGCCTCATTGACCTGAGCTTATACAACTCATTTTCTTGTAAAAAAAAGCATTATGTGTGGCTTATTTTGACAACAACAAATACTCAGATCAAAGATATTGTGCAATTTATCACAGACAACTTCGTGTCAAAGTTTAACAAGGACTCTCTCCTCCTCACCAGTGTCATGATAAAAGACATGATCAAGAGCCTCACATACAATATATTGTTTGGTCCTTGTGCTGCCACAGAATGAATTGTGAGCAAGGCCTCAAAAAAGCTTTATATACCAGATCTGCGAGAAAAGTTCTATATATTATTGAAACAATGTTGCGATTGTTTGTGAGGAGAGATTCTATTGGGGAAAGGTTCTCATGGGGGTTGCCATGGAATCCCAGAAGGGGAGTGAGGTGTGTGTGTGTGTGTGTTCAAACACACATGCATGTTGGGGTCTGGGAGAGGAAGTGTGTCCATCTGATGAATGGGCATGTGACTGAACTCTATTTTATACAATAATTGTAGTCTCACCCATTAATTTCTAATGACCGGTCATTTTTGTCAGGGAACACCACAGGTGTACAAAAGTTATATAAACCACCCAAAAGTTTATTAAAATCATCAAAATGTATTTTTTGGGTTGCCCTGTGTGGACAAAGTCAGTTAATCTCATGACAATCAGATTAAATTAACTACATTTTTCAGAGAGAAAACGTGTAAATCGGTCCAATTCGACAGTAACACAGCAGGAGGGATAACACATTTGTGGTTACTACATGATTCTATATGTGAAATTTCATAGTTTGATGTATTTACTATTATTCTACAATTTAAAAAACGTTAAAAATAAAGAAACCCCATTTGAATGAGTAGTTGTGTCCAAAATATTTACTGATACTGTGTATACAGTAGAAGTCGGAGGATTCCATTTTTTATTAAAAAAAAAATATTTTATTTTTTATTTTATTTTATTTCACCTTTATTTAACCAGGTAGGCAAGTTGAGAACAATTTCTCATTTACAACTGCGACCTGGCCAAGATAAAACAAAGCAGTTCGACACATACAACAACACAGAGTTACACATGGAGTAAAACAAACATACAGTCAATAATACAGTAGGAAAAAAACAAATCTATATACAATGTGTGCAAATGAGGTAGGATAAGGAACACAAGGCAATAAATAGGCCATGGTGGCAAAGTAACTACAGTATAGCAATTTAACACTGGAATGGTAAATGTGCAGTAGATGAATGTGCAAAGTAAAAATACTGGGGTGCAAAAGAGCAAGATGAATAAATGAATACGGTAGGGGATGAGGTAGTTGGTTGGGCTATGTACAGGTGCAGTGATCTGAGCTGCTCTGACAGCTGGTGCTTGAAACTAGTGAGGGAGATAAGTGTCTCCAGTTTCAACGATTTTTGTAGTCTGCTCCAGTCATTGGCAGCAGAGAACTGGAAGGAAAGGCACAAAAGAGGAATTGGCTTTGGGGGTGACCAGTGAGATATACCTACTGGAGCGAGTGCTACGGGTGGGTGCTGCTATGGTTACCAGCGAGCAGAGATAAGGCGGGGCTTTACCTGGCAGGGACTTGTAGATGACCTGGAGCCAGTGGGTCTGGCGACGAGTATGTAGCGAGGGCCAGCCGACTAGAGCATACAGGTCGCAGTGGTGGGTAGTATATGGGGCTTTGGTGACAAAGCGGATGGCACTGTGATAGACTGAATCCAGTTTGCTGAGTAGAGTATTGGAAGCTGTTTTGTAGATGACATCGCCAAAGTCGAGGATCGGCAGGATAGTCAGTTTTACTAGTGCAAGTTTGGCAGCATGAGTGAAGGAAGCTTTGTTGCGAAATAGAATGCCGATTCTAGATCTAATTTTGGATTGGAGAATGTGAGTCTGGAAGGAGAGTTTACAGTCTAGCCAGACACCTAGGTATTTGTAGTTGTCCACGTATTCTAGGTCAGAGCCGTCCAGGGTAGTGATGCTAGTCGGGCGGGCGGGTGCAGGCAGCGAACAGTTGAAAAGCATGCATTTGGTTTTACTAGCGTTTAAGAGCAGTTGGAGGCCACGGAAGGAGTGCTGTATGGCATTGAAGCTCGTTTGGAGGTTAGTTAACACAGTGTCCAAAGAAGGGCCAGAAGTATACAGAATGGTGTCGTCTGCATAGAGGTGGATCAGAGAATCACCAGCAGCAAGAGCGACATCATTGATGTATACAGAGAAGAGAGTCGGCCCAAGAATTGAACCCTGTGGCACCCCCATAGAGACTGCCAGAGGCCCGGACAACAGGCCCTCCGATTTAACACTCTGAACTCTGTCGGCAAAGTAGTTGGTGAACCAGGCGAGGCAATCATTAGAGAAACCAAGGCTGTTGAGTCTGCCGATAAGGATGTGGTGATTGACAGAGTCGAAAGCCTTGGCCAGATCAATGAATACGGCTGCACAGTAATGTCTCTTATCGATGGCGGTTATGATATCGTTTAGTACCTTGAGCGTGGCTGAGGTGCACGCATGACCAGCTCGGAAACCGGATTGCACAGGGGAGAAGGTACGGTGGGATTCGACGTGGTCAATGATCTTTTTATTAACTAGGCTTTCAAAGACTTTAGAGAGGCAGGGCAGGATTGATATAGGTCTATAGCAATTTGGGTCTAGGGTGTCACCCACTTTGAAGAGAGGGATGACCGCAGCAGCTTTCCAATCTTTTGGGATCTCGGACGACACCAAAGGGAGGTTGAGCAGACTGGTAATAGGAGTTGCAACAATGGCAGCAGATAGTTTTAAAAAGAGAGGGTCCAGATTATCTAGTCCAGCTGATTTGTACGGGTCCAGATTTTGCAGCTCTTTCCAGAACATCTGCTATCTGGATTTTGGTGAAGGAGAAGCTGGGAAGGCTTGGACAAGTAGATGCGGAGGGGGCGGAGCTATTGGCCGGGTTGGGGTAGCCAGGAGGAAAGCGTTGCCAGCCGTAGAGAAATGCTTGTTGAAATTTTCGATTATCATGGATTTGTCGGTGGTGTAACCGTGTTACCTAGCCTCAGTGCAGTGGGCAGCTGGGAGGAGGTGCTATTGTTCTCCATGGACTTGACAGTGTCCCAAAACGTTTTGGAGTTAGAACTACAGGATGCAAATTTCTGTTTGAAAAAGCTAGCCTTTGCTTTCCTGACTGATTGCGTGTATTGGTTCCTGACTTCCCTGAACAGTTGCATATCGCGGGGACTATTCGATGCAAAAGCAGTCCGCCACAGGATGTTCGTGTGCTGGTCAAGGGCAGTCAGGTCTGTAGTGAACCAAGGGCTGTATCTGTTCTTAGTCCTACATCTTTTGAAAGGGGCATGCTTATTTAAGATGGTGAGGAAGTTGCTTTTAAAGCTTGGTAGCAAATGGGTCTTCCAAATCGACAATGACCGCAAGCATACTTCCAAAGTTGTGGCGAAATGGCTTAAGGACAACAAAGTCAAGGTATTTGAGTTTCCATCAAAAAGCCCTGACCTCAACCCTATAGAAAATGTGTGGGCAGAACTGAAAAAGCGTGTGCAAGCAAGGAGGTCTACAAACCTGACTCAGTTACACCAGCTCTGTCTGGAGGAATGGGCCAAAATTCAACCAACTTATTGTGGGACACTTGTGGAAGGCTACCTGAAACGTTTTACCCAAGTTAACTTCTTAGGGAGCAGGTGACGGTTTTGGAGAGTCTGGCGTGCCCAAAGAAAAATGCCTCCCACTCAGGCCCAGAAAATAGGATATGCACATAATTTGTACTATTGGATAAGAAACACTCTGAAGTTTCTAAGAGTGTTAAAATATTGTCTGTGAGTATAACAGAACGGATATAGCAGGCGAACACCGGAGGAATTTCTGTCCTGGAAAAAGTGATTTTGACACATTGCCTCATTTTGAACCCCTCCCTATTGAAAATGACCATATAAGGGAGTAAGATTTCAGTACCTATTGCTTCCACTGGATGTCAACAGTCTCTAGACAGTGTTTTAAATATGTTTAGTTGCTCTGGATGGTAATAGAAGAAGAATTGGGAAGTGGTCATCGGATGTAAACAGAAGAGGATGAGCGTTCACGGGCTTGCGCGCGCTGTGGTTTTTTCCTTTCCTATCACCCAGTTTATAATCCGGTTGAAATATTATAGTAAATATACATAAAAGTGTTCCTAAGAATACATTAGCAATGATGTTTGATTGTTCTTGGACAAGTTTATAAGTATAGGTTGAACGAGTTCTCTTCACGGTTCAATGGGCGAGTGGATGCTGTATTTTCTGATCATAACGCACCAACCAAATGGAGATTGATGGATATAATAAATTACTTTTTCTAACAAAAGAACCATGGATTGTCTTCGTTGGACACTTGGGAAGCCCTCAGCAGAAGTTCTTCAAAAGGTAATTGATTTGTTTTCGCTGTGAAATGTGTTTTGTGTGAACCACGATGGTTTATATATTGGAGGTGCTACCCTCAAACAATCAAATGTACTGCTTTCGCCAAAAAAGGCTTTTTGAAATCTGACAACGCTGTGATATTGCCAAGAAGCAGAGCTTTTGATGACTATGCAACACTTGTAAATAGCACCCCACCACTCCCTAAGTAGTTTAAACAATGTAAAAACAATGCTACCACATTCTCTCTTCTATTATTCTGACATTTCAAATTCTTAAAAAAAGTGGTGATCCTAACTGACCTAAGACAGGGATTTTACTAGATTTAAATGTCAGAAATTGTGAAAAACTGAGTTTAAATGTACTTGGCTAAGGTGTATGTAAACGTCCGACTTAAACTGTAGCTACAAAATGTCCCGTAGCTCCACAATGTAGAGCTCTGGTTGTGGAGTCAGCGTCAATCTAGCCCTGCCCAGGTGCATTGACTCCGAAGGAGGCGAATCGGCATCCCTCGGTGATTCCCGAGAGAACGTTGGGTTCACTCAGACATGTAGACTTCGGAGAGTTCCGGGATTCGTTGGAGGCGAGGTGGGAATCGAGGGCGAACAATGGCGAGAGGGCACAGGCTCCCTCTCCCTCCTACATTCTCGAAGCCGCCCATCGATATGGATGGTCAAGGCTATGAGGGAGTCAAGTTCCATGGGCAGCTCCCAGGCTGCAAGGTCGTCTTTGACCACCTCCGATAATCCTTGAAGGAACATGTCGATCAATGCTTCTGTGTTCCAGGCACTCTCAGCCTCCAACGTGCAAAAATCCACAGCGTAATCTGTCACACTACGGGATTCTTGATGTAGCTGGAGCAGCTTACGAGCAGCCTCTGTCCCGGACAATGGATAATCAAACACCTTCCGAACGGCGAACTGTTGCTCCCACACTGCCATAGCCCAGGTGAGTGCCCTCCCAGACATCAGCATTATGATGTACGCTATCCTCGAGCTGTCCGAGGGGAACGAAGAAGGCTGCAGCTTGAAAATGAGGGAGCACTGGGAGAGGAAAGCCAGGCATGTTCCGGAATCTCCAGCGTAGCGCTCCGGGGGAGGTAAGCAGGGTTCTTGGGACACAGTGGTTGGCTGGGAGATTGCGGAGGTGACCTGCTGCCCATTGGGGATGGCATTCCCGCTGCCCGCCTGGTCCCGCTGCCCGCCTGGTCATGGCATTCTGCCAGCGTATTGAGTCCCTCCATAAGACATTTCAGTAACTTCTCGTGTTGTCCAATGGTGGCTCCTTGCAGGGAGACAGATTGTGGAGCTGGTCTGCTGGGTCGACCATGGACAGTTCGTACTATCATGTAAGTGGAGAAGTAACAAAAGTGTATTACTAGAATAGGGTGCAGGCAAAACGACAGTTCAAGGTCAGGCAGAGATCCCAGTCCAAAAGGCAGGCAGTCTCAGGGTCTGGGCAGGCAGAGGTCAATAAATCCAGTGTGGTGGGGAGAGGTACAGGACGGCAGGCAGGCTCAGGGTCAGGGCAGGCAGAATGGTCAAAACCGGGAAAACTAGAAAACAGGAACTAGAAACAGACAGGAGCATGGGGAAAATGCTGGTAGGCTTGATGAACAAAACTAACAGACAAACAGAGAACACATGTATAAATACACAGGAGATAATGAGGGGAGATGGGAGACACCTGGTTGCGGGTGGAGACAAGCACAAAGACAGGTGAAACAGATCAGGGTGTGACACAAATATTTGTTGTATTATTTGTCTTTTCTGGTGGATTACACTGAAATTGCAACCAACTTTCAACTTTCTGATATTTTGTAGATTGTTTTGTTTTCAAATACCCGAAAGTGAGAGGTTGTAATCTGAATAAAAGGAAAAGGCCATTCTTGAACTTTGGGTGAGACAGTCTTACTAATTTGCCAAAGAACCAGTTCAGATTTAAGTATAACTTTCGTATGACTGACGCCTTTAGTGAGAGGTCTAATGCTATAATATTTAATCATTTCTGCCCTCCGGATTTATATTCTTTATATAAATAAGCCCTTTTAATTTTGTCTGGCTTGCCATTCCAACTAAAATGGAACATGTTTTGCTCATGTAACTTAAAAACAGGTCACTAGGTGTAGGCAAGACCATAAGCAAATAGGTAAACTGGGATATGACTAAAGAGTTAATCAGGGTGATTTTTTTTTACAAATAGACAGGTATTTTCCTTTCCATGTTAGCAAGATCTTATCTTAGCAAGATCTTAGTTATTTTTGCTAACTTTCTATAAAAACCTATTGGAGTGAGATCATTTCTTTATTTTGGGATATGTAGTATATCGAGCATGTCGCTATCCCCGCCAGACCTTTTTAATGGTAAATGTAGAAGTTGACAATTGACAATGTGTTTGTTATTTTGGTTCTGTACTCTAGCACTTTGAGTTTGAAAGGATACAATGATTGTCAAGTCAAGGATTTTCCACTTTCTGGACATCAAAAACCCCTTTGTTGCTCTAGGGTCATTGTCTTTTTTAGGGTCATTGTTTTGCTGCATGATGAAGTGCTGTCCAATGAGTTTGGAGGCATTTGGTTTTATCTGAGCAGCTAAAATATTTCTGTAGACTTCAGAATTTAATTGTTCTACTTCTGTCTGCAGTCACATCATCGATGAAGACAAGTGAGCCTGTTCCACTGGCAGCCATACAGGCCCAAGCCACAACACCCCCTCCACCATGTTTCACGGATGAGGTGGTATGCTTTGGATCATGGGCATGTCTTTTTTTTCTCCACACTTTCCTCTTTCCATCACTCTGGTACATGTTAATCTTTGTCTCATCTGTCCACAATACTTTTTACCAGAACTCTTCGGGCTCTTTTTGGTGCTTTTTAGCAAACTGTAATCTCGCTTTTCTGTTCTTCAGGCTTATCAGTGGTTTGCATCTTGTAGTGTACCCTCTGTAGTCCTGCTGGTGTAGTCTTCTAAGTATGGTAGACTTTGACACATCTACACCTGCAGGAGAGTGTTTTTGGTTTTCTTCACCATAGAGAGTATTCTCCGGTCATCCACTACAGTGGTCTCCCTCGTTCTACCGGGTCTTATGACATAATTGAGTTCACTGGTTGTTTTTTTCTTGTTAATGAAGAACCAAACTGTTGACTTGGGCATGCCCAGGGTTTTTGCAATGTTCCTGATTGATTGATTTTAATTTCTGAGCCTTATGACGGCCGGCTTCATTTGCATTGACACTGTTGTCTTCCTCATGTTGTCACACCCCACAACAACCTCCAATGGCAATAACAAAGTCTAGAATCAATTATATTCATCAACAGCTCTCCCTCATTCACTAACAACACAAATGAATACACCTGCCTAACGACACACATCTGTGAAGCCAATTCAACAAAAACTTGTAGTACCTTAAAATGGGGGGACCACGTACAAAAGGTGCTGTCATTTCTAAATGGTTCATCCGATATGTATGAAAATTCCCTCAAATTAAAGCTGACAGTCTGCACTTCACCCTCATTGTCATTGTATCCTTTCAAACTCAAAGTGCTAGAGTACAGAACCAAAATAACAAAACAATTGTCACTGTCCAATGAATTATGGTGCTCACTGTATATTTCAATCCAGAGAGGTTAGAAAAAATATCTAGATCCTCTATGAGGCTGTGGAGGGATCCAAATGATGGATTTAAAAGATAACATGAATCATCAGTGTACAATCATCAGCCTTGTGTTCATGTGACAATGGAAAATGACAAGAAGTAACAAAAGTGATGGACAGTTTAACTACCTCTCAAACCTATAATAAGGTATTGTTAAATATACACTGAACATAAAAATATAAACGCAGCATGCAACAATTTCAAAGATTTTCCGGAGTTGCAATTCATGTAAGGAAATCAGTCAGTTGAAATAAATTCATTAGGCCCTAATCTATAGATTTCAGATGACTGGGAATACAGACATGCATCTGTTTGTCACAGATACCTTAAAAAAGGTAGGAGTGTGGATCAGAAAGCCAGTCAGTATCTGGTGTGACTACCACTTGCATCGCGCAGCGCGACACATCTCCTTCGCATGGAGTTAATCAGGCTATTGATTGTGGCCTGTGAAATGTTTTCCAACTCCTCTTCAATGGCTGTATGAAGTTGCTGGATATTGGAGAGAACTGGAGCACGCTGTCGTAGATGTCGACCCAGAGCATCCCAAACAACACTCCTTACGTGGCCTCCAACTGCTCTTAAAAGCTAGTAAAACTAAATGCATGCTTTTCAACTGTTCGCTGCCTGCACCCGCCTGCCTGACTAGCATCACTACTCTGGACGGTTCTGACTTAGAATATGTGGACAGCTACAAATACCTAAGTGTCTGGCTAGACTGTAAACTCTCCTTCCAGACTCATATTAAACATCTCCAATCCAAAAATAAATCTAGAATCGGCTTCCTATTTCGCAACAAAGCCTACTTCACTCACACCGCCAAACATACCCTCGTAAAACTGACTATCCTACTGATCCTCGACTTCGGCAATGTCATTTACAAAATAGCCTCCAACACTCTACACAGCAAACTGGATACAGTCTATCACAGTGCCATCGGTTTTGTCACCAAAGCCCCATATACCACCCACCACTGCGACCTGTATGCCCTAGTCGGCTGGCCCTCGCTACATATTCGTTGCCAGACCCACTGGCTCCAGGTCATCTATAAGTCTTTGCTAGGTAAAGCGCCGCCTTATCTCAGCTCACTGGTCACCATAACAACACCCACCCGTAGCACGCGTTCCAGCAGGTATATCTCAATGGTCATCCCCAAAGCCAACACCTCCTTTGGCCGCCTTTCCTTCCAGTTCTCTGCTGCCAATGACTGGAAAGAATTGCAAAAATCCCTGAAGCTGGAGACTTATATTTCCCTCACTAACTTTAAACATCAGCTATCTGAGCAGCTAACCAATCGCTGCTGCTGTACATAGCCCATCTGTAAATAGCCCATCCAATCTACCTACCTCATCCCCATTTTGTTTTTATTTACTTTTCTGCTCTTTTGCACACCAGTATTTCTACTTGCACATCATCATCTGCACATCTATCACTCCAGTGTTAATTTGCTAAATTGTAATTACTTCGCTACTATGGCCTATTTATTGCCTTACATCCTCACGCCATTTGCACACACTGTATATAGACTTAATATTTTTTCTATTGTGTTATTGACTGTACGCTTGTTTATTCCATGTGTAACTCTGTGCTGTTGTTTGTGTCGCACTGCTTTGCTTTATCTTGGCCAGGTCGCAGTTGTAAGTGAGAACTTGTTCTCACCTAGCCTACCTGGTTAAATAAAGGTGAAATTAAAAATACATAAAAAAATGCTCAATGGGTGACGTGTCTGGTGAGTATTCAGGACATGGAAGAACTGGGATATTTTCAGCTTCCAGGAATTGTGTACAGATCCTTGCGACATGGAGGTATTAATTATCATGCTAAAACATGAGGTGATGGCAGCGGATAAATGGCATTGCAATGAGCCTCAGGATCTCGTCACGGTATCTCTGTGCATTCAAATTGCCATCAATAAAATAAAACTGTCCGTTGCTTATGCCTGTACATACCATAATAACACCACTGCCACCATGGGGCACTCTGTTCACAACGTTAACATCAACAAACCGCTCACCCACACAATGCCATAAACGCTGTCTGCCATCTGCCCGGTACAGTTGAAACAGGGATTCATCCACAATGAGCACACTTCTCCAGCATGCCAGTGGCAATCGAAGGTGAGCATTTTCCCACTGAAGTCGGTTACGAGACCAAACTACAGTCCGGTCAAGACCCTGGTGAGAACGACAAGCACGTAGATTAGCTTCCCTGAGATGGTTTCTGACAGTTTGTGAATAAATTCTTTGGTTGTTCAATCACACAGTTTTATCAGTTGTCCGGGTGGCTTGTCTCTGACCATCCCGCAGGTGAAGAAGCCAGATGTGGAGTTACTGGGCTAGCATGGCTACACGTGGTCTGAGGTTGGGAGGCAGGTTGGACGTACTGCCAAATTCTCTAAAATGACATTGAAGCGGCTTATGCTAGAGAAATTATCATTACATTTTCTGGCAACAACTCTGGTGGATATTCCTGCAGTCAATATGCAAATTACACGCTCCCTCAAAACTTGAAGCATCTATGGCATTGTATTGTGTGTCAAACTGCACATTTTAGAGTGGCCTTTTATTGTCCCCCTGTGTAATGATCATGCTAGTAAATCAGCTTCTTGATATGCCGCACCTGTCAGGTGGATGGATTATCTTGGCAAAGGAGAAAATGCTCACTAATAGGGTTGTAAACAAAGTTGTGCACAAATGTTTTTGTGCATCTGAAAAAATTCTGGAATCTTTTATTTCAGCTCATGAAACATGGGACCAACACTTCACATGTTGAGTTCATATATTTTTTCTGTGTATTTGTATTTCAAGGAAATTAACAGTTTGTTTTCATTGTAACTTTGCAGCTCCTTTAACTGTGGTTTAGACAGAGGTAATGATTAGAATGGTGAGCCATCTCCCATGGGGGGTTGTTGCGGTGGTAGAGGTAGGTACAGTAATTGAAAGATACCTGAAGGACCTCATAGTACGCTCTGCCAGGTCCGGACCCCCACCACCACCACCACCACCCCTGTACAGACCCTACTTTAAATTCACCTCAATGATTTGATTTCTTCAAATGCCATCGCTGTTGGAAATGAAATATTTGTCCATGGCCTGAATTATGGGGGAAGACCCTCCCATGAATCTCCTTCAGCACCTCTGTGGCCTTCAGCATGGTA
Source organism: Brachymystax lenok tsinlingensis (assembly GCA_030435695.1). NCBI lineage: Eukaryota > Metazoa > Chordata > Actinopteri > Salmoniformes > Salmonidae > Brachymystax > Brachymystax lenok. The sequence goes on from CM059814.1 coordinate 32,537,152, forward strand.
ATATCCATATCTCTTCAATTTCCTCCAATAAATAATGAGATGACGCCCTTGGAAATGCAGGATGGATGGCTCAAATGGGATAACATATTTGTTGGGACCAAAAGGAAAAGGAAAAGAGGAGAGAGAGCTTGGCTGGCTAATATAGCTTGTCCCCAGGCAATAAACATAAGATCTTAACCTGTGTTATTTTGTTAACCTACCTGTGTATTCTAAAACAGCCATAATTAATACCACATAGACTTTCTTCTGTTTTAATTATAAACCTGGTGTGCTAGGTTTGCTAAATCATACAGTCACCAGAGAGAGTAGAGTGCTGCTCCCTTGGGTATTTACATTGTTTCTCCTCCTGACTCCATCTAATTAGAGTAAAACTCCTTCCCTTTCTCCTTAATCAATAGACCCATCACAGCCTTGCCTTGACCACTCCACCTGGCCTGGCTGCTCTACGCAACACCGGGTCTGTATTACAAAATGGAACCCTATTCCCTATTTAGTTCACTGCTTAAGATCTGGTAGAGCACTAAATAGGGACTAGAGTGCCATTTGGGGCACACTACGGCTCTAGCCCTGGCCACGGCTCCACACCATCACATCAGCAATAACAAAAATAATGAAGTTTGAAGGAGGTTGTGTAGAAGTAGGTCAGCCAAAGCCAGCCCCTTTCTCTTTCTTTCTAACCTGGAGCCTAGGGCTGAGTTAACTTAATGATGTACTGTAGCGTACACCAGGCACCAGGCATCAGCCACGCACACATGCAGTCAGGCGGGCAAGAAGAGCTGCTTCCTCCAGATCCCACAGCTAATAGAGGAGCCTCTCTCTCACACACTCCCTGTCATCTCTCTCTTCCTTTCTCTGTCTCGCTCTCTCTCCTTCTCTCTCTCTCTCTCAATTGAATTCAAATGACTTTATTGGCATGGGAAATATATGTTTACATTGCCAAAGCAATGTAACAATCAGTTAAGAGTGAGCCCATAGTCAGGTCTGCCTTCAATAGAAAGGCTATGTTCACTGAGTCTTTCCTTAATTTTGGGTCAGTCACAGTGGTCAGGTATTTTGCCGCTGTGTACTCTCTGTTTAGGGCCAGATAGCATTCCAGTATGCTCTGGTTAGTTCTTTCCGATATGACAATGTATGATTTGGTTGTGTCATGACGTTGGCCTGTTGGTGAGGTTTATGAAAATTCAACTTTGTGTTCCGAGGACATTAAGACGACGGTCCTACGTTAAAAGGGCTAAGATGATAACCTACTGAAATTAGCATCGTGGTCAAAGTGTAGGTGACGATCGACACGGCCGAAAGGATGAATTTCGACTATACCAGCCAGACTATAGCATGAGCTTAAAAGTATGGCAACTTGGTATAAACTTTGAACTCTTATTCACTCCATAAGTCATACCTCCTTCCCGCTTTAAACTTGGGCTAGGAAAGGACGCACGACATATCCAGATTAACACCAGAGACATTCAACAAAGGACAAGAGATCTCTGCTGGGCAACCAAGCCTTCCATCTATGACCAATCTATCGAGGCGCAGCTCAGAGTAAATATGTCTTGCATTTTCCTTTTCTAAATGGGTGGTTATTTAGAATGCATAAGATTCTGTATTTACGATAGCATAGCTTTTCCCTTTGTTGTTCAGTCTTCCCGCGCTTTCATTCAAGCCCAACCCCCTCTCTTTGTGTAACCAGCTGTCAAATCGGTTACGTCCACCAGGGACATTCTTCATGTATGATCCATTCTGTGTATATGTAATTCTGTGTGATTATTTAGGTATTTAGTAAATAAATAATTAAACCAAATGTTGTATTGCTGATTCAACTTGGTAGCCTGGGTTCATGAAGATATCCAAGAATTCTACGATGTTCAGATGAGACTGAAATATGGTGATGATTAATGATTAACTGCTACTGATGTAAAAGATTAATAGGTCTTTAAGAGTTTATTCAGAAGATAACAGCTCTGTAAACATTATTTTGTGGTGCCCTGACTTTCTAGTTAATTACATTTACATAATTCGTTTAATCAGGTAATATTAATTACAGTGAAATTATTTTATAGAATAGCATGTCATATCACTTAATCCGGCATAGCCAAAGACACAACATTTAGGTCTAAATGTGTTGCTGTCCTGGCGCTCTGTGGAGTCTGTTTGTGTTTGTGAACCCAGCCCCAGGACCAGCTTGCTGAGGGGACTCTTCTCTAAGTTCATCTCTCTGTAGGTGATGGCTTTGTTATGGAAGGTTTGGTAATCACTTCCTTTTAGGTGGTTGTTGAATTTAACATCTCTTTTCTGGATTTGATCAGTGGCGGGTATTGTCCAAATTCTGCTCTTCAAGCATTATTTGGTGTTTTAACTTGCATACGGAGGATGTTTTTGCAGAATTCTGCATGCAGTCTCAATTTGGTGTTTGGCCCATGTTGTGAATTATTGGTTGGTGAGTGGACCCCAGGCCGTGACTCACAACCATAAAGGGCAATGGGTTCTATAACTGATTCAAGTATTTTTAACCAGATCCTAATTGGATATTATGTTCTTATTGATGGCGTAGAAGGCCCGTCTTGCCTTGACTGTGCGATCGTTCACAGCTTTGTGGAAGTTAGCTGTGGTGCTGATGTTTAGGCCGAGATTTTTGGTGTGCTCTTTTTTGGAAGACCATTATTTTTTATTACTGAGATTCACTGTCAGGGCCCAGGTCTACCCTTCCATGCTGTATCACATCTGGCCGTGATTGGGAGTCCCAAAGAGCGGCGTACAATTGGCCCAGCGTCATCCAGTTTTGGCCGGAGTAGGCCATAATTGTAAATAAGAATGTATTCATAACTGACTTGCCTAGTTAAATAAAGGTTACATTTTAAAATATATATTTTGTGCCACTGGCCTACACAAAATGCCCAATAATTTCAAAGTGGATTTCTTTCTAAATGTGTACAAATTTATAGAAAATTTAAAGCTGAAATGTCTTAAGTCAATACATATTCAACCCCTTTGTTATGACAAGCCTAAATAATTTCAGGAGAAAACATTTGCATAATCAACACGAGCAATGGACATTAGACCGGTGGAAGTCTGTCCTCTGGTCTGATGAGTTCATATTTGAGATTTTTGCTTCCAACCTCTGTGTCTTTGTGAGACAAAGAGTAGTAGGTGTATGGTTCCCACCGTGAAGCATGGAGGAGGAGGTGTGATGGTGTGGCGGTGCTATGCTGGTGACACTGTCATTGATTTATTTAGATTTCAAGGCACACTTAACCAGCATGGCTACCACAGCATTCTGCAGCGATACGCCATCTCATCTGGTTTGCACTTAGTGGGACTATTATTTGTTTTTCAACAATTGAGATGGTTTGGGATGAGTTGGACTGCAGAGTGAAGGAAAAGCAGCCAACAGGTGCTCAGTATATGTGGGATCTCCTTCAAGACTGTTGGAAAAGCATTCCAGGTGAAGCTGGTTGAGATAATGCCAAGATTGAGCAATGCTGTCATCAAGGCAAAGGGTGGCTACTTGGAATAATCTTTATTCTAAAATGTATTTTGATTTGTTTAACTATTATTTGGTTACTACATGATTCCATATGTGTTATTACATAATTTTGATGTCTTCATTATTATTCTACAATGTAGAAAATATTAAAAATAAAGAAAAACCCTTGAATGAATGAGTTTGTCCAAACTTTTGACTGGTACTGGATGTCTGGGTGATTGATTAATAATTTGTTTATGAACAAATTTCTCTATCTCAATAGCGTTTTTGAACATTTGGAAACTTTTTTCGCTGCTTTTTTTAATGACCACATGATTAATTAGTACCCTCACTGGCGACCTGTCATTCAGGGAATCTGTTTTGAGCCCCACATTCTTTTAATGTTATTTTGGCATTAATGCTTGTCACATATCAGTTTGCAAACAATGTAAAAAAACTACAACATATAATTGAGTTAATAAAGCAGCATACAAACATGCTCTCGTATTTGTATTATTGAGTAAGGCAGCTCCAAAATGCAGGTGTTTCAGCCTAGCTCAGTGCTTTCTGTGGTGGTGTAGCAAGCCATCAGAAAATACAGAGCATTGCGCCATGATTGGCTTAGTGCTCTGTCACTCATGGGACACTACCTCACCGCCAAGTCTAAGGGTACACCAAAACAATTCTAGCCACTTGGGTGCTGCCATAGAGTTACAGTATAACATTTCATAGGATTTGGGCCATGCATTTTTCCTAACCATGTGACGTGAGCAGGGAATCCTCTGAGCCCTCGCTATACTGTCATAGTCATGTGTCATTGAGACTGACTGTTACACTTCATTGTGTTTTACACACATTTCTACCCCTGGAAATCATACAAGCCTTTAGATTCTGTAAAAGTGACACAATGTTTAACCATCTCTTTACGAAGATGGGTGGGTGGGGGTAATGATTAGTTAAATATTAGTTATCAATTTTGTGAAAATTATACATTACAACAGAAATCTTTAATAAAGAGTAGTGCACTATTGTGAGGGGAATTCTGTTTCATAAAAAAGTTCAATGTAACCATGATCACGTGTATTGCACATCCTGGCCCTAGAAATTATTACACTGTGTTTATTTCAGCATAAAAGATGCCTGCAAGAAGAAACATAGTTTTTACACATATTATACACAATGATAGATAATTATCTGAAGATTTTATCTTACCCATCTGAGCTATTTTTGTGTATTTGGCTGGCCAGGAAATGTGGGTACTCTGAGGTACAGTCTTTCATTTTCAACACAATTACTTATTTTTTAAGTCACATCCCTCTAGATTAAAAACAACATTACTGAATGCTCTTTCCTCCTCCTTTTTTGAAGAGTTGAAGAGAACTTTTTGGACGTAATGGACTTCACAGAGAGAAAACCGTTCGTAAAAGAAAAACCCACAGGGTGCCAATTGTTTTAATGGAGAATATTGGTGATGCCAAGCTGCCCATTTAGGCCAAGATTTCCATTTCCTTTTCCTTTAATTTGTCAGCAAATCACTTCACTTACGGCCAGCAAGTATTGGGGAGTTCTAAGCAACATTTTTGCAGTGCATGTCATTGAGTAGTAGTGTTCAAGCAGTGCATGTCGTTGAGTAGTAGTGGTTGAGCAGTGCATGTCATTGAGTTCGTTATAGTTGTGTTTTCAATGATATGTTAACATGAGGTTTCAAAATATTTTGTAGATATGCCCCATATCTTGTTTTACTAAAACTCGGCATCAGAAATTTATGTCATGCAAACCCTGTGAAAGTCATTACGCAACAACAAAAATGACATAAATGGTGCCCCATGTGACGATAATAATTTACAATGGTGGGTAGCTAAAAGCCTGTTCTTATCTCCATCATGTCATCATGGGAGATCAGATGTATTATTTGCTGAATGGTAAACCATGAACTGAAGGTAGTACAATACTCTGAGTGAGTCCCAAATGGCACCCTATTCCCTATATAGTCCCTATTGGCCCTGGTCAAAATAAATGCATTATATAGGCAATAGGTTGCCATTTTGGACACAACCTTTCTGTTCAAAGTGCTTTAATTGGCCTCCAACATCTAACAGATAGGTGATTCATTTATATTAGGGGGCCATTTCAATGGTTTTTATCATGCCTCATTTTCTGAGACTGATTAATGTGAAAATGTTGAAATGAAACACCTCTTGGTGGTAGTAATGGTTTGTCCCATAGCCAGTCTTCTTCGGCACAAAGAATTTCAGATACCGTCCCAAATGGTGGCCTATTCACTACATAGTGCCTATGGGCCTGGCCAAAAGTAGTGCACTATATATAGAATAGGGTGCCATTTGGGACTTAAGACCGCACCACAGTCTGATTCAAGGTCAGCCGCATACTTTCTTGCAGCAGTGGGTTGAAGGGAATAATCTTTTGATCCTATGTTTTCTCTGTCTTCTTTCTCCATCTTATTACACTGTCCTACATGCCTACCCTAGCAAATGTCTGTTATTGTTGATGCCCTTGAGAAGGACAAGGTTCTTGAAATACTTTTCAAAACACTTTCAATAACAGAGATGAAGTTGGGTCGTTGATGACCTTAATAATTTCTAATTTCATGTGTGTTGTGTATAGCACAACAATAGAAAATAACAGAGAACAGTACCAAATTTAGGGCTTGTAGAATAAATACAGTATAGTGATGATAGAATGCATGTTAGCTAAAGTAGAACAAAAAATAAACAAAAAGACACACAACTATACAATAAGTGTACTATCAATTTAAACAACATACATTATACTCGTCACAAAGCTTTACTGAAGGTAATCATGAAGGCTCCTTTGTGTCATAAACAAATTCACTGCACGCAGCTAACATACATTTAATAGCCATTTGTGTGACATAATATTGTGTGTACACATATTCTGTGTACACGCTAAATTACGTCCCACAAATGGTCAAAGAATGTATGTTAGCTGCAGTAGTGAATGACTGTTTTTCTGACACACAACAACACACAACAATCCTATTAATGGGACCTGAAAAACATTAATATCCTATGTTTCACAGAGTCGTGGCTGAACAAAAACATTGATAATATACATCTAGCTGGTTTTTCTATGCATTGGCAGGACAGAACGGCAGCATTGGGTAAGCTCAAGGAAGGAGGTGTGTGTCTCTTTGATAACAACTGGTGAGTGATCTCTAATAGTAAGGAATTCTCAAGGTTCTGCTCGCCTGAGTTAGAATACCTCATGATCAGCTGTAGACCATTCTATTTACCAAGAGAGTTTTCATCTATATTTTTTGAAGCTGTCTATTTACCACCACAAACCGATGCTGGCACTAAGACCGCACTCAAAGAGCTGTATAGGTCCAGAAGCGAACAAGAAAATGCTAATCCAGAGGCGGTGCTCTTAGTGGACAGTGATTTTAATGCAGGAAAACTGAAATCCGTCTTAGATCATTTTTAACATTATGATCACCTTTACTACACACACAGATAAGCATACAAAGCTCTCCAATACCCTCCATTTAGAAAATCTGACCATATCGCTCTCCTCCTGAATTTTGCTTACAAGTGAAAACTCAATACGGAAGTGGTCTGATGAAGTGGATGCTAAGCTACAGGACTGTTTTGCTAGCGCAGACTGAAATATGTTCTGGGTTCATCTGATGGCACAAAATGGCATAAAATGTGCATGGACGACGTCATCCCCACAGTGATCGTACATACATTTCCCATTTCATGAATTACGGGCAACATCCGCACTACAGTCGTGGCCAAAAGTTTTGAGAATGACACAAATATAAATTTTCACAAAGTTTGCTGCTTCAGTGTCTTTAGATATTTTTGTCAGATGCTACTATGGAAAACTGAAGTATAATTACAAGCATTTCATAAGTGTCAAAGGCTTTTATTGACAATTACATGAAGTTGATGCAAAGAGTCAATATTTGCAGTGTTTACCATTCTTTTTCAAGACCTCTGCAATCCGCCCTGGCATGCTGTCAATTAACTTCTGAGCCACATCCTGACTGATGGCAGCCCATTCTTGCATAATCAATGCTTAGAGTTTGTCCGAATTTGTGGGGTGTTGTTTGTCCACCCGCCTCTTGAGGATTGACCACAAGTTCTCAATGGGATTATCTTCTTAGGGAGCAGCTCCCGAGGTGACGGTTTTGGAGAGCCTGGCGTGCCCAAAGTAAAATGCCTCCCACTCAGGCCCAGAAAATAGGATATGCACATAATTTTCCTATCCAAGTACCATTGGATAGGAAACACTCTGAAGTTTCCAAGAGTGTTAAAATATTGTCTGTGAGTATAACAGAACGGATATGGCAGGCGAAAACCCGAGAAATTTCTGTCCTGGAAAAAGTGATTTTGACACATTGCCTCATTTTGAACCCCTCCTTTATGAAAATGACCATATAAGGGAGTAAAATTTCAGTACTTATTGCTTCCACTGGATGTCAACAGTCTCTAGACGGCGTTTTCATTCTGTTTAGTTGCTCTAGATGGTAATAGAAGAAGAATTAGGAAGTGGTCACAGAGAAGTAAACAGAAGAGTATGCGCATTCACGGGCTTGCGCGCGCTGTGGTTTTTCCTTTCCTATCGCCCAGTTTATAATCCGGTTGAAATAGTATAGTAAATATACATAAAAGTGTTCCTAAGGATACATTATAAATGATGTTTGATTGTTCTTGGACAAGTTTATAGGTATAGGTTGAACGAGTTCTCTTCACGTTTCAATGGGCGAGTGGACGCTGTATTTTCTCATCATGACGCACCAACCAAACAGAGATTTATGGATATAATAAATGACTTTTTCTAACAAAAGAACCATTGGATATCTTCGTTGGACACTTGGGAAGCCCTCAGCAGAAGTTCTTCAAAAGGTAAGGGATTTGTTTTCGCTGTGAAATGTGTTTTGTGTGAACCACGATGGTTTATGAATTTATGCTAATGGTGATATTGGAGGTGCTACCCTCTGTTACGGATACAGGTATCCTGTGTGTGTATTTGTTTTCTCTCCTTCTGCCCTACTCACAGGTGTCACTCATCAGCCGTCATCAATCCCCAATCAGTCCCAATCAGAAGACACACCTGCTCCTTTTCCCTTACCCAATCACATCCCCTTTCCCTTGGTTAAAAACCCCAGTCAGTTATCTCTCTCGCTAGCTTGTTTTTTGGTATGTAGCACTCTTGCTTTGTAACTGACTTTTGTGTATGCATTGCTCTCTATTGTTGTTTAGTAGTTGGCTTATTTTGTAGCTACAGAGCTCTAGCTCTGTTTGGTATTTGTGAAGCCCCATTGACGTTGGTTTGTTTGTGCGTGCTATCGCTCTTGTTTAGGTGCCAGCATCTCACATTAACTGTGAGTTTGTATTGTTGTGTTGCATTTCTGTTTGTTTGTGGGTGGAAAAGGGGATAACCAGACAAGTCGCCCTTGGGCATACATTACCCGTAGGAAACCCTGTGTTAAATACATTAGTTAGAACTGGGCGGACCACCCACTGTATTTACTTGGTTAGTCAGCTAGTTGTTCGTGACGCAGGTAGATTAGCTTAGGGGTTTTTGAATATATATTATTTCTTTCCTTGGGTCCAGCTCAGCCCCTTTTTCCCCAAACCACTTTACCGTGTGTTTGGAAATAAACCTTTTGTGTTTGACGGTATATTTAAGTTGTCTGTGTTTTCTGTTCTCACTGTTCCTTTTCACCATAGTAATTTGCACAAGATATGTTACGGGTCTCTATTCCATTCCCCCTAGACCACGGGGTAAAAGGGATTCGTAACATAAGTGGGGGCTCATCCGGGATATGTCTTTACTGACACCCATGCCACTTGTGCAAAATTTTTGTGGTGGTCTAGTTCAGTGTTGAGCTTCATAACTGATGTAGCATTAGTGCTTGCTATTTCTTGTGTTTGGGAGGTAGTTCAAAATGGCTACTTTTGATTTAAAATCATTTTTGGATAACCCTACGTGGGAGGTTTTTGACAAATGTCGTCGAGTTGATTTACTGACCTTGGCTGACCATTATTCTGTATCTGTGTCGCAGAGTTTAGTAAAAGCTGAGGTTAAACAGCTGGTGCTAGATGTTTTGTTGGAAGAGCAGGTGCTTGTGTTACCGCTGCCTGAACCTGCTACCCCAGTAGGGGATGTTGCTGCTCCTATAAGCCCGTCGGTGTCTGAAACCGAGGGCGAGGCTAAAGTTCCAGCCACTTTGCCCCGTTTTGATCCACTCTCCCCACTGTCACCCCACGGTGAGGCGCTGGGGGATGTCCGTTCGATACAACTCCAACTGGAGGCGGAAGAGAGGGCCCAAATTAGGCGAGAAACTCTCCAGTTGGAAATGTGTAAAATTGAGGCAGAAAGAGAACAGCGGCAGTGTGAAAAAGAAAGAGAACAGCGCCAGTTGGAGATGTGTAAAATTGAGGCAGAAAGAGAACAGCGGCAATTGGAGTTCAAAATGCGCCTGATGGAACTGGAGGCAGAGACAGCGAAGCTAGCCTCCATTCCTGCTGTGCCTGCTAGTGAGACGTCCTCACCAGCTGTGTCTTCAAACACTTTTGACATTAGTAGGCAGATTGCCTTAGTACCTTTGTTCAGGGAGTCAGAGGTTGACTCTATTTTTGTGTTTTTGAACGCATAGCAGTAGCATTGAAATGGCTCATGGAGGTATGGTGCCTGTTACTGCAGTGTAAATTAACTGGTAAAGCCCAAGAGGTTTTGTCAGCGCTACCTCTTGAAGACAGTCTGAATTATGAGGTGGTCAAAGCTACGGTTCTTCGCGCCTATGAGCTTGTGCCTGAGGCATACCGACAGAGATTTAGGTCTCATAGAAAGTCTGCTGGTAAAACTTATGTGGAATTTGCTAGAGATAAGGGAAATCTGTTTGATAAATGGCATGCTGCTAGTAAGGTAACTGATTTCAACTCTCTCCGGGAGTTAATCTTGTTGGAAGAGTTTAAAAATTGCTTACCCGAACGCATTGTAGTGTACCTAAATGAACAGAAAGTATCCTCTTTGTCAGAAGCGTCTGTGTTGTCAGACGAGTTTGTGTTGACGCACAAGAGCGTGTTTACGGCTCATACTGAGAGTAGAGCCACTGAATTGCCTACTTTTAGCCCTACTCGGCAAGTAGTACATCAATCACGCCAGAAAAATGAGCGTCCCTGTTTCTATTGTCATAAGGTGGGACACATGATTAATGATTGCTTCCTGCTAAAACGCAAACAAGGGATGCCTCTTCGTTGCCAAGCCGCCAACAGGTGTTGGGCTAATTCAGACGGTTGTGAGGTCTGAAACGAGACAGGTGCCTCAGGGTAAATGTGGTTTGAAAGTTCCAGTCCACGACCGCAGTTATGAACCGTTCATTTTCGAGGGGTTTGTGTCCCTAACAAATGACGAAGCGTCTCAGCGTCCGGTTAAAATACTTAGAGATACTGGTGCGGGCGTAGTCGCTTTATATTGTCTGATGTGTTGCCCTTATCCGACGATACATACTGTGGTTCCAGTGTGTTAGTTCAGGGTATTGAAATGGGTTTTGTCCCAGTGCCATTGCACTTTGTGAAAGTACACTCTGAGTTAATCAGTGGAATATTCAGAGTGGGGGTACGTCCTATGTTGCCAGTAAAAGGTGTGACCTTTATAATGGGTAACGATATTGCCGGAGGAAAGGTAGTACCCGTATTGGAAGTAATGGATAAAAGTGACCACTCTCTCTCCAATGAGCTGGCACAGAATTATCCACATGTGTTCCCGCTTGTGCTGTCACTCGTGCTCAGGCACAACAAATGGGTGACGTGATAGATTTGTCGAACACTGTTTTGTTCAAAGAGTTTGATCAAGAGGATGGGTTGTGTGCTACCTCTGGGAAGCTGTTGCCCTCTGACAAACCGCCCAGGGAAGAATTGAAGGATAGTGAACTTATTGCTGAGGCAATACAGTTACCAGTCACTCGTGAGCAGCTGATTGCTAACCAGAAGGTTGACAAGAGGCTTGCTAAATGTTTTTCTAGTGTTGTCTCATTGGATGAGGTAAAGAAGAAGAACGTGGCTTACTTCATGGATGGTAATCTCCTCATGCGTAAATGGACATCCCATGTTGACGCGGACGGAGATTGGAATGCTGTTTACCAAATAGTGGTTCCTACAGCCTTTCGACAAAATGTGCTATCCCTTGCTCATGATCACCAGTGGTCTGGTCATTTGGGAATCACCAAGACTTATGACCGGGTCCTTCGACATTTCTTTTGGCCAGGTTTAAAACAAGATGTGGCTCGGTTCTGTCGAACGTGCCACACATGTCAAATAACAGGAAAACCAAATCAGGTTATTCCTCCTGCTCCTCTTTGTCCAATACCTGTTATAGGTGAACCATTTGAACATGTGGTGGTTGATTGTGTTGGACCGTTACCTAAGACAAAATCAGGTAACCAGTTTCTATTAACGATTATGTGTATGGCAACGAGATACCCCGAAGCCATTCCTCTGCGAAGGATTACTGCTCCGGTGGTGAGTAAAGCCTTAATTAAATTCTTTCGACATTTGGGTTACCTAAGGTGGTACAAACTGATCAAGGTACCAATTTCCTATCAAAGCTCTTCAAGCAGGTGTTAAAATCCTTGTCAGTTAAGCACCGTGTGTCAAGCGCCTATCACCCAGAGTCACAGGGTGCTCTGGAACGTTGGCATCAGACACTGAAGTCTATGCTCCGTAAATATTGTTTGGAATCTGAGAAAGATTGGGATGAGGGAGTTCCTCGTTTTGTTTGCTGCTCGTGAAACTGTACAGGAGTCCCTAGGGTTCAGCCGGCTGAACTAGTGTTTGGTCACACAGTGAGAGGACCAATGAAAGTCCTTAAAGAACAGTTTTTGTCCCAAGAGTTGTGTACTGGAGATGAGAATGTGTTGGACTACGTTAGTTGCTTTCGTGAGTGCCTACACCAAGCATGTGCTCTCGCAAAGGAAGCTCTGTCTTCCTCACAGAGGAGTATGAAAAGACACTATGATAAACAGGCTGTTTCTCGTCCACTACAGCCAGGTGACAAAGTTCTTGTGTTATTGCCTATTCCAGGATCTTCACTGTCAGCTCGTTTCTCAGGTCCTTATTTAATTGAAAAGAAATTAAGTGAAACTGATTATGTACTTCAAACTCCTGATAGGAAACGCCAATCTTGTGTGTGCCACATTAACATGTTGAAAGCATACCAAACCCGACCCATCACCCAGGTAGATAGTTCAGACACAGCGGTAAGGAACTGCTGTCTCATCTGCTTCTACTGCTATGATAGTAGACTGTCCTGTTAAGGATGTTGATGGAGATGGATTAGAGTTGCGCAATACTCAGCAACAGTGCGTTAGATTGCCCAACTCAGAAATGCTACTGTCTCTCCAGTCAAGTCTGGTTCATTTAACGGATGGACAGGCAGATGATATTGTGAGACTACTACACGGTTTTCCATGTCTCTTTAATGACGTTCCTTCTCGTACAAACGTGTTGGAACATGACATTAATGTTGGAAATGCTGCCCCTATCAAGCAACATCCATATCGTGTCAACGCTTCTAAGAGGAAGATAATGAAGGATGAGGTGAGATATTTGTTGGAGAATGACCTGGCTATGCCAAGTTCAAGCCCTTGGAGTTCTCCTTGTATTCTGGTTCCTAAACCTGATGGTACGTCCAGGTTATGTACGGATTATCGAAAGGTAAATTCTGTCACAATGCCAGATTCGTTTCCGTTACCCAGACTGGACGATTGTATCGACACTGTTGGTGCTGCTACTTATGTAACTAAGTTAGATCTTTTAAAAGGTTACTGGCAGGTTCCGTTAACCTCACGTGCTTCTGAGATTTCTGCATTTGTGACCCCAGACAACTTTCTACAGTACTCAGTTATGGCTTTTGGGATGCGGAATGCACCAGCCACTTTCCAACGCCTGGTTAACTCAGTGTTAGCTGACGTTCCCAATTGTAGTGCCTACCTTGATGATCTAGTAATTTATTCGTCTGAATGGTCAGATCATGTTAACACTCTAAGGGAAGTATGTGAACGTTTGGCAGCTGCTTCTCTAACCCTAAACTTGGCAAAGTGCGAGTTTGGGAAGGCCACTGTTACCTATCTTGGCAAAAAGGTCGGACATGGACAGGTGCGCCCTGTTGATGCCCAGGTCTTGGCTATAACTGCATTCCCTGCACCTACCACCAGACGAGAGCTACGCCGCTTTTTAGGGATGGTTGGCTACTACCGTAGTTTCTGTAAAAATTTCTCTGCGGTAGCGCTCCATTGACCGATTTGCTCAGTCCGGCTAGATCGTTTGTGTGGTCTCCTGATTGTCAGGTAGCTTTTGATACCGCTAAAGCACTCTTATGTACTACCCCTGTACTTGCTGCTCCGGATTTTGAGCGACCGTTTAAACTTGAGGTAGATGCTAGTGCCAGAGGTGCTGGTGCTGTTCTACTGCAGCAGGACAAGAGTGGAGTGGACCATCCTGTTTGTTATTTTTCTCGTAAGTTTAACAAATGTCAGGCTAATTATGCAACCATTGAACAAGAAGCTCTAGCTTTGTTGTTAGCTCTGCAATACTTTGAAGTATATATTGGTTCCAGTGTCCTACCAGTGATTGTATATACTGATCATAACCCGTTAGTGTTTCTCCACCGTATGTACAACCAGAACCAGCGCCTTATGCGTTGGGCACTTATTGTGCAGAACTATAATTTGGAGATCCACCACAAAAAGGGTTCTGAAAATGTATTGGCAGATGCTTTGTCTCGTGTTTAAAAAAAAATGAATGATCTTTTCTTGTTGAACTTAGTAGTATACATTTGTAAATACTTTGGTCGCAATCCTTATAGGTTTGCTCTTTTAAGGGTGGGAGTGTTACGGATACAGGTATCCTGTGTGTGTATTTGTTTTCTCTCCTTCTGCCCTACTCACAGGTGTCACTCATCAGCCGTCATCAATCCCCAATCAGTCCCAATCAGAAGACACACCTGCTCCTTTTCCCTTACCCAATCACATCCCCTTTCCCTTGGTTAAAAACCCCAGTCAGTTATCTCTCTCGCTAGCTTGTTTTTTGGTATGTAGCACTCTTGCTTTGTAACTGACTTTTGTGTATGCATTGCTCTCTATTGTTGTTTAGTAGTTGGCTTATTTTGTAGCTACAGAGCTCTAGCTCTGTTTGGTATTTGTGAAGCCCCATTGACGTTGGTTTGTTTGTGCGTGCTATCGCTCTTGTTTAGGTGCCAGCATCTCACATTAACTGTGAGTTTGTATTGTTGTGTTGCATTGCTGTTTGTTTGTGGGTGGAAAAGGGGATAACCAGACAAGTCGCCCTTGGGCATACATTACCCGTAGGGAAACCCTGTGTTAAATACATTAGTTAGAACTGGGCGGACCACCCACTGTATTTACTTGGTTAGTCAGCTAGTTGTTCGTGACGCAGGTAGATTAGCTTAGGGTTTTTGAATATATATTATTTCTTTCCTTGGGTCCAGCTCAGCTCTTTTTCCCCAAACCACTTTACCGTGTGTTTGGAAATAAACCTTTTGTGTTTGACGGTATATTTAAGTTGTCTGTGTTTTCTGTTCTCACTGTTCCTTTTCACCATAGTAATTTGCACAAGATATGTTACGGGTCTCTATTCCATTCCCCCTAGACCACGGGGTGAAAGGGATTCATAACACCCTCAAACAATCAAATGTAGTGATTTCGCCATAAAGCCTTTTTGAAATCTGACAACGCTGTGATATTGCCAAGAAGCAGAGCTTTTGATGACTATTTAACACTTGTATATTGATGAATGTTTAATAATTCAGCGCCCCTGTCACGTCCAGGCCTGAGATGACAGGCTGGAGTGTTTTGGTTTCGTTTTTGGTGTAGGGTTTTTCTGTTCTAGGTTATATATTTCTATGTTGGGGTAATGGTTCCCAATTAGAGGCAGCTGAGTGTCGTTGTCTCTAATTGGGAACCATATATATGTTTGTAGTTTTCACTTGGGGTTTGTGGGTTATTGTTTAGACATATCTTTGTTTTGTATCGTCATATTTTACGATCTTCATTCATTCAGTTGTATATTTGCCCAGTTACATGTGTTTCGTTCATTTAATAAACATGTATACTGGATGCCTCGCTGCGCCTTGGTCTGTCCCGTACGGAGATCGTGACAGCCCCACCACTCCCTAAGTAGTTAATGAGAAAATCACTGACATGATGTCAGCTGGTCCTTTTGTGGCCTGACTGAAATGCAATGGAAATGTTTTTTGGGGATTCAGTTCATTTGCATGGCAAAGAAGGACTTTGCAATTAATTGCAATTCATCTGATCACTCTTCATGACATTCTGGAGTATATGCAAATTGCCATCATACAAACTGAGTCAGCAGACTTTGTGAAAATGTATATTTGTGTCATTCTCAAAACTTTTGGCCACGACTGTAAGCTATAGGCTGGTGCTGCCGCTTTCAAGGAGTGGGATACTCATCTGGACGCTTATAAGAAGTCCTGCTATGCCTTCCGACGAACCATCATACAGGCAAAGCATAAATACAGGACTA
This sequence comes from Brachymystax lenok tsinlingensis, assembly GCA_030435695.1. Taxonomy (NCBI): domain Eukaryota; kingdom Metazoa; phylum Chordata; class Actinopteri; order Salmoniformes; family Salmonidae; genus Brachymystax; species Brachymystax lenok. Next base: position 32,553,169 of record CM059814.1, read on the forward strand.
AGATCGAATCCTACTTCACCGGCTCTGACGTTCATCTGATGTGGCAGGGCTTGTAATGTAACATTGAATACAAAGGGAAACACACGAGCTGCCCAGTGACGCGAGCCTACCAGATGAGCTAAATGCCTTTTATACTTGCTTCAAGGCAAGCAACACTGAACCATGCATGAGAGCACCAGCTGTTCTGGATAATTGTGTGATCACGCTCTCCGTAGCCAAGGCCTTTTATATATGTTAACTACTTACCGAGTGGTGGGGCGCTAGTGGACCACCATAGTCCCTGTGCCTATCGCCCCGTAACACTCACATATGTAGGCATGAAATTGTTTGAAAGGCTGCTCTTGGCTCACATCAACACCATCATCCCAGACCCACTGGACCCATTTTCAATTTACATACCACCCCAATTGCATTCCACACTGTCCTTTCCCACCTTAACAAGAAGAACACAGACACAATCACCCTTTTCCACCTGAACAAGAGGAACACCTATTTGATAATGCTGTTCTTTGACTACAGCTTTAGCAGGACACTGGGACTGAACACCTCCCTCTGCAACTGGATCCTGGACTTCCTGACGGGCCGCCCCCAGCTGGTGAGGGTAGGCAATAACACATCCACCACGCTGACCCTCAACACAGGACCTCCTCAGGGATGTGTGCTTAGTTCCCTCCTATATTCCTTGTTCACCCACGACTGCGTGGCCGCGCACGACTCCAACACCCTCATTGAGTTTGCCAATGACACAATGGTGGTAGCAGGACAAAGGAACTGATCGTTGAATACAGGAAACGGAGGGCCGAGCATGTAGTGTGGGTGCAATGATTGAATAACATGTATGTGGAAATTTATTTTGCAACGCTCGCGCTTGCGACGTGAGCGGTGTGGTCAGCATGTAAGTTTTGACTAGGGAACAGGAGAAGAGAGCATTTATTTATTATTCAGCATCTTGAGAAAAATGTGACTGTGAAGTTAGATACTGTCTGTAGAGGTGCTATTTTTATCAGCATCATAAAAGCTGATTGTATTTCAACCACATAAAATATGCCTATGCATCCAAGCCTAACTGAAATCTTATTAGAAACATGTTGGGTCGTTTTCACAGCTTCTATTTCCATTTCTATTTGTAAATTTTTTGGGTTGAAATGACATGGAAACAACGTTGATTTAACCAGGTTTTGTTCAATGGGGCTGTGACACTGTTTGTATTAGATGTCACGTCCAGGCCAGAGTTTTAGGCTGGCGTGTTTAGGTTTCGTTTTTGGTGTAGGGTTTTTGAGTTCTAGGTGTTCTATTTCTATGTTGGGGTAATGGTTTCCAATTAGAGGCAGCTGTGTGTTGTTGTCTCTAATTGGGAACCATATATATGTTGGGGGTTTTCATTTCGGTTTTGTGGGTTATTGTTGATGCATAGCTTTGTTTGGATTGTCAGTCTATGTTTAAGTTACGATCTTCGTTCATTTTGTTATTTTGCCCAGTTACGTTTCGTTTTAATAAACATGTATACTGGATGCCTCGCTGCGCCTTGGTCTGTCCGTACTGAAGATTGTGACATCAAATCAAATCAAATGTTATTTGTCACACATACACATGGTTAGCAGATGTTAATGCGAGTGTAGCGAAATGCTTGTGCTTCTAGTTCCGACCATGCAGTAGTATCTAACAAGTAATCTAACAAATTCACAACAACTACCTTATACACACAAGAGTAAAGGAATGAATACGAGTATGTACATATAAATATATGGATGAGCGATGGCTGACCGGCATAGGCAAGATGCAGTAGATGGTATGGAGTACAGTATATACACATATATATATATATATATATATGAGATGAGTAATGTAGGATATGTAAACATTATATAAATGGCATTGTTTAAAGTGGCTAGTGATACATTATTTCATCCAATTATAATTATGAAAGTGGCTAGAGATTTGGGTCGATTTGGGTCGAGGCAAGATACAGTAGATGGTTTAGAGTACAGTGTATACATTTGATATGAGTATGTCGGATACGTAAACATTATATACAAAATTGTTTAAAGTGGCTAGTGATACATTGTTACATCCAATTCCTATGTTTGAAGTGGCTAGAGATTTAAGTCAGTATGTTGGCAGCAGCCACTCAATGTTAGTGATGGCTGTTTAACAGTCTGATGGCCTTGAGGTAGAAGCTGTTTTTCAGTCTCTCGGTCCCAGCTTTGATGCACCTGTACTGACCTCACCTTCTGGATGATAGCGGGGTGAACAGGCAGTGGCTCGGGTGGTTGTTGTCCTTGATGATCTTTTTGGCCTTCCTGTGACATCGGGTGGTGTAGGTGTCCTGAAGAGCAGGTAGTTTACCCCCGGTGATGCGCTGTGCAGTCCTCACTACCCTCTGGAGAGCCTTACGGTTGTGGGCGGAGCAGTTGCCGTACCAGGCCGTGATACAGCCCGACAGGATGCTCTCGATTGTGCATCTGTAAAAGTTTGAGGGATTTTGGTGACAAGCCAAATTTCTTCAGCCTCCTGAGGTTGAAGAGGCGCTGTTGCGCCTTCTTCACCACGCTGTCTGTGTGGGTGGACCAATTCAGTTTGTCCGTGATGTGTACGCCGAGGAACTTAAAACTTTCCACCTTCTCCACTACTGTCCCTCGATGTGGATAGGGGGTGCTCTCTCCTGTTTCCTGAAGTCCACGATCATCTCCTTTGTTTTGCTGACATTGAGTGAGAGGTTATTTTCCTGACACCACACTCCGAGGGCCCTCATCTCCTCTCTGTAGGCCGTCTCGTCGTTGTTGGTAATCAAGCCTACCACTGTAGTGTCGTCAGCAAACTTGATGATTGAGTTGGATGCGTGCTTGGCCACGCAGTCATGGGTAAACAGGGAGTACAGGAGAGGGCTGAGAACGCACCCTTGTGGGGCCCCAGTGTTGGAGATGTTGTTTCCTACCCTCACCACCTGGGACCGGCCCGTCAGGAAGTCCAGGACCCAGTTGCACAGGGCTGGGTCGAGACCCAGGGTCTCGAGCTTAATGACGAGCTTGGAGGGAACTATGGTGTTAAATGCTGAGCTGTAGTCGATGAACAGCATTCTTACATAAGTATTCCTCTTGTCCAGATGGGTTAGGGCAGTATGCAGTGTGATTGCGATTGCGTCGTCTGTGGACCTATTGGGATGGTAAGCAAATTGGAGTGGGTCCAGGGTGTCTGGCAGGATGGAGGTGATATGATCCTTGACTAATCTCTCAAAGCACTTCATGATGACGGAAGTGAGTGCTACGGGGGCGATAGTCATTTAGCTCAGTCACCTTAGCTTTCTTGGGAACAGGAACAATGGTGGCCCTCTTGAAGCGTGTGGGAACAGCAGACTGGGATAGGGACTGATTGAATATGTCCGTAAACACACCAGCCAGCTGGTCTGCGCATGCTCTGAGGACACGGCCAGGGATGCCATCTGGGCCGGCAGGGGGTTAACACATTTAAATGTTTTTCTCACATTGGCTGCGGTGAAGGTGAGCCCGCAGGTTTTGGTAGCGGGCCGTGTCGGTGGCACTGTATTGTCCTCAAAGCGAGCAAAGAAGTTGTTTAGTTTGTCTGGGAGCAGGACGTCATGGTCCGCATCGGGGCTGGTTTTCTTTTTGTAGTCCGTGATTGACTGTAGACCCTGCCACATTCCTCGTGTCTGAGCCGCTGAATTGTGACTCTACTTTGTCTCTATACTGACGCTTAGCTTGTTTGATTGCCTTGCGGAGGGAATAGCTACACTGTTTGTATTCAGTCATGTTTCCGGTAGCCTTACCCTGGTTAAAAGCAGTGGTTCGCGCTTTCAGTTTTGCGCAAATGCTGCCATCAATCCATGGTTTCTGGTTGGGGAAGGTTTTAATATTTGCTATGGGTACAACATCACCAATGCACTTGCTAATAAACTCGCTCACCGAATCAGCATATACATCAATGTTGTTGTCCGATGCTATCCGGAACATATCCCAGTCCACGTGCTCGAAGCAATCTTGCAGCATGGAATCGGATTGGTCGGACCAGCGTTGAACAGACCTGAGAACGGGCGTTTCCTGTTTTAGTTTCTGTTTGTAGGCTGGGAGCAACAAAATGGAGTCATGGTCAGACTTGCCGAAAGGAGGGCGGAAAATGGAAGCATGCATCACGGAAGTTGGAATAACAGTGATCCAGGATTTTACCAGCCCGGGTGGCACATTCGATATGCTGGTAAAATTTTGGGAGCCTTGTTCTTAAATTGGCCTTATTAAAATCCCCAGCCACAATAAATGCAGCCTCAGGATATGTGGTTTCCAGTTTACATAGAGTCCGATGAACTTCTTTCAGTGCCGTCGATGTGTCAGCTTGAGGGGGGATGTACACGGCTGGGATTATAATCGAGGAGAATTCTCTTGGTAGATAATGCGGTCGGCATTTGATTGTAAGGAATTCTATGTCAGGTGAACAAAAGGACTTGAGTTCCTCTATGTTGTTATGATCACACCACGTCTCGTTAATCATAAGACACACACCCCCACCCTTCTTCTTACCAGAGAGATGTTTGTTTCTGTCGGCGTGATGCGTGGAGAAACCAGGTGGCTGTACCGACTCAGATAACGTGTCCTGAGTGAGCCATGTTTCCGTGAAGCAAAGACCGTTGCAGTCTCGGATGTCTCTCTGAAAGGCAACCCTTGATCGGATTTCGTCTACTTTGTTGTCAAGAGACTGTACATTGGCGATTAAAATACTCGGGAGAGGTGCACGATGCGCCCGTCGGCGTAGCTTGACCAAAAGACCGGCACGTTTCCCTCTTCTCCGGCGCCGCCGTTGTTTTGAGTCGCCGGGTGCTATCCATTCTATTGTCCTGGCTGGGGTAACAAACAGAGAATCCTCTTCGGGAAAGTCGTATTCCTGGTCGTAATGCTGGTAAGTTGACGTTGCTCTTATATCCAATATTTCCTCCCGGTTGTATGTAATAAAACTTAATATTTCCCGGGGTAACAATGTAAGAAGTAATACATAAAAAAACAAAATACTGCATGGTTTCCTGAGAACGTGAAGCGAGGCTGCCATCTCTGTCAGCGCCGGAAGTATAGTGAGATGAACCTTGGATTCAATGCACCATACAAAGAATACTCAACATTCAAGGCTGTTTCAGGGTGCTACACGGAGAATGATGGTAAAAAAATAAGTGATGTTTAAGTTGTGGTATGTGCAAAGAATTATCAGACTTGTATTGCGTAGTATCTATGGAGAATAGTGTCTAACTGTTGTCTTTAGTTACGTATTACCCAGTGGGGAACCATCAAGGCCTTCTATGTCCAAAATACTTGTTGTGTTTTTAAAATATAAATGTTGCTTTCTATTTCATGTTTTCAATAATAATTCATTGATATCCTGATTATATTCTTCTTTTCAATGACATTCTGATTTCATCTCTTCAATTTGTGTTGGAAAGGATTAAAACTGAGGAGAAAAAAATATCCAATCAGGTTGTTTCTTTGGTGGTCTCTAGGGAAAGAAATATAACTAGATATCTCACCATTTGCTAGGCCATTTAACTGTATTAGAGAACATTTTTTGAGTCACAGTGGTATCAACCAATCACATTTTGACTTGTAATGCATGGGACCATTTTTACAAAAAAACAACTGTCAAACTGATGTCATATGGACATTTTGCACAGAAAATATTTGCTATTTTCTTTTAGTTATTGCATCTTTATCATGGTCCTTAACCTCTTAGCGCGCCGATCCCTTTAGCGGGATCGTTTTCAGAGCAAACATAACGCGCCAAATTCAAAATACATATTCGTAATACATATTACGTAATATTTAACTTCGATATACAAGTGTTGCATAGTGTTGCATAGCCATCAAAAGCTCTGCTTCTTGGCAATATCACTGCGTTGTCAGATTTTAAAAAGGCTTTACGGTGAAAGCACTACATTTGATTGTTTGAGGCTAGTACCTCACATATTTTCCACATTAGCATAAATTCATATCCAGCTCGGTTCTCAAAATATCCATATCACAGCTAATATAAATCGCTTACCTTTCAAATAACTTCTTCTGAGGTCTTCCCAAGTGTCCAAACAAGATAATCCATGGTTCTTTTGTTAGAAAAAGTAAATAATTATATCCATAAATATCCGTTGTTTTTGGCACGTTACGTTCAGCTACTCCACCAAGCATTGTCAGTCTACTCGCCCGTTTTACAGTGAAGGGATCGCGTTCAAATTATACCTCTCATCTTTTCACAAACAAATCAAATATCATTAATAATGCATCCTTATGTATTCTTTTATGAATAATAGCGATCATATTTTACAAGAACGGTAAGTGAAACGTTAAAAGGCGAAAAGAAAGTTGGTCGCGCTGCTGCGTTCCGTTCTCGTGAACGTGCACGCCTGTTTACCTTTTTCCCTACCCGTAGTAATTCTCTCTCTCTAAGGATCTGGTCAGAGCTTTTTCCTCCATACCCTTTCCAGAGACTGTTGACATCTAGTGGAAGCCATAAGTACTGCAACCTCGGTCCTATTCCCCATAGAAAAATATTACATGGGCTTCAAAATGAGAAGAGAGCAACAGAAAAATAAATTCGGACAGAAATTTCTCTGGTTTTTGCCTGCTAAATCTGTTCTGGAATAGCCACAGACTATATCTTAATGGTTTTATAAACTTCAGAGTGTTTCCTATCCAATAGTACTAAATATGTAAATATCCTAGTTTCTGGCCATGAGTGGTAGGCATTTAACTTTGGGCACGTCAGACAGGCGAAAATTCGGAAAATGGGACCCTAGCTGGAAGAGGTTAACCGTCTTTGCTCCATGAAAGAAGCAGAGATGACAGAGAAAACATTACCCAACATGTCAACTAGACTGAATCATTAATTATATCATTTATGACATTATTCTGGTGTGCAAGAGTTTATTTAGTATTCTAGGGCAACATATAATGACCGAGTAGAAGCTGTATGTACAGTATCTAATTATAGACAACATGACTAAAGAAATAGCCCACAAAAATGCACAATGTCTGGAACCAACAGGACCCGGAACAGCTTTTACCCCCAAGGCATAAGACTGATAAATAGTTAGATAGTTAACCAAATAGCTACCCGGACTATTGACCCTTTTTTGTCTCATTACGTACGCTTCTGCTTCTGTTTATTATCTGTCACTTTATTCATAGTTATTTATATATATATATATATATATATATATATATACAGCACATTCGGAAAGTATTCAGACCCCTTCCCTTTTTCAACATTTAGTTACGTTACAGCCTTATTCTAAAATAGATGACATTATTTTTTCTCATCAATCTACACACAATACCCCAAAATGATAAAGTGAAAACAGGCTTTAAAAAAACAAAAATACCTTATTTACATACGTATTCAGACCCTATGCTATGAAACTCAAAATTGAGCATCCTTGAGATGTTTCTACAACTTGATTGGTCCACCTGTGGTAAATTAAATTGATTGGATATTATCTAATCAAATCAAACTGTATTTGTCACATGCGCCGAATACAACAGGTAATACAACCTTAATTAGAAATTCTTACTTACCTTAACCAACAATGCAGTTCAAGATATAGAGTTACTAAATAAAATAAAGTAGAAAATAAAATAAAAAGTAACACAATAAAATAACAATAACGAGGCTATATACAAGGGGTAGGTACCGAGTCAATGTGCGGGGGTTCAGGTTAGTCAAGGTAATTTGTACATGTAGGTAGGGGTAAAGTGACTATGCATAGATAATAAACAGCAAGAAGCAGCAGTGTAAAAACAAAGGGAGGGGGTCAATATAAATAGTCTAGGTGGCCATTTGATTAATTGTTCATCAGTCTTATGGCTTTTGGGTACATTAGAAGCTGTTAAGGAGACTTGTGGTCCTATACTTGGCGCTCCGGTACCAGAAAAGCACAAACTTCTTGTTTCGAGAAGTATTCTTCCCCCCATCCTTCCTCACCCTCCATCTCCCTCACCACCACCTCACCCCTCCCTCCCACCTCCAGGCACCCCATTGTTGTGTGATTAACTTCCAATGAGCAGCGGGGGAGCTTACATTCCTATTACCCAGGTTTGATGGCAGGAACAAAAACGCTTCTTAATCACCAATCACGACCAGGAGGAAAAGCACTCAAGACCAGCTTGCCAGCCTCTGAAATATGTGTGGTGTGCTGCCAGCATCTTAGGAGGAGAGTGTTAGTATGCTCTTATTCTGCTAAAGCTTCTCTCAACACACTTACTCTTTTAGCAGTTGCTCCAAAAACATTCTCCCTTGTTGCCATGGTGCTTTGCAATACAAAAGCATATTTTTAAGCAAGGCATGTGGAATATTCAATTGATGCCATTTCTGTAGATGTAGAGGCCCATTTTGATTGGCCACTTAGTACACTATTATTTGGAAATATGTTGTATATTTGAAAAGCTGGGTTTAAAATGTTAAAAGGTTGTTGAAAAAGCTTCCTGTTTTTAAAAAGAACTGTTGATGGAGATGTGTGTCACCTTCACTTTTCCCTACACCCTAGCATCAAAGAGGATTTGTGTTCGAAGATCTTGATATCTGCAGTCAGATTGATTTTAGCGCCAACCACAGTATGTCCTACCTCTGTTCACTCTGTCGCAAAGCCTTCCTCTGTTACTCTTTTTCTATCACTCCATCCCTCTTTCTCTCAAAAGAAGCCTCCCACTTGGCACAGACATCAGTTCAATGTCTAGGTTTGATTTTAATGTGAAATCAAAGAAACATTTCACCATGTCATTGGATTTAGGTTAAACGTTGGATTAAAAAAATACGGAATGCCCAACCAATTGTCCAGATTGTTTCAATGTCAACACATAGATTTTTTGGGTTGAAATGACATGGAAACAACGTTGATTTAACCAGGTTTTGTTCAATGGGCTGTGACACTGTTTGTATTAGATGAACCCTGGATTCAATGCACCATACATAGAGCACTCAACATTCAAGACTGTTTCAGGGTGATACACGGAGGATGATGGTAACAAAATAAGTGACATTTAAGTTGTGGTATGTGCAAAGAATTATCAGACTTGTATTGTGCAGTATCTATACAGAATAGTGTCTAACTGTTGTCTGTACTTACGTATTACCCAGTGGGGAACCATCAAGGCCTTCTATGTCCAAAATAATTGTTGTATTTTTAAAATATAAATGTTGCTTTCTATTTCATGTTTTCAATAATAATTCATTGATATCCTCATTTAATCTCTTCAATTTGTGTTGGAAAGGATTAAAACTGAGGAGGAAAAAATATCCAATCAGGTTGTTTCTTTGGTGGTCTCTAGTGAAAGAAATATAACTAGATATCTCACCATTTGCTAGGCATTTATCTGTATTAGAGAAACATTTCGGAGTCACAGTGGTATCAACCAATCACATTTTGACTTGTATTGCATGGGACCATTTTTCAAAAACATTTGCTGTTGTTAGCTATCTCTTTTAAAATAATTCTTCATGCATGTGAGACATTGTTATATTTAAACTTTAGATCACTGGTTACTTTGTGTGCTGAACATGATAACAATGTTTGCAATGGGAGGTAATAGTTGTATATTCAATATAACCTGAGGCATTTTTATGAGGCGGCGACCCTCAGGGTTCTTAGAGAGATTGCATATTTGCTCTGTGTTGGATAATATGTCAAGCAAAGTTATAACTGGAGATAAAGAGTGTCAAGAACATCTTCGGACATTCATCACATTTGAGTCACCCATGTTAAATTTAGTCAATTTAATCACAGAAATGGATACCTGAACTGTCACACATGTCTGCGTCCCAAATGTCACCATTCCCTATATACTGTAGTGCACTACCTTCAACCAGAGCCCTATCAGGGGGTTGCATTTGGGATGCAAACATTGTGTGGGTATGATACTGATTTCTTGTGATAAGTTATTCAACCCGAAGGTGATGTTCCTTGGACGGCAGCAGTGTGGTGTTAAAGCTGAACAAGTAGCTCATACTGCCACCACCATCTAATATGTTACATCTGTGACTTACTCACATGTCAAGATACAAGTAATAGCATTTAGCAAACTGGACAACAGCCAATGCTTTACAAACAAGGGTTAAAAAAGGTAATTTGAACCAAAGTTTTGGTATTTTTAGAACCAGATAAGGGTATTTGTTTGGGTAATCAAATTAGAACATTAAAAGTTTATGAATTATCAATTTCTCATGGCTTTGTTAATATGTAATTATTTCTCTGTACAGATGATGTCAATATGTTTTAATACAGTATATGGCAAACCATGTGTTAATCCAAATAAGAGGATCAATTCATCTTGAGAATATTTAATTACAATATTTAATGAAAATCATAATGTATGAATTGAGTACTAGCTCAGTAATGAATCACTTTCCATGTACATTTTATGCCAATTTCTTTTGAGTTTGAATAAACCCTAATTGTGTACATTAGTGAAAGTCAATGCCTTAATATTTAATGAATCCTGGATAATCCCACAGCAATCAATTTAGATCAAAATAGATTTTCTCCATAGGTAGACAAAGAGAGAGAGAGAGAGAGAGAGGGGTTCAGCAAACTCGTCCACAGTACTACACCATAATAATACCTATTATTATATGCAGGGGCTTTGTTGAACTCCAGGATGGGTAATTACTTTATTTACATCTAATAGTTCCAACGAACCATTATGTGCAAGTTCAGATCGGCAGGGCTCATTACTCTGTATATAGCTTTGCATTGTGCAGGAAACCTTGGTCCAATAACAGCCTTAATCTGAAGCAAATTAATACCACACAATGTGGCAGCTATTTACACTGACAAAAATTTTTATAAACGGAACATGTAAAGTGTTGGTCCCATGTTTCAAGAGCTGAAATAAAATATCTCAGAATTTTTCCATCCTCACAAAAAAGCTTATTTCTCTCAAATGATTTGTAAAAATATGTTTACGTTCCCGTTACTGATTTTTTTTCTGTTGCCAAGATAATCCATCCACCTGATAGGTGTGGCATATCAAGAAGCTGATTAAATATAATGATTATTACACAGGTGCACCTTGTGCTGGGGACAATAAAAGGGCACTCTAACATGTGCAGTTTTGTCACACAACACAATGCCACAGATGTTTCAAGCTTTGTGGGAGTGTGCAATTGGCATGCTGACTGCAGGAATGTCCATCAGAGCTGTTGCCAGAGAATTGCACATTCATTTCTCTACCATAACCTGTCCAACCGGGCCTCACAACCGCAGCCCACGTGTAACCACGCCAGCCCAGGACCTCCACATCCGGCTTCTTCACCTGTGGGATTGTCTGAGACCCTTACCTGGACAGCTGATAAAAATGAGGAGTATTTATGTATGTAATAAAGCCCTTTTGCAGGGAAAAACTCATTCTGATTGGCTGGGCCTGGCTCCCCAGTGGGTGGGCCTAGCTCCCAAATGGGTGGGCCAATGTCCTCCCAGGCCCACCCATGGCTGCGCCCCTGCCCAGTCATGTGAAATCCATAGATTAGGGCCTAATTAATTTATTTCAATTAACTGATTTCGCTATATGAACTATAACTCAGTAAAACCATTGAAATTGTTGCATTTATATTTTTGTTCAGTATATAATGCATTTACATTGCAAGCAGAACCGTAACCAGGGTTTGAGGTATTTGGAGAACAGCAATGATGATCCTTGTCTGCTGTTACGGTGGCTATATTACCACCACACCGGCAGTCACGAGTCATGATTGCAGTCAAATTCCACGTCATCATTTGGTAAAGGTAACTAAGCTTCTGCAAAACTGCACAGCTGATGGTCATTAGTAGCCTACCAAACTTGCTAACTGCCAGTCGCTAATGGCCTGGTACTCATCACTCTACTGTCCATCTAATCACTCTGACATCAATGCAAATGCTATTGAAAATAAAAACACTTCATGAGAGTCTTTGAGCTCATGCTGCGCAACACTTCTATAGGCTATGCAATTGTGTGAGAAAACATAGTTTTCATGGCCTTTACGAAAAAGAGGAGGATCCCATCAACTTTCTTTAGGCTTACTATATTTATTTCTCAACTTTCCTAATATTAAGCACATTGCTTTGCTTTACAACAGGAGTAGCCTACTGGGCTGGCATGAACATTAGCTATTTAAGTGCATACGGATTACGTATTGTTTTTCCGCTGCTACAGTTCTGGCAGGTGCATGATAATGGTCCATTCTAAATCAAAATGTATTTCACACAATTATTATTTTGAATATGTAAAGACAAGATTAAATTGAGAATAGTCTGATGGTTGACCATATTATCACTTGTGAATTATATATTATCACTTGTGAATGATGCCCAGCGTGTGCAGTCTAAGGTAATTATTTCTCAACTTTTTCTAGTCATAGTAGCACACATCATGTAGCTTAGCACATAGGTCTATATGTTTTGATAAGTTTTGTATCATAACTAATGTGGCCAAATAACTCCAAACGTAGCCTATAAGCCTAGGAGCCCTGGAACACGGTTGGAGAGCACATAGCCTAAAGAACCTAGTGAAACGTGTTCTTATAAGCAAAGTCATTGCACAATCGAGTTTTGACAGGCCATTATTTACAAAAGGATCCCAGGCTTTTTGTTGTGCTATATTTATTACTCAATTCATAAAACAAAGCACATTAATCAGCTTTACAACCGGTGTAGCCTACCTGGCATACATATGCAGCGTTTGAGTTTCAAGTTTGGGGAAGCTAATTTTCACCATAAAAATAAAGCATTCCATGCATCATCGCATTTGCAGAGTTAAGTAAGATAGCCTATAATCATAATGTGATGAGTAGATTGGATAGTCATAATTTAGGCTAATAATATAACTCAATCACAGTACGCAAAAAAGATTGTTCAATGCATGGCTGAGCGTGTATATAGTAAAGTAGGCCTAGGCTATAGGATATATCAGATAAGTTTCTTCTTTCTTTGAATGGGAAAAATGTTTTCTTTTTATAAACACATTTCATGCAATTTTACTACACTTTATATGAGTGAGGACATTTGCAGAATATATTTTGATACACAAATTACAGTGTAGCCTACTCAGATGACACTGACAAACAGATCAGTAAAAACAAAGTTGTCCATATAATAGGCATACGAGAAGGGGAAACACAAATAGAATATGAAGTCCATCTAAACTGGAGGGGGAAATTACTATCAAAAAACAGGTAGCACTAAGTAGCACTGACATAACAATGATAAATAGTGAATGTGCGCAGTGCGTACTCAGCGAGGATATTGCTGATGCTGGTGCCAATAAGATATACTATACTGTTGCTCACTCAATTGTATTGTCTGCTCTTTACAGCAATAACCATTTGCTTTCCAAATTATGTTTTCCCGCGATTGTATTTTGAAATATTGCGATATGCCTGCCTTGGCCTCTACTTTTCACAGACATTCGCAACTCAACAATAATCTGCTAAAATTGCGCACTGCCTTTCCTTCAGAGTGTAGGCAATGTGATTGAAAAAAATCCACATCATTTCTTTTTTAGTAGCTAATGATCCTCTGTGACCAAACTTTAATATGCTATTTGGAAAACAAGCAAAAATGACCCCAGCCATGATGATCCTTGGCTGCTGCCTGCTGAATAATTCACATCAGTCGATCTACAATCACATAGCCTATTAGCTATACAGTGTAATGTTATACCCCTGAAAGGCGGGGAAATACTGTCACGTAGAATCAGTGACAGAATGAAAACGTAGACATTTTTAGAACTGTATTGTTTGCATTTTGATTGCATTTTAATGTCGGCCTATAGGGAAGATAGGCCATGTGTTGATGTTTCTATTCAAACACAATTTTGTTTTGTTCCTAACTTGTTTGATAAACTAGTCAGGTTTTCTCAGGGAACCCCTCATGGGGCTGCGACCCCAAGTTTGGAAACCACTGTCCTAATCTCTCTCTCTCTGCTTGCTTCCTCACTCTACGTCTCCTCTGCTTCCACCTGCATGCATTGCAGCTTGCCTGAGCATCACCACAGAGCGCCACATTACTGTCTGTGTCAGTAGCCTACTCTCTGTAAGGCAAAGTTCTTATAAGAACTTAGTAGTGTATTTTTTGCTCTTGCTGAGGTAGGCTCCGCTTAACGTTAGCTTCTTTCTTCATCCTTCTAGCTGGCTAAGTAATACTAGCCAAAACCCATCAATGTTACTGTGATATTAGTCTCTGCCAGAAGCTACCCACCTGACTGACATACGCTTCAAATTAGTGGATTTGGCTATTTCAGACACACACGTTGCTGACAGGTGTATAAAATCGACCACACAGCCATGCAATCCCCATAGACAAACATTGGCAGTAGAATGGCCTGTACTGAAGAGCTCAGTGACTTTCAACGTGACAACAAGTCAGTTCATCAAGTTTCTGCCCTACTAGAGCTGCCCCAGTCAACTGTAAGTGCTGTTATTGTGAAGTGGAAATGTCAAGGAGCAACAATGGCTCATCCGCAAAGTGGTAGGCCACACAAGCTCATAGAACAGGACCGCCGAGTGCTGAGGCACGTAAGCGTGTAAAAATGTCTGTCCTCGTCTGGAATATCAGCACAAGAACTGTTCGTCGGGAGCTTCATGAAATGCGTTTCCATGGCCGAGCAGCTGCACACAAGCCTAATATAACCATGCACAATGCCAAGAGTTGGCTGTCATTGGACTCTGGAGCAGTGGAAACGTATTCTCTGGAGTGATGAATCACGCTTCACCATCTGGCAGTCCGACAGATGAATGTGGGTATGGCAGATTCCAGGAGAACGCTACCTACCCCAATGCATAGTGCCAACTGTAAAGTTTGGTGGAGGAGAAATAATGGTCTGGGGCTATTTTCCATGGTTCGGGCTAGGCCCCTTAATTCCAGTGAAGGGAAATCTGAATGCTACAGCACACAATGATATTCTAGACGACTCTGTGCTTCCAACTTTGTGGCAACAGTTTGGGTAAGGCCCTTTCCTGTTTCAGCATTTCAGCACAAAGAGAGGTCCATACAGAAATGGTTTGTTGAGATCGTTGTGGAAGAACTTTACTGGCCTGCACAGAGCCCTGACCTCAGCCCCATCAAACAGCTTTGGGATGAATTGGAACGCCGACTGCGAGTCAGGCCTAATCGCCCAACATCTGTGCCCATACTCACTACTGCTCTTGTGGCTGAATGAAAGCAAGTCCCTGCAGCAATGTTCCAACATCTAGATTGGAGGCTGTTATAGCAGCAAAGGGGGGACCAACTCTATATTAATGCCAATGATTTTGGAATGAGATGCTCGACGAGCAGTTGTCCACCTACTTTTGGCCATGTAGTGTATCTATGAGCACTGTCCCAATGGTCAATCCTGCATGCTTTTGATTAGATTCTTTAAACCACTCTAACAGTGGAGTTGGCTGTCAAGCTAGGACGTGGGATTCACTACCAAGAAATGTACTGACTTTAATCTTTTCATGTACAAGCTTGTTTTTAATATTGTACATTTTGCTCCTGTTGCCTTGATGTAACTTATCTTCTTAGGGAGCGGCAGCAGAGGTGACGGTTTTGGAGAGTCTGGCGTGCCCAAAGTAAAATGCTTGCCACTCAGGCTCAGAAAATAGGATATGCACATAATTAGTACTATTGGATAGGAAACACTCTGAAGTTTCTAAAAATGTTTTAACATAATGTCTGTGAGTATAACAGAACTGATATAGCAGGCAAAAACCAGAGGAAAATCCATCCGGAAATGTAGTTTTTGGTGACCTTTGCTCTGTTTGACACTCTCCCCACTCTCCCCATTGGGAATAAGCTCCTGGATTGCAGTACCTATGGCTTCCACTAGATGTCAACAGTCTATATACAAAGACTGGGAATGATTGGAGTAAGCAAAACGGATAGGAACAGGAAATGGTAAGGGGACCTCAAATGTCAACAAGTTTTCTCGGGTGCGAGTCTGGATGCGCGCCCTACTTTATTTTACTGATATAACGTTTAGGTGACCATCCGAGTGAAATATTATCGCTAATATTCATAAAAGCATAGCTAAGGATGCATTATAACTGGTATTTGATTTGTTTAAGAAAAGTTTATAGGTATATTTGAACGCGTTCTCTTCACGTTTCAATGGGCGATTCAACGTTGGATTTTCTGAACATAACGCGCCAACCAAACAGAGATTTATGGATATAATAAATGACTTTTTCTAACAAAAGAACCATTGGATGTCTTCGTTGGACACTTGGGAAGCCCTCAGCAGAAGTTCTTCAAAAGGTAAGGGATTTATTTTCGCTGTGAAATGGGTTTCGTGTGAACCGCGCTGGTTTATGAATTTATGCTAATGGATCAATATTGTAGGTGCTATCCTCAAACAATCAAATGTTGTGCTTTCGCCGTAAAGCCTTTTTGAAGTCTGACACTGCTGTGATATTGCCAAGAAGCAACTTTTGCTTCTTGGCAATAGCTTGGCTAACGCCCCACTGCTACCTAAGTAGTTGACTATTTGCATATTGCCAGTCAGTCTTTTGTGATTCTTTTAAACCCCATTTGACATTATAGATTACAGACAGCGCCATATGTGTGTAACACTTACAGTATATTTCAACACAACTACCCCCAATAAACTATGTTTTGGGGTGTTTATGCACATAATGACTTGTTTTGATAAATTAGTTAGTGACTTAATTTCATTAGAAACATCAACTTTATTCCTTCAGCCTATTTACATAATGTGATTAACATCCCATTTTGTTTTGATAATTGTTTCACTCATTTACATTTGCATAATGACTGTCCATATTGTGCAAGGACCCCCTTCCTTCCCCCTACCTACTGGGGCTTTCCGGGAAGTGCCAATATTAATTTTAATACATAACTTGTGACAAAAAAAGAAGAAAACCATGTTTTTAAAGAAATTATGTGTATGTTTCAAATGATGATCAGATCAATAAAGCATTTCTTTGGGTACGTCAGCCTGGAAGCTTCATTGAGTTTGAGCTTAGTGGGGGGCAGGGTATTCCATCCCTGCAGCAAGTGAACCTTAGAGGGTTTAAATTAGATGTTTTTCTTTTGAGTTTTTAGTTGAGGGATTAATTTAACACGCTACATATCATAATATCTAAAAAATACCATATTCTGGAATATTGATTAATGGATGGAAAGATGGATGGACAGATGGATTGACGGACAGATGGATGTACTGTACAATTAATTGATTCTTCATTAAAACATAAACACAGACATTGCACTCACACTTAATTTACCAAATATTCAAAAGCAGAGCAGATGGACATGTCTTTGTTACAACCTTGTAATAAGCGGAACACTAACCAGGAACCAATTAGGCCTCTCCACAGTAATATGACTGTTATTGTCTAGGAGCCAAATAACGACACCCTTTCTCCAGCAGGCTGTGTCAAAAGGAACAGGACTAATTGCAAAAGCCATTTTCAATGTTACCATCTATATTTTTGCAAATGGAAAACTGGAGGAAGCTGGTCAACTTACTGGGATTTCACAGGTTTAAGCATATATGAATTATGATCCCGCTTAGAGCTATTTTCCATAGCTATTTTGGTATAATAAGTCATCTTATGTTGTAGTGAAATTGAATTGAGCAGACGAAATAGTAACTAGTAGGCTACATGACATAACCAAACACACAAGATTAAAAATAAAAAACTGAAGTATCATCTGGTTAAAAGGTAGGTCATGTGTATGATACTACACTAACTAACGGAAATGTAATCTGTTGTTACAATCATTACCAAGCCACAATATCAAGTGAAATCACTGCAATCCTCAACAAAGAGCTGCTATCAGTTTTTGAATGGGTGGAAATCAATAAGATAGTCCTAAATATATAAAAAACTAAAAGCATGGTATTTTTTTACAAATCACTCGCTAAACCCTAAACCTCCTCTAAATATTGTTATTAATGTGGCAATTGAGAAAGTTGAGGATACTAAACTGATTGTAGTAACCCTAGATTGTTAACTGACATGGTCAAAACATATTGATGCAACAGATGAGGAGAGGTCTGTTCGTGATAAAGTGCTGCTCTTATTTCTTGACATTACAATCAACCAAACAAGTCCTACAGGCCCTAGTTTTATTACACCTGGACTACTGCCCAGTTATATGGTCAAGTGTTGCAAAGAAGGGCATACTGTAAGCAAATTACAGTTGGCTCAGAACAGAGCAGCAAGGCACTGTACACGGAGGGCCAATATCAAGAATATGCAAGTCAATCTCTCTTGGCCCAAAGTAGAGGAGATATGGACTGCATTACTACTTGTTTTTTTGACGTGATATTGACATGTTGAAAGCAGCGAACTGTCTGTTCAAACAGCTAGCACACAGCTCAGACACCCATACATACCCCACAAGACATGCCTCCAGGGGTCTCTTCAAAGTCCCCAAGGCCAGAACTGAGGATGGGAAACGCACTGTACTACATAGAGCCATGACTACATGGAACTCTCTTCCACATCAGGTAACTCAAACTAGCAGTAGAATTGGATAAAAAAAAAGATAAAACAACACCTCACGTCACAACTTAGACTGTGAAGAGACACACACTTACACACACACACACACACACACACACACACACACTGGCATGAACACACACTCGCCTACACATTGTAATGTTGTAGTATTATAATGTACATTTTAAATGTGTACTGGTGGAGCAATGTGAATGTGAATATTGCACAATGTCTTGTGTGATGTATTGTTTTATGATGGAGACAATTTTTGTTGTCGTGATGTGTTGTTTTATTCCTGTTTGGACCCAAGGAAGAGTAGCGAGCGGCTGCCTTGGCAGCAGCTAATGGGGATCCTCATAAAATATAAAAAAATACAAAATTTAAATAGATGTTTTCATGAAACAATTAACTGTGTTTTAAGGAAAGTGAGGAAACGTTCTTGCTGTATGTCTACACAATTAACCTATTTCACCAACACTGTACAAATATACTCACTCAAAAGAAGAAAAGATTTATTATGAACTCACCACTTTGTAAGCATACTCACTGCATTTGGGTATTTCTATAAATAATGGGGCCAATGTGTGACATTGGGATAAAACATTCAAAATGGTTTGAAACGAAAACATTTGCAAACATGAACTCATTACCTTGATGCTTACTCTGCTAAATCTAACGAGACCCTGCTGTAAATCAAGCCGACAACAACAGATGATCAACATCAATTTGTTATCTATATGAGAGCCAACGTGGATTCAGGTACAACTGTCTTCACCAGCGTAACTAATGAGACACCAAAATATTCTGGACATTCCTCGCAATCTTTTCCAACACTTGGGCTGTTGTTGCATTGCATGCCTATCACAACAGATGTTCATCACTTGACTGTCATTCGGACAATTCCGGCCTGTATCAGATGATGATGTGTTAAAATATCACAGCGTAACTAGTCCGCTGGACACCAAATGTGCATCCACAAGTATTATGGATAATTGTTGAAGAACCATGTTAATTACAGTATCAATTGTGTTTGGTGATAAGGTGACTTGGTTAGAATCATTCAATTTGGCAATGCATAGGCCTACACTGTTTTTAGATTTTTGTGCCGATGAAAACTGTTACACTGCACTTCTAAGAGATCTCTATTCAAAAAACTGTCAGACAGCTATATCCAGGATTCTTACAGGGTTCAAGTTTAATGTCTAATATAACGGATTAATGCTTAGATATGATATAACAACAACTTACACTGCCATAAATGCAAGGACAGAAAATATTTTGTTTTATGTCACACCATTTTGGAGAAATACGTCAAGACACCAACTCGTGAATTTTATTGAATATAGCTATGATCCCCCCTTACATCTTAATGTAATGACATGAAAAGAAAATGGCAGATCATTATCAATGACTTATCAACAGCTGTAGTGTAGGAAATCCTCATTGGTACCCTAACTTGTAGAAAGACCCATATACATGTAAGCACATACAGTGCCTTGCAAAAGTATTCATCCCCTTGGCGTTTTTCCTATTTTGTTTCATTACAACCTGTAATTTAAATGGATTTTTATGAAAAAAATAATTTGTTTCAAAAAATTCAAAAAAAAATAAAAGTGGTGCGTGCATATGTATTCACCCCTTTGCTATGAAGCCCCTAAATAAGATCACATAATTATTAAACAAAGTCCACCTGTGTGCAATCTAAGTGTCACATGATCTGTCACATGATCTCAGTATATTTACACCTGTTCTGAAAGGCCCCAGAGTCTGCAACACCACTGAGCAAGTGGTACCACCAAGCAAGCGGCACCATGAAGACCTAGGAGCTCCCCAAACACGTCAGGGACAAAGTTGTGGAGAGGTACAGATCATGGTTGGGTTATAAAAAATATCAGAAACTTTGAACATCCCATGGAGCACCATTACATCCATAATAAAAAAATTGAAAGAATATGGCACCATAACAAACCTGCCAAGAGAGGGCTGCCCACCAAAACTCACGGACGAGGCATGGAGGGCATTAATCAGAGAGGCAATAAAGAGACCAAAGATAACCCTGAAGAAGCTGCAAACCTCCACAGCAGAGATTGGAGTATTTGTCCATAGGACCACTTTAAGCCATACACTCCACAGAGCTGGGCTTTACGGAAGAGTGGCCAGAAAAAAGCCATTGCTTAAAGAAATAAGCAAAAACTTTTGGTGTTCGCCAAAAGGCATGTGGGAGACTCCACAAACATATGGAGGAAAGTACTCTGATGAGACTAAAATGTAGCTTTTTGGCCATCAAGGAAAATGCTATGTCTGGCACAAAGCCAACACCTCTCATCACCCCGAGAACACCATCCATTGGCAGGGACTGGGAAACTGGGAAAAAGGTGGCTCTACAAAGTATTGACTTTGTAGAACCATAGTTATTCACGCTCAAGTTTTCTGTTTTTTTTTTTGTCATATTTCTTGTTTCTTTCACAATAAAAAACATTTTTCATCTTCAAAGTGGTAGGCATGTTGTTTAAATCAAATGATACAAACCCCCCAAAAATCTATTTTAATTCCAGGTTGTAAGGCAACAAAATAGGAAAAATGCCAAGTGGGGTGAATACTTTCACAATCCACAGTAATGCATTTGTTCTGTAATTCCTTTATTCTTTCTATTATCTCAACATCCCTTTATTTGAATCCAACCTGAGGAAACAGTTTTTCGCCAAGTGACATATTTGTGTTACAGTATAGTGTTTCTCAGGAGATCAGTGTGAAAATGATTCCTTTGTACGAATTGAGTTTGTGAAAGAAATAAAGCTATACCGTGGAGAATAATATCAGGACACAGTAGTGGGATTATCAGGATGTAGATAACTTTCTAGCCTCCCCAGTTACTTGAACATGAGGCAACCTTCCCTATCAGAGAGAAAGAGAGAGGAATCAGAGGGGGGAAATAGTTAATCAGACAATCTCGCTCTACATGTCATAATCCTATATCTTCAAAATCCGAATGGATATTTTTTCCTCATAGAATATCCTTTCAGAAATTACCATTTACCAATTACCCAATGTCAGGAGTGATTCATATCTCTGTAATGAGGAGCGACATTGTGGAGAGGGGAGTGGGGCTTCAGGTTTGACTCCTTTCTCTGTTGAAAGCAATGATCTGTACATGGGCTCACCGGCCTCTGGATGACAGACAGACAGTGAGGTGTGACACAAAGGACACGCTGTGTCTCAAATTGCATCCTATTCCCTACCGATGTAGGATCTTTCGGATTTTTTTTATTTTTTTTATTTTGGTATTTATTTTTTAATCCACTGTTGATACAGTCCCTAAAATGTTTGCATGTCCGCAGTCACGTTTTCAAGATATTGGACTTTCAAGAAGCAAAGTGTCATCAGCCACATCATCAATATCTTGAAAACTTCACTGCTGACATGCAAGACATCTTGGACCGTATCAACAGTTGACTAATTAAAAAGAGTCAGTTTGCGCTGTTCTGTGAAGGGAGTAGTACACAGCGTTGTACGAGATCTTCAGTTTCTTGGCAATTTCTCGCGTTGAAAGCCTTCATTTCTCAGAACAAGAATAAACGGATGAGTTTCAGAAGAAAGATCTTTGTTTCTGGCCATTTTGAGCCTGTAATCGAACCCACAAATGCTGATGCTCCAGATACTCAACTAGTCTAAAGAAGGCCCGTTTTATTGCTTCTTTAATCAGACAACAGTTTCCATCTCTGCTAACATAATTGCAATAGGATTTTCTAATCATCAATTAGCCTTTTAAAATGATAAACTTGGATTAGCTAACACAACATGATGGTTGCTGATAATGGGCCTCTGTATGCCTATGTAGACATTCCATAAAAAAATCTGCCGTTTCCAGCTACAATAGTCATTTACGACCTTAACAATGTCTACACTGTATTTCTGATTAAAAAACATATATTTTAATGGACAGAAAGTGTTCTTTTCTTTCAAAAACAAGGACATTTCTAAGTGACCCCAAACTTTATAACAGTAGTGTAGATAAGAGGGAAGGGGGGGCAACAGTCATTGCTACAATAATTTGCAACATTTATTCGGTGCAGCGCTGATACAGGGAGTAGAGCATTTCAGGGTATTAGTCTCTGTGATTCATCAATTTGGGATCCCGAATGGCGCAGTGGTCTAAGGCACTGCATCTCAGTGCAAGAGGTGTCACTACCATCCCTGGTTTGAATCCATGGTGTATCATATCCGGCTGTGATTGGGAGTCCCATAGGGCGGAGCACAATTGACCCAGCGTCGCCCGGGTTTGCCGTCATTGTAAATAAGAATTTGTTCTCTATCTGACTTACCTAGTTAAATAAAGGCTTAGTTAAATCCCTTTCCTTTAATTATTCTAACTACAAATTTAAAGGTGAATGTGGTTCTATGATGAACATTCTGGCATTTTTGTATATTTTTTGTTAAGTTGTGGTACTCAATATATGATTTACATTTTGGAGTGTTGTCTTGTCTTAGACTATGTATCCTCAAATATTTTGAAATAATATATATTTTTACTAAATATTTTCCTCCTCTAATAGAACTACTATTCATTCCTATCATATCACAGATGGACTGGAGGATCCTAAGTGTGTGGGGTGTGGGGTGTGGTGAAATAATAAAAACTATTGAGAGGCTTCAATGTGCTGTCCATCTCAATATCAAGAAAAAAACGTATTTTCTGACTTGATCCAAAGTATTGCTCTTCCCAGGTGAGTAGTTGTTCGTTGTTACCCATACTTCTATTTCAATGCTGAAAATGCACTTTTATAAAACAACAAACAACGAAGCACAATATTAATAAAATACCTAGTTATTTTTTGGCCTTGGGCAGGTCTTCGGCTTAAAAGACTGAATTTGATTATGAGCAAAAGTTATCGGTCTGCCATTCATGAAGCGCAGAACCAAGAGAGGAGGAAAAACTTGCACTATTTATTTGATCATTCATATTCATCTCAGTGTATCTCTTCATGAGTGTATTATTGATGAACATGTAGATTAAAAAAATATATCTAAAATGACCTCCACTGAACTCTCAAAGTTGAACTTCGTACTTCGCACACTGGTACAAATACCTTCCGTGGAATCAAATCTTTTGGTGGTTTCACTAAAGTAGGTTGTCTAAAAGCTTCTATACAGAAAGGACTGTAGGTTATGTGCTAAAACAGCTGTTATTCCCCACTGAAATATAAATGTGTGGTATTTAACACTGTTTCCCAGGGCAGTTATGATGTTTGTTTTTTGGTCATCAGTTAATGTTTCATTCATTGTCTATCCTCTTTCCACAGTGTTCTAAAAATCCCTGAAGAATAAGGGGTCGGTGAAACAAATAAAAAAAAATACTACACAGTCACCTGGGAATAGTTATTTGACTAAAGGAAGCCTAAATGTACTGTATGTTTGCATACTTCGCAATCCCTCTGGAGTGATCGCTTCAGCTTTTAAAACACCAGACAAGCTCTACTCATCACATGAAAGAATTTCCCAAAATATAACAGTTTAAAAAAAATGGTGGGAGGATGAATCATATAATTGTTACTTTTTAATTATTGCATACATTTTAATGCCATGTAAAACTTCATCAACATTTATACATCCCATTCAATTCGTTTTTTTAGCTCAAGTCATGGAGCTATGCAAATTCTGTCATAGGGATGACCTTCTTCATTGAAAGCATTCCATCAGAACCAAATTCAGTGGAGCCGAAACATTGATTTTGTCCATGTCCCCTTGGAAATACTGTTTGTCACTTTATGGCAAGGTAACTGTGTTCCGTTTCTTTTTTTAACAGTAGCTAGATAATGTTCTTAGGAACTGAATATAAATGCTCCTTCTAATTTGTGGTATGTTGCTGACGATCAAGATGTGGTCCAATTACTGTTTTTGGGGGCCTGAAGATTTGTATAGCGTTTTAAACTGTGTATAAAAGGCAGAGAGAATGATAATAATCTTTGTCAGCTCAACACTCTCCAGAGTAAAGGATGCACATTTCTAATCTGCTGCCAGCCACAAGGGAATTAAAGTAATGAACAGGAGAAAGGCGGTAGTGAAAGAGAGAAAGATGGTAGTGAACCGGAGAACAGCAGTAGTGAACGGGAGAAAAGAAAGGTGGAAGTGTATGGGAGAAAGGCAGTAGTGTACCGACACAAGGCACTGAGGCACAGTCTCTGCATACACACAACAAGTGGTTATAAGTATACCACCGAGTGGCATTACAGTGTGATCTATGTACAGTATGCAGTTGCCAAAAAATTGTTTACTTGTAGATCCACGTAGGGTTAATGCCTGATAAAAAAAATGAAAAATTGGGTTCACACTTTATTTGGATAGTCCATCTTTAGAATGTCTACAGATGGTCATACTATAAACAAACAGAGCTCTGGTCAATAGTAGTGCACTATATAGGGAATAGGGTGCTATTTGGGCCAAGGGCAATTTTTATTTCTCCATTGCATTCAGCTTTAGTACGATACACATGGTGCAATTTCCCTGTTAGCTACTCCACCATTAGATGAAAGAAAACATAACACCTTTCCTTGTTTAGTTTACCTTGACGTATGAAATATGTTTGTGAATGGGCTGTCATGTATCGAGTGTGTTTTTTCTCTCCAGCATGAGCAGATATTTACCATACCACCTGACAGCTAGGTTCATACATAGTGACTCCCATTCTATTACCTGAGAATGTTGTTTAATATTTTGGTAGTTGTAATGTGGACCTTGTGAGGTGAGAAAGTGATTATCTGTGTTATTTTCAGGGACATTGTCCCATTGTGTGTTCACTAGACCTCTGTTATTCTGGCCATCAGCCATCATAGAAAGACATTTTATTCTCTCTCTACCAAACAAGTCACGCCTGGTCCGGTTGGGTTCTTTGTAGTTATCAAGGCCGTTTTGATATAAAGGATTGTCCCCTTTGTTTGCTTCCTTGCTGCTCTTTGTTCATTTTTATCTTGTCGTGGTTTGGGAGGGACCCCTCGTCTTATGATTCACTATGTTTCACTTTACCTTATATGAAACTATTTAAATGGACTGACTACCTCATGCAGGTTAAACTTCAAACTGAAATGGTCCACCCACAAAGACAGTATGGTGAAGAAGGCGTAACATCGGCTCTTAAACCTCAGGAGGCTAAAGAAATTTGGCTTAACTTCTTAGGGAGCGACTCCCGAGGTGATGGTTTTGGAGAGTCTGGCGTGCCCAAAGTAAAATGCCTCCCACTCAGGCCCAGAAAATAGGATATGCACATAATTAGTACTATTGGATAGGAAACACTCTGAAGTTTCCAAGAGTGTTAAAATATTGTCTGTGAGGATAACAGAACGGATATAGCAGGCAAAATCCCAAGGAATTTCTGTCCTGGAAAAAGTGATTTTGACACATTGCCTCATTGTGAACCCCTCCCTATTGAAAATGACCATATATGGGAGTAAGATTGCAGTACCTATTGCTTCCACTGGATGTCAACAGTCTCTAGACAGTGTTTGATGATGTTTAGTTGCTCTGGATGGTAATAGAAGAAGAATTGGGACGTGGTCACCAGATGTAAACAGAAGAGGATGCGCGTTCACGGGCTCGTGCGCGCTGTGGTTTTTTCCTTTCCTATCGTCCAGTTTACAATCCGGTTGAAATTGTGTAGTAAATATACATAAGTGTTCTTAAGGAAACATTATCAATGATGTTTGATTGTTATTGGACAAGTGGACACTGTATTTTCTGATCATAACGCACCAACCAAACAGAGATTTATGGATATAATAAATGACTTTTTCTAACAAAAGAACCATGCATTGTCTTCGTTGGACACTTGGGAAGCCCTCAGCAGAAGTTCTTCAAAAGGTATGGAATTTGTTTTCGCTGTGAAAAGTGTTTTGTGTGAAATGTGTTTTGTGTGAAATGTGTTTCATCCAGAAGGCAAGGTCAGTACAGGTGCGTCAAAGCTGGGACCGAGAGACTGAAAAAAAAGCTTCTATCTCAAGGCCATCAGACTGCTAAACAGCCATCACTAGCCACTTCAATAATGTTCCGTATCTAGCATTACTCATCTCATATGTATAAACTGCATTACACACTATTCTACGGTATCTTAGTCACTCTAAATTGTGTTTACATATTGCATCACTCATTTCACATGTATATACTGTATTGTGTTCGATACTACACCACTGACTTTTAAAAAGCCATCTCCAGCACATAAGAGGATGCTGCCATTAGACATAGATTAGGAATCACTGGCCACTAAAGAAATGAAACATTAGCCACTTCAATAACGTCTCCGTATCTTGCATTGCTCATCTCATATGTGTAAACTGTACTCTATACTATTCTATGGTATCTTAGTCACTTAAACTGTTTGTATATATTGCATCACCCATCACAAACGCAAATACTGTACTCTATGCTATGCCACTGTATCTTAGTCCAACGCCGCTCTGACATACAGTTGAAGTCAGAAGTTTACATACACTTAGGTTTTAGTCATTAAAACTCGTTTTTCAACCTCTCCACAAATTTCTTGTTAACAAACAATAGTTTTGGAAAGTCGATTAGGACATCTACTTTATACATGACACAAGCCATTTTTCCAACAATTGTTTACAGATAGATTATTTCACTTATACTGTATCACAATTCCAGTGGGTCAGAAGTTTACATACATTAAGTTGACTGTGCCTTTAAACAGCTTGGACAATTCCAGAAAATGATTTCATGGCTTTAGAAGCTTCTGATAGGCTAATTGACATATTTTGAGTCAATTGGAGGTCTACCTGTGGATGTATTTCAAGGCCTACCTTCAAACTCAGTACCTCTTTGCTTGACATGATGGAAAAATCAAAAGAAATCAGCCAAGACCTCCACAAGTCTGGTTTATCCTCTGGAGCAATTTCCAAACGTCTGAAGGTACCACATTTGTCTGTACAAACAATAGTACGCAACTATAAACACCAAGTGGCCACGCAGCCGTCATACCGCTCAGGAAGGAGATGCGTTCTGTCTCCTAGAGATGAACGTACTTTGGTGTGAAAAGTGCAAATCAATCCCAGAACAACAGCAGGATCTTGTGAAGATGCTGGTGGAAACAGGTACAAAAGTATCTATTTCCACAGTAAAACGAGTCCTATATCGACATAACCTGAAAGGCCGCTCAGCAAGGAAGAAGCCACTGCTCCAAAACCGCCATAAATTAAGCCAAACTACGGTTTGGCCATAATGACCATCGTTATGTTTGGAGGAAAAAGGTGGAGGCTTGCAAGCCAAAGAACACCATCCCAACTGTGAAGCACGGGGGTGGCAGCATCATGTTGTAGGGGTGCTTTGCTGCAGGAGGGACTGGTGCACTTCACAAAATAGATGGCATCATCAGGGAGGAAGAATATATGGATATACTGAAGCAACATCACAAGACATCAGTCAGGAAGTTTAAGATTGGTCGCAAATGGGTCTTCCAAATGGACAATGACCCCAAGCATACTTCCAAAGTTGTGGCAAAATGGCTTAAGGACAACAAAGTCAAAGAATTGGAGTGGCCATCAGAAAGCCCTGACCTCAATCCTATAGAAAATGTGTGTGCAGAACTGAAAAAGTGTGTGCAAGCAAGGAGGCCTAAAACCTGACTCAGTTACTCCAGCTCTGTCAGGAGGAATGGGCAAAAATTCTCATTGTGGGAAGCTTGTGGAAGGCTACCTAAAACATTTGACCCAAGTTAAACAATTAAAGGCAATGCTACCAAATACTAATTGGGTGCATGTAAACTTCTGACCAACTGGGAATGTGATGAAAGAAATAAAAGCTGAAATAAATCATTCTCTCTACTATTATTCTGACATTTCACATTCTTAAAATAAAGTGGTGATCGGATCTGACCTAAAACAGGGATTTTTTTCCTGGATTAAATGTCAGGAATTGTGAAAAACTGAGTTTAAATGTATTTGGCTAAGGTGTATGTAAACTTCCGACTTCAACTGTATATTCTTAATCCATTCCTTACTTAGATGTACGTGTATTTTGGGTATATGATGTGAAACTGTTATATTACTTGTTACATATTACTGCACTGACGGAGCTAGAAGCACAAGCATGTTGCTACACCCGCAATAACATCTGCTAAACACGTGTATGTGACCAACATACTTTTTTTTATTTGATTAGATGTTAGACTTCATGCAGGCTTAAACACTGCACTCAGGGTTGGATTGAATCAAGCCCTCGATGAAAAGAGAAATATTGAGAAAAAAAATACAAATACAATATACAGTGGATCTTTTGTACCTTCATGGGCTCCCCAAAGCCTCATCTTGAACATGTACCATATGCAATCCATGGACATGTGTTTTTGTCAAGGGGCTTTTGCTTGATTCTTTGTTCCTTCTTCCTATAAGGATGGAGAGGGAGTGCATGCCAAATGGCATCGTATTCCCTATGTCATACACTACTTTGACCAGAGACCTATGTGGCCTAATCAAATAAATAGGGAATAGGGTGCTCTTTGGGATGCAACTATAACAGGCATCAGTGTGTCTGTCTGTCTGTCTCTAGGGAGGGTAATTACTCAGCAGTACAAGGTCCACTGCTCATGTATTATGGTTGGTCCCCTCAGCTCTGTAGGCTCTGCCATCTTCATAATGCAACATGAGGTAAACACCTCTCATTTAAATTGGGTCATTCTATTAGCTTGAAGGTATGCATGCTAAATATACAAACTGAGGTGGAGTGGCCAAGCTGTTTTTTATTTAATTAAATTGATTGTACACTTGTTAAACATATATTTTGTGATGGGGTAGCTAATACAAACCGTCTTGTCCATGTACTGATTTTACTAGTCATAAGCAACTGTGAATACGTATTCCTAGTGCATATTAAAATTGTTACCACTATTGGTTTTTCAATTGCAGGCTATATATTGAATATGTCTGGGTTAAACTGAAATATATCTGTAGCCTCACCGAGTTGCACACAGCAGTCTAGAAACTGAAAATTCTATCTGCTATGCTGAATTCAGTTAAGCCTGTGTTTGCATGGCAAAGCAAGTGTGGCGGTTCGATTATATCCAGGATGTAACATGCTGTGGAAAGCAACATAATAATCTGTTGAAAAAGGAAAAGAAAAGACCTGGAAATTTCTGCAAAACATAAATGTATGTCTTTTTCTCCCCTCTGATTGGTCACACTCATTCTTCAGGTAAAGCCGAAGCTGACTAAAGCAAAGGTACTCGCTGTTGACAGAACAGCTTCACTCTGCTCATCTTTGCAAATGCCAGGAGAAATCCTTGTCACTACATTTGCATGTTCAAATCTTGCCACCCAAACCAGTTCCCATCTTGATTTGGGTATCAAAATATAGGGTAACTTGGTGCCACACTACTCCCTTGACAACTTTGTTTCTACAGCTGAAAACCTGATCTTTGTTTGCTATGGCACTTCCGGCTCCTTCCAATTGCGTCTGGACGGCTTTGGTGTTTAACCTTTGCCAGACTGCGTGGGGATGGTTGCCAGGAAGAAATCCCAACATTTGTCATATAATTATTAATCTGCCAATTCCGTCTTCGGAAAAAGCGAGGGAGTCCAGAACGAAGGCATTTGTTAATCCAAATGTAGTTTATTGAATATTTAATTTTTTTGTCCTCTCATTATTTAGTTTATATAGCTGGGGACAATTGGATGAATATCATGGTCACTATGTTATGTTTATGCAAATGTTTTCACTGGCACACTCTATTATCTTGGTCCTGAATTATTCTACATGATACCCTCAAATAGGGTGTTCCAGGGTACACATAGTCTACTACTAGTCCTACGCAGCCAGGCTTGGAATAAGCCATCAGGGAGATGTGCAATAGATGGCCCATGTATAGGGACTACTAGACTATGTCTGTCCTTGGTGCCCTATCCTGTCAAACAGAATAAAATACTACACATAAACAGCAGCCAAAGAGTATTTCTTTCAATCAAAACCTCAGGCAATAAAATGCCCTGAATGGGGTATGTATTAGAGTCGACAGGTTGTCTGACAGATATTTTCACATTTGTTTTCATGATAGGGATCTATTTCAAATTCATCATGTTGGGTGCCTGAAAATATTAATCCTAGTGACAGCAGGTATTGATACAAGCAAGGTGTTCTGGCATCAGACATGAATCATTGTTTGGGTAATGAGGACCAGTTGGCACTTTGGGTAAGAAGTGAGGGCCTACATCTAGGGCTTCGTCCCAAATGTCACTCTATTTACTTTATAGTACACTTCTTTTGGCCAGTCCCTTAGGGCTCTGTTCAAAATTAGTGCACTATACAGGGAATAGGGTGATAGTTGGGATGCAATCCCAGGAATAAAATAGGACAGGCAGACATCGCCATTCAAATCAAATCAAATTCCAGTGCCTATGAATACTTTACCAAGGTATTGGCTTGATATACTGTGGTTGGATATATGGAATTATACCCAGAGACAAAATAATGCTCTTTAGTCAACCTTCACAGCTAAATACATAATTCCATTCAATGGTGAACACATATTTGCCTTTCAACTTTGTTGTAGCTTAGCAGCAAGCATGTGATGAAAAGTCCAATTTAGAATGATGTAAAGAACACAGATCACAGCAAAAGGAAACTTCAATGTGTTTATTTGTATTGTTTGTGTAGCTGATAATTGGTATGAAGGTCTTCATCTTTGAACTATGAGTGTTCTGAGTAACTGATGCATTGCTCAAATATCTAAGATAAAAGGCACAATCAATCACTGGCATTTCCTTGATATATGTGGTTACCGCTGCTAGGTAATCGTCCTTCAAATAAAACAGTTAAATGTTTACCTCAGTAGTTCAGCGGTATGGATTCAACAATTATGAAAGCCCTGAACTGCATTGTGAAAAAAATATACTGTATATTGCTGTCTGTCTTGTCTCAGTGACTTATCGTCTGTGGACCACTTACTCTAGCGTGTCATAGGAGATTTGTGTTTCATCTACTGGAGAGCATATCTAAGTATTTCCAACAAAACATGTTGATAAGTTACTGTATCTCCTATTCCGGAACACACTTTAAGTCTGAGAGACTGTCATAACATTTGATTTGGCATGTTTATGTAAATTGCATACCGAAACCGATTTCAAGGATAAAGTGCTTGGTTGTGTTTTGTACACGTTTTTTATTCTTATTTTTACAATTTCAAAGGTAAACTCAAATTTTACATTCCTTCAGATTATGACTATATTTCTAATATGTATGAAATTAGGTTAAGCTCACTTTAATCTATAAATAATTATTTGACTCCATTCATATTAGAGCAGTAACAAATTGAGCTCCCCGAGCAGCTTTTACCATTGACATTATGAGCACAACAAATTGAAAATTAAAGCTTCTCTCTTTACCTGGCATGACATCTCTACACCTGTACAAGAGTGGTCCTTTTGACACTAATAAGAGTCTAAGGGGGAGGTGAGGGTTACATCCAGCTGAAAACAAGCCAGCACCAGACACACAGACACCAGGCAGCTGAGGCTATGTTGGCACTAGTCTAACTCTCACAGAGAAGTTCACAGATGGCTCTCTTATACCATTCTCGGTGTTCTCAGTAAACAAAGCTGGTTGGACCCCCCAAAGGGTGACACTACACTCCATCAGGGGTCCATATCTGTGCCCCAAATGGCACCCTATTACAGTGCACTACATTTGACGAGGTCCCATAGGGAATAGGGTGCCATTTCGGATGCACACCCAGTGTTGGATGAGGTGTTGGACACTGGAATCCTAACTTGAGATATCCTCTGAATACGTTAAGGCTATCTAATAATGTCTTTATCAGGAAATACAGTATTTATAAGCTATCTCTTCTAATTTTACGTGAGCCCAGCTGTTGTAATTAAACTCTCTCTGTCATACTCTATATACAGTATATACAGATTCCATTAGAATTCATCTGGTGTACGGAGAAAAATAGCCTTGGTTTGACAGACTGATTCTCCGTATAATGCAAAATATCAACCATTCTGGACACTACTGTCAAAAGGCACAAAGGTGCTTCCATACAATATTCATGGAACTTAACATTTTCATATTGAACTGATTTCCTGCAAAGCAATGGTGTAGGTAGGAATAGGGTATCTCTGATTGCTTGTGGAATAAGACAGAAATGGGATACAGTAAACTCCAATGTAATCTGCGCATGTCTACACAATCTACTTGTTGTGTTCGTTGTGGTTATTTAATAACACAACCATAACATGTCTATTCACTGTTAACAATGGGTAAAAATGACCTTAGATTACTCTACTGTAGTTGAAACCTACAGTATGTGTCCAGATTACTTTGAGATCTTTTAAAAAGAGGTTGGGGATGTCTTACAAACCGTAATGGGAAAACGATGGTATTGTTTCATTCAATAAAGAGCAATGTCTACAAACAAGGAAGAAATCCATTCCCAATAAGACACATATTGTCAAAACAGCAGCATTCACTGACAAAGTTTTATTTTTTAAACTAAACTGTCATTCATGTTCCCCTCTCTAATAGTTTAGGTTTTGTGTTATTTTTACAGTTGTATCACAATATACTACTTGAGAAACTGGAATGCTTGAGCTGAGTGTGTGCTTTCCCCTGGGGGAAACTGTGAATCTGAGGACTTGGGGATTTGAATGGCAAAAGGATAAGCTTAGCACAAAACTTCAAGGATCACAGCCTTTGTTGAATCAGCATGATTTTAGAATAAAATGTTACACTGCATATTTTCCATATTATGCTAACTACTTCATGATTTATGAATTGATCAAATTGAAAGGGACTTCTGAAAAGTACCAGTCATCAGATTCACTGTAGCTATATTGCTAGGGTTAAGGACAAGAACTATGGGTTCTACAATAATTTCCAAATAGCAAATAGCCCTAATACATAAAATGATAGAGACTGGGACCAGTTTCCCTGGCATTGCCACATGATATTGTGGAAAAGCATGGGTGGCTTTACCTACTAATATGTACACACACGTTTACATTAAAAGTGATTTTACAGCACATTTAAAAGGTGTTACAATTACATTATGCACATGTAAGTGTTAAATGTACACTAATTTCAGTGAACATATGAGTCCCACAGAACTGGTGTAAAATAACACTGTGTTACCTATGTTTCTCTGTTGCAGTGTTTCCCACTCAACTCTTAAAGTGTTCAAATTAACTTAATTGTTGCGTTTGCAAAGCTTTACAGTAGAGTAATATGCATCACCTTTATTTAACTATGCAAATCAGTTAAGAACAAATTCTTATTTACAATGACGGCCTACCCCAGCCAAACCATCCCCTAACCCGGACGACGCTGGACCAATTCTGCACCGCTCTATGGGACTCGCGATCACGGCTAGGGTTGTGATACAGTCCAGGATTGAAACCAGGTCTGTAGTGACGCCTCTAGCGCTGCGATGCTGTGCCTTAGACCGCTGTGCTACTCAGGACACCTGCAGTGTAAAACATAACACTTGATTTACAGTAAACTGGACTCACTTTTCTTAGTGCTGACACTGTTACACTTTGTCAGTGTAAGAAATTAACACCTGTAGTGTTACAGTAAAATCATTTTTGGTGAAAATACTAATTTGCATATTTCCCAGGGTGCCTTTTCTTGTCGAGTGAATTTAAGAGTTACCACCCATGACTGTATTTGTTAGTGACAGAGAGATGGTTATTGAATTATTTTCTTACAAGGCCTGTAGATTTCACTGAGAATCAAGGCGAATGCCTTCATTAAAATTACGCTATGCTAATACTATATATATATATCAGAAGGCCTGCATTCAGAATGACTGTCAATCTTAGGAAACCATTTAAACTGTAACAACCATTTCATTAACTGATGCAATAAATCCAACTAACTGATTGGATTCATTTTCGAAAAATGCATGTTATTCATCTTTGTGTAGAATAAGATTAATCATTTAATCAATCAATGCAAAAACACAGATATCCTAAAAAATCTACCTGCTAGTAGAGTATGCTGGGAAATTTGATAATGATGGGCATGGTTTTCATTGGAAACAAATAACTATGGTTATTAACACCAACACTGGGGGTTATTTTTGCACCACTGAGAGAGTGAATTTAAGTCCTGAATCAACACTAGAAATGTTACAGTAAAAAATCAACACTGGGAAATTTGCTGTGTGTGTTCCTGCAAATAAGGGTATATGGGAAATGCTTCATAAAAATACAAATACACATTTTTTGTTTATATTTCCTATCTATAATTTACAAACTTACTGTCAGCTATATAACACAAGAGGGTATGATTTCCTCATATGGGTCTCTGAATACATGCTAATTTGTTCCACTTGGTAAGGGTAATGGTAAGGGCATGATGCTTTTCCCGTTAGATTCATGCTCATAGAACTGTTTCCTCTTCTCTCTCCCTCTCTCCCCCCTACCACAGGCCAGAGATGAGGTGATCACGGTGTTGAAGGCTGAGAAGATTGACTTGGCTCTCCTGAAGGCCCAGTATGGGTTCGTCACCCCACAGAAGGTCCTTCAGGCCCTGCAGAGAGACACCGTCCAGAGCAAGGCTGAGACCTTCCAGGAGGACATCTACGAGAGGCCAATGGCTGAGGTAGCACAGTCACAACATTCAATACATCAGCTCAGTAAAGTCTGGGGTCAGTGAAGTGTAGCACCCTGATGAGACGATTTGGAAGGGTTGAGACTTGAGACATAACTTCAGCTACAGTATGTGGGCTGCAGGTAGCCTAGCGGTTAAGAGCGTTGGGCCAGTAACAGAAAGGTCGCTGGTTTGAATCCCCAAGCCGACTAGGTGAACAATCTGTTGATGTGCTCTTGAGTAAGGCACTTAAGTCACTCTGGATAAGAGTGTCTGCTAAAATCTATATGAAGTAGCTACTTTGTAGGTTCAAAGATCAACTATGGGTTTTTGTCTCATGACTGGACAATCATGTTTTAAAATATATATACATCAGATATCACCTCACATAGAGGTGACAGGAAGTGTATTTGGAGTGGTCAGTAAATGCTCTGGTCTCTCCTAGCTGGACAAGCTGGTGGAGAAGCAGAGGGAGACCCACCGTCGCATGCTGCAGCAGCTGCTGCTGACCGAGCAGTCCCACAAGCGCGCCCTGTACAAGCTGGATGATGAGAAGAGGAACCATGGAGACTTCATGAGGAAGAGCGACGAGTTCACCAACCTGCTGGAGCAGGAACGAGAGAGGTCTGTCTGTATTATAACCCAGGTTGTGTTGAGACATGTTATCATAAGATGACAGAGTGATGCATAATGCCAGAAGAAACTGTAATTTTCCAATATAGACTTAACATAATAAGCAATACTATTGCATGAAATGAGATCCAAGAAGCAGATGAACAGATTGTTGAGATGAGTGAGATAAAAGCATGTTGGGGAAACGGTGTATCAATACCAATTTGGATTTGTTCATAATCGTGAAGTTACACTAACTGTATATAGTAGAAAGATGTTTGTTTATCTTCCACAGTCTCACTGCAGTGTTCTTCAGGATCCATGCTAAAATCTCTACTGAAACTATAATGGTCCGAACATGTTTAACATGAATGGTTAAACAATGGTGGGACGGTGTTTTCCTTTTACCCACTCAGACATATACAGTTAATAAACTGTGGGGGAAATCGTAATTGTGTTTTTTCCTTCTAATTGTCTTCCTCAAATAGAGGACATCCCTAACCCAGATCAACACCTGTATGTATGTGTGGGCTACCTCTAGCCTGGTACTCTATGTGGTAGAACAATGAGCTGGGCAGTCAACACGGTTAGATCTCTAATGTAGGCCTCAAAGCATTTTTTGAAACAATTAAAAACATTTAAGGCAGTTGTTTCCCCTTCTGAGTCCTGCCTTTGCGTGTTGCGTGTCCCACATATTTAGAACACTATCACAGCCTTAATAAAGTGTTCAGTGATGGGTGATTGAACGCGCATAGCCCAGTAAAAGGGAGTGATTATTATTTAAATTGGCTGGCTAAATGTACACAACACCCTCTACAAACACCTGATGCTGCACTGTTATTTATGTATTTCTTTAGATTAAATGTCCCCAAAAAGGAAATAACAGAGAATATATGCGGTTTTCTAATTTCCATAATCTAATGCTGGTGTTTATGAGCTACCATGCTGTAATTTGAATAACAATTACACTGATAGAGATTCAGGAAGTGTCCGTGTGGAAGAGTACCTCCCTAAGGTTTGTCTGTGCCACGTCAGCCAAAGTCTCTGCAGAGTCCAAGTATACTTCACGCACACTGGGCATACATAATTCAGTGATCATTTATAATTTGGATATGCGGCTTAAATACAATTTCCGAGAGAGAGAGAGAGAGAGAGAGAGAGAGAGAGAGAGAGAGAGAGAGAGAGAGAGAGAGAGAGAGAGAGAGAGAGAGAGACCCTAAGCATTTTAACTGCAGTGTTGTTCTGTCATCCTCAGTGGGATCAGTGCCCCATGCCAAGCTGTGTACATGCAATAAAATATGCATCACTTGTGTTGTAAACCCATTATTCTATTTTCTATTGGGCTGCCTTCATTTGGACTTTCTCCTAGGTTTGTGTCCCACTTAGTTTAGACTGAGGCTCTGGGGCTATATTGAAAGGATAGCCAGGGGGGCCCTTGGAGATGGAGGAAACATGCTAAACATATGAGATAAAACAGAGGAAACAATGAGGAGAGAACCCCAGCCGGACCCACTACTACAGGCCAACCTCCTGCAGCATGTGGGGAGGGAAGGAAAGGAACGTGCAAACAGACTGCAGTACAGTACAGCAGAGGAAGATAATGTTTGTCCAGCCTGCGGTAATTCTCTCACAATATATGTTATCGATGTATGAGTATCTGGAAACTTATAGTTTTGTTTTAGTACATTTCTTATTTTTACAGTTTAATTACAGTCACTTAAACACCTGAGTAATCTTGACACCCAGAACCAAATCAGCTACTCGATTTTAGAGTTAAGGCTGTGACAAGAGACTCAACTGATTAACAAACAACAACATTTCAAAATGTGAAGGAAGAACCAGAAATGATTTAACATTCACCAGATGTTGCTAACTGTTACGATACCAACTATTTTGCTGTAATCTAATTTACAGTATTTTACTGGAATTATTGTTGCAGCGGCATATTACCCAGTGTTCTTTCAAGTTTTCATTTTCACATTTACAAGTTGGTCATTTAGCGGGCACTCTTGTCATTAGCAACTTACAATCAGTGCATTCAACCAATATTGATTAAATACAAAAACATATCACAGTCATATCAAGTTTCTGTAACCATTACTGAAAATATTGTTGTAGTTAAGGATACATTGGTCTTCAAAATAATTGTTATTACATGATACATGATATCTCTAATAATTTCTGCATAGTGCGAATACCATGCTGAGATATTCACGTTAACTTAACATCATAGCAATAAAACACAGTACAATACAGTAAAAATGACTATTAATGCCTTAGCAATGAAACACTGTACAATACTATTAAACTGTAAGACAATTATTTATACAGTATTTTCCTGGATACGCATGGGATTAGAGCGAGCAGGTTGGCAATAGGCATTTGCATATTATAGCATATTAATGAATACTAGGTGTTTTATATCACTTGTACTTCTGGAAGCCTAAACAAATTCTTCCAAAATGTCCATGATTACAGGGCAATACAGATCAAATAATAATAGTTAGGTGCTTACATTTGTCCCGCTACCACTCTGTTCCCTATATACATTTAATTGTTTTCAGTGGGGACCCTTCATTCAGGGCAGAGCCCCACCTGATTTGAGCCAGTTTTGCTTGTTATTTTGGCATTAATATGTGTCACATATCAGTTTGCAAACATTGTAAAAAAAAATGTATTGAATTAATAAAGCTGCATACAAACATGGTCTTTTTTTTGCTTTCTTGAGTAAGGCAGCTCCAAAATGCAGGTGTTTAAGTCTAGATCAGTGCTTTCTCTGGTGGTGGGGCTAGCCAGCAGAAAATACAGAGAGTTGCACCTGATTGGCTCAGTTTTCTGTCACTCATGGGACAGTACGTCATCCCCAATTCTAAGCTTAGAGCTCGAAAATGTTAGCCCCTTGGGTTCTGCCATGGAGTTACATTAGAAGTACCCATCCCATCAAATCACGTTATATCTACAGTAGCTTTGATTGGACTAATCATCTCAACATCTCAGCTAGCAGTCATCATCAGTTGTCATCAAGTCGACAATCTACTGGCAAATCCTTTTTAGTCCTTGTCATATGAAGATAAATAATGAAGAGAAAATATAGATAAAACGTATCAATGCTCATCGCCCATTGTACATAAAGAGTACACAACAAGTTGGAAATCGCAAATTCAACAATGAGTGGTTTGGAAGGAATCCGTGGACAACTGCAAGTGTTGCAGAGAAACCACAAACGTTAGCCTGCTATTCAATGGAGTGGCTGTGTTGTTGTTTTTTCGAGTTCCCACTATAAA
The DNA here is from genome assembly GCA_030435695.1 of Brachymystax lenok tsinlingensis. Classification (NCBI taxonomy): domain Eukaryota; kingdom Metazoa; phylum Chordata; class Actinopteri; order Salmoniformes; family Salmonidae; genus Brachymystax; species Brachymystax lenok. The sequence continues at coordinate 32,592,117 of CM059814.1, forward strand.
TCCAGAGAATGACAGACTTTGATGACAAAGTTTGATGACAAAATGTGCCCACAAAGGACTGCTGCACCACCTTCACAAGGTGGGTCCAAAAATGTATTGTGTGCTGCTGCATAAATGATGTAATATGCAAGGGATAAGTGTATACTGCAGCTAAGAAAGTAATACTAAGTGTATATTGTGTAGTAAGCTGTTAGTAGCCCATGTGCCTCACCCTAATAATTTGGTCTATTTTCACCAATGCGATATTGTAAACACATCGTTCATGGCCCGGTTTGTGCTTGTTTGGCTACAGCTTTGACAGTGCTACTGATAGTATTGGTGGTGCTTGGCTTGCACGTGCAAATTCAGCACACACAACATTCTATAATAGAATTCTGTTATTTGACATCTCAAATTAAAAGCTTATTTAACGCCATCAAATAGTGTTATATGACGTGTATCTTTTTTGACACGCAAAGACCCAAACGACGTTCAATGTACCTCACCCTAATAATTTGGTCTATTTTCACCTCTTAATTCCGCCTACTGTTCTAACTTGGTGGTGCACAAATAGCCTATAACTTGTTTTAGAGAAATGTAATGATCAAATATTGTAAGAGCTTTCATTGTCTGTTTACATGCCCCATTTATTTATCCTACGGTTCTAACTTGTATAGGGAGTACACTGTAAGAATGGCCCATGTTCTGAATTCTGTAGCTGTACATTTCAAAAGTGCTGAACAAATAGTTATATTGACTTCGTCCTTCGTCGCTTGCTCATTAATGTCTTAACCGAAATTACAGATTGCCTCTTATCCGTTTGTCGTTCCCCTTATGCCATTGTTTGTACATCTCAATTGTCAGTAGAAACCACATTTGTTTAAAAAAGTCCGCCATATCAGCTATGTTTTTTTAAAATACAGTAAATTAGTCTGAATGAACTGTTTCGATGCCAGACAAGGCTCCGTTGAAAGCCAGGTGTAGCAGTGGTAAGTTGTTGGGACTCTGCTGTAGGGACTCTGCTGTTGGGACAGCTTTTGGGGGGCACTGTTTGTCACCATTATAGTGTAATTAATGTATTGTTTAGTGTTGTGTAGTGGCTTTGCTGGCATGCATCCCACATCCTAATCTTGCCCCACCAAGATTTACATGCTAAAATCGCCACTGTTTGTTATTAACTTCTTAGGGGAGCGGCTGCATAGGTGACGGTTTTGGAGAGTCTGGCGTGCCCAAAGTAAAATGCCTGCCACTCAGGCCCAGAAAATAGGATATGCACATAATTAGTACTCTTGGATAGGAAACACTCTGAAGTTTCTAAGAGTGTTAAAATGTTGTATGTGAGTATAACAGAACTGATATAGCAGGCGAAAACCCGAGGAAAATTCATCCGGATTTGCAGTTTTTTTTGCAAATGCCCATGTTCTCCATTGTGCCTATTGCATACAATCTTATGTAGGACTGAGACCGCAGTACCTATGGCTTCCACTAGATGTCAACAGTCAAAGACTGGGAATTCTAGGAGGAACCAGAACGGATAGTGACAGGAAGAAGCCAGAGGACCACTTTTGTAAACACGGTTTGACACGTGCGAGATTGTGAACGCGCACCACTTTATTTTTCTTTCCTATCGTTCACGTTATAGTCCGGTTGAAATATTACAGCAAAAATACACAATAGGATACTTAAGGATATATTAAAAATGATGTTTGATTTGTTTATAGAAAGTGTATAGGTATAATTTGAACGTGTTCTATTCACGGTTCAATGGGCGACTCAACGGCTAGCGCCCCACTGCTCCCTAAGTAGTTAACGACTCAAATACCATTGGGTCGCTAGCGGGATCATCCCGACACTACTAGCGCAAACCTGTAGCGCCAGATTTAAAATCCGAAAATTGAATTATTAAACATCCAGCTATATACAAGTGTTCCATACTCATCAAAAGCTCTGTTTCTAGGCAATATCACAGCGTTGTCAGATTTCAAAAAGGCTTTACGGCGAAAGCAGCACATTCATTTGTTTGAGGGTAGCACCTCACATATTTTCCAATAGCCATGTATCGATTAGCAATCATGGCACACACATAACACATTTCACAGCGAAAACAAAGTAATTACCTGTTGAAGAACTTCTGCTGAGGTCTTCCTAAGTGTCCAACGAAGACAATCCATGGTTCTTTTGTTAGAAAAAGTAACGTCTTTTATCCATAAATCCTCCATTTGGTTCATGCGTTATAATCAGAAACGACAGCCTCCATTACTCCTTTGAAACTCGGCGCCGACTCGTTAAAATTATACCTATAAACTTGTCCAAAAACAATCAAACATAGTTTTAAATGTATCCTTAGGAACCCTTTTACGTATATCTACTATTATAAATCAGCCGGAATATAAACTGAACGCTAAAAACGATAAATAAGGCACAGCGCCTTCTCATGCACGCCAAGACTCTGAAGAGTTTTCATAACGTGGTCTCTCGTTCCATGCTGTTTATCAATGGCGAAATTCCCCAAGATGGAGTAAAACACCGTCTCGTGGTTGATGACATCATAAGGAAGCGACGTGCACTGAGTTCACATGCCTATATATGGTCATTTTGGATAGGGAGTGGCTCAAAAATGAGCAATGTGTCAAAATGACTTTTTTCAGGACAGAGATTCCTCAGGGTTTTGCCTGCCAAATGCGTTCTGATTGACCCACAGACAAATGGTTAACAGTTTTGGAAAATTCAGAGTGTTTCCTATCCAATGGTACTAAATATATGCATATCCCATTGTCTGGGCCTAAATGGGAGGCATTTTACTTTGGGCATGCCAGGCTCTCCAAAACAGTCAGTTTTTCTGCTGGAGCCGGTGAAGTTTTAATGCATTTGAGCCAATCAGTTGTGTTGTGACAAGGTAGGGTGGTAAACAGAATATTTGGTAAATTACCAATTCCATTTTATGGCAAGAACTGCTCAAATAAGCAAATAGAAACAACAGTCCATCATTACTTTAAGACGTGAATGTCAGTCAAATGTGTAAAACTTCAAGAACTTTTAAAGTTTCTTCAAGTGCAGTCACAAAAACCTTCAAGCGCTATGATGAAACTGGCTCTCATGAGGACCGCCACAGTAAAGGAAGACCCAGAGTTACCTCTGCCTCATAGGATAAGTTCATTAGAGTTACCAGCCTCAGAAATTGCAGCCCAAATAAATCCTTCACAGAGTTCAAGTAACAGACACATCTCAACTAGAGGTAGACCGATTATGATTTTTCAATGTCGATACCGATACCGATTATTGGAGGACTAAAAAAAGCCAATACCGATTAATCGGCAGATTTGTATATATATTTATTATAATGATAACTACAACAATACTGAATGAACAATGAACAGTTATTTTAACTTAATATAATGCATAAATAAATTATATTTAGTCTCAATTTGGTTTAAATAATGCAAAAACACAGTGTTGGAGAAGAAGGTAAAAGTGCAGTATGTACCATGTAAAAAAGCTAACGTTTAAGTTCCTTGCTCAGAACATGTGGTTCAATATTCCCAGTTCTTTTTTAAGAAGTTTTAGGTTGTAGTTATTATAGAAATTATGACATGTCGACTATTTCTCTCTATGCCATTTGTATTTCATATACCTTTGACTATTTGAGGTTCTCATAGGCACTTTAGTATTGCCAGCCTAATCTTGGGAGTTGATAGGCTTGAAGTCATAAACAGCGCTGTGCTTCAAGCATTGCTAAGAACTGCGCCTCAAGCATTGCTAAAAGCTGCTGGAAAACGCAGTAAAGTTCTGATTGAATTAATGCTTACGAGCCTGCTATTGCCTACCACCGCTCAGTCAGACTGCTCTATCAAATATTAAATCATAGACTTAATTATTACAGTTTATTCAGATATTAGAGTAGCTGAGGATTACTTAGAAACGTCGTTTGACTTGTTTGGACGAACTTTACCAGTAACTTTTTGGACTCTTCTGTCTGCATGTTGAACGAGTGGATAATTGAATTCAATGGCAAAAACTAAACAGTGGCAAAAACTAAAATGACCATTCATTGTGTAGCTGGGACCCTTGGGATTGCAAACAGAGGAAGGTCTTAAAAGGTAAGTGATTTATTCTATCACTATTTATGATTTTGTGTAGCCTGTGCTGGTTTGAAAAATTTGTTGACATGGGGTGCTGTCCTCACAAAATCGAATGCTATGCTTTTGCCGTAAAGCCTTTTTAAAACCTGACAACGCAGATAGATTACCAAGATTCTAAGCTTTTGAATGCTGTAACACACTTGTGTTTCCATGAATGTTACAATATTTTATTTTGAATTTGGCGCTCTGCAATTTCACCGGAAGTTGTCCGATTTTAAAAGGCTTTACGGTGAAAGCATAGCATTCTATCCCAAAAAGGATAAACACTGTTTCCCATGCTTGTTCAATGAACCATAAACTAATAACTTCTTAGGGAGCGGCAGCAGAGGTGATGGTTTTGGAGAGCCTGGCGTGCCCAAAGTAAAATGCCTCCCATTCAGGCCCAGAAAATAGGATATGCACATATTTAGTACCATTGGATAGGAAACACTCTGGATTTTCCAAAAGTGTTAACCATTTGTCTGTGCGTAAAACAGAACGCATATGGCAGGCGAAACCCCGAGGAATTTCTGTCCTGGAAAAAGTGATATATAAGGGCATATGAATGCAGTACCCATCGCTTCCTTTAGATTTCAACAGTCTCGAGACAGTGTAAATTTTCATCTTGGATGCTTTAGACCAGAGAATAAGAGCAAACCAGGAAGTGTACTTTTTATGTCAACAGTACCCAGCGCGCGCTCCCGACAAGGCGCGCTGTGTCTTTTTTACCATCTTTATCAATCAGTTTATATTCCGGTTGATTTATAATAGTAAATATACGTAAAAGTGTTCCTAAGGATACATTTAAAACTATGTTTGATTGTTCTTGGACAAGTTTATAGGTATAAGTTGAACGAGTTCTCATCACGTTTCAATGGAGGAGTGGACGCTGTCGTTTCTGATTACAACGCGTGAACCAAATGGAGATTTATGGATAAAATACATTACTTTTTCTAACAAAAGAACCATGGATTGTCTTCGTTGGACACTTAGGATGACCTCAGCAGAAGTTCTTCAACAGGTAATTGATTTGTTTTCGCTGTGAAATGTGTTATGTGTGTGCCATGATGGCTAATGGATTCATGGCTATGGGAAAAATATGTGAGATGCTACCCTCAAACAATCAAATGTGCTGCTTTCGCCGTAAAGCCTTTTTGAAATCTGACAACGCTGTGATATTGCCAAGAAACAGAGCTTTTGATGAGTATGGAACACTTGTATATTGGTGGATGTTTAATAATTCAACTTTTGGATTTTGAATTTGGCGCCTTGCATTTCACCTGGTAGTGTCGGGATTGGGGCGCCAGCGCCCCAGCAATCCCTGAGAGGTTAATGAACATGCACCTGTGGAACGGTCGTTAAGACACTAACATCTTCCAGATGGTAGGCAATTAAGGTCACAGTTATGAAAACTTAAGACACTAAAGAGGCCTTTCTACTGACTCTGAAAAACACCAAAAGAAAGATGCCCAGGGTCCCTGCTCATCTGTGTGAACGTGCCTTAGGCATGCTGCAAGGAGGCATGAGGACTGCAGATGTGGCCAGGGAAATAAATTGAAATGTCCGTACTGTGAGACGCCTAAGACAGCGCTACAGGGAGACAGGACGGACAGCTGATCCTCCTCGCAGTGGCAGACCACGTGTAACAACACCTGCACAGGATTGGTACATCCGAACATCACACCTGGATGGCAACAACAACTGCCCAAGTTACACCAGGAATGCACAATCCCTCCATCAGTGCCCAGACTGTCCGCAATAGGCTGAGAGAGGATGGACTGAGGGCTTGTAGGCCCGGTAAGGCAGGTCCTTACCAGAAATCACCGGCAACAACATCGCCTATGGACACAAACCCACCGTTGCTGGACCAGACAGGACTGGCAAAAATTGCTCTTCACTGACGAGTCGCGGTTTTGTCTCACCAGGGTGGAATTCGTGTTTATCGTCGAAGGAATGAGCATTACACTGAGGCCTGTACTCTGGAGCGGGATAAATTTTTAATTGGATGGTCCGTCATGGTCTGGGGCGGTGTGTCACAGCATCATCGGACTGAGCTTGTTGTCATTGTAGGCAATCTCAACGCTGTGCGTTACAGGGAAGACATCCGCCTCCCTCATGTGGTACCCTTCCTGCAGGCTCATCCTGACATTACCCTCCAGCATGACAAGGCCACCAGCCATACTGCTCGTTCTGTGCGTGATTTCCTGCAAGACAGGAATGTCAGTGTTCTTCCATGGCCAGCGAAAAGCCCTGATCTCAATCCCATTGAGCACGTCTGTGTCACATCTGCTCCTGCCACGCCCTCTAGTACTCATCCGGTGTCTCCTTGACCTGCCACCACTCCCCCAATGCTCTCTCCCTCTCCCTCTTTCTGTGTGTGTGTGTGTTTAATAGTGGGCGGAGACAAGTGTGCTGGAGTCAGAGCAGATCCCACCAGCTGCAACCTGTTCCATAATCATGACCTCTACAAAATACTCAGTCCTGCCACTTCCACACTGCCAGTGCAGGTCGTAATCTCTGCCCAGTCGGTCCATGTTTCCAGCCGTTTGTTCCTGTTTTCCCTTGCCTGACATTGTTTTCCTCTCCTCTACAGTTCTGCCCACTTTGACTCTGGTCCCTGTCTCCAGTCCAACTTCTCGTCAGTCCTGCTACTCTGTCCTGGATTCCCCACTCTACGCTCCCTTTGATTCCCCACCGGACCTGCTTACCCTGTCCCAACACCTTTCGCTCCAGCCTCAGCCTCCGCACCTGGTTTCCGGCAACCCACAAAGCTTCCCCGGGCCTGCACTCAATCTTCCCCCCGTGTTTCAATAAATACCTTGGTTACCTCATCCCAGTCTCCTCGTCTGCTCTTGGGTTCACCTGTTCCGCTTTGCGTGACAGTCTGGGAACTGTTGGATCGGAGGGTGAGGGCTAGGGCCATTCCCCCCAGAAATGTTCGGGAACTTGCAGGTGCCTTGGTGGAAGAGTGGGGTAACATCTCAAAGCAAGAACTGGAAAATCTGGTGCAGTCCTTGACGAAGAGTTGCACTGCAGTACTTAATGCAGCTGGTGGCCACACCAGATACTGACTGTTACGTTTGATTTTAACCCCAGCCCCTTTGTTCAGGGACATATTATTACATTTCTGTTAGTCACATGTCTGTGGAACTTGTTCAGATTATGTCTTGTTGAATCTTGTTATGTTCATACAAATATTTACACATGTTAAGTTTGCTGAAAATAAACGCAGTTGACAGTGAGAGGACGTTTCTTTTTTTGCTTTTTTTTTTAATATTCTCTGTAATCCCGCATAAAGCTTCCCATAATGCTGAGGTTCTGTGGTTCAACTACACATAAGTATGGCTGCAGGCATGTGTAGTGATAGTTAATCCATTTCTCACCATGATGGAATTATACCACTAATAAACTAATGGCTGATTTATCTCTTTTCATACAATTCTCTATGCAATTATAGAGCACAAGACTAAGGTCGTAGCGATGTTAGGGACAGACAGGAAGGATTGCTTCTACCTTATGAAGTAGACATGAATAGTAATGTCTTGTAACACTGTTAATTGTGGAGAGATTTGAATATGGAATAAGATCGATAGCATGGCCAAATTAATGTCCTCTGATCAGCTACAAATTATGTGTGGTGTAAAGTGTGTGTTGGTGTGTGTGTGAGAGAGAGAGCGTGAGAGAGGGAGGGAGGGAGAGAAAGGGGGGGTACATAGACAAACGGTCAATGTTGTCGTCTTTCTTGCGTGACAACTAGCTAACTCAATAAGACATTTTCTCAAAACAGATTTGTTACTGTAAGAGTCTAAACAAACAGTGAAAACACCAATTTCTTTGAGTTGAGAACAAAGACAATGTAGACAAGTGCAATGATGAAGTCCATTTATATCACTCTAAATACAATTTGTTGGTAGTTTCAACAGAAATGAAACATGGAATAAGCCTAAACATTTGCAGCAACAAACACTGACACAAGCAGTTAGGAAATGTAGTGCCTAGACAAAATGCTTTTAGTGTTTCCACAAAGCACACAGGGGGGACTGTTTCAGAGCAAAGAGATTGTATTATTGCCCATTAGTTTTCTTTGTGGCGATGCTTGCTGCCAGGTCTAGTTTATTTTAGCAGTACAAATAAATCCACACACTGCAACGTTGCAGGAAAGATCTTATAGATATTCTCACAATAGGAGTTAATGTAATAATGATTACTCTACTGATCTGATGATGACTATACGAGCTTCAAGACACAATTGATGCTATCCATTTATCCAAAGGTATTAAGTCCCCAGAATTTCTGAGAGGTAAAAATAATTTAGACACTGAAAATGCAGATTGTATTCATTTGAGAAAACTTTATTTGATTATTAGAAGGTTCTCTCTCTCAGGCGATTAGAGGTCATATTTGCAACTTAGAGCAGGGTTTCTTTGCATTGCAGGTGTTAGAGACCAGGGCCAGCAGTAGGTGTTTACATCAGGTTGTTGTTGATCTACTGTTACTTGTAACAAGTCATGTGGAAAAGAGGAGAGGGGTACTTAGGGTTGTCTGCACCTGATTAATAAGGACACAGAGAGGCAAATATGTGGACACAGTCGACGGGTAATGAGCCGCAAATGTGATTAGGTCTTCACGCTGCACCTGCCTCCAATTGAGCGCAAAGACACATCTTAGCTTCCAAACACTGATGTACGTACCAGCTACACACTAAACATCATCAAAGTTGTCATTATGTTTTGAAAGTGAGATATGGCTTTTGAGACCATTTGAAGTACTGTAGTTTGTAGTGAGCTCATACAAAACTGATGGATCAATTGAATATGAATGCATTACCATAGACTTAATCTACCTTTTGTGTTCAGGTAAAATCTCAGAATGGTTTTCAGGTACTGTAAAATGAATATAGGTAGTTAGCTATCTAACATGTATTTTCATAAAAAAAGTGAAGAGTAACAGAAAAAGGTCCTCAGGTTTAATGGTATAAGCGGCAGATACCCCTATGGCATTTGTTCTGTTTCAGGACAACTCTATTGCAGAAATACTGTGTGTTGTTAGAGCTTTACACAGCATTGTAAAAACCCTATTACATAGCTTGTATAGTACATTTATAGATCTGTCCATGCTATAACATTAATCCTGCACGGGTATTATGCCATCAACTACCATAATGCATTTCTAAACCAAGATGATAATGCATTTCTAAACCAAGATCATATACTGTATGTCATTGAGTTCTTTGAGGATCATATGTTCATACAAATGCTATACATCTAATGCGGAATGCTTACAATATTCTCAACCAATTTATTTGTTTGTGTTTAGTGACAAACTTTAAACTGGAATGGTTGTCCTCACTTCCTATAATCGCCAGTTTCCAGTGAATTGTCAGGTTGGCTATCCATCAGCAAAGGTGGGCCATACCTCCCGCTCTGTCTATCGAGTTATGAAAGTGTTCACACCAAATGCTGAATGGGATTAGTTGGCAGATGTAACATCCTGACCTGAGACTACTCACCCAGAAATCTATTAAACAGCTAAATTTGATTTCCAGCCACCTATTGATTAGCCTTAAGTTTCCACTGTGGTCACTGGTCTAGTAGGACAGGAAATCAGTGCCACGGTCGAAGAGGACCAATCAAAATGACAGACAAAATACACCTCTAACAAGGCTATCTGGTTTATGAATGTTATATGTAGGAGATTACTTTAGTCCTTTAGCGTAAAATACTTCCACTGTACATCATCCACTCAGAGTAAAACTTGCCTTTCCTCAGAAACATGTATAGATGAAGAAATAAGACCTTACATTTACACACAAAAATACCTTTGTGCAGGTGCATGTTCACACACGAACACGCACACACACATAACACACACATAGACACACACACAAATACACTCAACGCACACAGTATAAAGGTCCATATATTGCAAGAAACTTCAGATGAAAATGGGCTGCTGCTGTCAGAAAGTGCTTTAGTATCCCTAGACCTAGCTAGCAGTTACAGTACAGGAGTCAGTTACAATACAGTAAAGATTTTTGGAAATAATATTAGTCAAAAACTTCACATAAATGTTTCAACACCATGCAAATTCTGCCCTGTATATATGGAACAGTTTTAACATTGAAATGCTTTAACAATGCCCCTGAAGAATGTATCATATTAACATTTCAATGGTATGACAGAGGAATCTAGCCCCCCACAATGCTGTGTTCCTGTGTCCCACCCACCTGTCTATGTTAGAGTCCTTGTGAAAAGCTACCTTTCAAGAGCTATGAGCTGCTTTCATACAGCTGTCACTCACCCTATTCTAATACTCCAAGTACCTTTCATGTTGACTGTAGGTTTGAGAGAACACACTAATAAGAACTTTGTTATTGTAGCTGACTACTTTGATGTGATGGATTAACATATACATTCCGCTTGAGCCACTATGAAATATCAGCTCCACCATTTACAGTGTTATCTGAACCATTTATTGTACTAAAAGATGGGTTTGGTAAATATGTTAGGAATACAAACCGTACATGCTGCAAAGGCTTAAGGGTAACCCTGCAGCATCTTATCGTGGAGATGAATAACTTGATGCTTAGCAATTCCGAATCTATCCACACTCACAAACATTTTTGCTGGACCACTTACCTAAAAATAAATGAACATAAAAATAACCAAACACAAATTCAACAACAATGTCCAACAGAAATCTGCTAAATCCTTTGGTCTAAATACTGTATCTGTTCACCTACTGTATGTGCACAGTATCCCCTGCTTGTTACCTGTATGCTACTGCACTGTCCTCTGGACAGCCAATGATTTAAGATCTTTCTCCCCTTTTAAATAACTTGGACACAGTGCAACCATAAAATATTTCTGAATTCCGGGGTATGTTGGAGGTGACAGTGGGTGATTTTGGAATATATGGTCTGAGAGGCTGCCGCCAGACTGATGAGGGCAGTAAAGCAGAGCAGACAGACACATTACCCTTTGTCATATAATGTGAAACAGACAAGGCTCTGTCCCAAATGGCACTCTATTCCCTATATAGTGCACTACGTTTTATAATGAATAAATAGTGAACAGGGTGCCATTTGGGGGGGACACTTGGACACAGGGATGGATGGATCACAGCCTCATATGCCTGCACTGTCTGCAGCCTATCACCCTCAAATGAAATGTAAAAGAAAATGTGGCGTTTACTTTCTAATCAAATGTAGCATCGATTGTCAATGCATTTAGATAGTTCATATTTTGAAACAGCAAATTCACTGATGTATATGACGCCAAGTGGTGCATGATTTACAGAAAATACTATCTGTATGAGTGTATACCTGCATGTGAACTGGGTGGGTGGGTGTACCCAGGGTCCAGTATGCACACAAAACACACTACAGTACCTACTTTGTATATGCAGCATGCATCAGTGCTAAATATTGGATCACACATACGTTACAGAGCATGACATCACTTTCGATCGAGGCTCTCGAACATGAATTGATTCACCAAACATTATCGACAACTCTTCAAAATGCTCAAGTAGCAGAACATTTCCATTAGGTTAAGTTGCCATCATGTAATGTCAGATCCACATAAAAGGCCCAAACACACTTGGCATTCTGCTCACAGTCTCTCATCATGTCAATTTATATGGGCCTTAGTGAGACACTAATATCCCTTACATGATGATTGTTAGCAGTACATGCACATAAAAATTCACAAACCTGAATTGCAGAATGTAAATCACAGTGTTTAGCATTCATTGCCAGTTGTATATTAGTGGGAGAAAATGGTAGAATCAGTTATTTTTCAAGCTTAAATATCTGCCCTTGTACCGCTGGGGAATGTATGCATGTGTGATAAAGATAGTGAGAAGAGATTTTAACGATGAAAATTAAAATGCATCAAGTGAAGACAAGGAGATTTTATAGACAAACTGCGATATAGAGTATGATAGGGCTGTCTTAGAACATTTGAACACAGGAAACATAAAAGCTAATTAAATTGTTTACGTTAGCTTGTTGGAGTATATCGCAATTTCTTGCACACACATAGGATAGTGTAGCACTGACCTTTTGCGGAGTGGAAAGGTTAATAAAACATCACGTTTAGTACTGTATGTGATCCCTAGTGTAGCTACATTAATGGCACCACAATAACAGAGCATGAGACACATTTAATTTGATACTTGTCATGCCTGCAATATACCTTAATCAGGGAAATCTGCACACCCATGCTATAAAGATCCAGAACCTTGCCTGAGACCTGAAGACTTGCATTAGCTCCCCGAGGCCCAGGTTTGAACACTGGTTGTTTGGTCCCCAAATACAAAGTGATGGTAAAGGTTAGATCTTACTGAGCCAAGAGGACTGCTGCTTGCCTGCTTTTCTCCCTGATTTCCATTCGCCTCGCACCTGCAGCAGTCCGCTCTAGGGATACGGGATAGGAGTGTTTACGAATTAGGGCAATGGGCTCATTGGGCGGCTATCATGCCTTTGGATCAACGGCTCAGGGCAACAATTGATCTATTATCATTTGGTTGGATCAGATCCCTAAAGGCTGAGATGGACACTTGTCTGAGTGGTAGTTGGTAATTGGCAGAAACTCAAGGTCACAACTACTGAAGAAGACAAGGGCAAAGTGATGCCACAATTGACACCCAAATTCCCTATTTAGTGCACCGAACATGATTATGGGACCAGGTCAACAGTAATGCACTACAGTATATAATGAAAAGGCTGCCATTTGGGACGGCCAAGGAGAAAGGAAATACAAATACAATGTTGCCTGATCTAAGAAATGACATGGTGATTAAAATATTTGCACATAAGCAATAAAATTACTTTGGAGTTAATCCTTATAAACTGAAAGAAGATAATTAGCTGACTTTACTCATTGATCCACTTCCTTTGAACCCTGGATTCACAGCTTCCTATTGTCTGCTTGTTTGGTCCTTTCTGTCTAATGGAAATTATCATGTTTTGTCAGATACCAATTTGGTTGAACCCATCCAATGCTACCCTTCACATAGCAATCATCGCCAGTATTGTGCAAATACAGTATGACTGTGTGGTTCAACAACTTGTATCAATCTTTTATGAATTCTGCATTTGCTTTGGTTTGGTGGAATAAGCTTTCATTTGACTTAAAAATGTATTAAAAAAAGGCATTTCTTGGATATAATTTGACTTCCTCAATAAATTGGGGAATATCCATTTTCCAGTTCAATGGAATTCAAATAAGGGGAGAATGAGAGGCTTATCTGATCGGAAGAGAGGCCTTTGAACATAAATGCTGACACGATCATTAAAATGTGCAGCACAGAGGCAGTAATATAGTACAGTGCTGATACTTTTGTTCACCTATCAGTATTGCATAATAGATTATAGGACCCTTTGATAGGACCCATATGCTCTTCTTGCAATTTTTCTTATGATTTAAAAGCTTATGATCAAGATGTTCTGCCAATGGATTTGATTGAATATGCATGCTTTGCTACTACATGTCAGACGATCAACTCCACACCCCTCTCCGTCACCACTACTGTATCATTGGGTTGCTAGTGATCTTCTTATTCCCCTTGCCTTATCAGTTCATGACATTGGGTGGCTAGATAGTGCAGAAAGGTCTCTAACTATGTTAGTGATTAATTCAAAGGGCCACACATTATACAGTTACCTCCACATTGGCCTCATCTTTGGGTTGTTTATTTCACCACAATGACAACATGTTGAGTCATTCAAAGCCCAAAGCAACATATACTATGCTTAACAACAAATAATGGGGACAAATACAAAACTGAAGTAAAAACATCCTTAGAAGAATGAAAAAACAACAATAACTACAACTAAAACATTGTTTCTACAACTTGTGAGAAATTAAATTTAGAGAATGTAAAATATTTTCGGGTCACAGTTTATTTGGATATTCCATATGTTGATGCTTTATGGATGGTCATACTATCAACAATCTATCAGTTGATAAGCAACTGCTTGAATAAGGGTGAAGCTTGGGGTTAGGGTTAAGTTTAGGGTTATGATAAGGGTTAAGGTTAGGGTTAGTGCTAGGATTAGTAGATAGTTGAAATGTTACAGATGGACTATCCAAGTAAAGTGTTAACGATGTTTGTTGCAATTGTCATATAAGCCTTTTGCATTGCATTCTGTCCAAACCCTGTATCACTTATTTAAAAAAGAGTTTGGAATGCATTCACATAGTTTAATTCTAAACCCACATACTGTACATTGCTGCTGGTTTTGCAAGAAATTCAGCCACAAGTATGCACACTAGCAACACCTTTTTCTCCAGTTAAAATACGAGGATAATATGGGCCAATAACATAATATTTTCCAGACAAGAGATGGAAATATCATGTTTTTACAACTATACAGTACACATAAAACACCAGTGGCCAAGGGAAGCCAGGCTTTCCTTAATATTTGACCAATAAAAACATGAATATATAATATAATGTATCTTTCATCTCTCTGTGTTTTCATAATGTCCATCAATTCGCAAGTGGCTGAATCTCACAAGAGAAATCATCCAAGTGATGGAAACAGCATCCCTCTGCCTCAGTATGTGTAGCCCATGTATCTGGTGCTGTCTGGACCAAAAGAGTATGACATGTTGCGACCGTGGCATTTGATTGATACCAGGAATCATTTGGCCTCCCTTGATAAAAAAATATACAAAATAATTAGCCAAGCAACTGTGGCTTGTCCTGGTGCAGCAAAACACCCCCCAAGGGAGGCCAGATTGAATTTGGCTTCTCACCAATCAAATCACATAGCCCTAGACTGTTTTGCCAACATGAAAGAGAGGAGGATGGCATTGACATTCAACTAGTCTACCATAAGGGTGAGTCAAAAAAGGTATTTACACACATGCACACACACACACACACACACACAATGAAATCAGTACCATGGAAAGCAACATGATATTTAGCAATATTTATTGGACTAAATGGTTTTTGGTATCTTTAAGTTTTTTTGTGTGTATTAAGCTAAGCATATATAGCCTTGTTGTTTTTATAATGTTTAAATGTTTAAGTTGAAATGGTGCTGAAATAGCAGAGGCAATGCTCCTGTTGTCTTTGTGCTGACTTGCAGTTACTCCGCGGTTCAAAATCAGTAGTTGTTTAGTAAACTGTTGAAAACATTACTTGCTTGACCATGTTGCAGGTTATACTGTATACTGTAGCTGTCTTTTACATGCAATATTTGCTTTGTGGACGTCACCAGACAGATGTTTCACTTCGGTTTTGTGATAAAACAAACACACATTACCCGAAAGAAAAGCACATTTTATGTCCATTAAAATAACATCAAATTGATCAGAAATACAGGGTAGGCATTGTTAATGTTGTAAATGGCTATAGGAGCTGGAAACGGCAGATCTTTATGGATTATCTAAATAGGAGGCCCATTATCAGCAACCATCACTCCTGTGTTCCAATGGCACAATGTGTTAGCTAATCCAAGTTTATCATTTTAAAAGGCTAATTGATCATTATAAAACCCTTCTGCAATTGTGTTAGCACAGCTGAAAACTGTTGTTCTGATTAAAGAAGCCTTCTTTAGACTAGTGGAGTATCTGGAGCATCAGCATTTGTGGGTTTGATTCCAGGCTCAAAATGGCCAGAAACAAAGAACTTTCTTCTGAAACTTGTCAGTCTATTAGATGCATAAAAAATGTAAAGATGCTGGAGGAGTGCTTGACGCCATCTGTCAAGCATTGTGGAGGCAATGTGATGGCCTGGGGGTGCTTTGGTGGTGGTAAAGTGGGAGATTTGTATAGGGTATAAGGGATCATGAAAGAAGGCTATCACTCCATTTTGCAACGCCAAGCCATACCCTGTGGACGGCGCTTAATTGTGGCCAATTTCCTCCTACAACAGGACAATGACCCAAAGCACAGCTCCAAACTATGCAAGAACTACTTAGGGAAGAAGCAGTCAGCTGGTTTTCTGTCTATAATGGAGTGGCCAGCACGGTCACTGGATCTCAACCCTATTGAGCTGTTCTGGGAGCAGCTTGACAATATGGTACGTAAGAAATGCCCATCAAGCCAATCCAACTTGTGGGAGGTGCTTCAGGAAGCATGGGGTGAAATCTCTTCAGATTACCTCAACAAATTGACAACTAGAATACCAAAGGTCTGCAAGGCTGTAATTGCTGTAAATGGAGGATTCTTTGACAAAAGCAAAGTTTGAAGGACACAATTATTATTTCAATTAAAAATCATTATTTATAACCTTGTCAACGTCCTTACTATATTTACTATTCATTTTGCAACTCATTGAATGTATGTTTTCATGGAAAACAGGGACATTTCTAACTGACCGCAAACATTTGAACGTTAGTGTATGTGTAATTCCGCCACTTTGTGACTGTTGTCTTTTTGTTGTCACGGCTGACTGTATATCACACTGGCATATGAATGAATGGGTTATAGAGCAAACAACAGAATTATCACAACATAGGTTGTAATATGGATTTTTTACTGGCTTGGCTTGGATTCCTCAGTGATTTTACCCATGTACCGCTACTGTAAAACACACATGCATCTGTTATAGTAATTGTAATTTGGGACCCAGCTATGTATCATCCATCCCCTCCCTAGTGCTGTTTCACGCAGAGTAATGGTTGAGGGGATATGGGGGTGTTTGACATTTTAATCTCCCAAGTCTGAACTTGGAACCAGTGTCTAAGTACTGTTAATTACTATTTGTGAAACACTAATAATTTCATCTTGGAAAAGTATTTTAAATAAGAAGTCACAGACCATTGGATTTGTCCTATGCTTTTGGAATCTGTCTCTCAGGAGTGAGCTAGAGTCTCAGACAGCGGACCTGAGATGCAATGTTGGAGCTGATCAAGTCTCACTGTCAATATATCGCCCCACAAAATTACCTCCTGTCAGCTCAACCTACTTTAATCCTTCATCCTCTCCTCTGTCCTATTGAAAACTTAAAATGGGTTACCAGTGATTGACAACTTTGTCCACCTGACAGGATGTAATGCAGTGGAGGACAAAAAAATAGATCAGGAATTCTTTGGCCCTAATCTGGTGCCGTCGATTACATTTTATTTCCCAGTCTTATTCTTTTTTCTTGTATAAGATAGCTCTTTTCAGGTATTGTGTACAATGAGAGAAAGAGAGAGAGAGAGACATTTTCATTTTCCTCAAACATTCTTCTCAAGGACAGTTTCTCTTTAGTGTTTACCATCTTTCCCATCTCCCCTTCTATCTCTGTTCTGCTGGACATAACGTCGGCCATCATGAGAAATTCAGTTTCATTATGAGATCGAGAAAGCTACTTGGCCTTCGTGTCTAAAAAACTAATACTTCCTCCGGAAAAAAAGTGGACTGACTGAACAAAACTGTACTGCAACATAAATAAACATATTGTCATGACTCTCTCTCCTCGGTGAGGATCAATGGTGCTAGATCAGCTCGGCACATGGCTGACAAATAGTTAGACCCCCCACCACCAGAGGCGGGGGTTGGGCCAGTTTTATGACTTAACAGCCGGTCGTAAACTTTCTCTTTTGCCCTGCAGTATTGAGAAGGTAAAAATCCATTTGTTACCGAAAGACTCTTGCCGCCAAAAAACTTCAACATCAAACAATGGACACTGGGACAATATATTTCAAAATCCAAATGTTGAGAATGATGAGAGATGGGAAATTAATGACTATTTTGTAATGTCATTAAAATGATGAGAAAGACGTTATAACGTACATATTGTAGCTTTAAGAGCTTTCACACTGTATATATCAGATTTACATCTAAATGTTGTAAAAAATATTTGATTAAATTGAAACTATTTTTTTAAAATATATAAATATGATTATAGCCTTCTAAATGAGAAGTGTGTTTCATGCAAACTTGTCCCCAGTCAATAGCCACGCCCAAGTGAGCTCAGCGTTCGTGTCAACATGACACAAAAGGACTCGCTAACGAAATTTACATAAGACCAGAGAACGTGAGGCCGTGGATCACACGTTGAAATGTTTAAAACTACAAGACCAGACAGCGTGGAGCGGTGGCTACACGGCTGAAAATGGTAAGACATACTGAAACTCTCAACTAGTGAAGAAAGTAAAGACTAGATCAAACATTCATAGTCAGCAGCTGTGTATGTAAAGTAGTCTAGTACATTTGACCAAAGACGAGAGGGAAGAACAGAAGAACCCCTCCCTTTCCATTGCGTAACCAAACGGTCATGCTTTTGTTAGTCCACTAGGGCCCTGTTTCTATGTATTGTGTATGTAATCTATAACCTATGCTGTGTGTGTTTACGCATTCTGTGTGATGATTTAGCTAGTTAGTAAATAAATAATTAAGCCAATTTGTGTATCGCTGATTCATCACTTAGGTTAGGGTTCGTGCAGATATCAAAGAATTATGCGACATTCAGAATGAGACTGACAAGGTAATAATTATTAATTGACTGTTATTGATGGAAGAGACATTTATATAATCTTTAGAGTTATGTCGGGAAATAGTAACTCGGTAAACAACTTTTCCAGTGGTGCCCCAAATTCCTAATGAGTTAATGGTTACATGATTAATTTAATCGAGTATTAACTTCTTAAGGAGCGGTGGTAAGCTAGCGCCTCACTCCCGACACTACCCGGTGAAATGCAAGGCGCAGTGTGGAAGTGGCAGGACTGAGTATTTTGTAGAGGTCTTGATTATGGAACAGGTTGCAGCTGGTGGGGATCTGCTCTGACTCCAGCACACCTGTGTCTGCCCACACAATCACACACACGTAGCGGGAGAGAGTACTGGGGGAGTGGCGGCAGGTCAAGGAGACACAGGATGAGCAGTAGAGGGTGTTGCAGGAGCAGATGTGACATCATCACATTAATTCATGACAATTTGCTAAATTAAACTGACAAGTGACATGCTTGATACGACAGCAAGCGTTTTGATTACATTTAAGCAACATATATAGTTACAAATGACTCTCTTTTCTTTGGTCAGTCTGCAGCCCAATTGAGGTCAAAGAGGAATGAGTGAACCATAAACCAATAGGCCAAATGCGTGAATGTCAATGTGACAATTGAAACTAAACCAGTATTGTAAAAATCCATTAGTTTGAGATGAACTATAATTGTCAATTACTTCATCTCTCTGTATCTCGCGTGTCCTTGCATTGTGTGGTCCGTCAATGCAATTACTGCTTCAGACAATAACTATCAATAACTGTCTCTTTCAAAAGTCTCAGAATTTTGCAATGATTCAAGTGCTGAAAGTGCCATCAGAATGTGTTTAAGTGTCAACATAATTTAATTAACAGCCGATAATGACGGCCAGCCGTGGACAGCGCCAATAATTACAGGAAGTTCAGATGATGTACACCCAGATATTGCTGATGTGCCCCAGCTGGTACCTTGCAGAAAGTTGTTCATTTTTTATCATTTGAGTGAGAAATTCCCTTTGTTCTATTAAAAAGGGCCAAACCATAGACAACTTCATACAATAGTAGTAGTAGTAGTAGCAGTAGTAGCAGTAGTAGTAGTAGTAGCCAGTGATGTAAAAATACTTTAAAGTAGTACTTAAGTAGTTTTTGGGGTATCTGTATTTTACTATTCATATTTTTGGCAACTTTTACTCAGGGTCATCCCTATTGCCTCTGATCTGACTGACTCACTAAACACAAATTGATATGTAATGTCTGGGTGTTGGAGTGTGCCCCCTGTCTATCCAAACATTTTAAAAACAAGAAAATGGTGTGGTCTGCTTTGCTTAATATAAGGAATGTTCAATGATTTATACTTTTACTTTTGATACTTAAGTATATTTTAGCAATTACATTTACTTTTGATACTTACGAATATTTAAAACCAAATACTTTTAGACTTTTTCTCAAGTAGTATTTTACTGGCTGACTTTCACTTTTACTTGAGTAACTTTCTATTATGGTATGTATACTTTTACTCAAGTGTGACAATTGGGTACTTTTTCCACCACCGGTAGTAGCAGTAGTAGCACTACTAGTAGTACAGTAGTAGTAGCACTAGTAGTAGTAGTAGTAGTGCAGCAGTAGTAGTTGTAGTAGCAGTGCAGCAGCAGTAGTAGTGGTAGTGGTAGTAGTAGAGGTAGTAGTAGTACAGTAGTAGTAGTGCAGCAGCAGTAGTAGTACAGTAGTAGTTATAGCAGCAGCAGGCATGTGCACAGATAGAGCACATGTCCCTTAGCCCTTCCAGTCTCTAAAGTGTGCTTTTGTTTTTGTTGTTCTGAACCCACTTCCTGGAAGTCAAAGTTAAATTTGTGTTAAACGTGTCATTTAATTAGCCATTAAGATGTGGCCATCTATTGCTTTTATGTTACTAAATATTAAAAGTCATAATTGCTTAACGAGTCTGACCGTAGTTGCAGATTTTTTGTTGGGGGGTTGTCCTTTTTTTAGTTTGAGCACTTGCCCTCCGAAAGGTCTGTGCACAACCCTGAGTAGTAGTAGTAGTATAGTAGTAGCGTTACCAAAATGACTTACAATAAATCAACCCAACCATGAGGACAAAGGCATGTATTATAAATATAGTAGTAGGATGTCAGTCTAAATTACCAAAATAAAATAAAATATAATGCGATATGTATCACCAGACATTCCTCTCACTTTGCATTCTAAGCAACCCTTTGCATGAGCATTGTTTGTTGAAACGTCAAATTTCCGTGACATGGTAACCCCCAAGGTTGTTTGCCATTCTTTGATGTCAACAGCCTGTCTGATAGGATCTTCTGTTTTCTCTAGGAAGCAACACAGATCTGCCACAGGGAATAAATCACAATTTGGATGTGAGTAGCACAGATTTGTCTCTCATAACTCCAGAATGTGGCTTAGATGCACGTAAAAAAAACAATAGAGCACTGCCAGTACCGCTTCACATTCCAGTTCTGTAATAACCGGGCAATAAGATGATAATAACTATTTATTTATAAGGTAATTAGCTTCCATTATTAGTTACCATGTTGTTTCCCCCCAATCCCCCAATCCTTTCCTGACATCCCAACCAGCCTATGGTTGTTACCTGGAAATATAGATGGTAGTTTATATGGAATAATGCTGTATCAGTGCTAGGAAATGTATCATTAGCTGTTTCTCTTTAGATCTACCGTTATATCCCTTTAAATATCCCAACTATCCCATGGTGTGTTACATGGAAACAGAGATGGTAGTTTCTATGTGAAAACACTGATGTCAGCAATTTAGTGTCAATTTACAAGGACATGCAGTACCAGTCAAAAATTTTGACATACCTGCTCATTCAAATGTTTTCCTTTATTTTATTTTTTTTCGACATTGTAGAATAATAGTGAAGACATCATACTATGAAATAACACATATTGAATCATCTATTAACCAAACATTTGTTAAACATATCAAAATATATTTTATATTTCAGATTCATCAACGTAGCCACCCTTCGCCTTGATGACAGCTTTGCACACTTTGGCATTCTCTCAACCAGCATAATGAGAGTCACCTGGAATGCTTTTCCAACATTTTTGAACGAGTTCTCATATATGCAGAGCACTTGTTGGCTGCTTTTCCTTCACTCTGCGATCCAACTCATCTCGAACCATCTCAATGGGTTACAGGTCGGGTGATTTTGGAGGCCATGTAATTTGATGCTGCACTGCATCTCTCTCCTTCATTGTAAAATAGCCCTTACACAGCCTGGAGGTGTGTTTTGGGTCATTGTCCTGTTGAAAAATATATGATAGTCAAAATAAGCGCAAACCGGAAAGGATGGCGTATCGCTGCAGAATGCTGTGGTAGCCATGCTGATTAAGTGTGCCTTGAATTCTAAACAAATCACAGACAGGGTCACCAGAAAAGTACCCCCACACCATCACACCTCCTCCTCCATGCTTCACGATGGGATCCACGCATGCAGAGATCATCCGTTCACCTACTCCGCGTCTCATATGGACACAGCGGTTAGAACCAAAAATCTCAAATTTGGTCTCATCAGACCAGACAGATTTCCTCTGGTGTCTTTTATTAGTGGTTTCTTTGTAGCAATTCGGTCATGAAGGCCTGATTGACGCAGTCTCCTCTGAACAGTTGATGTTGAGATGTGTCTGTTACTTGAACTCTGTAAACCATTTATTTGGGCTGCAATCTGAGGTGCAGTTAATTGATGATTTATGAGGCTGGTAACTCTAATGAACTTATCCTCTGCAGCAGAGGTATCTTTCCTGTGGCTGACCTCAGCCAGTTTCATCTTAGCACTTGATTATTTTTGCGCCTGCACTTGAAGAAACTTTCTAAGTTCTTGACATTTTCCGGATTGACTGACCTTCATGTCTTAACCTCTTAGCGCGCCGATCCCTTTAGCGGGATCGTTTTCAGAGCAAACATAACGCGCCAAATTCAAAATACATATTAAGTAATACATATTCGTAATATTTAACCCGATATACAAGTGTTGCATAGTGTTGCATAGCCATCAAAAGCTCTGCTTCTTGGCAATATCACTGCGTTGTCAGATTTTAAAAGGCTTTACGGCGAAAGCACTACATTTGATTGTTTGAGGCTAGTACCTCACATATTTTCCACATTAGCATAAATTCATATCCAGCTCGGTTCTCAAAATATCCATATCACAGCTAATATAAATCGCTTACCTTTCAAATAACTTCTTCTGAGGTCTTCCCAAGTGTCCAAACAAGATAATCCATGGTTCTTTTGTTAGAAAAAGTAAATAATTATATCCATAAATATCCGTTGTTTTTGGCACGTTACGTTCAGCTACTCCACCAAGCATTGTCAGTCTACTCGCCCGTTTTACAGTGAAGGGATCGCGTTCAAATTATACCTCTCATCTTTTCACAAACAAATCAAATATCATTAATAAT
This sequence comes from Brachymystax lenok tsinlingensis, assembly GCA_030435695.1. Classification (NCBI taxonomy): domain Eukaryota; kingdom Metazoa; phylum Chordata; class Actinopteri; order Salmoniformes; family Salmonidae; genus Brachymystax; species Brachymystax lenok. Next base: position 32,615,083 of record CM059814.1, read on the forward strand.
GCATCCTTATGTATTCTTTTATGAATAATAGCGATCATATTTTACAAGAACGGTAAGTGAAACGTTAAAAGGCGAAAAGAAAGTTGGTCGCTGGGCGCGTTCCGTTCTCGTGAACGTGCACGTCTGTTTACCTTTTCCCTACCCGTAGTAATTCTCTCTCTCTAAGGATCTGGTCAGAGCTTTTTCCTCCATACCCTTTCCAGAGACTGTTGACATCTAGTGGAAGCCATAAGTACTGCAACCTCGGTCCTATTCCCCATAGAAAAAATATTACATGGGCTTCAAAATGAGAGAGAGAGCAACAGAAAAATAAATTCGGACAGAAATCTCTCTGGTTTTTGCCTGCTAAATCTGTTCTGGAATAGCCACAGACTATATCTTAATGGTTTTATAAACTTCAGAGTGTTTCCTATCCAATAGTACTAAATATGTAAATATCCTAGTTTCTGGCCATGAGTGGTAGGCATTTAACTTTGGGCACGTCAGACAGGCGAAAATTTGGAAAATGGGACCCTAGCTGGAAGAGGTTAAGGTAATGATGGACTGGCGTATCTCTTTGCTTATTTGAGCAGTTATTGTCATAATATGGACTTGGTATTTTACCAGATAGGGCTATGTTCTGTATACCACAAAAACATTCCACAAAAATTCCACAAATGTATTTTTAAAAAGGCACACCTGTTAATTGAAATGCATTCCAGGTGACTACCTCATGAAGCTGGTTGATGGAATGCCAAGAGTGTGCAGAGTTGTCATCAAGGCAAAGGGTGACTACTTTGAAGAATCTCAAATGTAAAATATGTTTTGATTGTTTAACACTTTTTTGGTTACTACGTGATTCCATATGTGTTATTTCATACTTTTGATGTCTTCACTATTATTCTAAAATGTTTTGAAAGTAGTGAAACAAAGAAAAACTCTTGAATGAGTAGGTGTGTCCACACTTTTGACTGGTTCTGTATGTCACTGTTAAGTTATGTTTGCTATGTGCATGCATTTTCCATCCCAGATTCAGCGTTATTACATAGAAACTACCATTTTTGTTTCCAGGTTACACCCATGGGCTTTTGGGATATATTTAAAAGGATATAACGGTAGAACTAAAGAGAAACAGGTAATGTTGCATTTTCCAGCACTGATTCAACGTTATTACATAAAAACTACCATCTCTATTTCCAGGTAACAACCATGGGTTGGATGGGATGTCAGAAAATGATTGGGAGGGGGACAACAATATGGTAACTACTAATTGTAGTTAATGGTAATTACTAGCTAATTACCTAGTAAATACATAGTTGTTACCATCTTTTTACCTGGTTATTACCGAGCTGGAATGTAAAGTGGTACCTCAATGCCATCGATGTACTTAGAGGTTGATATAGTTCAGAGTATTACTGTCTGTAGGGCAGGGTTCTCCAACCCCGTTCCTGGAAAGCTACCCTCCTGTAGGTTTTTGCTCCAACTCAAGTTGTACGTAACCTGATTCAGCTTATCAACCACCTAATTATTAGAATCAGGTGCGCTAAATTTGGATTGGAGCGAAAACCTACATGACGGTAGCTCTCCAGGAACAAGGTTGGAGAGCCCTGCTGTAGCGTTTGTACGGTTTTACCTGTTTAAGTCCATTGTAAAAGTTATTGTTGTAATGATTGAAGGCTTTATTTCACTCAAGTTAATTGATTCCTTTTTTAAAATCTCTCTACGTAGAAAAAATTGTCACACCCTGAGGCAATTATTTAATAGTTTTATTGCTATGACAATGACTCACATTTAGGTACAATCCCTTTAATATCAGATCCCTTCTCTCCAGCCAACAGAAGTGCAGAGTGGGAGTATAGTATAAATATAGATCTCAGTATGGCACCTTGCCAACAAGAATCTTTAAACCTATTTCAATTAAGTCATGGTTGAACCTGTTTCATCTGACCTTTACAAAAGCTTAGCTGTGGTTAAGCTTTGTAGATAATGTTGTTCCGCCGCAGCGGGACGACATCCATGTTAAACTGATACTATGCAATACTGTGTAAAAGTCAAGGTGTAACGTCAAGTCAAGTGGAAAAAAGGGGTAATTTCCTTAATCTATGAACATCACTGCTCTAATAATATAACAACATGGACTTTCAAATTGTACTTATCACAAGGATTTTCAAATCCTGTTGACTGTTTTTGGTTCGCTCATTTATATGCTACTTAAAAGTCAGAGGTGTGTTTTATCAAAGACGTTCTTGAAGCTTTGTAATTCTTTAAGTAATTGCAATGTCTTAATAAAATTTTTTTGGTTCCAAGTACAATATTTATTTGTTTACACAAGAGAATTTAGAGTTAACCACATTCTCTTCCTGTACTGTATATCATCAAAGGCCAATGGGTATGTCTCTGGATACTAGTGTATCATACGTATTATATGGCAACTACTTTGACACACCTAAGTGTTCTACACTTTTTATTTGTTTACACAGGATAATTTAGAGTTGAGCGCGTTCTCTTCCTGTACTGTTTATTATCAAAGGCCAATGGTATGTCTCTGGACACCGAAGCATCTGACACTTTTCACTTCAGACATACCATGAAAAAACAGTAGGAAATGGAAAACGAAAGACCTTTAAATTCTGAGGCTATGGAAAAATTTGGAACAGGTATTGCTCCTCCTTTGGTCTCTGGAACTAGATCGAGAGATCGAGTCCTTTGAGGATAACATACTTTTAAAACAATCTATCTCTTGAGCTGTCTGACAGAAACCTTTTGCTTTTCATGTGGGGATTAAAAGGTAAGGGCAGACTGAAGTTAAAGGATGGAATTAGGTTAGCATGGTAAGAAGTACATCCTGGGAACTGAATGTGAAGTTTAGCCTAGCGGTGCAAGCTGGGGTTGCTGGACACAGACTGGGTGGGAAACTAAATTGGGGCAATCCTGAAAAACCATTGCATTAGTGGATGGATCATTGCATTGCATGGTGTATTTACACTGGATGATACGTCAAAGAGTATGATTATCCCTCAAACTAACGACTGGGGTAATTTTGACCCCAGAGTCATATTTTTGATAATAGCTCAAAGGTGGTTTATTCAATTCTTCAAATTTTTCATGATCTTGTCAATCAAGTTCTTTACAAATCTAAATCATTATTTGGTGTTTCTGTACAAATATGGTCCCCTGCAACAACAAAAAAACTAAATCCACCTATAGTAATTTGATAGATAGGATCTTTATTTGAATCCAGGTTTCTTTGGAGACACAAATTATCCACACCAACAGATTGTGGAGGGGGACCTGTATCAGCGGTTTTGACTAGATAGACATATTATCTCCAGAGATATAGCTCCCCATGTACTCGCCTAAGATTGTATTTTTCTATACCACGTAGAATATGTACAAAACTAAAATTACATTATTTTCGTACATATAAAAATCTGTCAATGGTACGTAAATTAAAATCAAAACGAATTTATTTGTCACATGATTAATTAACAACAGGAGTGGACTACTAGTGAAATTCTTACTTACAGGCCTTTCCCAAAATTACAAAAAGATAGAAAATAGAGAAATAATAGAAAAGTAAAACACATAATAATTAACTTCTTAGGGAGAGTCAGCAGAGGTGAGGGTTTTGGAGAATCTGGCGTGCCCAAAGTAAAATGCCTGCCACTCAGGCTCAGAAAATAGGATATGCACATAATTAGTATAGGTATAGGTTGAACGCGTTCTCTTCACGGTTCAATGGGCGAGTGGACGCTGTATTTTATGAACATAATGCGCCAACCAAACAGAGATTTATGGATATAATAAATGACTTTTTCTAACAAAAGAACCATTGGATGTCTTCGTTGGACACTTGGGAAGCCCTCAGCAGAAGTTCTTCAAAAGGTAAGGGATTTGTTTTCGCTGTGAAATGTGTTTTGTGTGAACCGCGATGGTTTATGAATTTATGCTAATGGTAAAATATTGGAGGTGCTACCATCAAACAATCAAATGTAGTGCTTTCGCCGTGAAGCCTTTTTGAAATTTGACAACGCTGTGATATTGCCAAGAAGCAGAGCTTTTGATGACTATGAAACACTTGTATATTGATTAATAATTCAACTTTGGGATTTTGAATTTGGCGCCTTGCATTTCACCGGGTAGTGTCGGGAGTGGGGCGCTAGCGCACCACCACTCCCTAAGTAGATTATTAAGACATGAAAGTCAGTCAATCCGGAAAATGTCAAGAACTTCAAGTGCAGTCGCAAAAACCATCAAGCGCTATGATGAACCTGGCGCTCATGAGGACTTCCACAGGAAAGGAAGACCCAGAGTTACCTCTGCTGCAGAGCAGAAGTTCATTAGAACTACCAGCCTCAGAAATTGCAGCCCAAATAAATGCTTCACAGAGTTCAACTAGCATACACATCTCAACATCAACTGTTCAGAGGAGACTGCGTTAATCAGGCCTTCATCATTGAATTGCTGCAAAGAAACCACTACTAAAGGACACCAATAATAAGAATAGACTTGCTTGGGCCAATTAAACATGGACATTAGACCATGTCCTTGTGAGATGCAGAGTAGGTGAACGGATGATCTCCGCATTTGTGTTTCCCACCGTGAAGCATGGAGGAGGAGGTGTGATGGTGTGGGGGTACTTCGCTGGTGACACTGTCTGTGATTTATTTAGAATTCAAAGCACACTTAACCAGCATGTCTACCACAGCATTCTGCAGCGATACGCCATCCCATCTGGTTTGCCCTTAGTGGGCCTATCATATATTTTTCTACAGGACAATGACCCAAAACACATCTCCAGGCTGTGTAAGGGCTATTTGACCAAGAGTGATGGAGTGCTGCATCAAATCCCCTGGCCTCCGCAATCACCAGACCTCATCCCATTTGAGAAAGTTTGTGATGAGTGAAAGAAAAGCAGCCAAAAAATGCTCAGCATTTTATGGTAACTCCTTCAAGACTGTTGGAAAAAAATCCAGGTGAAGCTGGTTGAGAGAATGGCAATAGCGTCTAAAGCTGTCATCTAGCAAACGCTGGCTACTTTGAAGAATCTAAAATATTAAATATATTTGATTTGTTTAACACGTTTTGTTTACTGCATGATTCCGTATGTGTTATTTCATACTGTTGATGTCTTCACTATTACTTTACAATGTAGACAATAGTAAAAATAAAGAAAAACCCTTGAATGAGTAGGTGTGTCCAAACTTTTTACTGGTACCGTACAAGGGGCACCAGTACCAAGTCGATGTGCATCGGTATGAGGTAATTGAGATAAATATGTACATATCCTCTCAGGGATTGCGGGGCGCTAGCGCCCCAATCCCGACACTACCAGGTGAAATGCAAGGTGCCAAATTCAAAATCCAAAAGTTGAATTATTAAACATCCACCAATATACAAGTGTTCCATACTCATCAAAAGCTCTGTTTCTTGGCAATATCACAGCGTTGTCAGATTTCAAAAAGGCTTTACGGCGAAAGCAGCACATTTGATTGTTTGAGGGTAGCACCTCACATATGTTTCCAATAGCCATGAATCCATTAGCCATCATGGCACACACATAACACATTTCACAGCGAAAACAAATCAATTACCTGTTGAAGAACTTCTGCTGAGGTCATCCTAAGTGTCCAACGAAGACAATCCATGGTTCTTTTGTTAGAAAAAGTAATGTATTTTATCCATAAATCTCTATTTGGTTTGCGCGTTATCGGAAACGACAGCCTCCATTCCTCCATTGAAACGTGACGAGAACTCGTTCATCTTATACCTATAAACTTGTCCAAGAACAATCAAACATAGTTTTAAATGTATCCTTAGGAACACTTTTACGTATATTTACTATTATAAATCAACCGGAATATAAACTGATCGATTAAGACGGTAAAAAAGACACTGCGTGCCTTGTCGGAAGCGCGCTGGCTACTGTTGACATAAAAACTACACTTCCTGGTTTGCTCTTATTCTCTGGTCTAAAGCATCCAAAATGAAAATTTACACTGTCTCGAGACTGTTGACATCTAAAGGAAGCGATGGGTACTCATTTTCATGAGGGAGGGGTTCCAAATGAGCAATGTGTCAATCACTTTTTCCAGGACAGAAATTCCTCGGGGTTTCGCATGCCATATGCGTTCTGTTTTACTCACAGACAAACGGTTAACACTTTTGGAAAATTCAGAGTGTTTCCTATCCAATGGTACTAAATATGTGCATATCCTATTTTCTGGGCCTGAATGGGAGGCATTTTACTTTGGGCACGCCAGGCTCTCCAAAACCGTTACCTCGGGAGCCACTCCCTAAGAAGATATAACGAGGAATAAAGTGACAGATAGTAAACAGTAGCAGAAGAGTATGTGAAGATTCAAAGAAGCGTTGCTATTTGGCTAACTATTTAACTTCTTTGGGAGCAGCTCACGAGGTGACCGTTTTGGAGAGCCTGGCATGCCCAAAGTAAAATGCTTCCCATTCAGGCCCAGAAAATAGGATATGCACATATGTAGTACCATTGGATAGGAAACACTCTGAATTTTATGAAAGTGTTAACATTTTGTCTGAGTATAAGGCGAAAACCCGAGAAAAATCCAACCGGATTTGCAGTTTTCTTTCAGTTGACCTTTTTCTCCTGGCTGCCTATGGGATTCAACGTTATCTAGGACCTAGAATGCAGTACCTATGGCTTCCACTGGATATCAACAGTCTTTAGACAGGGTTTCATGACGTTAGGTTGAATTAGAAGCCACCACCACTCCCTAAGTAGTTAACGGTTTTAGAAACTTCAGAGTGTTTTCTATCCAATAGTACTAATTATGTGCATATCCTAATTTCTGGGCCTGAGTGGAAGGCATTTTACTTTGGGCACGCCAGACTCTCCAAAACCGACACCACTGCTGCTGATCCCTATGTAGTTAACATGTATTTTTAACCTCACGCTTGATGTTAAGGAAATCCCCAAGTTATGGAAATCTGCTTTTATACTGCCTCTCCTGAAAGGTGGAGATCCTTCGCTACTTGACAACTATCGACCCATATCAATATTGTCTGTACTGTCAAAGGTACTGGAGTCCTTAGTTAGTAGGCAGCTAAAGGCCTACTTCCAAGAAAACAACATCTTAAATGGAATGCAATCAGGTTTTAGGTCTGGCCACAGCACTGTTTCAGCAACATTGAAGGTTTTAAATGACATTCACTGTGCTCTTGATAAGAAGTTACATTGTGTGTCTGTTTTTATTGATTTGCTGAAGGCTTTTGACACCGTGGACCATGCTGTGTTAGTGCAAAGGTTAAAATGTTGTGGAATTACTGGTCATGCTCTAGATTGGTTTATAAGTTACCTATCAAATCGTACACAATGTGTAATGGCGGATGGTTGTAAATCTGAGTCCATAGAGGTGTGCTCAGGTGTTCCGCAATGTTCTATTTTGGGCCCACTGTTGTTCATTTTGTATATCAACAACATTGGGGATCTTATTGAAACAGCGAATGTTAATTTTTATGCAGATGATACTGTTCTTTATTAGTCTATCTGTAGTTTTTGAAAATGTCCAAAGAGCATTTAATATCATACAACAGTATGATTTAAATCTGGTTCTAAATTCGGGTAAAACAAAATGCATGGTATTTTCAAATGCCAGGCATGTTACTAATCATGTCATTGCTACATTGGCTGGACATACTATAGAGCAAGTTAAATATTTGGGTGTGTGGGTTGATGATAAGCTGAGCTTCACTGTGCATGTAGAGAACATGATAAGGAAGCTCAAGCTGAAAATAGGTTTTTATTACCGGCATAAGGCTTGTTTTTCTTTTGAGGCCAGGAAGGAGCTGGTACGATGTACATTATTGGCAGTTTTAGATTTTAGTTATGTTATATATATGCAGGCCTCAGCCACTACCCTGAGAGCACTTGATTCAGTGTATCATGCAGCCCTCAGGTTCATTTCAAATCAAAAACGTCTAACATATCATTCTGAACTCTACAGCGCTGTTGGCTGGTCGTCATTGACCTTGCATAGGCTTAAACACTGGTATACACTGATTTATAAGGCCATATTGGGTAAAATGCCATTTTATCTCTGTTCTTTTTTAGTCAGGTCAGTAAATAAATATCAATTACGGTCCCATTCTCATGTGCTTCTAACAGTACCAAAAATTAGAACAGGGCATGGTAGAAATAGTTTTAGTTACTTAACTCCGTGGTCCTGGAATTCTCTGCTGAACATTTAAAAATTTGATGATCTAGTTTAATTGGAGTTTAAACACTTGATCGATGTATATATCATAGAAAAGTGTAGTTGTTTTTAGGCCAGCTGTTTCTAGTCAAGGCTAAAATGTTTTTGTTGTACTGTATGTGTGTTTATAGTTTTGTTTAATGTTGTATTAGTGTATGTAAGTTGTTATGTCTGAAACGTTGTTCCCCCTGCTGCTGTTGGACCAGGTCTCTCTTGGAAAAGAGATGTTATCTCAATGAGAAAAAACCTGTATACATAAAGGTTAAATAAAAAAAATAGAAATTAAATCTGACATTTCACATTCTTAAAATAAAGTGGTGATCCTACCTGACCTAAGACAGGGAATTTTTACTAGGATTAAATGTCAGAAATTGTGAAAAACTGAGTTTAAATGTATTTGGCTAAGGTGTATGTAAACTTCAGACTTTAACTGTATACACCTGTTCTGGAAGGCCCCAGAGTCTGCAACACCCCTTAGCAAGGGGCACCACCAAGCAAGCGGCACCATGGAGACCAGGGAGCTCTCCAAACATGTCAGGGACAAAGTTGTGGCGAAGTACAGATCAGGGTTGGGTTGTAAAAGAATATCAGAAACTTTGAACATCCCACGGAGAACCATTATTAAGAAATGGAAATAATATGGCACCACAACAAATCTGCCAACAGAAGGTCACCCACCAAAACTCACGGAGCAGGCAAGGATGGCATTAATCAGAGAGGCAACAAAGAGACCAAAGATAACCCTGAAGGAGCTGCAAAGCTCCACAGCGGAGATTGGAGTATCTGTCCATAGGACCACTTTAAGCCTTACACTCCACAGAGCTGGGCTTTGTGGAAGAGTGGCCAGAAAAAAAGCCATTGCTTACAGAAAAAAACAAGCAAACACATTTGGTGTTCGCCAAAAGGCATGTGGGAGACTCCCCAAACATATGAAGAAGGTACTCTGGCCATCAAGGAAAACCCTATGTCTGGAGCAAACCCAACACCCCAATAACACCATCCCCACAGTGAAGCATGGTGGTGGCAGCATCATGCTGTGGGGATGGTTTTCATCGGCAGGGACTGGGAAACTGGTCAGAATTGGAATGATGGATGAGGAATGATGGATGGCGCTAAATAGAGGGAAATTCTTGAGGGAAACCTGTCTTCCAGAGATTTGAGACTGGGACAGAGGTTCACCTTCCAGCAGGACAATGACCCTAAGCATACTGCTAAAGCAACACTCGAGAGGTTTAAGGGGAAACATTTAAATGTCTAGTCAAAGCCCAGACCTCAAGCCAATTGAGAATCTCTGGTATGACTAAGATTGCTGTACACCAGCAGAACCCATCCAACTTGAAGGAGCTGGAGCAGTTTTACCTTGAAGAACGGCCAAAAATCCCAGCAGATAGATATGCCCAGCTTATAGAGACATACCCCAAGAGACTTGCAGCTGCAATTGCTGCAAAAGGTGGATCTACAAAGTATTGACTTTGGGGGTGTGAATAGTTTTTTTGTCTTATTTCTTGTTTGTTTAACAATAAAATATTAACGATAATATCTTCAAAGTGGTAGGCATGTTGTGTAAATAAAATGATACAAACCCCCCAAAAGTCGATTTTAATTCTAGGTTGTAAAAATAGGAAAAATGCCAAGGGGGGTTGAATATTTTCGCAAGCCACTGTATGTCTTTTTGGAAATAAAATCATGCTTAATTGCATAAAAATCTGTCAGTGGTATTAATACTTGGTAGAACTGTGAAACAGAAACCAGTGCTGAATGTACACATAGTACTGTATTGGTGTATATTCTTTGAAAAATAAAATCTATGGAAATTGCTAGATAAATACAATAATTCCTAATATACCCCCCAATATTCTGTATGTGCAACTTGTTAATGTATGGCTATGGTTGCTATAACATTTGGTTTGAAGTGACTTTGAGGATTTGGACATAGGCTGCACCATTGTTTCACTTGCAGCAATACTAAAGCTGGCATTGGCTAAGTAAATATAGAAAACTAAGCCATATTTGTGTTAATTGTCTCTCAGGATCAATGGATGAATCACTTTTTATCTATCAAATTAAGTATATTTCTAAATAAATGGCAGTCATTTTATGATGAAAGCATGACACAATGAATATATACTTAAAAAAATGTTAAACTAAATGATAATACAATAATACATACAATTTATAAATCAGCTTTTTAGTACTAATGTGGATTGTATTTTGTATCTTCAGAAAGTATTCACACCCCAGTTTGTTGTGTTACAAAGTGGGATTAAAAAATATTTAATAGTGGTTTTTTTCAAAGATCTACACAAAACACTCTGGATTGTCAAAGTGGAAGAAAAAAATTCTAACATTTGTAAAACATTAATGAAAAATAAAACACTAATATATTTTGATTAGATACATTTTCAACCCCCTGAGTCAATAAATGTTAGAATCACAATTGGTAGTGGTTACAGATGTGAGTCTCTAAGAGCTTTCCACACCTGGAATGTGCAACATTTGCCCTTTACTCTTGAAAAAACAATTCAAGCTCTGTCAAATGAGTTGTTGATCCTTGACAATCATTTTTGGGTCTTGCCATAGATTTTCAAGTAGATTTAAGTCCAAACTGTAACACGGCCATGCATGAACATTCACTGGCTACTTGGTAAGCAACTGCAGTGTATATTTGGCCTTGTGTTTTAGGTCATTGTAATGCTGAATGGTGAATTCATCTCTCAGTGTCTGGTGGAAAGCAGACTGAACCAACCAGGTTTTCCTAAGATGATTTTTGCATGTGCTTAGTTCCATTCCGTTTATTTTTTATCCTGAAAAACTTCCCAGTCCTTAAATATTCTTAGGGCTAGCGTCCCACCTATGACAGCATCCGGGGAAATGCAGAGTGCCAAATTCAAATGACAAAAATAGTAATATTAAACATTCATGAAAATACAAGTGTTGTACACCTTTCAAAAGCTTAGAATTTTGTTAATCGAACCACGTTGTCGGATTTACAATAGGCTTTACGGCGAAAGCAGAACATTCGATTATCTGAGGACAGCGCCCCACAACAACATCCTTATTTAAACCAGCACAGGCGTTACAAAATGTAAAATAGCGTTAAAATAAATCACTTACCTTTGAAGATCTTCCTCTGTTTGCAATCCCACGGGTCCCAGGAACACAAAGAATGGTTGTTTTGTTCGATAAAGTCCTTCTTTATATCCCAAAAAGTCAGTTTAGTTGGCGCCATGGAGTTGGCACCATGCAGTCAAAGAAATCCCAAAAGTACCGGTAAAGTTTGTCCAAACAAGTCAAACGATGTTTCTAATTAATCCTCAGATTGTCAAATATCTAAATAAAATATTTTTGACAAAAAATAGTCTGTTCAGTAGGAAAGAAAAATAACGAGTAGCACGCACACAGTCAAAACAGTAGTGTCCGTTTCATGAGCCACTTGGAAGAACTTCTATTTCTTGTTCGTTTTTCAAAAAACAAGCCTGAAACCATGTCTAAAGACTGTTGACATCTAGTGAAAGCCATAGGAACTGCAATCGGGGAGCTAATTCCCTCTATAGTCAAGAGCAAGTCAATGGAAAGACAGTGACCCCAAAAAAACACATTTACCGGATAAATTTTCCTCCGGTTTTTGCCTGCCATATCAGTTCTGTTATACTCACAGACATTATTTTAACAGTTTTAGAAACGTCAGCGTGATTCTATCCAATACAACCAATGATATGCATATCCTAGCTTCTGGGCCTGACTAACAGGCAGTTTACTTCGGGCACGTCAGACTCTCCGTACTTCCGAACACTGCCCCCTAGCCCTAAGAGGTTAATGATTACAAGCATACACATAACATGATACATCCACCACTATGATTGAAAGTATGGTACAATATAGTGTGTGAGACGGTAATGTAAAGAACAACATGATCTGCACCAAGGTCATATTTTTATTGAACCTTTATTTAACTAGGCAAGTTAAATAAAGACCAAGGACTAGATAAAGTGTATTTTTACTATTACTTTCTGCTACTACTTGCACCACTTTTAGTCTTGAAACCTTAGTTTTTTTTATTACACTGAATCCTTAATGAGATGCTTGGAGCTAAGCTTAAGAGGGTGTGAACGATGCTGAATGGGTGTAGACAAAGAAGAGCTCTCTAGTAGATGTTCCAAAAAATTCACAGGCCATTTTCTCAAAAGTTGGGTTACACGTTTATCAACTTTCAAAGCAGAATAACTTTCTCAATGTTCCTCAACTGCAGTGTAATATACCATTTTCTATCTTGGAGTCTCTACTTTTATCCAAAGTAATCCAAAGTCAAATTTTGCTAAATTGGACCGAATCCAGGTGGTGGGTCAAGGGGTGTGAATACTTTCTGATAGCACTGTACATATTGTGTAGGATTGTTTATTTTTTGTATGTGTATTTTTCAGACTCTCATGTACTGTATAGCTCACAGTCAATTAATCAATATTAAAATAGGGTCTGACAAAGCAGCTTGCCTATCCTCAAACCCAGTAATTGGAAGCTATTAGCAAGGCTTTGCCCTTCACCAACTATATGAAATCTATTATTATCATACCAAAGAGATAACACTCTGTTCCTTCAGAGATGGCAATTTCTGGTTTGGGAACACAAGGCGGTTAAGGTTGCTGTCTAATAAATGAGTTCTTGTCATGTTTGCAGATGCTCAAGGTCCCTGGCGTCAGTCGGCCCAGCCAGGATGCATGCGGTAGAGAGGGGTCCGTCCCGATCTAAGCTGATGTTCCAATAATCAAGAGCACATCGCAGACAGCACGCCTCTGAACTAAGAGACTGAAAGTGAAGGACAGGAATTGTTTATACCCCCTCCATGTTCTCTCTCTCTCTATATTTCTATCTCGCTCCCTTTCTATCTTTCTTTTTCCTTTTTAAAACCAGCAGGCATATTCATGAGGGGAGCATAATCAACCAGTCACAGTTTGGAAGGCGTCCAGATGGATGAGTTATGATTGCCGTTATTGATACTGGCTGGTATGAGGCCTCTGCTATCGGGGATTAATGCTGTTGGAATTTAGAACCCTGACACCCTCCCACCACTTAGTCCCATGATGAATAGTGTTGGTCAAAGTCGTTTGCACAGACATATACTTACCTTCTGAGTATTTGATGTACTTTTGTTTTCTTATTAAGGCTTTTACCAGTGGCTTATTTGCCTATTCAGAATAATCCTCTTTGTGACCCAGATGTTTTTTATTTAGTGAATGAAATTAAATTACCTGTAAATATCTTCCAACCTCTCATCTACAGTGGGCTCCAAAATTACTGGCACCCCTGACTGGCAATGCACAAATAATACTTAAACAAATATAAACAATATAATAATAGAGATAAACTCAAAATACCAACATGTGAGAAATACTGTACTTTATTAATGTTTCAATGGAACCCACCAAAATAATTTATTGATTTAATTAAAAATCAATGTCCTCCAAATCAAGGTTTCACAATTAATGGCACCCTTAAAGATTATTGTAAATAACATCTACCAAAATTAAACCACAAATTAAATTCCACTTATTTAAGTTTATCTAAGTCTTAAGGAACTATATTGAGCCATTACATCACTTCCTGTTTCACTAGGGTATAAAAATGAGGTAACACGCATGCAAAATCCCTTTGTCATCCAACACCATGAAGAAAACAAAAGAACTGGCAGTTCAAAAGAGACAGATGGTCGTAGATCTTCATAAATCTGGTAATGGCTACAAGAAGATCCACAAACGATTGAATATACCACTGAGCACTATCAGGGCAATTATAAAAATTCAAAAGATATGGAACAGTTGAAAACCTCACGGGTAGAGGACGCAAATGCATTTTGCTCCCCAGGATAGGGAGGAGGATGGTGAGAGAAGCAACAAAATCCCCAAGAATCACTGTGAAAGAATTGCAGGCCTTGGTGGCATCTTGGGGTCACCAGGTTTCAAAGCACCATCAGACACCACCTCCACAACCACAGGCTCTTTGGAAGGGTTGCCAGAAGAAAGCCCTTTCTGACCCCAAGACACAGATGCAAGCGCTTGGAGTTTGCCAAACGTCATTTAAATTATGACTGGAAGAAGGTGCTCTGGTCAGATGAGACCAAAATTGAACGTTTTGGTCAGATACAGCATCGGCATGTTTGGCGTCGAAACAGAGATGCATACAAGGAGAGGCACCTCATACCCACGGTGAAATATGGAGGGGGGTCAGTGATGTTTTGGGGCTGTTTTAATTCCAGAGGTCCAGGGGCACTGGTTAAGATTGATGGCATAATGAATTCCACCAAGTATCAGGCAATTTTGGCTGACAATCTGGTTGCCTCTGCCAGAAGGCTGGGACTTGGCCGTAGGTGGACTTTCCAACAAGACAATGACCCGAAACATACCTCAAGATCCACTCAGAAATGGTTCTGTGACAACAAAATCAATGTTCTGCCATGGCCATCTCAGTCGCCGGACCTCAATCCAATCGAAAACCTGTGGGCTGAGTGGAACAGGGCAGTTGATAAGCGCAAACCCAAGAATGTGAAGGATCTTGAAAGGATCTGCATAGAGGAATGGTCCAAAATCCCTCCAAATGTGTTCCTTAACCTTGTCAAAGATTACAGGAAAAGACTCCATGCTGTTATCCTTGCCAGAGGTGGTTGCACTAAGTACTAAATGAGGAGCGCCAATAATTATGAAACCTTGATTTTGGTTAAATTTATTTTGTTTTAAATAATTGTATGATTTTGGTTGGTTCCATTGAAACATTAATAAAGTACAGTATTTCTCACATGTTGGTATTTTGAGTTTATCTCTATAATTATATTGTTTATATTTTTTTAAGTATTGTTTGTGCATTGCTAGTCAGGGGTGCCAGTATTTTTGGAGCCCACTGTATATCTGTTACATGAACACTCTATTTTTGTTTTAATTAAATTAATGGGTGCCATGTCTAGACACTCCTAACCCTGAAAGAAATTGAGAGAGAAATTGGTTTCAGTCAAGAGAAGAAGGCGCTGCGCTCAATGAGCAGTAGCACAGATAACTAAAAGAGGATCCTTGTATTCAATGCAACCTTTTTCAAACATTTATGAGCATATTTGTGTCATTTTGTTTAAAGGTCCAATGCAGCCATTTTCATTTCAATGTGAAATCATTTCTGGGTAACAATTAAGTACCTTACTGTCTGGGAGGGATATGTAACCTGAAAACTAGCTGTTATTGGCAGAGAGGTTTGAAACTCTCTTTGTCATTGGTCTATTAAAGGGGAACTGCTCCTAGTACCATCTTCTCAGGGTGTAAAGACCTATGTGGCATCGATATGACTCAGAAACATTAATTTGAGTTTCAAAATGGTCTACAAAGTGTAAATAGGTTAGTCTTGGTCATAAAGTCAGTCTCGTCCAAAATGAGATTTGGAAGTGAGTGCGTCATGACGGGTATGGATGGGTTGAAATGGATTACTTACTGTACAGGCCGACTTTTTCCAATGATGTCCAATTGCCCAGAGACAACAATGTGTGGTCCGCCCCCAGCTGCCATGTCTTGTTGACATGTTGTCAAGTCCGCAACGCCTGCCACACTTGCTTGGCATAGGAGTGAAAATGGGCTTCAATAAAGTTGGTGCAAACTTGTAATGCATTCAACAATGTTGCGCAAGATGACAAGGAATGGATAACATACAACAAACGTACAACATGATGGCTTTGACTGGTGTGTGGTGAGTAGCTAGCTAGCTATGATACTGTAATGTAACTAGCTAAATACATAGCCTCTCCCTAATGTGTAATGTGATGTAATGTCATAGTAAGGAAGATTTGCATAGCTAATGTTGCAACTGACGATAAGGTTAGCACCCAATAACATTTTGCCTTCACTGTAATGGAATTGGGAGTCATGATCAAGGGCTCAGTTAGTTATCATTAGCTATCTGTTGCTAGTGCTAAAACAACATGCATCTATTGTATATTTTCTAGGGCAAAATAAATTAAGGATGATACTTGTCTAGCCTGAGTACCAGTGTTTTTAGCTAACATGCTACAAATACGTGTCAGCAAGCGTTCAGCAACCGAATGTTACACAGCTGGTTGCATAGTAACGGCGTCAGCGGCACTAGCCTGACTCTATTCTGTACTCAGTCACACTATTAGTATAATTGCTTCCAAACTAGAGAAAGTTATTTTCCTCGCTATATCTTTGAGTGGGGATATTTAATTTAAATGAATTCACAAGTGCCACTTCAGGTTGATCACATTTGGTCTTGTTCTAGGTCAAAATACAAACACTTGTCTGTCCTGGAATTCACCTAACAACCATTGATAGTGTAATAAGTGCTGTGTGTATCATCTCTACCATGTTCTTCTACAGATGGAGGACATGGGAGATGGTTTGTTATGGATTCCCCTGACTAACTTAAAGGTCGATACAGATGTCTGAACTGGGAGAGACGTTTGCACACAGCATTACTATTATACAAGACACATCTATTACTTTTCATCATCTTTTGTTAATATTGAATTGAATGGGGGGGGGGGCTGTGTATTCTTCAAACATGTCAGAGAACCGTTTTATATGGCACACCATAAGAAGGGATGACAACGACCATTTACCACCAGACAAAATGTTGATAGGTACAGCATCTGTATCGGCTGTGAATGACAATAGAAGATAAAAGACAAGTGTAATATTTGCACATAGTTATTTTAGCAGAATACTGCTTCTACAGTATTGTGAAGGATGCTTTAGGACCATGCGGACTCTGCCTTGAGCCAAACTCTGTCATAGCCAGGATGGAGTGTCATGCACTTCATCCCTCCTGCCACCTTACTGCACCTGTCCATAACCTATAATACATTACATGCTGTAGATGGAAGGGACGTCATCACTAATTTCACCAAGAGAGCTGTGCATGTCAGTGTGTGGTTAGACAACCAAATCCTTAGAATAGTCCATAGAAATAGAATATTATGCCATGCTAGTTCTGGGACAGCTGAAGTTGTACCAAAACATTTTATGCTCCTTATTCTATCTGTGGTTGTAATACGTCTGTGTGTAGCTGGTGTAGAGGAGGCAGGCGCAGGACAGCAGATATGAGTAAATATAGCAATTTTACTCAATGATAATCACAAATACACATCAAATATGCAAAGCACACAAATAACGGACCCCAATACAATAAAACAATCACTCACAAACAAACATGGGGGGAACATAGGGTTAAATAATGAACAAGTAATTGGGGGATTGAAACCAGGTGTGTAAAACAAGGAAAAACAAATGGAAAATGAAAAGTGGAAATGAAAACCGGTGACGTCGACCGCCGAACGCCGCCCCGAACAAGGAGAGGCGGAAGTCGTGACAGTGGTTGTACGGTCTTTGTAACACAAACACACCCATTGATTATTTATGTTGTTGTTGATACATGTATCTACAGTGACATCTTTTTGCAATGTCCACATATAGCCTACACTTGTAGGGATATTAGTTCTGGTATTTATCCCCCCAGGAAAGATCTAACTTGCAAGCTACTTTCATAGCAAGGTTTTTGTAGAACGAAAAACCTTCCAGACAATGGTACTTCATGCTATTTTGCCATAAGTGTGATTTGACAGAGAAATATCAGCTAGCTAGATAGGCTAGCCAGCTGTAGATATCCCCAAGCTATGCTAGGTAGCTAACTAGGCGCAGGCTTTTATCCCCACATAGAACTTAATTAGCAGATCATCTTGAGATTGTGAGTCAGTCAGGAGAGGAGAAGTCCTCAACTTAAAATCTTCCCTCCATAGAAAAGCTAGCTTAGCTTACCGCACTATCACTAAGTTACTCACTTCTGCCATATTTGTTTGTTGTGATTGAATGACATAGACACACCCAAGAAAAACCCAAATTAAACCACACCCCAAAACGACTCTCGTTTGGGCATTAGTAATTGCCGCTGCATTTCTAGCAAATTGAAAAGACGAAGCAGACCAGACTCTTTGGTCCTTTAAAAACCTGCTGCGCAAATAAACGTGACTCTAGATGACAACATAATTATGTTTGTTTCCAAAATTAGGTCTGTTTTCCTAAAGAAGGTGAATCTGCTTCGTGTTTTGTTTCCTTGCTACAATACTAATGAGTATAATAAGAACATGGTTTGGAGGGCTCTTAGATATAGCCTATAGCCTAGAATTAAATACATGAGCGACATGTAATCAACTCAGCAAAAGAGTACACCACTTTTGGTATTACAGTACACCACATAAGGTAATACAGTAACACTTGACATCAAGTTCTTATGCATGTGTATTAACTTTGTGATTATTACAATAGCAACATTGTTGTTACATAGGAATTTGGAAATTGCTTTATAATTGCATAATAATGGAGTTATTACAACAGTCACTATTCTTCTTGTGTATGGTAGTTACAAACTCTAAGCACCTTACTATGCAATTAAAATGCAATTACCAAAGTATTATGTAACAAAATGCTAATAAAATGTTGCTCCAAACATAATTTGTTTAAGTTCCAAGTTTTAATGTCATGCACAAGTACGGTGCAATGCCTTCCTTGTGAGCCCTAACTCCAACAATGCACTTATCAATACAATGTAGTACTAAAAATAACAGGGTAGAACAAAAACTCACAAGATATAAAAATAAGAAGTAAGAAGTATGTAAGTATGTAAGCGATAAAGTATGTAAGCGATAAAGTATGTAAGCATACTATATACAGGGTCAGTTCCAGTACTATATTTACAATGAGCAGTGATATTGGATAGAGGTACATATGTATAGGGGTAAGTTGACTAGGCATCTTGATATATGATAAACAGAGCAGGAGCAGCGCATATGACGATTTTTATGTGTGTTGGCGTGCGTGTGCATAGAGTCAGTATAAATGTGTGTCACACCCTGATCTGTTTCACGTGTCTTTGTGCTTGTCTCCACCCCCCCTTTAGGTGTTGCTCATCTTCTCATTATCCCCTGTGTATTTATACCTGTGTTCTCGGTTTGTCTGTTGCCAGTTCATCTTGTCTTGTAAGGTCTTACCAGTGTGCTTTCCTGTCTTCCTTTTTCTCAAGTTCTGTTCCCTAGTTTTCTCCAGGACTATTCTGCCTGCCCTGACCCCGAGCCTAGTTACAGTTTTATTACAAAGACACAAGAACAGTTTAATGTTAAGTGTTACTGGGAATGTTAACAGTTACTGGGAATGTTAACAGTAACACGATATGGCTCATAATTGTTGAAAGGGAACAAATATCTTGAAACATCTACAGCCAAGGAAGGTGGAAAATCATGGCTTGAATTACCCTGCAGTATTTTCAGGTATCATACAATTCATTGGAGCTTTCAACCTTTTCAGTGGCATGTTGAAAGAGTCATACAGTAGTTGGGTGTCATAATTTATTTATACTTATCTGTACTGGTTAATATTTTTGACTTGATAGAGATTGTGTGTGCTCTATTAATTCTATTTCGATGTTCAGCATTCAGTTCCAGATGCAGCCCTGCAATTAGTTGAAGGTAGCCAATCCAATAGTTTCTGAAATGTAGTCACTTCCCGAGATCTGTATTCAAATAGTTAAAAAATGTAATTTCTTTCTGAGATCTGTAATCAAATAGTTTTAAAAAGTTTAATTTTGGGGGGGATCTGTCTTGAAATAGTTGCAGTCACATCCAAAGTAATAATATGTTTTTAGAAACAATTCCACAAAACATAGTTAAAACTATAGTTATCCCAGGTCTGGCACAGACTGTGGCAAGAGGCACTCTGTCCATTTTTCTGTTGCAACCAATGGAGGCTGCTGAGGGGTGGACGGATCATAATAATGGACGGAACGGAGCAAATAGAATTGCATCAAACACAAGAAAACGATGTCTTTGATGTTTTTGATACCATTCCACCAATACCGCTCCAGCCATTACCACGACCCCATCCTCCCAAATTAAGCTGCCACCAACCTCCAGTGGTTGCAACCTATATTATATTAAGAAGCGATGGAAGGATGGAGAAAAAAATTATGGGGGGGATTTGAAGGACATGTTTTCATCATCACCTAATCACACTCCAACACCAACTCCCATTTCCAATTTATTCTTTAGTTAAACATGGGCATATTAATAATTGAAAAGGGACAGTTATGGTATACCTCCACTAAGTGTGTGGTGAGCTTTGTACATGTTGCATGTCCACATAGCAAGGGACGGGCTGAATGGCTGACTGGTATTGTACGTATTAAAGGAAGGGCTTTAAAACTGAGAAATGTTTTGATTTCCCCGAGGCTTTTTTCTCTCTGAGCTGAATAAAAATGCTCTGGATGTATAAAAGCTACTCCCCTAATAAACACATGTGCAAACACACACACACATTTACAGGCCTATAACTACACACCACAATCCACAGAATGAAAGACTTTTACATTATTGTATGACCTTGGCTACATTATGGAAAATGGATTCAAGGATTTAGTGTTCCATGTGTCACGATCTCCAGAAAGGACAGACCAAGACGCAGCGATGCTTCCAGTATACATTTTCATTTACAGACGTAACTGGGCAAAACAACAAAACGAACGTAACGAAGATCGTGAGACTGAACACAACTAAACATAAAACAAGCTATGCTCAAACAATAACCCACAAAATCCTATAGAAAAACCCCAAACATATATATGGTTCCCAATTAGAGACAACGACACACAGCTGCCTCTAATTGGGAACCATTACCCCAACATAGAAACACACCTAGAAAAACCCTACACCAAAACAAAACAAAACACCCCAGCCTGTCTTCTCAGGCCTGGACGTGACACCATGAGAATTGATTGCTTTACATGAGCAACACAAGTTTTTCATATAATTTGTAGAGAGCTGGGTACAGGGGTACACAAGAAGACTTAATCGTAGAGATATATATTGCAAGCCCGTGTCCAAAACCACAAACATACACACTCTCTTTCCCATTATAAAAAATTATGGGTGAAAAACAACCCAATTTGTGTTATTTGGTAAGCCAGCAATGGGTAAATATTCAACAAGATCTCATAGTTTCCCTTCAGAATATGATGCATTATGGACAAATGTCTATTTTTTACAAACTTAATTCTACATGATTACTTAAGAAACTCATCCACTTTTGTAAGCTTCATAAAAGTTACAGAACTAACAGTGTTCAACATTAACATATGAGAACAATACAACAGAACAGATGAACCAGAATGACATTTACTCTCATGGTTGGCCAAAAATAACTATCTGAAAGGCAAGCTTCTACTAAGCCACGCCTCCAGTTTTCTCATCTGACCCACTGGGTCATATCTCAATAATCCAGCATTAATAACCCTGCATCAACAACCCAACCTTGCTTTTTTGTTTCAAGAAAACTAAACAATTTTAGAGTGCAGTTGGTATCACTTATACACATACACCATTGTTGTGTTCCAATAGTCTCTCAAGTGTGCACTTGTTCATTTTCCTTCATGGATTCTAAAGGAAATTACTGGTATAACTTCTCAGGGATCACTGGGGCGCTAGCGGGCTGCTCCCGACACTACCAGGTAAAATGTAAGGCGCCAAATTCAAAATCCAAAAGTTGAATTATTAAACATCCACCAATATACAAGTGTTCCATACTCATCAAAAGCTCTGTTTCTTGGCAATATCACAGCGTTGTCAGATTTCAAAAAGGCTTTACGGCGAAAGCAGCACATTTGATTGTTTGAGAGTAGCACCTCACATATTTTCCCATAGCCATGTATCGATTAGCCATCATGGCACACACATAACACATTTCACAGCGAAAACAAATCAATTACCTGTTGAAGAACTTCTGCTGAGGTCATCCTAAGTGTCCAACGAAGACAATCCATGGTTCTTTTGTTAGAAAAAGTAATGTATTTTATCCATAAATCCTCCATTTGGTTTGCGCGTTATAATCAGAAACGACAGCTTCCACTACTCCATTAAAACGTGACGCGAACTCGTTCATCTTATACCTATAAACTTGTCCAAGAACAATCAAACATAGTTTTAAATGTATCCTTAGGAACACTTTTACGTATATTTACTATTATCAATCAACCGGAATATAAACTGATCAATAACGACGGTAAAAAAGACACTGCGTGCCTTCGCGTGAGCGCGCGTTCCATTCTGTTTACATGACAGAGTGACTTCCTTGTTTGGTCTTCTTCTCTGGTCTAACTCATCCAAAATGAAAAAAATACACTGTCTCGAGACTGTTGACATCTAAAGGAAGCGATGGGTACTGCATTCATATGCCCTTATATGGTCATTTTCATGAGGGAGGGGTGCCCAAATGAGCAATGTGTCAAAATCACTTTTTCCAGGACAGAAATTCCTCGGGGTTTTGCCTGCTATATGCGTTCTATTTTACTCACAGACAAATGGTTAACAGTTTTGGAAAATTCAGAGTGTTTCCTATCCAATGGTACCAAAAATATGCCTATCCCATTTTCTGGGCCTGAATGGGAGGCATTTTACTTTGGGCATGCCAGGCTCTCCAAAACCGACCCCTCAGCTGCCACTCCCTAACAAGATAAAGGGACTCCCTGTAGCCCATGCCTAAACCCATCCAATGCTTTTAAACTTGTGGGGAGTAGTGAACGAGTGCACATTTTAGGAGGAAGGAGAGATTATTGGGAAGCAACCCATGATTGTTATTATGGTGTTGGCACCCACTTTGCTGTTATAACAGCCTCCACTCTTCTGGGAAGGCTTTCCACTAGATGTTGGAACATTGCAGCTGAGACTTTCTTCTATTCATTCACAAGAGCATTAGTGAAGTTGGGCACAGATGTTGGGCGCGATTAGGCCGGGCTCTTTGCAGGCCAGTCAAATTCTTCCACACCGATCTCAACAAACTTCTGTATGGACCTCGTCCTGGTGCACTGGGGCATTGTCAAGCTGAGACAGGAAAGTGCCTTCTCCAAACTGTTGCCACAAAGTTGTAAGCACAGAATTGTCTAGAATGTCATTGTATGCTGTAGCGTTCATATTTCCCTTCACTGGAACTAAGGGGCCTAGCCCGAACCATGAAAACAACCCCAGATCATTATTTATCCTCCACCAAAGTTGACAGTTGGCTCTATGCTTTGGGGCAGTTAGGGTTCTCCTGGCATCCGCAAAATCCGATTTCATCCATCGGACTGCCAGATGGTGAAGCCTGATTAATCACTCCACCGTCTGCCTCAATCTAGAGGTATTTATGGCAGAGGTGAGAAAAGTTTCAGGCTCCGGTGTCCGGGAGAGAGGCTGCCTGGAAGTTACTCCAGCTTCGGGATGACACCCTCAGAGTGGCAGACAATGCGGTGGAGTTACGTAGCAGCAGAGCGTATCTGGATCCCGGAATCGCTGTAGGACATGTTCCTGCACGGATTATCAGAGGAGGTAAAGGATGAGCTGCTAGCCCGAGAACTACCGACGGATCTCAACTCACTCATCACTTTAACCATCTGGATCGATGGTTGGCTACAGGAACGTAGCAGCCAGAAGAGGTTTGATTGCAGACCCAATCACTCACTCAGGTATCCCACCTTGCATCCTGTACCTTACAGGGGTCTCAGCAGGGTCAGGCAAACAGGGAAGTCCAGTCGGTGAGGTGAACTTTTGCAGATACAACGCTTTATTCTCTCTCTGCAGTAAACACTGGACAAGGCAGAAGCTTCAAAGATTGAAACTATTTTAAGGCAATCTGAAAAACCTCAAGTTAATTTCCAAACTGTATCAAAGGTTGATGTAGGCTTTTCCTGATGACAAAACAGGTCAAACAAAATTGTGAGGAAGACACTATTGATGATGATGAATGGATACAGATATGTTTGAATGCTAAGTGATGTTCATATAATCTCAGACACAAATTACAGCAGTTTAAGACCATCCATAGAACATACTACCTGCCAGTGAAACTGAATATCATGCACTCAGAAATGTAATTCCACTGCTGAAAGTGTAAAACACAAAAGGGGATTATTTGCATGTTATGATCTTGTGAAGGCTGTCTGAAATCTGTCAGAGTATGTTCTTTTAACTCAGCATGTCAGTGTTGTAGTACTCGAGACCGGTCTCGAGTCATGTCTCGAGACTACTTATTGAGTGTCTCGGATACATGGTCTTGACTCGGTCTCAAACTGTGAGGGCTCAAAATGTCTTCCTAAGACCAGCAGTGTACAAAAATCATTATCAGCTTCCATTCAGTCAGTGCATAAAACCGAAAATATATACACTCCCTTCTTGAAACCTTAATAAAGTATCTTAAAAAAGTATTTATATTTATTATAGACATGTTTGCTCAGTGGCGAACCATAGACCTTCAGTCTGTGACAGGTTTGAAAGGACAGCAACCATAATACTAGCACACTCATGTAGGACAGTGGACCTTTTGTAAAACACAAAGGGCCAGTGTTGTAGTGGAAGGTACAGTGCATTCAGAAATTTTTCAGAACCTTTGAGTTTTTCCACATTTTGTTACATTACAGCCTTATCCTAAAATGGATTAAAACAAAAAAGTATCATTTTTTTTATGTTGCAAATTTGTTAAAAATAAAAAACTGGAATTATACATTTACGTAAGTATTCAGACCCTTTACTCAGTACATCATTGAAGCACCTTTGGCATCGATTACAGCATTAAGAATTTTGGGGTATGACGCTACAAGCTTGCACACCTGTATTTGGGGAGTTTCTCCCATTCTTCTCTGCAGATCCTCTCAAGCTCTGTCAGGTTAGATGGGGAGCGTCGCTGCACAGCTATTTTCAGGTCTCTACAGAGATGTTTGATTGGGTTCAAGTCCCGGCTCTGGCTGGGCCACTCAAGGACATTCAGAGACTTGTCCCGAAGACACTCCTGCGTTGTTTTTGCCGTTCGGTTAGGGTCATTGTCCTGTTGGAAGGTGAATCGTCGCCACTGTATGAGGTTCTGAGCACTCTGGAGCAGGTTTTCATAAAGGATTTCTCTGCACTTCGCACCGTTCATCTTTCCCTCGATCCTGGCTAGTGTGCCAGTCCCTGCTGCTTTAAAATATCCTCACAACTTGATACTGCCACCATCATGCAGGTTTCCTCCAGATGTGATGCTTGGCATTCAGGCCAAAGAGTTCAATCTTGGTTTCATCAGGTCTGAGAGTCTTCAGGTGCCTTTTAGCAAACTCCAAGCGGGCTGTCATGTGCCTTTTACTGAGGAGTGGATTCCGTTGGGCCACTCTACCATAAAGGACTGATTGGTGGAGTGCTGCAGAGATGGTTGTCCTTCTGGAAGGTTCTCCCATCTCCACAGAGGAACATTGTAGCTCTGTCAGAGGGACCATCGGGTTCTTGCTCAACTCCCTGACCAAAGTCCTTCTCCCCCGATTGCTCAGTTTGGCTGGGCGGCAGGATCTAGGAAGAGTCTTGGTGGTTCCAAACTTAATCCATTGCAGAATGATGGAGGCCACTGTGTTCTTGGGGACCTTCAATGCTGCAGAAATATTTTGCTACCCTGCCCCAGATCTGTGCCTCGACACAATCCTGTCTCGGAGCTCTACGGAAAATTCCTTCGACCTCGGCTTGGTTTTTGCACTAACATGCACTGTCAACTGTGGGACCTTATATAGACAGGTGTGTGCCTCTCCAAATCATGTCCAATCAATTGCATTTACCACAGGTGGACTCCAATCAAGTTGTAGAATCAATGGATGATCAATGGAAACAGGGTGCACCTGAGCTCAATTCCGAGTCTCATAGCAAAAGGTCTGAATACTTATGTAAATAGGGTATTTCTGTTTAGTTTTTTTTATACATTTGCAAACATTTCTAAAAACCTGTATTTGCTTTGTCGTGAAGAGCAGGAATACGACTTATCAATTATGCAGTACAATAGAGAAATCATGCACAAAGTAGCCTACGCAATCGCAAAACACGTGAAATATATTCACATGCACCCCGCTCACAAAGCATAGTTTCAGTGGAATATCAGTGGAATATCATCTGCAGGCAGAAAGAGTGTGCAGCTCTCCACTGGTTATGGCATGGAGCAGCTCACAGGAGAATGACATCGTATGGGTATGAAAAGACATTTAAATGTATGATATCTACGCAACAATGGATACGAAAACCAGGTATTTAAAAAGTTTAGTCCAAAGTGTTTGTTGGCAGGCTATTTGTGATGTGCAATTGTCATCATGTGCTATTTGCATCGGGACCTGGGTGGACAGAAGACCACCCACTGCGGAGCCAGGCCCTGACAGGCCCATCCAAACAGATTGATGTGGTTAAAGCATTGTTGTGGACTTAGAAAGAATACAAAAATGTGATGTTCTATTTAACTCTTTAGGCATCATCAGCAGTGGTGACGGCGTGCCCAAAGTAAAATGCATGCCTCTCAGGCCCAGAAACTCGGATATGCACATAATTAGTACTATTGTATAGGAAACACTCTGAAGTTTCTAAAACTGTTAAAATAAGGTCTGTGAGTATAACAGAACTGATTTAGCAGGCGAAAACCCGAGGAATTTCTGTCCAGAATTATTTTTTTGTGACATTTTCTCAGTTTGATAGGATTCCTATTGAAATCCATGTAAAATAGCTCCCAGATTGCAGTACCTATGGCTTCCACTAGATGTCAACAGTCTTTAGACAGTGTTTGAAGGCTTTATCATTGAACAGAGCCGAAAGGAAGAAGAAATAGTGAAGGGACCACAGATGTCAATAACTTTTCCTGGGCATGAGACCGTGAGCGCGCCCCTCTTTATTTTCCTTTTAAATCGTTTAGGATATCATCCGTGTAAAATATAATCTTTAATATTCATAAAAGGATGCATAAGGATGGATTATAAATGATATTTGATTTGTTTGGGCAAAGTTGATAGGTATAATTTGAATGTTCGCTTTCTCTTCACTGTACAACGGGCGACTTGACGGTGGATTTTCTGAACATAACGCGCAACCAAACGGAGTTTATGGATGTAATAAATGACTTTTTCTAACAAAAGTACCATGGATTCTCTTGTTTGGACACTTGGCTTGCCCTCAGCAGAAGTTATTCGAAAGGTAAGTGATTTATTTTAGCTCTTATATGGGTTTTGTGTGACCCGCACTGGATATGAATTTATGCTAATGCATAAATATGAGAGGTGCTAACCTCAAACAATCAAATGTTGTGCTTTCGCCGTAAAGCCTTTTTGAAATCTGACAACGCTGTGATATTACCAAGAATCAGAGCTTTTGAGGACTATGCAACACTTGTATATTGATGAATGCTTTGGATTTTGAATTTGGCGCCTTACATTTCACCGGGTAGTGTTGGGATTGGGGCACTAGCGCCCCAGTTATCCCTATTAACTTCTTAGGGAGCGGTGGGGCGCTAGCGGTGAAATGCAAGGCACCAAATTCAAAATCCAAAAGTTGAATTATTAAACATGCATCAATATACAAGTGTTGCATAGTCATCAAAAGCTCTGCTTCTTGGCAATATCACAGCGTTGTCAGATTTCAAAAAGGCTTTACAGCGAAAGCACTACAATTGATTGTTTGAGGGTAGCACCTTCAATATTTATGCCATTACCATAAATTCATAAGCCATCACGGTTCACACATAACACATTTTTACAGCGAAAACAAATCGATTACCTTTTGAAGAACTTCTGCTGAGGGCTTCTCAAGTGTCCAACGAAGACAATCCATGTTTCTTTTGTTAGAAAAGTAATGTATAATATCTCCGTTTGGTTGGAGCGTTATAATGAGTTTTTACAGCCTCCACTCGTCCATTGAAACGTGAAGAGAACTCGTTCAACTTATACCTATAAACTTGTCCAAGAACAATCAAACATAATTGTAAATGTATCCTTAGGAACACTTTTATGTATATATAGTATAATATTTCAACCGGAATATAAACTGGGCGGTAAGAAAGGAAAAAACCACGGAGCGCGCCAGCCGGGAACACGCATTTTCTTCTATTGACATCTGTGTGGCCACTTCCTTATGTGTCTTCTTCTACAATCTAAAAGCAGCTAAAAAGAATCAAAACACTTTCTCGAGACTGTTGACATCCAGAGGAAGCAATAGGTACTGCATTCATATGCCCTTATATGGGCATTTTCATAAGGGAGGGGTTCCAAATGTGTCAAAACCACTTTTTTCAGGACATAAATTCCTCGGGTTTTCGCCTGCCATATCCGTTCTGTTTTACTCACATACAAAATGTTAACACTTTTAGAACCTTCAGAGTGTTTCCTATCCAATGGTACTAAATATGTGCATATCCTATTTTCTGGGCCTGAATGAGAGGCATTTTACTTTGGGCACGCCAGGCTCTCCAAAACCGTCACCTCGTGCGCTGCTCCCAAAGAAGTTAACTACTTAGGGAGCAGTGGGGCTTCCCAAGTGTCCAACGAAGACATCCAATGGTTCTTTTGTTAGAAAAAGTCATTTATTATATCCATAAATCTCCATTTGGTTGGCGCGTTTTGTTCAGAAAATCCAACGTTGATTCGCCCATTGAAATGTGAAGAGAACGCGTTCAAATATACCTATAAACCTTTCCTAAACAATTCAAATACCAGTTATAATGCATCCTTAGCTATCCTTTTATGAATATTAGCGATAATATTTCACTCGGATGGTCACCTATACGTTATATAAGTAAAATAAAGTGGGGCGCGCAGCCAGACTCGCGCCCGAGAAATCTTGTTGACATTTCAGGTCCCCTGACCATTTTCTGTTCCTATTCGTTCCTCTTACTCCAATCACTCCCAATCTTTGTATAGAGCCAGTTGACATCTAGTGGAAGCCATAGGTACTGCAATCCAGGAGCTGGATTGCCTTGGAGTCAATGGGGAGAGTGTCAAACAGAGCAAAGGTCACCAATAACTGTATTTCCGGATGGATTTTTGCCTACTACAGTGGGGAAAAAAAGTATTTAGTCAGCCACCAATTGTGCAAGTTCTCTCACTTAAAAAGATGAGAGAGGCCTGTAATTTTCATCATAGGTACACTTCAACAATGACAGACAAAATGAGGAAAGAAAATCCAGAAAATCACATTGTAGGATTTTTAATGAATTTATTTGCAAATTATGGTGGAAAATAAGTATTTGGTCAATAACAAAAGTTTATCTCAATACTTTGTTATATACCCTTTGTTGGCAATGACAGAGGTCAAACGTTTTCTGTAAGTCTTCACAAGGTTTTCACACACTGTTGCTGGTATTTTGGCCCATTCCTCCATGCAGATCTCCTCTAGAGCAGTGATGTTTTGGGGCTGTTGCTGGGCAACACGGACTTTCAACTCCCTCCAAAGATGTTCTATGGGGTTGAGATCT
Source organism: Brachymystax lenok tsinlingensis (assembly GCA_030435695.1). Lineage (NCBI taxonomy): Eukaryota > Metazoa > Chordata > Actinopteri > Salmoniformes > Salmonidae > Brachymystax > Brachymystax lenok. The sequence continues at coordinate 32,644,586 of CM059814.1, forward strand.
GGAGACTGGCTAGGCCACTCCAGGACCTTGAAATGCTTCTTACGAAGCCACTCCTTCGTTGCCCGGACGGTGTGTTTGGGATCATTGTCATGCTGAAAGACCCAGCCACGTTTCATCTTCAATGCCCTTGCTGATGGAAGGAGGTTTTCACTCAAAATCTCACGATACATGGCCCCATTCATTCTTTCCTTTACACGGATAAGTCGTCCTGGTCCCTTTGCAGAAAAACAGCCCCAAAGCATGATGTTTCCACCCCCATGCTTCACAGTAGGTATGGTGTTCTTTGGATGCAACTCAGCATGCTTTGTCCTCCAAACACGACGAGTTGAGTTTTTACCAAAAAGTTATATTTTGGTTTCATCTGACATTCTCCCAATCCTCATCTGGATCATCCAAATGCTCTCTAGCAAACTTTAGATGGGCCTGAACATGTACTGGCTTAAGCAGGGGGACACGTCTGGCACTGCAGGATTTGAGTCCCTGGCGGCGTAGTGTGTTACTGATGGTAGGCTTTGTTACTTTGGGCCCAGCTCTCTGCAGGTCATTCACTAGGTCCCCCCGTGTGGTTCTGGGATTTTTGCTCACCGTTCTTGTGATCATTTTGACCCCACGGGGTGAGATCTTGCGTGGAGCCCCAGATTGAGGAAGATTATCAGTGGTCTTGTATGTCTTCCTTTTCCTAATAATTGCTCCCACAGTTGATTTCTTCAAACCAAGCTGCTTACCTATTGCAGATTCAGTCTTCCCAACCTGGTGCAGGTCTACAATTTTGTTTCTGGTGTCCTTTGACAGCTCTTTGGTCTTGGCCATAGTGGAGTTTGGAGTGTGACTGTTTGAGGTTGTGGACAGGTGTCTTTTATACTGATAACAAGTTCAAACAGGTGCCATTAATACAGGTAATGAGTGGAGGACAGAGGAGCCTCTTAAAGAAGAAGTTACAGGTCTGTGAGAGCCAGAAATCTTGCTTGTTTGTATGTGACCAAATACTTATTTTCCACCATAATTTGCAAATAAATTCATTAAAAATCCTACAATGTGATTTCCTGGATTTTTTTTCCTAATTTTGTCTGTCATAGTTGAAGTGTACCTATGATGAAAATTACAGGCCTCTCTCATCTTTTTAAGTGAGAGAACTTGCACAATTGGTGGCTGACTAAATACTTTTTTCCCCCACTGTATATCAGTTCTATTATACTCACAGACATTATGTTAACACTTTTAGAAACTTCAGAGTGTTTCCAATCCAATAGTACTAATTATGTGCATATCCTATTTTCTGAGCCTGAGTGGCAGGCATTTTACTTTGGGCATGCCAGACTCTCCAAAACCATCACCTCTGCTGCTACTCTCTAAGAAGTTAAACAAATGTGTGATGTTGAGAATGAACATCTTAAAAACCGATAAGAAAACTAATTAAAAAACATAGGGTGACTCTCCTTCACTGGGCAAGCTGATTAGGAATTTATGGCTAAAATGTTTGTATACCCACTTCTCCAGGCACCACTACACCACTACATAGGGCCGATGGAAAGACAGCAGTCACATACAGTGGCTTGTGAAAGTATTCACCCCCTTGGCATTTTCCCATTTTGTTGCCTTACAACCTGGAATTAAAAGTGATTTTTGGGGAGTTTGTACATTTGATTTACACAACATGCCTACCACTTTGAAGATGCAAAATATTTTTTATTGTGAAACAAACAAGAAATTAGACAAAAAAAATCTAACTTGAGCGTGCATAACTATTCACCCCCCAAAGTCAATACTTTGTAGATCCACTTTTTGCAGCAATTACAGCTGCAAGTCTCTTGGGGTATGTCTCTATAAACTTTGGGGGGTGAACAGCTCCTTCAAGTTGGATGGGTTCCGCTGGTGTACCACAATCTTTAAGTCATACCACAGATTCTCAATTGGATTGAGGTCTTGGTTTTGACTAGGCCATTCCAAGACATTTAAATGTTTCCCCTTAAACCACTTGAGTGTTGTTTCAGCAGTATGCTTAGGGTCATTGTCCTGCTGGAAGGTGAACCCGTCCCAGTTTCAAATCTCTGGAAGACTGAAACAGGTTTCCCTCAAGAATGTCCCTGTATTTAGCGCCATCCATCATTCCTCCAATTCTGACCAGTTTCCCTGTTCTTGCCGATGAAAAACATCCCCACAGTGAAGCATGGTGGTGGAAGCATCATGCTGCTTCTCGGGGTGATGAGAGTTGTTGGGTTTGCTCCAGACATAGGGTTTTCCTCTCCCACATGCCTTTTGGCAAACATAATTTTTTTCTTGAAAGCAATGGCTATTTTATGGCCACTCTTCTGTAAAGCCCAGCTCTGTTGAGTGTACAGCTTAAAGTGTTCCTATGGACAGACACTTCAACCTCCGCTGTGGAGCTTTGCAGCTCCTTCAGGTTTATCTTTGGTCTCTTTGTTGCCTCTCTGATTAATGCCCTCCTTGCCTGGTCTGTGAGTTTTCGTGGGCGGCCCTCTGTTGGCAGGTTTGTTGGTGTGCCATATTCTTTCTATTTCTTAATAATGGATTTAATGGTGCTCCGTGGGATGTTTAAAGTTTCTGATATTTTTTATAACCCAACCCCGATCTGTACTTTTCCACAACTTTGTCCCTGACCTGTTGTTTGGAGAGCTCCTTGGTCTTCATGGTGCTGCTTGCTTGGTGGTGCCGCTTGCTTATTTGTGTTGCAGACTCTGGGGCCTTTCAGAACAGGTGTACATATACTTAGATCAAGTGACAGATCATGTGACACTTAGATTGCACACAGGTGGACATTATTTAACAAATTGTGTGACTTCTGAAGGTAATTGGTTCCACCAGATCTTATTTAGGGGGGTGAATACATATGCACGCACCAGTTTTCCGTTTTTTATTTTGTATAATGTTTTGAAACGTAATTTTTTTCATTTCATTATTTTGTGTATGTCAGTTACTATTTTGTGTATGTCCATTACATGAAATCCAAATTAAAATAAATCCATTTAAATTACATGTTGTAATGCAACAAAATAGGAAAATGGCCAAGGGGGATGAATACTTTTGCAAGGCACTGTACGGTATGATGGTAAAGGATAAGCAGTCCATGAACTCGGACATAATAAGTCAGTAGGTCCCAATACAAAAACACAACCATTAAGCTTTTCCCAATTGAAATTTACATCTATTACTTTCCATTCCAAAAAAACATTTCACGTTTAGCACACAAAGTAACTAGACCTAAAATGTTAAGTGGATCTGACAGCATATTAACTATTTATCCAGATATGAAAAAATAAGATAATCACAATATCAGTCAAAAATATAAAATTCCCAGTTTATGCTAGAGAAGCAGAAAAGATGGATGCAGTTCAATGCATCATAATATAATTCACCAATACATTTCTTGGTAGTCCAAAAAAGATTACTATCAGGTTGTAAATCACAGCTGGCCTGGTACATTGTTTTCTCTCTCCATTCGGGATGCACTGTTTCAGTTTCAATGACAGAATTTCTGAACAAAAACCGACAAGCGTAACTATGGCTGGGAATGTCAACACAATCAAACTAGCAAGGGCAATGGTCACAAGTCAGTCATAACGTGGCTAATAGGCTAGCGTATCTATTTATGTAGCAAGCTAAAAACACAACACCTAACTTTAGCTAAATAGCTAGCTAGCTACTAGGAGGATGTAATCTCATGCCATTGGAGGAGTGGGTGAATGACTGACTTTTTCCCCTCATATCGTTTTTCGGTGACAATACACAGCTAAAGAAGCAGGAGTCATTTGGTTTGCTAGCAAGAACTTATACGACTGTTATCCAGTAAGCATATCTCTTGCATTTTCAAATTCAATCTGGCTACGTACTCTGATTTCAGAGCTCAGAACAACTGATACATTTACGAACGTGCAACACCCGCTGAATATGACCAGTGTCAGTAAACGTAGTAGACAAAAAAAGTATAGTTAGTCAATAACACTGTAGATTACATGTCAACAGCCTAATCAGCTGTGCTACGGTAAGTAAAATGGTCAGAGTGAGGTGTTCTCTCATTTGTATTTGGAAGTAGCTAGCTAGCAAGCAAAACCATCTTTAAATCAAATCAAATCAAATTGTATTATTCACATACACATGGTTAGCAGATGTTAATGCGAGTGTAGCGAAATGCTTGTGCTTCTAGTTCCGACCATGCAGTAGTATCTAACAAGTAATCTAACAAATTCACAACAACTACCTTATACACACAAGACTAAAGGAATGAATACGAGTATGTACATATAAATATATGGATGAGCGATGGCTGATCGGCGTAGGCAAGATGCAGTAGATGGTATGGAGTACAGTATATACATATGAGATGAGTAATGTAGGATATGTAAACATTATATAAATGCATCGTTTAAAGTGGCTAGTGATACATTTATTTCATCCAATTATAATTATTAAAGTGGCTAGAGACTTGAGTCGATGGCCGAACGGCATTGGAAAGATTCAGTAGATGGTTTAGAGTACAGTGTATACATTTGATATGAGTAATGTCGGATATGTAAACATTATATACAAAATTGTTTAAAGTGGCTAGTGGTACATTTGTTACATCCAATTCCTATTTTTAAAGTGGCTACAGATTTAAGTCAGTATGTTGGCAGCAGCCACTCAATATTAGTGATGGCTGTTTAACAGTCTGATGACCTTGAGGTAGAAGCTGTTTTTCAGTCTCTCGGTCCCAGCTTTGATGCATCTGTACTGACCTCGCCTTCTGGATGATAGCGGGATGAACAGGCAGTGGCTCGGGTGGTTGTTGTCCTTGATGATCTTTTTGGCCTTCCTGTGACATCGGGTTGTGTAGGGAGGACAGGTAGTTTACCCCCGGTGACACGTTGTGCAGTCCTCACTACCCTCTGGAGAGCCTTACGGTTGTGGTCGGAGCAGTTGCCGTACCAGGCGGTGACACAGCCTGACAGGATGCTCTCGATTGTGCATCTGTAGCAGTTTGTGAGTGATTTTGGTGACAAGCCGAATTTCTTCAGCCTCCTGAGGTTGAAGAGGCGCTGTTGCGCCTTCTTCACCCCGCTGTCTGTGTGGGTGGTCCAATTCAGTTTGTCTGTGATGTGTACACCGAGGAACTTAAAACTTTCCACCTTCTCCACTACTGTCCCATCGATGTGGATATAGGGGTGATCCCCCTCCTGTTTCCTGAAGTCCACGATCATCTCCTTTGTTTTGTTGACATTGAGTGAGAGGTTATTTTCCTGACACCCCACTCCGAGGACCCTCACCTCCTCCCTGTAGGCTGTCTAGTCGTTGTTGGTAATCAAGCCTTCCACTGTAGTGTCGTCAGCAAACTTGATGATTGAGTTGGATGTGTGCTTGGCCACGCAGTCATGGGTAAACAGGGAGTACAGGCTGAGAACACACCTTTGTGGAGTTTTGAGGATCAGCGGGGTGGAGGTGTTGTTTCTTACCCTCACCACCTGGAGCCGGCCTGTCAGGAAGTCCAGGACCCAGTTGCACAGGGCTGGGTCGAGACCTAGGGTATCGAGCTTAATGACGAGCTTGGAGGGAACTATGGTGTTAAATGCTGAGCTGTAGTCGATGAACAGCATTCTTACATAAGTATTCCTCTTGTCCAGATGGGTTAGGGCAGTATGCAGTGTGATTGCGATTGCGTCGTCTGTGGACCTATTGGGACGGTAAGCAAATTGGAGTGGGTCCAGGGTGTCTGGTAGGATGGAGGTGATATGATCCTTGACTAGTCTCTCAAAGCACTTCATGATGACGGAAGTGAGTGCTACGGGGCGATAGTCATTTAGCTCAGTTACCTTAGCTTTCTTGGGAACAGGAACACTGGTGGCCCTCTTGAAGCATGTGGGAACAGCAGACTGGGATAGGGACTGATTGAATATGTCCGTAAACACACCAGCCAGCTGGTCTGCGCATGCTCTGAGGACACGGCCAGGGATGCCATGTGGGCCAGCAGCCTTGCGAGGGTTAACACATTTAAATGTTTTCCTCACGTTGGCCTCGGTGAAGGTGAGCCCGCAGGTTTTGGTAGCGGGCCGTGTCGGTGGCACTGTATTGTCCTCAAAGCGAGCAAAGAAGTTGTTTAGTTTGTCTGGGAGCAGGACGTCGTGGCCCGCGATGGGGCTGATTTTCTTTTTGTAGTCCGTGATTGACTGTAGACCCTGCCACATTCCTCTCGTGTCTGAGCCGTTGAATTGTGACTCTACTTTGTCTCTATATTGAGGCTTAGCTAGTTTGATTGCCTTGCGGAGGGAATAGCTACACTGTTTGTATTCAGTCATGTTTCCGGTCACCTTACCCTGGTTAACTTCTCAGGGAGTGCCGGGGCGCTAGCGCCCAACCCCCGACACTACCAGGTGAAATGCAAGACAAAATTCCAAAATTGAATTATTAAAAATGCACCAATATACAAGTGTTTCATACTCATCAAAAGCTCTGCTTCTTGGCAATATCACAGCGTTGTAGGATTTCAAAAAGGCTTCACAGCGAAAGCACTACATTTGATTGTTTGAGGCTAACACCTCACATATTTTCCATAACCATGAAATCTTTAGCCAGCACGGTCGATAGAAAATGCATTTCACAGGGAAAACCTGTGCCTTACCTTTTGTAGAACTTCTGCAGAGGGCTTCCTAAGTGTCCAACGAAGACAATCCATGGGTATTTGGTTAGAAAAAGTAATTTATTATATCCTTACATCTCCGTTTGGTTGGCACCTTGTGTTCAGAAAATCCAATGTGACGAGAACGCGTTCAACTATACCTATAAACTTTCCCTCAACAAAACAAAAAACAATTAAAAGTAGTGGTTTGTGCTTTCAGTTTTGCGCGAATGCTGCCATCAATCCACGGTTTCTGGTTGGGGAAGGTTTTAATAGTTGCTATGGGTACCACATCACCAATGCACTTGCTAATAAACTCGCTCACCAAATCAGCGTATACATCAATGTTGTTGTCAGATGCTGTCCAGAACATATCCCAGTCCACGTGCTCGAAGCAATCTTGCAGCATGGAATCAGATTGGTCGGACCAGCGTTGAACAGACCTGAGAACAGGCGTTTCCTGTTTTAGTTTCTGTTTGTAGGCTGGGCGCAATAAAATTGAGTCATGGTCAGACTTGCCAAAAGGAGGGCGGAGAATAGCCTTGTATGCATCACGGAAGTTGGAATTACAATGATCCAGGATTTTACCATCCCGGGTGGCACATTCAATTTGCTGGTAAAATTTCGGGAGCAATGTTTTCAGATTAGCCTTATTAAAATCCCCAGCCACAATAAATGCAGCCTCAGGATATGTGGTTTCCAATTTACATAGAGTCCCATGCATTTCTTTCAGGGCCGTTGATGTGTCAGCTTGAGGGGGGATTTACACGGCTGTGATTATAATCGAGGAGAATTCTCTTGGTAGATATGCGGTCGGCATTTGATTGTAAGGAATTCTATGTCAGGTGAACAAAAGGACTTGAGTTCCTGTATGTTGTTATGATCACACCACATCTCGTTAATTATAAGACACACACCCCTACCCTTCTTCTTACCAGATAGATATTTGTTTCTGTCGGCGCGATGCGTGGAGAAACCAGGTGAATGTACCGACTCAGATAACGTGTCCTGAGTGAGCCATGTTTCCGTGAAGCAAAGAACGTTGCAGTCTCTGATGTCTCTCTGGAAGGCAACCCTCGCTCTGATTTCGTCCACTTTGTTGTCCAGAGACTGGACATTGGCGATTAAAATACTCGGGAGAGGTGCACGATGCGACCGTCGACGTAGCTTGACCAGAAGACCGCCGTGTTTCCCCCTTCTCCTGCGCCGCCGTTGTTTTGAGTCGCCGGCTGGGATCCAGTCTATTGTCCTAGTTGGGGTACCAAACAGAGAATCCGCTTCGGGAAAGTCGTATTCCTGGTCGTAATGTTGGTAAGTTGACGTTGCTTTTATATCCAATAGTTCCTCCCGGTTGTATGTAATAAAACTTAATATTTCCCGGGGTAACAATTTAAGAAGTAATACATAAAAAAACAAAATACTGCATAGTTTCCTGAGAAAGTGAAGCGAGGCTGCCATCTCTGTCGGGGCCGGTTAGCTTGGGTGCTTGGGTGAGAATTTCCGCCTGTCTGACATGCCCAAAGTAAACTGCCTGTTACTCAGACTCAGAAGCTAGGATATGCACATAATTAGTGGCACTGGATAGAAAACACTCTGAAGTTTCTGTTAAACTGTTAACTTCTTAGGGAGCGGCAGGTGAGGTGACGGTTTTGGAGAGTCTGGCGTGCCCAAAGCAAAATGCCTGCCACTCAGGCTCAGAAAATAGGATATGCACATAATTAGAACAATTGGATAGGAAACACTCTGAAGTTTCTAAAAGTGTTAACATAATGTCTGTGAGTATAACAGAACTCATTTAGCAGGCAAAAACCAGAGAAAAAACCATCCGGAAATCAGTTTCTGTTGACCTTTGGCTCTGTTAGACACACTCCCTATTGAATCCATTTGTTACCAGGACTGACACTGCAGTACCTATGGCTTCCACTAGATGTCAGCAGTCTATATACAAAGACTCAGAGAGATTGGAGTAAACACAACGAATAGGTACAGGAAATGGCATTGGGACCTGAAATGTCAACAAGTTTTCTCGGGCGCGAGTCTGGCTGGCGCGCCCCACTTTATTTTTTACTTATATATGGTGTAAGTGACCATCCGAGTGAAATATTATCTCTAATATTCATAAAAAGATAGCTAAGGATGCATTTTAACTTGTTAGGGAGTGGCAGCTGAGGGGTCGGTTTTGGAGAGCCTGGCGTGCCCAAAGTAAAATGCCTCACATATAGGAAACACTCTGAATTTTCCAAAACTGTTAACCATTTGTCTGTGAGTAAAACAGAACGCATATAGCAGGCAAAACCCCAAGGAATTTCTGTCCTGGAAAAAGTGATTTTGACACATTGCTCATTTGGAACCCCTCCCTCATGAAAATGACCATATAAGGGCATATGAATGCAGTACCCATCGCTTCCTTTAGATGTCAACAGTCTGGAGACAGTGTAAAATTTCATTTTGGATGAATAAGTCCAGAGAAGAAGAGCAAACCAGGAAGTGTATCTTTTATGTCAACAGTACCCGGTGCGCGCTCCCGACAAGGCACGCAGTGTCTTTTTTACCGTCGTTATCGATCAGTTTATATTCCGGTTGATTTATAATAGTAAATATATGTAAAAGTGTTCCCAAGGATACATTTAAAACTATGTTTGATTGTTCTTGGACAAGTTTATATGCATAAGATGAACGAGTTTGCGTCACGTTTCAATGGAGGAGTGGAGGCTGTCGTTTCTGATTATAACGCGCAAACAAAATAGAGGATTTATGGATAAAATACATTACTTTTTCTAACAAAAGAACCATGGATTGTCTTCGTTGGACACTTAGGATGACCTCAGCAGAAGTTTTTCAACAGGTAATTGATTTGTTTTTGCTGTGAAATGTGTTATGTGTGTGCCGTGATGGCTAATGGATTCATGGCTATGGGAAAAATATGTGAGGTGCTACCCTCAAACAATCAAATGTGCTGCTTTCGCCGTAAAGCCTTTTTGAAATCTGACAACGCTGTGATATTGCCAAGAAACAGAGCTTTTGATGAGTATGGAACACTTTGGTGGATGTTTAATAATTCAACTTTTGGATTTTGAATTTGGCGCTTTACATTTTACCTGGTAGTGTCGGGAGCAGCCCGCTAGCGCCCCAGTGATCCCTGAGAAGTTAACTGGTATTTGATTTGTTTAGGAAAAGTGTATAGGTATATTTGAAAGCGTTCTCTTCACGTTTCAATGGGCGATTCGACGTTGGATTTTCTGAACATAACGCACCAACCAAACTGAGATTTATGGATATAATAAATGACTTTTTCTAACAAAAGAACCATTGGATGTCTTCGTTGGACACTTGGGAAGCCCTCAGCAGAAGTTCTTCAAAGGTAAGGGATTTGTTTTCGCTGTGAAATGTGTTTTGTGTGAACCGCGATGGTTTATGTATTCATGCTAATGCAGAAATATTGGAGGTGCTACCCTCAAACAATCAAATGTTGTGCTTTCGCCTTAAAGCCTTTTTGAAATCTGACAACGCTGTGATATTGCCAAGAAGATGACTATGCAACACTTGTATATTGATGAATGTTTAATAATTCAACTTTTGGATTTTGAATTTGGCGCCTTGCATTTCACCGGGTAGTGCCCCACTGCTCCCTAAGTAGTTTTAACAATGTCTGTGGGTATAACACAACTGATATAGCAGGCAAAAACTCAAGGAAAATCCATCCTTAAAAAGAAAAATGTTGAGCTCCCTTGCTCTTTCAATGCAAAACTATTGAAACATCTAATTTCCGCCTCCCAGATTGCAGTTCCTATGGCTTCCACTAAATGTCACCAGTCTTTATTTAATGTTTCAGGTTTGTTATTTGAAAAACGAACAAGTACATGTAATCTTTCCATGAGTAGCACCAAGGCAAAAGTACTGTTTTGGCGCGCGTGATTGAGGGCGCGCTCTTCATTGTTTTCCTTTCCTATTGAACCTAGTTCTCTCCATATGAAATATTATCATTTATTTAGATATTAGAGTACCTGAGGATTAATTAGAAACGTAATTTGACTTGTTTGGACAAACTATACCGGTAACTTTTTGGACTCTTTTGTCTGCATGTTGAACGAGTGGATTATTGAATTCAATGGCACCAACTAAACAGCGTTTTTGGGATATAAAGAAGGACTTTATCGAACAAAACGACCATTCATTGTGTAGCTGGAACCCTTGGGATTGCAAACAGAGGAAGATCTTTAAAAGTAAGTGATTTATTTTATCGCTAGTTATGATTTTGTGTCGCCTGTGCTGGTTTGAAAACGATGTTGACATGTGGAGCCGTCCTCAGGCAATCGAATGCTATGCTTTCGCCGTAAAGATTTTTTGAAATCTGACAAAGCAGTTAGATTACCAAGATTCTTGTTAAGGTAGTGGTTCCGTAGTGGAAGGAGTCAGGCACAGGAGGTAATTTGCTTGTGAAAGGTATTTAATAAAGTCACCAGTCAAAAACAAAACACTCTGGCGAAGCAAAATACCCACACGAATCAATAAATAACGGGCGCAAAACAGGCAACCCGGCAAAGCGAGAACCAAAATCAAATAGCTCTCAGTACACAGACTGGGATGCAACGAAGGCACAGAGACAAAATAACAATCACACACAAGGGGAAGAGGGGAAAGGAAGGAATATAACAGGGGCGTCATTGGGAGAAAATGAACAACAGGTGTGTACAATCAAGACAAAACCAACAGACACACAAAAAGGGGAGCGGTGATGGTTAGAAAGCCGGTGACGTCGACCGCCAAACACCGCCCGAACAAGAGGGACCGACTTCGGCAAAAGTCCCTGCAGGCCCACTCCCGACGGACGTCCTCTCGCAATCTACACCGGTAGTGATCGATCAGGGCCCTGTCGTTCCATCCTGCGCCGGCGGCCGAATCCCACTGGGACCGGGTGAAGGAGGGTTGAGCAGTGGTGCCTGTGGTGGTGCTGGTAGAGGCGCTGGAGGAACTCCTCCTCTCTCCCAACGGTCCATCGTCTGCAGGACGCGATCCATGGCGGTGCCGAGACGTTGCAACATGGTCGCATGCTGCTGGACGCGCTCCTCGACCGCCAACACGGGGGTGTCTGCTCCTGCTGACTCCATTTTCGGGTGCGTTATTGTGTCAGAATGCGTGGTGTAGTTGGTGCAAAAGTGTCAGGCGCAGGACAGCAGAGATGAGCAACACAACGTAGTGAAGCACGGGGGTGGCAGCATCATGTTGTGCTTTGCTTTGCTGTGTTGAAAAGGGCGAGGAAGGAGATGGAGTCACAATCCATGCCAGGCACACCTATGAGCTCTGTATCTCCACCTCCGACAGGCAGAGTCAACATACGTGGCTTCTGACAACAGAACTTGACCAACTGCTCACCAGGCACAGCAAGGGCTGCCCGGACCGTTATGCTGTTCTCCTATTCCAAGGATGTGTAACCGAAGAGTTATACCACGAGTAAGCACAGAATAAAAACTGGGATGGATCCCGAGGCAAATGTGGCTTACCAATGAACCTCCCAGTGTTCATCATTAGTCCTGTGTCTCAGAAGTTTCCGTCCATGACTGATGCAACCAGAAAAATCATTAAAGACATAGTCAATGAGTACTTGAGGTCACTGAGAAAGTCTGGACTTGCCGTTATGTAAGGATTTAGGCACTTTCCCATGTTTACTACAATATGTACTGTAAGCTATGTTTACTTGTCAGACTGCACAGTAGCCTAAAAACAAAATCTTCAAAATGCTTTAAATGCTTTATTATCCATATGTAAAAGCATATACTGTACAGTACTGTATTTCTTCATCAGCATCTTAATGATAAAATTACTCTTTCACAATGTCCATAACAAATTACTTCAAATATGCCATGATATTCTTTAGATATGTGTTGACTGAATATAAACAAGTGATGACTGCTTTTTTGCCTTTTTCTCGCTCACTCTAGGGTAAATGAAAACTACATCTCCAAAATGTTGTTACTTTTTAAACAAAGTGATTAGTATTATTAATTTGTTTAGAACTATATAAAAGCCTCTTAGGATCTGTGAGAATATCTAATGGAAAATGCCCCTTAGATTTTACTTTAGATTCCTCCAATCCTCTAAATGTCATTATTGGCGGAGGGTCACGTCATTGAAAAAAAATATTTTTAGATAAACTGTAGGCCTACCATAGGCGAAATGAGGCTCACTAGTGTTGAGTAATGTCTTATGTCTAATTATGTAGTAGACATCACAACTATGAAATAACACATATGGAATCACATTGTACAGCGTTCCATTCTAACAGAAACCCAAAGGGTTTTTTGTTTTTCATGGAATAGAAACATCATAGTATTAATCAACTTAATTAAGCAAGTACCAGTCAAAAGTTTGGACACACCTACTCATTCTAAGTTTTTTATTTATTTTTACTAATTTCTACATTGTATAATAATAGTGAAGACATCACAACTATGAAATAACACATATGGAACCAGTTAAGAACAAATTCTTATTTACAAGGACAACCCAACAGGGATTTGAACCCTGGTCACCCACTTGCCCCGCATTCTGTAGTACAGACATGGCCTGCTCTCCCTTATGTATTAGGAACTTTCCCATGTTAGGAACTTAGGAACTTTCCCATGTTTACTACAGTATTTATTGTAGACTGCACAGTAGTCTAATAAACAAATAAACACATTTCATAAAAAAATATCATAAAAACGACTCTAATTATGGATCCATAATGAATTACTTTGTGAATAAATATCACTGATTTACAGAAATATTGGAACAATTGTCTAATGAAGTTGTCTAATGAAGGCGAACAATTTAGATTCCTCCAATCCTGTAGCCTACTCCCGACGTCACATTGTACAGCGCCATAGAAACACGTGAGGGTTTCATTTGTCCTTTTTCTCTGAATAGAAACAACATAATACTAATCAAATCAATAAAGCCACATTTCTTAAAATCAATCTCATATACTATGTTATTACAAAAAAGGTTTTAAATTCTCTGGTAATGCCAATATGGAACACTATCAAATGCTTCTCAAAGATGCCCTCTGATGGTCAAACTAGCAATAACTTGCAGTAACAGTTGCCTGTAATCCATGGCTTCTGGTTGGGGTATGTACGTACAGTCAATGTGGGGACAACGTCATCAATGCACTTATTGATGAAGCCAGTGACTGATGTAGTGTACTCCTCAATGCCATCGGAATAATCCTGGAACATATTCCAGTCTGTGCTAGCAAAACAGTCCTGTAGTTTATCATCTGCTTCATTTGACCACTTTTTTATAGACCAAGTCACTGGTGCTTCCTGCTTGAATTTTTTCTTGTAAGCAGGAATCAGGAGGATAGAATTACGGTCAGATTTGCCAAACGGAGGGCAAGGGAGAGCTTTGTACGCGTTTCTGTGTGTGGAGTAAGGTGATCAGAGTATTTTTCCCTCTGGTTGCACATTTAACATGCTGATAGAAATTTGGTAAAACTGATTTAAGTTTCCCTGCATTAAAGTCCCCGGCCACTAGGATCGCCGCCTCTGGATGAGCATTTTCCTGTTTGCTTATGGCGGTATACAGCTCATTGAGTTCAGTTTTAGTGCCAGCATTGGTCTGTGGCGGTATGTAGACAGCCACGAAAAATACAGATGAAAACTCTCTAGGTAGATAGTGTGGTCTACAGCTTATCATGAGATACTCTACTTCAGGCAGGCATAACCTTGAGACTTCCTTAGATATCGTGCACCAGCTGTTGTTTACGAATATACATAGGCCCCCGCCCCGTGTCTTACCAGAGGCTGCTGTTATATCCTGTCGAGTGTATAATCCGCAAGCTGTATGTTATTAATGTCGTTGTTCAGCCACGTCTCGGTAAAACATAAGATATTACAGTTTTTAATGTCCGATGGCAAAGGCAGATTACCTACTCGTCGCCTCATCCTCACAAGGCACACCGATCTCTTTCCACGAAATCTCAGTTTCTTTCTCCAGCAAATTAAGTGTTCGGGTGTTTGGAGTATATCCTTCCTGTCCGAATCATTAAAGAAAAAATATTTGTCCAGTTCGAGGTGAAAAATTACTGTTCTCATGTCAAGAAGCTATTTTCGGTCCTAAGAGATGGTAGCAGAAACATTATGTACAAAATAAGTTACAAACAATGCGAAAAAAAAAAAAAAATAGCACGGTTGGTTAAGAGCCCATAATATGGCAGCCATCCCCTCCAGCGCCATTATTGTCTGTCATCTTCAGACTCATATAACCTCTCCCTGTCAGAGTCTGTAATACCAACATGTTTCAAGCAGACCACCATACTCCCTGTGCCCAAGAACATTAATATGGATTTAATTTAATTATCTCTCTTTAGCCTTAATATCGATTGCATAGCTTCTTTCTATGTCAATGATCATGGCAAGACTCTTGTAATTTGTTATCACAGAGACACACACACGCACAAGCACACACACCCATAGACACATGCTCAAGCACAGACACACGTACACACACACAAACACACGCACACACACATACACACTCACAGTGTGACATTGAGAGGTCTGTTTGGTCAAGGCACCGATGTGTCAACAGTAACTTGGATCTTCGGTAAGAAAACAGGATGAGCCCTATGTATTCTCTGTGAAGTGAGATCAGAAAAAAATACATAAATTAATAATTAAACACAATGTACAAAAACAAACCTTGGCATCACACTGATGCAACAAGAAAGCAATCCTGACCTACCCTTGTGCTGTGTGGCTGCCGGTTGCCTGGTTAGTTGTGGTGTAAGGGATTTAATGCATTAAAGTTGGTCTATGGAGAAATCCCTCTGCCATTTCCTGGTTGCTAAAATTCTAATAGTTCACTGAATTTCAGTTTAAGTGACAAAAGAAGCTAGTATAGTGTAGAGAATAATTGTACCATCTAAAAAATTTTTTCTCCATAACCCCAAATATTGCGTTTTCAGCTGTTTGGAGCTGGTGTACAAAACCGACAGTAAAATACATACAAATAGAGCACATAGATCAGGTATACCGCTTCTTAGCCTTGCTTTCATTGAGAATGACAGATCTATAACTCACATTTCTATGTGAATTTAGGACCGCTTTAGGTATCCCAAAAAGTATTTAACAATTATTTGATTAAACATTGAATTCGGCCACACTGCTATTAGCCCATTGAAACGCATTCAGTAACAGATTCATACATGGAAAAACAGATTGTAGTTTTTTTTTTAAATAAAATAATTACACGTTTATTTTTTATAAAAATTGGGAAACTGTATAATTATTTTTGTCACATATTTAACCCCTTTTTTTGGCACTAAACTACTTCCATATATACTTCCATCATTTTTTTTAACTGGCTACCATCAGGCGAGTCTTGGGAGGCTTGTGTGCGTCTAAGAGAAAAACAACCAAAGTGTTTGTGAGAGACACCTTTCCATAGAGGCATCGTAATAGTTTGTAGGCCAAACCATTCAGACGCTACAGACAGAAGTTGGCAGATTGTCGGTACCAACTTCAGACGAGTCCCATGACGCTTGTGGGGGTTGTAGAGCAAAACAACTGACATGTACGTGTTCATGAGAGTCACCTTTCCATAGATGGGGTCATAATAGTTTCTAGGCCAAACCATTTGGACGCTACAGACGTTTTCGTGAAAATACCAATTTTCGGGATGGTCTGACAGACACCACTGTAGCTCTGCCACCTTTCACCGCAGATGCGGAAGGCCAATATCAGCGGATATGGTGGATGTGAAGCCCATGCGAAAAAACATATCTCTAACTTAAAACAGACATTTAATGGAATGTTTTTAGTATGCTAATTAGCAACTTTGCAACTACTTACTACTTTTTTCCTCCTTTGCAACTACTTAGCATGTTAGCTAACCCTTCCCCTAACCCTAACCTTAACACGTTAACGACTCAAATACCAGTGGGTCGCTAGCGGGATCATCCCGACACTACCAGCTAAAACCTGTAGCGCCAGATTTAAAATCCGAAAATTGAATTATTAAGCATCCAGCTATATACAAGTGTTCCATACTCATCAAAAGCTCTGTTTCTAGGCAATATCACAGCGTTGTCAGATTTCAAAAAGGCTTTACGGCGAAAGCAGCACATTCATTTGTTTGAGGGTAGCACCTCACATATTTTCCAATAGCCATGTATCGATTAGCAATCATGGCACACACATAACACATTTCACAGCGAAAACAAAGTAATTACCTGTTGAAGAACTTCTGCTGAGGTCTTCCTAAGTGTCCAACAAAGACAATCCATGGTTCTTTTGTTAGAAAAAGTAACGTCTTTTATCCATAAATCCTCCATTTGGTTCATGCGTTATAATCAGAAACGACAGCCTCCATTACTCTTTTGAAACTCGGCGCCGACTCGTTAAAATTATACCTATAAACTTGTCCAAAAACAATCAAACATAGTTTTAAATGTATCCTTAGGAACCCTTTTACGTATATCTACTATTATAAATCAGCCGGAATATAAACTGAACGCTAAAAGCGATAAATAAGGCACAGCGCTTCTCATGCACGCAAGACTCTGAAGAGTTTTCATAAGGTGGTCTCTCGTTCCATGCTGTTTATCAATGGCGAAATTCCCCAAGATGGAGTAAAACACCGTCTCGTGGTTGATGACATCATAAGGAAGCGACGTGCACTGAGTTCACATGCCTATATATGGTCATTTTGGATAGGGAGGGCTCAAAATGAGCAATGTGTCAAAATGACTTTTTCAGGACAGAGATTCCTCAGGGTTTGCCTGCCAAATGCGTTCTGATTGACCCACAGACAAATGGTTAACAGTTTTGGAAAATTCAGAGTGTTTCCTATCCAATGGTGCTAAATATATGCATATCCCATTTTCTGGGCCTAAATGGGAGGCATTTTACTTTGGGCACGCCAGGCTCTCCATTAACCAACTGTAAGTGATCTGTTAACGGAGACAGCCTTGTTCTTTTGTCTGCCAGTAGACAAGGTTTCTTTAATTCAACCCCCCCCTACTTTCACGGTCAAAGAGCTTCTTCGGGTAGTCTTTTGAAGCAGACCAAATAAAATCAAATTTATTGGTCACATACACATGGTTAGCAGATGTTAATGCGAGTGTAGAGAAATGCTTGTGCTTCTAGTTCCAACAGTGCAGTAATATCTAACAAGTAATCTAACAATTCCCCAACAGCTATCTAATACACACAAATCTAAAGGCGTGAATGAGAATATGTACATATAAGTATATGGATGAGCGATGGCCGAGCGGCAGAGGCACGGTGCAGTAGATGGTATAGAATACAGTATATAAACTCAGCAAAAAAAGAAACGTCCTCTCACTGTCAACTGCGTTTATTTTCAGCAAACTTAACATGTATAAATATGCAAGATCCAAGAACTGAGACATAACCTGAACAAGTTCCACAGACATGTGACTAATAAAAATTGAATAATGTGTCCCTGAACAAAGAGGGGGTCAAAATCAAAAGTAACAGTCAGTATCTGGTGTGGCCACCAGCTGCATTAAGTACTGCAGTGCATCTCCTCCTAATGGACTGCACCAGATTTTACAGTTCTTGCTGTGAGATGTTACCCCCCTCTTCCACCAAGGCACCTGCAAGTTCCCGGACATTTCAATAAACGCGAATCCGACCATCACCCCTGGTGAGACAAAACCGCGACTCGTCAGTGAAGAGCACTTTTCGCCAGTCCTGTCTGGCGAAAAGTGCTTTGATGATGAGCTTTTAGGGTACTATGGTGTTGAATGCTGAGCAGTAGTCAATGAACAGCATTATTACATAGGTATTATTTTTGTCCAGATGGGATAGGGCAGTGTGCGGTGTGATGGTGATTGCTTTATCTGTCGACCTGTTGGGGCGGTATGCTAACTGAAGTGGGTTAACAAGTTGAAATGTTTTTCTCACGTCAGCCACTGAGAAGGAGAGGGGGGGCCGCAGTCTTTGAAAGCGATCTACGATGGTGGCACTGTATTATCCTCAAAGCGGGCAAAGAAAGTGTTTAGTTTGTCTGGAAGCGTGACGTCGGTTTCCATGATGTGGCTGTTTTTGTTTTTGTAGTCCGTGATTTCCTGTAGACCCTCCCACATACGTCTCATGTATAAGCCGTTGAATTGCAACTCCACCTTGCCCCGGTACCGGCATTTCGCTTGTTTGATTCTCTTGTGGAGCGAATAACTACACTGTTTATATTCAGACTTATCTCCAGACCTCTTTCAATGGTTCAATTCGTGGATTGTGCTTTCAGTTTTACGTGAATTCCGCCATCCATTCACGGTTTCTGGTTAGGGTAGGTTTTAATGGTCACAGTGGGTATGACGTCTCCAATGCACGTATTTATAAACACATTCACAGCATCAGCGTATAGGTCAATATTGTCCTCTGAGGCTGATCAGAACATATTCCAGTCCGCGTGATCAAAACAATCTTGGAGCGTGGCTTCCGATTGGTCAGATCAGCGTTGAAATGTTCTCTTACCTGGTACATCCTGTTTGAGTTTCTGCCTATAAGCCAGGACGAGCAAGATGGCGTCTTGGTCGGATTTGCCGAAGGGCGGGGGAGGGCTTTGAATGCATTGCAGAAGCTAGGGAAGCAGTGGTCGAAATTATTAGCCCTACACGTCGTGCAATCAACATGCTGATTAAATGTAGGTAGCATTGTTCTCAAATTTGCTTTGTGAAAATCCCCAGCTACAATAAATGCAGCCTCCAGATATATAGTTTCCAGTTTACATAGAGTCAAGTGAAGTTCCTTGAGGGCCGTCTTGGTGTTCGCTTGATGGGATGTGACTATAACTGACGAGGATTCTCTTGGTAGGTAGAATGGCCGACATTTGATTGTAAGGAATTCTAGGTCGGGTGAGCAAGAAGGACTTGAGTTCCTGTATGTTGTTATGATTACACCAAGAGTTGTGAATCATAAAGCATGAACCCCCGTCCATCCTCTTCCCAGAGAGGTGTTTATCTCTGTTGGCACGATGAATAGAGAAGCCCAACCGATTCCGACAACATATCCCGAGAGAGCCATTTTTCCGTGAAACAGAGAATGTTACAATCTCTGATGTCTCTCTAGAAGGCAACCCTCGCTCGAATTTTGTCTACCTTGTTGTAAAGAGACTGGACATTGGCGAGTAGTATACTTGGGAGCGATGTGCCCGTTTTCGAAGCCTGACCAGAAGACCGCTCCATCTGCCCCTTCTGCGTCGCTGTTGTTTTCGGTCAGCTGCTGGGATTAGATCCATTGTCCTTGGTGGTGGTCTGAAGAGAGGATCTGCTTCGGGAAAGTCGTATTCCTGGTCGCAATATTGGTAAGTTAATGTTGCTCTTATATCCAATAGTTCTTCCCGGCTGTATGTAATAAGACTTAACTTCTTGGGGATTGCTGGGGCACTAGCGCCCCAATCCCGACACTACCAGGTGAAATGCAAGGCGCCAAATTCAAAATCCAAAAGTTGAATTATTAAGATTTCCTGGGGTAACAATGTCAGAAATAATACATAAAAAACAAAATACTGCATAGCTTCCTAAGAACGTGAAGCGAGGTGACCATCTCTGTCGGCATCATCATCCCACTGTCTACATTTCCAGCTAAGATTTATTTATCCAACAATATCTATCTATAGTACTTTATTGGTATGTTACTGGTATCCCCCTGACGAGTGCTCTTAAAATACCATTGAGATACCAGTAATACCTTCTGGACAGGGGCTGGGAGGGCTAGGTGGTCCCAATGGGGAGGCTAGAGTAATATAGACTCAAATACTTTTTTTTCTTTCCTGTGCTAGAATGGATGACTGTGTACCACCTTGTTCTACTGAAATACATAGATACCTAATCTTCAAAACAGTTGTATTATTCCAGATTTTTGAAACAATGATTAATTGTCATATATTCCAGTTAAGTCTAACTTAGTGTGTGATATGTTCACACTTTTTTTATTTTTCAGTCCCCCTATCTAAGTGCCTCATTGGTGCTACTACTGTTTCTAAATAAGTCCCTTCCCTGCAGTACCTGTCTTGAAGTATGGATAAAATGTAAATATCTGTCTGATCCAGAAGACGCAGCATTTTCACTCAGGAAAGGGATCATAATTTTTTCCTTTTTATTTATAAAGATAACAAAACTGCTGTTTCTTGCATAATTTCAGCTTCCATCAAGCATTACATATAACTATTTAACTGCTTTTCCACTTTGGTGTGCCTTTAAGTCACAATGTATTTCTCTTTTTGTAAAACCATTCCCAGGAGTCAGAGTTTTTGTTTGTTTAAGTTCTTCAAACTGTAGTTCAGCTCTAGGGACTAGCCCTGCAGTGTAGATAAATGTAAAACCAATACACTCCTAAGATAAATATTATGATTTCAATGGAAAATGCTGGGGAAATCAAGAGGAGAAATACTATAGAGTAATGAATATTTCATTGTAAAACCCAGATCAAGCCACACTTAAAGTGAAGATGAGAGACTGATTGTATAGTTTTATTAGTCATATGTATGGGATACACATGGTATACAGCATCCAATGAAATGTTCACAGTTATGAAAACTTAGGACAATAAAGAGGCCTTTCTACTGACTCTGAAAAACACCAAAAGAAAGATGCCCAGGGTCCCTGCTCATCTGCGTGAACGTGCCTTGGACATGCTGCAAGGTGGCATGAGGACTGCAGATGTGGCCAGGGCAATAAATTGCAATGTCCGTTCAGTGAGACGCCTAAGAAAGCGCTACAGGGAGACAGGACGGACAGCTGATCGTCCTCGCAGTGGCAGACCACGTGTAACAACACCTGCACAAGATAGGGAAATATGAAAATCACACCTGCGGGACAGGTACAGGATGGCAACAACAACTGCCCGAGTTACACCAGGAATGCGCAATCCCTCCATCAGTGCTCAGACTGTCCGCAATAGGCTGAGAGAGGCTGGACTGAGGGCTTGTAGGCCTGTTGTAAGGCAGGTCCTCACCAGACATCACCGCCAACAACGTTGCCTATCGGCACAAACCCACGGTCGCTGGACCAGACAGGACTGGCGAAAAGTGCTCTTCACTGACGAGTCGCGGTTTTGTCTCACCGGGGTGATTGTCAGATTCACGTTTATCATCAAAGGAATGAGCATTACACAGAGGCCTGTACTCTGGAGCAGGATCGATTAGGAGGTGGTGTGTCACAGAATCGTCGGACTGAGCTTGTTGTCATTGCAGGCAATCTCAGCGCTGTGCGTTACAGGGAAGACATCCTCCTCCCTCATGCGATACCCTTCCTGCAGGCTTATCCTGACATGACCCTCCGGCATGACAATGCCACCAGCCATACTGCCCATTCTGTGTGTGATTTCTTGCAAGACAGGAATGTCAGTGTTCTGCCATGGCCAGCAACGAGCCCGGAACTCAATCCCATTGAGCAGATCTGGGAGCTGTTGGATCAGAGGGTGAGGGCTAGGGCCATTCCCGGGAACTTGCAGGTGCCTTGGTTGAAGAGTGGGGTAATATCTCACAGCAAGAACTGGAAAATCTGGTCCAGTCCATGAGGAGGAGATGCACTGCAGTGCTTAACCTCTTGGGGATAATTAAGGAGCGCTGGGGCACTAGCGCCCCGTTCCCGACACTACCAGGAGAAATGTAAGGCGCCAAATTCAAAATCCAAAAGTTGAATTATTAAATATTCATCAATATACAAGTGTTGCATAGTCATCAAAAGCTCTGATTCTTGGTAATATCACAGTGTTGTCAGATTTCAAAAAGGCTTTACGGCGAAAGCGCAACATTTGATTGTTTGAGGATAGCACCTCTCCTATTTTCTACATTAGCATAAATTCATATCCAGCGCGGGTCACACAAAACCCATATAAGAGCTAAAATAAATCACTTACCTTTCGAATAACTTCTGCTGTGGGCTTCCCAAGTATCCAACGAAGACATCCAATGGTTCTTTTGTTAGAAAAAGTCATTTATTATATCCATAAATCTCTGTTTGGTTGGCGCGTTATGTCCAGAAAATCCACCGTCGAGTCGCCCATTGACCCGTGAAGATAACGTGTTCAAATTATACCTATCACCTTTCCTTCTGCACTTAGGGCGACCGGAGTAGGGACCGGTCCATGCACCATCTGACTGCCGGTCGGTGCTGGGGAGGTTCCTCTAGGAGTCGAGGTAGCAGGCAGGGCATCCTCGTGTCACCCCAGGTGAGTTGGCACCAGGCTCACCCAGAGCCCCCTGTTGCACACATTTTTGTATATAAACGGTCACCTCATGAGCCGATCCCTTACAAGTTAAATTGTAAAATAAAGAAAATAGTTGGGCAATAAGACATGCTTTTTATTCAATGGGGCTAGGCAAAGCAGAGATGACAATATTTGTAATTCCACCCATACAACAATATAGCCTATTATTAAAGTTTTTTTATTATTTTATTATAGTTTTCTTTTCATCTTTATTTTAACTACTTGCGGAGTGGTGGGGCGCTATCATTGATAATGTATCCTTAGGAACACTTTTATGTATATTTACTATAATATTTCAACCGGATTATAAACTGGACGATAGGAAAGGAAAAAATCACAGCCGCGCACGAGCCAGTGAAAGCGCTTCCTCTTCTGTTTACAACCGATGACTAGTTCGAAATTCTTCTTCTATTACCATCCAGAGCAAGAGACTGTTGACATCCAGTGGAAGCAATAGGTACTGCAATCTTACTCCCAGAAATGGCTGTTTTCAATAGGGAGGGGTTCAAAATGAGGCAATGTGTCAAAACCACTTTTTTCAGGACAGAAATTCCTCTGGTTTTTGCCTGCTATATCCGTACTGTGATACTCACAGACATTATGTTAACACTTTTAGAAATTTCAGAGTGTTTCCTATCCAATAGTCCTAATTATGTGCATATGCTATTTTCTGGGCCTGAGTGGGAGGCATTTTACTTTGGGCACTCCAGACTCTCCAAAACCGTCACCTCGGGAGCCGCTCCCTAAGAAGTTAACAGGGGAAACAGACTGAGACCTGGATCTCTTTTACGGCTCTGCCCTGTGTAAACATGTTGACATGTACAGTTTTAGGCATACAGACAAGAACATTTCAAAACATACAATTCAAAGACACAATTCAACAGAAACAATCACAGACAACATCATATTGATCCTCGATAACATTTTTGAAATGGGCAAGGGACACCAGAGTGTCTAACTTAAGTTGGATCTGCAGTTCTTTCCATAAATAAGGTGCAAAGGAACTGAAGGCAGTCCTTCCCAACTCCGTGGAGACCGCAGGAGTCTCTAATGTAATCCACATCTGTGATCTGGTTTTAAAATTAGTATATCTAGTTGAAATTAATGATGATATATATGGAGGTAGTTTTAAAAGAAGTGCTTTATAAATAAACAAAAGAGCATGTTGCTCTCGCCTCACAGATAGAGAGGCCCAACCCACATGTTGATATAAGATACAGTGAGGAGTTTTGTAACTATCACCCGTGATAAACCTGAGTGCACAATGGTAAATAGCATCCAGTGGTTTTAATGTGTTTGCCGATGCATGCATATAAATAATATCACCATAATCTAAAACGGACATAATTTGTTTTCTATTTACGGAGGACAGACAAGCCCTGTTTCTGTAAAGGAATCCTATCTTAAATTTGAGCTTTTTTCCCAATTCAGTAACATGTTTTTTAAAATAAAGATTAAAAAAATAAAATAATAAAAAACTTTAATAATAGGCTATATTGTTGTATGGGGGGAATTACGTATTGCCATCTCTGCTTTGCCTAGCCCCATTGAATGAAAAGTATGTCTTATTGCCCAACTATTTTCTTTCTTTTACAATTTAAACACATTTAGCATAGACAATGTCATTGTTGTTGTTGTCTTAGGCAAACCACTTTCATTATCACAATAAGTAGTTAGAAGAGAGCCTATCATCTAACCAAACCCCTAAATATTTATATGCAGAGACCTGTTTTTTTTTAGTACCATCCAAGCTAGTGATTACAAAATTGTTTCTAACTGAGAGTTTAGACCTAGAAAAAAACACAACATTTGTTTTCTTAGCATTTAAAACAAACTGTAAAAGAGACCCCTGTAGTATCCTAAAATCAGACTCCAACTGCAATAAAGCTTGGTCCGCTCTTTGAGCAATAGAGTACATCACTGTGTCATCTGCATATAAATGGAAATGACAAAATCTGACATCCTTACCAATGTTGTTTATATAAAGTGAGAACAATAGTGGGCCAATTATTGAACCCTGAGGGACCCCTTTAAGTAACTGACGGCCTGAGTTCTATCTTTAAGATAGTCATAAAACCATTGGCAGGCATCAGTGCCCAGTCCTATAGATGACAGCTTACTCAAAAGGATAGCATGGTCTACAGTGTCAAAAGCTTTTGACAAATCTACAAACAACGCAGCACAATACTTTCTGTCATCTAAGGCATTTGCAATATCATTTACAACAAGCATAGTGGCCGATGTGGTACTGTGTTTAGATCTAAAACCAGACTGATTGGTACTAAGAATACTGTTAGCAGAAAGAAACGATTGTAACTGTTTGTTGAATAAAGATTCTAGGATCTTTGCCAGACAAGGGAGCCTAGAGATGGGTTGATAGTTATCCAAATCACTACCGTCACCTCCCTTATGTAATGGCAGAACAAAAGCTGCGTTCCACACCTTAGGGATATTTCCTGTGCTTAATGTTAGATAAAAAAATGTGTGTCACTGAACCAGCAAGGATAGGTGCAGCACACTTAAGTAAGTACGGGTCTAAATTGTCAGCGCCTAAGGATTTCTTAGTATCAATTGCACACAGGGCAGCTAGAACCTCTGCTTTAGTTATTTTCTGGAAACTAAAAACAGGGTTACCATTTTTCAGAGTAACGGTTGAAAAGCAAGATGAAAAATCAACTAACTGGCCGGTACCACAATGGCCACTTTTCCATTTCAAATAAAAAACCAGCAGAGATGAAATGCTTATTAAAAGCATCACAAATGTCATTTTTTCCACTTAGAATACAGGAGTCTGAGATCATGTGCTTAGGAAGAGAAACAGCAGAATTTCCCCGTTTCAGTGAATTAACGGTTTTCCAGAATTTTGCAGGATCTCCTGCAGAATCTGTCATAGCATTAAGGAAGTAATTCGATTTTGCCTTTTTGACAGCTGCAGTACATTTATTTCTCAATTGCCTAAAAAACAGCCAATCAGCTGGAGTACCTGTTTTCATCGCCAAGGCCCAGGCCCGATTCTTTTGCAGGAAATGTCCTGACAATTCAGGAGAGAACCAAGAACTGGTTCGGTTTCTTACTTTGTGATTCTTAACTTCTTAGGGAGCGGCAGGTAAGGTGACAGTTTTGGAGAGTCTGTCGTGCCCAAAGCAAAATGCCTGCCACTCAGGCTCAGAAAATAGGATATGCACATAATTAGTACTATTGGATAAGAAACACTCTGAAATTTCTAAAAGTGTTAACATAATGTCTGTGAGTATAACATAACTCATTTAGCAGGCAAAAACCAGAGAAAAAAACATCCGAAAATCAGTTTCTGGTGACCTTTGGCTCTCTTAGACACACTCCATATTGAATCCATTTGTTACCTGGACTGAGACTGCAGTACCTATGGCTTCCACTAGATGTCAACAGTCTATATATAAAGCCTCAGAGAGATTGGAGTAAGCAGGGCGAATAGGTACAGGAAATTGCCTTGGGACCTCAAATGTCAACAAGTTTTCTCGGGGGCAAGTCTGGCTGGCGCGCCCCGCTTTATTTTACTTATATAAGGTATAGGTGACCATCCGAGTGAAATATTATGGCTAAAATTCATAAAAGGATAGCTAAGGATGCATTTTAACTGGTATTTGATTTGTTTAGGAAAAGTTTATAGGTATATGTGAACGCGTTCTCTTCACGTTTCAATGGGCGATTCGACGTTGGATTTTCTGAACATAACGCGCCAACCAAACAGAGATTTATTGAAATAATAAATGACTTTTTATAACAAAAGAACCATGGATTGTCTTCGTTGGACACTTGAGAAGCCCTCAGCAGAAGTTCTTCAAAAGGTAAGGAATTTGTTTTCGCTGTGAAATGTGTTTTGTGTGAACCGCGATGGTTTATGAATTTATGCTAATGGTAAATATTGGAGGTGCTACCCTCAAACAATCAAATGTTGTGCTTTCGCCGTAAAGCCTTTTTGAAATCTGACAACGCTGTGATATTGCCAAGAAGCAGAGCTTTTGATGACTATGCAAAACTTGTATATTGATGAATGTTTAATAATTCAACTTTTGGATTTTGAATTTGGCGCCTTGCATTTCGCTGGGTAGTGCTAGCGCCCCACCATTCCCTAAGTAGTTAAGCTGGGCATGTTTATCAGACATATAGGTAACAATAGAAGAGAAAAAAGCAAGGGCTAAAACCGGGTCCAGAATGCAGCAAGTGGATAAAAGCTCAGAGTGATATATGTCAAGGATAAAAGCTTGCTGTGAGAAATGTTTATAATTTCTCTTATAGATTATACAGGGATCAGAGATTTTCAGCCTGGTATCTCTAATTCAAGCAATAGGGCAGTGGTCACTGATATCATTTGCAAAAACCCCACTGGCTGTGTATTTATGGGGGGTATTTGTTAGAATAATGTCTAGTAGAGTAGATTTTACTGGGTTCTTAAAGTTGGGACGGGTTGGTTTAGTTATCAACTGAGTTAGATTTAGCTCAGTGCAAATGTCTCTTAATTTATCGAACACTGGTGAGAGCCAATCCAGGTTAAAATCTCCCAAAATCAGTAAAAAGTACAATATGTTTACAATTTAAACAATGGTATTTTATTGATCTGTTTTCAGTGTCAGTAGAGTAGGCTTAGGCTACCATCGTATTAAAAAAAGATTCTGCTAACGTTTCCAGTCAAAGTGTAGTAGAATTTCCATACATATTTATCAAAGGTGTAACGAATACGCTGAGGCAGAGTTAGAATCCATGTGCGGAAGTTTATTCAGGGCAGGTTGCGGGAACATATACGAGAAGGCAGGCAGAGGGTCAAAACCAGAGAAGCAGTCAGATCTGTCGTCATCCAAAGGGGTAATCCAATAGGCATAGGTCAGTAGGCAGGCAAGAGATCGTAACATAAACATCAGTCAAACAGGTGATCAGAACACTCGGTAAGGCAGGGTAACTGGCAATACTTCGCAAAGAGTCCATGCATAGTTACAGGTTAAATAGTCAACCAAACAGGAAATTGGTGCAGAGGAAGCCAGGGGGAGTGGAGCACAGTCAGTACTCAGGTGAGGGCTCCCTCTGCTGGTTTGGCCTCACAAAAGGACAAATTTTTCCCATACAAAGGAAAGAAATGTCTCTGATATAGCCTATGCCACTTCGCGCTTGTTAATAGCCTAAATTATCACTATCCAATCTTTTAATCACATTAGGAATAGTAGGCTTATTTTACTCTGCAAATGCGATGATAGAGGCATGCAATCCTTTGTCATAAAGGTGCATTGCTATGGTGAAAAAATTGCTTCCCCAAAACTTGCTAGCTTATTTTTGATAACTTACTGTAGGTAGTGTTGTTGTTAACACCTGGTTAGCATAACAGCTAAACTCAAAATTTATCAGACTTGACTTACCAGCGATTAATATATATATTTGTTTTACCTTCATTTAACAAGGCAAGTCAGTTAAGAACAAATTCTTAAGAACACAGCCTACCATGGCCAATTGTGCAACACACTATGGGACTTGCAATCACAGCCAGATGTGATGCAGCCTGGATTTAGACCGCTGCGCCACTCGGGAGCCTGATATTGTAGCAAAACCTGTACTGACAGCTGTCTGGGTTCAGGTCTTGACAGGAAAAAAGGTTTCTTCGCTTTTCTGACAGTTCTTGAGTCTTATCTCAATGTTATCACCAATGGGAATCTGTAAATATATTTTTTCCCATTGTCTTTCCTGCCTTGTTTGGGGTAGCCACTCGGATTTTGTTGTCGGAATATTTTATAAATATGTTATACTCATACAATTGCTCAGAGAAAGAGATGTTGTTTGACAAGTAATGGAACTGAACCTTTTTCTAAAATGTTTTATGAGATTCGAGAACACATTAGGAGGGAGTTTAAACCGTTCCTCCATACAGAATCTTTCAAGATCCTTGATATCCTTCATCTCTGATTATGGACTGCCCTCTTCAATTCAAACCACAGGTTTCAATGGGTTTCAAGTCCGGAGACTGAGAGAGCCATTGCAAAATGTTAAATCTGTGGTCAATTAACCATTTCTTTGTGGATTGAAAACAGGGGTGTCAATAATTTTGACCGCTGTCGTTTTTGAGAGAAAAAATGGTTACTTGCTAAACAAAATATATTTCTCTGTGCAGTTGTATTAGTATAAAATAATATAATTTCCATTTTTTTTTAGCATACAATATACTGTAGCACAGTATTTGTATTATGTATTTTATAGTCTTTTTTGCTCATTTTTCACCAAGGTCTTGTCCACACATAGAGTATGTGATAAAAATAGCCACAGTGGACTGTTTAAATGCTCAATCTTAATGGTGTGATTAGTGCTGTATCTATCCCTTGGTATAGCAATTTATTTTTGCACCATTATGGCTTTAAAGCTATGACCTGCTGACTCAGGCAGTTCTTAGTAACAAACAGTAATATTAAAATGGCTATGCCTATGGAAATATACACTGAACAAAAATGGGAATGCAACATTTTTCATGAGCCAAAAACATTTTGTTCCCAGGAATGTTCCGTACTCACAAAAAGGTTAATTCTTTCAAATGTTGAGCACAAATTTGTTTACATCCCTGTTATTGAGCATTTGTACTTTGCCAAGATAATCCGTCCACCTGACATGTGGCATATCAAGAAGCTGATTAAACAGCATGATCATCACACAGGTGCACTTTCTGCTGGGGACAATACAAGGCCACTTTGAAATGTGCATTTTTGTCACACAACACAATGCCACAGATGTATTTTGAGGGAGGGTACAATTGGCATGCTGACTGCAGGAATGTCCACCAGAGCTGTTGCCAGTGAATTTAATGTTCATTTCTGTACCATAAGCTGCCTTAAACTTTGTTTTAGAGAATTTGGAAGTACGTCCAACCGGTCTCACAACCACAGTCCAAATCAAATCAAATGTTATTTGTCACATACACATGGTTAGCAGATGTTAATGCGAGTGTAGTGAAATGCTTGTGCTTCTAGTTAAGACCATGCAGTAGTATCTAACAAGTAATCTAACAAATTCACAACTGCCTTATACACACAAGAGTAAAGGAATGAGTACGAATATGTACATATAAATATATGTATGAGCGATGGCTGACCGGCGTAGGCAAGATGCAGTAGATGGTATGGAGTACAGTATATACATATGAGATGAGTAATGTAGGATATGTAAACATTATATAAATGGCATCATTTAAAATGTCTAGTGATACATTTATTTCATCCAATTTTTTATTATTAAAGTGGCTAGAGATTTAAGTCGATGGCCGAACGGCATAACCCAACGCCAGCCAAGGGCCTCCACATCAGGCTTCTTCGCCTGCAGGATCGTCTGGGGGGAGTGGGTGCTGTGGAATATTTCTGTTTGTAATAAAGCCCTTTTGTGGAGAAAAATCCATTCTGTTTGGCTGGGCCTGGCTCCCCAGTGGGTGGTCCTTGCTGCCTAGTGGGGGGGGTCTACCTCCATAATGGAACTTCAGAGATATTGTCTAAAGTTGTACTTGTTACAGACAACATTTTGTGCTGACGAACATTTTATGTTCATTCATATTCTTTGTACAAATGCAATTACTGGATGTTTCAAAAACACCAAGTCAACCCTGAAGAATACTTTTGTTTATTTTGATATGAGATAAGGCATTTATTTTCCCAAGCTATATACTCTCTGCCTCAGATGCATTCATTTCAACATGACACTACTCACCACTCAGATACACTTAGGTGAGGTAATATGCTTACTAACTTTGAATAGGTTGTACACTATCCGTGTAACTAACTATTCAAACTGTATACCTGCCAGGGAAAGCAATATAATACACATAGGACCACAACGGTGTCTTTGCTCCATGGCGTGTTGTGAATGGGTTACCTGTGATGGATTCAAAGGTTTGCTGCCCAACCTTGCTGTATCAACAATCTTCAAACATATAGCTAAATACTGCTCACAATAACCAAAGCCCACAGATCTGCACAAAGTAAAGGTTCTGTAAGGATTGAGAATATGGGAGCCATAACCACAGATCTGAGATCAGAAAATAACTCTGGCAAGGGATCATGAGCAGACTGAATGGGCTAAGAAAACACAATAGAAGCCAACGTGTTAGATCAGAAATCCATACACTATCTTTTATTGTAGGATCATCCAGCCGGCACTATTTCCTCCAAACTTTGTATAAAGTTGAAGTTGCAGTGCAATGTTTACAAACTATTAGACTTGGGATGGGCTCTTTTTGACAATGATTAATTGCCTGCAGTTTATCAACATTTGCTGACATATGGTGAGATGACACAACTCTATGGGGTGTCAATCAATCTGTCCATGATTTGAATATGTGCCTATATGTATTTTCTTTTTACCTCTTGGTGAATCCCTGAAGATTATTTCCAATGTCATATTTTCTTAAGGTCAATTTGTGTTTTGGGTATAGTAATTCATGGATTGACATATTTTTTATTATACTGTTTTAATGATGCATATTATTAGTTCGTTTTTCATTATTTCACTAAAGTAACAAAAAGAACACTAAGGGGGCCTTTGAAATTCTTTTGAACATGCTCTTTTATTAAATACACTTTTTAAATGACAAAAATGTGAAGCTATGTATTATGTAAGCATGCATGCAAAACAAATATAGCAGATCAGAGAAATGTCATCAAATAAATTATATTACACGGAAAACAATATAAATAATAACATGTAATAAATATATAGATACATTGAGCTGGGAGGGAGTTGAATCATTAACTCAAGTCATGATGATCCTAGGTTATTATCATTTTATTACTAAGTTACTTTTCGTCAACTTAACATAAAGCCTTATTGACAATCTGTACATAATCAATGCCCAAAACATGAATTCACTAACAGTATGTTCAAGATCAGGTTGGTTAACACACAGGGTTAGCTTGGGGCAATAGGTTGTTTAGAATGGAACTACAGTGCATTCGGAAATTATTCAGACCCCCTGACTTTCTCCACATTTTGTTACGTTACAGCCTTACTCTAAAATATATATATATATATTTTTAATCATCATAAAAAAATAATCATAAAAACAATACCCCATAATAACAAAGAAAAAACAGGTTTTATGAAAATGTATTCAGACCCTTTCCTCAGTACTTTGTTGAAGCACCTTTGGCAGTGACTACAGCCTTGAGTCTTCTTGGGTATGACGCTACAAGATTGGCATGCCTGTATTTGGGGAGTTTTTCCCATTCTTCTCTGCAAATCCTCTCAAGCTCTGTCAGGTTGGATGGGGAGCGTATCATGACACAAGGCGAGACCCAGATGAAGACACAGGAGGCAGATGGTTGGAGTCTTACAATGTTAAATAATCCAAAAGGAGTAGGCAAGAGAATGGTCGTGGACAGGCAAAAGGTCAAAACCCGATCAGAGTCCAGGAGGTACAGAGTGGCAGAAAGGCTTGTGGTCAAGGCAGGCAGAATGGTCAGGCGGGCGGGTACAGAGTCCAGAACAGGCAAGGGTCAAAACTGTGAGGACTAGAAAAAAGAGAATAGCAAAGGCAGGAGTACGGGAAAAAATGCTGGTTGACTTGGAACATCCAAGACAAACTGGCACAGAGAGACAGAAAACACAGGGATAAATACAATGGGGAAAACAAGCAACACCTGGATGCGGTGGAGACAATAACAAGGACAGGTGAAACTGATCAGGGTGTGACAGAGCGTCGCTGCACAGCTATTTTCAGGTCTCTCCAGAGATGTTCGATCGGTTTGAAGTCCGGGCTCTGGCTGGGCAACTCAAGGACATTCAGAGACTTGTCCCGAAGCCACTCCTGTGTTGTCTTGGCTGTGTGCTTTAGGTCATTTTCCTGTTGGAAGGTGTACGTTCGCCCCAGTGTGAGGTCCTGAGCTCTCTGTATAAGGATATCATCAAGTATCTCTGTACTTTGCTCCGTTCATCTTTCCCTCGATCCTGACTAGTCTCCCAGTCCCTGAAAAACATCCCCACAGCATGACGCTGCCACCATCATGCTTCACCGTAGGGATGGTGGCAGGTTTCCTCCAGACGTGATGCTTGGCATTCAGGCCAAAGAGTTCAATCTTGGTTTCATCAGACCAGAGAATCTTGTTTCTCATGGTCTAAGAGTCTTTAGGTGCCTTTTGGCAAACTCTAAGCAGGCTGTCATGTGCCTTTTACTGAGGAGTGGATTCCATCTGGCCACTTTACCATAAAGGACTTATTGGTGGAGTGCTGCAGAGATGGTTGTCCTTCTGGAAAGTTATTCCATCTCCAAAGAAGAACTGTGGAGCTCTCTCAGAGTGACCATCTTGGTCACCTCCCTGACCAGGCCCTTCTCCCCCGATTGCTCAGTTGGCTGGGCAGCCAGCTCTAGAATGAGTCTTGGTGGTTCCAAACGTCCATTTAAGAATAATGGAGGCCATTGTGTTCTTGGGCCCCTTCAAACCTGCAGAAACGATTTGGTACCCTTCCCCAGATCTGTTCCTCGACACAATTCTGTCTTGGAGCTCTACGGACAATACCATAGTCCTTTTTTTCTCTGTGGGACCTTAAAAAGACAGGTTTGTGCCTTTCAAAATCATGTCCAATCAATTGAATTTACAACTCTTACCTGTCGAGGTCCGGAGCCGGTGGGTTTCCTGTTCTACCTGATAATGAATTAATAGCACAGACCCTGATTAGAAGGGAACAATGAAAAACTGCAGTGGAACTGGCTTCGAGGTCCAGACTTGAGTTTGAGGGCCATAGGAAAACCAGTTTTGAGTTCTGCATGGAACTCAAAATAGTTATAGCTGGAACCAAAAGGGTTCTACCTGTAACAAAATATGGTTCTTCAAAGTGTTCTCCAATGGGGACAGCCGAAGAACCCTTTTAGGTTATAGATAGCAGCTTTCTTTCTAGGTCCTCATTAAAAAGCAAGCACTGGATTTGTCTAGAATACTCCTTTGTCATTTGACAGCATCTCTCCATTATCTCTGTCTGTGTGTGTGTTTGAGACAGTAGAAGAACAGGGTGGCATTGACAAGCCGACATGCTGGTCATGGCTGACCCCTGTCTGTTAAGTACGGGGGAAGAGTCGTATGACATGAGTCATTGTGTATTCATGAACTCTCTGCCACAGTGCTAATGAGTGGCCAGAGGAGTCCAGCCAGGCCATGTGGCTGTGGGCGGAAGAGTTGAGGGAAGGATGAGGTGGGCAGCTCTGGATATGGGTGGAAGGGTTGAGGGAGGGATGAAGGGAGGGAGTGAAGGGTTGGGGTGGGTAGCTGTGACATTGTTTCCGTCCAAAATGGCACCCTATTCCCTATGTATTGCATGAAAAGGGCCCATAGGGCACTATATAATGAATAATATAGGATGTCATTTGGGTCACAGCCATGGTTGTGGTTGGATGGGATAGGGTGGGTGCAGTAGCCATGACATTTTCTCTGACACCTCGCTGTTAGTTAAATAACATTCTCAGAGAGAGAAAATAGAGAATAAGGTAGTGGGTCTTGGCACTTTTCCAAAGTAGCCTTTCTCTGTTCTCTGTCCTGGCTACTAGATAGATACCACCTTCCACAGTGTCCTCGGTTTCTACACCATTTCTTCATATTCCAAAGAGACACACTTAACATACAATAAAATTGGGATGATATGTAGTAATGAATTTTCCATTTCAACTGCACCTGCTCCACAGTCTCATTTAAGCCTGGTCAGTGAAGAATAATTGTCATATATTATTCCCATTGAAGTCTGCTGGTAATAGGGCAGGGGATATCGAACAGGCTGACATTACAGGAGATGGAGTCGTGAACTCTTGGAGTACTGTGTGAGATATCACAATATTTGGAGAATAAACAGCTAGACACAAGGGTATACAAGTCAAATCCAATCCAATTTTATTGTCACATGCTTCGCGCAAACAACAGGTGTAGACTAACAGTAAAATGTTTACTTACGGGTCCTTTTCCAACAACGCAAAGTTAAGATAAAGATAACTTTAAAATAGTGACATGAGGAATAGATACACAGTGGACAACAAATAACAATAACGAGTAAAAGTAAGATGGCTATATTTAGGGATTACCATTACCAAATCGATGTGCAGGGGTACCAGGTAATTGAGATATCTATGTACAGTACATATAGTTAAGGGTAAAGTTACTTCTCAACAGGATATAAAATAGATAGTAGCAGTAACGTATAATGTGAGTGTGCGCATGCTATTTGTGTGTGAGTGGGCGTATGTAGTATTAGTGTGTGTGTGTGTGTGTGTGTGTATGCATGTGTGTGTTGGGATGTCAGTGTAAGTGTGTGTGTGTGTGTGTGCATAATCAGTGCAAAAAAGGTCAATGCAAGTAGTCCGGGTAGCCATTTGATTAACTGTTTACCAATCTTGTTTAGCAATCTTATGGCTTGGGGGGTAGAAGCTGTTCAGGGTCCTGTTGGACGTGTTGCACTGGTACTGCTTGCAGTGCAGTAGCAGAGAGAGCAGTCTACGGCTAGAATGGCTGGAGTTTGACATCTTTTGCGGCCTTCCTCTGACACCACCTGGTGTAGAAGTCCTGGATGGAAGGAAGCTCGGCCCCATGATGTACTGGGCCGTACTCACCACCTGTACCAAGTGGTGTTGCAGCCAGTAAATATGATCTCCATGATGCAGCTGCATAACTTTTTGAGGATCTGAGGGCCCATGCCAAATCTTTTCAGCCTCCTGAGGGGGAAGAGGCATTGTCATTCATGCCTTTTTCACAGCTGAGGGTGTGTGCGAACCACGTTAATTTCTCAGGGATGTGGACACTGAGGAACTTGAAGCTCTTGACCCGCTCCACTATAACCCCATTTGTTTTCTGTAGTCTACAATCAGCTCCTTTGTCTTGCTGACATTGAGGGAGAGGTTATCGTCCTGGCACCACACTGCCAGGTCTCTGACCTCCTCCATATAGGCTGCCTCATCGTCATCAGTGGACAGTCCTACCACTGTTGTGTCATCAGCAAACTTGATGATGGTGTTGGAGTGTTGCGAGGCCACGCAGTCATGGGTGAATAGGGAGTACAGGAGGGGACTAAGCACACACCCCTGAGGGACCCCCTTGTTGATGGTCAGCGAGCCGGATGCGTTGTTGCCTACCCTAACCGCATGGGGGCCGCCCGACAGGAAGTCTAGGATCCAGTTGCAGAGGGTGGTGTTCAGTCCCAGGGTAGTGAGCTTGGTGATGAGCTTGGAGGTGACTATGGTTTTAAATGCTAAGCTGTAGTCAGAGAACAACATTCTTACATAAGTATTCCTTTTGTCCAGGAGGGTGAATGCAGTATGGAGTGCAATAGAGATTGCATAATCTTTGGATCTGTTGGGTAAGAATGCAAATTGGAGTGGGTCCAGGGTGTCTGTGATGATGGTGTTGATGAAATACATGACCAGCCTTTCAATGCATTTCATGACTATAGGCAGGTTACCTTGGCGTTCTTGGGCACGGGGTCTATGGTGGTTTGCTTGAAACAAGTTGGTATTACAGACTGGGTCAGAGATAGGTTGAAAACACTTGCCAGCTGTTCAGCGTATGCTCTGAGTATGCATCCTTGTATTACGCCTGGCCCAGCGGCATTGTGAATGTTAACCTCTCAGGGATTGCTGGGGCGCTAGCGCCCCAATCCCGACACTACCAGGTGAAATGCAAGGCGCCAAATTCAAAATCCAAAAGTTGAATTATTAAACATCCACCAATATACAAGTGTTCCATACTCATCAAAGCTCTGTTTCTTGGCAATATCACAGCGTTGTCAGATTTCAAAAAGGCTTTACGGCGAAAGCAGCACATTTGATTGTTTGAGGTAGCACCTCACATATTTTCCCATAGCCATGAATCCATTAGCCATCATGGCACACACATAACACATTTCACAGCGAAAACAAATCAATTACCTGTTGAAGAACTTCTGCTGAGGTCATCCTAAGTGTCCAACGAAGACAATCCATGGTTCTTTTGTTAGAAAAAGTAATGTATTTTATCCATAAATCTCCATTTGGTTTGGCGTTATAATCAGAAACGACAGCCTCCACTCCTCCTTTGAAACGTGACGAGAACTCGTTCATCTTATACCTATAAACTTGTCCAAGAACAATCAAACATAGTTTTAAATGTATCCTTAGGAACACTTTTACGTATATTTACTATTATAAATCAACCGGAATATAAACTGAACAATAAAGACGGTAAAAAAGACACAGCGCGCCTTGTCGGGAGCTGGCAGAGTACTGTTGACATAAAAAGTACACTTCCTGGTTTGCTGTTATTCTCTGGTCTAAAGCATCCAAATTGAAAATTTACACTGTCTCGAGACTGTTGACATCTAAAGGAAGCGATGGGTACTGCATTCATATGCCCTTATATGGTCATTTTCATGAGGGAGGGGTTCCAAATGAGCAATGTGTCAAAATCACTTTTTCCAGGACAGAAATTCCTCGGGGTTTTTGCCTGCCATATGCGTTCTGTGGTTAACACTTTTGGAAAATTCAGAGTGTTTCCTATACAATGGTACTAAATATGTGCATATCCTATTTTCTGGGCCTGAATGGGAGGCATTTTACTTTGGGCACGCCAGGCTCTCCAAAACCGTCACCTCGGGATCCACTCCCTAAGAAGTTAACCTGTTTAAAGGTGTTACTCACATTGGCTACGGAGAGCGAGATCACGCAGTCGTCCAGAACAGCTGGTGTTGGATAGGAAATGTTCTAAAAGTGTTAACATTTTGGCTGTGAGTATAACAGAACGGATATGGCAGGCGAAAACCCGAGGAATTTCGGTCCTGGAAAAAGTGGTTTTGACACATTGCCTCATTTTTAACCCCTCCCTTATGAAAATGCCCATATAAGGGCATATGAGTGCAGTACCTATTGCTTCCTCTGGATGTCAACAGTCTCGAGAAAGTGTTCTGATTCTTTTTAGATGCTTTTAGAGCAGAGAAGAAGACGAATAAGGAAGTGTCCACACAGATGTCAATAGACGTAAATGCGCACTCCCGGCTGGCGCGTTCTGTGGTTTTTTCCTTTCTTATCGCCCAGTTTATATTCCGGTTGAAATATTATACAACATATACATTAAAGTGTTCCTAAGGATACATTTAAAATTATGTTTGATTGTTCTTGGACAAGTTTATAGGTATAAGTTGAACGAGTTCTCTTCACGTTTCAATGGAGGAGTCGACGCTGTATTTTCTCATTATAACGCGCCAACCAAACGGAGATTTATGGATATAATACATTACTTTTTCTAACAAAAGAACCATGGATTGTCTTCGTTGGACACTTGGGAAGCCCTCTGCAGAAGTTCTTCAAAAGGTAATTGATTTGTTTTCGCTGTGAAATGTGTTTTCTGTGAACCGTTGAGGCTTATGAATTTATGATAATGGCAAAAATATGTTAGGTGCTACCCTCAAACAATCAAATGTGGTGCTTTCGCCGTAAAGCCTTTTTGAAATCTGACAACGCTGTGATATTGCCAAGAAGCAGAGCTTTTGATGACTATGAAGCACTTGTATATTGATGAATGTTTAATAATTCAACTTTTGGATTTTGAATTTGGCACCTTGCATTTCACCGGGTAGCCCCACCACTCTGTAAGAAGTAATCACACAGAAATACATACACACACACATACGGTATAGGTTATTGATTACTAACATAATGCAATGAAAACAGGTCCCTAGTAGACTAACAAAAGCATGACCGTTTTAATGACATCACAATGACATCACAAAATAGACATTCATTTCCCATATTCCGTCATTCTTTATGTTAGAAATATTGTTTCAATGTCCAATCTTTTGACATGAGAGTTTTTAGGCGGGACACACTCTGTAGACAAAGCATCCCCCCCTTTCCTCTCTTCTGTGGGAGAAATGGATCTGGATATCTTCAAACATGTGCCAAGCTGATCTGGCACCTTTGATCCTCACCA
Organism: Brachymystax lenok tsinlingensis; assembly: GCA_030435695.1. Taxonomy (NCBI): domain Eukaryota; kingdom Metazoa; phylum Chordata; class Actinopteri; order Salmoniformes; family Salmonidae; genus Brachymystax; species Brachymystax lenok. Next base: position 32,683,342 of record CM059814.1, read on the forward strand.
AGGAGCGAGAGTCATGACAGTCCCCCTGTGGTGGATTCAACCTTGGAAGGATTCTGCAAGTTGCAACCAACCATAAAAATGACCACGAGATGTCCTGGTTGGGGATCATCGTTGCGGTCCCCCTCTGCTGGTTTACCCTGGTAAGATTTCTGCAGGCTGCCGACCACTACAACAATGGCCAGGGGATGTCCTGGTTGGGGATTGCTGTTCCGGACCAGTCGTCCGAATGCCCAGGCTGGTAGATCTAAGCAGTAACTTAGGCAGATGTTAACAACGCACAACACTCATGAAATACACAACTACATTTCTTCCCCAAATGAGCGGCATTGTGGCATTAACTGATGATTGTGTGGGAAACTTGTGCATGGCTCTACCACTTCCTAAGTGTCAAAGAAAATGAAACAAAAATAAATAACAGCATAAACAAAAGTTTTACAAAATAGAGTTACCAACCTTAATCATCTAATTGGATTGTATTCTATATACAGTTGAAGTCGGAAGTTTACATAAACAATTTTTTACATAAACAATTTTCAACCACTCCACAAATATCTTGCTAACAAAGTATAGTTTTGGCAAGTCGGTTAGGACATCTACTTTGTGCATGACACAAGTAATTTTTCCAACAATTGTTTACAGACAGATTATTTAACTTATAATTCACTGTATCACAATTCAAGTGGGTCAGAAGTTTACATACACTAAGTTGACGGTGCCTATAAACAGCTTGGAAATTCCAGAAAATTATATCATGGCTTTAGAAGCTTCTGATAGACTAATTGACATCATTTGAGTCAATTGGAGGTTTACCTGTTGATGTATTTTAAGGCCTACCTTCAAACTCAGTGCCTCTTTGCTTGACATCATGCGAAAATTAAAAGAAATCAGCCAAGACCTCAAAAAAAATTGTAGACCTCCACAAGTCTGGTTCATCATTGGGAGCAATTTCCAAACGCCTGAAGGTACCACATTCATCTGTACAAACAATAGAACGCAGGTATAAACACCATGGGACCAAGCAGCCGTCATACCACTCAGGAAGGAGACGCGTTCTGTCTCCTAGAGATTAACGTACTTTGGTGCGAAAAGTGCAAATCAATCCCAGAACAACAGAAAAGTACCTTGTGAAGATAGAGGAAACAGGTACAAAAGTATCTATATCCACAGTAAAACGAGTCCAATATCGACATAAGCTGAAAGTACACTCAGCAAGGAAGAAGCCACTGCTCCAAAACCGCTATAAACAAGCCAGACTACATGGGGACAAAGATCATCGTTTTTGGAGAAATTTCCTCTGGTCTGATGAAACAAAAATAGAACTGTTTGGCCATGATGACCATCTTTATGTTTGGAGGAAAAAGGGGGAGGCTTGCAAGCCGAAGAACACCATCCCAACCGTGAAGCACGGGGGTGGCAGCATCATGTTGTGGGGGTGCTTTTCTGCAGAAGGGACTGGTGCACTTCACAAAATAGATGGCATCAAGAGTAAAGAAAAGTATGTGGATATATTGAAGCAACATCTCAAAACATCAGTCAGGAAGTTAAGGCTTGGTCGCAAATGGGTCTTCCAAATGGACAATGACCCCAAGCATACTTCCAAAGTTGTGGCAAAATGGCTTAACTACTTAGGGAGCAGTGGGGCCTGCTTTAGTGGCAGGCATTTTGCTTTGGGCATGCCAGACTCTCCAAAACCGTCACCTCACCTGCCGCTCCATAAGAAGTTAATAAATAATTAAACCAATTTGTGCATCGCTTATTCATCACTTAGGCTAGGGTTCTTGCGGATCCAGGAATATTTCGACGTTCAGAATGAGACTGATGAGGTAATAATGCTTGATTGTTATTAATGTAAGAGATATTTATAGATCTTTAAAGTTAAGTCGGGAGATAGTAACTCGGTAAACAACTTTTCCCGTGATGCCCCAAATACCTAATGAGTTAATTGTTACATGATTAATTTAATTGAGTTATAATTAAACATATTAGGTAATTATTTGATTAATTAATCATCACATTAACGATAGTCACATCACGACACCTGTAATCCATGGCTTCTGGTTGGGGTATGTATTGTCTGGTAAACTCCTCAATGTTATCGGATGAATCCTGGTACATATTCCAATTTGGGCTAGCAAAACAGTATTGTAGCTTAGTATTTGCTTCGTTGGACCACTTCCATACTGAGCGCGTCACTGGTACATCCGGTTAGAATTTTTGCTTGTAAGCAAGAACCAGGAGGATAGAGTTATCGTCTGATTTGCCAAAGGGAGAGCAAGGGAGGGCCTTGTATACCCTGGGACTATGATTTGTTATCATTGACAATTTCAATATCACACCAAACACATTGCTGTTCAAAGGTATTTTCTTCAAACGAAGCAGACGTGATCAATGAGAAGTGAATAATGAGCAGTCACTTAAATGAGTTTATAATGCACATACCGTTTCAGTACATGCCATTTCTTTATACAATGGGTATATTAAGAGTACATTCCAAAAATGTGTTTGTCATGGGGGAAATACATGTCTGTGTAGCTGGTAAATAAGAATAGAATCCAAGCTTTTCCAGTATTTCTCCTTTCGTCAGGTGATTTTTGTTTGTATTCCGTAGGTAGCAGTGTAACACCATCAGGTTAGCAATTTGTGATTTGCTTGTGGTGCATGCTAAATGTAGTCAGTCAGTATTTACTTGATAATGTGGCATGCCTGTCACACAATTACTTTTTCTGGTTATGTATTTTCTTTCGAAGGAGTCTGTTCTCATCAAATGAAAATGAAAATGTTGACATACTGTATGTCAGGTCTATGGTCAATGTTGTCTGGGAATGCTAAATGCTAACCCATACATTTTTTGAAAAGCTACATCAGGGTTTTTTTCCCTAGCAGAATTTACCCCGGTCTTATAATTTGAAGACATATTCCTGGTTTTGGATGTTTTGCTGGTACAACCGTAGGGAATAGATGCTTCAAAACAATAAACGCATGCAAATCTAAAACATGTATCAGAAGGGAAGGAGACTTTGCTATTTCCATCTAAATTAATATCAAACACATTCATATTTTGTCCAAATGTTGTTGAGGTTTTCCCCTATATCCAAATCATATGTAAAAGAAAAAATGGTGTTCTCCACATGTTTCCTTCAGACACATCTGATGCTCTGCACACTCAACATTTTAATATCAGAAGGCAGCACCAAAACACTGGTCCAGCAGACCCAGTGGCTTAAGCTGTAGCTCCACAGGGCTCCTGGACAATGGCAGCCACAGCAACACCAGGACCCACTGCCGGATCATAAAACTGTTTGATTTCCTAATCCCTGGAGAGAGAGACTAAAAGGTACCAGAGCACACACATACACACATTTGCATACAGACACACACATAATGGCGACATAATGGTGCTAAGCCCCTACAGTGCTAATTAGCCATGTTGAGCCTAACCACGTTGCAATCAGAACATGTAATAAAAAAAATTCCATAGTCCTGTTTCATTGAAGTGGAGAGATATGCTTAACGCCTTATGTAATTATATCTGACATACAGTCTACTGTGTTTATTAGTAGGAAGCTGTGTGTGGCAGTCTAGAAAAGAAAAGAAAAATACAACAGCACACAACAACAATATATTTCCTCTTGGGGGACAAGAAACATCTCGAAAGAGAGGAAACCAAAGAATTGATTGTCCTCCTGTTTCCTCTGTTTTACTTTAATGTGAAGTTATTAGAGGCCTCTTCGTGCCTGCCCTGCATTGATCAACATGTTTTAGACTCACAGCTCACCCATCCGTTGTATTGCTATATATTTGGCATGAACAACACTATACTCCAATGAAGCAGCCTGCTGCACAAATCAATGTGTTGGCTAAAATTAAGGCTCAGTGTATACCGGTATCTATATATTCTAACATTATTTAAATCAGTGTTTCCCAACTCCAATCCTCAAGTAACCCCAACAGTACACATTTTTGTTGTAGCCCTGGACAAACACACCTCATTCAACACATCAAAGGCTTGATGATTAGTTGTAAAGTCGAATCAGGTGTGTTTGTCTGGGGCTACAATAAAAATGTGTACTTTTAGATAAAATTGTAGTAAAATACTTTTGCTTTTTTATGAGCCGTCCTTAACCTGCTTGGCATCAGTAACTATTCATCTGGTTTTATGATGTAATTCAGGTATAAAATGAAATGCAAGCCACCTGGTGCTTTAATGCACATTCTACCAATAATATGCTATGTTTTTATTTGGATCACGCAGGATATTAATTTAGTTTTAAACTTACCTGTCAAATTTACTCACGCATGCTTCAAATAACATACACAAGTTGTTACATGAGTTATATTCCACTTTTAGAAGCCATATTAGTGTGTTATAGCGAATAGTTTATTGTTGAACTCTTTAAGAGTCAACAACCACACTTCACGGCACACTTGAGTTAGAAAAAAAGTTATACTCAAAAACAGAACCTAAACAAATCTTGAATCCTAAATCCTGCCAAACAATTCACTCACAGAAACAACTAACGAAAAGCTAGTCTGTGCACAAGGACAGAAGTGAAGATTACGTCCTCCTGTCGATCAATGGGCGCTTGTGTTGAGGAGACAAAAGCAGAGCGCCTTCAAAAGCACTTCTAGATAATGAAGCCAGGAGATCTAAGCTCCAGTAAGAGTGGTCTTTTGTGCATTCCCACTGAGACGGTTTGCATTGTAGTATCCACTATACAAGTATGATGAAGGGGAATGCAGGCAGGCAACCGCACAGATGGCGAACAGAGGCATTATACGAAAGACAAGCAGGCTTTGTCAAAAGCAGATAATGATTAAAAGAAAATCAGTAATTAACAGATGATGGAAGAACTCTAAGGGCTTAGAAGACTGATCTGGTGGCAATCTGTGTCCTTAATGTGTTGAGACAGTCAAGTACTTAATTCAATCTTTATTGTGTTTACTGTATGCCCAGCCCTGTATACGGTACATTGCCAGATCATCTGTTTCTCATGTTTACGAGTCTTTGCACCTGAAGCTGGCCGGTGATTACTGGAGGAATCCAAAATGCAGCAGTATATTGTGCATATGTTGGAGTTAGAGAGGCCAGTATCAGTGTTTTCCTATAGCAAGCTCAGTTCAGGCAGATCAGGTTGGTAGGGTTTGCATGGATGGAGGGATGATGAGTTGAGATTGTGTTGCTGTTCATTCTCCCAGGCCAGGGGGGATTAAAAGTGTGTAGGCTCTGCAGGGATTAACAGAGAGAGGCAGTGGTGCTGGGGACTGAGTGTCCTATTAAAACGTGGACAACGAGGGTTATCCATTTTAGTCGAGTAATAAAGGTTAAATTGATCTGTGCCAATTAAAAAAAAGAGTCAGAAGTAGTAGTGGGTTTGTTTTGTTTTGGTTATAACTTTCCAGGCCCAATTCCAGTCCCTCCTCTGCACCCAAGTAAATAGCAATACATTGCATTGGATCAGAATCCTGCTCATACCCATATAGTTGGTTTCTTTACACTCTCGGTTGAACTTTCTTAGAAATCCACCTGTGTGGACTGCAAATGTTTTCCAGAGTAAAAAAAAACATATATTGAGAAAAATGTTTGATAGCAAGTACAATGAGCCTCACTTTAAAACCGGCAGGAAAATGTAAACACTGTGCTGTTTCAGGAGTGATGTAGAGACTGATAGTCTTGGCTAGTTTCAGCAGAGAAGATCCCGCACCCTTATGTGAACTGGAGAGATGGAGATAGCTAGTGGAGCAGCAGGGCGAATCAAGTCAATATCCTTGCTTAATGGAAGGCAAACAATAATTTATTAATGTGATTAGATGGATGATGGCCAGCAGTTACAATGGCTCACATTGAGCCAGATGATCAGCGTTGATTAATACAGACCTGCACGGTCTGTATCCAGGCTGTTAGTCTCAATCATTGGGTTAACACTGAGCAAATGGCTATCGAAATTATGGAAAAAAACACGATTTCACATGTGGAAAATCATATGATTTCACATGTGAAAATGTGTTTTTGGAACATTACACATGTGAAAACGTGTTTTTGGAACATTACACAAAATGAGTCGTTATGATACATACAGTGTTTTCAATTGACATATTTGACACACTTTGACATACATGCATTTACACACTGATTATTATTCAACGTGTCGTTGCCTGGGATTTGAACACACAACCTCTTAGTTCAGTAGTAACATTGAAAGAGAATAGTATGCCCCACCAACATTAACAACTATATGGAAAACCGCCAAATTGCTGAAATAAGTCAATTAAATCAATGATGAGAGAATAGTCAGAACAATTTCACACCTGAAAATGTGTTTTTGGAACACTTCACAAACACCACGTTTTCACATGGGAAATATCACATGTAAAGTCATGTGATTTTCCATGAGAATTTATGTGTTTTTATTCCATAAGGGGCATGCCAACAATCTGAATTTCCTGCTACGCCACCAGGTCTGTGCCAACATGTTTATTGTCAACAATACATTTCTTCACAGAATCATGTAAATAATTGTGTGATTATCTGACGACCCTAACAAAAATTATCAGTACTCAGGGACACTTGACATTATGTGCATAACTGCTTTCTGGAATTGAATGTGCAACCTTTTGGTCTGGAGTGCATTAACGTCTCAGCAGTGCCACCAGGCTCATTAGCATATTTGTGGGCATGGTGTAAAATATGTTGTATTTTTGCCAAGCATCAGTAAAAATGTGGTACCCACTTAAGTGGTTTTATCATTATGGTAATAAAGGTTAAGCAAATATTTATTTTTTTACACTGGCAAGTCTGCAATTGCTGTTCGAACTTGTGACAATCAAGTGCTGTACTGTTAAAGGGTTTCTGTGCATGTACCAGTAGCTTAAAGGAAGCTGGTTCATATAAAGTTAAGAGTTGAATTTTCTAGCTGCAAGTTGGTTGTAAATTTCACAGTAACTTACTGTAGCTAAGATACTGTGACCTGATGATGTAGCAGATAAGTGATTATTAAGATGACAAAGTAACTAGCATTAAATAAAACATTAAATGGTTGTTCAGTATTATACGCACTATGTCAGCCTTTAACAAGGCCGGAAACTGACAGTGTAGAAGCATATCGTTGGACAACGGAATACAACACATCAGATTAACTAGGATGACTCTCCCACTCATGGGAGACCCAAAAGAGCTAGATGAAAGCCACAGGTGTTCCTTGTTAAAAGTTAATGTGTTTGAGCCAATTAGTTGTGTTGTGACAAGGTAGGGGTTGTTTACAGAAGATATCCCTATTTGGTAAAATACTAATATTATGGCAAGAACAGCTTAAATAAGCAAAGAGAAATGGCAGTCCATCATTACTTTAAGACAGGTCAATCAATTTGCATAATTTAAAGAACTTTTAAAGTTTCTTCAAGTGCAGTCACAAAACCCATCAAGCGCTATGATGAAACTGGCTCTCATGAGGACCACCACAGGAAAGGAAGACCCAGAGTTCCCTCTGCTGCAGAGGATAAGTTCAGTAAAGTTACCAGCCTCAGAAATTGCAGCCCAAATAAGTGCTTCAGAGTTCAAGTCACAGACACATCTCAGCATCAACTGTTCAGAGGAGACTGCGTGAATCAGGCCTTCATGGTCTAATTGCTAGAATGAAACCACTCCTAAAGGACACCAATAAAAAGAAGAGACTTGCTTGGGCTAATAAAAACAAGCAATGGACATTAGACCAGTGGAAATCTGTCCTTTGGTCTGATGAGTCCAAATTTGAGATTTTTGGTTCAACCACCGTGTCTTTGTGAGACGAAGAGTAGCTGAACACATGATCTCCGCATGTGTGGTTCCCACTGTGAAGCATGGAGGAGGAGCTGAGATAATGTGGGGATGTGTCTGTGATTTATTTAGAATTCAAGGCACACTTATTAACCAGCATGGCAACCACAGCATTCTGCAGCGATACACCATCCCATCTGGTTTGCGCTTAGTGGGACCATCATTTGTTTTTCAACAGGACAATGACCCAACACACCTCCAGGCTGTGTAAGGGCAATCTGACCAAGAAAGAGAGTCATGGAGTGCTGCATCAGATGGCCTGGCTTCCACAATCACCCGACCTCAATCCAATTAACTTGTTAGGGAGTGGCAGCTGAGGGGTCGGTTTTGGAGAGCCTGGCGTGCCCAAAGTAAAATGCCTCCCATTCAGGCCCAGAAAATAGGATATGCACATATTTGGTACCATTGGATAGGAAACACTCTGAATTTTCCAAAACTGTTACCATTTGTCTGTGAGTAAAACAGAACGCATATAGCAGGCGAAACCCCGAGGAATTTCTGTCCTGGAAAAAGTGATTTTGACACATTGCTCATTTGGGAACCCCTCCCTCATGAAAATGACCATATAAGGGCATATGAATGCAGTACCCATCGCTTCCTTTAGATGTCAACAGTCTCGAGACAGTGTAAATTTTCAATTTGGATGAATTAGACCAGAGAAGAAGAGCAAACCAGGAAGTGTCTCTTATGTCAACAGTACCCAGTGCGCGCTCCCGACAAGGCGCGCTTTGTCTTTTTTACCGTCTTTATCGATCAGTTTATATTCCGGTTGATTTATAATAGTAAATATACGTAAAAGTGTTCCCAAGGATACATTTAAAACTATGTTTGATTGTTCTTGGACAAGTTTATAGGTATGATGAACGAGTTTGCGTCACATTTCAATGGACTAGTGGAGGCTGTCGTTTCTGATTATAACGCACGAACCAAATGGAGGATTTATGGATAAAATACATTACTTTTTCTAACAAAAGAACCATGGATTGTCTTCGTTGGACACTTAGGATGACCTCAGCAGAAGTTCTTCAACAGGT